>JAOTQM010000434.1:0-2400000 GCA_026939265.1 Oreonectes daqikongensis | reverse complement strand
TATTTTTATGTTTAATAATGTGGATGAAGCATTACACGGCTTGCTATATTCGTACACACATACATCATAGGGATAGTGCCACATTTAGTTTATTTATGTTGTTTGCTTGTCACGTGAGTGTGCTATGATATAAATATGCAAGATGTTTATTCATAGACAAAGCAAATGTCTATATGGTCATTTTCAGTCTTATATTTATGTACATGTTGTGAGGCATTGTAGATTCGCAAGTTATTTTGTTGAATGTTTTGTTTATTAATTCTTAGAAACCTTCCACTTGACCGATGTTAACATTATAATGAGCAATTAAAAGAGCTTGCATGAGTCTATGGTTTTTAGAAAACCTGTAGCAGTCGGTGCTTCATTTACTGTAATGTAATGGATATGAACAAATAAGTTATATAGATGTACATTGAAATGAGTGTTGCCATGTCTCCATGTAAAGATCAGTGTGGTCTCAGCTTTCCTGTAGCACAGCGGTTAGAGCATGGCGCTAGCAACGCCAAGGTCATAGGTTCGATCCCAGGGATTGCACATACTCAAATACAAATGTATCGTATAATGCAATGTAAGTCGCTTTGAATAAAAGCGTCTGCCAAATGCATGAATGTAAATGTAAATGTAAAATGTCTTATGAGCTGTGGCTCAACAGAAAGAAATAAAATGCTGTAAATCGGCATGATGGCCACCTACAGGTTTACACTGTTTAATGACAATTCAACAGTTACGTCGAGGGCGTTGAACATGCTAGAGCATGAAATGTATATTCATTTCCTAAAGCCCACAATTCCTAAAGGATTTGATGTTTTGTCTCCTGTTAGGTGTAATTCATAAAATAACAGGATATTAAAAGCATGCAACTACTAATAATAACAATAAACCAAAATTAATACAAAAATATACAGTATAAATGTTAAATGTGCACTATACTGTATACAGTATGCATGAATATGTATATATAAATTACATTTACGTGTTTGGCAGATGATTTTAATAGGGATGCACCGATATGTATTTTGGCCGATAACTGATAATTCTTTAAATGGTTTATTGGCCGATTTAATGTATCTCAATATTAATATACATTTTCTGAGCCTGAAACAAAGGGCAATAAGGGGACAACTGCTTTTATTTTGAAACATTGACAACAGAAAACAAGGTAACATTTAGTTCTGTTTTTTTCCCCAAAAATTATGTACCAAGCCTATACTTTACACTAGTTTAAGTTTGAAACATTTCTGGTTTAATGTTTATTTAATAAAGAAATTATAGATGTTCTTCCAGTGCAACTCAGAAAATATTCTTAATAGTCTAACAGGTCTCAAGACAGAAATCATTCAACCAGAGGAAATGATTCATAATGTATCGGCTTTAATATATCGGCCTGATTTTATTATTGGCCGATACCTTATGGCCAACAATATATCGTGCATCCTTAGCTTTCATCCAAAGCGTCTTAAAGCGCATTTAGGTTACATGTCTTTTATCAGTATGTGTGATCGCTTCTTATCCAAATATCTTTTAACAGTTTTATAACCAGTACCAGTTAATCTGTAGATTTGGTATGTTTCTGTGATATATTCCCCAAAATAAAGACAGTGCTTCAGATGCTATGAAGGTGAAAGGAATAGTGTTAAGACCGTCCGTCACTGATAACATGTTTCTCTTGTAACCTCACTTTTCTTCATCAGAATCTGTTGAATGATCTTTGTTGCTGATAAGAGTTCCTCTGAAACTGAAGGCAAACATCTGCACCACTTAATGTCTTGGTAATTCTTGGCATTTCCTCAGAAAAGCTCCTAACCAGACAAATAGACATCGGGATGAGAATGTTACTACAAAGAATACAACCTAATCACTTGAAATGCCTTATCAGTCTTTGCACACCGTGTATTCAACAAACAGAATGATGCCAATCTCTCCGAGTGTCTGTTTTGAGAGTCCAAGTGGGAATTGCTTCATTGAACATTTTCCAACCTCATTACAGCTGTTTGTGATTAGATATCCAGAGGGCTGTTGGGAATGAATGCACTGGTTTTGGCTACAGTATAACAGCATTTGTGAGTTTTACATAAAATCTCAAAAGCCTCTGCTTAATGCTGAGATTGTATAATGAATAAGTGCAGTTTGAATAAATGCAGTTTGTTTTTGTCCATGCTCATGTTTTTTTTTTTTTGTAGAATCCACATGCAGTTTTTTCCATACTGCACGCATTCGTATTCACCTTGTTTGTTGAATTTGAAAAGGCTTAAAAAGGACTTAAAAAGTAGTTCATATAAATGGCCATTAAATGGTCAATAAATAATGACTAAATTTTAAGTGATCTATCCCTTTAAGGCAGATACTTTCTGTGTAAGAGTGAGCGTGATGTGGAAGGGCCAAAAACATGTTATCAAAAAAGGCAATTATTTAATAGGTTTACGAGTGCAAACCCGTCGAGCGGAGAACTGATAAACAGCCCTTTGAAGTCATAGGGTTACGCTTTAGTTGCATCAGTTCCACTTGGATTGCGAACGTGTTTGCATAATCACATTTATAAGTGTGAAATATTGCACGATTGTTACCGAGTCTTACTGGAGCTATTTGCTGAGAACAGCTGAAAATACAGCTCATGTTTTTAATTTTGTCCGAATCATGTGTGAGATATTTAGTGTTAAAGAGCAGAAATGAAATTTTATTTATTTTTTACTCACTTTCATGTCTTTCCCATCCTGTTTTCCATTGTTTCAGTTGGTTTTCTTGTGCCAAATCAAACATCATGATGTCAAACTTCATAAGCTCCATGTAAACCTACAAGATACATTTTCCTCATCTCTCTTCAATCTCTTTTAGTCTCTTTTAAATTGAAAGCCCAGATCTCAGCACAGGTGAAGGCTGTCATGGCCACAGGGTGCATCTGCAAAATTCTTCCCAGACACCGTTCTGATTTATCTGGAAACATAACAACACTAATGGCAGATATCCAAGTGACCTGTCACTTTCACTGGAGGCTTTTTCATGGCCACAGCACAGGTCACATATACAGTCAATAGGGAGTGGGGTAACAAGCTTTACTATAAAATCTCTGAGGGCAGCATATGGGATGATAGATGTTTAAAGAAAAATACATAATTTGTCAATAATTTGGTTACAATTAAAATAAGTCTGTTTTAGAAAGCTGCTGCCCAATATACAGCTTACTGTTTTAAAAGATTTCTTAAAGGGCATATACAGTAAAATATCTTTTTAGCAAACCAATACACCCATACAGTAGCATCACAACCTTTGAAGCCTTATTTCAATGCCCTCTCTTTTCTGCATTGTTCCCCTCGCTTTTTCTTTTTCCATAGCCGAGAGCTTTGTTGAAAGCTCGATTCCTGGACTCAGCGCAGATGCCACTTATGTATTGATTTTGAAGTGCATTTGTTGTCTGTCAGAGGTACGAGCTATATGAGATGAAGCCAGCGAGATTTAGACGGGTCAGTACAGTGAAAGTCAGAGGAGTCAGGCAGCGAGTGCTGTGAATCAACGCCTCCAGCGATCCTCTCTGCCCTTTGAATGCAAATCGAATCGTAAAAATAGACGTCTAGAGAGATTGTTATTTATTCCCTTAAAAACGTGCTAAAAAGCAGTTTGTGTAAAACTGGAGGCGTATAAAATACACGGATTTTGCTGGGATTCTGTCAGTGCTTGCGTTTTTGTTCTGAAAATTGGCCCCATTTTTTCAGCTGAAACCCTCGAAGAAACGGCTGACGTAAAGATTAGACGGGCGTAACACGTGTGATGTGTCTTTTCTGCTTAATTTCATCTGAACTCAGAAACTCCGTCTCTGAACCACCAAATCTGCCTCAGAGCTTTGGCACGGCGTCTTCACAACACAAAACACAATATTAGATCCAGCCTGCTTAATGTGATTTACACAAATGGGGATGTTCCTCCATCAACATTCTTGTTTTTCCTAGAACAACATTTTTATCGGATTTATTTTTATTCGATTTACGCCGTCAAAACCAGGCACTACAGTACATCAAAGCTCTCTCTTTTTGTCATGAGCAACAAGATGTTTGGTATCTTCTTTCTTAAATATGTTCTTGTCACAACAAACATCAGTTTGTTGAGCATAATACATTGAACCCTACTTCACAGGTTAAATCAAACAGCAGCTCTTTTCTATTGTTTATATAGAACAGAGCAAGAAAACAGAAAGCAATGTTAACGGAAGAACTTTCTTCGCTAAAGAACCCCAGGACATGCAGCAGATTAGTTTGTGATATAAATATTGTCTCAAGTGTGTGTGAGTGCAAATTGTGATTTTAATAACTCTTATCATTGATGTTAATATAACACATATGATAATGCCAATAACTCCGTGCCAGTTTCTGGTTGGCACACCAACAAATGTTTGCACCCATTTACTTTAACAGTGCCTTAAAGTGATAGTTCACCCAAAAATGAAAATTCTGTCATCATTTCTCTTGTCATTTCAGACCTGTATGACTTTCTTTCTCACAAAAGAAGATTTTGAAGAATTTGAAATGACAATAGGGTAAAAAAATGATGACAGAATTTAAGCCACAACTTGAACTGATTGAACTAATTGTTTTCATAATTTTTTCAACCAAATGTACCTACGTATATGGCATTAAATATCTTAGATTTTATGATAGTTAGCACTTCCATCTATATTTATATACAGCCATAAAATATTAACAAAATTTAACAGAAATTCAACATGAATACCCTCTTGATGCTTACTGTTTTATTCAGTAAAATAAACGTTTTTAATTATTGTGTAGTAATATCTCCCTATTCAGGTTTGATTTTTGTTTAATAAATCATTGCTACACCTGATGATTAGACACTGTAAAAGTACATTTGTTAATGTATGTTACAGTAATAGTTCTTTATTTCTAAGTGCCTTTTTTTGGTCTGCGCACGCCACTGGCCATGATAATTGTGTATATTGAAATCTTGTATTTTGTCAGGCCGAGATGGGTGTGCACGTACCAGGCAGGGTGTGTGTGAGTCTGGCACTGCCTGTTGAGCAACAGGAGATGTTAAACCCCCCCAGACAAAGTCGAGAGGCTTCTCTTTTGACTTTAGCTTACTGCTTCTGGATGATAAGAAATATTCTTCTATCCGCACAATCTCAAAAATGCTGACGGTTTTCATTTAAGTCTCTATTGCATAGCTTAAAGTTGTAGATTGTTTGGTGTTTAAGGGAAGTTAAGTATATTCATACTGATGTCATACAGTATATAATGGAGATATACTGTGAGGTGTGTCGCTGATTATTTTAAACCCTGTGCACTGCCATTGGTGCCAGCATCCTGAATTTGTGCCACACAATCTATTACATTTATTTACTCTCTGTCCAGTTGTTGGCACACTGATGTACTGCCAATCCACTTTCCATATGTCGATCGCAATCTGTCAAATCTGTCACAGACTTTTTTAATCTACAGTTTTAGGCTATTTTTAACTTCTAGTTTCTTGCAAAAGAGAATTATGTTTTTTCCCCACGACTCCATATTAGCAGGATATTTCTGTCAATCTATTGTTTTTATTAATCTCTGTACTCAACCTGGTGTTTCATCATTAGTGCTGATAGACTATTTATCTAATATATCATCAGAAATATCATCATTTCAATGCGCTGATAAGACTACATACTCATGTCTCTGAATCTGTCAAAATCCTTTTGGAAAAGGACTAATACAGCTTGGAAAGTTGATAAGAGGCCGATTTATCACACTCCGAAACTTGTCTTCAATTTTTTAGCAAAGAAACCATTGCAGAGCAAAGAGAATTGATGTTTTTAAAATCAACGATGCCATGCAGCGATGGTTAAATCTGCTGGCATGTAGTGGTGTGTAATGCTATGCTTCTGAGGTCCTGCGGCACCTAGCATGCTACCTATCTTCTGGCCATCTTTAACAACTCCTCAGCCCACTGTCTCTGATCACAGTTAATGGCCTCTCGCAGACCACATACTGGACTTATTGAGGAAGGCAGGAGGTTTCATCTGGGAAAATTGAAGTGCTCATGGTGCCTCCCGAGGGAATGTCCAGAGCCACCCGAGCGTTTCGCTAAAGCTCAACGTGACAGCGGGAGGGTGGAAAGCTCATTTAAGGTTTTATCCTTTCCTCAAGATCCATTTGGTGGATTTAGACAGGTTTCAAGGGCTTAAGCCGAGGAATTAGATCTACACGATTGTGAACTTCATACCTGTTCAAGGTTGTTTAGTGGGCCTCTTTGTTTTGGTGCACATTGAGTGAATGAAGGAAGCAGTGAGGTAAAACAAAAGAGATTCAATATGGGTGGATGTGTCATCAAGGTGGCATCAGTGCTGATAAGCACTCGATTTTAGGAACAGAATGAGGTAAAAACCCTATTCAGATACTGAAATAAATGGCTGGTTTTGCTGCGCTCTTCTAAAGCTTCAAGTTCAAGAGTTCCACTCTGCACATCTTTTGTTTTATCAAATGCATTTGGAGCGAATTATGAGTGAGCGCTCGGAGGGTTATTTCATAGATGTGCCGCTCGAGCACCAGGTGACCTGCGCAAGAATTTTGCCAGCTCTCGCTCATAAAGGTTGGAACGGTCTTCGCTCTTGAATTATTTATGGGATTCAAGACCAGGTGAAATAACTGCTGTCTGCTTTCCATCTCAGAAAGCCACAGGACGTCTACATGCACTATGCAAATATTTAATTTGTTGCTCAACACACTTATGCGTTTGTCATGTTTGATCAAATGGAAATATGTGGTTTTCAATTTGCAGTGAATTTCAATGAGCCAATACATAACAGGTGCAAACTTGTGCTCAATTAAATTTAAAATAAAAAACTGTAAGGGATTTTTGAAGACAGCACTTCTATTGAAAATGTTATTGTTTTTGTCTTTTTAACACCCATCAACTTAAAATTGGCTCTCCGCTGGCCTCTTTTTCAGCATTCACTGTTACCCTGAATGTTATTTTTTAGTGTTCTTCTCACGGGACGTCCTGAGCACATGTTCTTAAAGTCTGTTTACTGGTAATATTTTACAGGGCATGCGCGGCATGAACGACTTTCTTATTTTACTATGAATCATATTACCAGCTTCTTGAGTCAGAGCTTAAGATATGCTTTTATGTCTTTTGTAAAGAGTAAAGACATGCCTTTTTAATAAGCACTTCTCGATTCAGATTCAGTCAACTACCTACCAATAAAAAAGTTTGAAAGACATGTATTTTAAAACGTCATTGATATCAGTTGAATAATATATTTCATCACATTTTGTATATCATTCCAACATAATTTTGATGACAGTAATTTACCAAAGTTTTATTACTTAGTTTCGTATCATATATGCAGTGCAGTATATTGGTATAGTTACCTTGATGTAGCATATCATTTTGACTCATCATTTTGCTATACTGGTGTGTTTTTATATATAAGCAACTTTTTTCCTTCACTTCGATATACTGTTTTTAGTACTGGATGGATTTCCACATGTTCTACATGTATGTTGAATGTGAACAACCCTCAGTGTAAATGAAATCGATTTTGTGCCTTTAACAATTAGACATCTCAAATGTTGAGAAGATGCTCATTAAAACAGTACTAGAAACTATCAATTGCTTACTATTATTATTATTATTATTATTATTATTATTATTATTAGGATATTTTCCTTTGTTTGTTCTGGATGTACATTAAGAGGTTAATGGGAAATTGAGTAACAGTTGGTCTATGATTCAGACACAATTTCACAGCTGTGAATGACTGAGCTGCAGGCTAGTTACATTACATTTACATTATTCTCTATTACTTCTGTCTTGTTGGGATTGATTTGCTACTCAGTAGCACAGTTAGTTTAAACCCTCAGAACTCAGCGATGCCTTCAATAAAGATAGAAACAAACACAAAATCTCTAGTGGCTTGAGAGCACTTTAATCCAAACCAATTTTTTTTGTCTTTATGGAGATTGTTTGGCCCTAAATGTTTAACATAACATGAAGCAAAGAAATGCAGAAAATTCAGTTTTTCACGAAAAATAGGACATACATTAATTTAAATCCCCGCAGCTATAAACTTTCAGACGTTTAACATTAAATGTATAATTTTTCCAGTCTTTTTATTTACATTTGTCACTTTCGCAGTTTGATTTATAGACATTTTATGGTTAATATTTAGTAGATTATATGTTTTTTTTTCCAGTTTTTAAACTCAGGCAATAAGCAGTAATAATGTTGTGTACAGTATATAATCCCTATGATCTCACTGATCTGTTTTAATAAACTGGTTTTAATAGCATGACAATCGTGTTTGTTAGCATTTGACCATGCAGATTAGAGATGCGTTTCTCTTTAAGCTAATGAATTCAGCCAATGTCATCGTGATATCTTGTCTGCCAGTAGAAAAGAAAATGTGAGGACAGTTTCCCTCCAGGGCACTACTGAAATATATATATATTTTTTAAAGATTTATTTTTGACAGTGGTGAAGGAGAGGACAGGAAATGAGGTGGGAGAGAGAGGGGGGGTGGGGTCGGGAAAGGACCTGGAGTCGGGACTCGAACCCGGGTCACCCGGAGCGCAACCGCGCTATATGCCGGAGCACTGTCCACTACACCATCGGCTCCGGCCTACTGAAATATTTTGATTTACATCTTATAGTCTCTGCCTCACAAACTGGCCGTAACTTTGGCCCTGTTTTCAAAGATATCGGGAACCCTCAAGGAAAATTCATGCACTATAAAGACAGAAAACTGCAACCTTTTAACAACCTCCCAGAGAGTTTACCCTTACACGAGCTGCAGGCGATTATAGCATTTAAAGACAAGTCGGATTTCAAAAATCTTTGAAAAACAATCGTCCATGGTGAAAAAGAACTTGTAGCAGTGAGAACAAAACAGAACAAAACCTGATTTGAAGTGGGTGGTTTTCCTCTGGACAGAGGAAAAAATAGACCTTGGAGGCCTCCCACATCTGCCCTATACTTTGTTCTTTCTGATCCAAGCTCGAGAATGAACCGACCCAAACTGCCCAGACTATTTTTAGAAAACAAAGGGACTGGATTTCTAGGGACTGATTTTATTTCTATTTTATTTTAAAAGGGAAAAATGAAGGGTGGACTTGTGCGTTACACCCACATTTCTACATTTCCTATTTCTCACACAAAACAACGCTATCCACACAAAGTGTTTCCATTTCTGCTGCATTATTTCAGACATGTGCTTCCTGCTTCTAATGCCCCGAAATTAAAATACTTTTATTGTTTAAAACCGATAATCGCATCCAGAATAAACGTTTGTGTTTACGTAATGTATGTTTATAATATATTTTAATAAACACATACATTTTTATTTAGGAAATATTTGCATGTATATATTCATATATAATTCAAATTCTATATAAACATTTATTGTTTTTCGTATTTTATATTTTTCCTAAATATATTTATGTGTGTGCGTTTATAAATATAAAATTAATTTGCACAGTACACAGATATACTCTGTAAACGCAAACTTCGCAATTAATTGGTTAATAGCCCCAATACTAAACTATCAATTTATATACGAATACCTTTTTTCCAGAATGCAGTTAAGCTTGACAGCTTTGGTAGAGTCTCTCTAAATAATAACAGTTATATTATCGATTTAATCATGTGTCTTAAAAATACATAAACTTTTAAAAATGTTCTTTGTCATGTTCTTCAGATTATTAAAAGGTAAGAAAGAGATGATTCTTTAAAGATATGAATTGCTTCTATAATTTTTTGTGGAACCAAAAATGGTTCTTCTATGGCATCGCTGTGAAGAGCCTTTTAAGCAAATGTATTTATTTTCAATTCTCATTTTGCATTTCACAAAGACAGTAGCAGCATACACAGTTGGAAGAATATGAGGGAGTGTTAATGTTCACAGATATTTTAAGACCTGTTTCGTGGCACTACTATAAAATCTCTCACATGCTTGGCATCACGGTTTATAAATTCACACCTTCAGTCCTTGAAACACTCTAATTGCCTTTTAACTCTAACATAACATGTGTGGTCATGCATATGTGTGCTGGTACACAGCAACCCTTCATTTAAAAATAAGTAATGATTCTAAATGAAGTCTTGCAGTATTTATCTACCGACTCACTAGTTGAGGATCGTTCGCCTTATTATTTGAGAAACCTGTTTACATGCTGCGAGACAAATGGCCTGAAGTTTTACCTTCCTCTCACCACAGCCTTGATAAAGAGTTTATGAAGTGCATTCAGTCACCGAGCTGTCATTTAATAAGAACTCATTAGGAGCGAGATTGATGTTTGAACGAGATTTATTTAGTCTTTTTTTGTTCGCGTCACAGTACTGAGAGATTTAGTTGAACTAAACTGACTTTTGCTTGCACATGTGCTGTAGCTGGAAGTCAAACATCTGTTGGAGAGGAGAGAAAATGAGAGAGATAATGCAAGTGGGTTAGACAGCGCCAGGGGGTGGGCTTGCATTCTTCTCATGCTTCTCTGTCAACAGGTATGATAAACATGTTACGACACTGACAAATGTTAATTTGTCTTTCTTCTTAGCTGTGTCATTTTGACACAATCAAATTAATTCCAAAAAGTGTTTTTTTATTTGCGTGTTGTTTGCACGGGTTTGTCTGTACCAGCTGCTGCGAGCTCTGCACCCGGCACCTCTGTCAGCATGCCAGTCACACCTGCACCTGCCTGCGTCATCCGCCTTTTAAAACACCTGCCTGCTATTGTGTTTGCCAGCTTGAAACTTGAAACACTATCCATGCACTTTTGCAAATGTTTGCGCTTTTACATTCCTGCTGTAGCTTAAAAGTGAAATTGTTATGCCACTAGTGTCTCCAAACAAATTGTGTCTGCACATTACACTAAAAAGTATTTTAACAGAGGAAATATTATCCAAAATGTTTTATGCCCCACAGAGATACAGTGATATGTTTATACCATCATCTGACAAACTCCTGTATTTGTTAACGAAAGAAAAATATTAAGCATATTTAATGAGCCATAAAAAAGAAAATTAAGCCCTTAAGAAATGTAGTTGTTTATTCATTTAAATGTGTACATAAAGATTTCTTTCCAAAGCAGGTTATAAGAAAGCCCATTTATCTTGTATTCCAATTACCAAAGTGAGTAATCGCCCGTCTTGCGGGCCCGTTGTGGAGGATGCATCAGGCTACTACAATCTAGTGTACCTTACCTCGACTAACACAGCAGCATTGCTCTATTTTTGTGGTGCAAGTGCCTGTATTTACTCTTTAAAAATGCAGAGAGTGTGCGACTACACCTCGTGTCAATATATGTGCCCAGTTTTCCATTATTTAATGAATAGCTGGATGATCAATACACAATGTACACAATCATCTTTTTAGTTAACATACAGGTGTTTGTGCTGAAATCCACATGCATAATTGTGCACTAAATTCATGTAGTTTTTATGTCAATCATTATTTTTATCACCTATTTTACCAGGCGGCTCATTCGTGTGAGTTCGTATGATTAGGTTGTGGGTCTGTGATGTTAGGTTTAGGGGCGGGGTTAGGGTGCGTCTTATCATTGCTTTGCCACCTCCTAAAATGTGTTTGTTTTAGCAAAATTAGGGTCCATGAACCCGAATCTATAGATTTTAAATTTCGTGACTATGAGACAGTAAGAGACTGGGTTGGGGTATCGCACAGTTAAGCGATCAGACTTTACATCACTTTTACATTTATGCATTTGGCAGACGCTTTTATCCAAAGCGACTTACATAGCATTATACTATACATTTGTTTTCTAGTACGTGCAATCCCTGGGATCGAACCCATGACCTTGGCGTTGCTAGCGCCACGCACTAACCACTGAGCCACAAGAAAGCTTTGCATTCAATTTTCTCCTGAAGTCACTGATTGTATGCCCGACTTTAAAGGGTTTTTTGGGGGGGCACATAGTCTTTGCAGTCCATTCATCAGACATCTCTTCATGCAGGTGGTCTTTTGTAAAAGTCCATTCTCTTCCAGCCCACCTGACTCTGATAATGGACCGCACCGAGAGCTTGTGATTACAACCTTCTAGAACAAGAGAAATGATCAGCATGAAAATCTGATTGACACCATAGAGAAGTCACAGGAGAGGATGAAACATGAGCGTCTCTTTCAATGTAACATAATTTCATCCTGACATAAGTATTCTCAATCTACAGCTTTCTGTAAGTCTAGTGTATGTCTCACGCTTTCTTCCTCCTTCTGTTCAACTGTTCTTATTGTTTCCATGTTCCAGGAAGTCACATTTCATTGGCTTCCTCTGGGCCTCTTTGAATGCTTGTGTCTGCCCAGCACACCTTCTTCAGGAAGGGCCGGGCTGTGTTCATGTGTCAGGATTTAAAAAATACAGCTCTCTATAACATTCAGCACACATTGAGGCAAATGGTATTGCTCAGAAGTTCCTCTCAATAACTCAGGAGGCCTAATGGAAATCTCAGTGACATTTCAAAACCATTGACATACAGTCTGAGTACAGAGCTGTGATATTAATGCAGGCAGTAAAGCTCACATCATTTAAAACCGCAATCTATAACTTTATCGTCATTTCTGTTTAAAATATAAAGTTGCAGGTTACTTTACATACTTATCTTTCTGTGTGTTAAAGTCAAATGATAAATCTGACCCGACAGCTCAAATGATCATTATTATAAGCTTATCATTGTGAATGTATTGCATGATAAGGAGACAGTCATGATTTTAGTTTAAGGCCACATGATTAGTATTGAAAATAATATTGAACACATTTTTAAAAAGGTGCACTGTTTAAAAAGAATCTAATAAAAAAATTGAAAAATAAAGTTATTCAAAATACAACAAATGAATTATTAAAAGTCAATTTGACTTATATGTGACTTATAATTTTGACTTATAATTTTATTTAACATACAATTTTTAGGCAACTTTTGAACTAAAGATTTTAAGAGTGTACTCTGCAATGCCATAAAAAAGCAATTGTGGCTGATTGGCTCCATAAAATGACCAGAGACCCATTCTGTTAGGTTCTTTGGTGTGAAAAAAAGTTATATGAGAGGCTTTCGCGCCGCAGGAACAATTTCATAGTTCTGGGACGATTTGCCGGAAGTGCCTGCATTTTGTTGTGTTCGCACCGGAACTTTGTTCCTGAGCTTATCCGGAATGGTCTCTTACTGTTCTTACCTGATTCTATACAATAACAGTAGTAAGTGAGTGGTATGGTGACCTGATCAACTTTACGTTATTCCTGACACGACCAATCAGACGTATTCAACACCTGTAATGCTCTGCAGATAGACTATAAAGTCTTTCTCATGGGTTGAGCAGTTCGGGTAGATGTTGTAGCTGTTGTCAGGCTGTGCTCATTATGTCAGAAGTCTGTTTTTCCTCCCTGCAGTAATTTGATCATATACTGTAATTTCACCTTTATGTCTGTCTCTGTTTCTCTGCATACCAGTGTATGGGAAACAAAAAGGATCTGTAATAGAAGAGGGTGGGAAGGCATGTGTCAGAAAGACGGAGGGGAGAAAGAATATGTTGTGATCTAATCTACTGTAAGTGACCACAACAAAAACATTGAAAGACAAATTTCATATGGGGCAGACTGCAGTTTTTTGCTTCTGACATTTTTGAGTCACTTTGTTGCTGAAGGTTGTGTCAGTGAATCAAGATGATGCACAAAGATCAACTTTACATTGGCCCTTTTAGCAATATAAAAACTATTTCAATTTTGGAAAGCGTAATATTCAAAGGAAACAATGCACCATTATCATTGCCACCCCTGTTATTACAAGCAAAGCTGACTTTTCATGTTCACACGATTGATCTTGATATTTATTTGATTTCATTTTGCTGTGACGGCTGAACTTCGCTTATATTTATATCTGATTTTATCATGTCGAATAAGTGCTTTAACCTCAATTTATTGATGTTTAATCCTTTATTTTGGCAGTGGTCGAACCTCTCACCTTTTGTGTCCATAACGCAATGTACTCGGCACACAGGGTGTCTCAGAGCACTTATGAAATTCTGCTCTTTCTGCATTTAAGTGTCTGTGTAAGTACCTCCGTTACTTGAAGCCCCAGGTCTCTTTTGTTGAGCTGAACGGCTCTGATAGCTGGCCTACATGCTTTCTGACTCAATTCCTCGATCAACAAAGAGCCTTTGGGACGACATGCTGTACAGACTAAGAGACTACATGTTGCCTAGGTTACAAAGTCTACAAAAGCGGACCCGGACTGAACCAGCATGTTTCCTTTCTCTCGTCGTGGAGGGGTTTAATTAATAGACAAACATACGATCACATCAGTCGTCCTTCAGGCACCTGTTAAGGGGATTTTAGCTCATGATTCAAATCGTCGAAGTGTGTTGCCACCTTGGTACTTCGAGTACCAATCGAGGTAAAATAAAACAATTTAACTCAATTGAATGGTTTTTTGATAAAGCGTTGTGTTAATGCATGCAGCACGTATGGTTCTCTGAACAAGAATCATTATTTTAGTTTGTTATAAAAAAGGTATAAATGGCAATAAAATGTAATTAAATTATACAATTTGAAATATGCAACAAATTTGCCAACTAAATATAATACAAATTACTCTTTTATCTGTATAGATTTTCCAATCTGATTTGTTTGCACACACATCACATTTTAAAGTGTTCAGGGTATTGCAGACCTGGTATCTGAGTACAAGTATCCAGACCTTTAATTTCTTTAAAAAAAACAGATCTCATCCCCCATTTACTGCCATAGTAGAGAAAATAAATACTATGGGAGTCAATAGGGGATGAGCTCTGTTTGGTTACTGACATTCTTCCAAATATCTTTGTGTTCAGCAGAACAAAAAAATGTATACAGGTTTGTAACAATCTGAGGATGAGTAAATGTTGACAGAATTTTCATTTTTGGGTCAACTATCTAACAATTTGTGAATTTGACTAAAATATTGTACACAAAAAACACATTTGCACGTTCAACTCAATTCACTGTCTACTACCAAGAACATGTAATCCTTTATATATCGACGTTTCATCTCTGTGGTGTAGATGTTGCGTGTTTGTGCACAGGGTTCAATAACATTCCCGCATCAATGTTTAAAGAACGTTGCAGTCTAGACCTGAGGACTCATTGTTTTAGCAGCAGGAGCTCGATGTTTATTCAGCGCTCGTGTTCGGGTGTGTGTTCTCCAGGTAGCCGGTATCCAACAGAGCCGCGTTTGATTCAGTCGGTGATCCAGACTGACCCCGTCAGTATCAGTTTTCTGACTGGAGACTCGACGGCAATGCTGCAGTCCTGCGGCTCGCATACAATGCCACTTCCTCGCTCAATCTGTCCTCCGGTGATCGGTTCCCATAGCCAGCTAGATATCAAGTGCACTTTGTCTTATAAAAGCAGTTTTTTAAGGGATCTGCTGGCTGCTGTGTTGCTATTATTTAACTACAGAGACCTTTTGGGATGCTTAATTTAAGAAATGTAGTTCAAGGTTTTCTCTTTCTAGCTTATGAGACTTATTGGCATTCTCATTTATGTATCACTTATTGTTCTTAGAAGAAGAAATAAATGGAAACAAATGAGCCAAATGTTGACATACTGGACAGTAAAAATGGGATTTGAGTCAATATCACACAAACCTTTTGTTGCTGTTGGACTGAAACATTGTGTCTCCAATTTTTATTATTTTTATTTTTAAAAGCATTACTATGGGTTTTGCAAATGTTTAATCAATAAAAAGTATTGAAAAGAGCTTGTTAATAATTGAAAAAAATTCTTTGTTTTTAACTTCCTATAAATTGACAGTTGGAGATACAAGCATTCAGTCCGATAGCGACAATTTGACGTGTTTCACTGCTCGGGTCTCAGAGCAACGTTACAGTTTATCTCTAGTGAAATGCTGACTGACTAGAGCCATAATGATTTCCTTGGTGGATTTCTATAATATTGAATTAAACAGTTCATTAATCCTTAATTCAGTTTACTTTCTTTATACTGTTAATGAAGTACTTTGGGGCCAGTATAAGTTATGAAAAAATAACATTAGCGATGCTGTAAAATCCATCAGATATCTACCAGCTCCATGTGTGCGTGTGTGGAAAGGTCAGAACATACAGTCAAGCAGAAAGGTCTATCAAAGTGACATTGTTAGTGCAAATAGCAACAGAGGGATTTATACAGAATGAGAGTATTGTGTACAGATATTGTTTTCATGAGTAAACAGTCATGTGGAGAATACCGAGGCTTCTTGAAAGCTATAATATTTTTCTTCCCTCAGTCTGATTTTGTGCAAATGAGAGCAGTTGGGTTGCTATGAATACAATCGCAGTTCCAATTATTTTGATGTTTTATGAGGAGCTCTGACTGTTAATATTTAAGATCATTACAGTTAACTGCTGACTTAAAGCATTATATTGTGATTTTCAAGTTAAGAACTGATTCAGCCAGACTAGCCCTCGGCAGAACTAGTCCCAGTTTACCCTAAATCAGTCACTTTGCTTTCTGTAGACTGACATTTATCAGAAGACTGACAGCGGTCTGTTTGTCTGACCCTCACAGAGTCCCCACTGAAAGGAGATGACAATCAGGTAGATCGATCTTTTTCTGACTCGTCCTTGTTCAACCACTGGGGTCAGGATCTGGGGCCAGAGAATCGCAGAGTGGCCCTTAAGATGTTCCAGTATTACGGCTACAACGGTTACCTCAGCGATCGCCTCCCTATGGACCGACCGATCCCAGACTATAGACCTGATGGGTGAGTTCTTTTCATTATCGGTGGTACAATGATAAAACCCACTGTTGGTTACACCTTTCATGCCAAGTTAAGTGCCCAAATGGACTTTCAACTATCATGGCATCTATGTCTACTATGTATAAAAAGATACCATAGTATTTCATGTGTTATCTATAATCCCATTCAGAAGTTAAGAGTCACTTAAATAAAGATCTTTTTATTTGAAAGCGTATGCTTAACTTTTTAAAATGCATAAGAAGCATGCATAAGAAGTTCTTCAATATTGAAGTGGATCTGTATACATTGTAGCACATTCCAGGCAAAGCGTGACTACGTTTATATAGTACATATCATATAGGCCCGGTTTCATAGACGAGGTTTAAAACTAGTCCCAGACTAAAATGCTAATCTGAGTTGCCTTATAATAACTTGCAGTGACAAATCTTAAAATATGTCAATGCCATTGATTTGTCCCAAGATCCTCACCAGTAACATTATTTACTAAAGCATTTTTATAAAAGTGACTTAAATATTCTAATTTAACTAAGGCCTAGTCCTCGCTTAAGCTAAGCCCTGTCTGTGAAACCAGGCCATAAAGTTATGATTTATTTTAGATTTTAGTCACTTTTTTAAAAATAACAAAAAATATGTTAGTATATTCGTTTTTTATTTGTATTTATTATTTGTTGTTTTTTATTTATGTTTTCTATTATTATGAAGGCATTTTTGTATTGTTTTTTCAGCTGTTTTACCTGTATTTAGAATATTATACTGTTTTTAGTGATTTTGCTGCATCCTCTCACAAAAATAAAGTTTGGAAATATTTACGGTAGGAAACGGATACAAAATATCTTGATCTTTACTAATTTCCCAATGATTTTTGCATAAAAGATAAATCGATCATTTTGACCCATACCATGTATTTTTGGCTTTTGCTACAGATATACATATTACTTGTGACCATGGGCGTAAATTTAATTTAACAGTAGGGGGGGACAATAAACATACAATTTCTCAAGAGCAGTTTTTGGAGGGGACACAAATAATACAGTCAAAATTGTACTTACAAAGATATGTGAACACAGAGGAAAGCCTTGCTAATATCATTATTGTATATGGTACTCGTTGTTGAGTTGCCGGTTTCATTTAACTGAATGTTTAGCTTATCCACCGGGCACACACTGCACAAAACTAGATGCTGAGAAAACAACCTTTTCCAACTGAATGAGATCTGTACACCATGGTGGGGGGGACGTGTCCCCTCTGTCCCCCCGGGATTTACGCCCATGCTTGTGACTAGTTTCGTGATCCAGGGTCACATATTATAAATAAAAATATTAACAAAAAGTGAGTAAGTGACACTAAACTTGACCCTAAAGTTATAGTTTTTATTTTTTGCCGTCTTTTATTGACTGAACTTATAGGACAGTTTACACCGACCCACTCTATTTTGACAAGCTTTGAAAGCGATGTGTGTGAAAAACATAATTACTTCATAGTCTATACAGGATGTATCTCGCTGGCAGCAACATAAAGAACTCCTTCACATTTGATCACATCTGTTCTTTTCTCCCAGCGGAGCCAAATTCACATTGAGTACCTTGTCTAAAAGCTTGTTATAAACTCACAAGAACATCACAACCTTACCTATTATCCTAAAAGGGTCCAAAATGCTCCTGTTTTTCTAATTGCCCAAAATTCTTTTAAGGCGAGCCAGTTCACTCAGCGGGCACATCAGTAAACGCCCGCAGGCAACTATTTTCAGTCATGCAAGGGTAGCTTCTATCTGCATAAATGGGGAAAGACATTTCCATACCTGTAGGTCCAGATTACATTTCGGTAACACCGATTTAAAATCGGGAATGAAATCTGGCAGCAATGGCTTTCTCTCTCTCTGATATTTGTTCTTTATAATCTCTTACCGCAGGTGCAAAAACATCACTTATTCCTCCAACCTGCCCCAGGTCAGTATAGTCTTCATCTTCGTGAACGAGGCGCTCTCAGTCATTCTGCGCTCCATCCATTCAGTCATGAACCGGACCCCAAGTCACCTGCTAAAAGAGATCATACTGGTAGATGACAACAGCAATAACGGTATGTTTACACCAAGTACACATTGCTTAAATTGTTAATGAAAATGAATGCCCATAACTACTTCCTGTTTAAATACAGCAATGCACCAGCAACCGCATGCCACTTGTCATGATGGCGTGTAAGCTTCAGTTTCTCTGTGTGGGACTTGAATAGATACTCAGTTTGGCCTAACAACATTCTTTCTTTAATCTGGCCCTTCAGTGGATTTAATGAGCAGCGCTGCTCATTGGATTAAAATGGTTGGTGAAAGAATACTAATCAGCTAAATAAAGGAGAAATATTTGCCCCAGAAAGATGATCCTAATAAAGGTGATGCATTCTCTCTCGCCGTGTGCCTCGCGCTCTGGATTATTGCATTTAGTGGTTTTGTCTATATCCAGAGCGACTGAGGAAATACTGACAACAAATCGAATTTGTCTTCGGGTTTTTGCTGAAACACAAACTTCATAATTGTTAAGAAAAGAAGTAAAAGTACGGTTTGAGCTACCGTTTCAAAAATGAACTATGGTTTAACTATAGTAACTAAAGTTTTAGTTGTAGTAGGGCTGTCACAAAATACAAGTTAGAGCTGTTACGATAATATTCACTGTGTGGTTATCATGTTTACTGTAACGATATTCTAACAATATTTAATAAATGTATTTACCAAAACGACTTACAATTGAGGAAAACAGCAAGCAATTGTTGGGTGTATTGTGACACCCATACCAGTATTGTCAATAACCGTGATATTAAAACCATGAGTATCTATATTGTGTTAATATTGCACATATGAATACGTAAATAGTATGATATTGTAAATAATTCAGCGCCTGTTTTGTTTCGGTTACAAACGTACATATTTTGAGTAATTCATTGGCCTAAAAAGAGAAAACACGTATCAAACAAAATTAAAGATGAATTTGACTAATAGCATTGTTTACTTATTTGT
Organism: Oreonectes daqikongensis; assembly: GCA_026939265.1. Lineage (NCBI taxonomy): Eukaryota > Metazoa > Chordata > Actinopteri > Cypriniformes > Nemacheilidae > Oreonectes > Oreonectes daqikongensis. The sequence continues at coordinate 2,380,271 of JAOTQM010000434.1, read as the reverse complement.
AAAAACATTCAGTAGATATCGTTGTAGTGAAACCGATAATTGTATTGTAAAAGTCTGATATTGTGACATACCTAATTTGTAGTAAAACCGCAGTAATGAAAAATGTACTGTAGTCTCACCACAATATCCATAATTTTACCTTTTGCAAATTATGCAATCAGACAAGAAACATGCTTAATGCTTACACTTTACTATAATAAAAATGTGGTTCATTTTTATGAGTGTAGTACAGAGATGTTGGTGAGAAGCTAAGGAAAATGGTGTAAGAAATATCGAAGTGTACTTGGTTTGTTTTGAATATAGCACACTAACATATTGCAAATGGCATGTTAGCAGGATGCAAGTGGAGATAAATGTATTAGCATTTTACAAGAAAAGCCCCTGCTGTTAAAAACAACCCATACCTTCACAGATTTCCAGGTCTTAACATGGTTAAAACATCACTGCAACATTTATCAGTCCACACCTGTTTCGGTATCACTCAAAAATTCTCCCGAATGTCATTTCAATTTATCAGACATCTCTCTATGAAAAACAAACATGCTGTTTTTGACATTTTGTTTTAATGTCATCCCATTGTATGTGCCAGTGAGCATTGTGTTACTGATTTACCCGTATCATTACGACCGGCATCTGTAATCTTATCGCCACTTTTGTCACTTCAGTGGCTCTGCGGAGCACATCAGGTCCTTTCAATTGTGAGTATTATCTACGGACATCATTCCCTAATGCGAATCATTGCCAGGTTCAGCTCGCACTTCATTATAGTGCCGAAGACACCATGACCGATACGAGGAGAACGAGGGGAAAGTGACCCACATGACTCCTCATTAATTGCACAATCTGGAGGACTGGCGGCCCACTTGTTCAGCTGGCACAGTGGATCATCCCATGGATTCTGACAGCTCTGTCTTTACATACAAAGACGAGGGTCGTGAAACGGCTGCTCGACATGAGACAGTGTCAACACACCGACAATCAATCTCTAAAGACTGTAACAAGTCAAATTTAATTTCGCTGAGAACAAGCTGACAGAATTCACAGAAGTGGATATATGATGAATAGCCACTTCATTGTTTGATCTAAAATCTCTTTTTCAGAGGTATAGACGGTTTCGTCGGACGCATGTGCCTTGCCCGAAGTTAACTTTCGGTCTGTGTTAATAATTTAACTATTTATATTTTATTTAATTTATATTAATTTTTTATTGTATAATAAAAAAATTAAATAAACATTTAGTTGAATGGGTCGTGTAACTTTGTCGCATTTAAGTTTAGCAAAGTAACGGTTCTTCTGCTACATTTTTTTCAGTTGTTGTTTACAAAAACAGTTTGTCTCTTTTAACAACACTATAAAGTATATAATTTATCTATAATAATTTACACAGAAACACACAAATATTTATTCATTTATTTGTACTATAGTATGATTTTTAATGCAGCGTTCTGTAACGTTCTCTCTACCGCCATCTTTGTCTTAGTTGTTTGTCAAATGACATTAAACTGACATTTCGTACCTGAAGATCAGGTACCAGGAGATCTTCCGGGAGGAATCCAAACTTTCCTCACTGAGAAATTGAGCAAGCAGTCATATATCACTGAGACTGACAGATTGACAGATAGATTAAATGGAGATGTTTACCTGTATGTATAACTCTCACCCAGTTGACAACTTCAGATATGGCCAAATAGCAGATGCTCACTTCAGCAGAGGGGATAAAGCACATCTTTAAAGATCACAAGTGAGTTTAATACCATGGATTTAATTAAAATCAAAAGATATGACACCTTCCTCAGTCTTATATTAAACTGGATCTTTAAACTAGCCGTGGAGTTTTCAGTGAAGGACAGACCAAATGTTTTGTATTGGCTAATGGTGATAAAAGATGAATGCTATCAGTCATAGGCAGCTCTGAGATCATAGTCATGTTATACATTTTAGTATCATTTCAATCAGTTGTTATATTGTCTATACATGTATGTTAATTGTTCATTGGAAAATGGAAATTCTGCACTAAAATACTTTGATGAAAACTGGAGATAATGTGGAGTTTTTGCTTTGGTATAAATTCAGAAGACAGATTTTGTTTGGCGTCTCCCAGTTCCATCATAAAACTCATATTTGCAGGAGGGGAAAAGTATTAGAGCAATTTGTAGAGCTACAAGCTGTTCATATATAACATTGTCTGGCTTTTAGAAAAGACATTCTCTTCACGTTCACCAGTACAACTCCACAATCTCAGTGATCGATCAAGGATGCCGGTCGTTCAAGGATAAATTCTATAGGCATGAGCCAGCCTGAGCACAACATCCCACTTAAGGCCAATGTCAATTGCAATGTGGTAGAGAAAAGTAACCTTTTGCTTCTGCCATGCCTCTGGCCTGTGTTATGATCATTAATGACAGGGAAGTAGAGAAAAATAACTGTACGGTGGTGAACACTGTATTTCACTCAATCATCTCTAGAAGTGTGACTCTAGAAGTGTGGTGTGAAGTAAACTGTAGCATGCAGTGTAATCTTTTTTTCTTATTAACTTATCGAAAGCTTTAAAACTTATTGTCTTAGCTCATGAATATTAAGGAGTACATACCACGAGATCATCAAAATTACATTTCATGCAGTGTGTAATGTTGCCGTGTTTGAAAGTAAGCAGTCTGCCAAGTGAATAAATAACAAAGTTAGTGGCTTGGAAAAAAGGGAGTCGACTCTGAATCACGCGGACGAGTTGTGACCTAGTCCAAATCTCTAACCGCCGTGTATCTACGTCACTAGAAATAGTCCCCGCCTGCCCACGCAAACTTGAACACGCGCTAAACCAATCACGACAGACTAGACCACCTGACCAATCACAGCAGACTAGACCATCTAACCAATCAGATTTTTTTTGTATATTCCTTGATATGGTGTAGTTTGCCTCCTTTATGCACAATAATTTTGTCCAGTTTGTCTCCATTTTATACCATGCTCCTCATATTTTGAGGGTTTAATCGAACCTGAGAGGCCATTAAAAAAAAAATCCCTCCCGGACATTACTTTTGGCCATTAATGTATACTGTGACTTTATTATATTTTTACTGTTAGTAAAAATGAAATTCTGAAAGGTTGCAGAAGTAATTTTCTTTAACTGTTAAAGAACCATGAAAATAATATTTTATGCTATTAAAATGTTTTTAAAAGTACTGCTACAGATTGAGTTTGTACAATTCATTCTCTCTGTCCTATGGCTGCACCATCTGTTAAATCACGTTGTTTTAGTCCCACCAAAGAAGAAATACAGTAGGAAAATGATCCTTTTGGTTGGCTAATCCCATGCTCCCCAAACTTGGTTACATGTACCCCTCAGGTGAACAACTTTTTTAATTAAAGTTAACAACAACATTAAAACCGAGTTGGTGTATTTCTCACAGGCAAATAATAATAATAATAAAGTGCACAGTTCAGCATTCAAACAGTCAGTGTAATGTATTGTAGTGTCAATGTAAAATAAATGGTATAAAGAAGGCAATCAGTATATTTTTTGATCTCAAATTGTATTCGCTTTAATTCTCTATGGTCACGTACACGCTTCAGATCAATTCGCTTGTCACTTCACCTTTTAGTACTTAATCCTGTTCTGTACACACACTAATTTAATTTTAACAGGCTCAACAATTTGTTGTTATTGACGTATTTAAATGGCAATCAGAGACGTGTCTTCGTCTGTATGTGAGGTGTTAGAAAATAACAGTGACAAAAGTCTTTACATTTTTACAGGCGCTCTCCCGAGGTCTTCGCTAAAGTGGGAGTATCTTCATAGGAAAAAGCAAACAAAGACAAGCCAAAAATTTACCTTAAAACTACATTTACAGTGTGCACGTGGCCTATGACACCTGCACCCAAACTCTCTGTAACAAAAAATTGTATTGCTTCAAAATTATATTATGTTGCGAAATATCCAGCTTGATACTGTAAGAGGGTTTAGTGTTCAGGTAAATGTGTTGCCAAATTGTAATATTAATATATGTCTGGATATATAATATTGTGCGCTATCAATTTAGTAAGTTTTGTTTTACTGCAGTCTGTGTGGGAGTCCAGTGAGGAGGGATATATTTTTAGGTGGGGTACACCACTGTAAAAGGTTAAGGCTTAGATCAGGCCCAGCAAAAAAAAGCAATGTGACATTACCGAGGTACCAGAAGGTAAGACTAATTTGATATACTAGATATTTATACATCACAAGGTGCTTCAAAGATAATGTGATTTTACCAGGTTTCATATTCTGTGTAAATGCCTGTGTTAATAAATTGTAGTTAATGTATGCTTTACTGTTTTTATGCTTTTGCATATTAGAATGAATCAAATATTCCTTATATGACACTAAAACATAAGGTTTAATTTACATTTTAAATCTGATGGGGTTTTTTCTCAGTGGGCACTCTTTCGCTGTTAGAGTGGGGTCAGGTGTGATGAATGAACTTCATGAATGTTGGATTGTTTAGTTTGAGAGGACAACAATGTCTGACTCCGGCACCGCATGCAGCTCAACATCCTGGTTCAATACTTCTCCACTGTTAAAGCAGCTAGAATAAGCAGGACCGGGAGTTCATATTGACACACATAGAAACAGTAACATCCTCTTTTCTTTGACCAGGGATAATGAGGATAAGTCCTCCAGGAGGCATTGTAATGTGCTCTCTCTTTCTCTCTTTGATTTTTTTCTTTCTCTCTCGCTTTTTCCTCCCAGATGAGTTAAAGGAGAAATTACAGGACTTTGTCATGGAGACCAACGGCAAGAAGCCCGGTTTCATTAAAGTGGTGCGGCACAGTAAGCAGGAGGGGTTGATCCGTGCGCGTGTGAGTGGCTGGAGAGCCTCCTCTGCCCCGGTGGTGGCCCTGTTTGACGCCCACGTCGAGTTCAACGCCGGCTGGTGGGTGATATGGGAGCTCGAGGCTGTAATTACTGCTGCTTTCAATTCAAATGGTCTAAAGCGATCCCGTTGTTCATGCACTGACATGAACAGAAGGATATTTTTCCTATTCATTTCTTAAAGGGACAGTTCATTCAGAACAAAAGAGATTTAACCCTGTATGACTTTTCTTTTTACGTGGAACATAAAATTAAGGCTTTCAATGTCGTTGGGTGAATGCACTCTATTTTTAAAAATAGGTTCAGGGACGAGCTCATAACATTTTGAGCCAGATATACGTGCAATTTAAACACCCGCAAATTCCTGTTTTTGATCTGCTTTGATGTTAAACCTGTCCTGAAATCGAGCTGTGGATAATATGACCAAAATCATTGCTTGTACTGCATTTCCTTTTTCTATTTTTGTATTTTTTATGCCAGCTCACGTTTATGGTTTCATTATATGTTCAAAACAAACAAAAACATGTCCGCTGGGCATGTAACTGATTTGATTGTTTTGATGTTTGCAGGGCTGAGCCAATCCTCCAGAGAATCAAAGAAGACAGAACCAGGATTATATCTCCATCTTTTGACAATATCAAATACGACACGTTTGAGATCGAGGAGTACCCGCTGTCCGCTCAGGGCTTTGACTGGGAGCTGTGGTGTCGGTATCTGAACCCGACAAAATCCTGGTGGAACTTGAATAACAGCACTGCGCCCATCAGGTGTTTATTCCATTACTGCTTAAAGTGAAAGTTCAGCCAAAAATGACAATTCTGTCATCATTTCTTCACTCTCTTGTCAATTAAACCTGTATTACTTTTTTGCGCAGAACAAAAAAGAAGATATTTTGAAGAATGTTGGGAACCAAACCACAGTGGTACCCATTGGCTTGCATTGGTTTTGTGTCCATATGATATAAGTACAGTAAATGGGTACTGCTGTTGTTTGGTCACCAGCATTCATGAAAGGACAAGAGTACAAGGGGGATGACAGAATTGTCATATTTGGGTGAACTATCCCTTTAACTATCCAACAGCTAAAGCATCTTTACAAAATTAGAAATAGCATAAAAATAGGGGAAACTCAAACTGCAAACCACTTTAAATGTGTTATCATCATTAAATCATCATAGGTTATTATAAATAACTAAGATGATTATTATCTGTCAAGATTCATATCAGTGCATCACTAATACAGAGCAAATGCAGGGCCAGTAATTGTATTATACTGTTATGCTAATGAACCATTAGTGTCATTTTTAATCGACCTATTATGTGTTTGACTCTCTAGGAGTCCTGCCCTGATTGGCTGCTTTGTGGTGGACCGGCAGTACTTTGCAGAGATTGGCCTGCTGGATGAAGGCATGGAGATTTATGGAGGAGAGAACGTGGAGCTGGGCGTGAGGGTGAGACGTGTCATTCTCTACAGGCCATGAGCTAATAAGAATAATGGATTTACTCTTGAAGGATTAACGGCTGTAATGTCTCATTCTTGGCAGGATAGTTCAGTTTCATACCATTTACTTTAAACCTTGTCAAAAAACTTTTTTATGTGGCTGTAATTGTGTGATTCCAAGACAAGAGATTCGAAGAGTGAACTGTACTACAGCATATTACACTCACTATTTTGCTACATACGAGGGTTCAACTTATCTCAGTTTGTATATTGTTTTATAGTGATTTTTGATGGACCTGTAAGCTTAATATTCTGTGAATGTGAGCTCTAGTAAGATGTGTGCGACTAGGCAACATGTGCCTCATAGTTGTGAACCATATGGCACATACAATCCAGTGATCGTTGCATGTGAGGGCCCATTCATACTATTGTACGGTCTCCAGTAGGAGGTATCTGTCTGTTGATACCAACATTTTATTTTATAACAAATGTTTTTGAATGGATGACTTTCACTGAATAATTAAGAAAGAACAGCTCAAAATAGATGGAAACTCCTTTAATATTGTTTAAAAGCATCTCAGGGTGAGACCTCAAGAAGTTGCTTGATAAATTGACAAGAAAACATTTCTGCAAATTCTAGGCAAAATGTGACTACACTAAAGGTACTAAAGTTTATCATCTGGGTACTTAAAGTGCACTTCTTTTTTTTAATCAAATTTTCAATACGAACACACTACTTACACAATTTACAAAATAATGTGGAATAGTGCATGATTTGGGTGCACCTCTTATCTTCTACCTAAAAAATATTAAATTTTTCATTTACATTTACGCATTTGGCAGAGGCTTTTATCCAGATAATTATTTTTTTATAAATTTTTTTTGAGAGAAAAAAAGAGACAGAAAAAAATAGAATTCAGTGTTATTCGTTCAGGTGTTGACGAAAGAGATGTGTTTTCAGGCCATATTTAAAGATGGCTACAGAATCTGCTGATCTTGTAGCAGCAGGCAGATCATTCCACCCTAAAAAGAAACAAAATATACATAACACAACTACTATTCATAAAACACAAACAACCTCATGTGCATGGCATACAAATTTAAACGTTTATTTAACATTTGTGTCCTTAATCTGGTAACCACTTTATGAAAGCAGTAAGTCATTTGACTGCTTCAAGTCATGTGAATCAGAAGCTATGTCCAACATACTGAATGAGAGAAATAGATGGTGTTTTTTTTATATGGATTTGACATGCTAACAAAAATACTGGGCCAATTGTGATATCTTGTGGACTTTTAAGACATTTCGGGAACTTAGCATTGTGCTAACAGCGCACCAGAGCCATGATTATATTCACAATATAGCTCAGCTTCGAATGTTTTATTGGTTTAGCTGGTATAACTGCATTTAATGAACCGTTGGAGTAGTTATGTGCATTCTGCCTTGCAAATAACACTTTTCTATTTAATTAAATTACAAATCCCACAAGGAAAGTTGTTCACTGTGATAGTTTTTCTGCTTTAAGATTATTGCTGTGCTGAAAGTTTCTATTAAGCTTCACTTTTTTGAACAAGTTCTCTTGCAGTACTGCACATTATATTTTAACAAGACGCCCGGTCCCTGCTGATGAAAAGCAGCCCCACAGCATGACTTCAAACCCACAAACTACCACTTTCACTCAAGGTACCCTGTTTTTGTGAGGTGTTAAATTCGAGCGCCATTGGATTTTCACCGCACATTCACTTCACAGATTTCTTTTTATAAGTAATGGCTTCTTTTGTGCTGGCCTGCCTCACAGACCAGTGTTATTCAGAGTTGGCGGGTACACATTTACTTCGTTTTTAACTATTGAACTCCGTAGGTCTCTCGAAGGGAACACTGTCCTCTCTGTGACTGCCCTCGAATGTCTCCCGCTGTTCATGTAAAGACCTTTTCTAGTCAATGTCTGGGTGGTTGGATGTAGCTTTTTATTTCTTTATAATTGAAATGCTTGGGTATTATTTTGTACTCTTTTCAATGTGGACATCAGCAGGCACCAAGCAATATGATATTATTGATAGCTGGGTGATGGTACCACAACATTGTGATTTTTATGTTTGGCAAATATTAAAGGGACAGTTCACCCAAAAATAGAAATTCTGTCTTCATTTACTCCGCCTCGAGTTCTTCCAAATCTGTATACATTTCTTTGTTCTGATGAACACAGAGAAAGATATTTGACAGAATGCTTGTAACCAAACAGTTCTTGGCCACCATTGACTACCATAGTAGGAAAAAATTACAATGATAGTCAAAAGTACCCCAGAACTGTTCACTTTCCTACATTCTTCCAAATTTCTTTCTCTGTGTTCATCAGAACAAAGACATGTATACAGATTTGGAACTTGGATTTGGAATTTTTTATAAATGTGTTTAATTTGATCTCTGACTTTATACAGTACAAGTGTCTTCAGTTTTCATTATTTAGCTGTCCTTCAAATTCACAACCTGTATAAAAATCCATTATGAATTGTAAAGCCCAAAATCCTGTGAGGATTTTGTCTAGAACATGTGGTGGGTTTTTATTTGTTATTGATCATAGGTAGAGGCCAGCGTTGGATACATTTGTGTACTTTGGTCAACAACATATTTCCAATCTATATTTAGTAGCAATAGGAATTGGTTAAGTGACGTTTGAACCCTGTACAGTATGTGTGTTTATTTAGATTTATGTTTTTCTCAGTCAGACATTTAGTTGATCAGAGAACAGGTGACACATCATAACCTGTCACACAAAACATACATAATCGCATACTGTAAAATCCATTTTGAACCAGGGGATATTTCAAACAAACTTTCAATGACCTCTGTGTCAGCCGCACTTCACTCTGTTTAGTTTATTATGCCCAGCTTCAATACACAGCAGTTTATTTGCCAGCTGGTATGTTTATGCTTCTGGCCCAGAGCTGCATATGTGAGAGTGTACTTATCCGATCTCCTTTTGAATAAATGACACTTTTTTACCTGATGCACTTAAATTCTTACATTTTCAAATGTTAAGTGTTTTTTCAAAACCACTTTATACAAGTTCAGGCCACACGAGTCACGCAGTAAATCTATTAATAACATCTCAAGACAAAAGGACAAACTCTCTGCTCCTGCTTGTCCTCTGTGTGAATCAGCACGGCCCTGAAACTGATTGACTTTCGATGCTTTGACCAGTCTGGTAAAATATAGTCATCAGTCACAGTAAAGGACAGAGTGGGACGGCATTAGCCTCCCTGGTAATTTTCCCTCCGTGAATGGCATGCTTTTAAGATTTTTATGCGTGATAATGGGCCGCTGATTGCTTTTCTGTGAAAGCACATGCAATTTTTCTCTGAGATGCACTTTTTCACTGTCCCTCGCTGCTTTGTGGATAAATGTAAAGTGAATCATTTTGATTGCGCTGGAAGTCACACCGAGACACAGTGTGCTGCATTTTACATGCACTCAAATTCTGTTTATACCAGGTTAGGGTAAAAGCAATGAAAGCCTGTGATGCTGGGAGAAGGTAGAGATGCTTTAGTCAGATTTGAGGAGCTGCTGTCTCATACTTCACTTAACCCATAATTCCCAGTAGGTTTGGTCTGTTTGAAATATGTGAAGTTCTCATACACACTGACTATAAGAGGATGAGCTGTGTGGTGACAGATTCAAGTGGTCTCTTTTCGTTCTCAGGAGAAGATAACTCTGATATCAACTAAGAAATGATCAGTACAAAAATTAAATATAGATATATAGGTGAAACCAAATCTACTCACATTTAATAGTCAAGTCAATATTTCTATGCAGTTTTCTTTGTGTCAATGGTGTCAAAATGACATTTCTTTCAGATACATCCAACAGCTCAAATAATAAATGAGTACTATAAGCTTACTGTTTTTTTTAAACCAAAAGAAGTTACAGATTGCAGATATAGACGGTTTCAAAGCAAAACCATATACAAACTCTACTGCGCTTGCACGCTTTTGTGGCCCAAACCTAACTTCTGCAAAGAATAGAGTCCCTGCAGATTATTTCTTATAACAAGCAAAAGAAATAACAAGTAAATGACATTAGTAAGTTAAAAGTATGTCTAGCTAGTGTTATTTTGGGTTACCAGTAGAAGAAGTGTTACTTGGTTAAACTTAAATGTGACAAAGTTACACGACCCATTCAACAAATTGTTCATTTAATACAATGTTTAATTTGTGTTAAATGCTGAAAGTGGGTGAGAAGGAAATGAATCACATGCCGTCTGAAACCTTCTGAAGTGACAAACGGAGATTGTAGCACAGTGTGAGATAGCTCATGAAGCATTTATGTAATATGCAAATGAAATGCCTCCTCAATCTTATGAAAAAATAAAGGACATTATGTGGAACATGTAAGAGAATTATAGCGTGCCAGAGATAGAAATAAATGGGTCATCATAAGGAAGTTTGATTGTTCAGTGTACAACAGCCAAATTTGGCATATGCAGCTAAGATGTTTTTTTAAGACTGCCCATCAAATGAAAAGAAAAAAAATGATGATGATGACAAAACACTATTTGTGCATTTGTTGTTATTTTTAGGGGTTGTACAGTAATAAAAAATAGAATATACAGTAATGTTTACATTTACTTATATTTGTTTAGCAGACACTTTTACCAAAAGCACCTTACAAAAGAGGGAGTCGACAATGTGTTAGATATAAATATATGTAAAAGCTTAAAGAATGTATTAAATGAGACTTGGACACTGAGACACTGAATGATATAATCTTCACTTTTGTTTATAAAATCAGTTTGTTTACTCATGCAGTCCCTACCATCTCCAAAACAAATTCTGTTGATCAATTCAAGAACTTGTCTGCATGTTTGCTATGTTAACTCGTGTGGCGTGTGTAGCGTTCTTCTCTCCTGTGGGAGGGATTTGACGTAAAGAAAAAATAGAGTTTGGTGCTGGTGTTTTTGCTGTAGGCCAAGGTCTGAAGGACATCATTGTTTGAAATCTCTCTGTATTTAAAGGGAATGCGGGTTTGCTGAAGAAGCACCTGAGGAGTTGAAACAGATGGCCTTTTTCTAGTCAGTGATGGAAGGTAACTACTGTTATCTAGAATAAAGAGTCTCCTCAGCACACTTCTTTGTCCTCAGAGATGAGACTGCTGGAGCATAATTGATCAATGCTGCTTTACATACATTTCCAGCAGCTTTTATTACTGCGGCTCAGGTTCGATGTGGTATGTCGACTTGCTATACAGTTAGTTAAGCGTGCAAAACTCGACATAGCAAGGTGAAAGAAACCCAGAAGCTGGTATTTATAGAGCTGTCATCCTCACAAGTATTTTCATTAGAGCTTTGCAGGGTTGCAAATTGGATACTATAATACATCTCGCAAAACACACACAGAGCGCAGTGTGGTAGGCAAAATTGCCCCAGAACTGTTTGCTTTCCTACATTCTTCGAAATATCTTCTTGTGTGTTCAAAGAATTTTATAAAGCAATTTTTTGGGGGGGCATTATTCCAGTAGGATTTAACATCCGACCAATAGAATCCATAACATACCAGTAGACACCACTATAGTTTCCATTAAATCCAATACAAATCCCTTTAAAACCATTCAAACCAATACCAACTTCTTCCCTGCTGAAAAAATCAATAGAAACCATTAAAGTTGTGATGGTTTTAACGGTTTTAAAGGGATTTGTATTGGTTTTAATGGCAACTATAATGGCGTTTACTGGTATGTGATGGATTATATTGGTTGGATGTTAAATCCTATTGGAATAATGCCCAAAGCATTAGAATTTATGTGATGGCTTCTATTGAGTTTCTATTTCAGCAGAGGTTTTGGGCATTATTCCATTAGGATTTAATCCATCACATACCAATAGGCACCATTATAGTTTCCATTAAAACCAATACAATTCCCTTTAAAACCATTCAAACTATTACAACGTCTTTAATGGTTTCTATTGTTTCTTTTTAGCAGGGCTGAAACTCCCCAACAGTTTTTGATCCAACCATTTTAAAAACATCCCAGCATTGTTTTGAGTGAATTGTGGTCATTGAGAGACTAAAATTAAAACTCAAATCAATAAAAGCTGTGACATAAGTGAGAAAACATTACCACAAAACAAACCCCTTCAGGGTGCTACAACACTCCAATAACCTGTTTTCTTTTACAGTTATTGCCAGCTGACTGTATATTATCCCTTACATAATGTGAACTTGTTTCACATGCTATTTTAGAAAAGAAAGTGTAGGCAGTCTTCACGGTTTTCTGTGAAGTAGGCGGCAAGCCGTATACACTAATGTTTCATATAGCCATTGTTTCCTTGGCAGTTGATTCTTCGACTTCTCTGTGATATACAGTGGAGTGAATACACTCGACTCCACAGAAATGAAGCACCCTAGAACAAATGTTTGCACCAGGAAATGAATGACATTTGGGCTCATCTGAACCAGTACACTTGGCAATCAGTGTCATCACGACGGAATAAATTCAAGCATGGGGAAGATCATTTGGAAACGAATGTTAGCACACTGGAGAAAAAAGTGGCACGTTATCTCTGACAAACTCCATAGCTTCTCTCACTTTAGAGGAACTGTGTGTCCATAGGAGAACTGGCAGACAGAGAGAAGGACTAAAAGCAGGCGCTGACACAAGCGCGCACACTCCAGAAACAGACATTTTTAAACCGCCCACTACTCAGTTTATTGCGCATGTTACTTACAGTAGACCAAAGATTGTCTAACATCGTTTCTGACAAGGGTAAATTATAACGGAGTAAATATCAGGGCTGCGCGACTTCTAATACACGCTTTGGTCAACAACAACAATAATCTGTGACAACAGCAATTCCACCCACACAGAGAATCTTTGTTTTCTTTGTTTCTTTCAATTTAACAACTGCCAGTTAAGTACATGCTAGTAAGTGCTTTTAATTGCAGTTCTTAAAATGATCTGGGAAAGCGTCCAACCTCAGCGTATTTTTATTTTCACCTTTGTCTTAAAGATGTCACCGTGGTAGTGTATTTTGCAAGGCTCATGTTGTTTTTCTGTTAGCATGTTCAGGGGGGATCTCATTAGTATACATAGGTATTCTTGAGTATCATTTATAGGTACATTTTCTGGTATGTATAGATAAATTATATTGACAACTTTTAAAGTATATATATATATATATAATTTTTTTTTTTACCGTTAAACGTGATAAATGTGATTTAGCGATTAATAGTTTCCAAAATAAATGTTTGTGTTTATATAATATATATGTATGTGCTGTATATATTTATGTATATATAAATGCACACACAAACATGTGTATATATATATATATATATATAACAAATATTTACATACAGTGGTCAAAAGTTTTGGGACATTTTTCTCATTATTTAAATAAATAAATAAATATTTAAGTTTGCTTAAATATCTGAAATTAGTTGAGTACACAAAAATAAAAATTTTCAAACATGTTTTTATCATAACAAAACTAACATTTTAGTTAATAAAATAATGTTTTTAAATGGATAACTTTGACTGAATAATTAAGAAAGAAAAGCCAATAAGAGCACAGAATAGATTCTCCTTTAATATTGTTTAAAAAGCAACTCCGGTTGAGACCTCAAGAAGCTGCTTGATAAAATTACATGAAAATATTTCTGCAAATTCTAGTGGAAAGGTGACTACACTGAAGACAAAAACAATAATTAATTTTTCTTATATTTTGTTACAACATAATCCCCATAGTTCCTTTTGTTTTATTTCATAATTTTGATGAGTTTATTATTATTCTTAAATGTGGAAAAATATGAACCCATAGTGAGTAAGTGTCCCAAAACTTTTGACAAAATGCATTTGGGTTGTTTTGATTTATTAATGATAGCTCAAATATAAATACAGCTAACTAACACAATAAAACATAATAAAAACATGATAACACAACAAAAAAACATGATTTTTAAAAATCAGGTATTTGCATATAAATATGCACAGTACACACACACACACACAGACACTTATTTTGAAATCGTTTAATCGTGATTAATTGCTTTGACAGCCTATTTTAATGCATTTTAATAAACCACTAAATATTCAATTCAATACCTATGAATTCTTGGGAGATGATGTTGTCATACTGCCATTGACATTTCATTAAAAGGTTCTTCCCTTCTTCCCTAATGCACTCAATTTTAAAATCTCCTTATGTTTACTGTTGCTCAATGACTTTGAAACACTTTGATGCTGCAGATTGCAGTTACTGTAAGTTCTGTCACGTCGCCAGCAGTCGCTGCTGCTCACGTCACTGCAGTTGCCAACTCGCATTGAAAATAAATAATTTCAGGTCACTTTGTCACGGCAAATTGCTTGCAGTGTAAACGCCCTTTAACAGTGAGCTATACATTGATAAACAGTCCTGTTTGAAGTATTGTGACAGCTTCACTGTGAAAGCAGATGGCACCTGCAAAAGCTCCATAACACACTTTACAGTTTCTTCATAGCTTTTCTCATGACTTTAAAATGAAGTCTTGACCACTCGTAGAGTACGTGCTGAAGTGGAACTTTCTTTTATAATGGTATGAAGCTAGAACTATTTTGTCCAGAATGTTTTTGTTTATATCTCAGCATGAAGATGAAACATGTAACACTGTTTGTTGTGTAGGTGTGGCAGTGTGGTGGAAGCGTGGAGGTGCTGCCCTGTGCTCGTATCGCCCATATCGAGCGTGCTCACAAACCCTACACGGAGGATCTTACTGCGCACGTGCGCAGAAATGCTCTGAGGGTGGCTGAAGTGTGGATGGATGAATTTAAGAACCATGTCTACATGGCCTGGAACATTCCACAGGAGGTGAGGATCTGTGCTGGCTTCAAACCACTCAAAGTCATGTTGACATTTACATTTACAGATTTTGAATACATTTTAAATTCATCTTATGTTACTTAATTTTGCTTTATATTTACATGCTTTTATAATTATATGCTTTTAGTTTAATGTAATACAATAAAATATTAATATAAATTAAATATAAAATGAATTGTGTTTGTTGGATGGTCTAGCTAGTGGCTAATAATATAACTATTTATAATTTATTTAATTATATTGATATTATATTGTATAATAATTGTATTAAATTAGCAATTGTTGAATGGTGTTGTTTATTCATTTATTAAATAAACAATTTATTATATGGGTTGTGTAACTTTGTCGCATTTAAGTTTAGTCAAGTAACGGTTCTTCGACTGGTAACCCAAAATAATACTGACTAGACATACTTTTAACTTGCTAGCTAATGTCATTTACTTGTTATTTCTTTTACTTGTCATCAAAAATAATCTGCAGGGACTCTATTTTTTGTGGATGTGTACCAGAAGTTACGCGAAATGCGCATTCGTCATTAATGTTTTTTATGTTGCTGCTTTGAAACCGTCATGGCCTTGCCATTGCTTTAGCAAAGATTCAACAGTATATTTACATATAATATAATATTTTGGCTTATCTTAATACCCTTAGTGTTTATGTGTCTAGCTTTATGGCGAAGTTTTGTTTGCTGGAGAAACAGAAAGAGCTGACTCAATGTGCCAGAGTTATCTTGGCAACGCTTGGTCCTCGACACCCAACCTCGAGGTACCACAGCGGCTAGATGATGTGATGCCCAGTGCAGAAAGAATAAACACATAAATAGAAGTTTCTGGTGTCTCGCTGTTATCTAATATAACAGAACGAAGCTGGATTACCTGGAGGCATCCGTCACGTTATTTACTTTTTATTTATTGATGCATATAACCGTATGAGTCAGAAGAAAAGCAAACCATATGATAAATGGATGTGGTTCTTGTGTGCTCAGATGCCCATGAGCCAGTTTCTTAGATCAGAAGCTGCTTTAATAACAATCTCAGATCCTCTGAAATGCTATACGTACAGTAAATACTCTTTCTGTTGAAAATGCTCTTTGGTTTTCTTTCTTGTTAACCGTATTGCCGTGCACAGCATGATCTTATGCAAAATAGATCTGATTACAAAGGCAGTAGAAAAGTGATTCTGAATGCATAGAGAAATACAGCTGTTATTGTTACTGTCTATTAAACAACCATTACCTCATTTATAGTTCTCCAGCCTTCAGCTTTGCCTCCGAGCATATGTTACAGCGCTCCATTTATTTAGAGAGCTTTGGCCCTGTTCATGCATTCATCAGCGAGAAGGCAATTAAGATCGGAAGAGAGGAGGGCGGTGTGAGATTACAGCAGATTCCCGAGCCTAAGCCGTATGTTGAGGAGGAAGAAGGAAATTACACTTGATGCAGGAACAAAGACGTGATTCTAGCATGTTGTGCAATGCTAGATCTTTCTTTGTTTGTCATATCCAGTGGTACACAGGTCACTGCTGTATAACAATAAATGTGCACCCTAAAATGTGGAAAAAATGATATTTTATTGTCTTTGGTTTATTCCTATTATTCTTTTTTTTTGCAGATTTGCATGCAATTTATAAATAAAGGATCTGTTGTTTTTCACACGAGTGAGACCAGTTGCATAAATTTGCACCACAAGTGTTATCCACACAAATTGCCAAACCTAATTATTATTATTACAGCTCCCGTTATTATTTAGTTCCCGTTCTTAAAAAAGGAACCAGATACATTAACTCTGAAAAAAGATACATTTATGATCGATCAACAGCCCCAAGTTCATTGCCAGTTGCTCATTAGAGGCCAAACTCTCATTGTCAGGGATGCGTGAAAGAAACCGAATAGAACAAAGGAAGTCCATCTGTATCTCTACTTCTGTATTTATGTGTGTTTGTGGTGTGTGTTTACGTCATCAGGACTCAGGGATTGACATTGGGGACATCACGGAAAGGAAAGCGTTGAGGAAAAGGCTACAGTGTAAGACATTCCGCTGGTATCTAGTGAACATTTATCCCGAGATGAGAATGTACACAGACACCATCGCATATGGAGTGGTGAGTATTTTTATATTAAACCACGCTGCTGAAGTGAAAGTGATCTTAAATGCCCAGCAAATGAATAGAACACCATGTTTAATAAAGCAAATAAAGACTTTACAGGCAGTGTTTGTGAACGTCAGGGAAGCTTCCAAGGAACCGTAACTTCTCTTTTAATGATCTAGAACAACATTGAGGGACCTTTAGAGAAAATGAATGAATTATTTAGTGTGTGCAATGCTTATCTCTTGATAAAAAGGGAGTTGAAGTAAAAAAACATGCATGTGTTGCAACCTTCCTCGTCCAATCAGAATAAGGATCACAGCTAGCATTTGATATCAATATTATCAATAGTAAAACTAAATAGAATGCACTGTAAAAAAAAATCCTTATAAAAACTGAAATTTTCTGTCAGTTGGAGCGACAGATATATTCAGTAAAATACAAAATTACAGGATATAAGGATATATAATAAATAGTTTTCTCCGTTTTTCTGTAATTGTACAGTTTTTGACTGTATTTCTAAAAGAAACTGTAAAAAATCTTGTTATTAAAAACGAAAATTTTCGGCCAGCTGCTGCGCAGCTTGGGCGCCAGAAATAAACTGTTAAAAAACTGTTCTATCATTTTCCTGTTTTTCTCTGTACACTTACATGTTTTTCTTGTAAATTTGCGGTCTTTTTCTGTAATTAAATTTTTTTTGACCGTATTTCAAAATACATGAAAAATATGTAAAACAAAGCTTTTTTTATGGCTGTTAAAAAATTTATCGCGATTAATCGCATTCAGAATAAAAGTTTGTGTTTACATAATAGATGCCTGTTTACTGTGCATATTCATTTTGTATTTATGAACACAAACACATACATGTATAATAAATTATATTTAAATGTTTATGCATTTTTATATTTTATATTTTTCTGTATGGGTTTGTTTTTATAAATACAAAATTAAAATGCACAGTACACAAACATATATTATGTAAACACAAACTTTAATTCTGGATGCGATTAATCGTTTGACAGCCCAATTTTTTTTTACATTTTACTTAAAAAAAGAATCTGTCAAAAAGAACAGAAAAATTCAGTTAAATTACTTTGTTATAGGTGTTTTGTGAATTAGACTCAATCTGTAATGTTTCTGCAGAAATATCACATGCTATATGGCACAGATTTGTTTCCCAAAGCGGTGTGTATCTCATATTGTTGTAGTAAAACAAAAAAAGTCTTGCCTGACTGACCCAAAGTCTCTTTATACATAGCTACTGAATAAGCTTCAGTCCTTTGTTAATGGCCATTATACCACCGAGGCTGGATTTGAGAGCATTGACTGCCACCTTAGTCACATACTCGCTTATTCATCTGAAGCGGTTCAACAGAATTTCCCAAATTGCTTGATAAAATGACGCCTGCAAAATACCCCACTAGCCACCGAAGCGTAGCACACCCGTACTGTTTTTATTAGCCGCGCATGTCAAGTGCAAATAATTCATTTGCTTTTTATTTCCTACTAGGCAATCATAATATAGTTGACTCTATATTGATTCCAAAACAGGTTGTCTGGTTAAGGTGCGACGTTCATGCCTAATTTCGTCGTGTGTGTTTCCTTAGGAGCAATTTTAAGAAGGAGAGACTGTGGAAAATAGGTCAGCCTTATTGAAATGAATTCTGGGAGTAAAGGGCTCAGAAATAGCTCTCGCCCTCATTACTTTACTCCGAGTGACTGCATCTGATGAGCCTGTCAATCACATTGGCTCGAAATTCAGTACGCAGTGATAAAAAGCACAGCGGTGTTCAGCTAAATCCTACGGAAAATGCCAAAACACAGATAAGATCCATTGAAGTCCCCCGCTAGGAATACTTTGGTCACAGATACGGGCCTGTGTTTAAACATTATTTTAAATAGACGTAACCGCCGCAATCAAGCGCTAAACCTACGGGGGAAAAGAGATGTTTTTGAGGTTTAGCTTCACATGAATTTGGTGATAAACATTGCAGACACCATAGGTGAAATCAGGTAAACAGAGCCACAATGAGTTCAAGTTATGTGTGGAAAATAGCACATGGCGGTGAACCTCTTTAACTTCACAGAGGACTTGGCAGGACTCGGATTTCGTGTGTGTGCATACGCTTATGAAAATTGAATTTTATAATTAGAAACTGTAATTAAAAAATGAAAATTAAATCACATTAGGATGCAACTGAGAAACAGCCTTGAGTTTTACCTGCTATCTGTGACGTTATGATTGTAATGAAGCATGTCACACTATGCCACGGATTAGCAGCACAATGTCACAGGTAAACATAGACAGACTGATGTGAATGTGATGTAAGGCTGGATGATGTACTAAATATTAGAAATTATTGTGATATATAAATGAATGAATATTATGAATATGGGGTATTGTTGATTAATGTGCCCAAGATGGCACCAGTAGGCAATTTGACTTCACTTGCACCCATAGGTAGAAGAAAACTTGTTCTTATGAAAATGTCGACAGCGAGCGACACAGGCGTGGAAAGAGATACGAGAGTGCTTGAGAAATCGCCCAAAAGAATGCTGTAATATTGAAATGGTTTGGTTTTCAGAAAACAGATGCTGAACAAAATACCATGATTTACAAGACAAGACAACTGTTCTTATCACTGCAACATTTGTGTTACATTTGGACAGTGTTTTTGCATCAAAATTTGTTTGTACCAAATTATGTTTTATTTTATTATGTTCATTTTAATTACTTTTAAAACATCATATTTAAATATATAAATTATGGTCAAAATGTATGATACATTTGAGATACCATTTTTATATATGTTGCACATCCCAGTGCGGCATTGATTTAGCAGTTATATGACAAGAAGGTCATTTTTTAGTTAAGCTTTGGCGAAAAAAACCTTCGAAAAGAACCACAGCTTCATGTGTTGCCAAGCAACACACAGAATGGATCACAGTATGTGAATGGACTGGAGTGACATTTTCCTAATCATTCCACATCAACTCCATTCCAGGTTTTTAATTTCCCACTCAGATTGAATCCCACTCAGAGCAACAGAAACCACTTATGCTCTATTAACTATTATAAAACCAGTATTTTAAAAGGGAAAGACAAGCAATATGGCATCATGCATTTGACTTAAGTTGTAAGTTTAATTCTAAAAAAATGATACCCTTTTGCCCTCAGCTGAAGAACTCTTTAAAAAGTGACTTGTGTCTCGACCAAGGGCCTGACACAGACAACATTCCAATCCTTTACCTCTGTCACGGGATGACACCTCAGGTGAGTTACCTTCCTTTATTTCATCCACTCCTTGTATCTGTGTATATGCATCAGCCATGGCTTTCAGAGAGAGACTGTTACAGTGTTTCTCTTTTATAATGGTGTTTTAATTCAATCTTACATTTAAAACGTATCTGGGCAGAATGAACATAAAACTAGATTTGGTTGGAGCCGATGGCCTAATGGGCAGTGCTTGCGCACATGGTGACCCAAGTTCGAGACCCGACATGAGGTCCTTTGCTAGTCCTGTTCCCCTCTCTCCTCCCTATACTGTTCTGTCCTCTCATAAAATACTGCTCTGTCCAATAAAGGCGAAAATGAGTCAACCCCCCCCCCCAAAAAAACTAGATTTTATTTCTCCAAAGGAAACGCCACGGCTTGCATAAAACAGAATAGTGTTTAAGTTTTGGTTTTGTCATGATAATGGTGCTCGGATCAGGAAGGGTGTGCAAAACAATTGAGAAAACATGTTTTGAGATCAGAACCGTGCAAGAGAATGGGCTGAATTGGAGAGAAACACAATGATTCCCATTTGACTGAAGAGTTGGGTGTTACGAAGATGTCAAAGTTCTCAGAGAATAACTGTATTAAACTAAAAACCCTGGTTTTTCTCTTTAAATCAGAGCAGAAATCTAAAACTTCATAGGTAAGAGATGAGATTTTCATGCACTGTTAAATTGTTTCTCTCTAAAATCAACAGGAGTTCTTCTGATTTGTCCATTTAAAATAGCATGAGCACGGTTGTGGCTTAATACAATAGAAGTGAGATGTTTCTACAGCTTCAAGGCAAAAGAAATGTTTTGTTTACTTTTTCCAGATTGTTCATGATTTATTGATTACCACAATTTCTGTCGGGAGAGACAAGAGACGATAGGAGAAAGTGTGACCAAGATAGGCTTACACTCCCAGAAAATGAGTATTGACAAATCATAACAATAATTATATGACTTGTGTTGTTGCCCAGATCTCTATAATATCTATGTTCCTGTAGATCATATAATATAGCGTTGTGTTAGCAGAGCAAAGGTTGTGTGTTTGATTCCCAGAGAACAAACATGTGGATAAATCTATACCCTGAATGAACTGTAAATCACTTTGGATTAAAAATGTAAATGTAATTCTGAGATTAAGATTAAATTCAATCTCAAACTTGTTTTAGTGATCGTATATTTCTCTATACGTTAAACATATTATATGACAACAGATCTTGTTTGATATTTTAGGAGAAACATCTGAGATCTGATGTTACTGATGCATTACTGAGAACTTAAATCGAATCTTCTGAGCCATTGTAAAAACAACCACTCAGCACATTTACTTTGGATATTTATTGCTTTATTTGATCTGTACTGTGATTTATTAAAATCCTGCTCATGAACTAATGACAAGAGCACAGTTGACATGAAACTAGACACATTCCATTATGCAAGAAACAGTACACAATAAAACACAGTAGTCATAGTATTATAATGCTTTCGGCCAGGTCTGTAGAGGATGAAGGATCACAGTAAAATATAAAAATATACAGTTGATAAATGTCTATGCTTTGTAGTGTCAATGTAAACTCTAAAAAGTGCTGGGTGGTTTTTTGACCCATGCTGGGTAAATATTGGACAGAACACACATATTTCAACCCAACTGCTGGGTTGTTACCACTTATGGTTGCAGTTGGGTTGAAATAACCCAGCATTGGGTCATTTGTAACCCAGCAGTGTGTTCTGTCCAATATTTACCCAGCATGCATGGGTCAAAAAACAACCCTGCACTTTCTAAAGTGTACAATGACACTACAAACCATAGACATTTATCAACTGTTGTTACAGAGTGTACTGTAGAGCATTGCTTGGTGATGATGTTAACTGTTCAGTGATACAGTGAAATTCTCAGAAGTGTACCGCATAAACCGCATCTTGCTGAGATGCATCAACTTTGTATTATGTGATAAATGTACACATCAACACCAAGCTGTTAGAAACAGCCCTGTCTCTTGATATATTTAATTGCTTTTCACATCTTTTAGTGCCATGCCACATCTCTCTAAATGGACCACTTTACACATAATGGCATTTTAACAGTACTGATGGGTCAGATGATAAGTGCAGGGTGCATCGGCCAAATCAAGTAGAATCTATTTACTGCTTTGAGTCTGAAATTCATAAGATTACTGGAATATTCTGGGGTGCGTTTAATGGTTCACACATTTTTTTAAACCTAACAATCAGGAAGCGTTTGAACACCTGGAACATCAGTCACGTCTTTGAGGTTCTTGGTTTTCCATATGGCTTCTTTAATATGAGTGCTTTAAGATATTGAAAGTGTTGGAAAAAAAAATAGTAGCTTTGAAAATTGGCAGAGGATGTAGAAAGGGTTCTGGTGCACTGAAGGCATATGCTCTATTCCAACCTCATGTCACAACAACCTATTTTACCACTTGGTGATTTCATAAGAATTCATACAATGTGACAAAAATATAAACGCTTATTAGAAAAAAGCAAAATGAAAACCAACTTTCTGCCTGCAGTACAACAATTGTTTAAAAATGAAACTTGGACAAAACTAGATTTTTCTTTTAGAAGGTAGAATCACTTTAATCTTTTATGGCGACGTTTAAAAGAAATTGCTGTTTTTAAAGTTGCATACAGATATTCTATATCTCCTTGTATTTTATTATATTATATTAAAGTGTTTTCTTCATATTAACAACCTTAACACACTGATGCATCATTGAAAGATCATGTACTGTATATGACTTTTGGTACCAATGTGTGATGCATTTTATAAAGTGCTTTTGACCAGTCATGTAGAGTTTGTTTGGTCACTGCATTGTCTAAAATGTTTTCGTGTTTAGCCTAAACATATTGAGAAGTGAACATTTCGTTTTCAGGGGACACTTGTTTTATTATTGTATTGATTGTGGGAAAACCGAGATCAGTTTGTTTTAGTTTGAAATATCACAAAGCTAATGGAGTGATTGTTTATCAAAAGAGTGACTTACTTCTGTTAAAATTCTGGGTTTGAAAAAAAATATTTAAACAACAACATGAAGTTTTCATTGCCAGATGAACATAGTTTTGGAAGAAATATTAAATATTAACTCTTGTCACCACTATTGTATGGACACAAAACTAGTGCAAGTCACCGTTGTTCGGTTACCAACATTCTTTAAAATATCTTCAGTTGTGTTCTGCATAAGAAAGAAAGTCACACAGGTTTGAGATGACAAGAGGATGATTAAATGATAATTAAATAATGATGATTAAATAAGAATTTTTCATGAACTTTTCATTGCTTTCCTGCCTAGTCTGTCCTGCTGCTTTCACTGCAGCATGGGTCTGGTGCTTTTGGCAGCTTGAGATGGCCTAGAAGTACCTACTTACAGTCATTTGATGGACATTTGCAGTGATCAATAACAGTTCCTTTTGTTTTTACATGTTACAGTAGGTACAGTACAGTATATTAAAATGACCCATGTGTCAAAATCAGATTTTTCTAGTTTTTAGATCTAGTTTTTAGTGCAATAGCTATGCATACACTGTAAGTGTATGGACTGTGAGCGTGTTGTCTGAGGATGAGACTATATTCAGATTGGCTTTGTCATACCTATCAATGGCCCCTCTGGAGTTTATAATCAGGACTCTACTCATGGGGGTCCGTTTGAAGGGGCATTCACAAAAATTAGACCACATCTATGCCAAGAGCATACCATATTACATTTTTAATGACTTCGGCAACCTAAAATAACTAATGAGAGATTTGATCATCAAAGAAATAGGTTGGTCCTTCAACAACAATTTCAGCATGCGTTTCTTACTTGTGATCTCACAGCACATCTTCACAGTGGAGTGCACACATTAAAAAACAGCATCTGGTCTTTTCCAGAAGTGTTACCTTTTGAAGTCGGGAAAGCATTTGTTTTCTTCAGAACGGCAGGGATTAGAAGGATTTTTCACTCATGCAAAAACATGCCTGGAAAATGCTTGGCAAACAAGTCTCAAAGCTGTGCACACATGAACACTCTACTGAGCAAGTAGAATGCGGCCAGACAGAGTTTTTCCCGAGGAGAGTCTTCGCTCTCTCCTTTCCAAGCGTTTCGTGCGGTAGCCGGTGGTAGCGTGTTCAGAACAGATTTGTGAAATTATAAATGATAAGCCACTGGAACGCAGCTTGCTGTCGTTTTTATGGAGGTCATTTACATTACACAAAAGAAACGTTTATATTAAATTAACACATTTAAAGGATTTTTGTATAGTGCATTCAAGTTTTGCCAATGTGTGTGTTCTGTAGGATTGAACCCCTGACGCAATGCGCTACCAACTGATCTACAGAAAGACCTAATTCTCAGAGGCTTAGTTGTCAGAGGCTGCTTTTTCATAACGTATGAGACTTAAATAAAACAGACCTCACAGCTCAATTTGCGTATGTCTCAAAATAACTGTCCTAAGGTTTCTATGAGATTGTTGACAAGGAACTCCTGTGTAAAGTTAGGCTATAAAAATCACGTGAAAAGCATATCTCAGATAATGGTCTTGAGAGAAATGTTTACGTTCATATTCAAATCTTTTGGCAAATTTGAGCATAGTTTGAAACGCTCTTTAATGCTTAATAATCCTAGTTTAAAATAGTAGCTAATATCTTTGTATTCTGGCATCTTATAGTCGTTTTAAAAGTTTACTATGCAACAATTATTGTGTATGTTATATTTTTGGATTTAGTATTTTATGTTGAAATTTTATTGTATAAAATACGGCTGCTCATTTTGGCCAGGACACTGCTGTAAGAGAGATTTTTCATCTCAAGGTTACAGTACAATAATAGTTTAGCCAAGATATTTGTAGTAAAACTATGGTAATACAAATTCCAATATTCAATTAAAAAAATGGTTTAACTATAGTAACCATAGAGTTTTGTTTTTATTTGTAGTAAAACAATAGTAACCTCACTGGTCTTACCAGAATTACCACAGTTACACAATACAAAGGTTTAATCAGTCTGTCAAAAATGTTTACTCTATTTTACTATACTATAATAAAACCATGGTTAAACCGAGTACTAGAGAGTTTATTTAAAATTATTTCATATTTTTAACAAGAAAATAATTTGACGTTACATCTCCCACTAATATTCATGTGTTTTAAAATTGTCCCCGCGCCTCTGTACAGAGCTTTGAGAATACATGACTCCTCATTAGGTCTTAAGATATGTGATGCTTTCCTATTAGCAGTCCAATTGTCAGGCTTATTGCTGTCCTGTTCTTGTTTTTCTCTCAGTGTTGTAGTTCAGGCCACGGCTTTTTTACAGACCACCATGTTCTTCATTAATCTTCATGATACGCTGTAGTTTTTCCATTGACTGCACCGTGCCTCACAGTATCATATTGGCCTATTTATGTGCTTGTGTGAGTTTCTCTTTTAATAATGGTTTTGTGGCCACATTTGTAAAAAGGGGAACATTAGTCTTGTTTAAAGTCAACATGAAACGGTATTTGAAATCTGTTTTATTTCTGTATTTTGACATACTTCTAGTGGAACATAATGGCCAGCCAGAAGAAATGTAGAGCAGCACTCGATTTTATTCATGTGATATTGACTGAATGGTGAAATGTGGGAGTTTCATATCAGAATAGAGGCAGAGAAATGTGAGTTTGCAGTCAACTGTGGAGGGCCACGAGTATTCACTTTAAGTTGTTTTGAGAACCTCTCAAAAGGGGTAAAAATTATTAAAAATAATTCAGAACAACTTCATTGCTTTGTTAGGCTATAAATCACATTTTGGTTTATTTTTTACAGTAACTAAATATTTTAGATTAGATTCAATTGAATTGCATTGCATTACATTACTTTCAAAATATTAAGGTTCATTTTCTCGTTTGGAACAATGTACAATGTACTGGAATGTGCACAAACATACAAGGAATGTGTGTAAAAATACAAAAAGGTACATTGTGATTTTAAATTGCTTGACTCTGTTAAAGACACAGTTCACCCAAAAATTTAAAGTCGAGTTGTTCCAAATGTGTATACATTTCTTTGTTCTGGTGAACACAGAGAAAGATATTTGGAAGAATTGTAACCTAAACAGCTTTTGGTCACAATTGACTACCATAGTAGGAAACATTTCTTTGTTTTGTTTTGTCACAAAAGACGACGTTTTGAAGAATGTAGGAAACCGAACAGTTCGAAGGGGCTTTTGCCTACCATTGTCATTTTTCCTACTATTGTAGTCAATGGGGTTCAAGAACTGTTTGGTTACAAGCATTCTTCCAAATATCTTTCTCTCTGTTCATCAGAACAAAGAAATGTATACAGATTTGGAAGAACTCGTGGTTCAGTAAATGATGACAGAAGTTTCATTTTTGGGTGAACTGTCCCTTTAAAGACTTTTTTGGAAGATGTGAATCAGCGGCATAACATTAACCTACTTTGTTTTACAGTAAATCGTAACTATTTTTAACAAGACTTTTATTATACTGTAACAATGCCTGGGGACTGCTATGACAGATTAAAGTACAATACTGTTCTGAGCCTAAATATCATTCAGAGTTTTGCATTACAGGAGAATCTCTTAAGAAAATTGTGCCACACAAGCCGAGTGCAAACAACAAATTGCAAACAATCTTTCAACTCTTCCATATTTGAAGAGTTTATCCATGAGTGAGCTTTATATGCATGAGAAAACAAGCAATGTTTAGTTCCTGACTTAAGCAGTAATGTGCCTCGGCCAGGATGCCTCTGAAGAAACGCCTGCCAGATGTTCTTTAGCCCCTTGGCTGCATCCCTTATGCTCACCTTTTCTCTACACTCACAAACATGCACACTAACTCCATGTTGACTCATCCTACATGTCAGTCAACAAGAACTGAACTCGGGGACCATCTGGAGTGACTGCTGGTGATTTTGTTCAATCCGGACAAACGCCACTGGTGCTGCTGGCTCACGGAATGTGTTCAGCACAATGACCCTTCTGTGACAGGAAATGACATCACCAACATAATTAGCAAAGTTTCCTTTTGAATCCGTGACTCGCTTGGCACACGTCTTGTAACACGTTAGTCACTTCCTGTCGATTCAGATCACGATTAACTGAGAAATGCTGGTCCTGTTTTTATTCATTTACTTAACATTATATGATGAAATTAGCAAATGAGCCGATAGAGGTGTTTGTCACGTTTCCAGAAACGTCAGAAATGTTGAACTATCTTTGCGAAAGTGCGTTCACTTTCAGTAGAGGTTAAGTATGACCATCTGCTCAAGTGTTAATGTATTAATTTACAGAAGAGGTTTTGCATGACTGCCTCTGCTGCAATATGCTACATTCGCATGTTTAAATTATGAGAAAAGCACGGCTTAGGAAACCAAGAGCGGTATAAAGTGTGGCGATTAAAAGACTGGGAAAATTGAAACAGAACAGCCATAAAAGGCATCCTATGGAGTTCATGATGGAATAGGTTTTTGCATATTAATAGGCATATGGCATTTTGAATATTAATAGTTCCGGATGCAAACTGAAACAATAAATAAATGGAATGTGAAGGAATGCTAGAAGTTTAGTTTTTAATATTGGTTTGTGTTTAAATGATTCCTAAACATTATCAATCAAGAAATGGAGTATTATATAGACAGTTTCAAAGCAATAACATAAACAAACGTTACTGCACATGCACGCTTTCGTGGCCCAAACTTAACTTCCAGTACACATCTACAGTCCCTGCAGATTATTTCTGATAACAAGCAAATAGAAAAAAATATAAAGTAAATTTTATTAGCTAGCAAGCAATAAAGTTTGTCTAGTCAGAATTATTTTGAGTTACAGTAGAACCGTTACTTGGCTAAACTTAAATGTGACAAAGTTACACGACCCATTCAACAAATTGTTTATTAAATAATATGAATATACAATCTAATTAAACAAATGGTTTATTTAATACAATTAATATATATAATAAAATATGAATATAAATTATTTTAATACAAATTAAATAAAATATAAATAGTTATATTATTAACCACTAACCAAACCCATCAACAAACACAGACGTTAACATCCGATGAAACTGAATATAGGTATATAATATAGTATATCATTTATATAGCTACCTTTATTTTTTAATATAAAAAATACATTTTTAGTTGTTTATTAAAAACAGAAAATCTGAAAAAATATATAGTGAATCATTACTGTTAGCTTTGTTCAGTTCTGAATCGTTCTGTTTGATTCCATTTGATTCCATTTGATTCCATAACACATATCTGTTTCTCTCATTGCAGAATGTATATTACACCAGCACTCAGCAGTTATTCGTGGGCATCTTGAGCCCCACCATTGATGACGACGATAACAAGTGCCTGGTGGATGTGAATGGCCGACCGCGACTCATTGAGTGCAGCTATGCTGTTTCCAAACGCATGAAGCTCCACTGGCGCTTTACTCAGGTAAGATTCAAGTATTTATAGTTGTGTGGAGTTGTATTTAGTCATTTGTTCACTTCCACACTTCTAATCCCGAGCTCTAATCTCAAAGGTCAGACAGAGTCATGAATTCCTCAGCTCCATTCATACATGAAGACCATAAAATGAACTCTCACTTTCATCAGTTCACATGTTCATATGATGGAAACGAGTCGTGATTTAATCCTAGAAGAAAAGTTTCTCAATTAAATGTGCTTTTTTCTTCATAACAAGCTTTTGTGGTTACGAATACACTTTACATTTGCTTTGGCTGCAGGCAGTGCAATCCCAGCAATGCAAACACACACATCAAAACTTGGATCATGGATCTTGTAGTTGACCACATTTAACCTGGTGTAAGACTACAGGTCCATTTTCATATAAGCCGACTGAATAATTCACTGTATTGGGTTTTAAAGCACACCTGCATCTCGGGGAATGTGGGAGACAGGTCAGTGATGCTGAACGATGTGCACACATTTACTTTTGCCCTTCATGTACAGTCTGGGTGCATAGCTGAATGCACATGCCATGTTGGATAGCTCACATGCTTGGATGAATTGGTTTGGGAATACTTTAACCTTTAACACAGTTCTTATGCATCATTATGAGTACAGGTGGATCATTTGTGCCTGGGGTCCTTTTAGCAGGCGTATTAACATAAGTGCCATATGCACATGATGAATATGGGTGGAATGAGGATATAGTGATGAATATATTACAGATAACAAAAATCACATTTAATAGCAGACATTGTTTAATCTTGTTTTGATAGTTTAATATTTTCTTTGATTTTAAGTTTCAAATATATCTTTTACTTTTTCAATCTCATTGTATTTGTCAAAAAAGAATGAGACAGCTGTAGCCTTTAGAAACATTCGGGATCGGGACGAAGGAGGCCGG
Organism: Oreonectes daqikongensis; assembly: GCA_026939265.1. NCBI lineage: Eukaryota > Metazoa > Chordata > Actinopteri > Cypriniformes > Nemacheilidae > Oreonectes > Oreonectes daqikongensis. The sequence continues at coordinate 2,350,427 of JAOTQM010000434.1, read as the reverse complement.
CTGGGTGTATGTGGGTCTTGGGCCCACCCTTACAATTGTCCCGGGCTCCATGAATTCTCATAAAAGCCTGAAATAAAAGCAGGTTCCACATTCCAGCAATACGTTTCCATTAATAAATTCAATCCAATAAGTTTCATGATTCTCGCAGCTAGCGCAAAGTTCAGCACAATACTTTGAAATTAATGACTTTGAAAACTTTTCGCAGCTTAGGAACAGTCAGCAGCATCAATAAAGAAGGAGAACTTTAGTTATTATAGTCAGACGCTTCATGCCAAGATTTATGAATTATTCGGAGTCTTGCGAATTTTTAATCAAAAGTCGCTGTGACTTTAAAGACTAGGCAGAAGACAGACGCATGAATTTGCAAGTTGAAGTTTCTCTGGTTTTATCTCACCAGTGTTAATTGCATTGTAAAACATTATAATAGACTAAAACAAAAGAAATATTGGCACTCTTCAAAAGGAAAAGCATTTCAACACTTCAAAGTGAAAGTCTAGCACAGAATTTAAAAATGAACTTAAGCTGAAGCAAACAATATCATGATGTCAACCTATTCAAACCGATTCAGACGTTTAATTGGTATATCCGCCACATATAACATTTTCTTTCTTATTCGTAAATCTATTTCGGAGAACCCAATTGAATGAGAATACTTGTTATACAAGGCTATGAATGAGGTTCATGTTAATTTTATTAAAAATGTGTTGTCAAAGTAACAAAGTTCCTATAGTGCTTTAGTCCTTTTGTACTGGAACTCAGTATGATCAATTATATATCAACTTTTTCAAATTTTTATACGTATGCAATTGTTGGGTTTTATCAATATAGTTTGCCAAAAAAATAATAATAATACTAAATAATGTGTTAAATGTGTGCAGGTTTGATAAATTTGTGTTAATCTAACAATATGCATTATACTTTTTTCCACAATAATGTGAATGATAACCAATAATAATATGAGTTGAAAGAAACACATTTCTTGTTTGGTGAATGGTGAACATAGATTTTTAACTTTTAAAATGATGATTTCCAATACTGTATGTTCTGTGGTTCTCAAAATCTTCAATGCAGTACAGTGCACATTACATCCTGCAGATACAGTAACACCTTTCTTAAAGGAACAGTATGTGTGTGTAGACCTCCTGACCGCAGCTGTGGGATGGCTTGAGCACCTCTCAAAGAGAGAGCTGAGCCTTCATAAACCCGGATCTTAAAGCCACAGGCGCTCTGTCTCTGAGAAGCAGGCTGAACTGAGTGCTGGCAGGAACAAAATCAGGCACCCTATCTCATTCCTGCAGTCCTTTCCTCCACGGCTCCCTCTAGCTCATCAAGTCTAAGTCTGAAGCGCTGCTGTTTCTTACAGATACACCAGCTGTGTGTCTTCCAGCCCGGTCTAGACGAGTTGATGAAAGTGAAGTTGATTTGTCTGATGACTCTTGTAATGAATATTTTGACACGAACGTCCAAAATCCACTTTTTTGTGAAAGAGTCTCATAGATCCAGGCTGGAGGTGTCACAATATACCAAGACTGACAATAACCATGATATTATTATTAATATTATTAAAATCCCGGGTTATTGATTTTGCGTTACTATTCAAAAGGTTCTTCGATGCCTTTTTTGCCTAAATGGTTCCATAAAGAACCTTTAACATCTCACAAAAAGTTCTTTGTTGCGAAAAAGGTTCTTCAGATCATGAAAAGGTAAGAAAGAGATGGTTTTGTATGGAACCAAAAATGAGAGATGCTGGATGATATCTAGCAGGACACTGTCTAATATCTAATATCCCATTTTTCTCCATTCCTCAGGGAGGCTCCATTCAGAACACAAAGTCAAAGCGATGTCTTGAACTCGTGGAGAACAACGACAACGAGTTTGGATATCAGCTCTCCCTCCAAAAATGCACAGGCCAGACATGGACCATCACCAATCTCTTGCCTGGTAGCACCTTATGATAGCACCGGTGGGAACAGCTTCGAGAAATAACTTGTGGACCATTAAGCCTAAGCACCAGGATGTCTTTTTTTGACTATGACATCATATGCTAAATGTTAAACATTTTTCCTAGCTACTGTACTTGTGCATATTGATCAGCAACATTTGGCAGATATTGCATTGTGTGTTATGAGATTTATTATGTGCAAGGTATACTTGGCTGCGTCTTGACTTTAAGGTTGTATCGACTCCAGCGCACACGCTGGGGATGTAATTGCTACTGTGTAGCAAGGCTTTGGCAATGTTCTTGCTGTATTTCTTTCAATCTAGTGTCTCAGGTTTGTACGTTGAGATTATTTTGAAATAACACTGTACATTTTTGGGACATGCCAGTATGGTGGAACATATCTAGATACAATCAACTGTTTTATAGCTACATGTATAGTAAATATTCTCAATATTTATAATTCATGGCAGTAAAAAGGACAACTGTTAAGAAAACGCGAGTTCTGCGGTTCTGATTTGACTACACATGACTGCGCTGTTACTGTAATCCGTGTGTAAACCTGTGTATGACAGGTTGGATTATTCCTTCGGGGCATTGGGTTCTCTCTCTCTCCATAGTACATTGTTTGCTGCACCAGGTACATGGCATATGGTTGAAATTTCACACTGTATTTTGTAGGAACATCATACACGAATTGAAAAGTGAACTGTCAAGCTTTGACATCAGCAGTTCATATGCTTAAAAGAAGTTGCCAAATGTTAATGCTGCTTTACTATAAAACAAAACAGACAGTATCATCTATCACTATCACAGCTGTAGTTCACATGCGCTAAATTCATGCCGTATGATTTGCATAAGGAACAGAATAATGCATTCTTCTTCAAATGCCATCTTCATATTCAAGCTTGGCTCGGTCGAGAGATACATTAAAGTGTTTTACATCATGAATGTCAAACCCGGTGCAACACATCCTGGTCCTTGACAACTTCTGCTCACTGTCTGCTTTTGTAGCAGCTTGGACATCTTTTTTTGGTCAAAATCCCCCCGTCCTCATGTATCAAGGGAACAGCAGAGTGGCACTTTTTGTTCTCAGCTTGCCAGTCCTCATTAGCATCTACAGTCCTGCTGAGCCACGGGGATGTTTGCCATTAAATATACATGCACACCCGCTTTAACCTCCCTCACATTAACTCAAAAGTCATTTTTGCGGTTATGAACACAAGCTTAAATACAACCTCAGAGGTGCATTGGAATTTATGCAGGAAAACAGCACATGCTCGCTTTAAAAACATGCCTGATACCTTGTTAGACGAAAATCAAGAATGCCAGTCCATATTCATGCCCACTTAGGCATCCTGCCAAAGATTCACGCATAAAGGGAGATCCAGGCTTTTATTGTAAACACGGGGCAACAGAGCACAAAATTCACGGTCTTCTCTTATCTAATGGTTTAATAGGAGTCCTGCGGATCAATATTTCATTCAGCCTTTGAGCTCGAAGTGTTCTGCCTGAATGTGTCCTCGTCCCCATTTGCAGTTGATTGACGTTTAAACCCATTTGCTTTTCATGAGGACAAAAGCAATGAAGTTACTTGAACTTCCCAAAGTGTGCAAGCCACTCTGGAACTGTTGCTTAAAGGTGCTGTGTGATATATAGGAGGATCTATTGACAGAAACACAATATAATATACATAACCATATTTTCAGAGGTGTTTAAAGACCTTACATAATGAATCGTTATGTTTTTATTACTTAGGAATGAGTTATTTCAATAATATCTCCTTCAGCAAAGAAGCAAAAACGTGACAACATTTTTGTTCTGTTTCAGCCACCGTAGTGCTTCGAAAGGGAGGAGTGAGCCGTTGGTTGCAATTCACAACCTCACTGCTAGATGTCGCTAAAATTTCAACTTTGCTCCTTTAAAGCAGAGTCAGACATTTTATTGCATCGATTTTGCGTTGGTTGGTTGGTAAAGACCCTTTTGACATTTAACATTAGTCTGCATCAGCCACTTTGGATAAAAGCACCTGCTTTGGTCAAATCAATGTAAAAACTGAGAATTTGACCACGGAAACTCATCATCTTGCCAGCTCTGAGCTCATTCTCAGGAGACTAGTCTTGGAAAGATGAAACACAGTTGTGAATTTTCTGGAGGTAGTGCGATTTGTGTGTGTGTTGGTGAGAGGTCAGCGTGGGTTAGTATTATGAAGTATTTATATATTTTCAACTCATGGGAGGTCTGGTATACTTACATTTCTTAGAAGCTGTGTGGGTTTTGCTTTCAGTATTACTCTGAGCAGTTTTTGCTCAATTCTGCAGAGTGAAACAGATGCAATAAGCAGAACGAAATGCTATTGTTCCTCCCCTGCGAATACATGACAGTTTTACTGCCCTTGCCCATATCTATTATTCAGGTATCTCTCTTTGGGCGCGAGACCAATAAAACAACAGTGGATGTTTGTAATGAGACACACACACACATGCACACACAGACATACAGTACCAGCCCCGCTCCTACAGTAGAAAAAAATTAATAAAAGAGATGTTTCTGGCATGGAATAAGTGCAGTGTGACAACAGGGAATAAGAGAGTTCAGGTTAACATACGGAGAGAATCGGGGAATAATCTGAGCTGAGAACTGGCATGATTCCCAGTGGATGTCAAAGCCACGGGGGCACAAGAGACTCTTTGTTTTTTGTTCTGCAGGTATGTCACAGGTGCAGCGGTGAGCTGTGGGAGGGTTCGAGGTTTGAGTGCACCTGAGACTACAGCTTTAAACAGGTGCTCAGTGGAAAACATTGCAATTACGACAGCGCTGACAGCTCACTTTTAAAAAAATAAACATTATATATGAATTAAAGTCATAAAACCTGCACACATCTGGTCACATTTCACCCTAAGTTTGAAAATAATTGTATTCTTTGTAATACTGACAAACAGAATTATCACACTGTAATTGAGAAATGTTGGTTCAACTTAAAAAAATAAGTAACTGGCTGCCTTAAAACATTTTTGAATTCAACTTAAAAAAATATTTGTTAACATAACGAGATTGCATGACATTAGTTAACTAATATTTTTTAAGTTGAAAATTCTAAGGCAGCCAGGTTACTTATTTAAGTTAACCCCCCAAAAATATATTTTTTACAGTGCATTACTGTAATTTAAAAACTACATTTTATTGTTAAAATATTGTCATATTACCATTCAAAAGGTTTTTAAAGAGTTTTTTTCAGTGAAATGTTTCTCATTTATCTTAAAAAAATGTTAGATCTGAAGATTTATGCCTAAATGTATGAAATTGATTTCATAGACAAAAATGTAATTTTGCAGTTATAAATGTCTTTTCATTACAAAACTAACATTTATTTAATAACAAATGTTTTTGAAATAGATTTTTGACTTTGACTAAATAATAGATGACAACTCCTTTAATATTGTTTTAAAATCATCTCAGGGTGAGACCTCAAGAAGTTGCTTGATAAAATGACACAAGAAAACAAAATTCTGCAAATTCCAGGCAAAATGTGACTACACTAAAGGTGCTAAAATATAAAAGGTTTTATTTTTTGCAACATAATTCCGATATAGTTGTTGTAGTTTTTCCTCATTATTTTAATGAGTTTAGTTTTGGAAAATAGAAAAGAGTAGATGTATGTACAGTATGTTTACAATGCTGGACGTACAAGGTAACAGTGCAAGGTACACTGGTAAAAAAAAAAAGGTCAAAAAAGTACCCTTTAAAATGTCCCATTTAGGTACAGATATGTACCAATATATGCCGCTGAGGTACTCATATGCACTCTTTAGGTGCAAAGTTGCTAATGTTTACCATGTTTCTGTAGCTCTATAAGTAGAGCATTGCGTACAGAGGTTGTGGGTTTAATTCTCAGGGAACACACACACTGATGAAATATATACCTTAAATGCTCTGTGCTTTGGATCAAAGCGTCTGCCAAATGCATATGTGTAAATGAAATGTGAACCATAATGTAGTCCACTGGTAGGTTGAGGTGAGGACTCTTGAGTTACTGATGGAAAATATGTTCTCATGGTAACTCATTTTGTAGATTTGATATCCCAAGGTATCGTTTAATGCAAGAGCTCTTTATCAAACTTGCTCAAACCAAATTTCCCTTTTGTGCACGACTGAGCACTGACCTTTAGAATTACATATGCGTTTACTTTATCTACCTGCTCCAAAATATGCGCCTCTCTGTTTTCCTTCCCTCTGTTACTGTCATGCGTTTTATTCATTTCAAACCTTTAACACATGTTTTTTAGAGCATACTGTACTTATTCACTCATTTTTATACTTACATTGTTGCTTTATTATTATATGTTCCTGTACCTTCATTTGCATTTCAATTGTTATGTAAGTCAGCAGGTTAAATTACAGGCCTGTGCTTCTGATGTATTGCCAAGTACTGAACAATAGAGGCTCAGGGCTTGAAATGTAACACATTAGTTTGCGTTTGATATTGTACAGTGATGTATCTTGTGTTTAAAATGCCTCCATGCCCTACAACGGATACCGATAAGGTAAAAGACAGGAGTGTCCTTTCACCAACTTCCACCCAGAAGCAAAAATCTCACATACCTAATAAAGAAAATAAAGAAAATATTTTTTGCTGAGTCCAGCATTAGCAAAATGGTCACAATGGCATTTTCCCTCTGTCAAAGTGGAGTTATGAATAAGTTATGATTTATTTCTACATTACAGACGAAGGGCTGGATTTAGCTGTTTGGTCAATAGTCCCATGGTGAAAATACTGTCCATAAGCACACAAATGTGTTCATATACAGTAAACTGCAGTGCAAAAACACTTGTTATATGGATTATTATAAAGTAAGAGAGCTGTAGCTGCAGGATAGACTCGGGATGCATGCAGACAGAGTGTTATTAAATGCATTGATTTAAGATTAAGATCAGGAGAGTTTTATAGCACTCTGGATAGCCACTCAACTGTCACTCAATAATGTAAGTCATTGGAAAGTCATTGGAAAGTTCACCAAAAATAAGTCATATAGTGCACTATTCTGTCATTTACATTTCAACTTCACTCCACAGGTTACAGCATACAGGGTACAACTATAAAAAGGTAAGTAAACATTTCTTCTTAATTTCATACTGATTCACGTTTACTTTGATTTCCATTTTATAGACGGTTTTTAAGCAACAACATAAACAAATGTTACTGCGTATGTGGCCCAAATTTCACATGAGGTACACAACCGCAAAGAATTATCAGAATTATTTCTGATAACAAGTGAAAGAAATAACAAGTTAATGACATTAGCTAGTTACAGGTAGGCCCTATGTCTAATCCGTATTATTTTGGGTTACCAGAAGAACTGTTACTGGGCTAAAGAAGTTACACGTCCCATTCAACAAATTGTTTATTTAATACAATTATTAAACAATATAATATTATAATAAAATAATATTAATATAATTAGATTATTAGCCACTAGACAGGCCGATCAACAAACACTTTTTTACGCGTCTGAAAACGCCAGCTGCAGATTCATATGAGCTGAGCTGAGCGTTCTGCCCCGAGTTGAGCAATTTTTATGAAGGTAAATCAGTAGCAAAACTTGAGAGCATGTAGATTTTACTTTGGGTTGGATACAACTAAAGTTGAATGTTGAGATTTGCACTCGTGGACAAAAATCACAAATCTGTGTTCTGAATTTGAAGTTGCAGAAAAATAGTCACAAATGTGTAAACTGGCATTCGCAAAATACATTGACGGATACAAATGTAGCTACAGCACATATTTACACGTTTTCCTACATTCAGATTTGAATTAGAAACACAAATAGACATCTACAATCTCTCAAATCTGTCACTGCAGTTTCAAATCTTCACGCCTTGACTTTTGCTACTACTTTCGCGATAAACCTGTTGCAAAACTAATAATTTGTGCGCCTGAAAGCTCAAAGGCGAGAGAAAAACCTGCATTTGATGACGTCATGATGAAGCGGAGCCACACCGCCCCCTAATGGCAGGAAAAATCAGGTTGTCCCAGGTTGAAAATAATAAATTGTTCTTAATAACTAATGTTTATTAGTTATTAAGGTTATTGTTAAGAAATTACATTATAAATAAAAAAGAAACAAAAAGTTGTAGAGCATGGGGAGAAATATTACAAATTCATGTCATCCACATGGGCATCACAGCTCGGCCACTAGCGCTGGTCATTGTAAAGCTGCTCCTGTATTTTTTCCACAGAATTGATCTCTTCTCATTAATCATTGTTATTTTAGAGGGACTCTTGTCAAGCTTCATTATCATCATCAGCTACTAATTAAAAAACATATTACAAGTTTGGGTCTGAGTAGACAGTCTGCCCAAACATGCTCTGGAGAGATAAGACATTTAAAACAGAGTGGCACATTAATCTTACTTTCCCTCTGTAATTTAAGAGTCTTCACCTCAAACTGACAGCCGAGGACTTTTCACTAGCTGAGTTATCTTGTGCACAGAGGAAGTCACTTCCTGTCTGGCTATAGAAAACACTCTATACACTCCTGAGACTGTGAATAGGCAAAACAGTTTTTACACAAACTCTCAGGCTTGTCAAATATAAAAAGTATGTTTAAAACCTTATAGGGTAATCTCATTTTATATTATGCTTAAGAATGAATAGACATTTTGATTTGCAAGATTCTTTTGAAGACATGAAAGATGGTTTGAGCTTGTTTTTATTGCCTGAACTAACCCCCAGACTGTCAGACTTTAAGCATAGTTTACTAAAACTAAAAGTATTAAAACATTTCAAATAAAGTCAAATAAAATACTGACCTAAATATTATTTAAAAAAAGGTGACTAAAAATTTGAAATGTTGCCTTAGTAATAAATTTAAATAAGTTTAAGTTGATGCAATAAAAGTATTAACTGAAAATATATCAAAACTAAACTAAAAGTAAACTTAAATTGAATAAATTAAACAAATAAAAAATAAATATATATAATAATAAATTGACAAAAGCAAAAGTTGCTCAAATTAGACTTAAATTTACTTCAACTAAATCTTAAAATAAAAGCTAATTCAGAAAGAAATTAGCAAACTAAGAAAACTGAAAACAAAAATTAAATCTTTGAATATCTCCCGCATTTCAGCTGTCGTGGGTTTAATTATAATAAACTAATTGTAATTACTGTATGGAACAGTAATTTTCTCTACATTTGTGAAGCCAGTGATGTTTGTAATAACAAAAACATGTTCAGTATCTTGCAGAAATGTAGTGGCGCTTATTAATATGCCGTAAGTGAATGAAAGTTGTACTCTGTTTGGGTTTTGTTTGTTTTGAGGATCCGGGCTATGTAACCGGTTCATATTTTTACAAAAAAAAGCTGTTTCATAAGCATTAGTTGTTTCTCTTTTTTTGTCTCGTTTCATTAATATTGGAAACGCATGCATTCTCCTGGGCTTAGGGAGAAAATTTGAAATCAGCAGTACGAATACTACACATTAAAACATCCCGAGACTCTCACGAATCAGAAAATGATTTCCATAACCTCAAGTCACGGAAATGTTTGAACTATTTTAAACAAATCTCTGACATTGCTTTCAATGAAAACCAAGCTATGACTGGACATGTGGCTTGAAAACGGGTCCATTGGGTGTGTCATCAGTGGAGAAATAGCTTTATCTTCACTGACAGAGAGTGGCAGAGAGCATCATTAACAGACTGTAATAGATCCTCAACACTGATGAGCCTTAAACTCACATTGCGGAAAGTCAGACTCCATCTCCATTATACCGCACAACAGCAGTAGGGCCTTCGAGGCTTGTATCAGGAACAATTTTTCGAAGGCAATTGTATGATCCATACTAATAAGAGGGCGATTGGAGAACTGCTGATTTAACCTGCCCAGTTTCATCTTTGTTTCAGTGTCTCAGGGAATCTTCATTTTCCTGATATTCTTGAATATTCTTGTCACAATCTAATTTCATTCCATTCAATCCATATAGATTTGTGAAATAATTTGCACTTGGACTACAGGATTATTTTTCATTGGCCATAACCAGATGTGCGTGTGATGTCCATTTCCCAGAATGCATGACAAATTGGCAAATTGCTTCGTGACTGTTAATATCTACTGTTTGTTGCACCATTGGGTTTTGTGTCACATGGCAATAAAGTTAACATATATAAAGTGTATATATTGCAACACAGTTTTACGGGAATTTGTGACATATGCAATCTATTGATTCATGTTCATGGACATGAATTTCCCCCCTTTTTTATATGAAAAATGTATTTTAATACAAAGTATCTTTCATATGTATAAATATATATAAACACAATTGCCAAAATTAGCCGCTGCGCCTGTGATTTTAGGGGTGTGGTTAGGGATTGCTTACAGCCACCGCATAAAATATGTACAACTTCCCCTGATATCAGGTTATAAATATATAAATGTATATACACGCGTGGTCTGTGTATTGGAAGTTGTGCCGAGTGAGTTTTTGCTGGATTATGTTTGTCCAAATGTTTAGGAAAGCTACTAAAATAAAATAAATCTATTATTTTTGCAGTTTCATTTGATGATGTTTTATTTGGCAAGCACTGAAAATGCACTTTAAATATCTGGTTGTTACATTGTGGTTTGCGTGTTGACACATAAGGCTAAATTCTGTATATCAAAATATATTGAAACAAGTGCATTTGTTTAAGAAAATTTTGTTTAAGTCTGAACACTCGAGTGTATTATCAGAATAAAACTATACGTAAGTTAAGGTAAATATTCCCTGTGCATTTCCATGCTGGTGGAGCTGTGGGAATCAGCTCAATGGCTCTGTGATGATATTAGCCCCTGCATTGCAGTCCTTATCTTCTCGCCTGTGATTCGACAGGGCTCCAGGAGGAGTTACAATGCCTGCGGATCTGTCCCGTCTCCGGATTGCTGTCTCTGATAGCTTTCTCCTGCCTGCCAACTATACACATCCGCACAAAAACACTCACGCTGCATGTGGGAGCACAAATACAGCCGCATTGTATTATGTGCGATGTAAGTCTTATAAATGACATATCTGGAGTCAGTATGCACATTGCAATAAGTATTTGGTATTCTTCCAAACACAAATCTCAGCTTAAGCTCATTGTTTCGTCTTACATCTCTGTGTACGCCAGCAGCAATGTACTCCCACACAACACACTCCATCACCCCAACCGATACATAGGCCTTTGCTTACTTTCCCTCTCTCTTTAAATGTGTATATAACTTTCTAACTGCTTGTAAACCATTAACCAACAATATGTTGAACTAAAATTCAATTTAAACATATTTCGTGTAGTAAAATGCTATTTTTTTGTTTTGTTTGTAGAGCAAAGTACAACATTTTTCCATCACATATTTTGCACAGAAACTCTTGTTTTCTATCACAAAAATAAGTAACATTTATTACAATTGCAACACCCAGGATGTAACATCATTCAGACAATTTGTTAACAACTAAAACATCCCATTCTATTTCTTCACTTTTTACAGATGTTGTGGTGCGGACTCTGTTCATCAAGCTCATCGCGATTTACAATTCCGTCCATCAAAAGCACAACCTCTGCCAACTCTGCCAACTTTTGTCTGACTCCAAAGTCTGTGATGCCACCTTCCTCTAAGAAAAACACAGCACTGACCCAAATAGCGTAAAATATGAAGGGTTAGCCTGTGAATCTCCTAAGAAAGAGCTGTGACAGATGCCGAGTCCGTTTGAAGTGCTAATCACATCTGTTGGAAGTGCAAAGGAAGTCGGTGTGGTTCAAGAGGTAAGAGTACTGAATATGAGCACATGCACTTCTGAGCGTTTCTTTTTTCATTTTAAATACATTTTTAAAGCTTTTTGGTTAAGGTAAAGTTCATATAAAACCAACCCGTTTACATTAAATGCTTATAAATAACACGTAGGTGGCAAAACCGCAAAATGAGTACGCCAAATTGCAATTTTACGTGCATATCTACGCCAATCTTTGGAAATGATAAGCGCTTGGCAGAGAGCCGCCATTTTGAAACATACATAAATAGGAAACACTGAAATAATTCAAGTAATAACGTTAGGTTTAGGTTTTGGGTTAGGGGACAGGTTATAATATGCACACACACTAACATTAGGTTTAGGTTTTGGGTTGGGGACAGGTTAATAAGACAAATATGCATGCAGGCAAACATTGGCAATTAGGCGTACTTATTTGCGTACGTATTATTTATACGCATTTCAAGAGATCGAGCTGATTAAACATACAATGCCTTATTTTTTATAATTCTCAAATGCTTTGTTCATGTATATTTTTGTATGCTTTTCGATATAGACCCTATAATTCTATATAGACCCAAACTTTTAATCTTTTCTAGGATATATAAATGGGTCAGTTTGGTCAATTATAATGTAATGTTTTCAAAATGTATTTAAAGGGGTATTTCTTACAAAAAAAATCTTTTTTCATTACATGTCATTTACCCACATCACATTTACCACGTCATTTCAAACCTGTATGACTTTTTCCTTCTGCAGAATGCAAAAGAAGATATTTAAAAGAATTTAACAACAATTTGCTCCCTTTGAAAATATCTTCTTTTGTGTTCCAGAATAAGGTTTTGAATAATATAAGGGTGAGTAAATAATGACAGAATTTTTCGGGTGAAATATCGTTTTATTTGTATGTATTTTATGGTGACACTACATGCCATTTTTCCGTCCTGCCCAGGATTTCGCATACATCATTAATGTTGTCTCATTTCAGTAACAAAAAAAACATTATAAAAATTAACATGTATTTCTCTTAAGACGTAATTTTTGCAGTTTTATTCTAACCTCAAAATGGAACGGTTGCTTTCCTGAAATAAAACCTGGAATAATATACCTCAATGACATATGCGAACAACAAATATGACCTCTGGAGGATGCAAGCGAAATCCTGGGCAGGACGTGTCCCACAAAAATGGCACGTCATTCAGTGTATATGTAAGGTATATATGATTGTAGCTACAATATAAGATATCTTTTAAAAAATCCATCCTCATTAATACCAGCACACATTATAATTTGACATGACACTGTTAAAATTTAAATGAGTATAAGAAAACAAATCCGTTATTCATCATATGTTGGACATACTGTAGCTAGTAGACCATTTAAACAAGTATTTTCTAAAAGTTCACAAGGTCAGATGTGTATCGAGTTAAAGAAACACATATTTGTTACATACCTGAGTAGATTTCTCTTTCCTCTCGGTGTTGTGTTTTTAAATGCCTCTGGCTGTTTTCAGTATTCAAGGTTCTGATGGGCATTGTTGGCCTTGCTTTCCACTACTGTTTGCATGTCTGTAGACAGTCAAAGTTCTCAAAGGAACTCTCAGACCTCCCACTCGGCCTGTCTGAGGAGTCAAAGCACATGGATTCAGCCTTAGAATTAGACTTGAAGTGTGTCAATTCCATGACACATGTGCCATTTTAACCGAGCGGCTGACAAATACAGAGGTCTTTGGGGGCGTGTGAAAATCCAAACATCTGCAAGAGCGTTTGGAGATACCTGCAGTGAAGGTCACATGAGGTAACATAACAATTTGATGTATTCAGTCACATATGACGGAGAGAATAGCTCCACAAAGACATTATCTCTAAATGCCAGCCGGTGTGTGTCTCTTCTGTTTTATTTTCAGGGAAATATTGACATGACATTCAGCATTACCTTCTGCGTCTGCAACGCTTCTTAAATACAGATCATGCATTCAGTATGCTTTTATATTTTAGCCCAAAACAGTATTTTTCATGTCAATGTTTACATGACTTCTCTGTTGTGATGGATTTTATAATGACTCGGGAGAAATTGCAGGAGGAAAGGCTGTAATCTGCTGTTAATTGTTTCCTAGAGCAAAGACACAGCAAAATCAATTATACAGTGACTGAACAAAATCACGTAAAAAAGCAAAGAAACATCCCGCTGGAGGACTGAAGTCCCGAAACTTTCCGAACTTTTCACATGGTCCATCAACCCTAAAACACTGAAATCAAGTCGATGGGCAACAGGCCAAATGCCTTTAAACAAGGACTGGCTCGGAGCGTTTCTGTTTATTTTTTATTGTTCAAAAGAGAAACATTCACGATTTAACAGCCAAATAAATTGTCTGCACCCGATCAATTAACTTTTCCTTTCGGCTTTGGGAACATAGCCAGGGTTTCGATCTCGAAGGATCGTGCCTTCTGTGCTGTTGAGTTTGATAAATAGGAATGCTGATTCCACTCCAACGTAAAAAGTTTTATACCTACAAAAGTAAACAGAAAATCTTTAAAGAAAAAGATGAACACTCGCTTGAGACCTAGAAAAAGGTAATTGCCCATTTAATTGTATAGGTAGACCCCACTCATGGTGTTTGCCCTGTTATGATCACATGACCAGCCTAATATTGCTCAGTATCTAAAGTCTGTTTACCAAAGTCGTAACACTCGGCAGCCATGTTTCCAATGCCTCTGGGCAGCTATTTCAGTCATGGCAAGACCACAGTCATATCTACTTGACTGGGGGATTTTCGCTGCCAAAAATCACCATTAAATAGCATTTTTCCAATCAATAATTTAACCTGACATCAACTGTGCTCGAAAACACCTTTTTTGGTTTAAATTCAGCTGCTCCGGATGCACACAGGTTGGAAAGCGTGTCACTAGAGCGACCATATTAAGGTTTGGCTTTACCGCCACATTTATAGTAATGGCAGTTGTGCATCTTGTTTAAATTAAGTAGCTTTGGTTTTCCTCAGGTACCCGTCTATGACCAAATTTATGACAAATAATTTTGTTCTACAATGGCATTGATATTTTAAACAGTTTTTCACTTAATAGTGGCACGGCTTTCCTGACTGTGATTCTTTGGCCTAACATGAAACCACACAAAATAAGTTTTTCTAGCCGTGAGAAAGCTAAAAAAGTCCCTGAATAGTACAAATGCTCACACACATATTTCTTCGACCTGAAGCAAAAGCTGCTCTTTGCACAGGAATATAGAAGGGGACACGTGCTATCTGTAAAAGAGAAGTGCTGCTCCTCTGCATTCACAATAGGATCTTTATTTGTTTTAATGAAGACAATTCCCAGCTACTTGAAAATTATGGTTGTCCTTTATGTTGAGTAATGGATTGTGTAATTGTTTGTCTCATAAATTTGACAAAACACATAACTAGATGATTTCACCTATATTGTTGTAAGATAATAGTAAAAAGAAAAATACTGTATCACTTATTGATATTCTGAATAAATAACCTGATCTCACTGGAATTCGTAACTATTTTGTATGTTGTGGTTCATACATAAACATATCATTACTAGAAAAAACAATACTGAAGACCCACCCCTAACGTCACTGCCGCAAAAGCAAAGCGTACTAAAATGTACGAATGAGATTGTACGACGTAGCCAAAATTAGCCACATTGTAAAATAGTTCGTTTTTTGCCGTGCGATTGTGTTGGAATAATTGTATTGGCTTTGATTTTTACCACTTAAAAACTCAGTCGATCAAAAATATTATAATTTGGTGCTTTATCACAGTTTGGAATCATAGAGTGTAAAACACTATGGCGTGATATCATAGACAACACTTAAGACTAGTTCCATACTAAAATTAATGCATTAACTATCTTACCTGAAAATAAGGCAGGAAGTGAACATTTTGTCCAGAAAGTTGATGTATTAGAAGCATGAACAATTGGTAAGCGTAAAAAAACTGCA
This sequence comes from Oreonectes daqikongensis, assembly GCA_026939265.1. Taxonomy (NCBI): domain Eukaryota; kingdom Metazoa; phylum Chordata; class Actinopteri; order Cypriniformes; family Nemacheilidae; genus Oreonectes; species Oreonectes daqikongensis. The sequence continues at coordinate 2,334,758 of JAOTQM010000434.1, read as the reverse complement.
GCTTTTGTAGATGTTCCCAGTGTGCAGTGGTCAGTATCTATCAAAAGTGGTCCAAGGAAGGAACAGTGGTGAACCAGCAACAGGGTCATGGGCGGCCAAGGCTCATTGATGCGTGTGGGGAGCGAATGCTGACCTGTGTGGTCCAATCCAACAGACGAGCTACTGAAGCTCAAACTGCTGAAGAAGTTAATGCTGTTCTGATACACTGAAAGGTGTCAGAATACACAGCGCATCACAGTTTGTTGCGTATGGGGGGCTGCAAAAGGGGGACCAACACAATAGTAGGAAGGTGGTCACAATGTTATGCTTGATCGGTATATATATATATATATATACATATATATATATATATATAGCCTATATACTTCTTGCAGTTAAACTGTGTGTTAGAAACATATTTTTATTTTAAAAAATTCAAGTATGTCCAACAGGAAGAGACAGTTGTCACAGTGGGCGTCTGACAAAATGGAAAGGCACGAGGGATTTGCAGTCTCATTAGAGCTCCATCTCCACTGGTCTCCTGCTGAGTGACATTTGAGAAATCACACAGAACCATTTAAACGTGCCTCACGGTCAACTTGTGAACTTCTGTTCTGCATTAACACTACATGACTAAAACTGAACTTCGGTGGGTTTTAAAGTTATCTTTAGTTGTGGTATCATTCTGTATGTCAGAAGAAAATTGTCAGAGGTCTTCCATCCATCCCACTTGTATGTGGGCATGTTTCAGTGATTGTCAGAGCCAACCTGACTTTTTGATTACATCCCATATGTTCAGTGCATCTGGCCCTTAAGCTTTAGTCAGTTGATGAAGATGGACTGTGAGTTGGCACAAAGCTGGCATTGTCTACATGATGGGGAATTAGCAGCTCAAAACTCATTTACATTGTGGCGTTACACACAACCAGCAAGAGACTGTTAATTTTCAGTTCACTTTTATATTATTCTGAACAAGTTCAGGTAAAGTTTTTCACAGATTTGTTTGTCAGTATTGTAACTCATTTTCTAAGGGAAAATTAATAATTAGGCATATCGATTCCAAGTTCTTCTTTTTTCTTTTATAAAATAAGACTAAATAACAGATATTGTTACTAGAAAACAAGACAAAAATGTTTAGCAAGAATGTCATTTTATGCAGTTTATCTGTGCTATTGCCAGTATTTAAAGACCAATCTCTTCTTGCTCATTTTGTGTTTCGAAAGTAGTATTACATCTACAGTAAGTTACTGGCAAACTGCTGCAAAACTACAGCAAATTTTATTGTGTTTTTAAATTTTCTTAAGTTTATTGTGGTGGACCATAATAACTTTTTTACCAGTTAAAAATTTTCTTCTACATAACGAGAGAATTTCATAAAGAATTGCAAAACGTACGATTTACGCAGCACTGCCGTTCCAAAGTATATATATATTTTTTTTTAATTATGATATTGTAAGTTTAGACTTTTTTTCATAAATCTAAATTTGTGTTAAATTGTTCAGTTTTATTTTTCAGTGACAGATCTGTTATATTTTTTATTAATTTACATTAAGTATGTTAATAGAATTAACATACTTAATGAATAGAATTGTTAGTTCATTTGGTGAGGTAAAATAGTTTTTAAAAAAATAGTACAGATTGAATGCACCAAATTTAGACCAAATGCAATATATTTACCACCTTGAATAATTTTCTATATTATAACTGCAAGGATTTTACAAATAAGCATTTTATTGCATGTCACTCAACCACATTCAAAATAAAACAATCCATAATGCCAAAAAAAAACATCTTTCACCAGGCATCTGTCATCTCACCAATGGCTCAGTGGACGTGAAACAGACTTGACTATAATGTTCAGCAGGCAGGCAGGCGATCCCTGCAAGGCTGCAGTCAGCTGGTGCTTGAGTGAGTCTGCTGTCAGCCGTGAGCCTCATGTCTGCTGACACACTACAGGATCAGGCCCGGCCTCCGCTTCAGCAGCGAGCTGGAGACTAACACGAGGTGACTCCTCCCATTCAGAGCGGGGCAGATGTTTGCTGCATTACACAAGCCCGACTGGATCGGTCAAATGGAGTAGAACTTCTTACCAGCCAATTCTCACTACTGAAAGCGGCTTGCGTCTCTCGTGATGCTGTATGACATGCGTCACTGCACGTACTTTGGAAACAAACCTTGGATTCGTGCCATGCGGGCGCTGGTGTCAATGTGCATGAGCGATTTGAGAAACAAGACATGCACATGCAACACACTCAGTGCTGTAATGTGGTGATAACTTTCTGATGAACAACATTGGGGGTCATAAGTTAGTGCACGAAGACAGTGTGACATTATTAATGAGGAAGCTGAGAATGATTAATTGCATACAGAGAAGGAAAAAGTCTTGCCTGCGTTTTAGCATCGGCAAGAAGAAAGAAATCTCTTAAACATGTTTTCAGAGTGTAACTCAACTTTAACAGTTTGCTCAAAAATTTAAATTATTTATTTATTTATTTATCATCGTTGTATGAAAGAAAATACTTACGAGAATGATTATTTCATCATTATCATCATCATTGTAGTTCAATTGGTGGAGGATTATGTTAGCAATGCACCTACTGATAAAAATGCTGCCCAGAATAAAGACATCTGCCAATGCAAATGTAAATTTGTTCACCCTCATGTCAAACCCTGACTTTTTGTGTTATATAAGTGAACTGTCTCTTTAAAGAAACCTGGGTTGCAGTCAAAAGTGTCAAGTCTGATTTCAGAGATCCAGAAATTGGCAGAATAACTGTGATCACACTCGCTGTGCCAACGTTGTGCCCTTGAGTATAACATGTCAGGTTACCCCAAGGGGTCAGTCTTTACTTTACAGTAATTTGCTGTGAGGAAAGGTGTCTGCTAAATTATTGTAGTTTATTACAGAAATTGATGGTGCTGGGCACCAATACTGATTTCAGATTTAGAGAGGCTGCCCATTAAAAATGTTCTTGTGCATAATGAAAGAATTTTAATGAGTCTAATTTCAATTTCATTTTTACATTTTGTTTAAAATATCGGGAAACAATCATAATAGTGAACCTGCTAGTATCATGAGATAGAGTGTAGTATATAAATTATGAGGAGAAATGCAAGAGTATCAGTTTCAGGAACAATAATTAATTGCAGATGAAAAACTACAGGTCAATATAGATTAGTTCAGCTCGATTTGCCATAAACCCCAGTACGATATAATCGTCAGGAAACACAGAACGTCTTGCTTTCCACTAGAGAAAGCGTGCCGATCGATTAGCTTCTTAGGATATTGCTGACTCTCCTCAGAGAGCTCGTTTATCAAGAGGAATAACCCAGAGGTGTGTTCTGCAAAAAGCACGGATGAGTAAGAGCGTCGGGGTCGTTCTCATATGTATTATACTTGTGTCATTGTCTCAGAGATGACTTTGATAATTAACCAACTTTGAATTAGTGCTTCCCCAGAGCAACGGCATTCATTTCAATATAATGGCTGCTTAACAAACCTCATTTGCACATTATCATCCAACGACACCGTTAGGTGTGTGACAAAGTGTTAGGAGGAGATTTGGAAACACCTGCTGGCTGGTTTATTGGCTGAGTGCTACAGAGTGTGCAGTGCTATTTCATTATCACACTGTCAATGTTGAACGATTAGAAATGTGGTGCGTGAATTACGGCACAGCACGATGAGAGCTAGTTTAAATTATATAAAATTGGTAGGCTACACGCATGCCTATTGCACATTAAAAGGAACTTAAGTCAACTGTGGTGACAGCACCCGATTGTGAATCAAATTGAGGCTTTACGTTGTTATATGCAGAGGTTATTAAAAACGAAACATTGGCAGTTAAAAGTGTTTGGCACATAATCCGCACAATGTAAGCTAATTTTCAGTTTGTAATTTGGGACATGATGGTTTTCAGTTGGCCGCAAAACCATCACAGGTTTCAGTGAAACGTTTGTATTTAGTCATGTTAGTGTTTTATGCATTAATTGTTTTTATTTAGTTGGTTAATTCCTTTGCAGACAACTCAAAATTAATAGTGTTTTGTGTCTAATAATTATGCTTTAGGGGTTTATCCAAAACCCAGTTATATCATATTTCACCCAAAAACTCTTACAAAACGTATTTCAAAAACACAAAAGAATAGAAAGAAGAAAAAAATGTTGGTAACAGAAAACTGTTGGTCCCCGACTTGCATTGGTTTTGTGTCCATGGGAAGTAAACTGGGATCAACGATTTTTGGTTACCGATATTTTTTAAACTATCTTATTTTGTGATCTGCAGAAGAAAGAAGGATGACAAGATGATGAGTAAATGAGAGAATTTTCATTTTAGGTGAACTATTCCTTTGGTTGTGCTGGGAGCCCAAATACAAGTCAATCTGTGGTGCGTTTCTCAGAAGTAGGCTATCGTTAGCCAACTAGGTCGCAAGTTCCGTCGTAGGCCTACCTGAATAGTTTTAACGATTTAAGTGTTTCCCGAAACCATCGTTCCAACGAACATTCGCAAACAACATCGCAAAGTTGCTGGTTGAACTACGATAGCTGTAGCTAGTTAAGCATCGATCCCTATTATTATGACATACATACATCATGCTTTTGAGCACAATAAGCAAGCGATATGCAGTGCATAGCAATGATTTAAAATATTTACAAATTCCATTTTATGTCTTTTAGTTTGTCAAAAGAATTAAAGCGCTGTTTTTGAAAAGCCCGCATGTGCGCTGAATATATAGGCACTGGCGGAATGACGTAGGAGAAACTTGCGAATGAATGAAACATTTTGAAATAAATCAACAGAGAACATAAACAGATAACTTTCAATGCAATGTACGTTATTTACAGCAAGAATTTGACATTAATTCGATGTGAACGTATTTATTAGTCGATGTTATTACTCAACCACTTTTGCGACGTCATCAACTAGTTGCTGAACCAACTTGATTTAAATGATTCATCTCCGACAGAGTTAGGCTACTACGGTTTCAGGAAACAGTAGTTAATTTCCCCTACGATGCACGGTGGTTAAGCAGTTACGTTGTTGTTCGGGAAACGCAACCCTGAAAAGCTGTTGCATTCCAAACTCATCTTGAAAGAAAAGCTTTGTTTTGCCTCTTTATCTGAATGCTTTTGATAACACTCCAGGAATGCTCAGGGAATTATAGCTGAAAGCAATAACAATTTATTTAATACATTTAGAAAGACACTTCTATCTCCTCTATTGCTTTGTTCTGGTAACATTGGCCAGTTGTGTGAGATCCGTATTTTGTTGGAGTTCCCAAAGAGTGGATTTGACAAATGGCTTCATTATGTTCCTGCTGTTTTGGAAGGGTATGATAGTACAGTACAAATCAGCTTGTTTGTCTTTTTTAACAGAACTGGATACCTGGCTTAGAGAGAACGCTTTCAGGCGAGCTGACAGACTGCCACAGAAATAGTAGATCTGTTCCAAAAACTAGCATGCTGTCTACCTAGAGAGAATTTTAAGGCAATGTTAAAGGTTCATCCAAAAATTATTTCGTAATTTACTCGCCCTCATGTCATTCAAACCTGTGAGACTTTCTCACAGAAGAAAGAAAGTCTTACAGGTTTGGAACGACATGACTGTGAATAAATTATATTGAAAATGAAAAAGATATTATTATAGTTATGTATATCAATACTGTAGCCTAGGCCTATATACATTACATTTATTAATAAAATTAAGTATTATATAATCTTATCTGATCACATTAAAATGTTTTTACTAGCTTAGCCACATGTTAAAGGAATAGTTCACCAAAAAAACTAAAAATCAGTCATAATTTACTTGCCCTCTTAACATTGCAAACCTGATTGACATTCTTTCTTTTGCAAAATACAAAAGAAGAAATTTTGAAGAATGTTGGTAACAATTATCATTTGAAGTATGCGATCGAAGTATGCGTCCTCTAAAGACAGCTGACTGCAAAACATCTCCCTAGAATTTAGGAAGAGATCTTTAGTGTCGTGTTCTGTAAAAAACAAAAGATGTATCCCACCCCTGTGAGCAATACTGTCTAGACAGTTTTTGTCTTTATAAATAGATAAAAGAACTAAAGTCCCTCACTGCTCAAACCTTTAACGCTTTGATATTTGATTTGGAAAACGTTTGGACCGCGGTCCAGCTCTTCAGTCAATATTAATAATTGAATGCTGAGCTCGGTACACAAATCAGTTTTATTATAAAAACACCCATGAATAAAGATGAGGAAGATCAGTCACTGCTACCACCTCTGTATTCTGCATTCCCCAGTGGGATGGGATGTCAGGTGAGGCCCATGAAGACGGCCCTCGAGGACCGCTGCTATTGATCACCATGCTATTTAAAAGTCTGATGGGACGTCAGATGTGAGTTGTGCTTTATTTACTTTGGCTGCGCAGGGCTCTGCCGAATAAACCTGCTCCGCTCATAATTAATCACAGACCTCTGGGTGACTGGACTGATGGTGACCTTTACGCTTCAGCTTCGCGGGGACAAATGTTACTTTTGCATATTAGGATCAGCGACTCATTGAAATGTACTTGATGTGATTAAAGTGTCTCTGCAGTAATGCTGTTCACATTAGCATGCATAACAATTGGGTTATTTTAAAACCACAGTGTATATAATCTAATGTATTATTTAGCAGGATTTGCCATTTGATGGAACTCAAAGGGTCGATCAATGTAAAGCGCTCTGTGTAGAAGATCTCGGTTAGTGAGCGGCCATGTATATATGCAATTAGCTGTAATGTCGAGCAATGATTAAATGGTCCCATATCCCCCTCCCAATTTGTATAGACCACTTCCTGCTGTTTGCTGGCTGAATGCTAAACAATTGAGTCGAAAGCTTGTCTATTTTCGGTCAAAACTTAAAACAGAGAATGTATTTACTACCAATAAATTGAATCATCTGTTTATATTTTACTAAACACTTTGAGGAATATGGACCAATATGAATGTGACAATTGTGACTCTGGACCACAAAACCAGTCTCAAGGGTATTTTTCTTTTCATTGGGATGTATACATTATCTGCAAAGCTGATTATAAGCTCTCCATTGATGTACAGTATGGTTTGATAGGATTGTATTTGGTCGAAATACAACTATTTGAAAATCTTGAGGGGTGCAAAAAATACAAATATTGAGAAAATGGCCTTTAAAGTTGTCCATAAGAGGCGCTGTAGCAGAAGGTTTGTTTTAACATTCTATATTAGCTTACCGCTGTACGTCTGACGCTGTGGACAATAAATGAACCTGAAAGCTGAAATTCTAAGCTTTACATAGATACCAAACTTGAGTGGATAATTCCCAAAGAGCGACAGCAGTGAGTGAAGTTTGTAGATGTGTTTCTGACCATTTTTATTTGTGATTTTGCTGCATCCACTCACAAAAATAAAGTTTTGATATATTTACAGTAGGAAATGTACAAAATATCTTCGTGAACCATGAACTCCTATGATTTTGGCATTAAAGAAAAATTTATTTTTTAAAAGAAAAATGTGTGGTCCAGGGTCACAATTCACTTAACTAAGGAAATCTGTGCTTAAACACACTTAAAAAATGCTTTAAAAGAGAGATTTCGCATGAGCATATAGACCACAAAATATTGACATCTGACCTGTCAGTCTGGTAAAAAACATGTTCTTAACAAAAGTAGTCCTGCAAGTCTGAACATGTGAATCACAGAAATTAAATAAAATGGGGTCTGAGGTTGAATTTACAAGATATATCTGAAGTGTTTGGTGAAAGACAATCGTGTGCGTACTGCGTAGACAATTGAACTCTAAATGAATATTTGGTTAGGCTGAGGACATGCTGAGTGAATTTGCTTTATCGCGAGAGATCAGAGAGACAAAGTTTATTTTGGTTCAGCAAGTTAATAGGAATAATTAATTCAAGTCAGCTAACCTTTGTACCAACTCTAATTTATTTCATTCAGGCTGCAGGTTTTCTCAATTAAATTTGCATTCTAAGGATTTCTTTTCACCTTTTTTGTATTCTTTGCTTAATAGATTTGTCTGAGTGCTGAATTTAAATTCCCCTGAGCATCTGCAGGTGTGTGTGGATGTGTACACAAATATATATGCATATGCATGAATTTACACATGTACGGTAGCGTTCATGAATCATCAGTTTCTCGTTTGTTTTGATTTCTAACGGCACTTTAAAGTTTAAAGGTCGGATTTATTATGAGTTATGAATTATTGCACAGATACTGTAGATGCAACATTGCTGTCAGTCACGCTGTCCGTCAGTCAGCTGTCAGCGAGTTAGCTAGTCCCTCCTCGCTCTTATTTTACTCACTGGATTCATGGCTCAGTGCACAGAAAACATGCCGCAGGTGCATACGCACAGGAGATTTATTCATTTCTGGGGCTTGCTCGCCTTGCTATTATTTTCTTGTCCTTTGGTATTTTCATAGTGCTCTGCATGTCTCAACTGGATGATGCTTTGACAGGCTTTGGCAAACTGTTGCTCTGCATATCAAATTCCACTCAAACCTTTCAGGATCTCTGTTTCTTTGTTGTCATTACAAAGAGATTGCCAGTAATGCACACAGTGTATACTGTATACAGTATAAATATTTAATAGTTTGCATGCAGTGCAAAAGAAAAAAAGGCCTAACTGTGCTAAAAAAATACATAATTGAGCCTGAGACCTGAGCAAAATGTATTAATGATAACTTTGAAAACTATTGATGCATGCAAAATGCATGTATGATGTAGAATGCATGAATAAACTACAAGTTAACGTATTATTAATGATAGTCCTGTTGAATTGGAATACAACACAACGTGATTGATGATCAAATATAGATAGAAAAGGCAGTATGATTATTAACCCTCATTTGAAATGTAGAGCTTTTTAGAGCTAAAGTGACATCTTTTGGAAGAAGGATGAAGCTGCACCATTCTGGAAACACAGTCAGGTCCAGTTACATCCAAACATAGCTTCATGGCAGTGAAGATTCGAGTCTTGTGAGTCAAGGTCACTGGTGCCACCAAACACACTCACAAAAATAATGATTCCCAAAAATCTTCCTAGCTTCGACCCGAAATCACACCATAGCTTGAGCCAGATTAATAATATCATTATCTATAGCTGCTGAGTTTTGCAGTGAAACACATTGGAGTATTCTGCGTGTGTGTGATAGTATTTACGATGGTGTGGTGTAGTACAACACATAAGGTGCTGATTAAGGAAGCCTGTCACATCAGACTGCAGTGTGTATACTTCACAAGTTTGCTGCGAGGAGAACTAACCCACAGCTCACACTCTCTTTTTATCACCCACTCAGTGATACACACTTCTACACACATTCAAGCAATCTGTTCGCCGTTATAGGAGGTGTTAGATTTATATATTTTTCTTTTTTTAGAGGAAACATGCTTATAAATATTCAAATATGTTCCTAGAGAATTTCAGATAGGAGAATGACTAAAATAAGAGTCTCGCCGTGTTTAAACATTAATGCTTTGTTTGTCGCAGACCCTTTGGTGAGCATGTCCTGATTTTCACTAGAAATCACGCTGCATTTGATTAAATCTGTGGAACATCACTGAATGATGGAACATGCCGTGCTGGTGCCATGGTGATGATTAGGCAGTGATACAGGGACAGTCAGGAAACTCAGAGATGCTGGCAAATACTGATACCCCAGAGAGGAAATTAGAGGTCATGTATCGCACAAAATCTGTTGTTGATTTGCACAGGCTGTGGCAGAACTCGGTTTGGGTTTGTCTGGGCATTTTATGTGATGTGAAGCTGGTGTGACGTTACTAGCCCCTGCGTGCTTTAATTTTGCGTGTCAACAATTAAAACAATAAAACCACAACATATGGTAATTGTGTTTACTTGATTTAATTTAATTTATCCAGTGTAATGTTATTAGATCAATGTAATTTCTATCATATCATCAATATCTGGGCGTTAAACTGGCTTGTTGGGAAATATGAGCATGTGGATTTTTGGTTTTTATTGGCGTTCATCTTTTAATAAAGTGCAAGTATACTGTCAGTCAAATAAAATGACAAAATTACCTTTTACCATCATTGAGGTGGTACCCTTAAAGGAACAGTTCGCCAAAAATAAAACTTAGGTCTTTATTTATTCTCAGGTTGTTCCAAATCTACATACATTTCTTTGTTCTGATGTCCACAGAGAAAGATATTTGGAAGAATGCTTGTAACCAAACAGTTTTTGGACCCTATTGACTACCATAGTAGGAAAAATGTTTTATAAATGTCTTTGTTCTGTTGAACAAAAAAGAAGATTGAAGAATTTAGAAAATAAAAAAATAAAAAGGGGGCACTTTTGACTACAATTGCTACTGCAGTCAAAGTCTTATTGGTTACAAGCATTCATCCAAATATCTTTCTCTGTGTTGATCAGAACAAAGAAATTTATACAAATTTAGAAAAACTCGAGGCTGAGTAAATGACCAAATTTTTATTTTTGAGTGAACTGTTCCTTTAAGGGTTCCTGTTTACCTCTACAGGTACAAAACATAACATGTTAAATCTTTTTGGATGCATAATTGTTCCTTAAAGACTGGTTGTGTCACAGTTAAACAGTTAAATGTAAGGGAAAAACATTTAACTGTATCAATAGGTCATTAGGGGTGCAATTATGTAGCCAAAAGTTACAATATTTAATGTTTTGTACCTGTAGAGGTGCAAAAAGGAGCCCATAATAAAGGGTACCACCCCAGTACTTTGTACCTTTAAATGATGTTTGTGTGCATGAAATGGCATCACTAAGATAGTTTTAAGAATATTTTAGAAAGTTCTTTTTTTAAGTTTAATAAGTTTAACTCCTATTTAATTTAGGCGCGCAGTATCACAGCTTTTTAAACTGCATTAATTGCTCACTGCTGGTTGCCATGTAATGATCTTTTCATTAGCCTGATCTAATATAAGTGATAATGATTTCTCTCTCTCTCAAAGTTACCTGCAGGCTAACATATAAAAATGTTTGATGAGGCTGATCCACATCTCAAAAATCACAGCATGTAACAACATTGAATTAGTTGTATGCTCTGATTCAAACATTACCTGTGGCTCTGCACCCTTCATGAAGTTAAATCTGTACGTAAATTTCTCTTAATGTGGCTTCTTTTATGAAGCATAAGCAAATGGCACGCAAGGAGCAACACGGTAAGAGAGTATTTTGAACAACAACGTTAAATGAACTTAAGTTTGAAATTATATATGACAAGTATTAAGTAGCAATTATTGAAAGATGAAAGTTCAATTGCTCAGTGGTAGCCCTGAATTATGTTTTATTTAAGTATTAACTTTGAAAAAATGCAGTTGTTGGCATACACAGAGATATCAAATAAATGCACTATAGAATTTGATGAATAATATTTCATAGTAAAATCTCAGACTGCACACTTTGAAATCTTGGCAAATCAAACAGCAATTCGTAACATTTTTGATGTCTCCTCTAAACCTCTCGAGGACACATGTGAGATTACCATTTTTCCATCCAAACTACATGAGACACAGAAGACTTTTACAAGAGTCTGTTCGCTCTTCATTTAATCCCATTGCTGTCTAGGGAGAATCAACTGAGATGTTTTAGAAAACTCTTTTGTGATTTGTCTTTGCTGATAAGAAGTAAGAGCTCAGCGCAATCCGACGTGAACGACATAATGGGCTTCAAAAGAATAGAAAGATCTTTTCCCCACAGTTAAAACCTCTCGTCTGTGAAAGCCAATGGAATGGTGGCTAGTTCCTGTCAATGCAACCAAACTGTTGCCTCATTACACACACTTTCCTTTGTTTTCCATTGATTTTTTGAGCCCTTCTGAATCTAGTACAACATAATCTCTTCAAGTGATTACAACCCACCACCAAAAGACGAAATGCTAATGAGGATTTGTTTGAGGCTGATTTAACTAATACGTATGTGAAAATGGAAGTAATGTCAGAGGACTTGTTATTTTTATTGGATGTATTTAGACAGATCTCTTTAAATCGTTGCACTGGATGTAATTAGCCATAAGCCTGTGACAGAAGGGAATACAAATGCATGTGCACACGCCGAAAACAAACAGTCTACGTGAATAATTATTTCATGAAGAATATTAAAGAAAGTACAAAAAAAAAGTATTTTTAATCACTAATGTACTGTCTGACCCATTGAGTTTCCTCTCCCTTCCGCTCCATGTCTTAATCTAAGTGCCTGTGTTGAGTTTAATCCAGTTACAGTATCCAGGGCTCTTTTATTTCAAGTAAAAAGCCTGGCTGCAATGGCTCATTATGTGAAATCTAAGCATTAGACACTGCATTCTTTGAGGGGGGAAAGCATGAAGGGTTGCAGACATTCTCCATTTCTGCCTGGGGATTAGTGGACAGAGTTTCAGCGGAGCTCGACTGCCTCAGGAATCTATTTAATACCCTATGCATGGACACAGTCCGGCTCTGTGGAGCAGAAGAGGTCATGCTCAGTAGCCAGGAAAATGTGACTGGAAGATTTCGTGATTTCGTGTCTGACAGGCTCCTGTTTTAGAATGAAAGACGCTGGACTTGACTTCTCGACTTGACTTTTAAGTTTGCCGTCATCGCACACAATATTGTAAAAGGAACAGATGAGAAATACACACATCAACACTGGTAAATTCTTTGCGATGCTTGAATTCACTTGTAGAACTGACATTTACTTTTATGCATTTGCCGCATGATTTTATTTAAAGTGACTTGAGCTAGGCCTGTTTTATTAGGTTGTGCATTCTGTGGAAAAACAAACCCGTGATCTTAGTGTTGCTAGAGCCATGCACCACTACAGGGATGCAGCATGACACTATTAATCAATGTAGGCCTACATGTATGTGTTTTTTCTTTAAACCACCAACATTTTTTACATATTATCATACTGACACCTTGTGGGCGTTTTATATATAATTTTTTGAATCATGGCATTACACAGACCACAGGTTTTTATATAAATCTTACTGACTTTGTGCATTTGACTTTGACAAAATAATGAATAACCAATAATAATAAATATAATAAAATAATCACCTCCTGCTCCATTATGGCATTTCAAATAAATAGTAAAGTCAATAGTAGCGACACAGAAATTATTTTATATTAAATACATTTATTTAATAAAAAACTGCATTTTGACTTGTAATATATATAACATCACTTTGCCAAGGTGTGAAATTGGCAAAGACAGGAATGTAAGAAAAGTGCCATAGCAGCTCTTTGGCATGACAACCAAAGTTTATTTGCACACATGCAATTCTTATTCTTACTATCACTCTTCCAAATGATCTGTTTAGTATATACAAGATGCAATGATTTTAGGTAGTTTAAACATTTAAACAATATATTTCAATATCGTCATATCTATCATAATTATTCATAACTAAAATTACAACTTCACATATAAGATCCATTTTTGACTGAATCATTCCATACAATGTCTCACAGACCTTCTGGTCCTTGAGTGAACGGTTCTTTGGTTCTTGTATATGGCATCGTTGTGAAAAACCTGTTGTAGCACCTTTATGAGTGCTGTTATAAATTCGAGGTAAAAATGATAAAGAGACAACATAACAGGTCTTTCATCAAAACAGACATAAAATATCCACCCAGATGATAAACAAACAGGTGAAGCGCTCCATATTTTACCGGTGTACTTACTCCCGTGGAGCAGCACAAGGTCGTAAAATCTCTTTAAGCTGTATGAAGCATACACAGAGCGATACGTTTCATCTCCAGTCATTCATTATTTATGTCTTTTAAGGAATAGCTGAAATGCATGTGAGGTTGCATATTCATCATTTCAATTTCTCACACATGCCAGGCTAAAAATATCTCCCCAATTATTGACACGCTCAACAAAGCACTGGCTCCAGCCAAAGGTTAAACGTCTGTCTAAACTCCATTTTAAAGAAGACCTGCGTGGTTTTCATGGTGCATGTCTGACATTGTTACATGGGGGTGACCCCTGGTAATGGTTTGTAAGCAATTCTTCACCTTAATTCTAAGCGGTTCCCCTGCACGCCGCTGCTGCAACATGCCATTGGTGACATGACTAACATTGTGACCACATGAGGTAATGAGAACAGCTTGCTTGGGTTGACTCAACATGTGCAGCGCTGAGTTAAGGCTGTGCTCCATACCGATCCTCTCTCAGGTGCACAAACACATAACTTATTAATGCATGACATAAGGTAAGTTGTTTATGCGTGTTGCCATTTTGATGTGTTGAAGCATATGCATTAGCATGCGATGGCTCAGGTAACTAGGTTTTAAAACACTAAACATCTAAATAAAGCTATTATTTAATATAATTAAGTAATTAGTGTTCTGTTTTCTTACAGTACACATTTCTAGCTTTTCTAGAGTAAAACAGCTTACATAATGTACTTATAGAGTACATTGCATGACACCTGTCAACTTTTGGAGATCCTGAGCACTGAACAATACCAGCGATGTGGTTTGACACCCAAATAAATATGTTCGTATTTAATGATATTTTATTTAAATATTAAGTAAAGAGTATTAAAAAATCATTATGCAAATATTAATTATGTATATATTACAACATTTTGTATTGCAGGTGTAATGCCATATTTCAACTAAATAACTTTATTTAAAAGATGTATTACATTTCTTTTTTAAAAGGGGGTGGCAAGATATTTGAGGGTATTTTTCTTAAAGCCTATGTTTTAATCCAGTTGAGTCCTCAAACATTGTAGAGGTTAAAATGCCTCTGAGCACACGAAAGATGTAGAAAACCACATGCATTTATCTAAGTTACAACGTTAAAGTTAAAATGACTTTGAATAAAGAAAATAGACAAGACTTTATGCCTTTACTGTATGTCTCATTTTGGATTGTATAATAAAAATGGACATACTTGAGGCTATCGGTCACATACTCTGCTTTTCACTGGTTGAAGGTAAATATCACAATTCATTTAATGAACTCATATGTTTTTAAATACATAAATCATTGGAAGAATGTATAATAATTTCTAAGACCTTACCAAACAATTGAACCTCTTAGATGAGCTGCTCTCTGTTCCATGCTCTGCTGTAGAACTGAGAGAGATAAACACTAGAACACATAGGGAACCTACAGTAGCCTACTTGAAAATATCACATGCAGTGAAATATTTCTAGTTATAAGTGTCTGTGGCATTACCCAAAATTAGAATATACAATATCATAATTTGTTTACAATTGTTTGTAGTTTTATTCATATTAATAATATTTATTTATATGCTATTTATTATTACTGTATATATGGTTTTGTTTTTGTTAAGCATAAAGTATGATATACTTCTTTAAATGTGTTATTTAAATAAAATAATAATTGTTATTTCAGTTCTTTATTTAAATTCAGTTTATGACTAGTGATGGTGTACAGTACTGAGTATTATTGAAATCGCACTCTGTCAGAGAGGAACTTGGTAAGTTTGTCACTTTGGATAATAAGCATTTGTTATATAACATCCCTGAAGAAGTTTCTCATTGCTATAACAGAGATTTGTTACACCACACACATCATTTTGGTTCCTTACTAGGACTTACTGCATGTGTCGTGACAGCCATTCCTCGTCCACATTTAGAAAACTTCTCTCATGGTTACCTAATGTGTCCCATGAGACAATGACAAGGTTATATTCTTCTCGTAGATCACAGAAGCTTCAGGTGGACCTTGTTTGCACCACGATGTTTGGCACAGAACTGCCATATTTATGACTTGGTTTGTCCTGGTAAACTGCAATAACAGTGCAGTTGAACATAAAACAAGAAAAACATTTACCATGTGATCTGACATCCCGGGGTGGCATTATGAGTTACAGAATTTAGGTCTCCTATTCTGTTTTCTGAAATGTTGGTCACATACTGTGGTTATACCTTTTTTCATTGGACGGTTTTATATTTATTTGTTTTTTTTGGGGGGGGCTTTTCTTACCAGTGCCTTTCTGGTCGGTTTGAATGAGTTCCGAGTAGACCATTTATTTATCAAAAAGTAATCCTTAATAATGTTGCTTTCCAGTAATAAAACATAATTAATTTGTTTTTTGTATAATAATTATGTTGATCTGTATATTGGAATAATATAGCATATAATACTCCGAAGCATAAGAGTCTCTGAAGATAATATAAGACAATAAGCATTGACATTGTTGAAGCTGTTGGACATCATTGCCGTACATGGCACTGGTTCTACAGCACTGTGATCACGGGGGTCTTGACCAAGGTGTTGAAAACAAAGTTAGTGGGGGGTGTTGGTAGTCATATGTCATCATGTGCATGCCAGTCTCCATCAAAGCATGGATGACATCACCATCAATAATGAAGATAGCTCATCAATGACCAACAGGAGGGGGCTTGTGCGTATAAAGAGAAGAAGAATAGCCCCAAAGCGCAAATACACCACTGAACGACACATGGACCCACTCGCTGCAAAATATCAAACTAATCAACTAAAAGACAACAAGACTTGGTAAGTTAGTAACTGTTTGGCATTGACACTAAGAAGTTGCTTTTGAAAGATATTCAAAACCATTCTTTCACTTATCCTACAGGTATCATTATGTCACCCATACGTTCTTTGGAGAAAATGATTTTGATCATTGTGTTGTGGGGTCTTTGCAGTTTGCTATATCTGGAGGGATTGCCAGTCAGGTAGGAAAGAGTGATGTTGGTATTCTTTTTGGTTTTATGATGAAAAAAAATCTAAATTTGATCACCTCATTTCTCTATCTGGAACAGCAAGAGGTCAATCAGTGAAGTTCAGCTCATGCACAATGTTCGTGAGCACAAGCAGGTGTTAAACAGACAAGACTGGCTTCAGCTGAAGCTCAACAATATCCTCACACCTTCACTGAACGACTCCCAAAAGGAGCAAAAAGGAAAAAACGACGGCTCGTCCATCAGGCGTTTAAGAAAGGGGGAGGGTGCCGCTTGGATCTGACAAAACTGCCCACTTTAAAAAACTGATTGAGTAAATAATGAAAAGTGTTCAACGTCAGTGCGGAAGGAGGACACAGTAAGTGTCAATTAAAAACAGTGCTGTAGTTGGAAAGCACATTGTCTTTTTTATTTATTTTCAATATTTGTATTTATTTTCTCAAATTATTATTTATTTAAATATTAAAATATTATATGTGCAAGTCTTGTGTAGGACATACTGTAAAAAGGATAATGTCTTAACCTTGTAGTTGCCTTGTCACTTGTTTTATTTTCTGTGAAAAGAGCTCTTACTAAAGAGTTCTTAGGCTACTCAAAATGTATTTTCATGAGATTCAGATTTTTCAGAAACCAAAAATGTATATTTTTATAATGTAGCCTACCTTTTTTAATTAGAGTACATTTTTGGAAAACCAACAACTGCACTAAAATGTGGACCAACGTATCAGTTTCTATATGTGTAAGCTAGTACTTACAGTATACAAATGTTTTCTTTCTTTCTTTCTTTCGTCTCAATCCGTGGGTTATACGTGACACACCGCAATTCTCGCGATACTCCGACCAGACGGGAAAGTCTCGTTTCCTGTCAGCAGCAGTTGGCAGTCAAATTCGCTTTTTCAAAAAAGCTGAAGGGTTTCTTAAATTTTGAGTTTCGTTTTTTGTTAGCCTCACGGGTCAATACAGATAACTTATTATTACCTATGAACAATGTTCACCTCACAGAAATAAGGTAAGAATTTGGTTAATTTCAGTTCAAACGGTTGTTGTTTTGTTGTTTAGCTTCTGTGGCTAGCTAATAATTTTGTAACGTTCGCTCAGGTTGTGTATGTACAGATAAGAGCTTGGTTTACTACACATATTAGATACATATTAATTTATCAGTCCCTCTTTAATTATAGCTTTAATAATTCGTAAGTAAAGCGTACAGAATTGATTTTCTTTCTTTGTCTTTTGTCGAGTCTGGCAGGATGACACACCATCTGCGAGACTTTGTGGAGTCATTGATCAGTTTGACTGATGTCAAGCCCAATAACTTTTGGCTGTCAGATCGAGAGAGGTTTTCCTACTCAAGCATTATAAATTATTTTCATTATGAAACCTGATTTTATAACAGTATCTCCACACAATGGAATGTAATTGCATTGACAGCAATAATCAAAGTGGTGGTATTTGTTTTTAATAAATGTACAATTTAAAAGCAGAACATGTAACGTGTGTGTGTGTGTGTGTGTGTGTGTGTGTGTGTGTGTGTGTGTGTGTGTGTGTGTGTGTGTGTGTGTGTGTGTGTGTGTGTGTGTGTGTGTGTGTGTGTGTGTGTTAGGGCATTATACAATAAGTTTAAAGAGGATTACAAGTCCAGCAATGATGCCATTTGATTTGATCAATAGCAATGTAAAGTTAGTTGGTATTTAGATGCCTGGTTGTACATACATTTGTTGCTTATATAATTCAATTAAATTTGTAATTGTAGTATGTTATAGTGTGAGTGTGAATCATCGGCTTGTGTTTGTGAACGCATTGTGTAAACACTACAGATTACTCACAGACATTACACAGGATGAGAGATGTAGAAATTCACACTTCCTTGTGTTTACCAAATGAAGCAGTTTATTACACTGTGAGTCACTCCAGTGTTACTCATTCCAAGGTTAACCATTTTAACTTTAACTAATGCATCAAGTTGAAAGGTTTTAACTAAACGTTTTATGCAAAACTTTGGGAATGACTCTTTTTCATTATATATGTCATTTGATGGTAGGGCTGTCACGATTATGGAATTTGGCTGACGATTAATTGTCTATTAAATAATTGTGATTATGGGGATTAATTGCCTGTTTAAGGCTTTGATAATATAACTATTAAGGACAATTAATTTATTCAATGAAGAAAATATATACTTTAGAAACGTGAAAACTCATGATATTTACTTTAACAGAGAAGACTTGAGTCTTGAGCACTAAAACTAGATATGAGGGTCTTGCTGTGTAGATGCAGCAAGTCTGGAAAAAAAACCAAATCAACAAAAAAATACAAAGCTAATACAACTCAAATGTTTTACAATAATTGCGGTTATCTGAAATAATTGCGATGAGATGATTATTGAATAATTGTGACAGCCCTATTTGTTGGCAGTTGGTTGTTTGCATGATTGAAGTGAATTTACATAGTCAAAACCAGGAAAGGTTTCACAAATGGGCTTATTGTATTGAGAAAGAGGAGTCGAGTCGAGAAGGAAAGGGTGGGCTCTCTGTATTTGTTGTTGTTGCGTTATTTTAAGGAGTTGGTCTAAATGGACAACTATCTTTGGAATTTCCTGAGCTTTCCAAAAAAACTGTGCTGTGCGTATCAGCCCATAGAGGGAGTTGTGGTGGTTTTATTCACATCCCATTTATTTGTTTTATTCACATCCCATTTATCATATCTTAAGATTTAGTAGTAGTGTATTCAAGCATACTTGATGTGTATTGTTTGATTATATTCACAGATCCATGGTTTACATGGTCTTCCATGTACTTTGAAAAATTCAATACCCCAGGAATATTATTGTAAGACTCGAGTCAGTGCAGTTGTATGACAAAGTTCAGGGCCACAGACCATGTCTTTGTGCATTACACTCATGACATCGAGCTGATTTTACCCCAGGTTTGTTCACGTTTCCCTCATTTATGCGTCAAGTGTCACCCAGTGGAGCCATGATGTAATAGCGCTTGTAAATCTATTTAGTATCGATTCTCGAATCGCACGGAGGACAACGATCGCCATATTGATTTATTGTACCACCCCTAGTACTTACTAGATATGCTAGATTTTATTGAGGGAGAGGTGGGGCTTTGACAACATGTGATTACTATATTAACTATACTATATAAAACTTATTACAGTGTTTCTGCAACATTATTTGTAATTAAAAAAATAGGGTTCTTGCATGTCGCTGCATCCAGATTCAGTAGTATAACATCCTGTCCGCTGTCGACTAAAATTACTTTACTAGTAGGCACCTTTAAGTGGCTTGTTTTAATTTTCCTGTGCAGATATGTGAACAATCCTGACATTAGCTCTCTGTGGTGTCGTGGGAGCCATGTTACCTTAATTTACACTGAGAGTGTGTGCTATATGCCTATGGAGAGCCACAGAACTGATTTTGGTTCTGAATAGTGATTCATAGCGGTTTCTAAGGTTAGTTTTTTAGATTTCCTCTGTTTTGATTTCTGTAGTAGCCAGATGTGTTAGTCTGGACTTGAGGTTGACCAGGTGAAAATGAACATGCATGGTGCCAGCGGAGAATGTGTCCGATCCAGAGATCGACGACGCTCCAGCGACCGCTCTCGAGACTCCTCACATGAGCGTGGAGAAGGACAGCTCACACCCTGCATTCGCAATGTGACTTCACCAACACGTCAACAGAACAGCGGTGAGAAAGAACATTTATATCTGAAGTGCCAATTTAAATCAATTATACTTGCAGTAGATTATAATTATTATAATAAAGTATGCCGGCAGATGTACGTTGTAGGTGTTTTGAGTGTGTTTTGCTGTGTTAATGGCTATTGTGATTTTTAATGAGATTTTTAGCAATCAAAAAAGTACAATTCATGATAATTATTATGTCTAGTCTGCATGAATTTTAAACACAAGTCTTATGTTTTTCATGTTTCTTGTTAACAGATCGTGAAGGCGGCTCATCGCGACCCAGCAGCCCCAGGCCTCAGAGAATTTCTCCAAGCAGTAGCAGTGGGGTTGCTAGCAGTCGCAACAGTAGCCTGTCCAGTTCAGATGGTACTTACAAGAGCATGGGCCCCGGTGAGATGGTCTTCATCTATGAGAATGTCAAAGATGGAGGTCGCAGCGTCCGCACATCAGAGAAGGTCACGCTCATTGTGGACAACACTCGTTTTGTTGTGGACCCCTCGATTTTCATAGCACAGCCCAACACCATGCTGGGCAGGTAAGGTGTATCTGTTAACCTAATATATATGAGACAATTATAATCTGCACATTTGTAATATAAATCATAAGTCTTAAAGATGACTCATTTTTGAATATGTTGAAGATAAGAAAACAACACTGTGCATATGATAAAACATGAATTGAAAAGTATATATATGTGTATGTATTTGTTGTAGAATGTTTGGATCTGGGAGGGAGCACAATTTCACTCGGCCTAATGACAAAGGAGAGTTTGAGGTGGCAGAGGGCATCAGCTCCACTGTGTTCAGGGCTATTCTGGTGAGTTTTTATAATCTTAGATATCCCACATATTTACTCACCGCACACATTACCAAGGGTACAGCCTTTACTTTCAGACCAAAGTATCTTCTAGTAGAATGATGACTCCTGTCAAATGTACCCTCAATTGACCTTAATGTAAAGTTAGCAGGAGCAAGAACAACAAGACATTGCAGTGAAATCTGTTTGTATTGGTAAATAAATTTCTAACGTCTTCTGTCATATTGAGCTTTTAAATAATTGGAAGTGGAGTACAGCATTAAGCTGGTCAGCTTTGCTGTAATGATGTTTCAGCACAGTGTTAGGTGGGGTTGAAGTAAGGTCAGTGTTTGGTCTGCCTCAGAGCCATAAAGAGAATCGATAAACTTACAGATGAATGCGTTTAAACAGTGTCACTGAGAGATGTTGTGTAATGCATGAGCTCTTTAAAAGAGAAGCATCTTGATTCGGACACCAGCAGCACCAAATGAAATTTTAGCATTGTCAATTCTTGATAATGGTGATGTAACGATATCAACATTTCACAATACAATAATATCTTGATATAAAGACCGCAATATGATATTTATTGCTATTTTTGCAGGAGAAAACTAAATGACTGAATACTTGGAAAATGTGACATAAGTGTTTATTATAATAGCCTATTTCTCGCAGAGCTCGCTCAATTCGCTCAGCGTCGCTCGCTCAGCCCTTTTGGTGATTTGCTTTTCGCTGCTGGATTACTGTCCCGTGTACACTGCATGAGCCTGAATAATAGAGCAACGGCATACGCGTTAACTATATAAACGCCTCATCCGTTTGCAGAGGCTCGTGGTGCAGAGCAACAAACGTAATATAGGCTCATTTCAGAAAAAAACATTTGTAAAATAATTATATCATTCTCGTGAGACGTATTGCAGTGTCATACATAACCAATGTAACAGTTGCTATCTGAATGTCATACGCGGTCGATAAATGCGATCTCCGGAGGACGCAGCCTTTGAATCCAAACGCAGTTACTTTGTCCAAGTTTAAGTTTCTAAAAGTACATTCTAAAATGCTGTAAAGATTGAGATTTGACCGACGTTTTAAAACACCGTATTTCTCTGTGTTTTGGTCTATTTTTTCTTTAGAAAGTGTTTCTTTAACGCCAGTAATAATACAAGTTTTCATTGTTAGTGCATTTCATTTTTAGAGCGTTTGCTTTGAATGTTGCACTATGGCAGCCATATGTTCACAGAAATAAAGTCGAATATACTTTATCAGTTATTATCCAGTTATTTTAGGTAGGCTACTCTTTAAATATAAAGGTGACTAAAATATAGACTGTAATGTCACTGAATGTCAAACTGAAACATAACTGCTATTTATCAGCCTACTACTTAAACTGAGACATTTTTTCAAGAAGTTCGTTATAAACTGAAATCAATTAGGCTTACTAGACACATTTTATTTCAGAGCAGGATGTGAGCGGGATTTGGTTTACCGATGAGTGTAACATCAGCGGAGCATTTGCTTGGTCTGTGAGTGACTGAGCGAAGCGCACAGTCATAGAGCGAAATATTGAGCCGAGCAACACACCGCTGTGCTTCGCTCATATGCTCTGGTAGCATCAGCAGAGCGCAGAGGATGATGGGCACGCATGGGTTGATGAGAATTGTACTTCCCGCTTTCCTTTACCTGGAAGACCTATCGTCATGTGACCATGATGATATTGAACAAATTTGCTGTTGTGATACCATGATATTTACAATACTGTTACATCCCTACTTGATAGTTTGATGCATCATCTGTGCTCACAGTAATTTTGTAGACAACTATAAGTGACATCTTTTGCTCTCCCGGTCTGCAAGAACGCAAAACACACGTCTCCCAGAAATCCTGTAGAATCAGTCAGATGACGACTTCGAACTCACAGAAGTGTTTCCAGAAAAGTGTGCCTTATGCATCAGACGTTCAGCCAACAGTCCGTCTGAGGTTGAGACTAGTGCTTGGATAACATTGATTTAAGTCCATAGAGAAGCGTGTCTTTAATTGGTTGAGCTTCTTAAATGACATTTGCATTGTCTGTTCTTTCCTTAACTTGCAGGATTACTATAAAACTGGGATAATCCGCTGCCCTGATGGAATCTCAATACCTGAGCTGAGGGAAGCATGCGACTATCTGTGCATCTCTTTTGACTACAGTACTATAAAGTGTCGGGATCTGAGTGAGTAATTCCTCCACTCTCGCTAATACACAAGATCCCATTTGTTAATCTGTCATTAATTCCAAGTATTGTGATCTAACAATGGTCTAACTCATGTACAAATGTGTCTTTCATGATTTTAAATCGTACGTTTACTTTTGTTACACTTTCACATTCTTCGGTTTCTCTGTCCAGGTGCCCTGATGCACGAGCTGTCCAACGACGGCGCTCGGCGTCAGTTTGAGTTCTACCTGGAGGAGATGGTGCTCCCTCTGATGGTGACCAGCGCTCAGAGCGGAGAGAGGGAGTGTCATATTGTAGTGCTCACAGACGATGACGTGGTTGACTGGGATGAGGAGTACCCACCCCAGATGGGAGAGGAGTATTCACAGAGTGAGCACACATCTCCCTGTCTAAACTTTAAGGGGTGGTTTTCTAGACAGGGTGTAGACTAGTCCTAGACTAAAAGAAATGTAAGAGCTGTCCAAACTGAAAACAACTTGCACTGACATATCTCAAAATACATTAGTGCCTTTGTTTTGTCTCAAAATGCACACAAGTAATGTTTTTAGTAAAGTGTGTTTGTTAAAACTACTTAAATTTCCCAATTAAACGAAGGCATAGTCCAGGCTTAAACTAATCCCTGTCTGGGAAACCACCCCAAATAGTTTTTCAGCTGAGTTTATTTATAGTGTTTTGCTTTTTCATTTTAGTAATATACAGTACAAAACTGTATCGTTTCTTCAAATACATTGAAAACCGTGATGTAGCCAAATCAGTTTTGAAAGATCGAGGACTCAAGAAAATCAGACTGGGTATTGAAGGTAAGATGCCGTGTATTCTTTGTTGCATGATTACTTATTCAGATCTGAATTGATAAACTTACAACTATATTTTAAAGGAATGGTTCACCCAAATATTCAAACTTTTATTATGTTTCATCATTTCTATATATGCCATCGGGTCTTTCAAAAACCCTACTCTTGATGTTCCAACTACTCTTGAATTACGACATCATATTAATCATCCATTTATGCCATCTGTAGGTTATCCAACATACAAAGAGAAAGTGAAAAAACGCCCAGGCGGTCGACCCGAAGTCATCTACAACTATGTCCAAAGACCCTTCATCCGGATGTCCTGGGAGAAGGAAGAGGGCAAGAGTCGACATGTGGACTTTCAATGCGTGAAGAGCAAGTCCATCACGAACTTGGCAGCAGCCGCCGCGGACATTCCCCAGGACCAGCTCGTGGTGATGCACCCTGGACCGCAAGTGGATGAACTGGACATTCTTCCCAACCATCCTCCCCCCGGACACCACTACAGCAACAACTCCAACAACGAGCCCGACCCAGACGCCCCCTCACCTGCGGTCTGAGAGCAGACGCTCCGTCAACAGCATGCTGCAGCATGAACCAGTGACACTATAACCAGATTGCCTTCCGCACCTTCTCCACAGCCTTAGAGCCTCGACTGTCTAGTTACTGTATTTAAACATAAAAAAGAACAAACCCAGCGTGGGCTTGGGTATCGGCATGGGCAGTGCTCTCTTTTTCTGTTATCTGTTTTCCTTTTTTTTTTTTACTCGACCAAAGGAATTTTATTTTTGTTTGTTTGAAATTAAGTTTGCGACCTCATATTTTGTAATTGGGCCTATTATATGATGATGATTATTATTATTATTATTACAAATGTTCTTTTCTATTTTATTGCATTATTACTGCAATGAGTATTATTCTATATTATTATTGAGTTCTACTTTCACTATAAGCGTTTGGGTTTTGTGCCACTGTTCATTTGAAAAGCTCTCCTCACGACCACCACCGAGCTCCTGTGCAGCACGATTCTTCAGGAGATCCATTTGCCTGGTGAATGAATGCAGTGTTTTCTTAAGTGGACATTAATTTATCTGTTTAAGATCTGTATGTTCAACGCTTGAAATCATTGTATTAATAAAGGCATATAATATACATTTACATTTATTCATTTAGCAGACACTTTTTTTGTGTCCAGCATTAGTTGGCATGTCAAAGGTCATGACAGAATCTGGTTTAAAGCCTTTCTGTATCAAGTCAGTACACTGTTAGAGCACAAACTTTATGCAATTGACTGCAAGAAAAGCTTTTCTGTGTGATCCATTGCACAAAAATCTAAACAAATTTAGAAAGTTAGATGACTTTTCTTAATACACCAAGTAAATATTACTGTGCTGTAAAGCCCTGACACAGTTTTGTGGTTTATCAGGTGGTAATGCAATGGAATATCATAAAACATTGAGCGGTTACCCAGTGCAATTATGCAAACCTTTGGTGAAATGTGTCATTTTGAATCAGGAAAAAAAATGGCCTATCTTGTTTGTAAGAGACAAACAGAGCTGTTGTAATATTCAAAAATGAGAGAAGAAATTGTATTAACAACTTATTTAAAAGGTAAAATAATGAAGTGACATTTTAGGATTTAGAACTGAAAGATAAAGAAATTGTTTTTATTTTTAAAAAAAGGTCACTTTTCAGTCCATTTGAACAATATACTGTACATTCAGATAAAGAAGTCATATATGTTAGAATTAACAGATTTACAGTATGATACATGTTTATAAGCATATATGCTGAACAGAAAGAGCAGAGAAATGGCTATAAAAACATCATCCAGGAAAAAATGTTGTATATGGTTTTAGTTTATTAAATTGACAGTGCTTCAGTCTGTAAATTAAAACATTATCATAGCAGTACTGATACTGCCGTGTTACGGTTGCAGTCTTCACAAATACTGCCAGAGCAAATGATTTTTTTTTTTTTAACCAAAATGTACCTCGTAGCTCATCAGTCTTTGCTGGTTTGACCCAAAATGATCAGACGTGGACAAGATTCATTGATTGATTCATTCATTGATTTCATTTCCCTGCACCTGGTGACAGGTTGTACATATGGAAGAGAAGGTCTTCCAGGACTCTTACAGTGGCCAGGGTAAGTCACTGAAGTCCACTGGACCTCCCAGACCAGCATCTGCCTCCAGAAGGCTCATGATGATCGCCATGGCAGCCTCATCACTGCTGGGGCTGCTAGAGCCAGGCTCATCCATGATGTCACCAATACCAATGTGTGAATTATCACCTATAGATTAAAGACAACATTGTAAACTGCTGACAAATGACCCGAAGTTCCTTATTTCACCATTAAAACTTACTTAAAATAGAGCTGTTTGAGTAAGGGTATCCGATAGCATCCTGGCCTGACACCATCCCTGCAGAAGAAATGTCTGGAGTTCCACCATTGGAAATCTGACAAAAAATATATATATATTTTTTTTTATAGAAACATTCTTCATAGATGGACTCTATTTGGAAAGGTACAAATGTGCCTAAACATTTTTTATATAGTACTAATACTAGGACAGTTCAAACTGGGATAGGTATCAGAGTTATATACCTACTAGTGTATCTCACATATGGGGTCCTTACCTTTCTGCCTGCAGGTGAGGATGTGTCAGGAGGGGGTGTGCCGTTGGTTATGTTTAGGGGGCTTGAGCCGCAACTAGAGGGGGAGGAGCCTCTTATCCTGTCAGTCATATAAATCAAAGTCAAGAATCATCTATTTAAAATCAAATGTACATTATATGAGTTTTTCTGTGGTGCATAATTTCAAATAAACTCACCTTTGGATCTCTATCACTTCCTCAGCGATCATGCGGCCGATCTTCCCTGCCCCAGGCCTCGTTCCTCCAGGAATTCCGGGCACAGTCTGAAGCGCACGCTTCCCTGAACCTGAAGCAAATCAGAACACAAATGAGGATCCCAATAAAATCATTACATGTATGTTGACTCAAATATTTTTAGTCACAGTGTTAACCTAAACTTTTGACACATTTGTGTATTTGTTGTGGTTTATGACGGAGAGAGTAGATTAAATGTGCCTACTGTCACCGGCTGTAAGGACACTGTCCATACTCTGGGGGGAGGCAGTGAGCTGAGGATATCCAGGATCTGACCCTTGAAGAGGACTACCCCTGAAAACACACATCACCTGACATTAGTCAACTAATTCATTCAAACCATAAGAACATTAGAATAACCCGTGAACTGTTCACTTACGAGACAACTGTATTAGTCGAAACAATGTATTCTACTTCTTTGGTCCAAGGGTTCATAAAACTGAACCAACGGCTTCTTAACGTTATGAAAGATCCATCTTTAATCTTGAATTTGTAACAGTTAGTTTTGATTTTCTCTCTCATCTGTAATACTGTGAAAGAAATTAGAGATTGTGAGATGCAGTCAAACACACGAGTCTGGTCGGCTCTTACTAAGTAGAGAAATATTCTATAGTATTACCCTGTCTATGACATTCAGCAAGATGTCCAATATCATCCTGATGAAAATACTCGTAGAACGATGTGCCCAGCAGCTCCTGAGGTAGATAAGCAAGAATAGCTGTAGCCCTAAAATGAAAGGATGCACCTGTTATTCAAAGAACACAAATGTTTTTGCACTTCTTACAAGACACCATTGATCATTTTTATTTTCTTCTTTTCAGTTGGCGATCTCAGTTACAGAAACTGGTGATGCAATATGTTTGTACAAGCTCTTAGTCTCTCAGACTCAAGTGTTTAGAAGAAAAAACCCCAGAAACAAATGAGCATAGAGCTGTAAAATGAATGTAAATTGCATTATACTGAAATCTGGATTTGGAGGAAAAATCTGAAGAAATATTTGAGAAGCAGGAGACTCCATTTATGTATAATCCATAAGACTTAAAAACAAAAAAAAAACCTAAAGTTTAAAAAGTTTTTCTCTGCCTTGCAAATGCTTTTAAATTGAATTAAGAAATTCAATTCTACTTTTAATTTGTAGATTTGTGTATAGGGGTATAAATTAAGATACCACACAATTAAAAACTGGACCTCCATCAACACACTTGATATATAAAATCCAAACAGTGCTTTTGTCACAAACATTATTTTTGGGTGAAGTGTTTGCCCTAAATTCAGAATCTACCCAGACCACAACCTTTTCCATGGCTATATTTGGATATTGACCAGCACTGAATTCAAAAACAAATAAGCTGTCATGCTAAATTTAGGGTTGGTCATTAAACTACCAAACAAATTCTGTTTATTCTGGTTGCAGAGCCATGGCATTGTTTTAGATCTGGCCACAAACACATTTCCAAACCCGAGCACTTGCCTTTGGTCCACAAAGACAAACTTCCCGTCAATGGCGTGGCGTGAGACATACTCAGTGGGCTTCACCCGGATGTCTCCGTTTATGGGCTGAGGGACAATGTGAGAATGCAATCGGCCGATGGCCACTAAGCAGCTGAGATTACAGCCCTCATTATCAGGCTCATTGTCTTCATCTAGACCCATCTTAGTGGGCGGCCAGCTCTTCAGATAACCAGTGCTGTGGATGGTGCAGAAGCTTTTACGATCGGCTGGAGAGACAAAAAAATCAAGCATTAAACCAAGTTGTCTGTGCATCTTATTGGTCAATCCTGAAGGAATCATATACCTTTCTTTTTAGAGCACGTGGAGGCAAAGTCTTTGTCCTCCATTTTGACCAGCGGCCTGTTGCACTTCATTCTGCAGAAGAAGGAGCGGCGGGCACCTGAGCGCAGTCTGGAGGGACCAGGGGTGATGTCTGTTCGAACTGGCAGCCCGGCTGAGAAAACAACAACACAAATGTTTCAGATGAGAACCATAATACACATGTTTAATGCACACATTGACTTGTAAAGTTCTTCTGATCTACCGTAGGTGACTTACTCTTAGCATCGATGAGTCTCTCCCGTGGTGCTGTGTCGGACGACGAGAGCTGCTCCTTCACTTTTGCGATGTCTTTAGGATGCAAATAATCAAACAAACTCTGGCCAATCAGATCATTCTGGAAGAGGGAGAGAGCAGTGACATCACTGACAAAATCATGTGGTTGGTTATTATACATTTTGTTTTAACATAAACAGGTCTAACCTGGCTATAATTCAGAATTTTGTAGACAGACTCTGACACAAACAGAATCTTCCCCCGATCGCAGCCGACCACAAAAAGAAAACCATCAGCTGCCTAAAAGACATGTTAAAAGATATTTTTAATAACCAGTCCTGTGTTGTTATATATATATGTATGTAATTTTATTCATGGTTATTCATGGTCAGCCTGAAAGCATTAAATAATATCTTATGTCACCTACCTTTAATATTAAGTGTTTTAATTCATCATCTGATAAGAAAGCGGGCTTGTAGTTTGCTTCAGTATAAGGGTTTGATGCACCTGAAACAGACAGTTGTTTTGAGTTTTACTGACAGTATGGGTTTGTTCGCAGACTGTCTAAATATGACTGGTGTGAATCTCACCTCGTTGTGTTTTCATATGTTGGACGGCCATGCGCAGCACAGTGAGTTTGTCCAGTTTGCGGGACATGGCGTTGCAGGTAGGCACTAATGAAGCCAGCTCATCGATGAAGCTGTTCATCTTATCTCTGCGTCTCTTCTCTATCTGACTGTGAGCCTCCCTGTGGAAAACCAAGAGCACACAATACACAAAATGTTACAATAGGAAGTAACAGAGTATGTTTGTATGCTGATCATATACTGTTAGCAGGTATAAAACCTGTTTTTGGATTACAGCACCTTGCATTCTTAATCCGACCCTGGTGATCGACACAGTCCCTGTTCAGGGAAAGGAGTTAACAGTTAGTTGATAGAATAAGCTAACTTTATACATGTAAAGAAAAAATATAAAAATTAGGAAAATGTATATGGACACTTTGGTCCAGAACACAAATTCTTATACAGTCAAACAAAAGGCTAAGCAATTGTAAAAATAACTTGTGAAAGGTAAGACCTAGCATCTTTTGTTTATAGATGCAACTTGGCTTAATATTCTCATACTTTTATTTATTTTAAAGTTTTGCTTAAATTCTGTGTCCAAAAATCACTTATATGGTATATAGTTTATTTGCAGCCAAGCAGTTAATGTAAAGATTTATGGAGAAAAACTTTCACAATTATAAACCCACCTAATGAATAAAATATTAATGTGTGACAAAAAACATGGTTTTCCTTACGCAACATGAAATCTAATAATTGATATAAAGGAGAATTAGTCAAAAAGGTTTAGTCATTAATTACCTTTCAAGTTTTTCAAGATCTGTGTCCATGCTGTCCCTTGATAAAAACAGTAAACAGATACATTACTCTAAAATGTTTATGAGTCATCGTTTGTACTTTGAATGAATGCAAATGCAATTCATGTTTTTATATTTGAAGAATTTCCAATTAAATCTTTTTTCTTTCTGAATGACGGTTCTTTTCACTTGTTGATTCTGATTTAAAATCCTTTAAGAGGTTAGTTGGGGGGCAGGTCAAGGCTTAATTTCATAACAGTACGTATATAACAGCAAGTATATCCAGTGACATGATACAACTTGTCCCATTTCACACACCATCAGTGTCATCGTTTCATAACAGCCGTTTCATAACTGCTCAGAATGAGAGTAAGTTAACACGATGACTACAGTACCTGAAGGCTTGACAACAACTAGCCTTATAACATCTAGACTACAACTTAATCCTGTCGCTTAAGTAACTATTTCCATTAAATAAATTCCCTGAAAACTTCAAAAACCTTTTAATTACATGTACAATTAATAATATTCTTCAATATTTACATCTAATAACCTAAAAACGTTTGGATCCCAGTTCTGTAATCATTTATTTACCCTCATGTCATTCAAAACCTGTATATGACTCTTTGTTCTGAGGAACACCAAAGAAGATATTTTGAGAAATGTCTCAGTGGTTTTGTGTCTATACAATGAAAATCAATGGAAACCAATATTGTTTGGTTACCAACATTCTTTAAAATATCTTATTTTGTGTTCTGCAGAAGAAAAAAGGTCTCACAGGCTCGAAATGACATGAGGATGAGTAAATGATGACAGAACTTTCATGTTTTTACCTCTTGTCGATCTGATGTGGCCTGACATCTCTTTCATATAAAACGTATTTACATTTGTCATGAAACAACAATTTGACCATTTGTTGTCTCTTCATCAATACTCACTGACCATTCAATCTCAGGAGATTGTGAAGGCTGTGAGTTTGGGATGAGGAACCTCATCCATGAAGCTTCTGATCTGAGAGGATAAAATTGGTATTTTTCTCAAAAACAAAATGGGGGTTTTTATCTTTTTGATTTAATATACCTGTGCTCAGGGACTTACAAGCACTCACATATTGGTATTCTAACAGTACCAGTGATGTTATCAGATGGTGATGCCATAATATATACTGTAACATGGTAGTGAATACACCATACACCATGTTAGTGTAAATTAAAGAAAACCATGGTAGGCTATTATTATCATGGTGGTGTCCATGAATGGCATAACTGTGGTCTGCCATCATATATTTTATGTTACGTTTTGTAAAGGAAGAGAACATTTACTGTACTATGAGTAATTTATGTTGATACTTACTCAAAAGAAAATCCATCGATTCTGTGAAATGACAGAAATTGAGTTTAATTTCACTTTTACAATATTTCAAATAGCGGTTTGTGTTTGATATTCTGTGGTGAAAATTTTACATTACAAAACGACATAATTTTGACTTGCTAAAGAAAACTGCTGGATGAAACTGAAATGATGCTAATGTAACTTTTGTGAAAGCTTGTATAAACATTTGTAATTGAAATCAGTGGGCCATGAAAGTGTCTAAAAAATGCTATTTTAACATTAAAATCATAGAAAATCTGTGACAAATCAATATATTATAAATACACTTCTTAACAGTGTAGTATTTGAGAAACAGAAGTTACGGATATGAAATCTTACTGATAGTCAGAGGAGCTGCTTTTCCTCTTGCGGTTGTAGTCCAAACCCATGGAGCTGCAGATCAGGTCTGTGGAACTGGGGGACATGAACTCGTTCATCGTGGAGGAGATGTCCATTCTTTGGTCTGCCATCAGATCATCTGGTAAATCATAACAAATCAAAGTCGTGATTTCTCGAAACAAAATTTTTTCTTTTGAAAACAAGTGGAAATATAAAGGTTGTTTTTTTTAAACGTACCACAGAGGTTGTCAAGGACCACTCTTACTTCACCATCTCCTGAGGCTGTCTGCCACAATCCTCTGTAAGGAAAGACAGCTGGAGATTTAATCTCAACCCTGACACAAGCTCGAGCATTTTATAACCCGGTTACGAGAGAGGGGTTAGGTGATGTGATTGGCCTCCTGAATGTGACATCATTGACCTTTAAGACAGATGGCCGACAACCAGGGAAGTTAGATACGATCAGGAGCTCAAATCACCTGTAATTTATAGATTTTTGATACTTTTTGATAAACAACACAATATATTGTACAAATATGTTTCATATGTGACATTATGACGTGACAGTCCTTATTATATCCCATGTTATGAGAGAAGGCATAAAAGTCGAGCAGCAGATTTATTTTTAAACTGTGTGTAAGCTTTGTCCCAGTTGTTTTTTTAATTCTGCTTAATCAAAATTTTAGTTTTAGTTCACTCAGATGGTAAATACTTTAGCTTTATAATGCAGACTTTGACATCTCTGCAAATGACATGTTGAGACATTGTCTAGACCTGACGTGCTGACATTAGCTGGCATGATCTATCTGACACTGTTATTGTCATTGATGTAATCATTAACTCTGACCTGTTTTTCACCTACTTACGGCACACTTGATCCCGCTGACCTGACCAACTCAGGGTGCCATGACACCCAATAACTAAAGCTTCATTATCACCCTGAGCTCCCCACGCCACCGGCAGCCCGCTGGGTTACCAAATCCATAATATGTTAAGATCATTTACAGTTCTATTTACTAACAGATCTTTATTCACATCTGTCATTTGCATTGTGAAATTCACAAGTCTCCTTTCACATCATACGTCAGGAACTGGTTTGAAATGAATGAGAAATCATGCGGCAGGTTTCTAAGATGTGTTAAATCTGCCTAAAGGATGGACCCAAGCACTAAGGAACAGGGTGTGACAGACAGACTCATCTGACTTGAACTAGTAAGCTAGCACCTAGCAACTCCTTAACAACAGACTAGAAACAGACTAAAAAACATTCAAAACTTTTTCAAAACACCCTGGCAACCACAACCAAGCCAAGCACGAACTCACATTTCCTAAAGAAAATATTCAAATCTAAAATCTCAAGATGCCAAAGTTATCGACAGGCAGGTGGAAGGAAATAACAAATAATCCTAACAATGTTTGTGACTGTTTTACACTTCATATTCATATTAAGTAAATAACATTAGTTGTCGAAAAATCGATGAGTCAAATGATCTTTGTTTCAAGCTAACCACAGGATCACATCAAAGCAACGTAGGTTACATTAGAGGTAAGGAAATGAAAAGCCACTGACGTGAATATACCAGACAAAACCCGGCAGTTCACAAAAGCAGCGCTGGTGAATGTAGGTCACTCAAGTAAGCCTGTTCACTTACAGGATGTTATAAAAGAAAGAAAATAATCTGAGTCTGACATCTTGTCTTAATGACTGTTTACATGAATTAAATGACTATCTTATAGTCTTTGTTTAAAATATTACAGAGAAATAAAAGCACAAATAATTGTATTTGATTTAAATTCAATAAACTTCATAAATACAAAACCTATTAAAACAGATATTATCTGATTATATTGCATTCGCTGTATATCAGCAATGAAACAACTAAACAAATACATTAGAATACTGACTTGATAAAAATCTGTTTACATAATTCTGTTATAATTTCTACACCTTTGAAAATCCTTCACCTTTCTCTAACTTTATCTTTAGTCGTACATGAAAAGCTACACTACACTTATTGTTAGCTCGGTAAAAACAAGATGGTAGTCACTTTGGATTAAAGCATCTGCTAACTGAATAAATGTTAATGTAGCCTACATGTCATCTTAAGTCGTGAAAAATGACTTTCTTTCATGGAAGACTAAAAAAACACATTTATTTTCATGAAGATATGAAGACAGATGCCATTAAACTAAAGCCATATGATATCTCTGAGTCATTATGCACTGAATAATGTCACATGACTATTCATATGGGTTTAGAACAGCATGAGGGTGAGTAAATGATGACTGATCTGACTTTTCATTTCGCTTGAACCTTTGCTTTATATTTGCATTTCACAATAATTCCACTTCCAAATGTCCAAAAGCACACACTGTACCTCAGAGAGCAGCCGTCTCCTCGCAGTTCTGGCTTCTGTTGAAACACACAAATGGGCACTGGACCTGAGGGAGAACAGGCCAGAGACGAAACAACAGAGTGAGAATAAAATTGTGAAATTATTCCTCAGATGCAGGCAGATTTAACGAATTCTGTGACGAGTAATGTCTACGGTTGGGGCAGCAGATGGTGTACTGCAGCAAAGGATCATGGGAGGACAGAGGACTCCGACGTACTGACTGCATTGTGGGATGCAAGCTGCTTAACTGCTCGACCGCAATGCCTAACACTATGTATCTGCTTTACCCGCACAGCAGGTGTCACAAGAAACTTAAAGGCTGAACAGCAACTGTTTATTGAAGCCAAATAAGTTTTCCAACAATGTGGTCAAATGTTGACATATACAGTAAAATACTGTATATAAAGCCTACATGCTGCATGTACACACAATGTCCAAAACACAGGACTGTCCAAGAATGCTGCTAACCAGTAACCACGTTTTTGCCATACTGGTTACCATTTGTGTTACCATAGTTTTACAATATACACCATAGTAATCTATGATTATTGTGGCGAACCCACATTTGTGATTACTATGGTTTTACCACAAAAAGAGAAAAAACTATGTTCAACCACATTGATGCAAACTTATGGCCGTACTCCTGCCAATGACTAGGGCTGTCACAATTATGAATTAATCATCTCATCGCAATTATTTCAGTTATTATTAATTATTATTATTATTAATTTCAGAAATGATTGTGAATCCTTAGAAAACAAGGGTGATCTGCAGTATCTGCTGCATTTTACATCCACTGTCCTTCATCTGTGCTTCCTTTAACATTCAAACAACAATTCTCCATCATTTGAGTTTGCTTTGTATTATTTGTTGATTTGTTTTGTTTCCAGACTTGCTGAATCTACACAGCAAAACCCTCATATCTAGATTTAGTGTTCAAGACTCAATTATTCTGTTAAGGTCACCCTTCAGTAAATAATATTAGTTATTTACAAAATGTTCACATTTCTAAAGTATATATTTTCTTAATTGAATAAATTGTCATTGATAGTTATATTGTCAAAATCTTAGAACAAACTATTAATCGCCATAATCCCAATTATTTAATAGACAAATAATCGACAACCAAACTTCATGCCCTATGACGGCCAACAATTCTGCACCCACCTAATGCCCAAAATGTTGCCAGGTTAGACAGCTAATTTAAGACACAGCCTCTGTGTGTTTATCCTGACACACCGCACATACAGTAACTGTCAATCATATTTTGGGTGACGAAGAGCACGATTTAAAGCACGCATACTTTAATGCGCTTAGATTGAGTGACCACCTGAACATATGTAATGTCGTCATGACACAACAGTCACTGTATACAGTTTGGCAGCTTAACTTGTATAAAATAATTAAATAAATCAAAACATTAGGATGTAATAAACTAGCAACACGTTGTGATGAATGAATGTCAGCTAAGCTAGTCACCGGTCTAGGTTAAACGCAGTTCGCTTAAGGTGAAACCCAAAGTATGTAGTACAGCATAAGATACAGAAAGACGGCACAATATTATAACACGCACAGACATCAAATAAATCTTACTTACATGAAGGCAGAAAAGCACATGTATGACCAAGCGAATTTGGACGCAGTATTGGTATTATGCGCTTTGACCTACTTTCCCTCTGGATGTAATAACTAGCGGACGACTAACCTACTTAATGAGCCAATGGTATTCATCTGTAGACTAAGCGCTGGCTGTTTAAACCAATCAAAAAGAGAGTTGCGTTTACGATAGCAAATAGGAACACACGTAGAAAGAACGTAGCCAATGAAAAAAATCAGCACAAGAAAAGCTCTTGTGGTATTCAGGTAACGAAACGTCTGGCTAGAGAATTATTGTTACGTCAATCTTGATATTACTCAATTAGTTTGTCGATCGGTTATTCTCCTGTTAAGACGTGGGGAATGCTAAGTATGTACGCATAGTATTTACGCTAAATTCAGGTCTTTGGATTAGAATGGGTTATTAAACAGCAAAATCAAGTTTCTTACATAATGAGATTTATTAATTATAGTGACATTTTATTAATGCAATATAGTAATGAAAATTGATAAACATGTATTGATAAAAGCAAACAGCTTCCATGTATTTAAAGACGACGCAAAGTTGATCAAAACCAAGAACAATCGTCACTTACATATGTTAGCCACTCGAGGGCGCCAAAACAAAAGTCATTGAATGGCGTTTGTAATATGAACTGTTCAGGTTCGTATTGAATGTCGATTCTACCTTCCTGGTAACATTTTAACACAATTTTAATTTCACATTTGTATTAATGTCACAGACCATCTACAATGAATGCTGGCAAGCTGGGCTCAGTTCACTCTTATGATTAGCCTTAGTGTAACCATGAAAGATGCCTCATGGGACATTTTAAATGTGTTTAGAGGACAAAATGATCCCTTGAGTGCGTGCTTCATCTATTATTGATGGCTGGCCTGACCCTAGTGTCTGCAGACGATTGGCTTTAGTGTAGTGAGACTGGCCTGTCAACAATGTCAGTAAAAAAATGTATTTGTTTCTGTCCAACTTATTAGTGAGACATTTCTGTGGCAAATTTAAAGTGGCATATTGTCGCCTTGAAATTTGAAGGTTCTTTATTCACATATTCCTATTCTGTGACAACTTATTTACATTATGTGATGTTTTTTATTTTATGTTGTATACATTTTGGGACTTTTTTAGAAAACTTAAAGGTTTTATCTACAAATTCAAATAGAATGCAAAAGCTTTGAAGCTTGTAATCTCAAAACTGCTCAGAACCAGAACCTTAATAATTCCAAAGCGACGATATGTCCACTGAATAAATCTGTTCTGATTAAAAACATGCAGCAATAAAAGTAACACATTTTTGCATTCGTCTAAAGCATATAAATTGTTGCACTACTTTAAACTGCAAAAGCACTGCCGTAGGAAAGTTTTGAAATCACTGCTCAGTTCTGTTTGGAGTTGTTTGCTTGGCACAGCGTGTGATGGCTTGGTGACAGCTCCTTTTCAAGGGACAGAAAAGAAAAGTGATTGGTTTGCAAACATTGCCTTTCTTGCCAGGCATGCAGATAGAATAGAGAGAAGCAGGATGACAAAGCTGTGTTTGAATGAACAGTTTTCACTGAATCATGTGTGACATGAAATCCACGTGAAGTTCAGGTGATTCACATGTTCACATGTAAACCATAAAACACTAAAGCTGCACTTAAAAAGGCAATTGTTGGCTAATATGTAAAGGTTTCTTGTGTAAAAGACTGCTGACCTGACTTTGATACAGACAAACTAACAGAAAGGCAGGCGGGTGAGAAATGATCCAGGAATGTGTTCAGGATGGCAAACATCCGAGCCTTGTTGTGAATGAGATTTTTACCGTGGAAATCCTCATGGAGTGACTTATAGAGTGTTTCATGTGCTTTGGGTGTAACTAGATCTTATGGGCTTAAATAAATGGCTTAAGTAAAAAGTCTTAGAACCAAGACAATAAATGTTTTAAAAAGGTGGGAACGAACTATTTGATAGAAAGGTAAGCTCGTATAGTACAATTTGTATGTTTCTGCCATGTCACAACATAAAAATAATATTTCAATTAATATAAAATTGAGTTCACAATACACACAGTTTGCTTAGGAATAAAAGTGATTTTTCTCAAGGACACTTTCATAGCCTTTTCATCGAAAATGGGACAATTGTTGACGTAAACAGTTATTATTGGGCTGTAGAATGAAGGCACATCACAGATTAATTTAATGAGAAATTAAATTAAATAAAAACCGGGAGGTTTAAGCAAAGTTTCCATTTGCTCTTCATCTAATCTTAAATTGAAAAAATGCAATCTTATTTCTGATCTCACTGACCAACAATTTTACACCAAAACGATCTATTTATAGTGTTTTTACACACAAAAAAATATTCGTTATGCGAGACGTGCAACTTGTATTGCATAATTAGAGATACACGATTTTTTTTATTGCTGTTTGTAATTGGCACATCACAGATTTCAGACATATTATTTTTCAACAGCCACTTCACGGGAAATGTAATCTTTACAAATTGGGAAATAACAGACCAATATCGTTCCTGTTTTGCAGGAAGAACAGTATCACATTTTGTGACCTTGTTAGAAGATACAGGCACAAAGTCTTTCTGGCTTGTTTTAAACAAAGCGGGAAAAAGAAAGAAACAAGCTTTTACAGTCTGAAAAAAAACAATGAAGTAAAACTGGGTGTAACACACGCACGCACACACATTTCATGCAGCAAGCGAATCGTCCTTTAGTTATATTGTGTCTATCCATTTTACTTTCCCATGTGAGCACATGTAATGACGTTTCTAAAGCAGATGATGAAGTTGTATTATTTTTCCCTGTCTGGTCTATGAATCAGAGGGGGTCAGCTGGAATTTGAAGGGTCCTCTATGAGAAATGTCCCATTGCCTTTTTAATGAGTGCTTGGCAGTAATGAGAGCTGCACATACGAGAAGGAACCAATAAACCAGTACAAGTTGAAAACCTTCAGTGTGCTGAAGCAAATTTGTGAGCGTAAATTGCGTTAAAAAGCAACAAGTTATTGTGTCGGTACAGACCACAGCGAGGTTTATAGAACAGTCACAGTCAGTTCATGCTCGTGTGTATCTGAAAGGATGCCATTGATCTATTATTTTCCCTGTCAAGGAATATCGGTCCATTTCTGACTCTAAAATAACCTTTTCTGCTTTTTTGAATGTGTCACTGGGCATTGTTGTCATTTTTCTAACCGTGTACCAACCTTCCGCTGCGTTACTAATACAGCCGGGCACCGAGGAGAACTGCTTTTCATTCACACCCTACCCAAACCACTACAGTCCTACAGGGGGTCAATCAGCAATGGCAATAGGCTGACCTGCTCAAGTACACTTCACCCAAACCAGTGACTGTTAGAAGCAGGACGCAGGAGGTTTTCCGTACGCTTTGTTTCTGAGAGCCGAGAGATCAGGGGCCCACTGTGGAAATACAGCAAAGTGTCCTTAGGAATTACGATGGGCTCCACCTCATTAGACGTCGGCGTATTAGAGTAATGACAGGTGTACCGGGGCTGTGGGGCCCTGCTGTAGACTTTGACCTCATTCACAGTGTGGGACAGCAAAGTTTGCACCACAGGAGATTTCTACCTTTGGATGGGGCAGGGACAGAAAAAGAAGCACAACAGAGCAAGTTTACTGGGTTAAAGGGGTGAATGTCTATTTTGACATTGACTCGCATTTAAATAAAGGTAACAGACAAAATGGTTAAATGTGTCAAAATAAAGTAAATCATACATAAAACAGAAACAAATTCACAAATAACTACCTTAAAAAGTTTTTAACTTATTTTCAGGTTGCTTTAGATATGGCTCAAAATTGTCTTTAAAGGGATAGTTCACCCCAAAAAAAAGTTATGTCTTCATTTACTCACCCTGTTTCACTTTCTTTCATCTGAAAAACACAAAAGAACCGATTTTAAAGAATGTTAGTAAACAAAATCGTCGATCCCCATTGACTTGCACTGGTTTTGTGTCCATACAATAGAAGTCAATGGTTTTTGGTTACCAACATTTTTGTCATTTTGCAAGTGATTTTGGGTAAACTACTCCTGTAAAATGCCATATTGTCTTGTCTAAAATTATATCTTTATAGGATTACTTATTTAACATGATTTAAAATATTATTTAACAAATGTAAAATATCAAGTCGAAATATTTTTACTTAAAAGCTTAAGGCAGAAAATAATACAGTGTTCCAATCATTAAGTTGACCTTGTTTAACTTCTCCAACATTTCATCCTATCATCCTTAGCTTGCTTTTAAATACAAGTATGCCAAGAGCAGATGTTGTGCTTGCCCACAATCATTAACCAGCGTGCAAGCCACAACAAGGACATGCCCAGTCAAAACAAACAGGGTTTATTATCAGAAATGATTGGTGTCATAACTGAATTAAGAAGTAGCTTTCTTTTTAATAGGCAGTCTGCCCAAAGCTTCTGTTGCTATGTTGAACATTAATGCATCAGATGGTTCCTGTGAAACCAGACCAAAACCCCACTTACTGAACGCCATTTCTATTTCCAGAAAATCAAACATCATCATAGTTATAAATAGCAGGCACATGAAAACAGGTGCAATCTGGGTGGGAAAAATCTGGTTATATTATATCAAGGTATAGATTTCAGGTAGACAAAACTCTTTCTGTTAAAGTAGCCATGCATGCCATTGATGTCTTCAGTAGTCTCATT
Organism: Oreonectes daqikongensis; assembly: GCA_026939265.1. Lineage (NCBI taxonomy): Eukaryota > Metazoa > Chordata > Actinopteri > Cypriniformes > Nemacheilidae > Oreonectes > Oreonectes daqikongensis. The sequence continues at coordinate 2,293,925 of JAOTQM010000434.1, read as the reverse complement.
TAATTCCACTGTCCAACGTTTATCACATTGAGAAGAAAGATCTTTCTAATAATATAAATGCTTGTGGAGCATTCGGTGATCAAATCCGTTAACACCTGCGTGATTTTCTGGCCGATGTTCAGAAAAGTCGACATAAGTTTGAAACCTGATGTTGAATGGGGAGCTCAACCTTTGCCAAAGTTGTGTTGAATTGGACTAATCCTCTGGGTGACCCCCATGCTCCAGTTCTTACTCTGGAAATGTCAATCGCTGCATGCACTGACATGGAAACTGAGAGGAATGTCAGGTATGAACATGTTTCGGAAGTTGTTCGGTGGGGTGTTTTGTCTGTGTCCACAGATGTGTGACTGAAGGAGTGCTGGAGATCTTGCCCCTGAAGGCAACACAATCAGAGCTTACAAAATTAACTTTACTCAATAAGAGCTAAACAATAGGTGTGTTTATCATAAACATTATATAGATAAAAACAAGATACAGTATTTATAATTCTAAATGGAATAACCATAGCCCTAAATAACCCTAACAGGGAGACATATTTCCAAAGCATCTATACAAATAAAACAAACAAAAACAGAAATCTGCAATCTGTAAGTAAAGGGTAATGTACAGGCAGCCGGTTGTTATCACAGAAATAAGCCCCCACAGTGTTTCGCGATAACAGCCGGCTGCTTGTACATTATCCCGCTTATTACACGGCTACTTGCCACATGAGAAAAAAAAAAACATGAAATGTGAATTTGAAATATTTTAATAGCAAATTTTTACCGAATGCAGACTATCTGTGAGGAAAAGCCGTTTACTTTCGGTTTTAAGGTAAGAAACGGCATTGAAATGTCACAAAGAGGCAATTCGGTTTAATCTATGATATCAAAAGATATATTTTTTTAAAAACTGTATTATTAAACTGTACCTGTCAAAATGATTTCCAGCATCCGGGTTACCGTGTGTTATTCGTTTTGAGCGGTTGCTATATGGGAATAACAAATCTGCAAATGTCGCGACTGGCCAATCAGAATCAAGCATTCCAACGAGCCGTGTAATAAATTAGTGTAAAGTAATAATACCATATAGTGAGACATACAGAATATTCTACTATACAGACATAAACAGTGATTACTGACTGGCGCTTTCTGACCCACTTTACAAAATAAAGGATCTGTAACACAATCACTTCACAAAGCAGTGACATCAACATTTCGATCACGCTCCTCTTATAATTTTACAAAAACACTGCATTCGCAACATTTATTTAGTTCATAAACGCAAACATTAGAAACCACTTATTCGATAAGATGATTATCGAGATGAGAGCATTTAAAGTTGAGATAATGTTCAACATATTTCCAGGGACAGATTAGATTCAATACCACACCCACTGTCAAAAAGAAGACAAGCTTTTACAGCAGAGCTGTAAACTGTATGGGAAATTATTTCTGCCTATAGCCTATTTCCTATCATGCACTCTGAGGAGTCCGCACATTATTTTTGGTGTCACTTTAAAAAGGACAACATGACAATGTGTGGGTGTTGCTGAACTCCTCAAATTGTCCATAAAAAGTGAATGGAGAAGCCCTGGGGCATAAACCCATAGTGTCTCGCATGCAAACAATTGCTGCAGCCCCAGTGCATTATCATTCATGAGAGAAAGTTTGTTTTCGTTTACAATAGGTTTGTATTCAATTTCAGCATTTTGTGGGACATATTCTTTAAGTATTCAATATCACTGCTCAACATACAGTAAATTGTTTTAAATGAATTGTATATTGATTTAAAACGAAATGAAAACACCTACAGAAGTTTAAAATGACAGAAACTGAAATTATAAAACTGATCATAAATCTTTTGAAACGATAACAAAAGTAGTTTTCTTCATTTAAATACAAAGCCACAGGCATCTATTGCAGCAAACACTGAAAAGGATTTTTAGGCAGGTGACAGCCAACGGCAAGTTCCCACAGGTGAGATGTGTGTTATGAAGTAATAAAATCAACTGCGCTTTGAAAAAGAACTACAAACAATGAATTATGACACAAATTAAAAAACTTTATCTGAAGTACAGTAGTTTGGTTTCTGGTGTTCAAAAGTCCCCACTGATATTTTAAGCAGCTTTCGAAAGCTATTTGTGACCCAGACCACAAAACCAGGGTTCATTTTCTGAAATTGAGATTAATACATCATCTGAAAGCTTCCATTGATGTATGGTTTATTACGATAGGACAATATTTGGCCAAGATACAACTATTTGAAAATCTGAGGGTTAAAACAAAAATCTAAACAAAATGGCCTTTAAAGTTGTTAATCAGAGGCGTCGCAGTAGGGCGCTGCTAAGAAAAAACAGGTTTGTTTTAACACTCTATTTATTGGTTTACCGCTGTAATGATGTTGTGGAGAATAGATGAACCCAAAAGCTGAACTTCTAAGCTTTACATAGATACCAAACTTGAGTGTGTAATTCCCAAAGAGCGACAGCAGCGAGTGAAGTTTGTAGACGTGTTTCCGGCCATTTTTGTTAGCGATTTTACTGCATCCACTCACAAAAATAAAGTTTTGATATATTTACGGTAGGAAATTTACAAAATGTCTTCATGGAACATGATCTTCACTTAATATCATTTATGGCATTAAAGAAAAAAATTGTTGGCTAAGATATACCTGTGCTGCCATGATACATGTCACATACATTTATTCTCAAAACACTTTATTTGGTACTAAAAAGATGGCAGTGTACTCATCCCCTTTCTCACAAAAATATGGCATGGGGTTTTCTCACCATGTCATTATCAGTTGATCCAACCATAACTCCAGGAAACATCCCTGGACCTGATGCATAACATACTGGTTAAAAAAAAACAATGATCCACAGATACACAAGGATAGAGAGGCTTTGTCGAAAATGTTGAAGCGGGAGGATTAAAAACAAAAAGCAATGGTGTTGACAATGTGCGTCTATATGGCCGTTTTTGCTGCATGAACAGTAGAAAATAAACACAAACATCTTATTAGCCTGAGGTACAGCTGATGTAAAAAACAGTATTTTATTGCAGCCTGATTATTATTGTTTTTAAAATGAACCTAATCAAATTTAAAGATTGGTTGAGTTACATGAAAAGTAGCCCAACTAAATACTGAACTCAAAAATGACTTTTATATGACAAGTTTAAACTCGTAAAGTTGAATTAAAATCAACCTATGAAACCACAAGGACAACACCCATGCAAACTTTGTTTCCACGCACTGACATCATGCACATTTCCCGGGACGAAAGGAATTTAACACTTGCTACGTCATATACCGTGAAGCCGATCATTAGTAAATAGTCCATGAATGCTTAACATTTTTAGCATGGTTTTCATCTTTCCCAGGTCCTTTGAATTGGGACATAAAGGCTTCTCTGTGGTCGTCACTATACACTTGAGGCCAAAAAGCAAATAACATGATTAGAGTGAACTTAGTTTTACCTTCCTGCAGACATGCTTGACCTCAAAGCATCTCTGATCTTTGACCTCTGACCGTCCCACAGGGCACTAATAATGACTAAATCAGCTGCCAAAATACACACCTGGGGCCTCATTTATAAAGCATGCGCACGCACGGATTTGGTCGAAGCTTGTGCGTACGCAAAAATCCACGGCAGCGTTCATATTTATAAAAATGGTGATGGTCTTTGACGTAGAAAAGTGCTTAGCGCTACATCAGGGTCTGAGCAAACGTACGCACATTTGCTTGTCCGAGCGCTGCGAGTTTTGGGCAATATAAGCCATTCTTGCCGCTCGGAATGGATTTGGACGTTGAGAGATGCTTTTTTATATGTCAATGATATTAGACAACGTTAAAAGGCCGGAGATTTGAAACTGTTCAGCTGCTCAAAATTTCAAGATAATTTGTGATGTATAGATTTCACATCTGAAAGAGAGGCATATACACACGTTTCTGTGCGTACATTCGTTCTATGAATCACACGTACGCACTTTAAGAAATGATCAAATTTAGGACGGTTTCTACGCAGCATTTTATAAATGAGGCCCCTGGTGATTAAATGCTTTATGAACGACCGCTCGGAGTTCATAACCACAGAAAAACGCATAACCAAGTTTCAAATGAATCCATCAAATGTACACATTTTGTTTGTGCTTCACACACTTTTGACAAGAAAATAAATGAGCAATTTCCTACAAGCCTTGTGCATTTGACCTGTCAAAGTTCATGTCAAGAAGCTTATAAAACCCCACCCCGAAATCCGAAGAAAGCTCAAAAGTCAACATTGGATGAAAACACAGGTGGTTTCTACTTGAGTTATTACATACATGATGAATCACTACAATAAATGGCTCATATTCATATACAGCATATATATTTCTTATTAAATATTTGGTAATAATGTGTCTGTAAATAACTTTACTGTAAGTTGTAAATCCTCTGCGCATTTTATTTCACCTTAAAAAAATATAGAAAGTAAAGCCTCAATGAGGAATTCTCACTCTTGACCTAACCACGTTCCTCGGAGTAACAAAAGAAGTAAATCATGTCGTATAGCTTCTCACAGATGGCTTGGCTTTTCTGTTGACAAAGGCATGCAAAATAGTATTTACAGATGACAAACCAGACCCTGCTTCTCTAACATAAAGAGATCCCATTGAGAGCAGTTTTAGGGCCATGAGAAAACATCGAGCTGAAGTGTGTGGCACTTGTATGACGATCTGTTTCCGTCCCTCCCCGAACATTTCTGAGTCTTTCACAGCACACTGTGGATTTAGGGGCCATCTGCCCACAGAGACGCCACTGCTGTGATGTCATACAGAGGATATGACATGCGTGCCATGTTCAGCCCCCCCACAGCCCATATTCTCTGAAATAAGTATTTGTGGCATTTGTTTGCACTGTTAGACTTCTTGAGACTGTATGGTAAGTATGCACGAAACTCTCACGTCTCTGAGACCAGGGTCTACTGTGAGGTCTGATCTGGTTTTGTGGGACTGACCTTTGCTCTTGCATTGTTTTCTTTTTCCGAACTGTAGCATGGCCTGAAAGCGCTTGCTCAAAAGTAAAGACTCTTTCTGACACAATTGAATAAACCGATTTCACCCAAAAATAAAAATACTAAACCTGTATATGACTATTTCTCCTGTGAAACACAAAAGAAGATATTTTGATAAATGTCTCAGTGGTTTTGTGTCCATACAATGGGCTCCAGTGTTGTTTGGTTACCCACATTCCTGAAAATATCTTTTGCGTTCTGCGTAAATGATCAAATAATTTTCAGATTTGGGTGAACAATCCCTTTAACAAGCTAAATTATGCATTTCTTTACAAAATGTTTCTTTTGTGTCCCACGAAAAACATTTTTCTAGCGGCACATTTGGAACAATATGAGGTTAAGTTATTATGTCCATGTATCTATGAAATTATTCGTTTACACAGTGCAATCCTGGATGCTTGAGGGTAAAATATCTAGTATAAAATATGATCTTGCTTTGTCTATATTTTTGTTTCGTTGTACTGAAATGAAGTCAAGACCCTTACTGAGATTTTGATACAAACAGTGGATAATGTCACTCATCTGGCTCCTCCCTGGCAGAACTTAATGAAGCACAGTAGACCCCCTGTGGACAGTGACACCACACAGGAAGACTCCACAGTTTCCAGTGGGAACTGAGGAAGTGAAGAAGAAAGAGCAGATGCTGTGAGAGCTTTAACCATGGAAGAAAAAAACACATCAGATTTAAGCGAGTACAGACTGAACTGTGATTCAGGGCATGAAACGTTCACGGGTCAATCATAGGGATGAACTCTAAAAACTAAAATTTATCCAAATACTCTTTACAAGAAGCATTAAGCTTCATGGTTTTGGATAATATATGAGATCCCAGATGTGAAGAATAATAAATGTACTGTAATGTAAATTGCACCATGTCAACATTATTCACAGCTAACACTGGCTGCTTGTCATTGGGTCATTTGTCAGCCAGATAACAGTTGCAGACTTTCTAGTTTCTACAACATTATATAATAGTAAGTGTAAAAATAAAGCATGTTAATATAAGCATGGAGAGGTATGGTTTTAAAATCACTACAGTATAATGGTAAGAGGGCTGCACGATTAATCGTATTTTAATCGCGATAATGATTTATGCTTCCCACAATTAACTGAAAATAAAATAATCGTGATGATCATTTTACCCATGATCCCGCAGCCCTAGTAAGAGTGAAAGAAATGCTATGTTGAAGTAGCATGACTCTAGACATAGCATGTAAATGTATACAGCGCACTTAGCAAAGGAATGAAAAAGTTTTTGTCTAGTTAATTCTTTTATCTACTCTCAAAGTTTATCTAATGTCATGGAGCTTGATATAATAATCTAGTTTATGCCTTGTAATCTTAAATTCATTTATATCACCACAGACATTGATTTATGACCCTGAAATCAACATTTGTGTTATTTATTTTAATATGCATTGCATATCTGCACCTTTCATGTTATCTGTCTACTATCATAAAGCAACCTTATATGGTTTTCCTAATAAATCTTTTTTTAGTATACTGTAAAAAAATGTTTATGTCCTTCCTTCCTCAGATAACAGCCATAAACTCAACATATGGGGAATACCTGGCACCAGAGACATTACCAGTTGCTACATTTTCTAGAAGTAGATGTCTGTGCAGCAGCAAGACTAATTATTCTATGTAAATGTCAAGTCCAGCAAAAGCTTAAATGACATAAATTAGTAGTTAACCAAAACAGAAATGTAATCATGTATTAATTCTCCTTTTAAAGAGAATTGCATCCTCAGATTCCATAGTATTAAATAGTTACATATTGTCCTATCCTAACAAACCATATATCAATAGAAAGCATTTATTCAGCTTTCAGGTGATGTAAAAATCTCAATTTCGAAAAATGTATCCTTAAGGTTTTGTTGTCCAGGGTTACACATAATATTTTTTATGACATTCATGATCATCAGGGGTAAATCTAAGAGGTGCATTTCTCAATCATTTAAATTGGAGTGGTTATGTATAGCCTACACATCCTATTGTACTGTACATATACAACGCAGGATTTATTAATATGCTAATAATTAAGTTGTGTGACGTAAGCCTTTTTCTATTGGCTAAAATGCTGACGTCGTTTCTTGACTCATGCACGTACTGTGTCCGCCCCTGGCAGATTATCCACAAACGTCTGCATGATCAGAAAAATATTCTTACCTGAAATGTAACATGGCCATACAAGCAAGGCACGTTTTGCATTCAAAACACTTACGCAGCGCTACACAAAGTCGCAAAGATATAAAATAATAACGCGCCATTTTTATAACGCAGCGAGTCTGCGACACACTTGACACTAGAACACAACTCACTCGTAACTTTCACCTGCTTGCTTACTCCGTTGACTTGAGTGTAAAGTATCCACAAATCCGATGAACTGCAACCCCCTCATTCAGTCTGATCAGTCTGAAGTAACCAAGCGGAACCGAATCACCGAAAAAATATAAATCAAAAGAATTGTTCGTTCACGAGTCGGACAAATTGCTACTTCTCTCGTGAAGTAGGCCTAAGCAAGCGGATATAAATATATCAAGTAAATAATAAAAATGTTCCCTAAATCAAGATACCTTATCTAAAAGCAGTCTATTTATCACACAGCTATAATATGGCTTTAGTTACTAAATATTACATTTTCATTTTAAATTTCAGTTTTATCAAATGTTTCAAAAGTAACCTGACAGTAAAAACATTGAATTGTTTAGAAATATTTTGTGATTGGCAATGTCAATCCATTTTATAACAATAATCAAAACTTAATTAAATTAAATTAGCATAATATAGCTAATAATAACATTAGCAGAGGGACAAAAGTAACAAGTGTTACTTTTGTCCCGACAGGAACTCCTGACATTTAAACCTGATTTAATTTTATACTGAAAAACTTTGACAAAGCAAACTTCAAGATGTGTTACAGCACTAAATAACCTCCAGATTGATCATAATTGTGATACATGAAACAAAAAACACAACTTGAAATGAGAAAAAAAACATTGCTTCAGTAATTTACTTTCTGTGCTCAAAAACTGCTTTTCGAACCTAACTGCAGGAAACGAAGACGAAATCACGTGATATTCGACTGCTCAGTCATGTGTTGTGTGCTGAACTTGCTGTCATAGCTAGGAATGCAAATGTAGTCAGGACTCTGAGAAAATCGCTTTGTTACTTTCGTCCCACATTACTTTCGTCCCGGTTCTCTTTTCCTGGTTGAATGGTCAGATATTTTTAAATGTGTAAATGAATTTGTTCTTCACATTTTGACTTGTAGGCCTAACTTTTATAGCATTTTTATTGGCATGTGCATACATTACATAGCCAAAAGTATGTGTGCTCCTCCTTCTAAATCATAGGGTTTGGTTATTTCACCTACACCCAGTAAAGGCAGGTGCATAATTAAACACAGCTATGCAATCTCCTGACAAACATTTTAGCAGACTGGGCTGTACGTTTTTTTCTTCCAACATGACAATGCCCCCATGCACAAAGGACCTCTCGTAAAGGAATGGTTTACTTAGTACAGTATGAGGTGGGAGACTTGGCTGGCCGGCACAATAACCTGAACACGTTTGGACAATTAAACACATTTGAACAATTATGTGCCTATATTTATATAGCCTACACTATACACATATGTGCGCAGATATTAAGTATCATTGATTTTTTTTTAAGGTAACGATTGTCATGAATTTAGGTAACAATTCTAAAACAATTTTAGCTAAATCAATTGGTTGATAAATGCACAGTGAAAGAAATTATCATTGAAATGAAACATTAGAAATACAATGCCCCAGACCAACAACATGATGAAGATGTATGAGGAACTTTTTTACAACATGTGTTGAAATCGTTTGAAAGAATGCTGTGAGAAAAAAAGTCAGTTTTTCACCGTGCTTTGCACAAGGTAACACCCATTCAGAACAAACAAATGCTGAAGCATTAAGAATGTCAACCGACTGCTCTTGACTGATTTATATAGTTTCTAATGTCAAACCACAGTTATAAACCACACGAGAATAAATAATAAGAAACCTCAGCCTCGCACAATACATCAGAGCACTGAGGCTGTTGACTTTGACACTTGGCCAGCTTATAGATCTTACAGGGCACTTGAGTCATGATAGTCATTTGCAGGTTTCAACATAGAACTGATTCCCATTAGCTTTGTCAGACTATTTCATTGGATATTTGGCTCTCTGTGGTGGTCACTGTCGATCATTTTGGGAAACTTTATGTAGTTCTTACCAGCATGTTGAGTAAGCTTTAGTTAGGCAAGCGAATGCAGTTCATAAATGCTTTTAAGCACAGAACCCTGCGGGTTCATGAAGATGATCATATTGTCTTTCTGAAAGATCTTAAAAAGAGTTTGGGATCATGATATTGATGTGGTAATAAAATGATTTATAGATCTCTCTTAACTTCAGTTTTTCTCCCTCACCTTTTTGTTTTATTGCATTTGCAGTGCATAACTGAAAGTCAAGCTCCTTTCTTCCTGATTTAATTGTAAGATCAGATCCAAGTTTTCCGGCTCTCTGTGCGTATAAAAATTATCGATGAAAGTTGAGGTTAGACACTTTAACCGCCGGCACAACCGCCAAAAAGGAATTTTGCTCACATCAAACATGTATAGCTGTTTGTGAACTTTCATTGTAAACTTTTTCCTTTACTAACTTGTGAGATGGTGAATGTGGTGATCTGTCAATCAGATTATATATTTGGTACTTTGCAGCATAACATTTCAGTGTATATGAATGCTAATTCAATAGATTTACAATTTACAGTTATATGATAGTCAAGAGTGATATAAAGCTGTAGCTTATTATTGTAGTTTTTACTTTCAAAATGGAGTACATTCCTCTAAGAGAACAAACTAATTTAAACCATTACACCACAATTGTCTGATAGGGTGTTGTTTGATATATTATTGTCATACTTGTTGATCTTGGCTCTTTGCTATTAGAATTTCAACTGTATACAATCATTTATTCAATGGTGCAAAACTGGTTGTGTCCAGTCTAGTAAGTTGACAGCAAGTTCTTCAAGAATTTATAGAAACACTACACTCACTGTAATTGTTTATAAGACTAATAGTAACGTTTGGTAAAACCAATAAACACAAGTTTTATGTATAAAAAATATCAATTCAATTCAAGTCAAATTTATTCAAATAGAGCTTTTTACAATTGTTTCAAAGCAACTTTACAGGAAAAAAAAGAAAGCACAACAGTAGAATAATCTATAGCAATATATGTTAAGGTCCATCTTTGCAAGGCAGTCCAATAACACATACATATTAATAATAAATATACAACAACCAATTAGTACTTGTTTGTATCTTTTATTTTCACACATGACTTACAGGAGTCATAAAAAATATATTTTTTTACCAATTGCTGATTCTACGCCAACTGAGCAAGAGAAGCTCAAGAGAAATCTGGTTTTATAATGCAAGTCAATTATTTAGGCATACGATCGTTCACCAGTTGCCGTTTAATGGTAGGTATGTTAGCAAACCTCAGGAAGAGATACCAGGTCTGGTTTCTGACTTGCAAGATAAAAACATGTTAAAGTAAATTATTTACCCATAAAATGGTGTGCACTAGAACTATGTGCTATGGGGCCAGTCAAAAACATGCTTATGTAGTCATTCTTAAAAGTCTGGAGGCAGTCCATACAGTGTCTTCTAGCATTTTTTGTGTTTTTCGTTGTTCTATCCTGGAGGGAAGGTCTCTGTAAGCCAGAGCAGGCACAATGGAGACCTGATACAGGGCCTTTTGTGTGCTTTGTGCAGGGCATCTCTTCTGTCTGTCAGCAGTGAGGAATCTCTACCTGATAAATGGCCTGTCAACTAGGTATAGCTTTGGGGAACATCAGTTAACAAATCTAGACATCAGAGTCCAGTTCTTCTCATGTTATCAGAACTGTCTTGTGTGAAGTGTGACAGAGTAAATTGTCAGTGAGTAAATCCCTAAGATGATTTTTTATTATCGTTCACAAATACTTTAGGCTCCATAACTCTTTCAAAGTTTAATATTTAGAAATAGTAATTTTTGTACTGAAAATACCTAGTAAGTTTATACTGAGGTATAAATTATTTTTTAATGAAATTAACAGATTTGAATGTGCAAACAGCATATTACAATAAATTTTCAAAAAACAAAATAAACTTTTGTTGTCTTAACAACCCTTGTTTTAAAGCCAACGTTTTGTTTACCAGCCAAACCGGGCACCCGAAGTTTAAGCCAAGCCTATTGAGTCCACAGCCTTTTCTGGTGAGACATAAGAAGACCATTATTGTGAATCCTTCAGTGCCAACCTTTAAACCTTCAGTTTCAGGCATTGGTCCATGACCCACCTGACACCAGCTTTTGTTATAGAATTGCTATTCAGCCACCCAATTTAAAGGGATTTAAGGACTAATGAAAGTCTTCACACACTGACCACAGATCAAATCAGGTGCCGGTATGTCAAAGTCCAACTCGAGACCACCAGAATGTCCTTTTCTGGTGTAGCTTTCTCCTTAAAGTTATACTAAATTATCAATGACACATTTTAATATAGAGTCCCTGCAGATTATTTCTGATAACAAGCAAAAGAAATAACAAATAAATGACATTTGCTAGCAAGTTAAAAATATGTTTAGTCAGTATTATTTCGGGATACCAGTAGAAGAGACGTTACTTGGCTAAACTTAAATGCGACGAAGTTACACGACCCATTCAACAAATTGTTTATTAAATAAAACGATTATACAATCAAATTGATCAAAATGTTAAAATATTAATGTTATATTATTAGCCACTAGCCAGACCGATAAACAAAACAGTTAAAGTTAACTTTGGGCCAGGCTCGTGCAGTCAATGAAACCCTTTATAAATCCATAGGAGAAATAAAAAGACATGAATGGGACAATTGCCGAAATACAGTAAGAATAGATCAAAAAATAATGTGTACACGCTCAGGTAATCCATTTTGGTGACGCTGACATCTAATGCTTGTTTATATTGAAATCTCAGACTTTTTATCATAGACCTTGGTATCTTGTCAGATCTTAGACATTGTTGATACCTTTAAAACAATTCAAGGTTCTTTTCTTCATTTGCTCTTTATTACATTTCTATTGCTTTTGAGAACTACAGCATTTAATCAATGAAATCCAATCACGTATGTATTTTCTGTTGCACGATGAGACTATTTATAGCTTAACAAAGTAAAGGGTTAGAGTCTTCCCTCCAGCCAGAATAAACCTCTACGCACGCTATCTTGGTGACATCTGAAGGCCAGCGTATCTTGGATCAGATTGGGTCTGACTAGAAGGCATGTTCATTTCATTCATTACTACATGAAAACAGCTCACCGTGCCCTCAAGACACAAACACACAGACAATACTGAGGCTGACTCATTGTCTACATTCAGCAGATCTGATGGAGGGTCGTTCTCGGTCTTTTACAGTCAATTCATCTTCAGTCCTGGGGGTCCCACATACTCTGAACAAATTGTGTTAAGCCTCAAGGAGCTTTCGTTTCAGAGATATGACGCACAGCTCCCAGACAGTGTTTGTGTGTATATGGAAGTGTGTGGATTAGGTCTTAGCGAATAAGTGCGTGTAATAAAGGGGGAGTCATGCAGTAACAGAGTAGTCATGTATTGAAATGTTTATGTTTTGTCTAGACAGAAAGATTGTTGGCATAACACTATGATTTGAAATTCTATATTATACATACCCCTATAAAACAAAAATATATGAGAATATACTGGACAGTATAATGCAATATATTAAATAATACATTTAACCAAGTGCTTATAGACTGTTTCATCGGACGCACGTCTCTGGCACGAAGTTATCTTCTGGTCTGTGTTTGTTGATCAGGCTAGAGGCTAATAATATAACTATTTAAATATTTTATAATACACATTAATATGAATTTCTATTCATATTTCCTTGTATAATAATTGTATTAATTAAACAATTCGTTGAATAAGTCGTATAACTTTTTTGCATTTAAGTTTAGCCAAATAACGTTTCTTCTAACACAAAATAATACCGACTAGACTTAACTTGCTAGCTAATGTCATTTACTTGTTATTTCTATTGCTTGCTATTAGAAATAATCTGCAGGGACTCTATTCTTTTTGGATGTTTACCGGAAGTAACATTTGGGCCACAAAAGCGTGCATGGGCAGTAATGTTTGTTTACGTTGTTGCTTTGAAACGGTTTATAGTTTTCAGTATATGTGTTGATTCTTTATGTATTATTCAATATATTGTAATATTTCACCCTGACAGTTAAAATACAAGAAATGATATTATATATATATATATATATATATTTGTGTAAGGGTACTAATATGTAATCCTTATCTTGCATATTATTTAGAATAGAAGTAGATATACAAATTAGGTTGCAGACTTTGTACTTTTCTAAATTAAAAGTCACAGAATGTCTATGCAACTTTTATTACAGGTTTTCTCTCTGCCTCAAAATCTGTATTTTTTCTCGCCAACATTTTAAAAGCATATCCTTAGAAGAACAGTGATGCTATCTTGTTAACCGAGGCAGATGAAAGGCAGTATTGTGCATGTAGTCTACAGGTCTGTGTCAGTGAACAGCAGTCCTCAGAGGCGGAGAAAGTGAGCAGGCACTCGAGGTCGTGCTGTTCCAGCACTGCAGGCACTGCCTTGCACTGAAGTTGCTCATGGAGGTGAAGAAAAAACCATCAGGGCTAATCCTATCAGATTAAGATAGCTGTCATATTTGTGTAACTATAACAGTATCCTTCTTGTCATAGCCCACAGCCCCATCAGCAAGACTCGGGTCATGAGGCTTGATCTGAGACTTTAGTTTGTACCGTATATTCCATAAGATCTTTGCTATCGATCTTCCACATGCATTTCCGTGTCCCACTTCTGTTTTTAGTGAAATTGTGCTTTTCAGCATACAAATGCAAGCATAAAGCCAGCTTTGTGTCCCGCTCTCATGAGATCATGTCCGACAGGCCTTGACAATTCTCACGAGAGGACTGAGCTGAATAGCGTTTGCTGAATGTACCTCTTGATTCTGAGGACATCTGCTGAGGGATGAGGCACGGAGGACAGACAGTGGCTCCCCTTACACGTCACACATTAACACTTGACCCTCAATCTGCCAAACACGGATCTCATTTCACTCGCTGGAGATACTGGGAGCTTATAGAGGAGTGTTGGACTTGGTTAACTAAGGATTCACCATATCATGATGTTGACACACACAACAAGTATGTTGCTGCATGAACTACATGCAGTTTGTGGTAACATTCCACATTTCAAGTGACAATTTTACAGCAATTCGTAACTATTTTCGTATGAATTCATATGATCTCATTTGTACGTTTTAGTGCGATTTGCTTTCGCGCCAGTGATGGTTAGGTTTAGGGGAGGGGCTTCAGTATGACTTTTTTCTAATAATCATACAAATAATATGAATTAGCCGAGCACTTCATGAAATAGTTGCGAGAGTTAGATCAGGCGGACACAGATCACAATTCGACCAAACAAATTTCTTATAGTTGGTTTCTAAGCTGCATTAGGGTTTTTTATTGTTTTGATACAATTATTATAATCATAATTATAAAGTAAATCATCATATCATAAAATAAATATCTTAACTAAGTTGTATTTACTCCTATTTGTACTACCCTTTTATATTTTTAGGGTATATTCTAACCTAAGGGGACATTAAAAGCAAATATTGAACATATGGCAAATATTGTATTAATTATTGTATATAGGCTACTATAGCTTTCATACTTAAGATTAAGTCATGCATTTTTTTCCATGGATTTTTAAGCTTTTAGCAAAGAAGCAAAGAAAGCCGCACTATATACGCAATGTCAGAGATTTGATTTATGGACGGCAAACCATTTAATGTATATTTCTTGTGGCTTTGTCTGTGGATATTTGAGTGACTGAAAAGGTTTTTATGAACAAGAGAAATCTAAAACATTTAAAGATCTTCTCAACTTAAAAATCCCTGTGAAATCCCATGACCTAATTCCATCCTTTACGCTTAATTCTGACTTATCATCCTGTATGATCTAGTGTGGATGATAAAATAGATTGATTTAATAAATGTATAGGTTTCAATGCAGTGGTTGCTTTTTAAAACATCGACCATATAAGATGGAGCAAAACATGGTGCGTGCGCACGCGTTTCCTAGCTTCCAGGTTTGAAATTGAATCCCGAGTTTCTAAAAGAAGGAATCTACTTAACTATCATATCTCAGTGAATGCTGTCTCTTTGAAGCATTGCCAAAATTTCCATTCTTAGTTCTTTCTGTGTATCTTTTCCTCCACAGAGCTTCTGCCATAATCCAACATGACAAACATCTTTGGCACTCTATTCTCACAGTCTGAATACATTTTTTATTAAAATCACATTATTATGAATACAAAAAGCTTGCAAATCAGATGACCTGATTCCAGAAATAAAAGACATACAAAAGCATCTACAACAAGACTTTTTTCTTTATTTGTATGTCTGTTTGTTTTGTAAGAACATAAAACGGTCACTGTGCAATGCTCAGGGATCTGTAGTGTCTATTTGTAAACTAAAAAAGTTTTTGTCTGCCACCGTAATGTTTTTGCCACATCTTCATTTGAGGGCATTTCTCAACTGTGTTATAAATTGAATATTAATTGAATTATAATTGAATACCCAACATGCCTTTACACATGTGTCATGTATTGGAAACAGATACGCATTAAATAAACATGCTTCACAGTTAACTACCAGAGTTAAGCTCAGTGACTCCGGTTACAATTTCACTCACATTGTCCAACATTGTGTTTGCTAACATGAGCGCATGAGCAATCCATTCAGAGCTTTAAATATCTGTGTAAACGGCAACCGTATAAGTGCTTAGATATTATGAGGATTGTTGCTCCAAACACAAAAGGAAAGGAAAACCCAACATAAACAAGTTAAAGGGTACATGTCTAAAAGCAGACTGGTGTAGATCTGTAACTGCGTTAGAGACCCACATATCAGGAAGTAAGCGAAAGACTAATGCGAACAAAGAAGTCCCAATGGTAGAGTTTGGTTTATTGAGGCGTGACTAACACGCTTGGTCGTTCTCAGACTTTTTTCCAAATCGATTTATTGTGGCTCAAATGCTTTCAGCTGAGGAGTGACCACATTAGCTGCCTATAGTTACACTAGCTGGTTAGATAAATACATTAGATCATTTAAGAGCCAGTCAAGATCAATATGTGAGGTGTCACCAGAATGCATGAAAAAAGCTCAAACTAGATTTTTAACAATATCTAAAGAATATATCCACAAAGAATAGATTTCTGAAAACAAGCAAAAGAAATAACAAGTAAATGACATTAGCTAGAAAGTTAAAAGTATATGTTCAGTCAGTATTAGTTTGGGTTACCAGTAGGAGAACCGCTACTTGGCTAAACTTAAATGCGACCCATTCAACAAATTGTTCATCTAATGAATTAATATACAAAAACATTCAACAAATTGTATATTTAATACAATTATTATACAATAAAATATTAACATCAATTAAAATGAATATAAATGAAATAAAATATAAATAGTTATATTATTAGCCACTACCCGGACCGATCAACAAACACAGAGCGGAAGTTAACGTCGGGCCACAGGCGTCCACGAAACCATAAACAACAGCAATAAAATGTTTATTTAGATAAAATATGTACTTTATTTCACTGAATAAATCATGTATTTTAGTTTAACGTTTACATTGTCATAAGCTCCTTGTCGTTCAACCCTGTATCATTTGGGATACGGAGGAATGCAGTCACAAAAATGAAGGTCAGACTGTTTCATTTGAGCCACATTTTACCTAATATGCATAAAGAGCTCACTGTGTGGAACAAGCAGGCCCACATCTTGTGTAGTGACCACAGCTGGCTCCCACTCGGCTCTTCCGCTCCACTTCCATCACCTCAACCATACAATGCAGCCCACCTCAAATACCATCAACACTCACACACGGGCTACTGCTGCCCTGCAGAGAGAAGGCCACAAGACACAATGAATGACAGCTTGACCTGTCGTCTCTATCGTTTACACGATTCCCCTAAAGCATCCTTACAGCTTGACCCATGAAATCTCATCTGAATGCAGCTCTACCCCTCGCTGATCTCCATTAATAACAATCCACACGGAGGAATGATGGGTGATTAAAGAAGAGCTTTTGCACATGAAGTCAAGTAAATAAAAACCGCTAAAGAGATATCAGCTACATACTGCGTGTTTCTTCTAATATTCTTTATGAGAAATGAATGTTGACATCTTGGTGAATCAGATTACCGGAGACTAAAGCAGATTTTGCCGGATTGGATCGAGCATTGTGAAAGGAAGTGATGGAGAAGTTGACCTAGAGGCTTTTTGACGCAGTCCACCAAAAAGGTTACATTCCTTTCCGCTTCATTACATCCTTACACACCAAACCTGTGTGGCCATCCTTAAATCTCACAGCCCTTTTTAAGGATGTGGAAATAGTCTTGTGTTTGACACTAGCTCAACACTTCAACGGTGAAAGATCAGATAAGCAGAAAAACAAATACAGAAGGTATACAATTATTTTAGGAGAAAAATGACCCATAACATTACACTGAAAAATTTTGAATTAATTCAACTTAAAAACATTAGTTAACATAACAAGTTTGCATGAAATTAATTAGTTAACTAATATTTTTAAGTTGAATGAACTTAAAAAGCCAGGTTACTTTTTTTTTTTTTTTTTAAGTTAACCCAAAAAATATTTTTTACAGTACTGTAACAAGTTATTTAAACACATTATGTGTTATTTTTTAAACATTTTGTGTTGATGAAACTAACCCAAAATGTGTTGTCCCAGAAATAACAGTGTTCTGAAATCTAAAATATTTATAATAAAATGTTCAATAATTTGCGGATTTGGCTGATGTGTGAAACTCTTGTCGAGACATTTGTGAGATTAGATTTAAGGTTATTTTCTATTTGCTCTCATTAATCTTGCTGATTTCTAGGAGAACCAAAAGAGATCTCATCTCAATTTCCTTCACATTAATTTTAACATTAGCTTAAATGTTTCCGCTTACCAAAATGAGTTTTCAAAATCTAACCCCAACTAACAATAACATTACATTAATGTTTCTTACACAAGCATTTAAAAGTGAAGTCTGTTGTGTCACCCAATGTGTGCTAACAGATTTATTGCAAGTAATGTGAATGCATAAACATAAGGGACAAAAGCCGCTGGCATATTAAAGACATCAAGTGAAAGTTCCCTCAGGCTCATGTTTAAAAGTAAAACCACTGACTTGTTTTCAAACTGTGGGAACGCAGAACTGGTTAAACAATGTGTGTTCGATGATGTTCATGTCATGTGCAGGTGTAATGATAGATCACGTGTTTACATTTCAGCGCCTTGACATTCGCATCAAAATACATTTTGGAAATAAATGCGAAACATCTAAACAGATGAGGCTTGTGGACGAGTTTCATTGCTGATGTTGGAGTCTCTCACAGCAACTGAAAAAACAAATCTGTACCACCCTCTGTTGAGTCATACACTGCGGATCAGATATAAATCCCTGTGATGAAAGTTGGGTTGTAGGAGTATATTATACTTTTAGGGCAAGCCTCTCAGACAGGTAAATCTTTTATTTGAAATGAGTAAAGTTAAATGTTTTAAACTGTGTACATGCATGGTAGCCTATACAACATGGTAATCATTCAATGCCATAAATACTAAAGCACCAGCATATATAGAACAGAATCACTGCACCGTGTAACCACCTCAGTACTTCTCTAAAGGGGGCGAAAGGACCAAATGTCTTTCAGTAAAGTTCAACAATTGGCACAACCTACTGTCTGAAACACAACACCTGCGTCTCAATAGCATTCCTCTAGTATCACACAGCTAAAGGCTATTCGGTAAAGTGTGATAACAGTGACCCTGCCAAACTGGCACAGGGTTCAATAATATCTGCTGAACGAGCCTGAAGTCTTTTGCCTTTATGTGATTCAGGTCTTTTGTGGCTGTGATGCCCGAGGTATGAGCACGCGAGAGAAGGTTATCTGGGTGCGTTATGTAAATGCACTGCGTTCACAATGGATGAAGCGCAACGTGTATTAAAATGTGTACTTCCACACAAACGTGTGCCCTGCCAGCCGTTCCTCCGGGAGAAGATAGTTGCGTAAGAATTTAAGCCACCAGCAACTTGCCTACCCTGTTACCCTTTCAGAGAGCAAGTCTCCTTTCAGTCGAACAAAGGTGTTACATCAATGCAACCAGGGAAACATTCGCCACAACATACCCCTTTAGAGAAAGACCAGGAACAAACTGAATGCAAACAACATAGTAAACATACTATTAGCATTATACTTTATAACTATGTGAAATATGAAACACGCAATGTCCTCATTTCATAACATTCACCCCCTCTCAGTGCACGCAGCAGGTTGAAACGGTTTTAAAATATAAATAAATGAAAAATGTTCATCACAGATCCTCATTGCTTTATCAAAACATTATACAACATGTACATTTGTACAATTCGAAATACATGGAAGCACAGTGAAATAAAAATCTTAATGTAAAAATGTCTAATTTATAAACAACGCAGAGCTCATAAAATGACTCTACTTTGTCATAAGCAAAAAACAATACGGGCACATCTTTTAGCACCATAATTCAGCTTTTTTTTCATAAAATACAGAGAGAATAAACCATACTGTAATATTTATCTGTAGTAAGGTCTTTTTACACACGGTATGTGAAGTGTGAATTTCAAACCGGTAAAACGAGAAGAGATAACTCAAGGTTATGAGATTCAAATTTAACTAAAAGTGTACAGGGAATAATATTTGGTCCTTGTGCAGAAATATGCACGAATCAAACTACATTCTACGATCCTGTCTGTTTTTCACAAAGTACTGTAACTATTCTTCATCCGGATGAAAATAACACTGATTATTGTGAACATGAATAAACGAAAACAACTTTAAGTGCATAGTCGTGTTCTCACTATCATGACAATCAATTACTGATAATATGAATACAAGCTGAGGTGATAAAGGGGGAATTTAGCGCAGATTTACACTAAAGATTCAAAGATGGCTGTGTTATCCGAGTCTTGACTGTGCATTGAGCTGAGTCCCGTATCTGAATCGTCATCGTTCATGTTACATGTTTTCGCAAGTCCTCGTGCCTGCTCGACCCAAACGCTGTCTCCCTTCAGTGGCATCGCTTCTTCTGTTTCTATCGTGTGTCCTTGCAGCTCATCGTCGTCCTCAATATCCTCCTCAAAATCCACACAGTTCACTTTCTTCAGCATATCCATCAGCTCTTTCTCTTTCGCATTCCAAATCTCATCAGTCAAGTCCAAATCGTTCTTTATGGCCTCCAAATCCGTGTTCAACCGCAGCCCGATGTACAAACTCGTGTCAAGTTGGGTTCTGATCCTCTCCTCTTCCAAAACCAGCTCATTTTCAGAAGATACATCCAGCCCTGCATCGCTTTCTTGACTTGGAGACTCCTTGGAGGAGACGGCCTCAGGGTCTTTATTGGAAAGCTCCTCGTGTCTTCTTTTCATCCACCTTTGATTCAGTTCTTCCTGGATCTCGGATGTGATACTCTCCATTAGAGCTTCTTGCTCAGCTAGTTGTTCCTGTAGTTTAATGACCTCCTCACATCCCTCAGCATATTCCTCAAACTGGGCAAGGGCTTCTGCCGAACTCACTTCGTCCCCCTCGCCGAGCAGAGCTTTATCCGGGTTCGTGTCCACTAAATACGTATCCTGGACATAATTGATCCCGTGCATCTTCATTCTATCAAAATGAACTTTAGCCTCATACCTGTCAATCTCCCTGTCAAGCTCTTTAACCCTTTGAACCTGCTGGCGGATAGTGTGATCTTGAGATACGACCAGGTGCACCATAGTCTCCATCTTCTCCATAGATGATGCGTCCTGGGACACAGACTGAGCCTTTTTCTTGTTGATTTTATCCAACTTTCTAAACGCTTTTCTTACAATCCGTCTTTGCTTCTCTTGTGACAGAGCCATGGTCACTTTTGCGGTCCCCTTGGACGCGCACGGGCTCTCCTTGCTGAGCACGACGCGCGCCTCCGCGCTCCGCGGCCCGCTGCTGGGCAAAGACGCTTCGTTTTTCACCAACACGAATCTGACGTTTTCCTGCTCCTCTCCCCACGCGCTCCACAGGCGCAGGATCTTGGTTTTGTTCGGTAAAATCCTCTCGAATCCTCTCCATTTCTCCACAATGCAGTAGGACCGGGGAGAGCCCGAGAGAGAGAGTTCGACCACATTCTGCTCCTCCAGTAACACCCGGATCACATCCGCGCAGGTCGTGCGCTTCGTTAAGCCGGACACGATCTTTTCTTCACGACAAACCCACACTGATATTTTACTCTCCTCTGCCTCCATCTCATGCACTGACTTTGTGTGCGAGTTTAAATGATTCCGGATGAATAAAAATAAACGAAAAAGTTATTTTGGGAAAGTATTTTCAGCATTCAAATGGTCGGAAAGTGTTGAAGTATGTGAACTATCATTCAGCCCTCACACTCCACAGTCTTCATGTGTTTGTCTCTGTGAGGGAATGAAACGGGACAGCGCTTCTGCTGAAACAACACGCTGCGGTCATGTGACCTGAAACACGCTTCCTATTACACACAACCTGTCTGTTTTATACGTGAACATTTATTAAAATAGATCAAATTGTCACATTTTTAGATTATAATTTCAGAAATAGATCTTTTACATTTAGCCTACATTTAGTCATTTAGCAAAGCGACTTACAAATGAGCTAAACAATCGAAGCAATGGTCTCAGCAAGCCTACCTCAATATAGCCAATGTCTTTAAATAAGGATAGAAAAAGTTGAAAACTCTGTATTAGTGAGTCGGAATGTTCTTAAAGATGGCAGAATCTGCAGAGCTATTACACTTGTGATGATTAGGAAACATTAAACAAATAAAAACACAAAATATAATAGTTCAATACCATCAGCTATTTATTTACGATTAAAACATTACAAAATTCGTTTAGCCTATTCTTTGATTGAAAGGATGTTTGGTCTCCAAATAACATAGCAGTAGAGAACCACGTTATAGCTTCCATTAAACCAATAAAAAACATTAGAATTGTGTTATGGTTTCCATTGTTTTACTATAGGCTATACAAAATATTATGTGGTCCTCAACAACTCAGAAATGAACCATGTTTTTTAAGGTAAAAGTAACCATGGTTTTTGGGTGCATTGATTACTATTGCCAAAACCATGGTTTTATAGGCCTTTAGACCATGGTTATTTTGTGGTAACCATGTTTTACTACAGCAGCCACCATAGTGTTTTGGTTTCAACTGTAAAACCATGTTTTTATTGTTTAAACCGTGCGATTAATTACCCACTAATTTCACAACTCCAATTATAACTTTTAAACCATTTTTCACATAATTTAAGATTCGTGGTTTGTTAGTAAATGTTATACATTACATAGCTGTAATTTAATTAATTCTAGACCCATAACCTGACACTTTTTCCAGGGAAACACCCACTGTAAATCTGCTAAAACATGTTTCAGATAGCTTCTGAACAGAGTCCACTGCCCCCAGAAGACCTTATGATAGATTACGTTCTTCTTAAAAAGTACAATTTTGTGCAGGTTTGCATTTGACCCCATCAGGTATCAAAGCTCCACCAAAGCGCAGCTGCGCCCTCTAGCGTCTCAACAGTAACTATTACATTTAAATATATTCAAGATATACAGCAATTACTCCCGCATTGTGCGTGATCGTAAACCTGTAAATAAACATGTTTTTTGCTTAATCGTACTTACTCATAACCACACATTTATTTTATAAATCTATTTATTTTATCCTCTATTTTACAGCCTATTAACGTGATGTTTATGTTTATATTAAAACATTGTCTTTTCTTGATCCAAAACTTAACGTTGGGTCCCCTTACGGGCTATGACTAAAACTACTTGTCCTTTACACTATAGTTACCTGTTGATTATATAACAGTGATGTAAGAAATCACAACTCTGTAGAGACCCCTGCTGGTCACTGTTATTAACGCAACAAAATAACAAGTGATGACCGAAACGCCCCCTAGTGTTCAGTGATATTATTACGTTGACTACTGGTACTGTGGTTATAAAATGTCCTGTCATGTTTATACGTTTTAAAGTAGATATTATAAAAAATGTTGCATTAAAATGCAGAGAAGAAATGTGGCACCAGAGGGCGCTACTGGTCCATGCTTGATAGTAAATTAGAAAAACATTTTTACTTTAAAATAGAATTTAAAGCTGTTGTTTAAAGACCTTTGAAGTATGCACCATGCATGAAATCAAGCAAAAAATAAAAACAAGGACATCAGTGAAAAAACAGGTGGCAAAGGCAAGGTGCATTTTAATGATTTATTTTATTCAATATCGTATACATACAAAGTATCTAGAAAGCTACAAAATATCTACCACTTTATCAAGAAGGCATCAAAATGTTACGGAGCAAAGACAGAACAATTGCGATAAAGAACACACACATAGTAGGTTGATTTCTCTTCTGTCAGACCTGCTCCAATGCTGTATTTTCCATCATCGGGGATATTAAAAGATATCACACCTTTGTACCAAGAAAAGCCAGAATATATAATTTTATACAAAGCACCTTTTTACAAAAAGAAAACAAATCTCTGCACACAAACCCCATATCTTTTAATGATACTATCTGAACTAGAGAAAAGTTCACTTTAAAGCCAACATCATAAATGGTAATGAACATAGGAGGTACCAGTACCTACACATAGACAAAACAAAAACAATTAAAACAAAAACTGCTGACATACTGTAGTCCACGTTCCATTAAAATCCTCGTTTAGTGTCCATGACAAGCAAAATAATGTCCGTTTAACATTCATCATATTAAAGGCATTAGTTCTCGGGGCCCTAGAGAAGTAAAGGGCACTGTTAAGGAGGGACAGACGAAACAAACGCACCAGCAGCGGTAACAGTATCGCCACCCGAAAGGGCTCCGAATATACTGAAGTCATCACGAAACCATCGCACACATGTAGAACAATACAGGAAGATCTCTAAAAGTCATTTATGAACCATAAACCGTAACGAAGGGCGCAGGAGAACACAAACAATCAATTTGCCATTTTGATATCAAGCGTACTTGACTCCACAGTTTACTTTAAGCAGTACAACATACAAAGCTGTAAATCTAACTTTGTTAATGGTTCTTTTAAAATCGTCCACTTAAACGACCAGTATGAATAAATTATGTAGCGACGATGATATGATTTGGTGAAAGCCAGCTTTTATCCATCAAGGATTTTCACGTGACCTTATATCGTGGTTAATATCCTTTACTATCTTCGCTAAGGATTGAGGAGTAACACACCTTGAAGTCACTTAATATATTGTTTACTATATTTCTAAACGAAAACATAAGACATTAAATGGCTTAAAACCCCATAATCTCAATGAGGTTTTTCACTTACGCAATCTGACTATGCACTAGAAAAGTAGCGAAATCTCTGTCAAATAGGTTTCTTACAAAAGAAAACAAATACAGGTTTGCCACAACCACGAAATCAAACGCTGCTTTTTTCAGTCCATATCCACTCA
Source organism: Oreonectes daqikongensis (assembly GCA_026939265.1). NCBI lineage: Eukaryota > Metazoa > Chordata > Actinopteri > Cypriniformes > Nemacheilidae > Oreonectes > Oreonectes daqikongensis. The sequence goes on along the minus strand of JAOTQM010000434.1, from coordinate 2,269,215 downwards.
CTAGCCAATGTTGATTCTTCTATAAAATTTTGTGAAGGCAATGTGGTGAATATTTTACCTACATCCACTTATTTGGTTTTTGATCATCTTCGTAACGCAAAACAACATTAGTCTTTTCTAAGCTGGAAAAATCTGAACCAAAGGCACTTTCATGCTACAGTGCAGGACATAAAGAGGAGACCAATGCATCTCCACAAACTTTTTGGTGTTTTCCGTTATAAGAAAGGCAAGATCGGATAGTTTTATATCTCTTAAATCTATTATCTGAGATTTCAGCAAGATGTAGTGAAAGATCGACCAAATGTGCACACTGGCCAGTGCTCTACAATAAAGATGACACGTATAATCTTAGTGTTATTTCCCCCCGAAAAAACTCTCCGCGTTCACTTTATTCACTAAGGCACTGTGCTTGTATTGTTACACTTTGGCAGTTTCGGACTGTACAATTCCTACAACATGTGACAATGACAAGAAGGTCTTCCAGCTTAGGAAAGAGGTCACAGCTTTAGTGGCATCTTTTGGAGTTCACACAAACATCTTTAAGGCTTGCAGTCTTAGAAAACGATTAGGCCACAGAGACACGGGCTGTGTGGGAACGACAAAGGCAGCAAAGAACTCTGGGATTAATTTCATAACTAAACCGAAGACGGAGCGCTCCGTGAAATGTGGCTTCCTCAGCGCGTCTGAGAAACAAATGTCTTGCTGAAGAGAATATCTACGATCAAGTCCAGCAAGAGAATCCAAGTGCTCGGGTTAATACAGTGCTTCTTGAGTTATAGGTACCCTTTTAACACAAGCATGTCGGTAGGAGGCGTTAAGCTGTACAGGAAACAGTAGGCGGGTCAAATCTCTGCGTTTTCTTATTGCAGGTGAAAATCGATACAGGTTGGTAAAAAGTTCTGTTATCACAGTGCAGTTAATCCTCGGGATGTCGACAAAAGAAAAAATGAACACATACAAATTGATAGATTTACTTTCAAGGGCTGGGCTCTGAATTCCCTGAATTCTCTCAACGTTCTGAATGCAGGAACTGTTGTTTTGTGATGGCCACAGGAATCTTTTCTTTGACACCTACAGTAGCTTTCTTTTCAATAAATCAAGAAAGACGAATTTCTCGAATACTTTTTCTTTGGGAAAGTATGTGAGAACGTATATACACATGTACCACACACAGATTTATGGCTAAACCCATACGCCTCCATAAAAATGACAGACACACACAACTCACACAGAATCTGTTATCTTTTGTGTACATCATATGAAAATGTTCAAATGAGGTTGTCTGACTCGCTCGACCCAACCCTTAAGTCAAATGATACTGTCACTTTATATGTACAGCCTACGAATTCGACATTCCTGCCCATTTGAAAACATAATACAACTGTACCGCGATTCACAGCTGCAGTTAAACGTCAAACACATTAATAATAAAGAAAATATATATAATTATAAGCATCACCCAAATGTGAGTGAATGTTGAGGAGGCACTGCCACAGTAATGAGGTTGAGAGTCTACTGGATGTGAAAGAGCTTCCTCGTTCAGTCCTTCACTAGTCTGTAGATGTGATGCTGGGCTCCGTGCTCACTGTTTGACACCTCGAACACACAGGCCATGCACAGCAGGGTCTCCTGTGTGTCTCTGTTTGTGACCACCTGAAACCGAGAGCGACACTGGGTTTACACCGATCATAAAGTCATCAAGAACATTAAAAAATCTGGTTAAAACGATCTCCTTGTCATCCCTGGATCCGCAACAGTAGTAAATACAGATATATAAATCAAGCTGCTCAAAATATTGTTTCTTTCACAAACGTCTTGTTTCGCATTATAATACATTTAATAAACTACCAGAGTTGCATGGATTACTTATGCACGCAATGCTGATCTCGATACAGAAAAAATGAAGAGACTATTTCAAAGACCATTTTCAGGGTTTTTTTAATGGACTATTTATAGGTATGTGTTTAGGTAAAATGATTATGTCCTAAATTTCAAACAAAAATATTGTTTCTATTTGCATTTATTTGCAGAAAATGAAAACCTCAACCTCAAACCTCAAACCTCAAATACTGCAAAGAAAACAAGTTCATATTCACAACACTTCACAAAACAACAGTAATATTTGTAAATGTGTTTAGGAAAAGTAAAAAAAAAAAAATGTTTATCACAGTTTTCATGTGTCTTTCACATTGCTGTTGGATGACTTTATGTCCCTCCTGTGGTTTGATTTTGTTGAAATTCAACAGACACTAGACTGGAATGACCACAATACATCTAGAAATGCTGATTAAATGAAAATTTGCAATGATCTATTTTTTTCCGCGGTTGTATATTTATGATATATATTTATGGGCTTGTCCAAATCAAGTTAAAGCGCTTGTTTTGGAGCTATTGTTATGTTGATGATCATTCACTGTTGTCTACACCAGGACAAATCAACATTTGCATTATAAACACATCTATCTTCTCCCATCTTTGAAAATGATCTTAACAAACAACATCAGGTGTGAGTCAAAACACAGACGCTCCCAGCAGAGCTCCAGGACGTGAGGAACTGAAGGGAGAGGAAGTGAACCGGTACCGTACACACCCACCAGTGCATTAGAAAGAGCCTCACTATAGGGGAGAATTGAGCTCTAATCCTCATGCGAATGACTGTTAAAAAAGAGGTTTCGCTCCCCTCTGCAGGAGATGATCCGACTCTATACAGCACCACAGGCCACGGGCTCCACCCTCCACTGAGAGCTCTCACTGATTGGTTTAAAGATGACTGACAGACAAACACACTCACCAATAAGATGGTGAAGTTCTCCAGGACGCTGTTCATCATGTATTTCTCAGGCAGGTGCTTGAGTTTGTGGATGAAGTTGATCATGTATTCACACATGGGAGATCGGCTTATCCTATAGACAAAGCGTCCGTTCTCGAAGCGAGCGTACTCCGTCTGCAATGAGAATGAGAGAGGAAATGAAAACAGAACTAACAAAAAATACCATGGTACTATACAGTACTAATGTATACAAATGTTATCTCTTTAACATCTCGATTCTTTCTCCTAGACAGTGATGTGATTAAATGGAAAGCAAATGGGGACTTTATTCAAAAATCTCTTAAGCAATTCCATGCAAATGTCAACCTTACCATGAAAAAAATAAAGCTTTTACCAAAGGTTTTTACTATACTGATAGCAAGGTCATGTAAGGTCTCTCTTAACATTTTTAAATGATTGTTTTTATTTTAAAGCAGGGGGGTCTCCAACCTTTTTGTAAGCGAGGGCTACCTGAAGAGATAAAATCATCTAGAGGGCTACTTGTTTTCAAACTTTAAACATGTAATGCATTATTTTTCGGCTCACAGTTTTCTTTCAGGGGTGCACTTGAATATATTAAAGCCTAAAACACATGCTAATAATAACATTACATGACGATGTAGCACTTGACTGATCGACATAGTCACAGATTAAACCCTGTGTTTGGCGGGCACTTTACAGCATTTACGCGGGCACCACGTTGGAGACCACTGTTTTAGGGCATGATTTTCCATAGTCTGGTAAGTGACATTTTTAGGATTGTCACATCCATAAATGTACATATTCCACAAAATTTAAATAACTATTTTATGTTTTGTTAAGAGGCATCCCATCTTCATTTGTTAGGTATTATTGCTTCTGGTTTGCGCATTTTAATTCATAGAAATCCTGCAAAGTATGTAATCTCTCAAAAACTGTCCTTTTTATGTCACATCCATAACACATGGTTATTTAGCTTTTCAAAAATTGAAAACTTGTGCATAAACTGATATTTTTCAAGATGTTTAGACTCTATCAACAAGGGTTTCTTATTGCATTTGTTTTCAATATACTGAACCATCCATTTATAAACACAAAAATGTCATATCCATAACACTGGAATTGCCCTCCTGCTTCTCATATTTTCCTTTAGATAAAAACCACCTTTGCTTATATTTCTCTTAAGAAAATTTCAGGAGAAACATCTTAAACAAGGTTAATACTTAAAAGAAGCAGAACTGAGAGTCTGTTCTTCTAGAAAAAAAGAAACTAAGAGCAATAAAAAAGCTACAGTATCTGATAAATCTTATTTGGCTGTTACAACTGTAAGTTGACTCTTACCTCTACTTTCTCCACGACCTGTTTGCCAAACGAACAAACTTTGGTGGAGCACGTGATGGTCATGTTCTCCGGGCTCTCGTACTGACTGGTCACGCCATAGAAGCCCCCAGATTCATCCAGAATGTTGCAGTTCAAGTCGGCCTGAGAGTCAATGAGATCAGAGCTTTAAATACCTACCACACTCACATTTAAGGTTTAGATAAACAACAAAAACTGTGAAACTGAACAACAAACAGATTAATTTAAAATACAAAAGCACCATCTAGTGGCAACTTTGAGCATTGTTCATTTACGGCCTGCTCCCTACTCAAATCAAATAGCACATAAGACATATAGACAACTTTTATAGTGTTTTTGCAATTTTCAGATATTGATGGTCCTGTCCATACTATACTAAAAAATATCAGACCACTAAAGAAAGTTATACAGTACAGATCTGGATGAGAACTTTAATTTCTGGGTGAACCATTACTTTAAGATGCCATTTTCCTTAATATTAAACTACAAAACAGAACACATTAATACAGTAAGAGTATAGAAAATGAATACAGTTTAAGGAGGGATTCGTTAACTTGAGCAAAACCCCACAAAAAATAAATCAATCTCGAAAAGCATAAAGCCTAGCCCGCTGTCATCTATTTCAGAACAGCACCACAATGTTCATTCTGGTATTAAAACCAGGAGAACTCCTCTCAAATATTCATTTCTGACATACTCGCTTTTCATTAAAACAGGCCTGTTACATTTTCACATCATATTCAAGAGTGGCATTATTGTGTAGATCCAGAGTTTCATTTGAAATTCAGATCCCGCTGTCACTTCAAACGGAGCCCGGCTCTGACCACGCCATGCCTCACTTTGTTGCTTGCCGCTAGTTAGCATTTCACAAAATGAATGCAATGTTTGAATAGCTATTAGAGGAGCAACCAGGTCATCCAATTGTTTTGAAATATTAAACGGAATAAGTGAAAGCTTTGATCACGGACTCTCCAGCTATGCCGTGCCAAATATAGCTGCCAGTCTGGACGCTGAGAGAGCCGTGTTTAAAACTAAAGTGGCATGGCGTCTTTCGGCATACGCGTGATTATTCATGCATGTAATCACCCGGTGGATAAATATTTGTGATAAATAAGCAGTTGTATAGGTAAACATAAATTGTGGTACATACATTAGACAGCGCACTGTGCATGTGTTTTTTAGCGCAACATGCAAGATTGTTTCTGGACTAATTGTGCGTTACAATGTCTTCTTTTGTAGTTAATTGCCCCGTGTCTTTTGTGGGGGTGGACTGTGAATCACTGAACAGATGCTCATTTCCACAGAAATTCACTCACCCAGAACTTTATGAGAAAGAATGAATTCTGAGGACCCTTGCCAAAAAGTTCCTTCAGCCCTCCTTTCTTCTCTGGGAATTTGTCATAAATCTGACGAATGTCCACTGACTCGAGCAAGGCATCGCTGTAAGAGTGATTTGTCTGACCAATGTGCACGAAAAGATGCTTGTTATACTGCAGAAAAAAACAGAGAAAATACATACCGTAAGAAACCAGAGCAGTTTCATCTAGGTTGTAAACTTTCGGCAACACTTTATAAGAAGTTTGAATTTGTTTAACATTAGTTGATGCATTGGACAAGAAAACTAAAAAATCTCCTTTTTTCCATGTTAATTTAAGCATTTAAAACTACAGTTCTATAATCAAAAAACTGTATATGTTAATATTAGTTAATGCATAATGAATTAACATGAACTGTATTGACTAAAAATGCTACAAAAACCTATATTATTGCACATTGTTAATTTGTGTAAACAAACATCAACAAATGAACTTTATTGTAAAGTATTCTCAGCACTTTAATATACAGCACTTGGGAAGCAATAACACGTGTTACTCTCAGATAAACAAACGCATTATTGTTCTTGTAAATATTATTGAGCTGTTTGCAGGCCCAGACAAATATTTGATTTTGAAGAAAAAACAATCTGTGGAATTGAAAAAATGTGTTAAATGAAGCAGAACGTACTATTTGGCACAGAAAACATAACCTAAATAAACAAAGCATGAAGGAGAAATATATTAATTTATATTTTGCACAGATTCTGTGGAGCTGCCTATATGCAGGGGTTCACTGTATATGAACTGTAGTCTTCATTGTAAAATAAACTATGTAAAATATGCAGGTAAGTGACTAATAAAAGGCTTCAGTCGCACATCATTGATAACAAAACAAAATTCAAGAATAGTGCAGACAAACAAAGATGAATTGCTGTCGTCTTAGAAAAACAGAAATGTGGCCAGGTCTTTGGGGCTGACATGTGTTTAGCTTCACTTTCAACTTTCATGATAGTACAAAGTGTTCTCCAGCTATATGATGTTGTTATTTACTATTATAACAATGAATCTTATCACATTATCTGCAATTAAATCACTGCTAACCACTGTCATGATTTTAAAAGGTTTTCAAAGAACACAGTTCATTTTAGTTTTTTGAATTATAATTGAAGATTAAAAAGGTTTATTTCATTGAAATACTGATGAATTGTGCACAAGAAACATTTATTTATGAAGTCAAAAGGGTCATGGTTTTCATGGTGAATACTCACAGCATCTGGATCTCTCTGGTGTTCCAGGAAAGCCGAGAATTCTACAAGTCTGAGTTTAGATGTGCCGATAGATCGGCCCTGCCAGGCGGGCGCTGCGGGCGCTGGTGCTGCCGGGGGTTCATAGCCTGTGCACGGAACACAATATAAGCACTTTGCTGAATCTGAAGTGATAAAAAACATGGCTGATGGTCACCGACATACTTGTGATTGTAGTAGCTGGCTGGATAGAGTATGCCTGCTGGGCAAATGGCTTGATGCTGAAACAAAGACAAAGGAGATTTATAAAATACATATATTATATCAATAAAAGGACCCACAACACCAATAAGTTTATGAGGATGAAGAAATCTGTAATGTGTCCTAAATAGTTTGCATTTAATGGACATTCTTTTCTTTTGTTTTTTAAAACATTGTTCAGTTTTTTACATTTATTTTGTATTTAACTACTTATAGTAGTTGCAAAAAAAAGCTTGCTATACAAAGACTACCAGGGTTGTCTTGTTGTTGGGCACCTACAGTAAACTCACATTCCTGTGGTAGTTGTATTCCTTATTTAGCAAATTACACTAAAACCACTGGTTTTAAAATTCACCTTTGTCTGTCATTCATGCTGTAGAACAAAACAGGAAAGTCTCTTTATGTAATATGTTAACCACTCATACACCCAAAACCGCTATTGTAAAACCCACAGGAAATTCCCAAAGGAACCAATGGCTCAAAACTTCTTTAGGACTACATACTGAACAATTCAATTGCATTTAATCGTGGTGAAGAAAAAGCAAAAAACTAGAATGTTAAAGGATGAATCAGATCACAACATTAAAAAATAAAGGTAAATAAAACTCACTCTTGAGATGATCCAGGCTGGCCTGTGGATATCATTCCCTGCCAAATCTAGAGAATTAATAATAAATAAATAATGAAAATAAGTAAGACAATTAAACAGGGCCTATTCGCACTAACACACACACACACCATCTGTACTCTCCTGATATATGTGTTATCCGATTGAAAAATAAGGTGTACTATGTGCCATGTATTCTAGTTATCATGAATTTGGCATAAGTGGGCTTATCAGATGAGGGATGTTGATGTGGGCACAGTTCTGAGAGTGGGTAATGGGATTGGACCTGAATGGATGGCCCGGCGGCCAGCCGTGTGACTGAAGTGTGTGCAGTGATTGGTGGGTGATGGAGGGCGTCTTACCCCTCCCGGGAAGGCTGGGCGCGGGATTCCCGGCAGACCCAGCTTGTTGTGGATGGCTGTGGCAGAGACAATCTGGGCCGAGGACATGGAGGCCATGCTCTGAAGAGCTTTGTCCTTCACGCTTTGATCCTTCAATAGCATTTACAAGAGTTTAATACTCAGAAGGGGTACGAATGGGTAAACTAGGGGTGAAACTGTTCTGATTTTAGTCCTAGTATTTTGTCTCATTTTTCAGTATAAATATCTAAACAAGAAACATTTACTTGAGAAGCAGAATGACTTGAAGTGATAGTTCACCCAAAAATGAAAATGATGTCATCATTTACTCACCCGCTTGTCATTTCAAACCTGTATGATACTCTTCTGCAGTACACAAAAAAAGATATTTTGAAGAATGGTAACTGGCAGCAAATCACTTCAAGAGAAGTGAATGGGTGTTGCTAATATTCGGTTACCAACATTCTTCAAAATAGCTTCTCATTTGTTTGACAACAGGGTGAGTAAACAATGAATAATCTTCATTTTTGGGTGAACTATTACTTTAAGATGAAGTCATGTTCTCTGAAAATGATTATGCACTCAATTTTAATCTTTTTTTCCAGAAAACAAGATTTACTGCAATATCTTAAGTCATTTTGTTTCTCAAGGATCGTCTCTTTACTTAAGAATATTTATATCTGTACAGGAAAACCAGACAAAATTCTTTAAAAAATGATTTGTGCTGTGTGGTCCGGCACACAGTTCATATTTCAGAATAAATTACAAAATTTATTGGTACAAATTATGTCATATAAACACAATTTGTATAAATAGCTAACTTCTCGATTGACAAATGATTATCAGTGATCTTACTGATGATAATTATTGTCATTAGCATTGAAAATAAGGGTTATCTTTCATTTCTAATATTTTTTGTACCAAATAAAAACTGTGACAACAGAATGGTGACACAAACTGAGCAGTAACAAATGAAAACAGTTACACCCCTACAGTGAACAAACTTGAACACAGAGACATGGCAGCTTACACAATCACATACACAAGACACACAGACAGAAAGCATGCGAACATGAATCTCCAGAGCTATCATTTTTACCAGCCTGTATTGCAGAGGATAAGATAATGTTTATTATCAAGTGAAAGGAACTTAGAGCTGAAAAGACCAAAATCCAATGAGACGTGACATTGATGTGTTATTCCTCAGCCACTGGATAAAGACGCATTGTGTCTATGTTGAGGGTTAAGCAATATAACATTTCTTTTCTGTACTGTAATGTTCTCATTCGAAGAGCTTGAATCAAGGTCTTCAAACCGTACAGTGCTGGAGAACAGGAGCTGAAGGACACCAATGCTTAAACATCTGCTTGTAATCTGAACGCAGACTTTTAAAGACTCAAATGATGTAAGCACAGATGAATTTTCTAAAACTGGTTATTTAATTAACTCAAGTGTATATGCCTGAACGCCATAAAGGCAAACAAGTGCAGACTCTATAGAAAGCAAATATGTGTTTATCAGGCTATTGTCCTGTTTGTGAACATGTGAAACAGCGTAGCAGCAGAAAAGAAGCAAAAGAGAATGAACATCAGAATGAATTGAGCCTGAACATGCTGGCAGTAGCTACACAAATATATATATATATATATATATATTAGGGGCATCAAAAGATTAATCGCATTCAGAATAAAAGTTTGTGTTTACAATATAGATGCCTGTTTACTGTGCATATTCATTTTGTATTTATGAACACAAACACATATATGTAGGCATATTTATTTATATTTATCAATAATTGAAATTATATTTAAATGTTTATTAATTTTTACATTTTTCTTAAATATAAACATGTATGGGTTTGTTTTTATAAATACAAAATTAATATGCACAGTACACAGACATATATTATGTAAACACAAACTTTTATTCTGGATGCGATTAATCATTTGACAGCCCTATATATATATATATATATATATAAAGAGAGAGAGAGAGGCAGAGAGGCTTAGATCTTCAGCAGGTGTTTAGCAGCTGCTACAGCGTAAGCAAAAGACAAGCTCAATGCGAGCGACACGTCAATGCACATTCAGCACTAAAAACTTGTACTTACCATGCTTGTCACCTAAAGGCAAACAAACAAGGTTTTGTTGTCAATTTATAACCAGACATTTTGGTTAACATCACATTTTATTTTAATTCACCCAAAAAATGTAAATTCTGTCATCATTTACATTACTTCTTCTGCGGAACACAAAAGAAGATATTTTGAAGAATGTTGGTAACCAAACAACAGCGGTACCTATTGACTTGCATTGATGTTGTATTCTCACAATAGAAGTGAATGGGTACCCAACATTCTTCAAAATATCTTTTTTTGTGTTCTGCGGAAGGTTTGACATTTTTGGGTGAACTATTCCTTTAACATTCACATTATTTCTGAAAGATTTCTCAATACATGTACACAAAATCACCAGAATACATTGCATTTTTGGATGCTGGTTCACCCTTTAAAACAAGATGTACTTGGTCAAACACCTTCCCTTCATTAGAACACAATACTGGTCAAACAGCTTACACAGACATCTGCCATTCTTGAACATTTATGGGTGTAAACATGATGTAAGTTGCAAGAGACCAGTAATCACCAGTATTAAAACCATACTGGTCTTTTCAGCAGGATTGTAATACAATGTCCAAAAATGTGGGTGAACTTAGATCACATCATTTCAATAATATGCACCCAGTGATATGCTTAAAAATAGATTTGCCAAGACCTCTAAAGCTAAGATTAAAATTCAATGCGAGATGAACTGCAGAAAGCATCTTTAGGGAAGATTTATGGCTGATAATATGCCGGTTTGAGATCGCCGTGGCTGGGGTTTCATTACAGACCAGCTCAAAGAGCAGCACCATAATGACAGTCATTTCAGTCGACATATCTCAGATAAGAGCACACTGGGCAGGTTTACTATAATGCTACAGTGCAAATGACAGAAGGGAGGCTCAAATTCTTCCCCGTTCCTGATTTCTAATTTGCTTTAGATGAGAGCAGATAAAGATCCATACAAAAGCTGGCTGTTTTTACTCTGGCAGCCGCCAATGTCCCTGAAAGACCAGCTATTCAAAGCGGAAACGCACACAGGCGCGCGCTCGCTCTCTCTCTCTCTCTCTCTCTCTCTCTCTCACACACACACACACACACGGGGGGGGGAGGTTTGCGGGGGGATAGTCATTAATCTATCCGGGTAAACTGGGAACTGTGGAAAAGTGTGTTGGTCAAAAGGAGAAAAAGAGAAGAAAAAAGGGAAAGAAACAAGAGGCAAGAGAGAAGTCAGACCAACCTCGAGGTCTTTTCTGTAAACAGAGACATTAGAAAACGACCCTTGCAGATGTATATTAAATGACAGGTCAATTTATTATCAGATTATGTCTTCCACAAAAGGACTCCTTTTTAGTAGGCCGCATCTTTTGTGGAGGAGATGTATTTGATGTAAGGTGATTATATGCAGCACACTTTGCTGTTTACGCGGCTGAATCACACCGGGGGGACGTTTGGAAATGGTGGGCTCAATCGGGAGGGGTGATTTCGCTGTTTCATTAATGCAGCAGGAGGAAAGTGTTTGACAGCCAGTGGGTTATTGGGAAAAAAGCCAAGAGAAAGAGAAAAGAGGGAAACGCCACAAAAAGCATCTAAGCAACGGCTCTAATGGGCCTCTTTGGTCTGGACTTCTAGTGCGGAGGAGTTTGAGGAGAACAGGTGACCTCATTAAACTCCGGGAGAAATAAAGGCAAAGCGGAGCTTGTTTAGCTCTAGACCCTAGCGCTGTTTCCTGCGGTCGTGTGGCCGCTTGCGTTTGTTACAAGCAGTGCCCGAAATCCTGCTGAACTCTGACCTCCAGCTCAAGCATACTGCCAGCTTGAGAAAACACACAACAAACACATCACACACATGCAAACACAACATTCACGGGACCGGCAATGTGCATGATGCATTTGAGGTTTTATTTTTTTAAATGTTTACCAGTTCATAACAGATTCTAGAGAGACGTTTAAAAGCAACTCAACAACAAAATGTAATTTGATGTTATTTGACTTAAGACTTCTATATGCCACAAAGATTGAACTAAAATTTGGTTGTGAACTTTTCTAAAAATACAACAGTCCTCTAAATTAGAGGGGTGGAAAATTCATGGATTTATAAAACCTCAGTTCCAACTCGGCGAGCATTTTTTTCTGCATTATGGAACAGACTTGTAATAGTTACCTTTACTCTGCAGAGAGTATTGAATTTCTCACTCATATTAATTCATAAAGCATATGCTTCGTTCCCTGCACTCCTGCTATATTTACTTACAGTACAATCTATAGCGTTAAAGCCTCAAAGCATGTATGCTTTGTGGTCACTGACATGCAAAAGGAAAACAGTCATTAACACAGATGTCCACTGGCGAGCGTGGAAGGGAGACTGGATGAGGGGTGGAGGTGCTGAATTATGTATGTTAAACAGGCCGTCGCATGCGAGCCATCTAGGTTACGGGAATTAGAGCGACAAGGCATTCACTTGCATCACAAGGAAACAGGAAGTGAGAGGCATGGCAACCACAAGCACGAAAGCAGAAAAGCGCATACCTTTAGCTTGGAATGAAACTCACGAGATTTCCTTCTGGCAAGAACCTGAATGTGACTAGACACCTGCGGGGTAGGGAAGGGGAGGAAAACAAAGGAACAGCCTGTAACCATGGCGATGAAAAGCCCCCCCAGCAACTGGGCAGAGCCAGACGTACCTTGATGGCAGCTTGGATTTCTCGAACTTTCTTTCTTGCTAAGACCTGTATGTGACTAGACACCTTCAGTTTTACAAACAAAAAGGCAAGAAGAAAAGAAAACCATAAACAATTGTAGACATTTTTAACAAGCACAACATCAGAGGAGAGGGTTTAGCGTGCCTATCGTCCGGCTCCGTTAAAGGGAAAGCGTGCCAACGGCTACCCGGCGACCCGCTCACCTCGCTAAAGTGAGCCGATTAAGGAGTATGCAGGCGTCTTAAGCACATTAAGAAAGCGCAGATGTGATTTTTTGTGTTCTGAATGAGAATGGCCACGTCTAGTATTCTTTTGGGAGGAGAGCGAGAGCGATCGAGCGGGCCCCGGGGCCCCTTAACCGCCGCTCTGCATATTCCACTAAGTCACAGTTGTGTTTGTGAATTATGTACTAATAGTGCATTAATAGTGATGGGAAGCGTGCGGCGTTGTGACTAGGCTCTGCCGCGAGAGGTTATGTGGATGGAGTTCCTCATCTTAATCAGGCCAATCACACATAAGTGGCGGTTGAACGGGCCTCACGCTGAACGCGGTGCGTTAATGAGGTCGGTGGTCTCCGGAGGCCCGCCACTCTCCACTCTCTAGGCCGGCAAAGTCACATTACACATATCTCAGCTCCACAAGTGGTCCTTTGACCTTTCCAAATTAATTACAACAATCACTTCAACGGTTCAGGATTAGCCAAATTAAATTAGAATGGGATGCGGAAACGTTTGGGTCGATTTCTGGACTTTACACTTTGTAGTGAGTCTGAGAAATTTCAATATAAACATTTTGTATTTTGCTTTTTTTTACAGGTCTAAATGGCTGTAATCGAAAGCGCTGTATTCTGGATTAACATTTGAGCGCTTTTAACAGCATCAGTGGGAAATAATTACGGATTTATCTTTAGGTTCACAAATAAAACAAGAAACGTGTTAGCTATAATGCAGATTTAAGACACAGCTAAGCACAGCCCAATGAAGAATTACAGCTGCATCAATACATACCATACAAATCAACATTCAAATAACATTACATATCATTAAAACAGACATTTCAGTACTGAACAGGTCATCTGTGTAATAACATCTGGCTATTTTTTAAACACACGTTTTAAAAAGTGATGCTTTGTGTTTGCTAATGTGTGACTCAGTGTTTTCAGCCACATCTGCGGTTTAGCGCCGTGCTCTCATGCAGCTGAATAAAACATCTGCTTGCTAAGCCCTCCTCTTCTCTCCTAAAGTGTCACCAGCGTTCTTGCACCCAGCCTGAGCATGTTGAAAAGCTTCATGCTCCTCTGTGAGCGGTATGTGTGTGTGCATGTGTGTATAACCTGTGGTTATATGTAGGGGTGGGCGATAAATGTAAAAATATAATTATAAAGAAATATTTTGGTATACATTTGAGTTATCACAGTTATGCAAAACAATGCAGTTCAATTACTTCAGATTCAGCATCAACAGGCTACAAGATCAGAAGCAACAGGTGTCCAAATGTGTATTTTTAAATGCATACATATAGAAAATAATAAGTGAATAACAGATAAATAAGCTAATTTTTTGTTAGAATAAAAAATGCAAGTGGGTAGTTGACAAATAGTGTCCTATGATGTGATTTTTTAGAGAAAAAAAACCCAATATAAGATTGTTATTTTATATTATACATGCAAATATTGACAATTAAAAATAATATATTATAACCAGTTTGTTTTACAATTTTTGTACAGTATCTACAGTATATTTGTCAACTACTATTTATTTTGACAAATTTCATTGCAATTTGTAGTTTTGTACATCACTTCTCCACAAAAAATGTGCAATCCAATATCCAATATGATATATAATTTTTTATAAATAATCCAATGTTTTTTTGCTTTTATCGCCCTCCCAATGAGTAAGTGCAAATATTTCTTTATTGTCCTTCAATGTCTGTGAGAAAGCTAAGAATGCTCCTGCAAAAGCTCAGACAGCAGCGTGCATGCATGCAGGACCACATGCATTCTCTTACCTGCTTCCTCGTCCGCGTCTTCCCAGTTCTGAGTTTAATATATCTGGCTATCAGCTCATTCCGACCTATGGAAAATGAATAAAAAGACGAATAAAAATTTATTACAAAGTGCTTTATTTCTCTGTGTATTGTTTCAAAGCAGCTTTACATAAAACATGTCAGTACAAGATATGCACTAATCAGATACACTTACGAAAAAAAGAGCACAAATAAAATACTTGGAATTCAATTACCCCAATCAAAGCAGACACGCATGACCTCGTATTCATATGCATAAGCCAAAATTTCTAAGCATCGTGTTGCAGCCTCTCCCCCGGCGGACAAACAAACACGGCTAATTTAAATGAAAACACTGCCGTGCGCACTATTACCATGAAAATAGCCCAAGAACTCTACAGCCTTTCAATTTAATCTAATTTAATCCCAATTTCTTCAAAGCCTCACTCTATGAAAAGAAACGGATCCAGACATTCATACGGTTACAACAAGTAATGGCAGAGGAAACATATTCATTTAACACACTGCTGTTCTCACTAAATAATAATTAAAGCATGGTTTTGTAGTGATCTCCAATTAATGGCAGCTCGACACATTCTTGCGCCCTCTGCTTTGCTCTAATTACTGATGCAGGGTACAATGACCCCTGCTTAGCCTTTTCATATGTTAATAACATACCGCCACCCCAAAACTATTACGCAAATTATAGGTAAGGAGCCACTTTAATTATGTGTCCAACTGTAGCCAATGGTTGCCATAGAGCCCTTGCTTTTTTCCCGGGGCCCATATAATAAAACAGGCTTTTTTAAACATGCGACCGCAGAACTGATGTAGCTACAGTTTGCTTTGGAACAACATTAAACTGCACTTTGCTCGGAGTATAATTTGCATTAAGTAAAGGGACCAGTGAATAGAAACACTCTTACGTTTGGACGCATATAACATTGTCAAGCGGTGGGCACACGTTAAATTTGTGTAATAGTGAAAAAAAATTTCCAGACTCAAATTTTCATCGTATGCATGAGAACCTCTGCTCAGCATTACAAACCACCAGGCCGCACCTTGAACAAAGCACACATTAAATCATGTCAGGGTGACCCAAGTTCAAATCCGTCATGACATTTTGAGATTTCTATTTTTACCTCATCATTTCCTTACTCGCTATACTGTCTGTTAAAAAGGCTAAACGTGAATATTTAAAAAAGCAAGAATGGGCAGCAGATGTGTTGTGTGTAATGTGGGGCGGCTGGCATGACAGAGGCTGGCCTGAGGTCTGTTGTTTGTGAAATGGGCACACACAGAGACAGCAAAGCTGCAGCCTCCACCTGCTGTGAACTGGGGGAAGGCTTGTCGTGTTCAGGTGGGCTGGGTAATTTCTTTTGAGCTTCTGCTATTAGACACACCTGTCGTGTGAAACGGAATCTCTCTCTCTCTCTCTCTCTCTCTCTCTCTCTCTCTCACACACACACACACACACACACACACACACACACACACACACACACACACACACACACAGTGAAACCCACACAGCTTCAAAACACCTACAGTTCAATGAAGCATTTAGTTTCTTGGTGGTGCAACAAATATACATTCCTTAATAATTATACAGATTCTTTTCATACTTTTGAATAAGAAAGCTGAAGATGTGAAATATTGCATTTTCATATACATATTGCAATCTGTTGCCAAATAATAGGACAATATTAAGTGGATATGAACAGAAAAAACAAATCAGAAACACACAACTGCAAAAGTTAAAGAATGTAGACATCATTATCACAAGTCATGAAAATCATTTAAAACAACTCCCTAACCTTCCCAATCCCAGCCACGCAAACAACTTTGGCATGATATGTCTGTGTAAAAAAGGAAAACCCCACTCTAGTGTGTGTTTCGCAACATAAGAAGAATATCATCAGCCAATGAGAGCATGATTCCAACGGGTGTGCTTGACGCACGAAAGGCCGTTTCCTCACGTAAAGCATTTTGTTAAGTCCATAACAACGGCAGGAATCATGTGACCTCGTGGACAAATAAATAGCATCTTGGGATTTTCTGTTTCAGCCCAGGTCCCCAGCATGCCAACACTGTAATCTCCCCCAGATGAAGCCAGAGCCTCGCCACTTTCAATAATTCACACACTGTGTACACATAACACGACAATGAGGGCATTCATGCAGACGCCTGATTCCTAGATCAAAGCTCACAAACGGCCAGCTGTAAGCATGCTTACTGCTGAATAATTCATTCTTTTCAATGCCTTGAAAAACCCCCGCTCAGCGGGACTTGGCCGGCGTGCTTTCTTTCCTGCGTTTGCCGTGCAAAACAACACTGGCACAGAGAAATAAAGTCACAAAAAGGAGGACGACACTCACTGGAAGGAGGGAAAGCGTAGGAAACAAGCTGCCACCACAACGTTAATAAAAGGAAAAACTTTGTGTTTGTAAAGTATTCTGTGTTACAGTTGTATTCAGAAAGAGGGTGAACAGAGGCTCGGCACGTGGATGGACGTGAAAGCTCTAAAGTTAAAATTGTAAATGTATGCATTTGGCCTGTGTACAATTTATCCATATGCGTGCCCCCTGAGGATCGAACCCATGACTCTTGCACTGCATATGCAAAGTTTGTAACTGCTAAGGAAACTTTATTTTATTACATATTTACTTTTTATATTCATCTATATAATTATTAATATTGACAGTTCATATTTTCCAATCAAAGTTCATAGTGATCATTGGATATTGATCTTCAAAAAGACAAAAAGTACTATTGAAGCGCTATACATTTTTTTTAGGTTCAACTGTATCTTTAAAATGAGCTTTATGATGTTACATGTGACATTTTGTAGCAATTTGTTCAACATGTACATACGGTAGATGGTACAGATGCTAATTAAAATCTTTTCTTATTTATAAAACTAATACAAAGCATTATGCATGTTACACATCATCTAGTGTTCATGTGTAACACATTGACACTTAAATCTAAAATCTAAAACTATTCGCAATTACACCAAAAGGCTGTCCCTAAAGAAAGTGTAGACTATATGTGACAATGTATTTTTCCAGCATTTTACAAACTGATAAATAAAAGTAGGTCAAACAAGTAAAGCTATAAAATATAAAATGACCTAAAACTAAAAAGATCAAAATAGTTTTTTGTTGTTGAACATCAGATGGCAAATCAGTCGTCTATATGCAGTAGCGCCACCAACTGAGCTGGAGTATAAGACAGAAGCACCAGGTTCTCTTCTATTTGTATTAAAGGTAGAAAACATTATGCCAGCTGAGCAAGAGGATAGATCGGGAAGGATGTAAGTCTATTGAAAGAGTTCTCTGGTTGTCAGTCAAAACAGCAGGGAAAGGATTAGGTATTTATGACCTGACTCTCCCAAAAGCAGAGCACAGGGAACTGGGCTTGGAAAGGAAAGTGTGTATTCCCCCTCTCAAAAGGCTTCCCTTAATTTCAAAGACAGAGTCCATATCAATAGCTCCTGAAACAGCAGAGGACTCTCAGTGGGGCCCAAAGGCACCCCTCTTTCTAGGATTGCCCCCCGGTTGACTCTTCATTCAATTAGGAATGCATCTCCGCCCTCAGCACCAGAAAGAGGAGCAGACTCCCTCCCCGCTTCCTACCGAGAGCCATCGGTGGTCCCTTCCTAATTTAGACACTAATTCTTCTCCCCCTGCTCCGACTGCACAGAAATGCACAGACAGACCATTGTGCCAACACTAATAATTGTCTTCCAGCTTAGCTAATGTCCAACTACAATCACACCTCCAGAGTGCAAATTATCAAAGACACACCCTATTCAGAGAAAGATGCCATTGTGAAGCCTTTCTCTGAACAGGGTGTGTCTTTGATAATTTGCACTCCGGAGCCGATGATTGTAGCTGGACATTAGCTGATGGAAAACAATTAACAGTCTTGGCACAAAAGTTCCTCCTCTCATTACATGCGTCCATCACTGGGCTCCTGCATCTCCTCCTTGAAGTGATGAGGTTTACACAGCTGCTATGTCTGGGCCCTAACTCCCCTGAGCACCCCACGACTCCCCGCTGGTCCACTTTTACCACACATTCACTCTCTCTTACAATGCTGCATCACACTACTTTCATTTAGATATGGTTTCATTACTGAGACCGGTCTGCTGTTACTCGGCTCTGCACAATATAGAAATAAGAAAAATAAATCATAAAACAGGACAGTTATATAATATATAGTATTAAGATTCATATGTTGTACATTGGCTTTATTACATAAAAAGTATTTGTCTACAGGATATTCAGTTATATTCATAGCACTCTTATAAAATTTGAGTGAAAGATCGCCGAAATTTACTCTTGCCGTTTTAAACCTGTATGACTTTATTTCTTCTGTAGAAAACAAAAAATATATTTTGAAGAATGTTGTTAACTGGCACCCATTCACTTGCATTGGTTTTGTGTCCATACAATAGAAGTGCCAGATGACAGATCGGTGTTCAAAACGATTGTCTTATCTTCCCCAGATTAACAACGATAAGCTTATAATAATGCTTTTTAATTTTCGCTGTCGGGTCATCTCTCCCCGGAAATACAATTTTGGCGCCGTACGTCTAAGCGTCATTTCAGTATGGTCATACACTAAACTGGTGCAAACTACAAGCTGCTTGGATTCTTGATCAAGAGAGTTGGTAGACCATCTGGGTCAAGCACCAAACATCATCTTCCTCAAACCAGCTTGACCACCTTCAACTAGTACTACACATTTTTTTCCAGCAGGGTGAGGCAACACGTGGCAGCTCTCTCCACCTGACAGATCTAACTGGGATGAAACCATCACCACCAGCGAATCCATTAGCATCCTCTCAGCCCCTCACCGACAGCACTCGGCAAGAGCCAGAGAGCCTCTAAAGCAGGAGTGTGTTATATCATTGAAAAAGACAGCATAAAATTGCCATTGATTCCACACTAAGGGGGTGAAGCAAATAAAGCCCCATCATCCTTCCTGCCAGCATGTCACAGCAAAGATGATTTAATCAAAGCAAAATCCTGCAGCTCAGCTCAGACCCCATGCAACAAACATTGTCCTCATTTATAGTTATGCCATATTAAAGCCTTTTAATGGCTTTGGTTATGGCCTTTGATTGCTAAAACACATCAGGTTTTTTCCCTCCAGGCTTCTAAAGGACTAATTTCCTGTTGTAGCACATTTGTTTAACATGGGCCTGACCGCACTCACATCTGGTTGGTTGGGCAGGGATGATGTCATAGGATGCTGGATTGTGGCCGTGGAGTCAATAAGAAGAGAGAGACTGTCAAGGCTCACTCCAAATCTAGCCTTATTAGGACAACACAACAAAAATGAAGTTCACAGTAGTACTCTATACACCCAGTCCCTGAAAGTAAAAATTTATTTTGCCAGGTGTGTATAAATAAACAGGTGATAGTGATTAAATTGACTGGTTTAGTTCCTTTACATTTCATTGCCATTTAACATACTATCACAAAAGCTGATTCTTTATATTTGATATTCTCCCGGCGAGACCTGTAGAGACAGCAGTCATTCTCCTGTGTTGAGTACAAGACACAAAGACCCTGCTTCCCTGTCACGCGTGATAGATGACTTGAGGGTCTCTGGCTCCCATTAGCATCACAATAGTCTAAACCAACAATATGGAGGCATTCACTCCAAGGGTCCATGGCTCGACTGGGATGGGGGAAGGGCCAAAGAGGGGCAAAGGGAGGCAGGCCGGAAGCCTTTTACACCAGAGAACAACGGCATCCAAAAAACACGGCTTGCTAGGAGGGGAGCCACACAGACAGGAGACAAAGAGCAAGATTTGTGCCTTGAAAGTTGAGCAGGTGACACAGAGCCGAATTCAAGGGGCGAAAGTTTGTCTTGCTAAATGTTATATAGATTTTTGTGATTTTTTGTTATTGCAGCATGCAAACTACACAAAAGACTGGACTTGTCTTAATATGTTGCTTTTGTGTGACAAGTTGGTCATACACACAGACATTAAAAATAATGCACCAAATTATTAAAAACAGATCTTTTGTGTAGTTTTCTATTCTTTATGTCTACTAAAAAAAGTATAATTGTTTAAATATTTTATTTGATTTATAGCTATAAGACATTCTACCCCAGCAATTGAAATCCACTTAGGTCAGTTAAAACATTCACTCCCAACATCTGACTCATACTAACCAGCTGGCTCGAGTGACTGAGGCTCATGACGGGGCCTCAGGCTGTCCAGGGAGGTCGCAAGACAAACTCTAGGCCAAAGTCGGCACACCCGTGGCCCGTGACCTTACTTTGGCCTTTCTTTGGGTCAAAGCACTGGCCTCTGACTCACCCTGTGACTTTAACAAGCCAAGACTCTTAGCTTATACATTTCGCACCGTGACCAAAGCGTGCCTGAGGTTAGGCCATCTTGCCGGGGCCACCTGCTGAAAAAGCAAGTCCTCACGCACACACACACTTGCATATAGACTCACCACACTCATGGCTGTTCATGCATAGTCAGACCAACACTTGCGAAACACAAACCCCATCGGAAAAACTAAAGAAATGACAAGAAAATCCCATGGACTTGGAGTAAATAAGGGAGTCAAGGCAAATCTAGCTGAATCATTACGGGTAAGCTTTTTGGACATCAAGTTATCACCTAGCAACCACACAAAACAAACACCCTAGCAACAGCAGAACAACATGCTAAGGTTATGCACCATCACATACAGCTCACATTTTCATTTGAAAATGTAAATATGTAGTTGATAAAAAAACTCACAGCACCATCAAGAACTGTAAACAACAGACAAAAAATTCTTTAGTCAACGCTACAGAGAAAATCCAGACAATTTTTTTCATATGTGCGTGTCTCGATTTCTAAGCAGAGAACACATTTTCAGACTGCATGACATATCATATGAATCAACGACACACAAATACTAAGAAATCTTTTCAACCCGTCAAACAATATCTTTTCTTGCAAATGCATTTAAATCCATCTCATAAGAAGGTATTCATCCACCGTTGTATAATGTCAATAACGTACAACGTCTCTCACCAGGCCACAGGCACCCCGATCGCATTTAATCTTTCATATAGTGATTAAATCTAATCTTCCAAGGCTTTTATTTATTCCAATCTACACTTCAGCCAAGGTTTCTGGCTTTGTCTCCC
This sequence comes from Oreonectes daqikongensis, assembly GCA_026939265.1. Classification (NCBI taxonomy): domain Eukaryota; kingdom Metazoa; phylum Chordata; class Actinopteri; order Cypriniformes; family Nemacheilidae; genus Oreonectes; species Oreonectes daqikongensis. The sequence continues at coordinate 2,247,302 of JAOTQM010000434.1, read as the reverse complement.
AGCTTTTATATCTATATGGCTATGCTTCATAAGCCAACTTCAATGAGCATAAAAATATTTAAAAGCATTTAACCTTAATGTAGAAATAGCAGTTTGTGTTTGAACCCATTATTTCTCAATGTTTCATTAGTGAACGCAGGCGGATGGTGAATTAGCGCTAGACAAGGTGTGTACATGTGTGTACAAAGCTTCCATCAATAACTATGCTTGCAGCTCTAAAATGACGAACAAACAGGCCAGCAAGCCTGAAAACTGACTAATGTTTTTTTTATTCTATTACACCTGACCAAAAATATCCCGCACTCCATCACTGTCATGCAGCATGCTGCTGTTCTACAGTGGAAATCTGGTATGTAACCGGGATCCACAAGCATACGTGGTTAACAGACCATCACTTAAATCCACAGAGAGAGAAAGTACCTTTACACACCACCCGTGATGGCAGCTCAGACTTGTGCTTTCGTTTTATGACTCTCTGGAAAGCTTGATTCTGATTGGTCAATATAGAAGTAGATCATGTTCTGAAAAGCTTGATAAACAGACTTACTTAAAGGGATAGTTCACCCTCTTGTCATTTCAAACATATCTTCTGGTGTGTTTTGCAGAAGAAAGTCATATAGAGGTAACTGATGAGTAACTGATGAAAGCATTTTTGGGTAAACTGTCCCTTTAAACACACTATGAATAGCAGTGTACATTTTATTGAAAAAATATTGCAGTAATACCATGTATTCTATTTATTTAAGCATTTTGCTTGTCACTACTATCTGTAATGATATGTATTTGCCCTGAGCATTGATTCAATATAACTAAGATAATTTCATATCTTTGGCATTATATTGTCACAAAATCAAAAGAATTCCTCTTAAAGCAATATTACACACACACACGCACACGCGCACGCAGAGAGAGAGAGAGAGAGAGAGAGAGAGAGAGAGAGAGAGAGAGAGAGAGAGAGAGAGAGAGAGAGAGAGATAATGTCAATTGTGTCATGGTTACAACATATCACCCCCAATTCTCCCAAGTGTCCCTAATGAATTACAAATCCTGTCTAATTTGCTTTTACTGAGTTATTAAAAAGAGCATTTCATCACGATATCTGTTCGCCAGATAAATGGACACAAAAAAAATCGAATAAGTAAATCATCAATAAGTATGACTTAAGACTACAACTTAGTAATGTAGTATTTACCACTACCTAATAGATGATCTGTCTTATCACCACTACATTGACTTGACACCCAATCGATTAATTTCTCATAACGCTGTCTTTACATTTAACAAATACCACTTTAAAAATCAATTGAAAGTGTAGTAACACAAAATGCACTCAATAGATTACAGCTTGTGACATGTGGGAAGACTCAACGGTCATGGCGGGGGTCATGAGTCGGAAAAACACGTCAGGATTAACGTTGGACGTCCGTTATAAAAAAAACACACAAGCCACCAACAGACACCTGTGGGTCGCAACTCAAAACCTTTTCAGAGACAGAGAGGATTACGCTAGACGACCTACTGTAAATCCTCCCAGTGAGGTGGCAGCAGGGGGGAAAGAGGAGGTCTGCGTCTACCTCCCATCAACTCCTCTGTGTTTCCCAGCATCCAGACGCCCGCCCTCCCAGGGTTTGCTCGAGCTCCCATAGGACCAATTATTACAGCGAGTACTCCACTGAATCACTCTATCAATTAGGGGGCGGTGAGTACATCATCACATATATTACTGCTGAGGCAGGCCTGGTTGTGGGGGTTAAGAGAGCGGGGGAGAGGAAGATGGATGGTCGGACAAAGGAGAGATATGCTGGAGTTGGTCGGTGTAATCAGGACTCCCCAGAGGAGCAGAGAGAACTCCAGCTCCTGCCCTGCGGACGTGTGAACGCGCCGGTGGCTGGCACCTCTTCGCACATACACGTTCAGAGCAAGAAACAGGGTTAAATCAATATTTTCAATCTCTCAGGATCAATTCCACATTGGAACATAAAGGGAAACCTGTTAGCAGTCACCAATACGTGTAAATGAAAAGCCAGGCTTCATGACCCTGATGGGCCCGTTCTATAAGTTCCCATCTCCTGCAATGTAGCTCTCTGTCAACTCTGAGCTCAAGTGATGTTTAAAGTGAACTGTGCCCCTGTGCCAAATCAGATTCTAGTACAGTACCAGCCAGCAGAATATACAAAAATAGACTTTATCATTGGGATTCTAGCTGTTTAACCTAAAGACGGTGAAGTGTGTAATTATTTTCAAACGTTACAATATTTTCTCCTGTCCCACTGCAGAGAGAACTGTAAAGGGCCGGGTAAAGTTACCTTCCATGCCCGTCTCATTTACATGTGCACACGCATAGCTTTCAAAGCATACTCAGCTGAGGATGGACGAAACATGCGCATGTCCTGTTGTACGTGTCTGCACGGTCTCAAATATTGGTGTGCATGCGGAGAGGGTGTGCAGACCCTCCTGATGATGAAAATTAAGTCATGCATAGTAGGAAAAATTACGTTATCTATTTTAAGATATTTTGAAGACTGTAGGACAGCAAAAAGTTCTGGGGTACTTTTTTTTTTTTAGATTTTATTTTTCGCTTTTTTTATGCCTTTATTAAAGGTAGTGATGGAGAGGACAGGAAATGAGGTGGGAGAGAGAGAGAGGGGGTGGGGTCAGGAAAGGACCTCGAGTCGGGACTCGAACCCGGGTCACCCAGAGCGCAACCGCACTATATGCCGGAGCACTGTCCACTACTCCATCGGCTCGGGGTACTTTTGACTAACATTGTCATTTTTCCTACTATGGTAGTCAATGGGGTTCAAGAACTGTTTGGTCACAAGCATTCATCCAAATATCTTTCTCTGTGTTCAACCAAACAAAGAAATGTATACAGTTTTGGAACAGCAAGAGTAAGTAATTCATGACAGAATTTTTTAGCCCTTTAAGTCATATGTGTTAACTTTACGGCATTAACAAAACATCCCATAGAGCCACACACACAGCAGAGATGGAAAAACCTATTTGCCTGACAAACTGCAAAAAAAAGTGATGTTAGTGGTAGAGATTTAAATTTAAATTCAACCTTTACACTTTTAATACACTGTCCTGGTTGTATTGTTTCTCATGAGTGCACATTATTCTGAATGTAATGCTATTTTGTCTTAATCTTTTGTAAACATGTATGTAACAATGTTCTCTAAAACAGGAATATTATTTTGGGAATTACACATGACACCATACTACACCTAAACTTAATAATTCTGTAGTACACAGTAAAAACAAGTTGAAATGTTTTAAAGGGACACTTCACCCAAAAATTCTGTCATAATTTACTCATCCTTAAGTTGTTCCAAACCTATATACATTTCTTTGTTCAGCTGAACACAAAGATATTTGGAAGAATGTCAGTATCCAAATTTCATGCCCCATTTACTGCCATAGTAGGAAAAATAAATACTATGAGAGTCTATTTGGTTACTGACATCCAAATATCTTCCTTTGTGTTTAGCAGAACAAAGAAATGTATACAGGTTTGAACCAATCTAAGGTTGAGTAAATGACAGAGTTACAGCAACGTATACTATAACTAGTCAAATTTTAAAATAGCACTTTGAAATGACTTGCAAAGTCAATTTGATTATACTTGAAAAAAGTATGGCATTCAAGATTTTTTTGTATTATTGTATTTGTATACTGTAAAATATGCATCCCAGCACAGCCTTAACATGTAAACCAATTAATGGTGCTGCTGCTTCTTTAAATGAAGCCGTTTCCTGCTTGGCTCAAAACAAAAGCAGCCAATTGAAGAGGTGAAATATGAGACCAGCATCTGCTCTGGACCCAGTGCTCAACAGTGAAGAAGAGAGCTCACATGATGATGACTACACACATCTCTACAGTCAAGCCAAAAATGCAGTCAAATCTGTTGAGCAGGCAGATTCACTCTTTATAAGACATAACAGGATCTTTACTAACTTAAATAACTGATGTTAAACTAATAACTGATGCTTAAGTGGTGACATAATTACTGCCTAAATTTCTCTTTTATTCAAAGTCTTCCATTTCCATATTATTTAGAAAACATATACTGCACATTATTCTTGTTGCTAAAGATGAAATTGCAACAAGATGACCTCAAAATTGTACAAGTCCCCACGGTCTCGAACTTAAAAACAAGCTCCCTATGCAATCTGAGAAGCTGTCAATAGTATCATGTCACACAGTGGTCAACAAACATCAACGTTAAATGCCTTGGGCATTTCGCTCTCAGACTTGACCAGCCAAGCATGAGATGAACTAGACAACCTAAAACACTTTGGGTTGTACTTCTTTTTACCTGGAGAATGTCCGACCAGTGTGGACATGCAGCTTTAGACCCAGGGGTCATTTAAACAACTCAAAAGGTCAACGCAGGGGCATGTTCAAGCCACCAATCCTACAGCTGTAAGGAAATCCAAAACCTCAGTTTAAAATCAGCTTGACTCGGTGTAGAAATTATCATGTCGGTCCTCTGACAGGTCCATATGTTTTTGAAAAGTGACTGGGTCCGATTGAAAATTCTTCTCATTCAATTGTCAGCACAAAACATCAGGTGCTGACAAGCCCCAACAAGGATGTTAACAATGAGCTTTGTTAAGTGTGACAGAAGCAGGAGGGCTTAAGATAAAATCTATGTCAATCACTCTAGCAAACACAGCCAAACAGCCAAAGACCAGGGGTGGAACTATACATAGTACAGCTGCAGAACAAATAAGACCATTTCAAAGAACATTTTCAATTTCTCTGAATGTACTATTTATAGGTATGTGTTTTGGTAAAACTATTATTTGTGTTTTATTCTGTGAACTACTAACAATATTTTTACCAAATTTCAAACAAAAATGTTGTTTCTATTTGCATTTATTTGCAAAAAATGAAAACCGGTCAAAATAACAGAAAAGATTATCTGTAGTTTTTCCAGACATCAAATATTGTAAAGAAAACAAGTTGACAGAAAACATGCTGTCAGTCTTTCACGTTGCTGTTGGATGACTGTATCACTGCTGAGGTTTAATTTTGTTGAAATTCAACAGACACTGGACTAGACAATACAACTAGGAATGCTGGAATTTGGAACGGTCTCTTAATTTTTTCCTCAGTTGTATATATGATAAACCATTTATTTCTAACAAAACATATATAATATGTAAATAAAATATGTGCAAATTAGTTTTAAACATGCACATTTCAAACTTTATATGAAATAATTATAAATATTTATTTATATTAAAACCTATTCATGTTGTTTGTCATTACTGCAAACTAAACAAAAATGTATTTTTCTAGTGCACATTTTTATAATCACAAAATGAGTACAACTCCCCTCTTGTGAAGATGGAAGAACGGCAGTAATATTAATTTTAGTGCACACAATGAATGATAATTCAATCTGCTTTGTTATTAAGCACTTCAAATATTTCAGCAAAATGAAGAAATCCTGCAAGGTGCAGAGAGAAAGACTCCTAGTTCCTGGTCTGTATTAACCATACAAAAATCAATGCAGCTGCTTCCTTCAAGAACAAGTTATTCCTTACATGGCATTCAGCTGATTTTTAGTTAAATAAGAATAAAGAAAAAAATCTAAATCACCATTACTTTGTTTTAAAGGCCACAAACTTTTCATGATCTGCGTAATGCACAAAAGAAAAAACCCAGGTAATATTTCCAACTCATTTTATCAGCGCGAAATATATTCGTTTTGTAATCGGAAATGTGTTTCTTGCAGGTGTAAAATCATTGCGACGTGTCAAAGCCACAATTGCACGCAAACAAAAGCGAGGGATTATATTGGAGGTGTGTGTACAACTAAAGTTCTACAGACTCCATTCTGAGCGCACGCAAGAAGCAGAGACCTGAGCGGATCCCAGAATTCCTCATTATCCTCACAGCGGGTAGCTAGGGTGCGCCGCTGGTGTGAGCGCGAAGCAGGCCGCCGCCGAGGCAGGTCTGGGAACAGCGCTCTGGCAGCCCCACGGGGGAGGCCAGACTCGCTCATTAGGCCTAAATGATCCACGGCAGCCCTGCAAACCAAGTGCCACTTAGTGCCCGTCGGAGACGCCAGTCCGGCCCTGATGAGATGACTGAGCACACTGCATATCTGTAATAACATGGCAAACAAAAAAGGCCTCACAATAGCATCTGTAACTCTGGCAGCCTACGTTAGGGCGACAGAGCTACCAGTTTCAATTTCTCTAATCTCTTGGTCATCGTTGAAATGATACAATATGATAAATGTTTGCTGCCTTTAAAGGACAACTGTAATAGCAAAAGCCTTACAGAAGCAGGACCGATCGCCATTAAAGCACCTTCTGAAACAGATGGTCGCTTCACACGTAATAATTACAGCAGCCTTGTGTATTCTCACGATCCAGTGATATTTGCACTGCTGTATGCTAATAATCTGAGGTAGGATACAAATAAATGTCACAAAAAAAATCTTACCACATGCATCTGAAATCCGCTGCATGTTGGCTGCCATGTAGTGGAGAAAAAAACTATTTATTGCAACTGGATCACGTCAAAAAAATTGTACGTGGAATTTTAAGATGTGTGTAAGTTCCATGAAACAAACAATTAAGAAAAACAGAACAGAGGATTTAGTCAGACACACAAGTAATATTACAAAATAAGGATGTAAATATGCCGAAGCCTTAAAATGTGTCTGTTTAACAAAAACATTACATTATGCTTCATGAATTCTATCTTCGCCAAATGAAAATATTTACATGCTTATAAGATCACGACACCAAGTTAAAGAATCCCACCCCTATTGCCATGTATTATTTTTCAAGCGGAGAAATCTCCTAAAATCTTTCGCCTGCTTGAACACGAATACTAAACCAGTGTGAAATAAAACTCTGCAAGTTTCTATATACTCGACATACAAACACGTGTCTGCATTACGGACGGCGGCGTGCTGCTTGGCGTTATTCATACCAAATTGACTTAAGGCTCTGCTGCGTGCACAATAACACCCATTAAATGCAATTTCTTGGAACTCAATGTCCTATTGTGCATCTTGTGCCATATTTTACATCTGGTCATGTGTTCATTTGTATACTCCAGAGGGTATGCAATCACGCAGGGCGTGCTGAATAGAGGCTTGCAAAGCAGGTGAATTATGTAAGTGCTGCATCTTCGCTTCTTTCTGCTGAAGGGGACCGCCACTTTCTTCCAGCCCTTTTCATGCGACTCTCATCACAAAGCAGCTGTTGTGATGTTTTTCACCGCGGTCACAATTAACCTCTGAGGCTGGGCAGGGAGCCAGCCCCGGCACAACTCAGGGCGCTAGAGAACCCATCAGGTAAACAGTATGATAAGCTTTGCTGCAAAAATTAGACATTGTTTTGAAGTGAGAGGCAGTTGCTATAGTGACTGTTGCTAATTAACTGCATTCAGCCAGGGGAACAAAGGGCTTAAGGGTGCTCAGGACGGCGTCTCTCGCAGAGAGCTATGCACCGTGAATGCGTGCGATCCCGCGGGTCTCTCTGTACCAAAATACCTGCGCCTCTCCTTCCTTTTCGTAGGAGACGTGCGGCCGTCATTTTAAAGGCGGCTGGCCACCAATTAGAAAAATAAGCGAGTCCTGATGCCATTGGGTTGTCCGCTGCCCTAAAACTAAAATAATCATTGCATCCCCGGCCAATCAGGGTAATTCATCAGTGTGAAGGACCACTCATGTGGGATCTCATCAGATCCTGTGGCATTCTGGAGAACGGCCTGCAAGCTAGTGCATTTCATTAAAGCACCATGGGAACCATTGCGGATACATAAGTCAGAACCTTCTTGGGTCACTGCATTGTGTGAGGACAATTTTAAGATAGGGTGACATCCCCATAAACACTGTGAGTCTGTGAATTTGGTGCATCTAGTGGAACACAAAATACACTTTAAGGCGACTATAAAGTTTACTTGACTATCATTATAAAGTAAAAAAATTACATGAGATAAAAACTCAAAAATACGTTCTACTCAGGTAAAAGCACTACAATACTTTGACATGCCAAAAGAAAACAGTATAACAAAACACATTACCACATTCCATTATGTCTATTTTGCACAACAACCCAAGAGTCAAAATAACGCTGTATAGAAAACCGGCCCATTAACTAAACTCTATTCACAAAAAATGCCAATCAAACCCGTTTCTCTAATTTGCCCGGAACCCCGCTGACAGACCCACCCTCTTGTTTGACAGTTGTAACAGCCCTTGTTAATGGTCGAGTGAGCGAGCGGGTCACAGTTCACGGTGCGGCAGATTTGGCACTAGGACCCAGTGACAGCTGCAGAATTGAAAGGCGATGCTACACCACGACTCCACGCTCGGAGAGAGGACAGCCGCAATCTGCTGCCTTCAGCTCGCTCGAGTCCCGCCAAACTTCGTTTCAACTGTGAAAGGCCAAACGCGGCCTTTCAGAGGTCTGCTCAGGACTTAAGATTCAAAGAAGCCTGGCATGAACACAGTGTTTGCCAAAACATTAGTAAACACATCACACGTAAACACACACGAGTTCTTTTAACATAAAGGTATAAAAATCCTACTGAAAAGAGTTTAATACCACCACAACTGTTGTATATGTGTGTGCGAGGCTTTAAAATAAATAAATAAAATGACATTTTTATTTAGCAAGCAGCATCACAACAATTTGCTCTTTTGTTTGAATTCTGCCTGCAGTCTTTTACTATCCTCACCGACGCAACATGTCATCACCGCCACACAACAATATGTCTTCTATTTGATCTGTCTTTGCTTTCATTCTGTAAAAGACTAGGAACACAATCACACAATCTCAAAACAATCTTGAGGCCTTTATATAAAGTGTAAGTGAAACAATCTGTTTCTCTAGGCTTTCTTGAAGTTTAAATGTTGCTGTCATTGATTTTGAGCAATTCTCAAACTAGTCTACATAATGTGATCTTCTGCTTGCGATTTGTATTGCATCTGTAGCAATGTGATCTATGACGGCGTGCTGTTTTTCTGTTGCCCCTTTCTGTGGTCTCCTGGACTGTGAAACAATACTCCTGAGGCTACGATGGACAAAGTTGTTGAGTAAACATGAAACCGGACACCAGGAACAGCTGGTTAAGTTGACCTCTGGTCAATCCACAAATCACACAATCCACTGCACACAAAACCCAAGTTCTCTGTTAAAAATCACTTGAAAATCAGGTGATGTAGCCGGTGTCTAAAAGGGTCTATTGTTCTCATGCAACTTCCTGCGCACCAACGTACAAAAACTCTATAATTGTGCATGGCTCCGATTTCTTAAATAGGGTTTTTGTCTTGTTTTGCATTACCTTAAAACTTCTTTAAACCATTCACTTGATATTTACCAATTTAACGGCGAAACAAACTACGATTTTTCAATATTATCACACAACCCTACTGGGATCAAGCAGCTTTTCCTCCAAAGCAGCTTCACAAAGCCTAGTCTCTAAAAACTTCCAAAAGGTACAGGCTACCTTAAAAAAGCCTAATAGTACATTTTGGCATTGGAGTGAATCCTTTGAACAAGCCAAATCAATTTTTTAAGAATAAAAGTGAATGTGAGAGCAGCAGAGGGCTTGCTGGGCATCAGCGTGGCCCTCAACACTTTCTGTAGTGGCTTCGCTGCCACTCCTAAACTTTACATTTCATTTGGCCAGAGGGGTCACATGACAGCTGCAAACGCATGGCCCCAGGGTCTTCTGCTTTCACTTGACACTGACAAGCTCCGAGAGACTCCAGTGCTGCAGAAAGAAAATATTCCCTCTTTCCATGACATCACCAGCCAGGAATGGAGGGGGGGTGGCACAGCTGGTGACAGCCGTGGCACCATCTGCTCGCGACTAATAGTTCAGGCTGCTTTACTTACACTCCTACTACTCAACAACAGTCGAATGAATGAGAAGCAGCCTGCTGCAGGGGCCCACAAAGGCCAAGACCTCTGATTGGCAATTACTCTCGTATGCTCCGCCCCTTCACTTCAGCCTGATTCCTCTGAGCCCCGAATTTTACTTCTCACCTCCAGCGTTCACCTCTGGGACTGATTCAAACACAGCTTTGTGTCATGTGGCACACTTATGATGTACTTGAACCAGGTGCGATGCAACACGTTTCCTACAACACAATTTCCCTGTCCACAGCAAAATGGCATCTGTGACCCATTGTACTTCTGCAATGTAACCTACTGCCAAATGAAACAGGATATTTGTTTACAACTTGCCATTTTGCAAATGCTTTTATCCAAAGTTGCTTACACAAAACATTACTTTAATCCATAAGGAACTGAATGTATAATATAAGTTAATATAAGTAGAGGGGTTTGATTACATAAATACATTTTCTTATCTTTGGAATAACGTCTACTAAATGAATCAATTACAGTATAATACAAGGAATATATGCTGAATATCTGCCAAAACATATCAATTTTTATCTCATGTTTTCTTTACAATACATGATATTTCACTATTTTACTGTGATCGGGCCACCAAAAATAGAGGAACTACAAATTAGGTTTCCTATGACATAGATTGTCATTAGAAAATGGTCGCCTCACCATACATCTTGCCCTCATCTGACAGGATAATTTTGCGGCGTCCACAGGGCGGGTAGATGGCCAGCGCCTCCTGGAAGCTCTGCTCTATGTCAGGGCTCCAAACCCCCTCTGCGTCATTGTCAATCGGCTTCTCCGCAGAGTCGCTCATCCTCTCGATGTCCTCGGCAGAACTTTCACTGCCGCTCCAACTGCTGGGATCAATGATGGCGGTTGAGACCTCCAAGCCGAAGCCTGGAGCAAACTACGGTGAATCCTAGAACAGACAATAAACACAGAGCGGTGGGTAGATTCTACAGCACAGAAATCTGCCCGCGAGGAGGTTTCAGGTGCTGCTGTATGTGTTATAAAGAATGAAATGTAATTTAAAGGTGTGCAATTTCCTCACTACTAGGGCCAAAAATAATGATCGTTTCCAAACAGTTTTCCAAAACATTGCTGGCATGCATTTTAACCGCTCCCACCTACTACTGATGGGTAGACCCACTTATAAATTTACAGCCACAAAAGTGAACTTGCAAGTACTTACAGGTAACAGCATTTAACAGAAAAAAATTCTCTACTTTTCACTTTAAAATTTTCACGAAGAGCAGATCTGATTTCAGAGATAGAGAGACCCAAGTAAAAATCCCAAAATAAAAAAATGTTCTCTCTCAACTCAAAGACCCACCCCCCCCAAAATTAGCTTAATTAGCCAAATAAGGACAGTTTTGACTGAATTTGTTTTGAAGACATGAAAAATTGTTGTAACTGAAATACAATTGCTTGAGGAAATTATGTCTCTGACTAGAGGGTATAACTTTAAACATTTCCCAAAAACCACCTGGCTCGCATCTGCATAAAATTGCATAAAAACCGTAAAATTGCAGATCTATTCCTCTGTAAAAATGCCAACAATTTTAAACTGCTGCCTGGTCTCAAATTGCCCCTTTTTGCAAGCATCCAGGGCAATACTGGCATCATATTTATACCAAATGAAATGAATAATAAAAGCAAATGAAAATTAATGAAACTCAACTTTCACCCTGAGAGAATTTGTCGTTTCATTCAAATGTCTCTGAGAGCTCTTTATTTGCTTGGTGTTTTCGTAATGTAAATAACGGAAGCGCCATCCAAAAGTGAAATCTAATAAGAAAATCACAGTGGAAGCACAGATTTTAAACACCTGTCATGAGCAAGCAGTCATTCGATAAACACTGTTTTCAAAATCATTGTACTATCCACGTATCGGGGACAGTTCCCATATAGAAACCTGAGGGTAGTTTTGATGTAGTCGGTTTAGTTGTTACATACCACAAAATTAGCAAAAACATAATTTGCATGCATGTTTATCTTAACATATTTTTAAATGAATTATAGATGCAAACATGCAAAAACTCGGAGGACATTCCTGAAGTGTTCCCCAATACTTCGGGTAGCACCCTGATCCCTCCCCCCACCCTACTGACAGCTTCCTCTCTCTCTGCCTGCTCTCATTCAGGCAAACAGCGCAAGCTGTTGTGATGTGGGACTAGCAGCATATGTTTCTTCTAGAATGTCAGCTCACGAGGGGGGATGGGAGCGGGCTGTTGGAAAAAAGGGGGGAAAACGCTCTGGGCGAGCGGAGGGAGCTTTTACTGAATTCCGTTTTTGTGTGTCGAATGCTGACACTGCAGAACAGACTGATGAGAGAGGGAAAAAGCCTCCCCTTTTCTGACCACTAAATGGTTTGGGCCTTTTTTCTGCCCCACTCCTTTGAATAATGAACTACATCGGTAATGACTTCCAGAACTACAGCCAACATGTACAGATCTTCATCTTTCCTACTATCAGATATACACGCTGTTCAAAGACAGACAGTTTAAGGGTAAACCTTAGGAGCTAAGTGTAAACATATTTACAAATATCCTTTTGGTTTTAGCTACCATATGGAAACTGAGAGGCTTTCTACCATTGGTCCCTCTGCCAAATAACAAATGTTCGGCCATGTCCATTATGCCACAAAGACATTTCTACATTTTCTAAGAGTTTGTTGATTAGTCCACTCAAAACTTACAAATCTGTCATCAGTCTACTGACCCTCATATCATTCTACAAAAGCATGAATTCTTCAAAACACAGATTGCTATAGTATGTTGTTATATCCTTTTTTCACATAATGAAAAAAATAACATCAAAACATCTCAGTTTGTGCTCTACGGATGAAGTTAAGCCATACATAAATAATGGAAACTGTCACTTTAAAATCTAGACACCACCTGTGGCAGAGGGTGTGGTTTTGTGGTAGATTTGAAAATCTCAGGTAGATTCCCCCTAAAGGTACATTCAAATAGACAATGATTTGCAGGAGCCAAAAGCCCCGAAATCTATTGGTTTGCTTCATGCCGATTCACGTGCATTTGTCCTAGAAATTATACAAAAAAAACAAGGAGCCTCAAAGATGACGTATGTTTGTATGCAAACCCCGAAGTGAGTTAGCATTTTAAAACTTCCAGTTCCATCGGCCCAAAGTGTGGCTAACAAAACCTCCTTTTTTAAGTTTTAATCTATGACATAAAATACACCAGTTATAATGCGCTTGTAATTCTTTAAAATGGCAGTTGCTAACAAGTTGCTAAAAGCAACTACTTCCTTTGGCAGGGAAGTTAGACGTCATCGTGCATATAAATCTCACAACTAATGCAACATGGGTACAAATCTCTAAAATCATTGTTGGTGATTCATTCACGGAGTAAAGTCTATAGGAAAAATGCTAAGGTTTTCAGTCGATGGAACCAGTGCGGCGCTAACTTCCGGGTTAGCCTACAAAAATACGTCATCTCTGAGACACTTTATTGATGAATCCTAAATATGATTATATTAAAAATAGAAAGAAAAGGCAAACAAATAAAAGACTTTCTTGTACATCCCCAAACATTTTTGGCTAATACAGCCTACTAACCTTAGCCATAGCATTTTTAAATGTTTGAAACTAAAATTTCCTTTCTAAATAACCTTCTCATAAGCTTATATTTGCATCTAAACTTTCTAAAAAATATCAGCTAATAATTTAAAAACAACAGATGTTTAGAGCTGTCAAACAAAATTGGTGTGGAATAGTTGTGGGAAGAAACTTTGTGTGACAATGAAGCAGATGACTACAAAACTCAAACTCTGATCTAAGTGAAATTTTAAAGATGAAGGTAGAGATTTGCAATAAAAACAACTTATGTAAAACACAAACTCTACTGATGAAGCACAATGCATTTTAAATGACCTATTTCCATACTATTTAAAAACTATTTAATCCTTTCTAGAAAAACACATGAAAACAATTAAAGCTTAATTTGCAAAACTGGTCCATGGCAACATCTAACCACTTACAGTTCACTCAATTATATCATCAAACAAGATGAATCTACTCTAAATTTACATTTCCATTTACATTCATTGGAGGTTATTTTGCCTTTGATGGCAATGGAAAGAGGAGTTTCTGAATCTAGATAGGCAGGGATCTTAGTGTAGTGGAGGGAACAGGGAGGATGAACCAGCTGACCTGATGTATCAGATCGTAGACGTAGACAAGAGCTACATGGCTGAGTAACCAGGTAACCAGGAACCAGACCAAGGGTTGAGCCATGTGCAATGGTTTGTCTTTACACATAAAAATACCCTGGAATTAACAAGCAACAGTCTTATTGCAGATCAAGTGTGAAATGAGCACGAATTAACACAAACAAGTAAAAGCAAAATCAATAGTCTTAAAACAGCCTAATCACGCTACATGGCTGGAGTCCCTTGATGATCGTTCAGCTTTCGATACATCACCGTAACTGATTTACCTCTGCCACTATTTCATGCAACATCTCTCATGGGAAGGCCCAGATCAATGAGGCCTGAAAGATAATGATAATTTCCGCCTAGTTCGAGAGTCTCTGCATTATTGGATTACTTCAACATGCACAATAAATGGTAGTATGATTAAAGCAAGATTTTATCTTTTAGCCTTGTCACCTTTGATTGATAATGAAGCCGTCATTCATTAAAACCATGCAAGAAAATCCTTCACACCTTTTACAGCGATAAAAAAAACATACAAAATATGCTTTCTATTTTACATGAGTAAAAAACATTTCAGAGCTCTAGATTCTATTTTGTATCAGGTCAGAAGCTCTTAAAAATATTTCACACCTAACAGTCAGTTCTTGCACATCGTGTCTAAATAGATACAAATAGAAGACGCGTATTTGCTGAGATCACTTTTTTACTTCTAGAACGAGTTAAAGGAACAGTTCACCCAAAAATGAAAATTCTGTCATCATTTACTCACCCTTGAGTTGTTCCAAATCTGTATAAATTATAAAATATAAAATATTTTGGAAGAATGCTTATAGCCAAACAGTTCTTGGCCACCACTGACTACCCATAGTAGGAAAAAGTATGTTTTAGCAAAAATGTTTAAAACTCAAATAATTCAACAATCTAAGGTTTAGAAGGGTGTAGTTAAACCTAAGTAAACATGGTTTAGTTAGCTAAATCGTTAAATTTACTGTACACGTGCGTTTATATAACTGCAGCAACAGAGTGACTGTACCCTCATGTGCGGTCACAGGCTATTTTAAAACCGGCTAAAAAGCAGCTTATCCAATCAGAAGTCAGAATCAGAGAAGTCTATATATTTGATGAAACAAATTGCTATAGACCACTTCGGCAAACGTAAGCAAAGGTGATCCAACGCTGGTGCAGAACTTCCTGTCTCAGTGTTTTAACACTACACAAACGTTTGAACAAAATACAAATAGAACATTCAAATCAAATGTTAAACAAATACTTTTAAGCTTGAACTATATATATATATATATATATATATATATATATATATATATATATATAAAAAATAATAGGAAAAAATAAAATGAACCCGGAAGGGTTTCTTGACCAGTGTTTACTTCTGGTGAAGTGGTCTATAACTTCCATCCAAACTTTTCTACATATTACTAACCAGTGCTAAGATTAAAGAATGGCAGAGAGATACTTCTTATGGTGCAGCAGCCAGTACACACACACACACACACACAGACAAAAAGCCTTGACAAAATGCATTTTGGCAACAATGATGTAGCTGGCAGCTTCTTTATCTAAATTCATTAAAAATTACACTATAATGGAGAAACAAGTGCTCAGTATTCCAACAATGTGAGCACCTGCACCCTACATGAAATGCACACTTACACATAACCTAGAGAAAATAAAATGCCCTTACAGTAATTTTACTTTGAATATCTCACTGCAGCTTCCAAGACTTACAAAAGTCTATGACAAAAGATATTTCAAACTAATTTTAACATTCTCCACAAAAGTTTAATTCATGTTCTATTAAAAAGTTGCTGCTTTTTGTATTCACCATCCTAAAGTAGCTGAGTTTTGTTGAAATGTTCTTAGATTAGTGGAAAAAAGAAATACTCTTTGCATATGATGACTGCCAAACAAACTGCAATTACCTGGAAAGCCATATGTCCTGTACAAATGTGCAGGTGTTCAACTATCCCCGTTTTACCTGTGTGTGTGTGTGTGTGTGTGTGTGTGTGTGTGTGTGTGTGTGTGTGTGTGTGTGTGTGTGTGTGTGTGTGTGTGTGTGTGTGTCTTTTGTGTTTGGGTGTTTGCGTCACATTTATTTTGCGCTGTGTGTGTGTGAGAGAGGTGCTGATAATACTCCAGCAGATCTGAGCCAGGATGTGCCCAAACATGCCTCTCTCACAACTCAATGCCATTAAAGGTTCTCTCCCCCAGCAGCTCCACAACTCAGGATGCAGAAGAAAGGGGAATGCATGAGGTGAGAGAGAGAGAGAGAGAGAGAGTGAGAGAGAGAGAGAGAGAGAGAGAGAGAGAGAGAGAGAGAGAGAGAGAGTGAGAGAGTGAGAGAGAGAGAGAGAGAGAGAGAGAGAGAGAGAGAGAGAGAGAGAGAGAGAGAGAGAGAGAGAGATAGTCAAGTCCAGTTGCCAAATTTCTGCACCACTAGCGGCAACACATGGAATAGCAAAAATAATCTGTGTTTCAAATAGATTTCTCACACTCCCACACTATAGTTCACCGATCGGTCAAACTTGTAGTCCGACTCAAACCCAAGCTATAGGTTGAGACAATGTGGCCGTGTCAAGCTGCTTTGAACACTTAAACAAACAGAGAACTGTGTTGAGAGTACTACCACAACATTTTTACCTTCAAATGGCTTACTTAAAAACCTTTTGCGTATAAAAATAGGATATGAGAAAGAATTTTAAAATTGTGAAAAAAAATGACACACTTTCACTTTAAGGAGGAAGCCATTAATGTATGATCTAGAACATTTTATTATAATACAATCCATGGTATCTGCTCGGAGTACATTGCTTGGTATGACGCACAGTGCTTTCTGCAAATGATATAAAAGATACATTATATCAAATTTTTATAATTACACATAATAATGTATTGGTTAGTAGAAATTCGAACTAAGGTCTTCCAAAATGTGGTCTTTATAAGGTTGCTATTTTGTGATAATTTACATTTCAATAGCATATTTGTGTTTGTGCATCCGTTTTGTAGTAGGGTTTGCAGTGTCGTCTCTAAATTACTGCTCTTACATACGATACAGCCATTAGAGGCATATAAATATGCTAAATAGAGAAAAGACTAATTTACATGTGCATTCACTTGTCATTATTATCTAAAATTATCGTGAATAATTATAACATTCAAAGGATTCTTGTAAAATCCTACAGGGACCATGCACACTTTATTCACTTATTCTGTGAAATAGATTTTGGCCTACAAATAAATATATTTATGAGCACCGTTTTGTGTATATATACACACACATAGCAACTATGTTTTATCTGATTTATTACAATTTGTATTACCATAGCTTAACTACATCATGGTTAAAATGTAGTCAATATAATGAAACTATGGTCAATTTGTGGTTCCCTCTTTATCACAAGTTAACACACGCACATTTCTGAAAATATGAACACAGGAGTTGATCATTTTAATTTCAAGTATCCGTTTCCTATTTCTTTAGATTCCGATCTAGTACCTAGCTCTAATTCCGATTCCCCCAATCGATTCCGATTTTCATTTCCCAACCCTAATAACCCTGATAAATTGGTATTCAGAACTATACCAGTTCAGAATCATACGATGAGTGTGGTAAGTAGAAGCACGATCGGTATCAGAGCCTATACAGTAGAAATAAAAATTGAATTTTCTTTTAATGTATATAATTCTACCATCCCAAATTATTTTTCAGAGTTGAAATCCAAGGCAACAGAGGTGCGAGATAAGTCTCTCACTAACTTAACCAAGATCGTCTTCCTCCATCTTCGCATCTGGCCACAAGTCCGTCAAAGCTAAACCCTAGTGTGCTTCAGCCTGTTAGAAGACTAATTATCACAGCTTCTTAGAGACCGGAATGTCACCTGTAGAAACAGTTGCAGCCCTAACAAATAATTGCATGTTCCTATCTGCTCATCTCCAGCACCATGGAAATGGTCTTATTAGTGAGATAAAGGAGGAAGCAGGCAACAAGTGAAAGGCGCGGTGAGAGCGGCCCGTGGCTGTGACACGGCATGATGGGGGACGACACTTATCGACGGATTACATAAACCACTCGCTAAGCAAGAATTCGACTCCCTAAATGAAGAAATCCAATTTAAGCCATCACGCAGGGCCGGGGTAATGAAATAGAAGATGAGAGGTCTGAAACGTAATTTTCAGTGTGGCTTCTTTTTGTGCCGTTATCTCTGAATGCGCAGTAATGATTCCGTGAATGACTTCCACTGACCCCGTAATGACCCATAGCATTCGCAGCCTCGAACCGAAAGCTATAATTACCCCATAATTGCGAAATACCACGTACTGCGTATTATTTTCTCCGGTTAATTATTTCAGCAATGTCTAAAGTATTTCAAAGTATGCTTGTTTGGAACAAGCGACATCAAATTATGCATATTCATGGCGACGGGACATAAGCAAGTTACCGCGGATTGTGCTCGTCATCCTAACACATTCATTATCGCTGGAATGTACGAAATGACTTTAATACAACGCACGAACCTTGAAAGATAATTTAACAAATTTTTAGGTCCAAATTAAAAAGGCACCATTTGAATTTCATTAACATTATTTGCATAGAACATTTAAAAACTATAAAAATGTTATTATCAAAATGGCATATCTCCCAATCTCGTTGCACATAACATTTGTGGTATTTTACGCTTCTCTTTTTTATTTGGATCTACAAAAGCATTTTTTAAATTAAACAGGTGCATGAAAAGGTCATTAGAAATGCCTTTCGAATTCTTCTCAAGTCCATGAACTCCACAAAAATCTCTGGTAGCACAGAAAGAGAAATCAATAGATCTGTTTTGTACTGGACATTTCACCAGGTTTCATGAATAAATCTAAAGTCCCAGTGCGCTGATGAATCAATGATCGAGTCTCTCCCCAAACACACAGCAACGGTCCAGCGGAGTGGACGGAGCTGTCCTGCTGGCAAGACCCTAGCGTCTATTTCATGCCTCTTTAAACCGACGAGGTTGGGCGCGACAAAATCCTCTGATAGCATCCAACTCTAACCTGAGGCCTAAAGCCCACCGCCTGGTGCTGCATGTACAGGCCACTTTGGGATCAATTTCTGCTGGCCAGAGAGCTGGATTGATTTACAGGGCCTGTCAAAACAACTTTCTCCACCTGCCTCCGATGTGCCACAATCAGGTGCAATGTTTGGCCGGTCACACTCATGGTACATGAAGTGGAAGAGGCAGTAGCCCCATTTTCTGCCCTCAGGCTTAAAGAGATAATTCACCCCAAAATTGTCATTATTTAGTTTTCCATCATGTCATCCTTAACCTGTGGGACTTCATTCCCTCTGTCAAACACAAAAGAGTGATTGTATTTTCCATACAATAAAAATAAATGGTGAACAAAATAATACAGCTCTAAAAATGAATGAAAAAACAAACATGAATAAAAATGAAGCATTGCAGCAGAGAGGATTAACATTGCAATTGCAAACAACTTAAATTTATAACGCTTACAGTTTAAGTCATATACAAGCCATATGGATGCCACATTCGATCATTCACTTTCAGTGATTTAAATAAAAAATGTACATTTATGTTAAAAAGAAGTTATGCAGGTTGTGAAAGACTTAATGATGACAGAATTTTCATTCCGTTAAATAAATAATACATATTCAAACACAAACAGGTACACTGATACCATATGTTAGACAAAAAATTACAATTTTAAATTTCAAAGACTTCAATTATACTTGGATATCGTTGACCTTATCCATGCTTCTTTAGAATGCAAACATTGACCTTCTAAAACAACTATCCATCAAAATAGGCTACAAATTCCACCATCCCATCATGCTAACGAAATACTGCCTATAAAACACACAATAAAAGTTGCAAATAAAGCCAGCTTATGGTAAGAGATTTTTCCCAGCCGGAGTTGCGGACACGGGCCGAGCAACACGCGGCGAGGCATGAGGAATGAGATGGCAGCGATGAGCGGCAAGGCCATCTGCATTTCACAAGTCCCAGCATGTCAAAGACAGCGTCTGTTTGGAGTGCACCTCCATCTGTCATAAATCACTTCTTCTCACCAGAGCTCTAATGGTGGAAAGGTCACATGGAATCTTCTGACACGCTGTTTGTTTGTCATCCATCGGCAGAGGGATGCGACTGGGTTTATTGGTGCCTCATGAACAGAGGCGACCAGATGAGACCCGTCCACTAGACCCTGCGCTACATGTTAGTAAAGCCCCGGCAGGTCAGGTCTAGCAACGCTTTTTAAAATTGTTGTTTAAAAAACGAGTTCGCTTCGTGAACTTTCAAAGCCTTACAGCTCTAATAAACTGACTACATGAAAAATTCTCAAAGCCTCAATTAAAAGGCTTGAAAGCATGGATTTTTAATTTTGGGGTACAAAAGTCTGACACCAGTAGTGAACAAAGCTTATTATTATTTTATTATTATTACAGTAAAACAATTTAAATAAAAAATGAAATGATAAAATTTATTTTGTTTAGCATTTCTTTATAAGAACGTGCTGCATTCCAAAAGTTTGTACAAAACTTGACTTATTTATCCCAACATAACCTAAATCTAGCAAGCTTCAACTTAAGCAACAATGAAGCAAATGTGTGACACTGACAAAGTTTAAATCCCACAAACCTTTAACATTTATCTTTACAACAGCCTGTAAATACAAAACCCGGTCACTTTGCATAAGGAACTGAAGAGGTAACGCACCGTTTACAAAGCTGAGGTTTCACTCTAGTGAGATGTTAAACTCCCTGAAAAGACCCACTTTGCATGCTAATATTCAGAGATAGCCTAAAGACTGTATATTATCCCTCTGTAAATCCAAGCCAGCGGGAATCTGCCCGGTCTAAACTGCTCATGATAACAATACAGCAGCAATTAATGAAAGGACTGCTCTGGATTTATTACGACGCAGGAACACGGAAAATGGTGCCAGCGAGCCTGGACGCTCAACATTTGAATACAAGCCACAAATTATAAACAGTTTCAGCAAATGAAGTGACTGGGTGTCTTTGTTCCACAAGCGTACATCTTCCTATTGCTAGTAAGGAACAGGGCACAGTAAACCGCTAGCGTGGCCAGCTCTGGGAAAGGAAGTTATTGGAGCCTGGATTTCCTGCTTTCAGCTGTGGCCAAGAACTTGGACGTTTATGGCGGTTTCAGGAACTGACTCATCTAATGATTCATGGATTAGAGATTGCTTTTCACATGTCTCTGGTCATGGAAAAACTTGCATTAAAAAGAACATAAATGTTTTAGTGCGCTAAAGATACGTGGGATAGATGAAAAGTATGGCTTTATTAAATATCATTCAAAATTCCATCACAATTATTGTTTTCTGTTTAACCATTTCAGATCCATTTGTATTAACATTCATTCATTTCAAGTGACTAAGCCTGCCATCTGGTTTGAGTTACAAGGCTATAACTTTAAAGTGTTGCCACAGTGGTGTCGCTAGTCATTTCAGTCATAACGACAAGAAAAATGCTCTTCAATCCTCCAGAAACCCCTTCCTTATACTAATGTTTAATAAAAGAGCACTCCAATATTATGTTGCAATTAAACTTTAAACTAAAGTGGTAATAGAATTGATATAAAAATTGTGTGTGTACCAGGCCATTATAATCACTTGCAAAGTCTATAGACTGAAAACTAATTGATTTAATAAAAAAAAGTTCAGGTAAAAAGCAAACTGTGCTTAGAGAGATGATGCACCAAAGTGCACTCCATAGTCGTCCTGAAGCACATTTACTTACATGACGTCAGTGGCCTGGAGCCAGCATTTCATTTTGGTGGCAATTTACCTCAGCTTCTTTAAGGCCTTGTTGATACAGCTAAACAGCAGACCACACTCGCTTATTCCCTTGGAGAATCAATTTACCTCAGGTCACGCTCAGGCTGCAGGCTAAACATTTCTGCTTCAATTTTATAGCACCAGTTTTGACTAGTGACTTAACTTTAGTTAGATCATATGATACAAAAGATATCAGTCAGTAAGACACGAGCATGACCACCTACGAAATGCACAATTTGACATGCTGAATGCACAAGCATCCTGACTGCTCTGCATTCTCTAAACTAAGCAGGTGTAAAACTACATTCAAAATGAATTAGGATGCAAACAGTTTAAAAAGTAATAGATTAAGGGCCGTGTACAGTTTACACCATTTTGGGTTCACCTGACCTAGGTGAATTTCTTCACAATGACGTTCAAATACACTATAAAACACAGAGCAGAATTGAAAAAAGAGAAAAAACACATAACGCATTGAGGGATGCTAAATTACATTATTTTATGCAGTTTCATCACAGGTAACACACATCAGAAATTTTCATAGTAAGAACACCAAAATGCATAATTTAGGCCTTTTTCACACATGGTCCTAAATGACTGAAACAAATCTGATCAGTTTACTCAAGAGTGATGTAATAGATCTCAATCATCAATTGGTGCGGCATCTTGAAAAAAAATGGGATTACAACAGCAGTGGAGCCAGTAATAGAGACCATAAGAGATAACAGAGATTAATGTTTTAAGTAATAACAACTGCAATAAAAAAAATTCATCTATGCACATGCACACTGCTATTTCTGTGTGTGTTCAACACGTGTTCTCTTATTGCTTAAGATTTTTTCTTGTACAGTTGCTTTGATGCAATGCAAATTGTAAAAAGTGCTATAGAAATACAATTACTTGACTATTCACAAAAATGGTTGAACCCAATAATTACATATTCATTGCTTTACTATAAAAATGAATTAACATTTCAACTAAAGATTGAACATTAAACTTAAATCCATGGACAGCCCGGCCTCTAATTCAATAAACATGTATGAAGTGAATGCTAAATGACAGTTGAACAGACATTTACTGTAACCAGATTCCCATAAACTGTAATTGTACAAGCTGCCGTTTCGTTGCGCATCGTCGTGGGTTGAAAAGGGTCAAACCGTTGTTAATACCCAACTCGCCTATTATGACACATCTTTTTCTCATCCAAAATATGTGATTGATTTTCTTGAAAACACTGTATTGTGTTACAAACAAAAACTATGCATCTATTCAAACACCATAAATACATCTGTTCGAGTTTCATCAAGCAGGAAAGAGTGACTAATACTCGGGTTTGTGTAAAAGTGCATCTGATCAATTCAGCCCTTTATTTACAACAGCTGTTTCCACTTCTTGAAGTATGCGCTTGTGAGAAGAGACAAGAATATTTCTGTAAAACATTCTACCATTTCTTCACCTTAAAGCGTAAAACGAAATACAGTTGGGGGATTTCCTTTTTAACATCACTGCTATTATGTCAGTCATTAAAACCAGGACCTACCAAGGACCTCACAATGTACAATATTTTCCATTGCTTTGATTCTTTCCCCTCTCTGCAATAATCCTGATTCCTGTTTGACCACAGATAGATTCTAATAGGAAATGATGCCTATGAAGAGTAAAACACACAGGACGTGGCTGTTTGTGTTGGTCTGTGTCCCAGCAGAGTTTAGTAGTTCACATTACCCCATAACCACAGATGAGAGAAAAGTGAGTTAGCTGCTTCTAGAAGTGGCAAAGGCACTTTTGTGTGGTTCATTCATATCTGTTCTATCCTTGTTGAGGTAAACCCTATTTCATAGTGTATCGCCATTATAAACCTATTTGCTCCGTGCTACCCACAAAGTGAATGTAAATCACATGAAGTCAAGTTAAAGCATCAACATGTGAGAGAGAGCAAGCCCAAGAAAGCTCAACACTTTCCTAAAAGCCTATTTGTTTTCATTTTAATTCCATGTGCCAGGTGTTAATTCAAAAATAACATCTAATTTAGACGCTATTCAAAACAAACCTCGAAATGATTCACCGAAATGATGCCATTTTTCCAGCGGGGGACGGGAGGACTAACCGCTGAAAAAATGTGATTGACGATATAAAGGCACATAATCACATAACAATCTGCACAAGCTGTAAATTTTACTTATTTTAACTGAATCAACAGGTACTAAGATGTCATTTCCAACATCATATGATTTCCATCTGTGAGTCTGTGCTTGCATAAATTCAAAATAAATATCCCGCACAGAAACATTAAAAATACAAACCAAGGAAACGCTATTGTTTGGCGATCAGGATGTCAGTCAGACTACTACGAAGAATATTTGACTTTCATCACAAAACACAAAATTAACTTTAAACCAGCCCATTAACATATGGCTACAAAAAGTTAGAGACTTTAGAGATTTAAAACGCCATTGATAAGGTAAGTGAACAGTTATCTTATCTGAAGCATACATGGGCCATATGGTGCCACTGCCGCCTGTTGCTGGCATAACAATAGCCGGGCCTAGACAGCGAATGACGGGCACAGTGTGACAAATGGCAGTTAGCCTGGATTCTCTAAGCAGTAAATGCAAGAGCAAACGTTCATATTTGCATTTTTTCCCCTTACAGGTGCAGAAAGGGACTAAACCAGATGTCGAGTTGAGCACAACACTGTTTGCCTTCTGCAATTCAACAGCCGCACACACACACTCCTCCCCAGCTCAGCAACAGGAAAAACAATAGGTTCTCTCAATGCGCTCCCATTCCCCCACAATCCTCCATTCCCAGAGGTAACCCAATCCACTATGTCAGAGCAATGCACCTATTCTCTTCTCATTTCACAACTGAAAGGCGGCTTTCATCCTCAGCCACGCTCAAGAGCACCAGCGAAACAGAAAGTATTGAAATTAATGGTTTTGCCTCTGGATTCAAATTCATTATTTATGCCCTGCAACACGGCATTTCCCTTAACACCGTGCTTTTGAAAGATAAACATATAACCCGTGACCTGCAGAAGTCAACAAGAAAAAGTATTACAAAATCAGTTATAAAAACAAATCAATAACAGATTTACTGTGCACACTAAA
Organism: Oreonectes daqikongensis; assembly: GCA_026939265.1. NCBI lineage: Eukaryota > Metazoa > Chordata > Actinopteri > Cypriniformes > Nemacheilidae > Oreonectes > Oreonectes daqikongensis. Next base: position 2,222,287 of record JAOTQM010000434.1, on the reverse strand, counting down.
TACTCAACATACCTTTATATGCAACGCACATTAAAAGCTTCATGTTATATAATGCAGAACAACCTACAATCAATACGATCAGCAGGAAAAAAATGGCAAACTCCCATATAAACGATACATTTTAAACTTTTTCCACTATTTATAATGTTTTCATATTACATGCCAACGGATATAGCTGACAGATACAGCGTCTCAGCTTTCCAACCGCATCTGATATACAGTAAGATACCCAGCAAAAACGGATGAGTTCAATTTAAGACAATGTTTTAGATTCTCAAGTTGTCAAGCACGGTTATGTTCAACAGGTTTTTCACACAGCAAGCAGATTTGCCTCTGATCACTGCAATATGTCTGGTGTTACATCTGACAAAAGTCAATCTGTTTACTGTAGTACATGATAATAGACCAGTTAGAAGAAACAAACAACACATTGTGTCGCTGTGACCATTCTTATAAAAGAGCTGATGTAAAATATGACAATCATTAACTGCAGGAAGGTTTTTTTACAATAAAACAACAGAGGAGCTTGTTTCCTGTCAAGAATTAAACTCCATTTAAAGAGACACACACCAGCCAAGCTGATTAAAAAATGCTAAATGTTATTCATAGTAAAACATACAGTTGCTATATAAAGGGACTATTTCTACATGTTCAGAAATACTTTACCTGCTGTAACATTATGCGAAATGGTCAAGCCATGAATTATATTTACATAAAAGAAGATATAGATGCTACAATAAAGTGTTAGGTTATCAAAAAACTCAAATCTAAAAACATATTTGCACACAAGTTACCAGTTAAATGGTTTAATAATAACATATGAAATGTGTTCTCTATACACTAATGAAAGCTTTCATAAGCTTTGTTATTCGCTTTTTATGATAGTGGTGGCTAATAATAAAATCTTATTCTAACACTTCCAAAATAGCATTACAATGACAGTAATAACAGTACATGTGCAAGTTTACTCTGTACTTTTATACAATTCATAAAAACGCAGATAAATGGTTAAGAAACACTTCAGGCGTGCTAGAATAATAATCTGAATAGAAAACTTGGACCGAGTCGGTGGGGCTAGTCTTTGATGCGGTGCTAGGCTAAGCTACGCTGTCCAACTCTTATCGGTGTAAATTCACACGAGTGTCGTTACTTCACTATGAAACTGCGTTTCTCAATAAGTGACTTTATAACACACTGTAACTTGTACTGACATTATAGCTTATAAAGTCCAAACACGTTACGCCGAAGCCCAACATGACTCCATAAAGAAACAGGGCGGGCAATCCCAACAAAGGAAATGACAGGGGAATAGCGGCCAGATTCTACCATGTTAACCTTTCTGAAACAATCCGATACGTTTAAAAACAAAGTCAACAACAGCTAGGATTATATATACATTCATATCAGCTAGAAAGGTGTTAGTTTTCAATACGCAACGGTCAGCAGAAGTTTCTTTAGCGAGTAGCAAAGTCTCTGAAGTTTAGTGAGAGTTGTTTTTAAATACAACACAAGCGTTGGGCTTAAATGGCATTGATCAATCGTAAGTAGCCGATTATTAATAAAACGACAGCTGTCAAGCAAGTAAACAAAGATGCAAATAGTTCAGGTACGTCGGATAGATGAAAAGAGGAAAACTCAAATGTATACTCACGGGTAGGATTTCCACAGAAGCTGGTGAATAAACGCCAAAGATACGCGAGCAACAAGTCTCTCCTCGCTATATTGTCGCACCGCTCCGAAAATGTTGCGAGGAAACGTGCAGAGCAGCCAACTATGGAGGAGAAAACAGCAACATTTGGATCCGTCATCTCGTCCAAAAAATCTTTTCATGCAATAATGTAGGCTACGTCCGTAAATGTCCCCCAAAACGACGCTTGTCGTTTCTGGTGTATATGTACAGGACTTACAGCAGGGCACAAGCGCGCGAGGTCGGGCTTCTTGAGCAAAAATGTGAAAAATGTCAAAGATTTTCGCGCTATGTCACACTGAGTCCGTGCACAAAGTGAAAGCACCCTGTTGCTGCAGCCGCGTCGAACTAAAAAGCCCATTGAAAAGATACTTTCAGCCCGACCCCTCTTGTAACATGCTTATAAAATGGTTACGATAACGCATTACACTTTATATCTGCTCGTCCGCCCCAACTTAATCCATTTTAGCGTAAATCATTCCGCATACCATTATGGGCTTTAAACTTACCTTGAGGTCCGCTTTATTAATATCAAATTTTAAGTTCGGCCCCTTTGTTGTTGTTTTTTTCTAGTGTGGGATTATATAGTTAATTTTTTCTTTGCAAACTGTGTAAAGTTATTCTTGTGTTTCTGGGCCGGCCGGGAATGTGAACGTGAATCTCCGCCGCACCGATAGAGATGCGAAGAATGCTCGGAATGAGAGCAGGAATGAAATGAACGCGAGCGTCGAGTTTGCGGCAGGGCGGAGCGAGAGGGTGGCGTCATCCATCCCAGAGCTGCTCCCGGGAAGGAGGGACCACATCCATGGGGATGACCTCACAGGACACGTCCAAACCATCCGCCAATAAGAGAGGACACTGGCTTGTTTATACTTTATAACCCAATTATTTGCAACGTATTAAAAGCGTCGGTTTAATATGTTGCACTTTCTTACTGCCAATATATATTTGAAACGTCTCGTAAGAATGCTTTATTTAGCGTATTTCTAATTCAATAAATTCAACATTAACTAATGTTTTTTTAATCGATAGTCGTGTCTGTTAACATTAGCTAATGCAAAATGAACTAATATCAATGAACAATTGTACTGTTAATAACAACAATAAGAAATCCTGTAAAAATAAGTTGCTCATTGTTGTAATTTATGTTAGCTAATTAGCATAATATGTTGTATTTAGTTTATGTCAAAATGTTTCTTTGTTTTAATCAAAATTGTAAAACTTTGATTAAAATACATTGGTTGTCTTTTATTGACATCAGTGCGTTTCAATTCTCTACTTTATGCATGCGATTCAAAAGGTTTTTGCATCATGGTAAAATTAAAGAAATTGAAAGAGTAAAATGTTTTAGAAATTGTGTTCTGTATGAAATATTACTGATGCAGCCTTTGCAATCCAATGACTTTTGTCTAATTATATTAGCCCTATATAATACTAGTGCAATACTTCTCGTTCCCCACGTCGTATCTGTAGCATCAACGCTGCGTCTGCTTTTCAAGGCTTGCTTATCTTATCTTCTCCTGCTCCTCCTCACGGATGGTGTCTGTTCCTTCAATACCAAACTATTAAGCATCAAAAGGAAAGGCTTATCTATGTAAATACAGCTAGCCCTGGAGGAGGCAGCCAGCCCCCTCGGCTAGGTGCAGAGATCCAACACCTGAGTACAGTCACAGCAGTGATTCATTCACCGTCATGGGTCATCTGCCAGAAGGGTTTCACAAGCTCCTTGTTAAACATTAGCTCTGTGTATCCAGGAAGGCCAAGCGAAGGATCCCTGCAAATAGCAGACTGTAAATGGCTTCATAGCCTTACATCAGAGCTTGTTTTCATTGCCTTATCTCAGAGCTGAGCTGCCCTGGCAGATTGGATTGGTGGAAGGCAGCCGTATGAAAATCCGTCTGTGTCTGTGAACTCAGGTGGAAATGTCGTTCGTGAAGAATAATGTCATAGAGAGTATCTGTGCGCCTGTGTCATAATTCTTAGATGATGACATAAAAGGTCATAGTTATGTATATTAATTTATAATGCATGCACAGATTGGTACCAAAATAACAAAACTAAGAAATAGCATTTCAGCAGCTCAATGCTGATGCCATTGGTTTGAATCACAGATATTGGTTAAAGTAGTACAGAAAGTACCTGTTCATGTCATGAACAATTTAAGACCATCTCATGCTACCACACAACAGTCTTTCAATATGGATGACATCAGATTTTTCACGATGGCATGGTTGAGGTAAACGCAGATAAAATGATAAAGTGACTCATTTGAGAAGCCAATAAGCACTCCGGCTTCATGCAGCATTCTGCAATCTGATTCGATCAATTTCATACAAGGTACAATTGAGCAATATTCTCGCAATTCCTAGAAATGCCCAGGGCTGATCGTTCAACCACAGCTTGATGTATCACGAGCAATATAAAAACTTACACAGTTCACTGGAACCTTAGCCTAGTTATGAAACTACATTATGCATATGATGACTGACTGTAACATTTATAAATTTACACCTGAATTACATCCGTTATCACAAGACATGCAACAACACAACTAAAGAGGGATTTAAGCATGGAATAATCAAATATCCAACGCGGTCTTCCAGTATTCTGGTTGTGACCTGCACCAGCAGACTGAGCCCTCGGGCACAAACGAGAGGGCTGTGGCGAATTCAGAGGCTGTAAGCTGTTTAGCCCAAAACAATCTCAGGTGTCCACCCCCATGTTCCAGATGCACACCGAAACGCACGCGCACACGCTCAGCCCTCTCAATGCGCTCGTATACAGCCAGTGCACACAAACAGAGCTCACCTGAATTAACACGCTGGGCGTGGCCATAGAACAAAGCGACTGATGCACAGCAGAAACCTGAGAGTGCCTGTGTCAGAAAGGTGCTGGTGGTACAGCAGGTGTAAATAACCTGTTAAACTCGCGGGTTTGTGTGGGCCGACGTGAAAACGGCTGTGAGTGTTAAGATAAATTGGTCCTTAGTTTAAACACAGTTGTTCTGTATTTCAAAATATTGGAGTCATTTTCTGAAAAGTGCTTGAGTGTGAAACTCTAAATACAGTAGTGTCCAGTTTTATTCTTTATATATTTTTTTAAAGGTGCATTTAAAGATTTGTATGCATGTTGCATTGGTGTGTTCGCAAAGTTTATAAAACCCAGGAGAATGACTAGATCAACAAATACTAGTAACAGATAAAATTGTAGTCAATGTTTTCTTTATTTTCTGTGAGCTTTTTTTCTTTTGCATAATAAAATAAACCCACATTCCCTCATTTGCTGTGTTGTTTAGACAAATAATTTTGTTCGATAAATATCTTGAAAATTTAATGTTATTTTCCATTTTGTACCATACGCTTCAAATTTCAATGTTCGAATCTAACCCCAGGGGTCATTAAAAGCAAATATTGTACAAATATGCCCTCTGGACATTACCAGCAACATTTAGCCACTGCTGTATACCCGGCTTTTCCGGGTGGTTGTCAGGACATGCTATTTGGTTTTGTCATGTTGCTATCCGGTTGCTAGGGTGTGCTGGTCCCTAGATATGTTTTTGGTCACACCTTTAATGTAGGTCTTTGGGATTTCCTTCTCTGTCGCTTAGAAAAAATAATAGCACACCTTTCCTCACAAAGCCGCATTTGAGATGCTTTCCATGTCCGTAGCACAAACTATTATTCAACTTCCTATTTCAAGATATAAGCGATAGAGACAAATGCCTTAGCAAACACCATAAATGAAGAAAACTATGTTTGTTTTTTTAAATTCCTTATTTAAATGTTTAGTTGGTTAAGGTTTACATAGGACAAACACATGAAACACGTTTCTCCCTTGCCTGGACGAGCGTCTTTTCAATGTCCATTATCAGCGCTGTAATCTGATGTGGCCATATAAATCCCCAAAGGCCTTGTTTGAGTGTGTGCGTACTTGGAAGACTGGGTTGTGTCAGGCTTTTTTCGCTCCAGGGGGCTAGAGGTGGAGCAAGGTGGTACGGCTCTGGTTTAGTTTACTTCGCTGTTGCCCTGTGACCTCTGGTAATCAGGGGCCCCTGTGAGGGCCAGGTGCAGAGCAGGCCTGCCTGCAAAGCTCCACTCGCCCATTCAAAGCTTTACTAAGAGATAAGGGCTACGTCAGCCAGAACCATTCACTGATAAAAACACAGAGCTTCATTTCAATCAGAGCGTGGCGGGAGGGGGATACTACCTAAATCAAAGCCACCACGGCGGGCTGTTTTCATCCGATTTATGTGCGTCTCTTCAATGGTAATGACTTTGAAATTAATCACTTTCAATTAAATAAAAACACAGCAGCAACTTAAAGAAGATGCCAGCATGGAAAATGTGTTTTAAACTGCGTCCAGCTGGGCACGGATTGCGCATTGAATTGAAATGCATTTTGATAACGTGCACAAAAGCGTTTCAGTATTACATTGGCCTCATTCCAGTAAAAATATCAGAATGAATGTATACTTGGTGTCGCCACCTTGTGGTCAGAACTGGGGGCTTATATAGAGGGCGTTACAGTGAATGGAGGTAACCCCACAAGACACGATGCATTCAACAACACAGCACATCTGGAACAAAAACTTCACATCTTTTGGAACAAAGAGTAAATAATAAAAACAAAACAGATTGAGGGAGTGATTTTTTTTATGATTGGGGAATGTGTTTAGGAATGGTCACCAAATAAAAGAACGAATCAAAGGGACAGAAAACTGTGTATTCATGTGGTTTCTTTAAACAAAGAGTTCGTTAGTAAAAAAATGTTGATTAAATGTCTGATATTGTTGATGCTGCTTTTCATTAAATTCTTCCGCTGACGCCCAAGTAAGAATAATATAATGTTATCAAAATTTAATTAAAATCATTTCGGTGAACAACAAAAGCAGCAAATATCTTGAGACGGCATCTAAAGTTCACTTGTTATTTAAATTCGTGGAACAAAAGTGAAATCTATGTCAATAAAACCTGTGTTGTAAACACATGGGTCTATTTTTATAAGATAATAACTGTAAATAGAGTCTGAAGAAGATATGAGTGTCCTTTGCCTGTGCTATAGACGGTTTCATCGGACGCACGTGTCTGGCCTGAAGTTAACTTCCGGTCTGTGTTTGTTGATCGTTCTGGCTAGTGGCTAATAATATAACTATTTATATTTTATTTAATGTTTAATAATATTTATTTATATTAACATTTTATTATATAATAATTGTATTAAATAAACTATTTGCTGAATTTTATTGTATTTTAATTTATTAAATAAACTAATTGTTGAATGGGTCGTGTAACTTCATCGCATTTAAGTTTAGCCAAGTAACGGTTCTTCTACTGGTAACCCAAAATAATACTGACTAGACATAATTATAACTTGCTAGCTAATGTCATTTACTTGTTATTTCTATTGCTTGTTATCAGAAATAATCTGCAGGGACTATATTGTTTGCGGATGTGTACCGGAAGTTAAGTTTGGGCCACAGAAGCTTGCATGCGCAGTAACGTTTGTTTATGTTGTTGCTTTGAATCTGGGTTCTGGTTGGTTGTTAGGGTGTTGCTATGGGGTTCTAGGTGGTTGCTTGTCAAATCTGGGTAAATAAAATATTTATAAAGGATTATTTTCACCTGTCATCCACCACACTGTAAAAAAATAAATGTGTGTTCAACTTAAAAAAAACAAGTAACCCGGCTCCCTTAGATTTGGATGTCAGTGTGTTACAGTAAGCACACGCTGCTGTGTTCTGTCTAAGGAGCAGGACGAGGACCAGTCTCCAGGCAACAGCTGAGGTTTTTGATGTCCAAATGTTTGTGGACTAAATGTCTCTTTAATTCAATTCTGTAATGCAGTGTTTGAAGATATGGATCAATGGCTACTGCCTTTGAAGGTCCTCCTGGTACTCAGAGGCATGTCACTGTGACAATCCCACACTGCAGGGACGCAACAAATAAAGCTATGATCATATTCTGCTGCTGATGTTACTCGAAAAATGAAAGGAGGGGGTTTAATAGCCAATCCTTGCCAGAAAAGGATTAGCCACATGTGCTACGACAGACCTGCACATTGAAAGGTTCCCATCATATTGTTCTTTTGTGTTCTATCCTATTTCTGAGAGCTGTGTTGTTACTGTATGAGGTTAATGTAAGAGGGGCAAAATGAAGGAGATACACACCAAATGACAGTCGGTGTTATACATTATTTACACAGTTTTTTACACAATTTTACACAGCAAATACATGTGAGAAATAACTTAAGCAATAAACCCATAAGCTGAATGGGCGAGAGTTTGTCGCGTGCTCAAAATAGAGAATCCATCAAAGCTATCTTAAACTGGAAATAGCTTCTGGCACAACTTATCCATTAAATATGATTAAAACCAGATGTGAGGACTGATTAGATCAGTGACACAGGGCTATACAAAATTATGTTTATCAACTGTGTGAAACAGACCAGCGGGAAAATGTTCCGAAAAATGGATTAACCTCTTTTCCTACGTGTATAAGTACATATTACACACGAAACACATTTTATATATTTAAACAAAAACATTGACTCACTGTAAATGTTTTGTCAGATACTCTTAAAGTGTTGATACATTGATACCCCACATACTGTTTTATTTTAGTCAAACATATTTTTAGTATAACTAAATTAACATGACTACAGACCAATAAAGGTCATTTTAGGGATCAGTCAGGTAGAAAAAGTCACAAACACAATGACGGCTACATAATTAAAACATTAAAAATGCCTTTTTGTAACAATGCATTACTTTGAATGATTATTATTTGCCATGCTTCCACTAAAAATATATCGGTTTCAAAGCAACAACATAAACAAATGTTACTGCACATGCACGCAACTTCAGGTACGCATCCACACAGAATATAGTCCCAGCAGATTATTTCTAATAACAAGCAAAAGAAATAACAAGTAAATGAAATTAGCTAGCAAGTTAAAAGTATGTCTAGTCAGTATTATTTTGGGTTCCAGAACCGTTACTTGGCTAAACTTAAATGCGACAAAGTTACACGGCCTATTTATTTAAGAAAATTAATATACAATAAAATTCAACAAATTGTTTATTTAATACAATTATTATACAATAAAATATGAACAGAAATTAATATTGATATAAATAAAAACAGCCACTAGCCAGACCGATGAACAAACACAGACCGGAAGTTAACTTCGGACCAGATGCGTGCATTCGATGAAACCGTCTGTGTTGAAGTATGACTGAGATGTTGACCATTTGGCATCCAGGACTCATTTTTTTAACACACAAATGTAAAAAGTTGCAAATTATCACTGGAAAATTTTGTAAAAAGCACTCTGGCGGGTGTGAATGCCCGTGGCGTTCTAATAATCCTCCAAAGACACTGTTTAGATGCTGGAATCAATTACTTGTAATGACCAGTATCTTTAGTAGAAATCAATACAAGCTCACATCAGATGCTTGGCCAGTGAGAGTCAAGCATTTATCAGCTGTTTCAGTGGCTTCGTGCCTTACCCCTTTGTATTTGTGAGTAAACAGCAGTTCTGGCAGGGTGAGACTGAAACAAGCTCATATTCTTGTTTAATATTATGAAGGAAGGGACTAGACGGAGGTTTAAGGGAAGATAATTGCAGTAAGAACACCACAATTCAGAGCATCTTCGAACGCTCGATTGCACAGGTGATCTCAGTTATTTTAGGTCTCGAAGGCAAGTATATTTGATGAAGACGCTCTGCACTTAATCCCCTATCTTCAGTCATAATGGGGTGGCAGAAAATGCATCAGAACAAAAGTGTATCGAAAGGCAATTGCTGCGCATTCTCTAAACACACGTTTCGCATTTAACACCCGCACTTAACATCAGCCAAAGTATATGATATGAAGCACATTATTTTTCCAAACACTTCATATGTCGGACCGAGCGCAATGCGGGTCTGCAATTTAAGCTTGGAGAATAAAGGAGCAACAGACAGACAACCTGCAATTTTTTATGACTACTCCAGTACTTTGGTGCTTGTCAATGCGAGACATTCTGTCGAAATACAAAAGGAGCGAAATCCCAAAAAAGGAATATGCACAGCTGAAGGTTTACAAAAATCCTTGAAATAAGTCACATATGTATAAAACACAACATAAAAAGGGGATAGTCCACCCAAAAATTCTGTCATCATTTTCTCACCCTCTTGACATTTTGCAAAACACAAAAGATATTTTGAAGAATGTTGGTAACCAAAAACCGTTGGTCACTATTGACTTCTATTGTATGGACACAAAACCACTGCAAGTCAATGGGGACCAACGGTTTTCTCTTTTTTCAAGATATCTTTTTTGCTGAAGAAATACAGGTCATACAGGTTTGAAATGTTTGGGTGAACTATCACTTTAAGAGAGAGTGAGTTAATGATAAACGTTGGAAACAATATACCGCAAGGGTAAGAAAATGATGACAAAATCACATATTTGGTCATGTGATGGTCAAATAATAATCTAATCCAGAAGGTGGATGAAATGCGAATAAAAAGATTATGCAGGGGATGCTCCATGCCCAGGAGTGCATGCAGCACAGATTCAGGCCTAGTGGACGAATGCCCGCCAGCGCCTCCGCAGTGGATCTGCCCCGGCAGAAGCATGCTTCAGCAGATGCTGCCCGGGCCGCAACAGCAGCCAAGGAGCCGCTCTCCTCCTTATCTCCCAAGCTGGTTTGAGCCCACCGGACCACTTTTAATCAGCAGCAGCAGTGGAGAGCTGGCAGAGGAACAGCGCTGGTGTTCACCCACTATCACAACACTGCAAAGCTGCTCTGAACGCACACAGCTCCAGCTCAAAACACACACACACAGTCATCTGTCATGTCACTGCCAGTTTACAACATTTTAACCAAAAGATGCTCACAGTCAGCAACTAGACTTACTTTATATTTTAGAACAAACAAAACAACTTTTAGTCGCCTTTTGCCATGTTTGTTGTTCATGTTTAAAGAAAAATACAATGGCAAAAAAGATGCATAGTAGTAAATACTTAATTCGGCACGCATCACTTAAATGTGTGCCTTTCATCACCAGAGGTCACTTATGCGGTATTGGCCTGACCAGAAGGAGGCTATTTAAAATGACTTATTTAATATCATGTATTCTTCCACGAACACGTCCAGGTTAACAAAAAACTACAAGTCAGGCCTTCAATCAATACATCGTGCAATATTCACTAAAACAGAGAAACACAAACATAGCATGTCTGGCTGGCACATTAAATATTATTTTCATTTTAAGTGATGTCAAGCTGCCTTTCATATACCTTTCATACATGTGTCCTTTGGTGTGACACGGCAAAAAAATAACTGTTCACAATATCATATGTTTATTTAGAATATAAACTTCACATTTCATATTAAAAGCAATGTCATGTTAATTCTTAAATGACACTAATATGTGACCCTGGACAACAAAACTAGTCTTAAGTAAAATTATTCGATATTGCGATTCTTTTATTAAATAAGCTTTCTATTGATATATGCTTTATTAGGATATGACAATATTTGGCCGAGATATAACTATTTGAAAATCTGGAATCTGAGGGTGCAAAAAATCTAAATATTGAGAAAATCTCCTTTAAAGTTTTAAATCAGAGGCGCTGTAGCAGGCCGCTGCTAAGAAGAATCAGGTTTGTTTTAACGCTCTCTATTGGCTTACCGCTGTAATGAGGTTGTGGAGAATAGATGAACTAGAAAGCTGAAATTCTAAACTTTACATAGATACCAAACTTGTTTGCACTCACAAAAATAAAGTTTTGATATATTTGCGGTAGAAAATGTACAAAATATCTTAATGGAACATGATCTTTACTTAATGATTTTTGGATATTATAAATGTTCTTTGGTTTTGTGATCCAGGGTCGCATATGTGCCATACACACTAAAACATGAATAAAAGTCATCAGTAGGAAACCGTATGATTAATGGGCTTCCTATTGTGGACATTGGATGTCTAAGTCTCAAAGCCATTAACAGATTGGTTAAAGAGGTAAATGCTTATAGATTAAGCCTCTAAATCTCGCTCTTCCATTGAATCTCTCATTTAATTGACCCTATCTTCCGTCCTGTGAATCAGCACACGCGGCGTCTTAACCAGCTCTCACGCAGGTGATCTTCTCAACACCCTCTCTGTCTCCATCTGCCCGGCGGCCACATCAATACCGGCCAATCACTAAAGCAATGCTGCTGAACATCTCTGTGAGAGTCCAGAGGAAGGATCGGTACTGATCCCCGGAGATATCGACATCCTGTTTTTAATCAACACTGAATCTTCACATAGCTGATGGGAACATGCTTTAAACACGGTCAGCCGAGGGCAACACGCAGCTTATTTATCCTAAACTAACAGAACAAAGAAGCGGTTGTGCTTCTTTCTCTATAAAAGGCTAAACACCTACATGCAAGCTAAGTTTATATACCAACATCCGACTACATACGTCATTTCAAATTCATATGTAAGGGATAATGTACAGGCAGTCGGTTGTTATAGCTGAAATAAGCCACGATAGTGTGATGTATCACTCTTAAGGAGCTTATTTTGCGATAACAGCCGGCTGCTTGTACATTATCCCGCTTAGTACACGGCTACTTTCCACATGAGAAAAAAATAGACATGAAATGTGAATTTGAAATATTTTATTAGCTAATTTTGACCTTCCGCAAGGAAAAGCCACTTACTTCCGGTTTTAAGGTAAGGTAAATGTCACGAACAGGCAATTTAGTTTATAATTTGTTAATATAATGTTAAAGGGCAGTTGTGGCCCAGTGGTTAGAGAGTTGGACTCATGACCAGAAGGTTGCTGGTTCGATTCTCAGGGCTGGCGGGTAACGGCTGAGGTGCCCTTGAGCAAGGCACCTAACCCCCACTTGCTTACTATACAAAAATGTACAAATGTATAGTACAATAAAAGATGTATAGTGGATAATAGCGTCTGCCAAATGTAAATGTAAATATTATTAAAATGAATATTTATTTTTTGTGTAATATTAAACTGTACCTGTCAAAATGATTTGCAGCATCCAGGTTACCGTGTGTTATTAGTTTTGAACGGTTGTTGTCTGGGAAGAACAAACCTGCAAATGTTGCGACTGGCCAATCAGAATCAAGCATTCCAATGAGCCGTGTAATAAGCATATTTAACACACATAAAAAATAAAAGTAAAAAAACTGAAAAAATCTTCAAATTAATATATTATTAAAATATTAATTAAAAAATGTAAACAAATATAAAGATGTTGGGATTATGAAGCCGGTTTCATGGGACGCACTCGTCTGGCCCTAAGTTAACATCCGGTCTGATTTTATTATTTTGGTTAATAGTAAAACTATTTATACTTCGCTTAATTTATATTAATATTTTATTGGATAATGATTGTATTAAATTAACAATTTGTGGAATGGGTTGTGTAACTTTGTCACATTTATGTTTAGCCAAGTAATGGTTCTTCTATTGATAGGTCTAACCCCAAATAATACTGGCTAGACATACTTTTATCTTGCTAGCTAATGTAATTATTTCTTTTGCTTTAGTTAGAGACAGATGTTACCCAAAAAATCAATGACATCCTTTGTTTGTTTCTTTTACGTTTTACACCACTTTGTATATTTAAGCTCCATTAAACTTTGACAGTAAAGATTATGTGCGTTTCACTCATTATTTAGCTACAGTACATCTGCCTGCTTACTACACTCATCTAGTACATTGAGAAGATTTGCCTATAAAGACCCCATTGAGTTCCTAAGGCTTTTTCTCCTTCCCTCTAATAGAATTATTGCCACAAAGCCATGTAAACAGTAAGAACAATGGACAGCAACCTTGCCCTGGGCCGTCATTACAACAGACATTTTCCATGCAGATATGCTCTAAAATCTTGTTCGCTGTTCTCTGGGAGAAGTCTGGGAGAAAAAACTCTTTTACTGTGTTGAAAAACAAGGCCACTGCTCTGCTTTGACACAGGTCTGGTGTTTCTTTCTATAGGACGCAGAAATGTTACAGAGATTAAATGAGTCATGAACTCCCGTATGAATTCTTAAGTCTGAAATAAATGCACAATACATTATCTGTGTTGCATTATGTTTCTCAAGGATTTCCGAGATGAGAAAATGATTTTGTCCAGATGACAAAAAAGAAAAACGATGGTTCGGTGTTTTAATCCCATGTTAGGATAAAATATGGATAAACCCAATTATTTGTTTAAATCAACATTTTCATATTTGCCTCAAACATGGGTTGAAACAACCCAACACAGGTTCATTTAAACCCAACGGTATACGTTACCCCACCCGGGCATAGAAACTGTTAATAATATAATGTTTTATATTATTAATATTTATATATTTAGCATAAAACAGATTTATGCATTTTTACTGTGTCACACCATAGGACACATACTGTATATGTGGTTATTTGTAAACTACCCACACACATTTTTAGATAGGCTACATATTGTATTGAAATAGCCAAACAGTTTCAATATATAATCTTGACTTATGACTGACAGTCTTAACCACACCCTCTGTAATGTGACCATTAAGTGAACTGAACCCTATAGAAAGGCCAGTGTTTGAGAGTACTGTAGGATATGATTGGTATGTTTGAAACACAGTATTTTTGTTCCTCCAGAGGCCTTTGTAGACGTGTTTGATCTGTTATTTTCTCCCTCCACTTCAGTGAGACCCTGCAGAGCGTCACAGTCAGAGAAGCGCACCATAGAGACCAGCTTTAGCGCTCCGCTGGGACTCACATCCTGGCTTATGGCTTCCGGCCGCCACAGTGCCTTTCACAGCATCCCCGCTGAGGTCACTCTGGCCCAGGTCAGGAACTGCAAAATCCCCCACTCTCTCTCTCTCTCTCTCTCTCTCTCTCTCTCTCTCTCTCTCTTTTGGATCCATGCCATCTACACCTGCTGTGTGGAAGCACTACAGAGAAAATATCTGCTGTACCTCGAGGTCAACTCCACTTTCCGGATGAAGTCCCCATACACTGTGCTCTTGCTACGATAGGATGAACTTAACAGCACGATCCTGTGTGAGGTATAATTATAAATAGAGAGAAATCGACACAAATATACATAAAGTAACATTTACCGAACAGAACAAATGATCACTCACGTTTATGTCGGTCCAAACCTATGTGATTTGTTAAATGGACACACACTGTCAAGATGCGCAACAAAATGACGACATTTATATTTTAGGGTGAACTGTCTCTTTAAATGGGTGATTTGACATATTTACGGCACAGCTGTACAGATGGCATCGTGCTCAACTCTTGCAAGTCACGAAATAGATTCACAGAGATTGTATAATTCTATACTGTTGACCTACCAGAGCGTTTTTTTCTCTCCAGTCTCCAGGCATGTAATGCTGCCCGGCTCACACACCACTTATCAATGCAAAACAGATCATCTAGCCGGCATTATTGAGCTAAATGCTTCTCAACTGGATATCTACTTACAGGAATTGCGTAAGCAAAGACTGATCTGTTTTAAAAGGTTCTGTAAAGCATGCCCCCATATCCCATAATCGAATTGAGTGGCACATGTCAGTAGGAAGACATGAAACCTATACGCAGTGTGCACAATCTGAAGCCAGGCACGATGGCATACGAAATGACTTCGAGAGGAAAGAATTCAATAGATGATTTGATAAACGAAGAAGCTGCAGAAAAAGGAAATAGTTCGAATAAAGACGCCTATAGGGAATGTTTTGTTTTTGACATTTTGGCACGTGGCTTTATTCATATGTTGACTGCGAACGACAATCTTAACCTTTTCGCTTTGTGGATGGCATGGAGAGATAACCTTCTGCTTTGAAGCGTCTGTTCTCTTTCTATTCTTATCTCCTCACAAGGCAAAATTGTTCAGAAAAGGATATGCCTTACATGTTAGAAACTTCCGCTTGTGTTCGTTTCGTTAGTTTTGGAAATGTCAAGGTCGATTGTCACAGTTAACCTACAGTTGTCAGCAATACAAATATCGACTTTTTGGTTCACAGATTCACAGTTACCACAAATTCTTCGTAAAAATGCTAAATGCTGTCTTATTTACTATGCTTTTGTTTTTACAGTATACACTAGTAACTGCTAGTTCACCCCAAAATTAAACTTCTGTCATCATTGTTTCAAACCTGTATACATTTCTTCGTTCTGTTAAACACAAAGAAAGATATTTGTAAGAATGTTAGCAATTTTCAGTTCTGGGATATATTGTATATTTCTTTGTTTTGTTGAACACAAAATAAGATATTTTGAAGAATTTAAGAAAAACAAACAGTTCTGGGGCACATTTGACTACCATCAATTTTTTTCTGAACTGAAAATTGGAACATTCTTCCAAATATCTTTCTCTGTGTTCATCAGAACAAAGTAACTTATACAGGTATGAAATTACTACATGAGGGTGAGTAAATGAAGACAGAATTTTCATTTTTGGGTGAACTGTCACTTTAAATTCTGTGAGGCCTATATTATATAGATCAGTGGGCCAAACCCAATTCCTGCAGGGGAATATCGCCCTCTAGTGGCAAATACTCACTTTCACGGAACACTGAAAATGTGATGTAAAGTCTTTTTCTCCATATCAGATACCAATTAGAAACGGATTTTGAAAATGTTTTGTGTTATCTTATTATAGTAGTAAGTCGATTTTAGTGTCACTTTCAACGGCATCTGTTCGTAAAGCTAAACTTTCTTTACTACCTTTGCTTCTGTTGAAACCAGCATTCGATACACCACGTTTGTATATAGTTTACTAAAGTGTACAGTAAATATTATATTACTGTTATAATCTGATCTACTGATGCTTGTGTTTCAGACACTTTTAAGATCTGCGCTCTTTTATATTACTAAGTACTTACCAAGGTATTAGTTACATTACTTTGAAATATTACATTACTGTTTAATGTTACAAAAAAAATATGTAAAAAAAAATCAAACGTTATTTTCGGGTTTGAAGTGGGAAATATCCTAAATCCGAGATGTCCGGAATTCAGCGGTTTATCAGTCTAATAGCCTAGTGTACTGCTATTCATGTAAAGTAAAAATAAATTGCAATAGTTAAGAAAACATAATTTTGTAGTGTAATTACTATGATTTAGAGCCCTCAGCTCTATTAGACCTGTTTTCATTCAACCGGATGGGGGCAGCATTGAGCTATATTCGCTCTCCTGTTAATCACATAGAAACCCTCATGATTTACTCACCCTGTTGTCATCTCAAACATTTATGACTTTCTTTCTTTCTTCAAGGTATTTTCAAGAATGTTGGACTGTGTCTTTACAATAGAAGTAAATGGGTACCGCCATTGTTCGCTTACTAATATTCTTCTATTGTGTTCTGCCGAAGAAAGCCTTACAGGTTTGAAATGACAAGAGTGTGAGAAAATAGAATAGACTTTTACAGTAACTAGGAGATAGTTTAAAAGAGAGATAACATATATTGTGTATTTTTATTATTATTATTAAATGTGCCCGTTTTATGAAGAAAAAGAAAATACAATAAATTAAAAATCTAAAATAAAATGAGGGTTTATGTTTATGCATTGCATTAAACAAACATTTTCAACAGTGTAACACACACAGTTACAATTGGTAACTATGACTATATTCGTTTTTATCTTCTTTTTGAGAACATTTGTAAAAGATAAAAAGCACATGAGTGATAGTATCCACACCAAACCATAACAGTGTAGCCATGGAGTCAAATCTTCTGAAGAGCTCAAAAAGCAGAATCGCTATCAGACGCATATGAAGTTTGTGTGATTTATCATGTAGTATCTGACGTCACCACCAAATCTCCTTATCTTCCTTATGTCCGGCTAGAAGAAGAGAGGGTCTCGTTCAGGGTTACTCTGAACATTATCAGCACTTAAAGGATCTTGAAAGCATTTTTTTCTCACCCACTTGAATCTGGTAATGGAAAGAATGCTAGACAGTTCACAGAGCTAGATTTGAGATTACAGGACGCGCTATGTAGTTCAATATAGGCTGTTTTATCATACTGTAATGTTAAAACTAAGTCTTCAGTGCCTTTACATTAGGTTTTACAATGTTAATGCTACAGTACTGACCATTATGGGACCAAAACTGGCTGATATGTAAATGTAAAAATGAAATGCACCCATAAATGCGTCTATGTATCGTATATCGACTATACAGGTGTGCACATGTGAGAGAACGACAAGAACTGCAACATTTACATTTGTTTATTGTACTAGTATGGCTTAACATAAATAATGCACACAAAAAAAACTCAAAACAGTTTTATAACACATCTAATAAAAAGTGCAACTTTAAATTACCGCTGTTTTTTCATAAAGGCACGAGAGCCCCGTATGGTACTGTGAAATGTAAGCCACAGCTGAAACAGAAAGGCTTGAAGACCGACAGAAAAGTCAAACATCATGACATACAGATACAAGAATCAGAGGCCGGCGGTCAGTTTCGTGCAGCGTGCATTTCACCGCAGTTAACACTTGAGGCTCACACGTGGTGTTACAAGGCACGACGGAGAGTGAAAAGGCTAAAAACAACGTGCACGTGAATTTGTGGGTGTCCACCTTACGATCAGCACGAATCAGAAGCAGAAGACACAGTGGAGAGGTCAAACAGAACTACAAGTGAATCAGAAAAGAGAAACATAAATGTACACATCTTACCAGAATGCAGCCTGGAAATAAAGTGTTGTGAAACATGAGTTGCTAATGCGAGAGAAAGCGTGCAGTGAATGTTTTATTTTAATGGCATTAGAGGATTAATATCACTCATACCACCAGAATTAACAAGAAACCTTCCAGTGTCAACAAAAAGCATGTTTAGTGTGAAACTACATTATTAACACTATTCAGTAAATCCTGGAAAAATCAGTGCAATTTAATTACACATCGTAACTGTAAATGTATTGCTGTAAAATGTAAAAGTACAGTATTATGCTGCCCGCAGGCAACATGTTATAGGTAGCAAATATCACCGCAGTAATGGTCCAGTGAATGTAATGTAAAGGAACGCAGTTTTTTCTGTAGTTTGCACTTCTTTAAAGTGCAACAACATTCTTGTATTGAAACAAAAGTTTAATTGTGGCTTGTTTTCCACAGAGACAATTTGTTGTCAGTAAAATTTTCATATAATCTGATGCAAATCTGAACAAGAAGTATATATGGTTGTCTGGATCTGATGACAGTAACAGAGGTCTAGTTTTGTTTAACAGATACATGTTTAACCGGTACATGTCCCTCAGTTTGTATAAACATACAAAGACTGCATTTACAGTGATGCACTCACAATAGTAAATCTATAGTGTAAAAGGTAAAAGACTGGTGTAAACATTACAATTCACAGTTTTGAAAATTATGGCCACCAAATATCAAAAGCACCTGCTTACATAGAGCACAATAGTTTTTTTTATTAAAAATCTGTATTTTTGTATGAAAAATGCGTAGGTTCTTCAATGAAAATACAAGCTGTGGCTTTCTAATTTTAAACACTCTAAACGCCTAAAGTTGTAAGTACAACACAGTAAATGCAATTTTTGTTTTTCACAAACTGAGACATAAAGCCACAGAAAAATTAAGAGACCATTTCAAAGACCATTTTCAGTTGAATTTACTATTTCTAGGTGTTTAGGTGAAATTATTATTTTTGTTTCATTCTGTGAAATTCTATCAAAATTTCTTCCAAATGTCAAATTAAAATTTCTATTTGCATTTATTTGCAGAAAATAGAAATGCTCTAGATGTTTTTTAGACCTCAAATACTGCAAAGAAAACAAGTTCATATTCACTAACAGTAATATTTGTGCATGTATTTAAGTAATGTTACAAAATTATTTTTTTATGTGATGCTCATGTTGTCAGACCTTCACATTGCTGTTGGATGACTTTGTCACTTCTGAGGTTTGTTCTGGTTAAAATTCAACAGACGCTGGACTGGAATGGCCACGATCTAGAAATGCTTAAATAAAAGTTCATATGAACTTTCTTAAATGAAAATGTACAATGGTCTCTTTATCTGCGGCTGTATGTCTTGAAGAAGTGTAAACATTAAAGGACAATGTGGCTTCCATCGACATCGATGAGATGCTTTTGCAGGTTGATCGGTCACGGTTTGTAAACTTGCATAAACACAGAACGTTCATAAATAATTAAAAGCAGAACGTCTTCATGTGCATAAGAAGGCAGCTCACGTATTAAAGTGCTTTAGGTTCTCTTTGAACCAAACTAAAACCTTTGCAACCCGAGAAAGGCTTTGGTCATTTGTACACCCCCTAAAACAAGCTACTGATCTTCTCTTCTCACTCACAAAATGTTGATGTGTTGACAAATCTCAAATTCCTTAAATTTGAAGGTCTTTCAATTCCGCAAATTTGTTTCCATGTTAACCCTTTAAAAGGCTTGTAGTGTTTGTCTTACATCAAGACCCACTGTCCCAAGTGCTGCTCCAGCCAGTGTTGTATAGGCTGAAGATTGAGCGGTTCGGCCTCTCCGTACGTTTGAAGCACCAGTTCATGCAGAACCCCGAGCAGAGGCACACTCACACTGAGCAGCTCGTACAGGAAGACGTAATCCTCTGCATTGTCCCTCAAGTGCTCCCCTGCCGCACACAGATTCCCATGCAGCCAGTTAAACACACGACGGGGTGCAGAACACACAGACCGGCTTACGTGCAGCGGCCAGCGCACACCTTTCTTCAGCCACGACGACAAGATACCTGGAGACTCGCTCCCGAGACCATTTTCATCTCCTCCTGGACTCCAGTTGTCATGAACTCTGTCATCACTCGTCTGTAGAGAAAATAATTAGAGGGACCGTACTGCAAGAATGTTACAGAAAAAGCCAGAAATGACTGTAAGGACAAGGTGTTATTACTGTATGTAGGTTTTGAGTCCTTCCGTTCTTCACCACAGATTTTCGTTGAGCAAAGTGGAGTTTGCAATACAACTTTCCTACATGAGAAAAATGCACCGTTTGTTACATGAAAGTAACATGTGGCAATCTGTTATTGTAAGAATTGACCACATTATTAGTGGAAGTATAGCTTGGAATTTAAAGGGATAGTTCATCAATAAAAGAGAGAAGAACGAGTATACATTTTGCTCTGTTCCCTGCTGTTCCAAACCAAATACTATTTTGTGGTTTTATAAGACTTAAAGGGATAGTTCACCTAAACATAAAAATTCATCTTTGTCATTGTAAAATTTTATGACTTTCTTTCTTCTGCAGAACACAAAAGAAGAAATTTTGACTTCCATTATGGACACAAAAACACATTTCTCCAAATATCTTCTTTTGTGTTCTGCATAAGTAAGAAAGTCATAACAATGATGAAACCATTTTTATTTTTAGGTGGATACAAAAGTCACATAAGCTACTTTTTTGAATTTGGCGGTCTCAATCCCCATCCACTTTCATTGTATGGGGAAAAAGCATCAAACTGTAATACCGCTAAACATGGAAAAATAAAACCGGTTTTATTTACAGAGAAAGATATTTGTAAGAATGTGAGTAACCAAACAGATCTCAACCCCCATTGACACTCATAGTATAAATTTCCCCACTATGCCAGTAAATTGTGGATGAGATCTGTTTGGTTACTGACATTCTTCCAAATATCTTTCTGTGTTCAGCAGAACAAAGACATTTATACAGGTTTGAAACAACCTGAGGGTGAATAAATGATGACAGAATTTTCATTTCTGGGTGAACTGTTCCTTTAAATTGGGGGTTGAAGTAAAATGACATCAATCTGACATTTTCTGAGGATCGTACCCAACAGCTCGGCTTATAAATCATTGTTATACTCTTATCGCTGTAAATCACGGTAAAGTAAGGACAAAGTTTGCACACTGACCTTCTATATACTTTCTCAATTTTTGCTTATTTCTAACTGATTACAGCTTTAAGTGACATTAGAGTCATTAGATGCTAGAATTGACATGTTTTTATAAACTAAGCCTTTAATGAGACACAAAATGAGTACCTTCTTGTGAGTCGAAGGAGTGTCCTCCTTGGCACAGTTGAGTTCTGCAGGTATCACAGCGGAAGCATTCTCTGTGGAAGTGGAATCCCTCTGCGCTCAGTCTCTCTACTGCAAACACCCGCTTTCTGCACACGTGACACACGTCGCCCAGGCTCTGAGGAAACTCCCTTCTGAAGGACGGCTGAGGGAAAAGGAGAAATCTTGGGTAAGAACTGAGGCACGCTGATGTTGGAGTGTAGAAGAGTATCTGTGGGTCCAGTTTGCTTGGCCTGTTATATATAAGCAAGCCAAACCATGAGAGAAATATCTACATTGACCAGGAAGCATGAGAAGCATATAACATAAAAGTAAATGTCTAATGCAGATCCTTTCAGACATTTTATCAAACAAAGTTGACTTCTGCTCATGATCAGTCACCTTAAAATACTAAAAAAAAAAATATTATCCAAATATAAAGTTTGTCCAATGTGCTTTAAGGGATAGTTCACCCCAAAATAAAAATGTTGTTATCATTTATTTACCCTCATGTCATTCAAAACCTGTAAATGACTCTTCTGTGCAACACAAAAGAAATAGAAATGTCTAAGTCAATGGGGTACAATGTTGTTTGGCTATCAATGTTCTTTAAAATATCTTCTTTGGTGTTCTGCAGAAGAAAGAAAATTAGGATAAAATGACATGACGGTGATAATAATAAAATTAAAATCTTTCACTTTAAATTTTTTAAAATGTTGCAAAAATGACCCTCTTATTTCTGAAAGAGGGTAAATAACTAAATCATGAATCAAGTTTTATACATCAATACAACCATACATCAATACAACGCTTATTTATTCAGATTTCAGATGATGTCAAAATATCAATTTCGAAAAACTGCCCCTTAAGACTGGTTTTGTTGTCCAGGGTCACATATTTGCTTTCATTCCAAATGAAGCACATCACTAAACAGTTGTTTGATGACTTACCGGCGTGTCCGAGTCACTTGTCTTGGGTCTATGATCATTTGCATACAGAGCGACCAGGGAATCTGCCCTGGCACCCACAACCACAGACACTTTCCCTACCGTGCGCTTATCAGCCAATAAGAGAGCGGGAAAAGAAAGAGGAAGAAAGAAAATCAGACAGACAGATAAAGTGATAAAAAACAAGATCATGCTGCAGGAACATTCAAGAAGCCAGTCTTTCCAACAAACAGATTGGAAAGATTCTAGATCTTTTCAAAGACATCACGCACATGCCTGAGATGTTTTAAAATGCTCCAAACAAAGACAGTTCATGAGTCTTTTATTTAAAAATGAGAATCAATTATGAGATGTTTCTAACAGTTTATGGCAACTTGGACCTGTTTGATGGGTGGAGCA
Organism: Oreonectes daqikongensis; assembly: GCA_026939265.1. Taxonomy (NCBI): domain Eukaryota; kingdom Metazoa; phylum Chordata; class Actinopteri; order Cypriniformes; family Nemacheilidae; genus Oreonectes; species Oreonectes daqikongensis. The sequence continues at coordinate 2,199,244 of JAOTQM010000434.1, read as the reverse complement.
AATGTTTCAGGTCAAACATCTGGCAACAGAAGAGAGGACGTCTGGTCTCTCTCTCTCTGTGGTCAGTGAAGATGTATGGACGTTTACAGCCAACCATGTGTTTTACTGGCACATTCTCATTACAAAATCATCCATGTGAAGAGAGACAGTTAATAAGAGACAAAGACAGACCTCCAGTTCTGCTACATGCCAGCAATCTTACAGATCTAAATACACATCATAAATGCCTGAGTTTATTATGCAGTTTTATTATGGGTTTGTGTGTGTGTGTGTGTGTGTGTGTGTGTGTGTGTGTGTGTGTGTGTCTCTTTAAATCAACAAAAGTATGACAGAGTAACACACAGCTAGTTAGCTAAAGTCATTCTCATGAGCACTCACCATTTGTGAGTTACTATTTGCTTCCCCTTGCATGTCTAAGCCATACAGTTGCATGTCTGGTTTTGATTTACAGCTTTAAAGAGATGTGAGGACAGACAGAGGAGTGAAATGAAAGATTCATGAAAGAAATCTTTTCATTCATAAAGAAATGATTCCGCAAGGACAAAGTCAGGACATTTACAAAAAGCGCAGAAGGTGAAATGACTTTATTACCTTAATGAAGAAGCGGATGAGAGAGTAAAAGAAAGGTAGTGAGGAGCAGTGCGTTCTGGGATGGGGTGAAATATTATGATGTTAGAATGAAGAGGACGAAGGGCAGAAGAACTGGTCTGTTCAGAGCAGAGATGGAGAGAAACAGATTAGGTGACAGAGAAACATGATGGGATTATGAGAAAGTTTGTTAATGAAGAAGTAGAAATGCAGGAACATTCAATGCAGGAACATTCAGCTTTGGTACAAAACCGAGATTAAATAAATAATATATTGCTAATCATGTGATATGACTATCCGCCAAAAGAAATGTTTATTTGAAGGTAAAACTCACTGCACCATTGAATAATAAACTACTGACTACAAAACACAAACATGCTGGGTTTATTTTTCAACAGAGTAAAGGCATAGCCCACCCAAAAATATAAAACAAACATTTATTCAACCACATGTCATTTAAAACCTCTTTTGAGAAAATATTTTGAGAAATGTCTCAGTGGCTTTGTGTCCATGCAATGGAAGTCAAAGAGAGCCAATGCTTTTTTGGTCATCAACATTCATCAAAATATCTTCTTTTGTGTTCTGCAGAAGAAAGAAAGTCATACAGGTTGGAAATAACATGAGGATGAGTAAATGATGACAGAATTTTCTTGTGGGGGATGAACTATTTCTTACAGGATTCTGCTTTGATACCTTGTTGTTGACTTTTCTGTCTACTTTTGACTGAGGAAACTCAGTCAAAAAAAAGTTTCTTTCTGATGTCTAAAATGAGATGCTGTGCCACTATTTAACTGCAAGCATAAAGTAAAAACGCTTTCCAAGGAAAGGTGAGACCAGACAGTGTTAATATTATATGTTTCTCCAAATTGGATGTCAGAAGACTGATGGTCCATATATGCACACAGACTGCAATTATATTTCTTAACACTCACCAGATTTGATGTTTTCACTCTTTCTCTCGGTGTCTCTTGTTTAAAACGTTGCTTGTGTAATGGTTCGGTTCTAGGTGCCTTTATCGTATCAATCGGATAGAGAGGAAAGAGAAGAAAGAAAACATTAAAGTTAGTTCTAGTAGTGATGATAAGAGTGTTTAGTTATTTCAGGTGTTTCTACAGTACCTGCTGCAGCAAAGAAGAGGGATGGGAGGAGGACAGGAAGCAGCAGTGCATTGTGGGACAGGGTATAAAGGAATGGAGTGAGAATGGAGAGCAGAGTAAAGAATGGGTGACAGATAGACTCTTAAAGGAACAGTGCACTCAAAAATAAAAACTTACACGATTTACGGTTTACTTTTCTTCTTACCTCATTTGTAAGTCACTTTGGATAAAAATGACTAAATGTAACTGTAAATGTGTGCTTTCTTTTCTTTGATTTTGAAAAGACGCCGCAAGTGGAAGGAGCCAGATTTGACTTGTTTCTCAAAACCAAGGTTGCAATCAAGAAGGACAACGAGATGTAAAATATGAGGAGAAATGGCCAAATTAAGGGGCATAATCGTCATATGACTTTACACCAAACAGAATAATTTCAGTTTTATTTTCGTCAAGCACCAAAAAATTATGCTTTAACCATATTTGTAGTTCATTCAGACAATGTAGCAGAGGTTCTAAGATCCCTTGTTTTTTTGTTGCAGGGGAAAATAAAGCTGTGTATCATCCGCGTATAGGTGGAAGGACACGCCATATTTCTCGAAAATAGCACCCATCGGAAGCATAAATATAGAAAATAAAATGGGAGCGAGAATTGAGCCTTGCCGCACTCCATAAGCAAGGGGGTATGAGGATGACCTATGTTGGCCAATAGAGACCATTTCAACACCGAGCCCCGTAACCCCACATAAACTCTCCAGCCTAGACATCAAAATTTTGTGGTCAACCATGTCATAAGCAAAACTTAAATCTAAAAGAACTAAACCCACAGCATTCCATTGATCTGTTTCTAATAAAATATCATTTACAACTTTTAAAAGTGCAGTTTCCGTGCTGTGTTTAGACTTAAAACGTGATTGAAATTTTTCAAAAATATTATTCGATATCATATGTGATTGCAGCTGAATCAGCACAATTTTATCAAGAATCTTAGAGAAAAATGGCAGGTTCGATATAGGCCTGAAAATAATTAGATTTGAGAAATCAATGTGTGCTATTGTGCACTCCCTTAACTATGACAGAATTTCCAAATTTAGGTAAACAATGTATGTGGATATTTATACATTTATCTAGATATGATTCTGATATTATAACATCTGGTATCAATGTTGATCACTGCCATAAAGTAATAAAAATTAAGTTTTTGCGTATGGCTGAAGCATAGTTTTACTGTTTTCTGTGCTTTAAGATGGAGATCAGATACCTTCTCCTGAACTTTTAAGAGTTTGGTTTCCTTTGGCAGAGCTGCTTTTTTCCCTTACGCACAGGAAAATCAGACCTCAAATAAACTCACAAATCGAAACATTCATTCCACATAAGATCAATGATATCAACATGTTATCATGTTTAAAGTTCTCCCGTGTGGATACAAGATGATGGACAAGCCTCAGAAACAAATGTTAATGCTCCTAAAAAGCTCTCACCGTCTGTAAGCTATTTTCTTTCATCTTCATCTCCTGTCCACAAAGCTGTGTTTCTATGTGCTGAGATCGGTTTGTCTTGTTAAGAGTTACGTGGAAGAAAGATCAAAAAGAGCAGGAAATGAAATTATTCATGAAATGTTGATGAACAGACATGCAGGGTTAAATGAAAGAGTGTTAAATGATGGAGATGGACATGCAGGCGTGTGTGTGTAAATAACACTACAGGAGAAGAGATGGTTAGATGTAATAAAGAGAAAGCATAGCAGCAGTGCATTCTGGGATTGGTTAAGGTGAGATTAATGTGGGGATTGAAGAGAACAGCAGGAGTCAGTCTGCCCTGATAACAGTGATATTCAGTATGAATTGAGAACATCTACACTGTAAAAAATCTGCAACTTTTTAAGTTTCTTTTTTGCATTGGATTTTTTGAGTTGTACTGACTTTTCTAATTGAGTCAACTCAACAAGATTGGACAAAACCATTGGATTAATTTACTAAATTAAGTTCAGCTGACTACAATCCAAAACATTTTTTTTACAGTGAGAGCATTCAGGTTACAGGTTACACAGAATTAATAACTTTTCTACACTATCAAAAATACAACTTCAAATTGCTTCCCAACAAAGGTAATACAGAAACAAAGATTTTTTAGTAGACATGCATTGCAACATTTTCAATTCAGTAAAAATTTCAATATAATAAGTTAAAATTATTAAAATAATTGTTGTTGTTGTCATCATTGTAAGTTACCTGTAGTATTTAGAGTTATTCAGTGAATTGAGTTAGGTGAACTAATTCTCCAAAACTTCAACTTTGAAGTTTTCTCAACTTTTGATTTTTTACAGTGTACATTTATCATCCATCTTAGGTCTAAGCTATAGCATGTGAAATAAGTGAGCGGACTATTGAAACTACACATATTGAAACCTAGCTGTCATTTGCAGGAACTACTTTTTACAGGCTATTTCTAACTCTTGTCTGGAATGTTTTCAAAAGCTAAATATGCTCAAAGATTTCTAAGAAGTTACAAGGATGCCCACGCTATGATGACAGATGATGACAAAGCCCGAAGCATGCATGAAACTAAAGGAATGCACTTCAGAGTCATCCTCACATGCATACATGTTAATCTCACATGACAATTAAAAATGGCTGAAAGTCATTGCATTAGATAACAAAACATCAAACCAATGAACTTTAAATAAAGATAAAACACACGTTTCATGTACAATATTTCTCAAAAAGAATTTAAATTAAATTATAAGCAAACACTGGAACATGTCTATACAGTAGTAAATGTGTGAACTACAGTACACCTGTGGTTATTTGTTTAGAGACCTGTGCAAGTTTAAGGGGAACTGACATACAGACACTTAAAATGCTTTTGGGAGCAGATGGTTAGACGTGAAACGTGAAATTACTTGTAAATAGCAACGATTGTTTACAGATGCCACTTGGTTTGATATTTGCTAACACAATGAACATCTACTACAACTACATTTTGGTACCTGGAGTCACTGTACATTTGAACAGAACTGCATATTACTAGTAGGAAATATAATAAATGCAGTGCAAGTGTTGGATTCATCTGTGGACATCTGGACTGTTGGCTACTTTTTATGTGTGCAGTAATAAAAGTAACTTAGTTCCCCAGACATTCATTCAAATGCTTACAGGAGCAGCCCAAGCATCATTACAGAACCTGAGCCATGTGGAAGTCCTTTCAATGTTTTTTTACACAGCTTAATGAAAACATTTATTCCTTATTATTCCTTCTAATACGTTTTTACTGGACATGATGCCTCTGAGACTGTGAGTTATAAAGTCTATTTTAAAATAAGGATTTTAATATAAAACCGGTTGTACGACATCCTAATTTGACCAACATCTGTTCTGCTACACAGAATATGAAGCAATTATGGAGGAGAGGGGTTGGGGGGTTCGGGGAGTTAATTACTCAGTATGTGATGATATCTACAAAGACTGCAGGTGCATGAAATAATGGTCAGTGGCAGGGCAAGCAGAGCTGTAGTCACCTGATGCTGAGAAGCAGCCTCACTCGAGAACAGAGCGCTCAGATGGATAGCTTTCTCTTTTATGTTTTTCTTATGAAACTCTCTGGCGTTTTGGGTCTCGGCTTTCCTCTGAGGGTGAACGTGGGGAAAGACAACAGCAGGTAAGAAAAGGCAGAAAATAAAGACTGTGCCTGATGTTAGATGAGGTAATCATCCCTTTTCACCAACACATTAAAGCGATACTTCACTACCAAATCAAAATTTCCCCATGTTTAACTGACCCTCAAGGCATCCATCGATCAAAGAACTGCTCGACACGGCTCTGTGGTCTTAACAGAGGTTGTCAAAATGGATATTTCTTTTAAACAAATGCATCAATTCACTTCAGAAGACCTTTGTTAAGACCACAGAGCCGTGTCGAGCAGTTCTTTGATCGATGGATGCACTTTCTGGACCTTTAAAAAGTCAACACCCATTCACTCCCATTCTACCACTTGGAAGTAAAATGATTATAACTTCGACTGCATTATGCTTCAAGAAGAAAACCATATTCAGTTAGGATGCCTTGAGGGTGAGTAAAACATGGGAAAATTTTGATTTGGTAGTGAAGTATCGCTTTAATATAATATTCTTATATATCTTTATTTTGCCATAAAGATGACATAACAGGAAGAAGAAGAAACAGAAAAGGACAAAGACGAGAATGAGAAAGGGGAAGAGATAAAAGATAGGTGACTTATCACCTGGCTGATCTGATCTTCCACCTTCTGGAGGCGCTGGAGCATTGCTTTCATGGCCAGTACTGCTGCTGAAGGGCGAGTGTCGGCATATCCAGACCCTGAGCTGGCTGTGGTTTCTGCCTCTGACTGAGTTTGTGAGTGTGTGTGGGTCGGTTTCCTCCGTGGATTCAGAGGACTGGAATGAAGTGAGGGGAAGAGAGGAGCAGAGTGCTCCTCACTAACACAGGAAACGGATGGGAACTGTGAACACACAGCACATGTGGGCAGCGCTGGGTCCATGACTGTCTGACTGATAACACAATCTCACAGATTAAACTGAATGAATGTTTCCCAATAGTCTTGAGGCTGAGATTTAAAAGGATGCATGTTTAAACTACTGGAGTGGTAGTGGAATTATACATTTAGTAAATTAAAATGTCTAAATAATCCTTAATAAACTTAAACTAAAAATTGAAAATTAGAAATGTTACCTTAGCAATAAACTGAAATAAGTTCAAGTTGAGGCACAAAAGTTATTAAGTAAAAATAAATAAAAACTAGACTGAAGAATAGTTCACCCGAAAATGAAAATTCTGTCATTATTTACTCACCCTCTTGTCATTTCAAACCTGTATGACTGAAGAAGATATTTTGAAGAATGTTGGTAAACGAATCACAGCGATACCCATTGACTTGCACTGGTTTTGTGTCTGTACAATAGAAGTTAATGGGTACAGCCGATGTTCGGTTACCAACATTCTTCAAAATATCTTCTTTTGTGTTCATACAGGTTTGAAATGACAAGAGGTTGAGTAAAAAGAGTAAAAAAGAGATTTTTGGTTAAACTGTCCCTTTAAACAAAAAAATGATTACAATTATAGCAACATAAAAAAATTACAAATTGGAAAAAAAACACTGAACTAAATTGCTAAAAATCAAACAAAAATTTACATGGAAACGAAAAATATCAAAATAAAAGCTCATTTAAAATATTATTAAAACTATAATAAAAAAACTATAATAACTCAATTGCTATGGTATTTACTAAAAAAATCCCACAATATTACTATGGTACACAATTACTATTATTAACATAACATTATGTCAAAAAACATGGTAAATTCATGTTTACATTAATTCAGTACCTGACTAATAACTATAAAATGATTCATTAAAATTCGTACATGCCAATATAGATATTAAAAGGACATTTACTGTGGGTCAGGCTCTTACAAATAGTACAGTACTGTACATGGAAGCTTGTACCACGATACATTTCTATGTGGTGTTTGTTTGTTTGTTTGTTAGTATAGACTGATTTTGTGGGTTCTACCTGTTTTTTAGGGGGTATGGGTGGTGGAACTTTCTTCTTGATAATGTTAAAGAGAGGGCTCATATCAGTCATGTTCACAGATGGAGGTCTTGAAGGCCTCTCAACATTAGACTCGGACTGAGATCAGAGATACAGTATGTAGCCAGTGTCAGCGGGACAGGTGGAAGAAAAGAGAAATAAGAGATTATTGAAGCAAGAAAAGGAGGAAGGAATATATGGGATGCAGAAGAAAAAACTCAGATTAAGCCTAAAAAGTAGGCTTGTCCAGGGCTGAAGGTTTACTGTAACTCATCATGGTAAACCATTTTTTAGGAAAACATCATGTAAATCCTCCTCCTGGTGTAGTCTTTACCTGCCTGCGAAGAGAGCAACTGCCTGTGCTGTTGTCAAACTTCGCCAGTAGTTGAGTGGCCATAAACTTGACCTTGTTTTCCTTCAGCTCCCGCCCTTCATTGGCTAGAAAAGAACGCTGATTGGAGGATTTGGTTGTGGCAGAGACCTGGCAGAAAAACAGACCAATCAGAACTCATTTCTGGTTTAATGTGCTGTCATATGCACTGGTGGCTTTACAGGTGTGTCTGACCTCTTCTAAGCAATCAAATTTCCGTCTTCTTTTCGATACGGCATCACTGTTCACTTCAATCTTTTCATCATTCTAAGACAAAAAGAAAATGAAAATACATTTTGCTTTAGCAAATGTAAAATGTCAAAATTTGGTTGCCATGAACAAAGTAACCTAAAATGTCAGTTTTCAGGTACCACTGTAGGTATATACCTTGGGTATGCGTTTTCGAGGCTGTAAATTCAGTGACTTGTAAACAGGTCTGGAAGAACATTTCTCTTTATTTGCATCTTCCTCATGCTTTGAATCTACAAAAGGCACATGACAGAAACATTTGCATGACTTTTACAATAAACAACAACTCGTAAATAAAAGTCTTACACTGAACATAAAATAAATAAATAAACGCATTACTTAAATTATAATTTATATTAATAATAAGACATTTCCTTCAATTATTATATATAGTAATTAAATTTAATTATATATGTTAGTATTTTTAATTATATATTAGTATAGTTAATCAAATGTAAGAATTTGTCCATGTATTTGGCAGAAGACGTGCTGCCTGATGCCATGTTAAAAGAATGTATTTAATTAAGCTGACATCACGTTTGGCACAGGTGTGCTGTTGGTGCATTGCACCATTTTACTTCTGGGGCCAGAAAATGTGTATGTAACATATTTACTGTACTGTCTTAAGCACAGGTCTGCAGGGCGGTGACCTGCTTCAGGGCAGACGTGCATTCCTAGCATGACTGAGCGCATGGCTGCATGAAGGAAACGAGTAACACTGATGTGTTTCAGTGCAGGAGGCCAGAAACATGTTTCTTTTTGGGGGCTTTCTAATAAACCATTGTGTGCTTCTTTAATAGACACACCTTATGCTAACTCAAAGCAAGAGAATGACACGCTCAAAGCAGGTAAGAGGTATACAGGGTCAAATGCTAATATGTGGTAATCTTTTAGCACCTTGAGTGGGCAAAAGCCCTAATGGAGCTTTTAGCAGATAAGCTTTTTACCAAGCCAAACGCTATTGGCTGTTTTAAAAGGGGGAGGAGTTCATGAGTCTATTAGATTAGATTAGATTAGATTCAACTTTATTGTCATTACACATGTACAAGTACAAGGCAACGAAATGTAGTTTAGGTCTAACCAGAAGTGCAATAAGCAAATGCAGGATAAACAGTTGTGCATAAATACAGAATAAAGAAAATTATGAAGAATTTACAAGTGGGAATGTACTATGAACATTATATACAGATGGTTATTTACTAAAAACAGAAAGTTACTGATGGATATGTATTAGGAATGTAATGAAAGAATTGCAGGTGTACCTGTAGGAGGTAAAGGTGTACCACGAAACAACTCATAAAACTTTGAGAGGTAGGCGCTCATGCTGATCTTGTCCAGCTCCTGTCCTGAGACCAGCTCTTTCCCAGTGATGAACGGCTTGATGCCACATTCTCTCTCGGCTACGTCAAACGCCAGCTGAAGGTTTTTGTCGCAGTCTTGCTGATTCAGAGACTCGTAATTGCTGAAGGAAATCAGGAGATAAGAGAGAGAGCGTGACATCTCAGTTAAACAAGCTGCAACTAAGGGAGATATGAAGTTATGAACCTTCTGTTTTTTTTAAGCTACTTCTGACAGTCCACAGGCCGACAGACATGACAAACGGCTCTTGATAACGTGTGTGAAATGTTGCACGTGGTTATGCGGGTTACACTTCAGCTTTAAAAAAATGTTTAACAGTCTCTTTGTTGAAATGCCAAAGTACTTTAGGCTTGTCTGTTCTTGGAAGGAAAAATGTGCTTTAACATAAAAATGTGATTTCTCCAGAGGTCAAAGTGCTTTTCACATGTGCTGATCATTTTAAGATTAAACAGTAACTAAATGTAAAGGCAAAAGCTAATAAACGTACAGGAGTGTTGACTGGAGCGGTTGCTAACACAAAACATGATTTGTGGGCACCTCAGCCGTCAGACCAAATATTTATTAAATGTGTTTACAAGTTCATTCCATTGCTAATGTTTCATGTGTCTGATGAACATCATGAAACTGTCACGTACAGTAAACTACTGTTTGTCAGACATTGTCATAGGCTTCCTTTTATGTGGGTAAAAGAGGTGTTAATAATGTGAATGAATGTCAGAGTGAGCTTACACCACACAATAAACTATTACTACAATTTATAGTAACTGTGTAAGGTCTCCTCTTTTAAAACAGCAGCATGGTAATACCATAGTGCATGACCACTCCTTAAAAAATAACTATGGTTTTATTATAGTAAAGTGTAAGTGTTTTTTGGTCAAACTATGGTAACTGTGGTGAGACCTTAGTCAATTTGTGGTTACTGCATTTTTACTACTTATAAAAAACTATGGATACACTAATAAACCATAATCGGTAACACTTAGGTGCTACTTATTACCAATTAGTTAATGCATTAGCTAAAATTAACAATACTAATACAGTATTTATTAATGTTAGTTCATGTTAATTTAAATAATACATTATTAAAATCAAACGCTGTTAACATTAGTTAATGCACCATGAACTAACATGAATAACTGTATTGACATGAACTAACATTAACAAGGTTTAATAAAAAACTAAATTGTTCATTGTTATCTAATGTTAGCTATGCATTTACTAATGGTAACTAATAGCACCTTATTGTAAAGTGTCAATACCATCATTTTATCTACTAATAAGATCAACAGATCTTGCAATGTTTCGTTTTTAAAGACGTGCAGAAGAGAGATGCTGTGAAGAATCATCTCACATAAGCTGTGGTCTGAAGCGATGAATCAGTGCACAGAGAGCCAGGCCACTCGTCCAACAAGAAGTGAGGTCAGTCACATTCACACCCCTGTAGCCGTCAGTCTGCTTCTGACACCACGTCAGTAATCGACTGGGCCGGATCTCAGACTCTGATAAAAACACATACGAAAGTCAAGGTGATGATAACTTCTATTTATAAGGTGTGGAAACATGTCACATCAATCATAGAGCAACATAACCCTGCTCTTACGTGCGATTTATTCATCTTTCAGGGCAGTGTGTCAGACTGACAGCTTACAACTGTTCATAGACGCACTAAAGTCGTGTGTGTGTACGCGCACAATAGAGCAGCACACGATGATATGACTGTTGGGAAATAGCAGCATGACTACATCCTAAAATTGTCTGCTTGTTCCTCTTTTTTTATTTCCTCCTAAAAGGCAAAATTTAGTCAAGCAAAGTGCTTCTAAAGATCTACATGTGCAAGTTTTGATGTCTGTCTGACAGTTAAATAGGCAAAATACTACCCTCTTAAAGGGACAGTGAACACAATACAACCAAGGTGGATGGAAGTAAGTTGTCAAGCTTCAAAAATAACTAAATAAATATAGCAATACAGCATTGCACTTGTGTACTAATATTGACAGAACTTGAGTGAGCTGTCCCTTTAAAAAGGAGTACATGGAGCATTCCTTACTCCAGAGATACTGAAAACTGTAGGGGATCAGTTCAGGGTAATACACTTCTCACTTTGGCTCCGCTGGTAATAACAAATCTCAGACTGGGTTGAACTCCCTAAGCAGAGATAAATTCTGCCTCTCCCTGAGCCTGCCACATCACAGGAGCAGCGCACACTCTGTGTTTTGAGAACAGAAGCCAGCTGTTATCTGCTGAAGAACGACATGCTGTAAACACGTTCGCCTATTTTGACTGTCTACGATTATCAAAGGCAAATCTCATGCCGCAGACACCAGCAAAAGAAACCGGACGGTCCACTTCACAGTGAAAGAGTAAAACGTCAGATTGATAGGAAGGTTCTTCTAACCTCGTCTGGCCAGATTAACAGGGCGTCGTATTGTTGCGGCCCGTCCCAGAGAGGACACTTTCATCTCTCCACAGATATAGTTGCTGCGGACCTACAAATGAAAAAAATAACAGTAATGAATTCTAATGACAGTGATGTCACATCAGATTATTGAATCTCTATGATCATTACAGTTGTTTTTATGAATAATAATATTCATAAATGTTATTATTGAAGATTGGTGTATTTTATTGATTATTGCTGTAATGACAACTTATTGTACATAAGGTGCGATGTCATCTTACCTGGTGTGGCCTCACACAGGTTGAGTTGAGGTTTGGATAGCGTGTTCCTGGATCTATGGTGTACAAATCGAAGTTTTTGGCGATGTTCTCAGGTGTTGTCTGAGGTAGCAAACGGTACAAACTCTCCCTGAAGAAACGACAAAGAAAAAACCTACATTAACTTCTGTAATATAAATGTAAATATAAACAAAGAATATCGTCGCTGTGCTTCCAAAACCTCGGATGTCCAAATTTGCTGTTTTTCAGGAAAAGGAAAAAACACTGTACTCTGTAAATGATTAAATACTGTGTTGTCAAGTGTTTTTTAATACTTTTTTATAGGTTGAATATTTGCAAAAGACAAACATAAAAAGTGACTAATAATCATGATTTATGGCAAAAATAAAAATCACAAAATATGGATATACAAGGTTTTAGAAGGACACCAGTGATACACTTAATCAAGTTATTATAAAAACCCTTTATGGTAATATTGTCAGCATTGATTATTATGCTATCAGCTACCAATAAGAGTAAACATCCTATTCACTCCATTTAACACCCTGGGTTTAAAATCTGCTGAGCTTTTATTGTTTACATACTTGTGCACTTTCACTGACCTCTCTGCCAGCACGTCAAGAGGACTTCTCCCCTGTGCCCAACTTTTTACCATCCAAGCTGTGTCAAAGGCCGCCAGAAAGCCGCGGGCACAGCCGGTCCCCATAGGCCAGAAGGGCTACAGACAGACGCAGTATACCAAGTTCACAGTTATCACAATCGAACATAATTATAAAAGCACAAGAAGAAAAATTGCACAATAGTATAATCTCCTCACCTCTAGAAGACTGTCTCCTACAAGTGCCACCAGTACATTTCGCCCGAACCGCTCCCTGACCAGAGCGGCGTTCTCTGAAGCGTACATGCAGGTGAAGTCAAACATGGCCACGTCAGGTTGACCGCAGTGGTTCATGGCGTAGTCCAGAGTGGGCAGCTGGTACAGGGTGGCGTAATCTGCAGCCTCTCGGCCGTAAGCCAGCAAAGCCTCCTGGTTGACATTCTCACTGTTCAGTAGTGCCTCAGTATCGATGTAATCCTAAAAACAATAAACCGTGTTACTGATAATAAAGAATGCTGCTTTTCATTTTTAATAAAGCTGTGAGCTTGCATTATAAGTAAATAAACAGGGTTAACTGTAAAAACCACTAGCTTGAGGAAACATCAGAAGACTTTCCAAAGTTGGCCATCATCCGAAACAGGATTCACGGTCACCCACGGTCACCCACGCACTCTTGACTCGATCCATGAATCAAATCAGAACTGACTGTGCCGATGCTAATGTGCGTCAATGATGAGGCTTTAGTACCAAGAGTACTAGAGAGCGTTTATTTTCATGTTTATGGGACTGTGTGCATTTATTAGACAGATAGAGACAGAACAGAGATTGTACGCTCGTGTTTATGAGCCTCTGGTCTCATTGTTTTGTCTTTGGACAAGATCACTTAGTGATCTTGCAAGAAGTTGGAACAGAGTGCAATCGATATACATGACATACAATAAACCAACAAACTCACATGAATGATGACACCCTTGTCCAGCAGGCTCTGCTTCTTCGCTGTCATGACGAAGTAGTGCGTGTTGTCTTTGTAGTAAACAATGTTCTCCAGATCAATGCCTGTACAAAAGACAAACTCACGATCTGCTTACGAATCGGTCAGAGAGTATAAAAATATAATTCTCCTGGGGTCAGCTTGAGTTTAAGTGAGAATTTAACAAGAATTCAAAAGGGATACATATACTAAGCTAATACACCTTTGAATAGAGGAAGTTCATAATCCCTTGAGGGATAAACATTTACATTTACGTGACACATCATAGCTAGAGAAAGATAACTGAAATATGTCTGTTCATAACTCCAGATAACACTGTTAGAGTTAAGAAAAACATAAGGGGAAAAACAAGGAAATGCCCGGATTTACATCAAATGCACAAATTGTGTATTTAAAATAATTTCGTTTGTTAAACAGTTTTAACTTTAAATACAATGTTGTGAAATGTTGAATTTGCAGGGAGGTGAATGGTTGGGTTAGATTATACAAGATCTTAGGCTTTGGGCTTTTGACGGGCTAAGTCCGGGTGTATTTTTCTTACCAGTTTCCTGCCTAAGATCCTGAAAGAATTTCTGGTTGAAGATGAAGGCGACTCCACTTATCTCCTCCACCTTCGCCTCAGCTGTGGTGTTTCTGTTGATGAAGTTTGCTGTTATGGCAATGGCCAGCTTGCCACGGAATTCCTTTCTCCCAAACCCTAAGAGAGAGAAAGGGGATGTTTTTTTAAGATGAAGACTTGTAGAAAATGGAAGCGGTGTGTCACGTTACCATAATGTTACTTGGTAGTTCTGGGTGCCACAATGATATTTGGGTCTCTAGATATGATTCAGTCTCTCCTTCTATAGATACCTACTATAGAAATTTTACCTATGTAACCATCAGTCATGAATGTACTGTATGTGCCTTGATTGTACAATTCAACATGTTTCAGTTGCTGAAAACAAACAGGTTTGTTCAAATGTCATACACCATACATGTACTGTATGAACAAAACGCATTCAATACATCAGCATGTGTCTAAAGACGGAAGCTAATGTATAATACATCGTTTTCTCTTCCTGTTTGATGGAGGTGCATCAATCCAGAGGAAATCTGACACTTTTCCGAGATCAAAAGCCTGTTTTTTAAAGCTTAAAGCGGCTTGATCTCTGAGGCTCACTCAAGAAGGAAAAAGTACTTTAAGGTGGTTAATGTCTTTATCTACCAGAACCAAAGAATGACAGCAAACATGTCCTTCCTGTCTGGCAAAAACATGACGCTACAAGCTTCCAGTGAGTGACAGTGATTGATACGCTGTATTTGAAGGACCTCATTACCTCACAGGATGGGATGGAGGGGGATATTACAATCGCCTATAGTCTCTCATCATGCTAAATTACGCGCAGCGCTTTTTAGAAACAGACACATGTGATCATGAATTAAAACTGTCCTATTTCTGCCATGCTTTGAAATCGCTAGGACATTATGTCTCTTTTTCATCATCTGAATTACTTCTTTCCTCTGACCGCTGCTCTGCCTCAAACTGGGATAAATTTAACTTTCCCCAGACGTCCTGAACTAGCTGACTTAATGTCCTAAACAAGAAAAAAAACAGTTTCTTTTCTCCCTGAAGTTACTCATAATTAGGCAATGAGGTAACATCTCATAGCTTGGAAGGGCCCACAAATGGCCTTTTTTGGAAAAAGCATCAGATTAGGGATAAACGAAAGGATGACGAACCTGGAAACCAGTCCAAAGACATGCTTGAATGCTGAAATGCGTTCACAAACCAGACACGTGCTGATTGGTTGATCTCATATGTAACCGGTGGGCGGCTGGTGACATCATGCAGTATCGCTTTACACAGCAGAACTTGATTTTATGGCTTTATAACATTTTTGGAGGAAACAACCAAGAACACAGGCCAATTTTTTAGTTGCTGAAGTTGTTTTTACAGATAGGGTGAGCGACCTGGATTATATCTGAAGAAGTTTTATTAGCGGTGCTTTCCAAAGCAACATCACTATTACTATTGCTCATAGTCAAGGGTAGGGATTTGGAAAAGCCTCATCCTACACAGTTTGTGGTACAGAACTGAAAGATATATCGTTAAAATCATATTTATTTTATATGATTTATATTAGTGACTAAAAGGGACAAAACTCAGACTTACTAACATGATGTGCTAAAAATAAATGACATAGCAACATCTTGGCAACTACTCAAAATACATAAGAAATGTGACCTTATTTTTGCATGGACAAGCACTTTTACATTTTCCTCTGACAATATTAAAACACTAGCTTTTAGCTATGTTTATATTTGAAGAGAGTTTCAGAGAGCAGCCCAATTGTAGATGCAGGTGAACGACCACATGACTTGCTATTTTTACATTTTGTAATCATAGAGTGAGGATTATTTTAGCCTCTTGGTTACTGTGTAAACAGCATGCATGTTTATTTTAGTGCACATAATATATGATTCAGTATGGCACATGAAACTTTATTTCACTTAAACAGTAAAGACAAGAAAAGGCTTTTATGTTTGTGACAGTGGACATCCACAGCTGCATCATGAGTTTTTGGGTTCGTACCTTCTAAAGAATTGCGTCTCCCATCAGCTCCTACAACCACATCAAAGTCAAAATCAGCCACAGGGTGATCCGCGGGCCGGATCTCTACCCTCCAGCCCGGCCCTGCAGAAACAAACACATCCATTCAACAGTGTTCAGTCTGACTTGCAATTCACGAACTATATCTCCTTGACAGCAATGAAAGTTTTTGCTTGTGAGATTTTTATCCTGAGTAAAAGACCCCAGTTATTATCACTAGTGTATGTCTCCTTTAAAGTTTCAGAAGAGACCTTAACTTAGACAACAACATGTATCAACAAGTGAAACTTACTCACATACAGGTATGCATTACATCATCTTGCTTAGCACACTATGCATTCCAAAAATATGACCTCACAGTATTTCATACAACTATTATAAAAAAAACCTTTTAACAGTTTAAAACAAAACTAATCCATTTAAGGCGATATAAACCAGAGCTGTCTAAAAATACATAAGTTTTACATGATCTTACTGCACTAAACCCCGAGCACATGCATATCATCTCAAGGTCACATCCACTGGTTCTTAATATAGATATCTCTTTTGTTTTTATCAGGCTACTGTCATTGCTGTAGAAGACAGAGAAATGAATAGCTAATGGTCTGAGCGTCCAATCAGACGAGGCCCCGGGGAAGAGAGAAGCTTATGCAATGTTATTCTTACAAAGATGACCAGAGTGGTCACATCTGGAAACACTCCATCATAACGCGTCTGGACCCGTGAGATCTGTTTCTAATTATCATGATCTACTAATCATTTCTTCATCTCTCTGATCCCCAAAATCGTGTGAAGTTAAAGGGAGCCATTGCTGTGTATGAGAAGTCAAATCTGTGCATGATATTCAGTGCCACGTGGATTCAGAAAGGGACGTTTAAAACATTTTCCATTTTCCGTGAACAGAATTGCAGGTGTTATTTGGTTGGCATAAAAACAGCTATTGTAGCGAGACAGGAAACACTTTCTCTGTCCATCACAACATCCTCCTGGTAATGTGAGAACGGCCCTGAGAACCTTCAAATACAATTTTCTGATGATGGGGATGTAAGGTTCAATGAGACAAAAGGATTGAGACAATAATGCTCTAAACAAAACCATTCTATTAGCTCATACTGAAAAAGCATTCAGGGTATAAAGGCTTCTTCTATACTCTCAAATAACTCAAATGAAACCAAACAAAGGCTGAGCAGTGCATTTACAGCAGCAGACAAATGTATGGACACACCTGACTGAAAGTATGTTTCTCATGACCTTTTATTAAATAATATGACATTTTCATAAACCTTATGATGTTGGTTAAAAAGACAGTTCGCCAAAATATGAGAATTCTTACATCTTTTTGTTATTCTCATGTCATTCCAAACCAGCTTGACTTGACTACAGAACACAGAAGAAGATATTTTGAAGAATGTTGTTAACCACATTGGCTCCCACTGACTTTTATTATATGGACACAAAACCACTGGGACATTTCTCAAAATATCTGCTTTTGTGTTAACAGAAGAAAGATTTGTATACATGAGGGTAAATAAACAATGACAAAATGTTTATTTTTGTGTGTACTGTCCCTTTAAGAGACTGACCATATGTGATGTGATGTGATTTGATTAGACAAAGTGCTTTTCTCTGCCAAATCTAAAATACTTAAAACCTGTTTTCATTTTTTTTTACAATTGTTTACATAATTCCATTTATGTTAACTGTTCTGGTTTCACTAATATTATAAAACCTGCAATAAAAGCTGGAGCTGTCCAAATGTTTACAGTATGACTAAAGGTCTGGAACTGGGGTCACCCGCCTCACCCTCATTCTTCTGGTCCTCTATCGGTTCCAACAACTTGACAATCTCCACATTAATATGAAACTCCACGCCAACGACCAGAGCGATCTTCAGAAGCATTAGCTGGAGCTGCCGAATGCCTGTCAAAACCAGCCAGAACAAAAACCATCAGCCCTATAGTCACGCAAACACTGCTTTAAAAACACAGCAACCAGTAAGACTAACAGATGTGAGAACACAAATGGTGCTGTCAGGAGAGAAAAGGGATTTTCAATTAGAGCTACACAGTTAGGATAATTCACCAAAAATGGAAAGTCTATTATCATCTCTTTTCCATGCAGTGAAAGTGGGACTGGAGCTTCAAGTTCCAATAAAGGACAAAAAATATGGGTAGTCCATTTGACTTGCTCCATTCGGGCTATTAAATAATTGAACTTTACTGTATTGTTACTTTAATGTTTTTTTTGGCATTTGAAATCATTTGTGTTATTTGTGTTCTTTACTGGTGTTTGAAAGGCACTGGTTATAACACTTTTGGTGATTCCAGTGACATAGTGGTAGGCAGACATACATTTATTTAGGAGGTGAACTATGTCTTTAAATAACTCAGAGCTTCAGTTTATAATGTAAATAAAGAATGGGAATTAAAGGGTAACTAAAATATGAATAATGCTTTTTTAAAAGGTAATGAGTACAAGATGCTTTTGATATGAGCACAGGTTTTAAACTTACTAATGTGATCTATCGCTCCAGCGCAGAACTTGCCATAGAACTTCTTGGCACCCAAACCTCTGAGGTCATGAATTGTGAAGGGCCAGAGATGCAAGACATTGTTCCTGGAGAACGTGTCTCTCTTTTCTATCACCACCACTTTGGCCCCGAGGAGCGCCAACTCGATCGAAGTCCGCAAGCCACATGGACCCCCTCCAATTATCAAGCACTGAAAGTTAGAGCAAGAATTCTACAAAGTCAATATTCTCAAATAAAACTGTAAAGGTATGGTACATACAAGGCTTTTCTTAACATCCTTTTTGAAATTCAATGAGCCTGTTTGACTCTCTGTGAGCAGACTCCTGCCCACTCTTTCAGGAAGTGTCTTATATAGCAGCAGATAATCAAAAATAAATAAAGATCAAATGCAAATGTTTATACAAGCACCACATTGTGACCAGCTCCAATAACTGGAGGCGTATGTGTGACATCCTCAGCATTAAACCATAATTACAGCATGTGATTTTAAAGCCATGATTCACGTATCAAGGATGCATGAAGACGTCAGGTTTTTGGACATGTCTGGAAATGCCTGCCGTGGGGATGATTTCATTCCCTCTGGTTTAGTGATGAAAGATCTCTTTTATGTGGCGAGATGATCACCATACAAATGTATTCTTCAGTCATAAAATAAAGTCAGCACTTGGAGCTCAGTTTCAGTCCAGATGGTGCCATGTAACCTTTTCCATTTTGATCCTTATATTTCCCACTCCTCCCCTGATATCCCACACACACATTCACACAGTTTGACTGGTCCTCAAAATTAGAAAGCTATAGCGAGGCTTCCTCTCAGCATGTGTGACTTCAGAGTTGGGATGAATATTGTGATACACCCGCCACTGATTCTGGATCTTATCATGTTTATGCAGTTTACAGTGTCTGTGGTGGCTGTTTACTCAGTGTGACCTACAGTAACAGAAGCCCAGATGACATCATGAAAAGACCTTCAGCGACCAGTAATAAAAATTGAAAAATATCAATAGGATAATGTTTGTGTTTATTTGTGAGTAACAGAGTTGAAAATATTTATGAGATAGTGTTTATGTTTATTTGTGAGTAACAGAGTTGAAAATATCTATAGGGTGGTGTTTTTGTTTATTTGTGAGTAACAGAGTTGAAAATATCTATAGGGTGGTGTTTTTGTTTATTTGTGAGTAACAGAGTTGAAAATATCTATAGGGTGGTGTTTTTGTTTATTTGTGAGTAACAGGATTGAAAATAGTGTTTATTTGACACTACAAAAATGCTGGGTTACTGTTGAAAATAACCCAGCATTTTTTTAGAGTGTAACAGGGTTGAAAATATCAATAAGATTTTTTTTTAAATGTTTTTATTTGAAACATTGAAAGTATCAATAGTGAGTAATATCAATAGTGTGGATAGTGTTTGTATTTATTCACTAGTAACAGGGGTCGAAAGGGAAAGTTTATGGGTGGTTGGGTAAACACAGAGAGAAAAAAGTGAATATTATATGGCTAAAGGGGTGAGAAGTCATTCATCAGTGCTTCAGGTATAAGGTTGGCAGCCACAGATGGCTGCTGCAATGTCTTGACAGGCCCATCTCCGCACTGCTCTTTTCATTCCACTGGATGACCCAGTCACCACCAGCAGAGACTGACAGACCAGGTGCTGTTTCTGTTTGACATTACCTGTGCTAAAAACAACAGGGCATGAACAAAGCCGGTCTATTCAGAACAGGCAGAGAGGCATGCAAGCACTCCAGGGAGTAGATTTACAGTCCCCACAGACTAATAAAACGCTCTGTCAGTCAGAGCAGATATGAACACAACGGTATCTCTTTTGTTTCTGCTCATCCCCACCCTGAAACTACAAAGTATAGTAGTGCAGAGGTGAGCTTTCCTGTTGAGTCAGCTTGCTCTGTTTCCTGTCCATCGCTGGCCATTTGGCTATTTTTTCCTATAATAAGGGTAATTTTGTTGTGTTTAATATCTTTAATTGTTTTTAATGAAATTCAATGTTAAGCAAAACTGGTCAATGACATCATTGTAAAGGCCAGCTGAAACTGCAAAATCCCATTACACTGCTCGCTCAGCCCGTCTTATCTCATGGAAAAGTCTGCAGAACAGGAATTGACTGCATGACCTACCACATCAGGCTTCCTGCTGAAAGTCACAGTGTCGGACCAATAGTCACTTTCCACAAATGCCAGTGGAACACTGACTTTAACCCACACACTGGTTCTAACACATAATGTCATCACAGTTTGCTGAACCAAAGATTCAGCCACTATTGAAAGCTACTCAATGAACTGAAAAAGACCACCAGGAGAGCCAGCCTAGACTCACAAGCATTCATGCCTGCATGGGAATAAAATCATTTAATAGATGAGGCCTATCCAGGACAATACAGTCATACAATATAATGCCACTGTATGATGGCTATGCTACCATACACACTATTGAATTGTGTTGATCCTGAATCACAAAGTCACAGCTGTAAGCCTGCTCATATTTACATTCTTTGTTATCAATGCATTTTAGGTACATTCTATTTTATCAGTTTGTGTTTTCCTTAGGAATCGTACCCCTGACCGTATAAGTTACTAGTTACTATACCAGTTCAGCTATAGGAACACACATGCGCAAGCACACACAGACAAAAAGAGAAGAACTTCACTTCCCCAATAAGGAAGTTGAAACGTTTGCACTCTGGTAAATCGTAAATTCAGTCTGGGTCATAAGCTCCACTGCTTAGACAGAAGAACTGCTTCAAGAATTTACCACAAAATCCGGTAGTGTAACCACAACCCCTCCCCTGAAACAGGCCAAATATTTTGAAGGAAGAATTTAAATACACTCTCTGTTTCAACATTATTTAAACACTACCCACTACTGTATTAACTGTATAAAACTAATACCTTTTCATTATAAAAGTGCATTTTTAAAGCGCTAGATGTTATACATTTTCTTTGACAAAGAATGCTAACTATAAAAATAAATAAAAACAACAAACCCCCTGAAACATACAATCTTAGAATTCTTCAAAGTTTTTCCATATCTTGTTGGCAATGGCTATCCAAGCATTCTGACAAAGTATGAGATTTTTCTCAGCTATGGTAATAAAGTCAGCATAAATCAATAAAACAGGTACTGGCATGCTTTCCTACTTGTTGATAAAGAGAGAATGAGCTAATATCCTGGACAGACTGTGAATCTGGCAGACATTTAGATTGTGGTGAGAAGTGATATCATGTCACTCTTTCTAAACCATACCTAGAACAAACAGGGATGGGCTCTTCTGACTTGGGGCGGTGTACATTGGAATTATGTGGGGCCCAGACATTCCTGAGGGAGCCAGACATATCTTAAGTTATCATTGCAGAAATGACACAATTCACCTTTACGATCAGCACGTCAATAGAAATCGATATGGCAAGCGAAGTCATTCTAATACTAGGACATGGCGAACCTGAAATGAAATCCAAACCGTGAAGTGGAAACTTTCCACATTCTCTATTTAATACTCATACTGATCTATTGTAAAGTTACAACATACCTGATCTGTTGTATGAAACAATAAGGAACACAGTTCTGGGTTTGATAAACACATGGAGAAAAGTCCTTAGTCGGGACAGCTGCGTATAACTATTAAGAGGTTAATTATATCCTAAAAAGCTGCATAATTACACTCCTTCACATCAAGAAAGTTATTAGGGCGTTTATTGCCAGTATGAAGTGATCTTGTTAAATTCTGCTCACTTTGAAACACTTCAAACACATGCTCACAACAGGCTGGGCCTGATTGTACATGGACTTCAAAGTGTGTCGGTTATGTCAGAGGTGTATAAAGACCTTACATAATGAACAGTTATGTTTTTATTACCTTAGAATGAGCTAGTTTTATCTACATACACCGTGGGTCTCCTTACATGGAATTCTCTATGTTGTTTCTATAGTATCCCTAAACGGACAAACTGCTCTACAGAGCGCGTTTCGTAAATATGTTCGCCAAAGACATAAACATCTTTGTCCGAAAGGGAGGGGTGAGCAGTGGAGAGAGCCGTTGGTTGCAACTCGCAACCTTAGCACTAGACGCAGCTAAAATGTCCACATTGCTCCTTTAACAGACTAGAAAATGTGAAGTACATTTTAATGTCTGTGTGTGTGTTTATGAAACCCATCAAAATCATTCACATAACAGCAACCAAACTTGGATGTTATGACCGTTCTGTTGTATACACAAATATAAAACAAACCCAGCTTAACATGAAGGTCTGAGCTCATACAGCGAAACAGAACTGAACCAAGTTGCCCCTAAAATCATAGAGAACTGGTCTAACCAACAACATCTGCCACTAACGTCATACATAATGATGTCATACCACATTGCAATCCTATTCCAAGAATCAGGACAAACATTTCAATGAACAATGTTTACTTTATAAGGATCTCATATTGTCCAAATTATGACAAGCTTACCTTGGTACTCTCACAGGCTTTGCCTTTTTTGTATTCTTTGTGGCTGGCTCTCTTGTCTAGTTTGCTCCAAAGCGCTTTGGCCTTCCAGCATGTTACAGCGCTTTTCAAACTGCTGTAAAAGGTGCTGTGCTCCTGAGGGTCGAGCTCCAGGTAACCGCATAAAATATTGAAGGCCTGCAGGGTGCTTTTACAGTCAGAGGCCTGGACAAAGTTCTCAAAGAGCCGTCCTGCCTGGTTCTTCTCATCTTCTGTGTCACCCATCGTCTGTCCTGTGGATGCTTTGCTAAATCCAAGCTTGCTCCTTTTCTCCACAATGCTGAACTGCTACATCCACGCTTTGGTGTCCTCACTCATACCAGATCTGAAAAGACAACAAGACATTTCTACTAGATCTTTCAGAGGATTGTGGGTGGTGCTTGTCTGTGCAAAATTCATGCTGCCAAAATGTTTTTAACATATTGCTGTGTGGTTGCATATTGGCTCAAGTCCGAAAGAGACCACCTGTGCCCAAATTTAATTCTAAATTCCAAATTTTGTGTGTTGCTATGTGGTTGCCAGGGTGTGCAAAATATGGCTTAGGCACCCTTCAATGTAGGTCAATGGGACTTTTACAGTATATTGTCATTCAATAAGGAAAACATTGTTTAGAAAAGTAAAAGCGGACCTCTCCTTAATAAGCCACATAATTTGAGCCATTATTCATCTCCGCAACAAAAATTACATTCAATATAATGTGCCAAAGTTTAATACTACGGATTGGTGCTTGTTCAAATCCCTTTAAGCGACAGGAAATGTGATGTTGGCTTTAGCAAGCAATGCTAATTATGATGTGATGTCATGTGTTGGATGCAATGATCTAATGTCTTGACTAAATGGGAAACAGACAATGAATAAATCTCAAACAATACTTCTTTTTTTAGAGCTGAAAAGACTATTTTATAGGCTGACGTATTGTATAATAATATTGCTTAAGGCTGGAGGCCACAAATCTATTCCTTCAATTGTTTGTACACTAATCCTTTAAAATGGCCATTTGCATTAACAGCACAACAAAAACAAAACAGAAGATTAAATATCGCAGAAAGAGGAAGAATGTGTTTCTGTTACATACTGAAAACAGTTTAAAGTCAAATACATGGATTCTGGTCTCTACAGCACGTTTGCTCTTTACTAGATAGCAGCCGATTTAACAAAGCTGCCAGTCATGCATATTTAGAAATCATGCACGCATAGAAAACCAATAAAAACTGTTTGCCTTTCGGCCGTGTTGGACCGTGAAACGCGTGACATTTTTCAGGCAGTTGGGGACACATCGCTACCCATGCAACAAGCGCTGTTGGTGTGTGTTGTCAGTGAAGATTTCAAAGCCCATCCACTTCCTCATAATAACAAAGATGCTTTAAAAAGACATCAAACTGTTTTAACACACTTTCATGAATAAACCTAACACCACATAAGAGTTTTTATCATAGAAGCTTTTGTTGTTATCATGCACATCATCCGGTCTTTGAATATTTCATAACATTCACAATGTCTTAATATTCATGATATACAAAATGTTCAAACAGTATCACATTCCACTAAAACACATTTAAATGCATATTTTTCTTTAAGAAGACAGAATTAACTGAATCTGTGGTCAAGTTCAATATAGGGAAAGAGAGTTTTTTTTGCAAGTGTACATCTTTTTAATCTCAGAAATGTCTCTTGTTGATTTAAACCCATATCTTCTGCGGAACACAAAAGAATACGTTCTAGTGATTTCTGAAAAATGTTTAACTTCTCAGTAAACTGCTTTTTGAAAAAGATAAGCCAAGAGACGTGACTAATGCATGTATCTCTAGTTACCTGACCGTTTCGATGCTCTCCAAAAGTTCTTCCCTCACCTCTTCATATAACTGTGCATATCAGGGCTGCATGACATTGAAGAAGCATGCATTATTGTGTTAATTCATACAAAATGTGACACAATAATGCTTTAAGTTGGTGAGGTCAATTTGAGCTATATTTAAATATAGGTTACACTTTATATTAAGGTACACAAATTCATCATTAACTACTTGCTTATTAACATGCATATTGATTTTATATTGTATGTGTAAAGCACATATTAATGCCTTATTCTACTTACCCTAAACCTAAACCTAAAAACTACCTTATAAGACTTTATTGAGGCAAAAGTCATAGTTAATAGTGAGTTAATATTGAGAATTGGTCGCTATTTTAAAGTGTGACCAAAATATATTTATATTTATTCATTTGGCAGACGCTTTAATCCAAAGCGACTTATGAGTAGGAAAGCATAAAACATTTTGTCAACACGCTAAACAATACCGAAACTAATTATATAACCAAACCAACATGTTAGACATTCTTTCTGATGGTTGATTATCTTGATTATTATGCACTCAAGCACACACAGGCACTAACTTTGCCATCTGCATCCACCTAAAACTGTGCACAACTTTTTGAAATTATAAAATCATTGTTATATCAAACTATTACGTTATGCATATCTGATCATTTCAAATATTCCAATGTATACAGTAACGCAGCTCTCATGCTTATCATGAGTTCTGAAAAACTACTGAACTTGAACAGCAAGAGAGGACATTTAAGAGGCAGGCCAGATCTCAGCGCTGTTGGTGTTTTGCTAGTCCTAAGAGAGGAGATGTGTCAACTCTTGTCATGTGGGTGTTATAGATGAACTCCCTCTGGAGTCAGAGCAGCCAACACATTCACATGCACTGCATTCCGTCAACCAGCCGCCTGACATACTTCTGCATTAGACCATACCTCTTATTTACATGAGGAGTGAGACCGGCTCTGCACAGGCACATCGCTGGACGCCTACTGAACAAAAATAACACACAAACACCTTCAATCCTTCTATTTCCTTTTAACTGATCATAAGGATTTCTTGATGAAGGCCTTGCTTCCTTATAAAGCCATTAAATGATGGGCATACCAATGTGTATTGCTATCCAGTTTTTTGTGAAAAGGTTCTGAATATAATACTGCCTATTACTTTTGAAAGAACAGTATGTAAAAGAATAAACATTAAGCAGTGAATAAAAAACCTTTACCATGCAAAGAACCCCCTGTTTCACAAAAGGTTCCCAAAAAAAAGGCAGAGACATTTTTTGAGAAATGCTTGTGTTAAACCATCACAAACTACTGCACCGTAACAGCAGTCACTGCATCTAAACCCAAAACAACTATATGCATTCTTTAAGCACGTCTGCTTGGAAGGCTAAAATTAAAATATGTCAATAACTATAACTAAGAGAGGCTGGCATTTTAAGCTTCCTGGAGGGAGGAAAGCAGCTATTAGATCCGTCTGCAGAAGCATTCCTCATAGGCAGTGAGAGGCAGTGCACTGTCCTCTTCATTTACTCTTTGCATTGTGCTGACTTACATACCATGACTTCATCTGACAGAATGGAAAGAGCCACTGCGGGCAGACGGGTCTAACCCACAAAACACCAGTAAAAACAGTGCACACTTGCACACACGGCAAAAAGTAATTGCTGGGAATTACTGTGACAGCGCTGTTATAAAAATAACGCAAACTAAAGCATTGATGGGATTTCCAGGGATGTCAAGTATCCTGCAAAGGCCTATAGTCAAGAAGACTGAATTACACTGAGATGGCACACCAACACAATACTTTCATTTAACATGTAATGCACATTTCTCATATAATGGATGAAATAACTAGATCTGATCTGATTGGCTGGTTTCTGAAAATTGGGGAGCACAGGTTTGTAATTTCTGATATGCTAAAATGTGCTAGTATCAAAAGCGCAAGGCTCAAAAACAATAACCAAAAACAATTTAAAACATTCACACTTTTGGTTAACTGAGCCAGTGTGTTGGATTCAAACGCAAGTCACCATTTGAGTCCACACCCCTTCATTAGCATGTGAACCATTCATGTGTTTTTTTGTTACAACACAGACTGGCCCAAGAAAAACAGATCCCGCGCACGGAGCGTGCAACGTGCTGTTGTTGCTGCAGAGAACTTCCAGCAATCAGACCAAACAAAGGAAGCCGATGTCAGTGAGGAAACCCAGCGAGAGCTGGAAGCTAAACTCACAAACTTTAATTACCACCAGGAAGGAACCAGCATGTGAAAAGCAGACATTACGCCTGATAGCTGACAATCTCAGAAAACAATGTTTCCCAGAATCCCTCACGGGCCTAACCTTTCCCCAACGCACCGGCATCTCATACGAGCATAAATGTGCTTCGTGAACGGTTGCCAAAGCAAAAGGAAGCTGTCTTGGACACAAGTACAAACAAAGTGTTATCTAAGTGGCCTCAGTGAAGGGCATTGGTCTCGTAAAGAGAAAATCATTAATTCACACAGAAGTGAAAGTGGGAGACGTCGCAGCTGTGGACACTTCTAGAGACTGTTTGACCCTGTGCAGGAGGGATATTTATCTTAAGACACTCGTGGAAGTTTGGCAGAGCACTCTGGAGAATAACTGTTTGCAGAGATGATTATACAAGTAATAAACGCTTTAATGAGTTTTATTCTTTTATGGAGGCACCTGTTAAATGTTAGTGAGGGTAACTAACCAAAAATTACCGTACCATTTTCTGTAGTATGTATTTTATGTCCATCACATGTTCATCTATATTTTAACCATTACAGTAATTATTTTCATGACATCGGAGGTCATTTGGAGGATGTCATTAATGGCAGCCCCATATAGTTTGTGAGATAGCACCTAATAAATGTCCGAAGCAAATGCACGTCCGCACGGGACATTAAAATGAGAGGTGCTATAGACATTAGTGTCTCGGTAATGGCCTCTAAGGAGAAAACTTGCATAACAGCAGTGCAGAAATAGTGGTGCAGAAGAATTGATATCAGAGCGGGTCAGGCTCAGAATAGACAGGTCTCGTATTAGAACAGAAAACAAAAAGCACATGGCCATGCGGGTGACTTGTAACCTGTACCCAGCCACCCACCACTACCCACCACTGATCCATGGTGGGATGAAATACAAATGAACAAAGAATAGACACAACTTACATTTTTTTTAATATTTTAGCAGTATTAATGTTTTTTCCTTTGTAACAATAGATACTGATGAATAATGAAAGAATCCACCAGGTTCTGTGATCATTTTTGTTTATGCTCAATTTGTTGTTTGCTCATCTGCCTTTAATTTATTTATATGTGTATGTATGCATGTAAGTTCAATTACTAGAAATGCATGTAAAAAAATATTTTGGGAACCACTGATTTAACTTGACATACTTTGTTTACATGTTTACTGCTGTTCCAAGTATTTTGTGTTGCTTAAATACTGTGTTCAATGAAAAAAGCTGTTTTTTACCCAGACATTTTAAAGTGAAAATTGCAATTGTTATCATACCGTCATGTCTGATCTGAATAGACCCGCACATATTGTATCACCTGGCATCCCTTTCCAAATCTCATGCACAGGAAGCAATGAACTCATGGAAAGGTGCCTCTACATGGGAAATGAAAAGTTCACAGGTCTCATGCACGAAAGAAAAACACAGCTAGTCTGAAGCTTGAGATGTTATTGGTCCTGTTGTCATGGAGAGCAAATATTGTGTTGAGTGTGATGTTTTAAAACCCTTTGGTGTGTTCGTTGATGATGAGCTCATTGAAAAACGCTGCTTTTATTTAAGGACAGGGGTTATTTGGTGTGCCTGGCTGCACGGTTAGCACAATTCGGCTTCGGGCTCTTCTGGATCTGTTTCCGAGCACCAATCTTATGATTAAACCGAGCTTTGGTGAAAACCACAAATTACAAACTGAGACGGTGCTACTAGTTAATCACACATTGAGAGGAATATTGGTTCTGCAACTATTAAACAAGATCTGTAATGACGTCAAAAAACGTGTGACAGTTTTGTCATGGCTGCTTTTTTAATTCCACAACACTGCTAAGTTTTTTACATTTCTAACTAACTACAATTTAATTTTCTGATGAAAATCAAAGATGAAAATCTTTAATATCTCAATTATTTCTCCTAGACATTAATGAGATTAAATGGAGTCACCAGAATATCATATATTTCTTCTGAGAAATAGTTAGAAATCTCAAATGTCTCTATATATATATATATATATATATATATATATATATATATAAATGTAAAATTTTTATTACATTTGGCAGACGCTTTAATCCAAAGCAATTTACATTGCATTACACTATACATTTGTTTCTGGATATGTGCAATCCCTGGGATCGTACCATGACCTTGGCGTAGCTAGCGCCATGCTCTGACCATTGAGCTACAGGAAAGCACATTTAGAGACTCAATGATGTCAAATCTGTGATCAAAGGTCAATATTATTGTAGATCTCAATAAAAACTCAAACATTTATCATCATATTTACTCAAATCCAGATTATTTTACTATACAATGTACATTTATTTGACACCCCCATACTCTCAATTTTAGCGATTTTAAGAGAAACATCTGAGAGGTGACACTTAAATGAAACGCATCTGAGAACTCCATCAGATCTCCTGAGCTGAAAGAGCACCAACATTTTTCTTCTCAGTATCTATCCTATTCTGTTGTTTAGATATGACTCCCACTTTCAATCTGTGACATATTTCACCTGTTCTCTCATCCACCAAGCAAACAAGGCCAACTACATATGCCCCAAAGTGATCGTAACGCTCAGCCAACACCAGTAGAAAATTCACCAACGCAACATTGACCAACTGCCACACTTTTGTGAACACCAAATAAAGTCACGTCTTTGGCCGGCGCTTAAACAGATCAGAGTCTAAAAACAAATGTTCAACTATAACAGACGCTCAACGTCGAGATTTACATACAACCTGGTCGTTTTCATGTCTTGCCAAAAGGCATTCTTTCCTCGGCATTACAATCTCTGCGCTTATATCAACATGGCAATGAGCTCAGGCAAAATTCCTCATTTAACAGCAACATATGGACCAACCCCTGACAAATGAGGGTGTTGGAGTACAGAGCGTGCAAAACACAAGACTGGCAAGATCTCATTTAAACTGTATCCTCAAAACGCTACTGTGTCCAGCGGCCGAGAGCATTCCAGCCGAGCACACGGAAAGCTGTTTTAAATAAAAACTTAAGGAGTGATGAATGTTTAGCAAAGTTTCAGAGTGTTGAGTGTTATGCGGATGGTATAGGAATGCTGAGATGATTCAATAGGTTTGCGTTGTGCAATACGTAATAAACCAAACTCTGAATCATCAACTGTTTTTAAAAATTACATATCTTAAGCAATCTTTCCTTTATTGCAAGTTGTAAAAATATTCTTTATATAATAATAGACAATGCCACGCATTATATATAACTATAAATAATTTTAACCAAATGTTATCATATACTGCAATACCCTCGCTGTGGCTGATCCCTTTATAATGTGTTTTACTATGTATACAAACTTCAATGCTGGGGTTGAAACACCATAGGTTTTCCGTACATCATCTTCCAAATGCAAAGTTCAAAATCAGCGTAAACAATGCCGTGTTTAAAGTCCAAAAGGCGAAAATGTGTCAAATAAAGCTGTATTATAGAGTCTGTGAGATCGCAACAGAGAAAAATCTGTATGAAAATCAAGTGGCGTTTAATGTATCTGCCTTCCACGGGAGAAACACAACGTCCCAGAGGAACAAGACCACAATCCTTCCATACTGAACTTCCCACAAGTTCAAGTGCAGGTTAAAGGACACGCTTCTGATTCCTTAAGGAAACATTAAAGGAAGTATTATCTTTCTCACAATGAGAACAACTGGTCATTCATCTCACTCCTTTCCTTCATCCACTCTCTCGGTTTCTTATGCAATTTCATACACGATATTTTTTTATATACCTCTCTCTATATGTGTTCACATCTCTGTGGTTTTTTGTCCCATAAGTGAAGCATTCTGGGAATGTATAACAACAACATCATCCGAAAACAAAACAATGATTAACAGGTCAAACAAACAAATGCTAATAGAAAAGAAGAACCAGCTTCCTCTAACTGCACTTCTGTATATAGAGTTAGTTGCCTATTCGAGTTATGCAAAATATGATGTGTAAGTCGACTTTAAAGCTTTAAATAAACATTATATTATGTGATGTTTAAATGTTAATAATGAACTGGAAGTGTGTGTCAGATTAAGACAGTTAATAACTCATCTCAGGAGCAATAACTGAGCTGGTTACAGTTGAGTAACTCATATGAACTAAAGAAAAAATACTTGAATGTATAGCCTACATGCTAGTTAATGTTCATTTCAACCTTTATTAATACATTTTTAAAACAAAAGTTGTCAATCTAAACTATCTGATTATTATTATTCAACAGTATAACAAACAACTTTGTGTTCAAATGAACAAAGTAGCCTACGTGAAAATACGTTGCTTATTTCAAGTTAAGCTAATACGCCTCACTGTAAAACGTTACCGGTAGTTAATATACATTTTTTTAGGTCTTAGGTCTTTTACCTGGTCATTCCTTTGTTTGTTTTTATCATTAATAGAAAAGTGTTTTTTATACATTTAACACGCATTTCACTACTTGAAATAGGCTAATCAACGTCAGTTGCCCATCTGTTAAATAACTAAACGAAGTGTCGAGCAGTCACTAAAATCAGTTTTATTAACCTAGATATGTTGCTAAGGGCACTCATTTATAACATTAGCACGTTAAAATTAATTTAACAGTCACAATATTATAAAACCGACGCGTTTAGAGTTGGTGAAGTTAAACCGAAACAACCTGTCTCGAGACCTAAATGACAGTCGCGCAACACCAGCAGCGTTACAATAAATGAGGCTCTTTTTAAAAAAGCTACACAGATACAAACAACATCTCGAAATGAGTATTTAAGATATTTACTCACGTGTAACGTTATCTTTACGTTCGTACAGGATTAAGCGTACGGGAGTGACTGAACACTGAAGCATGTGGGTCCGATCTGCTCAGTCTGTTGCCTTCTGCCAACAGTGTGTGTGAACGTCTACTGACCATGATGCTCATTTTTAGAAGCTATAATTGACGTCCAAGCCCATATGATGTAGGCTTTCCCATTGGCTGTTCTGTGTGTGTGTGTGTGTGTGCGTGCGTGCGTGCGTGCGTGCGTGCGTGTGTGTGTGTGTGTTTTTTAGAGGCGGAACCAACATTCACATAAAATACTGTTTTTATGGACCACTTAAGGGTGTAAATGACTTGCTGACAGACTGAAGCTGTAATGAATGATGCACTTTGGGTAGCTGACATGTTTATTGCTTGCAGAACAATGCAACAGGTGATATGATATTAGCATACGTGTTCATACAGAGATACATTATGGGTACAAGCAATATTATCTGACTGTACCCTTGACTAAGCTTTTGTACACTCACAGTCCAGCTAGTGAAGTGAATCTTAACCCCCCTATTGTAGGCTACACAACAATATTTGAAGGGCCCCCACTCAAAATTTCTACCTAATAAAATATTTTAGAGCTTAGCATAACTACAAAAGAAAGTTTTCATTATAAAAAGAACAAATCATTAAGAAATATCCGGACTTTTAGTTGTTTTAGATTATTTTATTGTATGATTTCTCTTATTGTAAATACGAAATGTACATCATAAGAACCTCTTAAAAGTTTGTTGAGTTTGTTAGACCCCCCTTACATCACAGCCATTCTGTGGCACAATGGCGCCACCCCGTGGATTTTGTGCCGCAAGTGGCGCTCGGTTTGTACAGCAATAGTTTTGTGTATTCAACAGAGAAAAAAAACATTTGTTCACTTTATAAAACTAACTGTATAGCTTTAGGTGGCAAAGCTATTGATAAATAAAATGAGCCATTATGTCACAGTACTCTAATAAATAAAATCCTCACATATAGGCTGCAGATAATAAACACAAAATGCATTGAACTAAGAGAAACACGAAATAGCAACAACATTTTTTTATTTCAAGCAAAATTGCTTATCTAGAGTAAAATTTGAATTTGTATGAATTGATTACGGAAATAGCAATGCATTAATTAATATATTCCAATATACAGAAAAAAAGTAAATAGTGACGCGTAATAGAGGGAGGATTCCGGTTTTTTATGAATGGCGTATCGCCCCGCCTGACGCAGCTGTAGCTCTTCTGCGCTCTTTTCTGATGCACTGGCATGACACACCCACATTCATCCAGCATCAGCAGCGAAGCAAACATGATTCTGCTGGGGTTTTGTCTGTGTTTGGGAATCGTTAACGGAATTATCCCTGAAACCTCGAATACAGATATGGACATCATTGCGAATATGGAGACAAATATGCTACAAGAACAAATTAGGCTGAACGATGTGTTTAAAAAAGCGGAGGAACTGATGGAGGACACGCAGCAGAAATTGGAGGATGCAGTGCATCAGGTATTCAGTTTTTTTATATAGAACACTTAGTTTTGATGAAAACACCACGTTTCGAGTTCTGAGATAACAGAGTTAATATTTTTCCTTAATATTTAATATTAATATTTATCAATAAGACTTAAACATAACATTGTTCCCCTTTAAAATAGATGCAGTACAGTCAAGAAGTGTAAAAAATGAGCTAACACGTGCATTCAATTATTAGAAAAGTCATTGAAATTAGTAGAAAATATGAACACTTTAGCTAATAATCTTGAACCACAGCATGAAAATTATTTGGGCAAAAAGGTGTTTGAACCCCAATAAAAACAAGTCACATTAATAAAAGTAAATTGTAAGGATCAGATCAGGTAGAGCATAACAACTTTTCACGTTTACATTTAGAGATGTTGCTGATTTTTCTTATTTTGTTTCTCAGGTGGACAATGAGACCGCAAAGTCAGGACTTTATCAACGTAACGTCTCCTCAAACGTCCCACACGAAAGCAGTATAGAAATCTCTGCTGGGAATCAATCCTCTTATTCTGCTGAGATGACCAATACGGTGGGATTTAACCTAAAACAATGTTGTGTGATTCTATGTTGCAATGAATTTTTTGACATTTTTAAAGTACACACACAAGACTATTAACTATCCATATAGGTTAAATATCTAGTCACCTATTTGTTTTATCTGAAATGTAAGTTGCAGTATAACATGAATATCATTGGACTGTAATAGTCTCAGGTCAATGCATTTCTGTGTCTTTGCTTTCAGACAACAAACGCAACTGAGTCGACAGCGTACAGCAATAAAAGAAACAACATTGATCATGTAAGCTACCTGTCTTTCCTTCTCTGTCTAGATCTCTTCTTAACATCTCCCCTAACCCTTTAATCTTCTGAGAGAAGTCAGCACACTTTTCCTTAGCATTTAATGTCCTGTCTGGCTAAAAGGAGACGTCCACTGTGTATTGACACGGTGCTGGATGTGATGTGGCAGGATGATACTAGATAATCAGCAAGTACAATCTAAGTCTTTTTAGATCCATGTGACATTTTGAAGCTACATAGGGAGCTCAGGCAATAAAAGCAAATGGTTGCTCAAAGAATAGATTCGTTCTCTGTTTTACATTAATTTACTGATATAATCTATACCCAGACATCAAGTGTATCACATTGGGATATTCTTTGCTGTTCAATAACATTTATTCATATATTATTCACATGCCATGCCCGTTTTAGCACTTATACCTTACCTTTGATAATAAAAATACAGTAAGGATGAAATGTTTGCTTTAGAATTATATAAGAAGTTTTCTGTCAAACTGCTGAGATCATGTGACAGTCTCATATTCTCCTTAAATCCTCTGAAAGTTGTTTTAACTTACAGGTAAAGGGGGGACTATACTGTAGAAATTACAGTATTTCTGGCAGCAGTTTGCCAGTAACGTACTGTAGATTTAAGTTTATGTAATTTATTGGCAACAGGTTGTTCAAAGATAAACGAACATTAAACATGAACAATCTTTACAGAGAAAATAAACTATAAAATAATATGCAAAGCATTTCTCAGGAAAAAAAACAGAAAAAGGTTGATGAGGATTTTTGGTTCCCAAAATGCTTTGCATGAGACTGCTATTTATAGTTTTTTTTCTGTAAAGATAAAGACTTGTTAATGTTTAATGTATTTATATTTGTTAATGTTTAATGCATTTATCTTTAAACAAACTGTTGCTAATAAACAACACTAAAATCTGATCTGGTCCACATCTTTCTGGTTGAAAGTTTGTTTTAATACTGGTGCTTTCCTCATCCTCATACATCAAATGACATAGAGTAGCGTTACTGCTACAACTAACCATATCTAAACATCAAAATATCTAAACATCTTGAAGATGTTTTTACTTGTAAAAAGAAAGAAAGCACATGCAACATCCTAACAACAAGCAAGAATGTAAGCAACTAAATAGCAACCCCCTGACAATGTGGCAGCAGGTTCAGCACAGACAAGTTACATTTTCTTTAAAACATTTGCCTAAAAATCTACTTTTAGAGGGGAAATCTTGAAGGTTTGTTGTAATTGTTTTTCAGGAGTGTGTCATAGATAAAGACTGCGAGGAGGGCAAGTTCTGTCTGTATGAAACGCGCAAGTCAAAGTGCCTGCCCTGCAAACAGCTTGATGCGGTAAGAAGCTTCAGATTTCACTGACTCGGCATGTCGCCATATACAGTGCTCTTAACCTCCAAACGTCCATTACAGCAAAAGGTCTAGTTTGCTTATTGAATCTAGAGTGTTCAGGCCAGTACATATTTCCATTCAGTGTACTTCAAACACAGTGTGCTTAATATAGCACCCAACAATGCAGCTCCCCAAAAATATGATGCAACCGAGCCTGCATTATGACTGCACTGCAGCACCTGGGATGTGATTCTCTAAAGCAATTTTATTTTCACAAAGTGCACAGATTGCTAAATATGAATAGCTTCTCTTGCACTGACTAGGACAAACTGAGGAGAGCTCACCTCATAGGAAGAATGGATATGTACCATGAAGCAGCATCCTCTGGAGATGTTTCACTGTATACAAAATATGCCGAATTTGTTATTGCAAAACTGAATATACTGTATCCTTCCCAGACATGTTCCAAAGATGAAGAATGTTGCGTGGGACAGTTATGCGTATGGGGTCAGTGTGCACAAAACAGCATGAAAGGAGAGGCAGGCACCATGTGTCAATACCAGAGTGACTGTAAAGAGGAATTCTGCTGTGCCTTCCATAAGGGTACGACCACATTCAAATGACATAAGTCCAGTATATTCAATTAGCAAATAGGGAGAGAATTTCTAGTGGTGCACAATGCAAACTGCTAACTTATAGTTTTCAATTTTATATCAGCCCTGCTATTCCCCGTGTGCAGTTCTAAGCCAATAGAACGTGAGCGCTGCATCATTACAGCCAATCACCTGATGGATCTGGTGTCATGGGATATGGAGGGGGATGGTCCTCAAGTACACTGCCCTTGTGCTGGTCACCTGCAGTGCCAACATCAAGGGTAAATTCACAACCGACTCTCTGCAAGGTAGTCAATGGGGTCTAAGAACTGTTTGGTTAACAATATCTTCAAAATATCTTTCTCTCTTTATTGAGTGAACTATACCTTTAATTCAACCCTGAAACAATTGTTTGTGTAATTGATGTGTATCACAGCATGCTGTTGTTCTTACTTCAGTGACGGTGGTCTTTAACTCGCTTTCTTTTCTCAGGCGAGGTGCTTTGTGCCTGAAACCTCAAAACACCGGTGACGAGGATCTCGCCGACATGCTCTACTCAGAGGTCGACTACTTGGTTTAGTGAGAATCAGCCTGATTTGATAGCGAGATGAATGAGCTTCTGATAAACAACACATATGCTGCTTCATAGCCCTCAAAAGCTTTGCAGGACACTCCTGCCATAATCCTCCAAGTCTACATACTGCAAGCTACGACTCAACTGTGAGCAAAATAATAAAACGCTGCAGAAGGCCTTGCAACCCACTGTGGGATCTGAGCAACTGACAAAAAAAAACCCATTTATGATGAGTACAGTACACAGCTAATGCCGAAGGACTGTATGTTTGGCAGTGCATAATATATGTAAGTCTATTAGAATGGAATTCACTTTTATCTTAAAGTGATACAGCCATGCAAGTCATGTAATCTTACTGGGCATTTAAACCCAAACTCACCCCAGAAAATAAAAGTGAAATATATGGTGTTTTTTATCTATTATATATTTACAACTTATGCACTGTTCATTTAAAAGAAGTAAATTAAGCATATAAACCAAGATTGTGTACCCTAAAACAGGAAGAATGAGGAACTTTTTTTATTTCAGTGAGCAAGTTTATGCTTTAAAACAATTGACATCATAGACGCTTTCATCATACGCACGTGCCTGACCCGAACTTGCATCCTGTGTTTGTTGGGTAATAATATAACCATTTATATT
This sequence comes from Oreonectes daqikongensis, assembly GCA_026939265.1. Taxonomy (NCBI): domain Eukaryota; kingdom Metazoa; phylum Chordata; class Actinopteri; order Cypriniformes; family Nemacheilidae; genus Oreonectes; species Oreonectes daqikongensis. Next base: position 2,161,817 of record JAOTQM010000434.1, on the reverse strand, counting down.
CATATTTTATTGTATAATTATTGTATTAAATAAATAATTTGTTGACTTTTATTGTATATTAATTTGAGTAAATAAACAATTTGTTGATTGGGTCTTATTTACGTTTAGCCAAGTATACCGTTTCTTCTACTGGTAACCCAAAATAATACACCAGCTAGATATACTTTTAACTTGCTAGCTAATGTCATTTACTTGTTATTTCTTTGCTTGTTATCAGAAATAATCTGCAGGGACTCTATACTTTGCGGATGTGTACCGGAAGTTAAGTTTGGGACACATAAGCGTGCATGTGCAGAAATGTTTGTTTATGTTGTTGCTTTGAAGCCGTCTACACAGAATATCATAACTTCTCCATCTTCCAAGAAGTTTCTCCAAATTTCAATAACTACTTTACAAAGCCTTTATTAATTTGAGTTTGAACACTAAAGAAAAATAAATCCGATATGATCCATAAATATCAATCAAAACAGCATTTTGTCCCCTAAATATATGACGTCAACCTGGAGACAGGCAGACAGAGATTGTTTGTTGCTCTTTATTTCAGTATTGGCATGTCTACTGTGAACAGCTTGTGGCAGCATTGGAGCCCAGGAGCCTGTGCTCTGCGGCATCGGGGAGGGATGCTGGAGCTCCTGCGGCAGGGAGCGTTCGTTCACACCCTCTGCCTTCCAGCTACGCAAAAACAGCAGCAAGCATTTCGCATGCACGCGCACACTCGCTCACTCGCCACATCTGACCTCAAACAGGCCCAGTTGACATTGTGCAGAAATAAAAACAAAAACACAAGATGAAACATTTCTAAACAGAAAAAGAAAGTGGATTACAGGTCAAAAAAATTAAAACACGTGCCATTAAAAGTCACTCATAACATCTTTATCAGTCCGCAGTGAAATAATTTACAAGAAAAACAACAAAAAACAAAGCAGGTGAATGCGGCGCTCTATTTGTTTCTTGTTGCCCTACTTTTAAAGGCTTGCAACCTTAAATGTACCAGTGTCAGTAGCCCGGCAGGAAGTATAGTCAAGGGAGTGAAAGGGGCGGGGCTCCCTCAGAAATGTGCGGGGCTTAAGCAGTCAGTGGGCGGGTGAAATAAATAGCCACGCCCACACCCAAACAAACAAGGACGCATGAACGGCAAGAATAGAACCTCGTCACCCAGAAAAGAAGCATTTAATTCACAACTATGCGTTAAATAAACAAAACGAGAGATATCCCATAATTTCAAGTGAGAGCATCATACCCAAAAACTTCAAGTGATAGTATCATACTACAAACGGAGTCGGTCGAAGATCTCTACGAAATGGAAGATGAGTAGTGCCGTCACCGTCTTTGGGACGTTTGGAGGTGCCTGGGAACATTACACGCTGAGCTCGATCGCTCAACACAATCTGGATGATGAAGAACATGAGAACTCTGTAGACGCAATTACATCTCAAAATCATAAAAGTGAGTGATGGAGAGACAGCAAAACGATGGAACAAAAATCAACAGAGATTGAGTACTGAGGGCCGAGACAGGCGAAAGACTCAAGAGGGTCATAAAGTATCTCCCAAAACACCCCATCCCTTTCCTCTACAAATGCACCCACCTTTATATTCTTAAATTGATCCTTCTGAATGATAGTAGATTTGAAATAGCTTTTGCACTTCCCTTTAAACTTTACAGTACGATAAACTATGGTGCACAATTGTACTTTGAGCCACGTTACACGCTCTGGAGCTCAAAAAGAGAGAGACAGCGTCAGCCGGACAGCACTGGTGACGTTGATTCAACGTGGGCCCAAACGCCATGGTCCCTGGCGAGGCAGCGCTACACTGCAGCGGGCAGGCCAGATAGAAAATGGGGAAGGAAGAGTCTCCCACCCGCTCAGTCCAGTCCAGGGTCTTTGGTAGGCCCTCCGTCCAGGTATATTTTGAGGGCCTTTTCTTTGCGGGGGGAGTAGCTGACCCGATGGCCCGTCTTTAGCAGGCGGCTGCTCTCCTTTTTCATTAATTCATTGCGCTCGTCCTCGGAAAGCTCCATTAGCTCCTCTGTGCTGTCCCTGGGGGGTGATAAAAAAAGTTATTTTTCATTTTTGGGTGAATTGTCCCTTTAAACTCTTCCTACAGCTTCAAAATTCCCATTAGTGTTTCACTAAAATATACAAAAGGTTTGAAAAGCCAATGCACCTGTAGAAGATCACAGCGCCATCATCACAGATATAAAGAGGCCAGACGTTGAGGGTGGAGACTTTAGGATTCCAGTCCAAATCTTGATGGATCTCCAGCACTGATATGTCACAAGGAAAAGTTCCTCGCCCCTGTAAAAGAAATGAGATGCTCGGATCTGAGGAACTAAGGAAATGACGCTGGTGATTCAGATTAAACGGACATTTTAAAGACAGACGTACCTTTGCAAACTCCAGGTTTTCAAGACTAATTCCACTCAATTCACTTAGCTGTGAAAACAAAATAAGTCATTAGCACTCAAGTGTACAGAGAAATCTCTGCTATTGCTCAGTAGATGTCCACATACTTTCTCCTTAAGCTCATCCACACTGCTGCTCTCCAGCACCACCTCCCGAAAAGGTTCGAGTTTCATTTGAGAGGGACACCAGTGACGTGACAGAACCGCCAGTTGGGACATGGACTTCATCCGCTCGGGTTCTACAACACAAGAAATCAACGATCGATCAGTTGAATAAGGGACAGTACTGACAACCATCTTTTTAGATTATCTAAAGCTGCAGTTGCACAGATAAAAAAAGTACAATTTTCACCTTCAAGGACTTCTAGGAACACCTCCAAATTACTGGAGATGTTGATATCCTCCTCATACACGTGGTAATCCAGGAACACCGTGCAAGGGTTCTTCCAGGTCTTCTTCCTGAGTCTAAACCTGTTACACACAGAGCCACACACATCGTGTTAGATTTCAGAGGTGTTAATCCTCTACTGCTGTGAGTCAGGGCATTTTAAAGGGCAAATCTCTTAATGGAGTTAGGGTTTCACAAAATATCACCCGGTTAAGAGATTTACTTAATATTAAAGAGAAGCTGATGTTGGTCTATTAACCATATTAATAATCACAGCTGCTGATATAGAGCACTATCACACGACCACAAGAGCGATATTGCATTATTAATAATAGTCATATCAAATGAAAGTCTATTAAGTCATATTTAGCAAGAAATAATGAAGTCAATTTTAGCACTGCTTTTTAACATTGCAACATTTGCATGAATTGAGCAAACTCATAAATTTGCAGTATCAAAGTAAAAGAATCTTATTTTAATTCATGTAATACCTAAATTATTTGTAGGTTTTATTCAAATAATCAAACAGGCAAATCATTTATTAAATAATGATACCATGATGTTTAAATACCTTTATTTACTTCGAGAATGTGCTCTTCAATACTGTATTGTTTCACATTAGAATAATGAAAATTATTTTGGCCGAAGATTTTTTTGGCCGTCAATAAAAGGAATTACTCATGAATTACTCACTCTCTACTAGTTGTTTCAAACCTGTATAAATGTATTTGTTTGGTTGAATACAGAGAAAGATATTTGGACGAATACTTGTAACCAAACAGTTCTTATACACCATTCACTACCATAGTAGGAAAAATTACAATAGTAGTCAAAAGTACCCCAGAACTTTTTGCTGTCCTACATTCTTCAAAATATCTTATTTTGTGTTCAACAGAACAAAAAAATTATAAAGTAATTTTTCCTACTATGCTAGTCAATGGGGTCCAAAAACTGTTTGGTAACTGTTTGAAACTCGAGGGTGAGTAAATGACAACAGAATTTTTATTTTTGGGTGAACTATACCTTTAATACAGATTTTGCTCAGTTATTTGAACTTTTGTAAAAGTCAGTTTCACTAAAGTAGAGCATGATAGTGTGTGTGTGTGTGTGTGTGTGTGTGTGTGTGTGTGTGTGTGTGTGTGTGTGTGTGTGTGTGTGTGTGTGTGAGGGGGTGGGGGGTGTCTCACCGGTCTATACTAAGCTCCAGTTTGCACTGGTCTTTGAGTTGAGGCAGTAACTCCTCCTTAGACTGTCGAACAGTCATGCCTTTTGCAAACACAGTGTCCAGAAGAAACTTACAGGGCTGTCAAAACAACAACACAGAAACATGAAAACACAAGAATAACACAATTAAAGTGAAGAATAAGAGAATGCACACATGCACACAAGCTCACCTCCAGCTCATTGACTAGCAGCTGGTAGACCTTCACCCTGTATTCTCCTTTCTTCAGTGCTCGTCCTAATCGAATCGTGATCTGAACCAGAGCATATGAACATCTAAGATCATCATTTAAGCATTATGGTGGTGCTCTGAGATGATGTTAGAAACGTACCTTGTTGTCATCTGAGAAAGTAGACAGTGTCTCATTCAGCCGCACGCTCTCAAACTCCTGGTTGTTGGCATAAACCCGGAAGACCTTAAACTGAGTGGAAGGGACGCCAACGTACGGCTCTAGATTCTGTTTGAATGCGGCCAATGTGATTCTCTTATCGACATGGACAAGCAAACCTGCAAGTCAATTCAGCACATTAGCAACAGTACAAGTATTAACATTTAACAACATATATGTTGAGCAGTGAATTAATAATAACATTTAGATGTACATTAAGAAAACAAGGTTATAAAGACAAGTCTATAAAAAAAAGTCTTTACCTTTCTGTCCATCTCCAGATCCTTCCGCTTGCGAGTACGGCTCAGCTTTGAAGTACAGGTACTGGGCATCAGCTTTGCTCTTGCCATTCTCATCGTACTCGCTGTCTGTTCCCGAATCCTCCTCAGCCGTGTCCCACGTCTCCTTTTTCCCCTCGTGGGCTTTGGAGCGGCGACTGCTGGTGATGCTGTGCGAGTCAAGGCCGTTCGCCAGGGGCAACGGGCCGCTGTCTGCATTACACAGTGTGTCGCTGCTGTGGCTGGAGCTCAGGATGTCACTATCCACCGAGCTGGTGCTGCGGTCGTTGTTGACATCCGAGTCCGAACGCTCCTCTGAGGGGAACTGGTTCTCAGAGTCGTGAATGCCCCGCGTGCAGTTCTCGAGCTGAGAGGGCTGCGAGGTGGCCTCCGTCTCTTGTGCTGGTGACTCGATGTGCTCAAAGTCGCTGTGTTCTGAGCTCTTCTGGCTGTCACTGGTGCTGGAGGTCTGCTGCTGCTGCTGTTGTTGTAATGAAAGGTTCTTTAGTTTCTCTGTGCTTTCTTCAAGAATGGCATCCACTGGCTTCCTGCTGCCCTTCGCTCCTTCACACGAATCCTCAGAGTCAGCGCTAGCTTTGGGGCAACTAGTTCTATTGGCCAAGGAGCCTGGCGACTGCTCAGGCAGGGAGACAAACAGTCTGATTGTGTTTCCATGACGATCCAGGAGCTTCCATAAAAGAGATTCTGTGAAAGTGGCCTGGTGATCGGTCGAGTCAGAGCTCTCCACGAATACCTGAGGACGCAAAACAGCATTAGACAGAATACATTAAAATAAAGACCGAAATGGCTCTTTTAATTGCCGCTGAGGAACCTTAAAAGAACAGTTCACCCCAAATAAATCTGTCATTAATTATTCACCATCATGTCGTTTAAAACCTGTATGACTTTCTTTATTCTGTGAAACACAAATTAAGATATTTTGAGAAATGCCTCAGTGGTTTTGTGGCGGATATTGTTTGGTTACCAAAGTTCTTCAAAATATCTTCTTTTGTGTTTTTGGGTGAACTATCTTCAGGTTTAATCACCTTCAGGATCCAAGATCCAAGTGAAAAATGTGTGTGACTGCTAAAGGAGTTGCTGCCTACGTAAAACACTTCAAATTAAGTTCCTTATTAGGAATGTGCCATCTTAGAATTTAGCTGCCTATGTAGACAGTACACAATGTAGTTCACTTATGTTTGGAACAAAGCCATAATGCTTAGTGTTGCGCAAGTAAACCTTGTTACTCCTGAAGAAACCCTCTGCTTTCAGAGTCTTGTTGGGCACGTAAAGAAGCCGAAGGTCATTATAGCAGCGCTCCAAGACAACGCGCATAGTTTCTGCACAAAGCCCCGTGGCCTGAGAAAAAACAAGCATGTGAAAACAAGGTCAGATAGATCCCTGGGAACATCCACGGACTTGTATATTCAGAGGAGAGAATCTGCACCTGTGCTATCAGTTGTTTAAACTCAGTAATGCTCTGGTTAAGATAAGCCCTCACACTGACTGGGGCAGCAATGGTCTCGCTCTTAAGTTCCACCACGTGGACCTTCACCATCACCTCTGTAATATACACAAACCCAAAAACAGCAGTTTAACACCGACAATAACCCAATCAGATTAGGAACATGCATTAAGAAAGTAAAAATGGTAAATCTGTAACCTCCAGGTTTGTAGGCTTGAAATTTTTGATCAGGTCTGCGGATCTCTAGCAACAGGTCAAACATGTATGAAGATTTGACCCCGCCGAGCAGCAGACCCATGGGCATGTCTTCTTCACCCTCGTACGAACGTTCCAGATACTCATGAAACTCATCGTACTTCACCAACCGACAGCAGTCCAGCAGCACCACTCCTTCAACATCCATCAGCTACAAACATATATGAATATTACGGACAGACAAACACAAGAATGCAAACTAAAGACATCTAATCGAATCAGCATTATATTTAAAAACAAAGCATTGTGAATCTGTCGTGCTGGTTCCTCTTCTTGTTCAAATGCAGATTACAATATTTATATTTCAATTTGGTGTTGAGGTGAAATGTTATTTATGTAGTACATTTATGCAACTTAAAACTCAATAGGAATCAAACCTATGACCTTTGTGCTGCCACGAAATCAAATGAGCTATGATAACTTTATTTAGCACCGGCCCTACTCACCTTGTAGGCCATTTCTGTTGCCTCTCTGAGAGTTTTATCTTTGTGAACCTCCAGCTTATTCTCCATCATAATCATCTTCACCGGATGCATGCAGAAGAGCTTAATCTAATGGAAGAGGACATTCAAGTTAATGCTGCTTGTTAGGCTCTGTTAATAAAATAGAATGAATGTTATAAAATAGCACATTTCACTAGGCCACCAAGTAAAGCAATATCTGAAAATATAATAATTTTGTTAAAGACTATGCATTAGGGGATGCCCAAAACTGTTGTGTAGGTAGGCAGCTAACAAAGATTTGGAACAGAGCTTCGACAAGTCTCTGTGCAGTTACAGTAATGAACACAAAAAGCAGACACTCCACCTTGCATGTGTTGCGCTCGATCTCTCTCTGTCTCTTCTCCTGCTCCTCAGACTCTTTCTCTCGCAGCACTAGTCTCTTTATGTGCTCTGGGAAGTCCTCGACTTCCAGGTATTCTGTAACACACCATCAAAAATTCCACAATTTCAGAAATACAGGCAGTATTTGATACATTGATACTAAGATGCTAAAGGACATAAAAAAAAACATTTAACTTAAAATTGCAATATTAACATTTTATTAATTCCCTTACTTGCGTTCCTGGAGGGGTCTTTCAGTCTGTACATGAACATGTATGCATTTGTAGAGCTGTTAAAAACATTGACAAACATTCACATCATTGCAGGATTTACATCAGAATGTCTTTTATTAGGAGCGTCTCTGGCAGCTCATATCACAAATGTCAGACTAGAAGACTTCCCGTACCTGGCAAAGGCACTAGAGTAATAGCCTCTGCTCCCTGAGGACCCGCCATATGTCTTCCGGATGTCATCCTGCGTGATCTAGAGCAGACATGATGGAAATGCCACAAATCACAACATGTTTGTGTGGAAAACAGGGAACAGGGAAAACATACAACTGGGTTTTATAGCTCCAAAAATAACCATAGAAACATCATAATAGTAGCATTTTGTGTGAGGATCAAAACAAACCAAACCCTAAAATGTTATTGAAATATTATTGCTGGGTTAAAACAACAAAGTGTCTTTATGCTATTCATTTTTTGTTTAATTTCTATTGTGGTTCTCTGAACAAAAAGGCTTGATGTTCCTTTCTGATTAATGCTAGCTGGCTAACCTTGCTGACATGCTGGTCGTTGAAGCTGTACCACTGGCTGTCACTGAAAGACTTGATGCAGGCGTAGTAGTGTCCACCTGCAGCGCTCCCAGAATGCACCATGACCGAAAAGAGTTCAAAGGTCAATGAGCTCTATTATAGAAACAAAAAACACATTTCTTTGTTGAATACATCACTACAACACAAGAGTTCAGACAGAACGTGAGGAAACCTTTGGTTTGAGCACTCGCTCTGTGCTGCTGGTGTTATCCAGACAGATGCCCTCATCCACAGCATCATCTGTGGAGAAATCATTACTCATCTGGTCACTGTGGCAGCTTCCCTCATTCTCCGCCCCACTATCAGTACAGCTTTCTGTCTGAGGCGATTTCTGCAGAGAGAGGGAAACAAGACAGATCTTGGTATTACCATTACCAACTGGACAGTATGAAACACTGTGTTCATTGTGGACATGAGCCAGCATTAAGCCGTTTCTCACCTCATCCTCTACGTCAATGAATGGACTCATGTCCAGCTCTTCTGGGAAGGTCATGCGGTCGTTGAGTTTAATACGGTGCATAGTGGTGTAATCAAAGTCAAAGCGTTTGAGCTGCAGTGTCAGCAGGTACGGAAAATGGAGGAATCTTAGGCCCTGGAGGAAAAAAATATGTTGCATAAAAAACAAAAATGTGGTAGGGATCGTCCTGATCACCTCCTTTTATTTGGTTGTCTCACCTTACGGGCGTCGCATTTCTTCTTGCATCGCTCACAGAAGTACTGATTGGGCCCATCAAGAGTCTCAGGCTGGATAAAGGCCTGCAAAGCCTCTTCCTGTTTGACATAATAAAAACAGATACACAATAACGTAATACACAATTAATGAAATCGGTTATTTTGGTTGTACCACACTGGGTCAATCACAGTAACATCTCATTGGTCCAAAAGCATGCTCCACGTAACAATTTTTCGTTGTTGTGACTGAACCGTGTTGCATAGCATTTCTCTGTCAGTGTAGCCAATTGTGTACGGATTTTTAAAAATAAAGTAAACACACATTGCCTTAAATAAACATTTAAGAACAATCATTAGAACGATCTTACTCTTTCTATAATACCATGTACTGTATTGTATTCTGGCTTTTTCTGTGGGGATTTTTGTTTGTTTTTGTTTTCTTCCCGTAAAGCTGCTTTAAAACAATGCAACATTGTAAAAAGCCCTATATAAATAAAATTGAATTGAATTAAAGTAAATAGCTAAAAAAAAAAAAGGATGAGGTTGACGCACCACACTGCCAAAAGCCTGACTGGCCCCAAAGGGCCTGATAACCAAAGGGATGTCCAGATATGTGTCAATTCTCCAGCTCTCATAACCACACTCCAAACAGCGCACATAGTCCTTCAGCTTGCCCTGGTAGAGCTGGTTGATCAGGTCAGCCTGGAAAAACAAACAAGACCATGTATCAAAACAATGCTGCATGTGCACATGCACAAAATGCAACTATCATCAAAACAAATGACAGTAAGCATGATTGTTATTCAACGCTTTTACCATCAATTTTGTTTTCTTTTTTTAAATGCTGCATGCATACAATTGTTTTCAGTTTATACTTCTTCTTTTTTTACTCTTGTCCAAGATCTTGACTGTGGTTTAGTGTAACATGCCGAGGGGGGAGAGGCTTGCATCACATACCTGCTCAGTCTGCTTCCACTTTTGCTCTAGAGCATCAAACATGACTCTGCAAAGCTCCTGAACATCATGTTGCTGCCAGGCTGAAAAACACAGACACGGTAAAGAGTTTCAGAGTTATTAAGCTACTGCTGCACTAATGCGAGAAAAGTGTTTCAAAGAAATGTTAAAGGAAGAGTTCACACAAAAATTCTAATTCTGACAACATTTCCTCATGTCCCTCTAAATCTATGACATTTTGTTCGGGGCAGTCGTGGCCCAGTGGTTAGAGAGTTAGACTCATGACCAGAAGGTTGCTGGTTCAAATCTCAGGTCTGGCGGGTAACGGCTGACGTGCCCTTGAGCAAGGCACCTAACCCCACTTGCTTACTATACAAAATGTACAAATGTATAGTACAATGTAATGTAAGTCGCTTTGGATAAAAGCGTCTGCCAAATGCATAAATGTAAATGTAAATGTAAAAACAAAAGCAAGCAAAAAGAAAGTAAACTCGTGCTGGCCACCATCACATATTATCTTGCTGCGATAACAGTATATAGTGTAAACAGCGCAAATTGCTATCTTAGCAATGAAAAATTATTCACGAGCAGCACATTCTCACTGACACTCTTGGGTGCTTTAAGCTTTAAAGTGAGTCATAATGCACCACCGCTGCACTACACTGTACAGTATTCATTTAATTGGAAATGATAAACATTCCTTGTTAGAAAGTCCTTTTTGGGTGAAAGATCCCTTTAGTTGCAACATATGTGAAAGTGTCATACCCTCACTGCTGTCCCAGCCGAAGCTGCGCGTCACATCTGTGGTCTCAATGGCGCGTTTCTTACTGGTCTGCAGGAGCACAAACAGCCTCTGGAGTTGGTATGGGATACTGGTGACCGGATCTTCCTCAGATTCCTCAAACTCCCAACTGGTGCAAAAGAATGTCACAATACATCAGTGTTGGGGGCCGTGTTACATCGGCCACGTTTATACAATGCATTTCAAACAATCTGATCACATGCAGTCAGGAAAGACAACAACATTTACATTTTTTGTAACGGAATGCATTCTGATTTCGAGAGAAAGTTCTACTGCTTAATTCTTAAACAATACACGGGACTCAGGCTGCTTACTTGTAGAGTGCGTTCCTGAACTCAGGGGTCATGAACAGGGTCTGCAAAAGGCTGTTTAGGTAACAGGTCATCGCTTGGTTGACCAAACCAACATAACCTTGAAAGAAGAGAACATAGAAGAAATTAAAAGAGAAATGAAAATGAGCTTTATGCACTTCGATATAAAGCACACGCTACCTGTGTCTGATTTGTTGAGTATGGACGAGTATGAATAACTGGGGCTGCTGTAGTCACTGCTGCAGCCCACAGTGCCGTCACGCGGCAAAGGGCCAATGAAACGATCCTGAGAGCTGTCATCGAGACCACTGCTGTCTGCTGCGCCTGACTCATCCTGCAAAAGATAACAATGTCTATAAGTGTACCTTATCTTTATTAAAACATCAAATAAATATTTATCAAAATATACATGAGCTAGAGATGCACTAGTGCTTTTTAACCCATTAAACAGTTTGTATTAACTCACTGAAGCTATCTGAGGCTGGTCCCCATCCTTATCCGTAAGCTGCAGGAAGTTCCTCTTTCCTGCCTCAAAACCGGACAAAACGAGGGATCTCTCATTGGCCTGGTCTATAGGTGCCTGTAGGTAACACAAGAGATATCATTAGAAATAAAGAAAACCATTGGGAACATCAGAGTATGGGATAGAACATTTTGGAACAATATAAAAACAAGTCAAAACATGCAGAAAGCATTTCTGAAATAATGAAGCTGGTGTACTGTAGATCGCCCACACCTCGGAGGAGGACTCTGTGCTACCTGTGGGACATCGTGTACCAGCCAATTTACACAGGTCGGGACGTGCCAATTTTTTGTTGGAGGAGGCAGTGGTGTGGGAGGCTGTAATCCACTGACCTACTCGGAAAGTTACAGCCTCTGTGTCAGCACTAGGATTAACACACAGCTGAATATATGACACACCTCTAATAACATTGCTACAACAATGCTGTAAAACCATGACACTGACACCATCTGACCAACATACGCTAAACCATCAGATACAGTTATTGCATCAAAGTAATCCTCGACTCAAAAAGTAAAGCATGTCACATTACAAAAGTGGAGACAGAAAAACGTTTACATGGTCAATGTAAAGGACAGAATACTCTCACCGTATTGATGCTGCTGGCCCACACCAGGCAGAAAGTCCCATTCACATATCCGGCTTTTTGAGCCACATCCTCGTACAGTTTGCTGACGGTGGTGGAGGCTGGCAGGTTGAGCGTCAGCCTTTCATTGACCGTCTTGGCATTGGTGGTGTCCTGCACGATACACAACACTCTCGGCTCCTCCGCGGCACTTTCAATCTGTAATGCGCACACACTGACAGTTAGCTCTATTGACAAGAGACTTTTATCATATTTATGTCAATTAAAGCTCGACCTAAGTGCTTGAGGTTTAGAAGTTCCATTAAAGAAATGCAATACACAAGTTAAAGGGATAGTTCACCCAAAAACGAAAATTCTGTTTTCATTTACTCACCCTCTTGTCATTTCAAACCTGTAAAAAATGTCTTTGTTCTAAGGAAGATACTTGGAAGAATGTGAGTAACCAAACAGATCTCACCCCCCATTGACTCTCATAGTATGTATTTTCCCCACTATGGCAGTAAATGGGGGCGGGTGATCTGTTTAGTTACTGACAGTCTTCCAATTATCTTCCTTAGAACAAAGACATTTTTTACAGGTTCTATCACTTTAAGGCCCATTCACACCAAGTAGGCTAAAGAAAAAAGTTTTGAATCCAAATTTAAGAGAATAGCAGCTTTTTAGCATTTACACCACAACTACAATAATAAAGATGCAGACTTTTTTCAGCTGATGAACAATAAAATGAATGACAATAAAATGTAATTTGAATATAAAGGGCTTGCATATTTAAAATATGAAACTACAGCATGCAAGATTAGAATAAACCCTTTTGGCTGTTGGTGTGGACGCAAAAATAGTCGTCATCATAATTATCGTGCTTGGTGTGAACAGGCCTTCAAACTGGTATGCGCTATTCAGTATCAGCTGTGGTTACAAAAAGGCTTTGGAGGACACAGCTTTGGAAACTATGAAAACAAGCATGAAGCATGCTACATTTTTCCACACTGTGAACATAAAACATTAGAAAGTCATAGGAGTTAGAAAGTAAATAATATAATCCTACATTAAACAAACAAGTTTAGACAAGCCCAAAGAACCCTGATGGCAAATCTTTTTGTCTCATGTAGACTTTTACTCTACAATACGGTTTATTGTGATAATTGATGTAAACAATATTATTTATGTGGGCAATTCAAAACAGTGAATAATTCGAGAAAATACAGTAGCTTAATTGTTTATATTAAATAATTGTTTATAACTGAGATTATAGTAGCTTCTATCAAAAAGTAAAGATTCAGAATGCTTAACACAACCTTTGCTCATGGAGAGCATGTAAAAGTTTTGCTATTGGCAATTGTGAACATATCTGACTATTTAATGCAACATAATACTGCAATAATACTGTACATCGAGATAAAAGTCCAAGCAATTGTTGTGATGTGAAAAATTGATACCGTTGCATGCCAAGGTCTCATGGAACATGCAATGCAAAAGTGAAGGCAGAAAATGTTTTCAGCAAAGGAACCAATCATGTTACCAAATTCTCAGAGAGGGACTCCAAGCATGATGCAAGCAAAACAATTCTGAGACATTTTTGACAGGATAAGCACAGAAAACAACCCAAGTAGATTACTTTATGGGCTCTTTCAAAGAACTGCAGTATTTCTAAACTAATAGAATAGTCAGCATTTGATAAAACTGATGCAAACTATTTTCATCTATTCTTGATGTTATTGTATCACTGCATGATTTTCAAAAACATGAACATTTTTCTTTATAGATTTTAATTAAAATGTAATAGCTGACACCATCTGACAAATCACATTCCTTTTGCGGGTTGTCACTTGGGGCCTCTTTATTTTCAACCAATAAATGCCCTTTCTGGAGAAGAGTAGACCTACACAACCAACTATATACTCAAAGACCTCACTATATTATTTTTTTGTTAAATAATATGATGTTTTATTAACAAAAGCGTCATTTTGAAAGTAAAAGGCGCTGCAAACGTCATGTCGACTTCAACCACGTTTAAGGTAGGGACAACTTTACACTGTGCATTTAAAGTCCCAGATGCTGATTCTTGTCATCTCACTGGTTAGTTATTTGCTGTAATCTCATTGGATAGTTAGTGTCAAACAAAGCAGCATGCTGCAAATACACACATGCAATACACACACAGCTACCTGTGTTAACTTCCTCTGCATCTCATCAAAAATACTCTGCCTGCAACTCCAAAAAATACCCTGATGACAGAACAACAAGTCAAGAGAGTCAAGTCAAGAGCAAGTCAAATCAACGCTGACCATCAACACCGGTTTTAATGTCTGCTAGTTTAAGTCCATACATAAAGAGATCTACTTAACTGATCTGTAAAAGACACAGATGTCAACCGCGTAAAGGGTTAATATCAGATTAGAGGATATTTTAATCAGGGATAATATTGTCAGGTGTTTGCACTGAACTGAACTTGAGCAATGAGTATTTATCATGGTAAGACAACAATCTTTTCCAAGACCAGATCATTATTTTGCTCAAAAATAATCAATGAAGTCCCTGTGTAGCAGTATTCTGATGCACAATATTAAAAACATTTTCCCTGCATTCAATAAAATGAAAAATGTAACTGAGCTATAGATCAGGCCTACACTAAAATGATCTTATGTATTGTTAGACATCAGGATTAAAGAGACCAGCCTGATCAACATATTGATATGCTTAGGTTGCCAGATTGGACACAGTCCTGTGCCTTAATTTTCTTCATGTACTGCTCCTGTGGGGCGTGATAAACGAAAAGCTGGTGGTGGAAAGCAGGCGACATCAAAAGCCAAACCGAACTGAGATTCCCACCTGGCACACGGACGCCAGCTGACGGGGGAGAGAGAACCGCAGGGAACTCAGATCCTGCTTAGCATTTCCAGTCCCTTTGAACATAATCAGAGACACTGAATCAAAGGCCCAAAACCTCCTGATTATTATTCGGGGGAATTCAATGCATTGTTCATATAGAATTACTTTAAAACATAAGTTAGAGAGGAAAGTCACCTGGCCTGCTTTTCTTCTAGAACAAAGCTGTAACAGCAACATTACCCAAACAAACTATCTGTGTCTGCCAGTGCTAAAGTGCATTCTTCTGAAGGAATGTTATGTGGGCAGCCAACGTCATCTAAGTACAACAAAAATGTTCGGGTTTTCCTTCTTAAAGCTGCAGTTTATAATCGCTTACACGGCAAACATTTTTGGCATATGTTAAAGACATGATTTTGGACCAGGGGCTGGGTTCGCTGGAGTTCATCTGGATAACTTTTGTGTGTCTTATTGAAACATAACATTGCAGGTTACTTATTTACATACATTTATTTAAAATCCGACCCGACAGCTCAAACAATAAATCATTAAATTATCGTTGTGGATCGGGGGTAAGATTAGCACATAGTTTTGAAAACTGTTCTTTTATGCATTTGCGCAACTGATATTTTTGTTCTTTTTTAACAAAAAAAAGCTTTAAAGGGATACTTCAGTTCACCCAAAAATGAAAATTCTGTCATCGACTCATCCTCTTGTCATTTCAAACCGGTATGACTTTCCAAAAGATATTTGGAAGATTGTCAGTAACCTAAGAGATCTCACCCCATTTTTGAGTGAACTATCCCTTTAAGGAACTTGGATGGAGTTCCAACTAGCTTTAAAGTAAAAGTATTTTATAACATTTTAAAGATGAATAATTTTACTGATACTTCAAAATAATCATTGAATCCATTTTGAAGAGAAGTTTCGACTTAGTGAACTTTAAAAAATAAAATTGCCACTTGTCTGTGCAAAAATCAAACTACAAAATGACTAATTTTAGAAACTTGTATACAACAAAGAGACATATGGTATATGTATATAAAGTTTGTGGAATGATACTCAGTGCCTAAAACAAATGTGAAATGTCCCTCACCCTGCTGGGTATGACTCAACCCTCAAGCCTTCTGTCATACTGCTTAATTACAGTTAGCAGGTGGTCCTTTGAAAAAGCCAGCAGACCCCACACACATGCATCATAACAGAAGATCCACATGAACTGATTTCGAGCAATAAAACACACAACACTATACAACTTAACAGCCTTTATGCTTTACTTCCTTTTCCCTAGAATGCTAAACATTTCTCTTTTATCCAGCGCTTAAAACCAGTAGATGCTCTTCTGGCCCATTCCTTTGTGCAACAGAAGGACAGAGTCAGATCTTTGGATTGTCGGATTGTCAGATGTAAGATTCTCAAACAGAAGAAGCTCATGTGAATAAAGGCTACAGCAACATACAGTCTGGATTACTAACAGCCTATCCAGAGCTAAATAAAATGAAGAGAACTCAACACATCAAGCCCATCACTGGTCCTGCACTACACTCAAACTGCAGAGATAGTGTTCTTGGAGTTACATGTGGTTGTGTTCTGCTCAAGGGTGCTGTAGTTATGGGACTGTGATCCCATGAATCTTTGTGATTACAGTCAACATCTTTGACCGCTGGCACGGCAACGATGCCACAAGCACTATCTGTAAAACAGGCCCTGTTCGCTTTGAATGTAATCTGATGGCACCAGAAAAAGCATAGGGCTATAAACTTTATGTGAAGAAGAAATCAATGATTTCATCTTGTCATTGATGCAAATTTATATCAGATCAAAAGCTATCCCTTAACATGATGATGATAATCCACAGAGAGTGCTAGATCCCACTTTAAAAGAGATAGATTCATGAGGTAACTGACATCGAGTCATCAAAGGCCATGTTAATCCTGCAGTCCAATTTATAAGATCAAATAGGATAAAAGGGAAGCCATTCATGTCAGACTACGCTCAAAAATTATTTTTGTTGTGTTGGGAATGGGATGGATTAATCCTTCCCTAAATCTAAGACGTAGTGACTTTCTGAAAAATTAATTGAATCACACATAACACCCAAATAAACAGATTACATTGATAAAGAATCATAGTTACAGGTCAAAGTGTTTTTATAATCCTTGTTGAATATGGTGGCTCACTATTAACTTTAACCCTATTACTACCTTAGGGTATTTCCAATAAAAACAGATCAAACTACAACTCTGTTAACATTTAACTTGTGCTGCGTTAACTTTATTGAATCATTTTATATTAATGCTAAGAAATAAAAATCAGGCCAAAACAACGGCAAACAAGCTCTATAAGATGACTATAAGCTGATATCATGGTACCACTATAGTACTTTTCTGTCAATGAAAGCATTCTTAGCTTTAACCAGATATATTATTAATACATCATCTTTATAGAAATATCAAACCACAGTACTTTTATTATTAAAAGGGTTAACTTAAATCCTACATTTTTATTTACTATTTAGGCTATCAAATACATGACAGTATGTTTACGGTGTGGGGGAAAAAATTAGATTCAGTGAACCTAAATCGAATCACGTCCATTAACGAGCCGATGTGGATTAAATCTGAATCAGTTTGTGATCTATGCTAACGCAAACTACGAAGCGCACTTCAGCACCTCCTGCGTGACAGTTAACAAGCTTTGAGAAACAGTTATCAGTTACCCAGCAAAAATGACAACACTCTATCTGCTCTCTCCTTTATATAAACAACCAAATTTAGCTATTTATTCACATATTTAATTTGTGTAAAGGACTTGTTGACTGATAGTTAGCCGAGCTGCTGCTAGCATTCCCCTGCTAGCGGCTAAGCTCAGTCATGACGCGCACATTCCCAGTCTTTCGTTGCAGTCGTTTGGACATGAGTTAAGTTTAATAGGCGTGTTTTGTAAGCAGTGATAGTCGTAGTTCTTCGTGTTAGAGGATCAAGCCTCAAAATCTCACCTCTTTGGGCACAAGCTGCTTTTCTTTGCTGGGCACCATTTCCATCTGATCCTACAGCCGCGATCCGCTGTCAACAGGAGCTTTGCGAGTCGCTCTGAGGGACCATTCTGAGTGTGTTAGGCAAAACCAGTCGATATCAAAGCCAAACTTTGGGGTTTAAAAACTTGTAATCCAGTTTAATCTGTTACTTTCTGTATGCTTGCACTGTAAGCACAAACAGCAATCAATGGAGGAAAAATGGCCGATTCGCACTTTCGCGAGACTTCACATCAATCTGCGTCACTTCCGACAACACTGTCTGACTGAACATGTAACTTATTTTTATTAGAACAATTTGATAGTATCACACACAAGTTATAACGTTATATAAGTTATATAAGGACTTTTTGAAATATAGGTAGGCTACATTTATTTATATATCCTCTTTAGCTGGTAGTTTGTAACAAAACAAGTTTCAATTTCGTTTTTATTTTTGTTTTTCATTTGTGAAATGGTTTCGAAGTTAAAAGCACATCATAAATCTCTGTATAGCCTACTTCTGTCAAAAAAAAGGTATTATTGTCTTTATTTTTGTCTTATGCTGTGTCTTTCCATCTCTTTTATTTTTTTAGCCATACATAGTAATAACACAGCCTATTAAAATTTAAAGTATAAAATGTTATTGCCATTTACACAAACATAGTAGATTTTGCATCACAAAACATCCATTACACTGTTTCTTCTGCCAGTGAATAAAGAAGAGACATAGATTTCTTCTTTACACCATATTGATGCACATCATGGAATCAGGTATTCACAGACGTATTTCTTTTGGCTGCGACAAACCTCGTCGTGCCACTTTCCCTGCGCTGCCAAGGAGAGTGCAACACAGCTCTCTCTCTTCCCCCCAGTGGGCTCCTTCTTAGAGCGATCCCAATGGAAGAAAGCGATAGGTTGGCTGTTAACATCTGCATACTGGCCTTCCTTTACTATGTCTGTTATGCCTATCCAGAAATCTTTGGATCCAGGTGAGCTGCGTTTGGCGTAATCTCTTACTTCATCGTTTTCGTTAATGTCTCTGGGAATGGCCAGGGTTCCTCCTTGGGCGATGCAGTCCTCATTGGCATCATGGTAATGCTTGGACTGCTCAGAGACCAGGTAGCACTTCCTGTGGGCTTTGATGCCACGCAGGCAAACTGAAAAAATATTTAGTTTCATTTACTCGCTTAGGTTTTAACAACATTGCAAGGGATGAATATGGTACTGTGTTTGTTATAAATAATGAGACATAACATATAGAATATGAGACATATTGACTATTGATTTTATGTCCTGGTTTGGTTTTCTTGTAGCATTTACATTTATTCATTTGGCAGATGCTTTTATCCAAAGCAACTTACAAGTAAAGCAATATTCATGAGAAGTGCCAGTAATACAAAGTTTTAGATACAACGTATAAGCAAGCATACAGAAAACATTAGAAAAGGAATAGAGAAGTAGAGATTGCAAAAGTACATAGAGGCAAAACATTTTAGTCATCCTACCAAAATGTGCATGTCCACATTTTTTAGTCAACCCTGTTATTTTATAGTAAAGATGTATTATAATTATGTATAGCTTTTTTGCTCATATGCAATAAATACCTGTTTGAAGTGCCTGCATCTCTTTTAAGGAGTTGAGTTCCTGCCAAAGTTTGTCAATCTGTGTTCTGATGTCATCATCTTCTATAACAGAGAAATGTCCAACAAGATCAAGTCCTTATTTCTCTCAGGGATAAATAAACATCGTTAAAGAGACATACACATTTACATGTCTGCCCTGACATAAAAGTATACCTCTCTGTCCCGAAACAGCTTTCTTGTTGCGGGAGGCATTGCCACGTCCAAATTGAAAAATGCTGAAGCACATCACCAAAATGAGAAGTCGAGATTGGACCATGGTCACAACTGACAATCCCTAAAAGTTGTCGGACTGATTATATCACCAGGAGAAATACGGAGAACCCAGCAAATAGAGCCCTGTGGTAGCCTATTTACCATCCACGCTCTTGCTCTATTGGCTGAACATTCAGCGTTTCTGTTCACCTATAAGGGGATTCATGCACAACAACCCCTCTGTTTTCACCCATTTATAAATATTTACCTGGACGTGCAATTCATTTGGTAGTTTTTCCATTCATAACCCAACAAGAAAATTCAGCAACTGCTGCACTGTTACGTGTGCTCATGTATTAAACAGACATCCTCATATAAACAGCAAGTTTCAAATAAAAGTATACAATTTTATTAAATATGTTTGTTTCTGATATGTTTTAAACAGAGGTGGGTAGTAACGCGCTACAATTACTTCGTTACATTAACTTGAGTAACATTTAGGAAAATATAGCCTACTTTTAAAGTAAATTTAAAAGTGGGTACTTTTACTCTTACTTGAGTAGGCTATATTTATAATAGAAAATCTGTACTTTTACTTCGTTAACACTGCGTCGACGTTCCTAATTCGTTCCTTCATTTTAAGGGATTATTAAATGCGTCGTTTATTTCAAGCTTGTCTCTTTTTACTGAGTTCTTTTGAGTCGATTCTTTTAAAAGCATTAATTGAACGAATCAGTTCAAATGATTCGTTCAGTTCGCCGCACGATCTGAATCGTCTGAAGCGGCCGGTCTCGTAGCGGGAAACACGCAGAACACGAAGAGCGTTGGATAAAGTGGATAAGAATCTATTATCTATCAAACCAAAACTGCCAATGCGTCTGTTTGCCAGTAATGATAAAGACCCGCCATATGCGCGTGCCCGCGCGACCTGTTCGTCAGACACACAGCAACATGCGCGCGACCTAGACACAGAGACGTGAGCTTGCAGAAATATACATTTGAAGAAACCACCTTGTTGATGGTTTACTGCATGTTTACAAGAGTTTTTCACGACACACACATGAGGAAACATAAGTTTAGTCTAAAATCAGTTTGTATTTAATATGAGCACCATATGTTCTACATCATCTTAGGATGTTAGTTAAATGCACTGTTATCGCAAAACTCTTTAGTTTGACATTGTCTATTATTCCAAATAAGCGTACATGCGCAGAAACGTTTATGTTGTTACGTTGTAAACCATCAATAGCTCCTGCTGAACTTCAGAAAATGAAACCTATAAAGCTAAAGCATCTTCGTCTTTGGATCATTGCTTGGATATTACAATCACAGGCAATAATATTATTTCACTAAATTAATAGAAAAGAAAAAGATGAAAAAGGGAGATGAGCAAGCAAATAAATTATGAAAAGAAACAGTGTTTGCCCTCTGTGACACAGAAAATTCATAGAAAAGGTCAAACACATTTTATCACAGTTATTTTTCAGTTGGCTGAATAATAAAAACCTAGAAAAGGGCACCGAGTGTCATATGTGAACTGAAAAGAGCAAAACAATGCTCAGTGCCATTTCTAACTTAATGCCAGAAAAACAACTCTATTGTCTCAATAGAAATCAATGCTTCAATCTGAACTAACATTTCTCAAATGCTATGAAAAATCAGATAAGAGCATTGAGTTAATGTTTTCTGCTGAACTGCATTTTAATAAAGACCATATCGTAATAAACACACAAAATAAAGAATGCGCTGCAGAACATTTTATTATAATTACATGTTTTTGTACCACAATACACAACAGCATATCCACTAACTACAAATAGCAACAATACTTTTTAGTGTGTCTTGATCTGAGATTGGAAAAGACATCACCTGTTTATAGTGCTTTAAGGCAAGTTTATAAACACAAGTCAAACACTGTAGGCCAGAACAAACAAGGAAACATGGAAAAAATTATTTTACATAATAGTATTATATAATGCACTTAGTAGTGGAAAAGTTGCACATTACAGTACACAAACAAGTCAATATCAGCCCTATTTTTGTGTAAAGGGTTCTTCTGTCCATTTTAATTATTTTAACCATTATTTGGATATAGATGAATTCCGTCCTGCTTAACATCAAATTGTCATATATTTTTGTAAATCAACAAAACAATCAAGTAATATCATGCTGGTTTTTGCTATTTATCATATGTGGACAAAATAGTGTATACAAGCTCACAAACGCATATGCAGGATCAAACAAAAAAGTGAATCATGATTTTTTTATATTTGAATATGAAGCAATGATTTCTTTATGGGCTACTCTTAAAATATCTGTCTACTGTTAATGAAAAACACAAACACTGACTAATCTTCTCCTCTTCAATGCAAATATGCAACAAAAGGCACCATGTCATTTTCCTCTTGTTGTCAGATAATACTTTAAAGAATGTGCTTGACTTGGAAGTGTAGCAAGAATGACTGTAAACGCAATAAACAATCTTTCAATATTTACTCACTTTCAAATCATTGTAAACCTGTATTATTTTCTTTCTTTCATGGAACACAAAGATGTAAAGTAAAGCTCTCAAATCAACATGAGGGTGAATAAGTCATTTTGTTTTGCTTTCAGCTATTCTTTTAAGAAAAGACATTTTAAGGGGGTTTGAAATAAAGCTGATTATGAGTCATTTAAATATTCTAAAGTCACGATTTGAGGTACACGAAGCATGACACAGATTCAAAAACACGGCAACATCCTCCTCTGCACATTCACTTAAATTACCACAAAAAGCTTCTTTTCATCGTTCAGTCTCACACTAACACTCTCATCATACATCATTTCACAACCAGGGTCTAATAATAACTACGCCTGACAATCGTAAGTGTATTAAGTATAAGAAAATGTACCAAACTATTTTGCATTGTTTTCATTAAAACTACAAGTGTAGTTAATAATAAAGTGAATAATAGTTAATAATAATAATGCCACTTATGCGCTTGCCAATCTTCTCTTGCATTTGGCACTTGGTGAGTGTTAATTCTGTTGTTTTTCTATTCTCTGATTGACAAATACACATCCGACTGTAACGTTTCAACACTGCACTAAGAATGGCACTTCAGTCGAACAATAAACGCCACAGTAAGTGTTTTCAGCCTATTTGAAATACAGACAAACAAGAGAGACATCACACACACATTTCACAACAGCACAGGGTTCAAGATTGTCTCTGGTTGAGATGTCAGCTTCACTGAATGAAGGGTATTCTCTCCTTGTTATCAGTATCTCCCTCGTGTTCTTCATCTTCCTCACCTGCCTCACTGGTCTCTGTGCTGTCATTGGCCATCTGAATGAGAAACAGAACATAATATTAAATATACAGTATATTCAAATATGAGCAATAGGGCATCCATAGGGAAGTAATGTAACAAATGTAATAAGCTTTAAATGAAGACATTAAAGGCAGATTTCATGAGGGAATGCTGTTTTAGGCCATTATTTCCACAGATTCCTTTGAGAACAACATCATAAGGATGCGTCTCCATGGAAACTGCTGTGATGATGTGGTCTGATTCTTGGATTACCGTAATTTTTGTCCCTACTATAGGTAAAGGGTGTACAGATTTTGGAGGTTTTCATATGTACAAAGGATCCAACTAAAAGAATCATAGTACAATATGTAAAGTAATAGTTGATTAGTTATTTTGTTTCACACACAATGTAATGTTTTTGCTTGTAGATATGTTTCACAGAATACAGGTCTGAAGGTTTTAGAGTGACTCACTTACCAAAGGCGTAGGAGACTTTTCCACATCCAAAATGAGCTTCCCTATGTTTCCTCTGTCATGGATTCTCTGCATGGCCTCCTTCACCTGCAAATTGACACAACATGAATCAACACATCCCACACATTCAAAAAAAAAATTCAATACATCTCATTAAGCAAAATTAATATCTTTTTGTACTTGTTGTTTATGTGTAAGCTTAATGCTGCCTTGTGTTGAGGGTGCAGTACCACAAAATAGACTGAAGGGGGCAGCAGAGACAAAAGGCTAATGTGCACTATACAGCCCGGAAACATTCTCCCTGTAAAATTACAGGATATAAGGATATATATAATAAATAGTTTTCCACATTTTTCTGGAAATTTTACAGTTTTTAACCATATTTCAAACAAATTGTTAAACAAAATCTTGGCAGCTGCAGGGTGTAAAATAACAGTTTTCCCACATTAAATTACATAATTTCTCTGTTTCCCTTGTAAATTTGCATTTTTTTCCTGTACTTTTATTTCAAAAATACATTAAAAAAATCTGTTAAAAAACAACAGTAAAATTCTGTTTTTTTTACATTTTACATGGAAAATCTGTCAAAAAAATAACAGAAAATTCAGTATTTATTTTACAGTGTGTGTAAAAGGAACTGATGTTGCTGTTGACTATTTAGTGAGTTCAGGTTTTGCATTTTGACTCTTTCTACACAGCGTTGTATTAAAAAAAAAAGTGCAGTTGTAAAATAATAATAGCCAAATGTCAGTGTAATGGGAGCTTTTCCAAAAAGAAAATGAACTATTTCATAGAATTAAGTGTTGAATGATACATTAGAAGAATAAAAGCAAATATGTGAAATATACTATAATGAATGAAACTACACGTTACAGTTACTTTTTTATGGTAATCATGATTTGTATATGGCAGTGCAATGTAAGGTTATGTGTGGGATGCATAGCATAAATATGACCACTTCTTTTAAAGTGGTGGTTAGCAGTATGAATCAGTAAAATGAGTAAACACAACAGCTGTTAGTCAGACCTTGAGAATAGGAACATGCCCACTGTTAACAATTCCTGTCACCCGCTTTCTAAAGCCAAAATGACAAAACAGCCCTTTTAAAACAAACTGGATTCATAATGCGTGACACAGAAAATAAGCTTTTATATTAAAACAACAATGTCAGGTGCTTTAAGTTTTTTAACTACATTTATGTCAGTCTGAAGTACAAATGATACAAAATTATCATTGCAGAATATTGAATAGAAAAGTGCAATAATTCAGCTTTCCTGGATGAGGTTGTGGATGCAGCATATAGGTACCTAAAATTGATCAAATTAAGCACCTTTAGCAGTCCCATACCAATGTCCTGACAACCATCGCACACAATTCACATTTTTTATAAAAAAAGAAAAATTGATTTAATGGCAAAGACACTGGGGTTTGGTCTCTAATACATTTGCTGCTCTCTCCATCATTCTGTATGAGTAATAGCTTCCGGTACAGACATCAGTTCCACTTCCTTGTTCTTTCACCAAGCAGCATAACCTCAGAACTTCATCTATCCCAGAAAACAGGACGGATTATTTCTCAAGTACGTCCCGGAGATTTAGTTTCATTTCAAAGCTATTGCAAGTATGTGGTGGGCCTGATTGTATCTGAAATCTGAATAAGTCCACTGCAGTGGTCATGCAGGAATGGAGAGGGAAAAAAAGCATCAGTGAAAAGTTCGTCTCAATATAACCTCAGAGGCACAGAATATCATCAGCATACATATCATCTCAAAGCTCAGCTTGTCTGTCTCTAGGAAGTTTTGTAAGCTGATCTAAGACCTCATCTCCTGTACCACAAACCTCATCATTATCAGACAACAGGTGACCTCAGATCAGCATAAAACAGTGATGGCAAAAAGAAGTCTGTGTGCCCCAGGTGCTACTAAAACAAGGCAAGATTTGGATTTTAAATCTATTATATAAGTAATGTAAAACAAACATCAGGGTTTGTATAGGTGACATACTGTATAGCGGAATTTACTGTGGTGTACATATATCTGTTTATACTGCTAAGAGCATACAGTTAATAATATGATCAAATTTGTTAACTTTAAAACAAATTAGCATTATCCTTGCTCTATTTGCAGAGACAATTGACAAAACACATTTACTCTCATTTGCATTTCTCTGTTTTATGCAATACAGAAATGATATATTTAATGTAGCATTTATACTTAATGACGTTATATTTAATGTAGCAGTTAACGTAAATGTACCAAAAATAATTTGCTCCTGCAGAGTCAGACAGTGTTAGTAAAAATGCCAGGCGTCATTTCTATGTGATATTTCATACTTGTTTATAGTGCAAGAAATATAAAAAACACATATGTGACCCTGGATCACAAAACCAGAAGTAGCACAAGAAGAGTTCAGATGCAAAACCCTCTAAATCCGTCAGACGACATTTCTATTAAACAAGCATTTTTTTATCAGTCTCCTCCATTTACTTCTAACAATAGCAGATATTTCAGACCGGCCAGATTGTTGTATTTAGTGGGTTTTGAAGCCAAATTATTTCTGTAACGTATGCTATGTGTGGAGAGCATTAACTTAACATTGTAATCTCATTTTTGACAGAGGTGGGTTTTAGAGGGTTTTGCATCTGAACTCATCATTTGCAGTAAAGCCCCAAAAAAGCCAAAATCAGCCAAAAATACACTGTATGGGTAAAAATGTTCGATTTTTCTTTTATGCCAAAAATCATTAGGAATATTAAGTAAAGAAGATCATATTCTTTAAAAATTCGTTTATGGGGGGGGTCGACAGCTTATAAAAATGCGGTTCTGTGTTTTTTAGCTTGATTACTGCACAAATTGTCTTTAAACATTTTTCTGTTTTTTGTTACAAGTCAGAAATGATGAGGAGGCAACTCCTCGCAATACAAAGTCAATGGAGACGGTTGCATTTTTCCCCTCCGGTGTGGGCGTGGCCTAAATGCGCTGTGTCTCTATATGGCTTTCTTTGAAACAAAACACTGTGTTGTTTGGCTTTTTCTGTTTACAATGTTAGTAGATGTTAGTAATTAGTAGACAGCATAGGTCAAGACTTTCATCAAATTCAATGGTCCTATGCCTTCATGACATGGAGTTGGGGTTAATGGTTTTGCATCATTTTAAAGCTTGAGAGGAGGTCGTCATCGTAACCAGAAACCATATAAAACGTTATTCAAAATCAGTGTTTTGGTTCTGAAGAAGCAAGAAAGCAATCGGGGGTTGAACAATAGGACAATGACTAAATAATGACACAAATGAACTAAACCTTCATTTAAAGATACACTGAATCTTAAAATTAATATATACATTGCAGACACTATAATCCAAAGCGACTTACATTGCATCACAAATACACATTTTTCTGAGTATGTTGCTCGTTCCTTGCGAATCGAACCCAAACCTTTCATGTTGCTAGCGCCATGCTCTACCAGTTAAGCCACAGAAAAGCCACTCCCATAACAAGATTTTTTTTAAAAGCACTTTTTTGGTCCTTGCCTTGAAAAATGTTTTCACAACAACATTGAGGTGTTCTTCCTTGGCTAACACAACAAATAAGGCGAAATTGTTACACTACATGAATGTTTGGCTTATCAAAGTAAATAAGAGTAGAGATCCTAACATGTTCTTGAAAAATAATGAGAATCACAAACATCTTTTTATAAAGAATCAAACATCAAACTTTTCTTTCAACAGTTCAGTACAGCCTGTCCTCATCCCATGAGATCAGCACAGAAGAATTTAAAGGGCTTTCTGGAAGCCCGTGATTTGAAACAAATGAAAGTGTGCATGGACTCTCGAGACTCAAAGGTCTGCTGTTAATCCGTTTATGGAGGGCAGAAGGATGTGAGGTCCTGTGAGGTCTTTGTCTCATGCTAACAAAAGGATGTTTTGAGCAAAGGCAGCTCGACTGAAAGACATAAATACTGCAACTGTAGCTTTGAATCAGAGGCTGAAATACAGCAGTACTGAACGTGACATCTTCAGGAGAGATACTACAGGTGAACAGGCGAAATATTTTTCTTTCCTTTCATCAAAATGACACTTTGCCATAAAAAGAGACTTTTTGTATTTTAACTAAAAATACAAAGAAATAAGCAAATGAGGTTTTATATTATACATTTCTTTAAATGTGATCAACAAATTTCTTTGGTCTTTTCTTTAACATGTAACATTTGATATTTAGCTCTCTGCCCTTTAATTCAAAGTGACTAGATATGAAATAATGAGAATAAACTGTTTATCAATTTTGTTGCCATATTTGATCATTTTGGACGTTTTATATAAGTTAGAAGATGAAGTTGCAAAATATTGTGGATAGTTTGTGGATAGATTGTGGATCAAAATGCCTCTAAAAACATAATTTCTGCACTCTAAAAAATCTGCAATTTTTAAACTCATCTTTTCAAGTTTCTTTTTGCATTGGATTTTTTGAGTTGTACTGACTTCCAAAAGTTGAGATAACTTACAATTGAGTCAACTCAACAAGATTGGACAAAACCATTGGATTAACTTACTAAATTAAGTTCAGCTGACTACAATCCCCAAAATTTTTTACAGTGTGCCGTGTAGTAGCTCCCTTCAAAATGTTAAGTTTCAAAGCACAATATTAATGCATAATATGATGAACAAATCTTCACACATACAGTTTTTATTAACTGAATTGTCTATACCACACACTGTTAAAAGTTTCTGTAGAAAATACAATATTTCTGGCAGCAGTTTGACAGCTTATCTAATTTATTGGCAACAGTTTGTTCAAAGACAAATGAACATTAGACATTAGCAAGTCTTTATCTTTACAGAAGAAAAAAACGATAAAATATCAGCTTCATGCAAAGCATTTCTGGGAACCAAAAATCTGAAGAAAAAACAGAAAAAGGTTGATGAGGATTTCTGGTTCCCAGAATGCATTGCATGAGGCTGTTATTTTATAGTTTTTTTTTTTTTAACAAACTGTCCATAACTACAGTGTATAATCCAGCGAGTCGCAATCCTTCAACCACACAAACTCACTAATTCTGTACACTACACTTACAGAACAACATTAACCATAATAGAAGGTAAAAGCTCTTCACAACAGGCATACACACTACATGTCCTCAAGTATATTTATGTATTTACAGACAATTTGGGGGAGAAAATAGACTGAATAATGTAAAGGGATATCATGGCAATGTTGTTTGGGTAGACACTTGGGTAATACTAAATTGCAAGCTGCATAATGGCTCCAGTATGAAGACAACAGCAGCAGCACTCATTTCCCAAGAATACTGCATGCTAGTGAGGAAAGAAGAATTTAACACACTCTACCACTGTCAACATCGTAAATGGACAGATTACCCAAAAATAAAATTTCTGATGATTTGTGGTAGAATGGTTTCTATCAATCTGAAAGCAAATTACAGTCATCTGTTATCATAAAGAAGAGAATCCCGTGCCATTAAGGTTTCGCATAAGCCAATACTGTGAACAAAATAATTTGAGAAAGAAATATAATATATTAGAAAAAAAGAAATATTGAATAGAATACTTACATATCATTTAATGCTTACACATTATTTATTTTAAAGTTATCTAATTTTAGGTCTATTTATTTATACAGAATACATTATATTTATATGCTTATATTATTGTAGTATTATTTCTGTGATCTGATTGTTAAGGTTATGGTTGTAGTAGTCATACAGCTATGGTTCATTTGCATATAAAATTGTTTTTGGTCAAATGTCGCGTGCAGTGTGCTAAACGCTTTATCTGAATAACATTTTGTTTGTTCTTTTCAGAAATGTTCACTCAATCACATTCACTGATTTTTCTTGTCTTATTCAACCATCTTGTTTAAAGGATGTTTGGATAATTGTATTGGAAAACAGGAGGAAAAACCTTTTTTGCAGTGTTGCAGTATAAATAAGACAGCACTTCATACTGGCTTTGACAGCATGCAAGACAGATCATTTATGTGCTTGTTCAATCTGTATACAAATGAAGAAGACTTTGTTTTTAATACATCAGACTCTCTTGAGCAAATGTTCGCTCAACCATGCGATATGAGGGACTAATTGGCCGGAGCCCACAGGCACAGACTAATTAAACAAACGTCCCGAATCGAGCTCTGCGGCTACTTTCCACAGGTCTCAGGTCAGTGCCGATCTTAATGCCTTTGTATCTGAATCACACAATTCTCACAGGTCACCAAACAACAGCATCAGTGCAGACCCCTGGTTACCATGACAACAGCTCAATGCACGTCCATGCGGTCGAGAGGAAAATGTCAGCGGTGCCTTTGTTAGGCCAATTGTTGGGCTTTGTCGTGGTCAATGACGTGAGACGGCGCTACACGCTACAATACGCCATGAATGTTGAATGGAGCTCTTTTCCATCAAATGATCGCAAAAAACGGAAGGAATTAAGCAATTAGTTAAAATACGTGGTTGATTGTATTTTCTTCATGTAAAAAATAACTGCGTTGCGTTCGTGCAGGTTTTGTGAGATGCACGCATAGACGTCTTTATCTTAAGAGATGTGATGATACTAAATGTGCATGAACACAGGCACACAGCGCCCTGCAGGCTTTCATCAGTCATACTAACCCATAAACAAAATGAACTAAGAGCTCTGAATCTTTTCTGATGCTCAGTTTCACATGAAGAAAGTCATATTATCATGCCAAAGGGAAAATTCAGGGACACATCAGCTTTAACTGTACACAAATAATGAGATTCTGTTTCCTCCTGCAGACGTACATCGGGTCACTTATTTGTATTTCTGCCTCATGCTTTCCATCCTTCTATTGCTTTTGGTCCACCTGCTTTTTTATTTTGACCTCCAACACCACCACTTTGTGTTTCTTTTGAATCCCGTTTTCCCCATTAGTAATGTGACTGTGTTTTCTGAGTCAGGTGGTTTCTGTGGACCACACATGCGCTTATAAAAGCAAATGGAGGCCTGTAGAGAGTCAGTGAACAGAAGAAGCGGATATCCATCAAAAATCAGCTTATCCAAGAAACCCGTTTTCACATGTTTATGTGCATAAAACCGGTAAAGGTGTTTATATGCAGTGTGACATCAGGGTAATAGGCAAAAAATAACCTGTTGCTATCACTTTTTGCTTATGCCATTTATAACCTTTCCCCGATAAAAACCCCCCCAAAAAAATATTTTACGCGTTCACATGACCTTACACGTTATCAACTTATTAAGCAAAATCGAAGCTGTGCATGCAAACGCACTCAATGAAGGGTGTAACTGCACAACAATGTCCTGACATACATACAGTCAAACCAAAAATTATAATATAATTTTATAAGAATTTAATAATATAATAAGGATTGGTGCAGGACACTATACTGTAGTTCATTTATGTAAGTGAGGATAGCAAAATAAAGTAAACTGTGACATTTTATACCCAACAGTGGACTACCAGTTAAATTAATACAAATTTGGGACCAAAAATTATTCAGAAACTTTAAGTGTTT
Source organism: Oreonectes daqikongensis (assembly GCA_026939265.1). Taxonomy (NCBI): domain Eukaryota; kingdom Metazoa; phylum Chordata; class Actinopteri; order Cypriniformes; family Nemacheilidae; genus Oreonectes; species Oreonectes daqikongensis. The sequence continues at coordinate 2,130,976 of JAOTQM010000434.1, read as the reverse complement.
TTAATTTAATTGCTAATGCGACCTTTTTACGCCACAGACTGAACAAAATGAAGCATTGCTTGGTAACTGGTTGCCCTAAATTGGTATCATACTGTCATACTACAACTTGTCTGCTAGAAATGTATGTAATGGATTACAATCGGCGATCTGACATTATCAAGATGAATTTGTTCTGACACAGTTTTGTCATATTTTATTACCATTTTCTTAACTATAGCAAATAAACTGTACTAATGTAAGAAACGTTGAAAGTGTCGAATTTAGGTTTGATTGTACACGTATAGAATTTAATATTTACTTTAAGCCATATACCAGCATTCTTGAGGCAATGAGCGTTCAGAAAATGTTCAAGCAGTGCTGGTAGTAAGTGCTGTAATACTGCAAACATTGAAAACTGAATAACTGAAAAATTATTCATTCAATATACTTCAAGTGTCAAACGTCACACCTACGGATCACTGGCTGAATGTCTGATGCGTAAGGCACACAAAATTGGAAACACTTTAGAGTATGAAGCTGTCATCTCACAAGTTGAATTCAAGAAAACGTACGGATTTTGACTTTACATTTTCAAACTGTGAACCATCTTAGCAAAAACATAAACTAGATACATCAGAAAACAGTACAATATTGCTGCTTACGTGTAAGGACAGGTAGGGAGAATTTTTCTGTCAGAAGTGTGTGTGCAGCTCTCTGTATCTGGCAAACAGAATTACAGGTGTGTGTCGCAATAAAAGCTCTCAATTATTTCCAATTAGCATTTACAAGAACACATAATTAGGGTCATGTATTTAAATACTGTTTTTTACATGAAACAATTTAGGACAATGTTGAATTAAACACGTGTCGTAGTGACATCACACTGTATGCACATCAACAGGGGCTAAAAACGTAGTTTGTATAGTGAAACAGCTAAAATCAAAAAAAATATATAATTCCAAAAACAAATACAGCCTGTGAGAATCTCTAACAAAACAACCATGCTCTTTCCATAGCGCAAATACATCCAGGAGCAAAAGTGAACAACATATACTTATGCTGGGGGCCATCAAATTCCTCTCCAAAATAGACTGCATGAAAACTATTTTATTATAAACCCCAAAACAAGTTTTTGTGATCTAATAGAAAGATTTCTTATAGTGTACCTTTATTTTTTATAAGTAAACACATAGAACAAAACCCATACAAAGCAATTGCCTCTTACCTCCTCAAGAGCCCATAAGGAATCTACAATAGGTTTAATCTTCTTCTGCTCGTAGAGGGACAGAAGTTTCTGTACAGCTGTCTTGACCTGCTTGCAACCCCCCTGCTTGAATAGAAGGTTCAGGAGAGAGAATCCAGCCATGACTTTATTCTCCTCGTAGAGTTTGATAGGGTTCACCTTTTCAACCTGCCACCACTGAGACACAAAGAGAAAAGAAAACTTTTATAGCAAACACAGCCCCAAAACCCATAACAACATGAAACACCGAAAAAACATTTATACTTTAAAACTGCCCTTATGTAACTTGAAAAGATATGAAATACCACTTACAGATTTGGCAAAGCTGAAAAAACTTCTGGTCTCTCCTGTCACCATGTTTGATGAACCTGTTCAAAACACACACACACACACACACACTTTGTAATGACTAAGCAAAGGGTTAATAAGCTTATTACTCTAAGTTGATATTGACTAACCATAAACATTAATCTAGGATTGTGCTGACTGTTTTTCAGTTTCAACTTTAGGCCTATTTATGTGCCTTTTGGGCATTTAGTTTGGTTTTATTTATAAAAATATGTTGCACACGCGGGCCTGAAGTGATCTTTCGGTCTGTGTTTTTTTTATAATCATATTTTATTGTATTACATTAAATCTACTGCAGAGGTCTATCGGAGGTTAAGTTTAGGCCACATAACGTTTGTTTATGTTGTTGTAGCAAGAACCGTCTACATGTCTGTCATCATTTATTCCCCCTCATGTCTTTCAAAACCTGTTGAAGTCTGTTAAACACAAAAGAAGATATTTTGAGAAATGTCTCATTGGCTTTATGTTCATACAATGAAAGTCAATTCGGGTGAACAAAAATATCTTCCTTAGCGTTCTGCATAAGAAAGTCATACAGGTTTGGAATAACATGAGGATGAGTAAATGATGAAAGAATTTTTGTGATTTTTTGGGGGGAGATACTTTTAAAGAAAGTCTTAAAATGATTACAGTGATTGTATCAAAATAATAAGCATACTACCAACCATACAGGATGTGGGTTCCCATTGGCTTGAGAAGAGCCAACCTTTTCCAGTATTCTCTCCACACAAACAGTCCAATACAATATCTACTCCCTCTGGAGATATCCTACGAGAGAAAAGAGAAGCTAGCAATCATTTTCTATTCACCATTCTAGCTACAAACAGTTTTACTATTTGTAATCAGGCCCTTTAAAAATCTAGCTAAATCTAAAAATGCTGTGTTTAAAGTACAACTCAAAGGAATGAAAGGAATGTCATTATGAACAGGAGCTCCAATGCTCTCTTCATGGTGCTTGGACCGCCTACAAGCTTTAGGTCTTGTGATGCCTGGGTTTCCGTCTATTGCGGACGAGGGACCAACTTGAGACCAATTTAATTTTGCTCTGATCCTGAGAGGAATGTGGAACCATAAAGTATGAAGAATCTTAATCTCCTCTCAAATATTGCTTTAACATGATTTTCTTAGATCAAAATGCCCACGTTACATGAAAAAGGTAATCATGTGTGAGAGTGTACCAATGTTGTTTCTTCGAACTGTTTTGAACCAGCATGTCGCTGCACATTTTTATGTGTTTGGCTGATCAACTCTCAAAGAGAGACTCGACGGTCCCTCTTACTACGCACGCAGGAACACTCCGCTTTCCCATCTGCCGGGTGTTGCTATGGGGACTGGAACCAAGCAGTTTTAGAGGAAGCATCTAGTGACGTCTGCTTTCTCAGACCTGCTCTGGCCTCCCGGTATGACTCACTCTTTCATTCCCATCGACGAATGACTACAGATGCTCCTGAGCAGTCCTGCTCACAGACACATCTGTCTTTTCTAGTCCTACATCTAGTTAATGCCAAAACCAGCATGTGTGCTTTTCGACCCTTACTTTTTAACTTCTGGAACATAGTCGATGTTTCTGTCAAAGAGATGTGTCACTGAATGCTTTATGGCTTCGTGTTTGAAGGGAGAGGCGGTTCCAAACACAGTGACGTCGGGAACGGTGGAACACAGCTGAGCAACAGCTTGACCCTAAGAAAAAGATTTATAAGCAAACTAAATACAGACTCACGATTAAGCCTTTTTCGATATTACGTCTCAATACAACATTAGCTAAAATAAGAATAACTTTAATATGACATATATTCAATGATTCTTGTTGACTGCTACTTCAAAGTGTCCCTACTAAACCCTGAAAAGCAACAGACTTACCACCCCACCTCCTGCTGAGTGAACTAACACAGACATCCCCTCCCTGAGATTGGCCACTTCAAACAACATCATGTACGCAGCCACAAAGTTCATGGAGAAGGCAGCAGCCTCTGGGAACGTCATGTCGTCTGGGATCTTATACACGAAATCCAACGGCGTGCACACGACCTCGGCCCAGGCATTGTAATTTACAAAAGCCATAACTCTGTCACCTATCTGCAATTTCGACAAAACAATTCTCTTATACAATGTATTTGTCATGTGTTTAAAGTATTTTACTGGTAATCACAGTATATTCAATTAGGTGTCATACTGTGTCATTGGATCAACATATAAACATGATCCTGGATTATTTGTTGTTACACCGCTTCAGAAAGGCAACATTAATGCTATCATGGATTTTTATTTTATTTTATATATTGTAACAAACTTCTTTTTTATGTCTGATTACCAAGAAGTACTACCCTCTTGTCTATCAAATAATAAAATGTTACGTTTTACTTAAAGCATAAAACAACAGAGATTGGAGCTCCACTGTGAAACCTTTTTTACAGCAAACCACAAAATTGCATTTATCATCATATTAATGCATTAATTCATTTCTAATGTAATATCTCTAATATAAGCATTAAAAACATACCTCGAACCCTTTGGTGTTTTCTCCCATTGCTTCCACAATCCCAGAACACTCAAATCCAGGCACAAGGGGGGTTTTAGGAGGATTATCAATATTTCCTTGACGCACCATTAGATCAAGGAAGTTCAGGCCGCTATAAAAATAAAAATCAGCATCAAAATAATCCAGGTATGTCAAGTAGTTTATGTAGTGAAAAGCCCATACTGTCTTTCCTACCAAACACATATTTCATATCAATTATTTAAAATGTGTAATTTTTCACAATAATAATACATTAACATTAGTTCTAACAGTATCATGTGCTCTCCTACTTGTATGTCGCATTGTATAAAAGCGTCTGTCAAATGAATAAAAGTAATGTAAATGTGATATTAACATGAACTTAACATGAGCAAACTTTTACAGCATTTATTAATCTTGGTCACTGTTAGTGTCTATATACAGGCTACTAATATTTAACATTAATAATAATAGTATACGATTGATCATAAAAAGTAATATAGTAGGCCTACATAAATTACCATCAACTGAGAAATAATTATGTAAATGTTTCATTATTATAAATAGGTCTATATATCGATTGCTGCATATGCAACAAAAGTTTAGAAGTCCAACAACAGACAGGCATATAAATTTTTTTTACATCCAACTTCATAATATATTAAACGTTTTTAAACGTACAATACTTGAAGCATCACAAAGCAAATCAAACATTTAAGCTTTTTCGGCTTGTGGTTTGAAATCTGCAATGCATTAATATCTCCGCAGAGAAATCAGCGCAGGTGCGCACAGACAAAATGCGCAGGCTATTCAAAAACATTTTTCTGATGTTTACACGCTTTACAAGACCTGCATCCAGCAACATTTAGCTATAATACAGTCTTTTAAAATCAAGAAGACACCTGTTCATCTCGCCTCCTGCTGCTGCAACGTGTTGCTGCTCTGCTGGACCAACACATCATAACACATCATCACGCATCATGGCACAAAACACAAACATCTGACACGAAAATATTTACCAAGCTTTCACGCGAATTTTAACTTCTCCTTCCTGAGGCTCTGGCATGGGTTTCTTGGTGACTTTGAGTTTGTTTAAACCACCAAATCCAGTCAGAACCACAGCCCGCATTTCTTTCGAATCCACGGCAGAAATAGGATTCTCCGGCTCCATTTTGTCTATCATTTGTTCAGTTTCTTCCACAACCTCCGTTCCCTCTTGTGCCATGTTTGAAGATGATGTGAAGAGCCCGAAGACCTGCTTAAGACCCCCTGGTAACTACGCTCTCTTCAGAGGTCCATCCTCCAGTGATGTCTGTCTGATCCCCAAACGAATCGGTTCTTTTAAATGGCTCGTCCGGACTCATGTTCGGGTGAAACGGTTCTTTTACACGATTCGTTTGAACCGATATTTAATAGCTGGGGAAAGCTGTTACGATTTACGTTTATTACGCTAACATAACATGATTAAACTAAGCTACAAATACATGAGACATTTAAAAATAACTTAAAGTTAAAACTAATCACGTTTTAAACGGGTTCATTGAAACAAAAAGGAACGAGCCAAATTACTTTAGTACCTGTATGTGAGTTATCTCAAAAATGACATCTGGTGGTGAAAACTAAAACTCTTTTCTCGTTTCCTGAGATTTCATGCTTGTAACGTTAGCTTAAACTAGCTGTTGAAACACTATTTAGTAGTAAGATATAAGGACGTTTATATAACGAGGTTTAGACCATCCAAATGTTTTTCTCCCACATTTGTATATTTACAGACAAAACAATATCATTATACACCTTTATTACACATTCTTTTCCTTTAAACAAAACAATTTAAATGAATTTTAATCCATAAAATACATCAATTACTGGCGTGCCAACACTATTATAAATCTGTATCATAAAAAACGACAGCAAAGACAAACATGAAGTGATGATGTCATACAGACTCTACTTTCTAGGAACATCAGTGAATATGCGTAGACCGTGCATGGCTTTAATCTCTTCTTTAAGAGCCTGTTAAACAACAAACCAAAGTAACAACATCTTTAAGACAAAAGTCATTTAATATTTAGAAGTCATTTAATGTTTTATTATCTAATGCAATGACACTCAATTATTTCTAATATGGTTTATATAGCCTAAGACTTATATTTTAATAACCAAATGGTTTATTTATGCTACGCCAAGTTACGAAAGGACACTTTAATATTCCTTAACCCACCTGATTTACTAACTGATGCTGCTGCACAGTTCTCTTGCCTCTAAATTCATCAGACTCGATGTGTATTTCATACATTGCACCACAGCCCCCTGAAACAACACAAATACATAACTACACACCTGCAGTACACATGGGTAAGTTTAATTCTGTACTCAAACTCACCGGATATATCCACAACCTTTACCGAGGAAGCCAGAGGAAACTTCTGTTTTAATATCTGTGAAATGCGCGTCTCTCCAGGCTGACTGGATGAAGACCGCGCAATGCTATTCCTACCCAACACATAAGTCTGAAGAAACAGAGAAATATGTCAACTGACAGCAGTCGCAAGTGTTACAATCATAACATACAGGCTGGCTTTTGATGATAAAATGATCATGTTACTGCCACTTCACGTACAGTACACCGTCTGTGTGGGTAGACAAACTAATTTGTCATGAATGCAATTCCTCATATCAACACAAATAACTGTCATCTTCAAAATAAGCAACATACGTTATATCTGATGCCTTTGAGCAGGGACATTATGGTGCCGAGGCTGTTCATCAAAGTGGAAATATTCTCACGACGAGCTTTACAAAGTCATGCCCTGTTCAGTTTAAGCGGCCGATCGTCTCAGAGTTATGTCGTCATTAGCTTCGGGTAACATTTACGACGCATTGACCATTTAAACCAGCAGCTGCGGTGTGTCAACGGCGGCGCCATATTGGCAAGGGTAAGACTGTCCAAAAACACATTTAAACGAAAAGGGAAACTGCTCAGTAACGTTTACAGTTCACACAATGATCTTAATGCTTGACGAACGCGATTTTTCAGAAAAACATTCTGACAATAAATAAGTAAGTACATAAAGACAGCGTTATACTGTCTCATAAAGAAAAACGTTTTGTACTCCGCGTAGGCCATACAACATTGAAACCGGTTGAGAATATAAACGTTAACTGTGATTTTTACTCTAAAACCGCAGCTCACTCGATCACTTCTACGCCTTTAAAAAGCAGTACTGACCTTTCCAATATGGCGGCACCGTTAACATTCGATTCAAGAGCAAATGCGGCGTCTATGATGGGAACGCGCCAGTAACAATGAATTTGTCGCCCACTGGTGATTAGAAGGTTTATGATTAACGACAAATAACAGATAAATTATATATTAGAAATATTCAATGAAAATCAATGTATTAAATAAATTACGTGGCCATAAAGGATGCTGATAATAATGCAAAAAACTGCAAAGCATCATTAGAAGTGTGGATAAAAGCGTTTGCCAAATGTGTAAATGTGTGTATCCTTATATATGTTAGGGTTATTTAGGTGTATTTAGAGTTTGTGTTATGTGATTTTCCATGTGCAGATTTTGACCCCTGGAGCCCTAATTTAAATAAACTGAAGAAACAATAACAATTTCACCTTTAATGACTACAGAAACAATATTTATACATTACATTTAACATTTGCACAGCTTTCAAATAGGGACATGTCTACCAAACTCTTTTGTGTTCAGAGGGATATAAAAAGTGGCTTATGACTTTTGTAACCAGACACAAAATGATGACATTTCGGTGAAAATATCAACAATAACAGGACGTTCTTCACACCTTGCTTTTGGAATGGAAAGGTGACAAGGGGGAATGAAACCCTTAACTGCTGTCTGGTATAAAGTATCCATGCATGTCCATGTGAAACTCTGCATCTACATATGCCCGTGCAACCTCTTTAAAAGATTTCCCATCGAGCACCTGCAGAAAGCAACGCTGTCCAGGTTTGGTGTTTATGACGGATGTTAGGACAACCCCTAAACAAAGTCAAATGTATGGTTAGTTTAAGGTCAGAATGACGTAATTAGTACAATTATACAATTCTAAAGCATAGACATTAAATAATATCTCCGTTTTATTAAGGAATTCGAATTTGATGAAGAGGAAAGCATATTATTATTAAACAGCATGAAAAAAACGAACCATCATCTTCATCAACTGCATTGGGCCTGGGAACAAAAACTGACTCAGAGGCGAAGCAGTCCTCCGCTGTCCATTCAATCTGCTGCTTGGTCTCAACATCAAGCTTCACAATCTGTAAAATATGTTCTGTCCTTACTACTAATTTAATAGCATTAACTGTCAAAACATTCAACTTTTCATACCTTTATGGCCACTGGAGATTGTCCACTAAACACGCATACGCATATCTGTACTTTCTCCCATTGAAAATGTAATTAATTCTTGGAAGTTCCACACCTGAATGCAATATGCAGATTTAGTTTAGTCACATGATAAAACAAAAGCTGTTTATTACTCAAAGCGGAAAAAACATACATTATCTCACCATCAAAGAGAACTTCGCCCTGACACAGAACTTTTCCATCTTTCTCTTTCACAGCACTCGCCGTTGTGTATTTAAGTTTGACCAGATCCTCACCCGTCTCACCCTGCAGGTGTCACAAAAAACTCATTCATCAATTCGTTCCAAGTGACCTATTAGAACGTTATTAAAACAACATGATGTACCTTGTCACTAAGAGGCAACACAAATCTTTTGCACTTGGGCTTACAGTACAAGGGGTTAGTTCCAGAGGCCATCTGCTCCTTCAGCTTGTCCAGGTAAAACATATCATACAAGCTGTTGTCATCATATGCAATGACGTCACAAACGACATGACCGTCGTCTTCAAAGGCATTGACCTGATGGTACACACACATCGCACCAGTGTAGAATTTGGTCCCGACCTCCTTCTTCGTCTTTCGATCGATGAGATGAATCAACGTCTGGGGATGAAGAGAGAAATAAAGTAACATTTTCAGCAGACAGACGCGCAGGTGTGCACAGAGGCAAAAATCTGAATGTCTTACGCTTTCTTCAGGGTGGAACTTCATGCAGCTGGCCCAGCTGACCTTCCTTAGATAGGCTGTGGCCATTTTCAGGATGTCCAGCTTCAAAGGCTGTTCGATGAATATGAAGTAGTTATCGGTCATGCCAAAGCTGTGGTAATAACTGGGTGTCAGGAGGGAGCGGCAGGGCACGGTGCAAACAACCTCAACGTTCTTCAAAGCCGTCTGAGACGGGTCTGACCCACCTGAATACAGGAACAATCACTGAGGGTTAGAGACTGTAGGGTACTAAAAATAAATCATAGATGTGACAAAAGACAGATACAGATTGTATATATAAATGTAAGTGTTGCTATGGTGAGTTTGAGCAACTTAGTTTGTTCTATACGTATTGGTGTATTAGCAATGGAAACTTCTGTGGCGTTACAAATGCATACACACACATTTACAGAGATTTACATTCCCAATTTTAAAATGTCAACAACCTTACCTCCTACTGGAACCTTGAACAATGTGTATTTTGTTTTGCCCTTCTCTGCGATGGATGTGCCCATACTGTAGCTATTTCCCTCTTTATCATAATGTGTATGTGATGCTACTATATTTACAGGTAGATGTTTTAGGTAGTCCACCTAAATAGAAAAGCAATATTTTTAGAAAAACATGTCAAACACAAAATCCATTTCTTTTGCAGCTTTTTACCTTGTCTTGTGTCTCTAAAGTGACAGGGTCAATTTTGCGAATATAGTTCGTTTCAGATGTGGCATGATAGTGATTTCCATATTTGATGATGTTATTGCCACAGTTATCAGTGAAGTCTGGGATAGTGTGACTGAGAAAGGTGACCACTCTGAAAAGAATTGTACAAAAGTTATTTCGTTTACAAACGCTCCATCTTCTAACCGCACTTTATGCAGTACATCACCAACCAAGTCATTTTTTGACATTTCATAAGCTTTTATTCTGTATGTGAAAATATTGATTATACCAGTCAATACTGTTACTTACTTGGAGAATATATTTTTACATGGGTCTGGGTAAGCCATGGTGCCCATTTCTGATACAACTATTCTGTTGGCTTGCACGTTGGAGTTGTAGGTGTCACCTCGGAGAAATTTGCTTCTGTACGTCACCTCTCCTAAAAAAATGTAAGAATACTGTATTGGAAATGCAGGTATGTCCAAAGTAACAAAGGTCCAAGTAACAGTATAAAGCTAAACAGAGGGCTGTTAAATAAGTACTGATAAAAGACTTGGCAACAGGGATTATTGAAGAAAAATGTATTATGTGAGCACATGTCATCATAAGCAATAAGGAAAATACCATTTTTAATACAGAAACTGTGTAAAAGTGCCATTCCATCAAACCAATGGTTATAGGAGGTCTCTCCCACCGAAAAGAGACCGGGACCATTGCGTACAAGTGTGCCCTCCAGCCAATCAGGAAGCAAACCTGCAGAAATCACACAAAAAAGCAAAACAATAAAGCAGTTTACAATTTTAATTCAACCCCAGCCATGAATGAAATTCATCAATTGAGATTTAAGAGTCACTTTGTATAAAAGTGTCTGCTAAAGGAAGGTAAATTACATTTTCTGCTGTTTATAGTTTTTGTCTGTAGATGTCAGCAGATACACAATATACTATATTCTGTTCAAAAATACTTAACTTAATACGTAATACGTAACTTAAGTCAAATTAACTTTACAAACCTTTTAATCTCAAGAAATAAATGTCTGAAAATTAGCTTTTAAGGCAGAAATATAATTGTACAAACATATTACGTGTTGTTGTCATTACAAAACAAAAATTTAACATAGCTTTGCTTATCTAAAATGTGTCAAATATGAATATGAAGTCCGTCAGTGACCCTAAAAGTTTAACGGTAGTGTTTACTGTATAGTTGTAGTGAAGTGAATGGTTTATGGAATAAAAACAGTTTGAAAAGTTCGGTTTGAAAAGTTTTCTAAGCAAGCACTTTTTCAATACGAGAACAACAAATATGCCCACTTCGTAAATCGAGGAGAATGTTTACAACATTAACTTGTTTACTAAAAACGCGCTGTTCGCACTGGGAAATACAACACAGCATTTACCTTTTATTTCTGCTTTGATGGGGTCGGGGTGTTCCTCCTTGTTTTTATCATAGTCGTACTGCATCTTTTCAACGTAGTCCTTTCCAAAGTTTGCAGAACTTATGCAGTATGCAGAAACAATTCGATGTAACTTTATATATAAACTCGGACTCTATCCAGGCGTTTTAGACTTCACACGACTATCATCGTATGACATTAAAATATCGCGAGAACGATTTAAAATGTGGCCTTTGGAATAACTTTCGCGATACTTCGTGTAATACGCTCAACGGTACGCAGCGCAGCACGCCAGCACCGACGTAAATCGACCACCAACTCCGCCTCACGGTCAATGAGGTCTTAAAGAAACATGTTTTGAATGATAACGTTTCTTATCGTTCTTAGTTACTGGCCTTATCGGAATCGGTGCTCTTGAGATGTAAACAAGTCCAGTTTAGGATCTATTAATTTACAGATGCGCAGTGTTTGGAAACGTGGACTCACAAACTTCCATTCAAAGAGCATAGTTTGAATCACGTGGTCTCACGTGGGAGTGTGATGTCTTGAATTGTCAAATTATCTTAGCTCTGCTGCAATAAAAAAGTAAATATTTCATTTAATTCCTGATAACAATCAATTTTAGCACACTTATTTTTTAGGCATAATATTGTGCTGCCTTATTGTTGTATTATTTTAATACTAAGGACTGCTCTGCTAAAGAAAAAACATACACATTCTACAATTTCTGCTCCATAAGGACCCTCACATTTTGCTTTGGGCACTCATGGGCTCTCAACTAGCCCGTTAGAGTAAAAAAAATACAGTAAGTAAAAAAGTGACTTTACAATTACATTTTCTAAGGTGATACGGACCAACAAATAAATGCTGCATTTTACTGGGTTCTGTACACTATAATGTACAATATGGTTATGGTTTGATAATAGCAGTATGCCAAGCACTGCACACGCGCGCATGCACGCACACACACAACACTGAACTAATCTATGTAATGTGCAAGATAATTAGACCTTATCTGTCGTGTGATAAAGTCTTAGGAAACATCTTATTAAAAGACAAGATAGTTGTTAAAAGATAAGTCACTTGGTCTAAACATTGTCTTTACTAAAAGTTTGACATTGATAGTATAACATTACAGTATGTTTTTCTCTGTGACACATATGTGACAAAGTGAGCTGAATGTTCATTCATTCTTTATGAGAGGAATGGCATGCTGATCAGAAATTGTGGGATGAATTGGCAGCTGTATCCGCAAGAACATGCGTTGTGCCAAGCGCTTCACTGTCAATCCTGTGACATCAAAGCAGATCCTATAAAGGAGATGGACAACTCACACTCGGTATAAATAAATAGGAAAGTGTAAAGGTAGCTGCCTTACATTTTCTTTTTTTTGTCCAGTTAGTACCCATATTAGACTTTTAATTAATTAATTGCAACACAGAGTATTGTAGGAAATGCAGAAAACACATTTCAAAAATGGAAATAAAGTTTTGTCTATCAGATAAGTGTGGGTCCTATCAGATTTGTAATATAAGTCACTAAATGATTTAATTATAGCCATCAGCACTGTACATTGCACTTTTTGACCTTTACTCATAACAATTTATCATTACATCATTTTATTACACAATCATCATCAAACGTGCTTGGTTGCACTTTTTGATATACATCAAATGTCACACCAGCAGCAGTGGTTTGTGATCATCAGTGGCATGTTAGCTATATGAATCCATCCTGGAGCCACTTTTAGCAACACACAAAACCAATCCTCAATGCATACCTCATAAATATTCATATAAAATATTATACAGTAAACTTGCTGAACTGTGAACATTGGAACTGTATTATTTCTTTTTGTACTTTGAAAGTTAACAGACAAACAAGCAGGTATCATTTATTTTTATTAAGAAAAATATTTTTGAATATAAAATATTTCCACAGGTTTGAGTTGCAGTGCTTTGAATTTGAAATGTCACAAAAAGAAATTAATTAAAGAATTGAATAAGTATGTAATCATATTGTAAACAGTTCAAAAGAAATCTGAAGAAATAATACATTTTACAGCTTTAAGCCATAGATTGTTTTACTTAATTGCAATGAGCTATTTCCAAAGCTACTAATTTATTCATATACATTCATATGTCATAATAACATATCATAAAGTGCCTTCCTGAGTTTAAACTCATCACTCTGGTGTAGCAAGTGCCATGCGCTCTTGAACACGTATTAAATCATATTTGTTTACAACAAAACCCTGTTTGACAGGCAACTGTAAAATATAAAATAATATCATTCAAAATAATAATCAACACAAATGTTGGATCCTATTCAGAATCTTCAAATATATTACTTTCACCTTTTTAAAGGGTGGACACAAAATATAAGTTTTTAATAAAACTACAATTGAATTAAAGCTTGTTCCTTTGGTTTCAAGATTGTGTACATTTTAAAGCTGTCGATTGTAGGGTATGTAACTTCTAATAATTTTATACAAATCATATAACAGAAGATAAATTTCTGTTTTTTCTGGCTTTGGTGTATTTTTTGAGCACAATTTTAGGTGGAAGTGTCCCGTATGAATAATCCATGCAGGTCCATATGAACCGTGGCATTAATTGAAGCCCGGGCGATCTCTTTAAAGGACTTGGCGTCAAGGACCAGAAGAAAAGGTGGCTTTTGAGGGTTAAGCGAAACCACAGAAGACAGAATAACCCCTACAAATCAAGAAAAAAGATAATATACAATATTTTGTCAAGAGCAGACTGAACACTGTTTTTAAATCTTTTAGCTAGTATTATGCATCAACACTATTGATATTTTTATAAAATACTTTCATTCTCACCATCATCTTCCTCAACAGCATTTGGAGAGGCAACAAACACTGGTTCTGATGGGTAACCTTCTTCATCCACCCACTCGATATGTTTTCTGCTGACTATATCGACTTTTGCCAGCTGTGCATGAGAAAAAGAATAAGTGGTGATGTTACTGCTTTTGCACACAAAGGATAAAATGGCTCATAGTCATGGGTTAAGAAATATAATGACCTTGTTTGGATATGGTGACCACTCAACCCTGGATCCATAGAAGTACCTGTACTTCTTAGTGTTATATTTGTAGTTGATGCCTGGTAATTCTAAACCTGCAATATTGCAAAATAAGGTTGTTGCAATTTGCAAACCCACCAGTAAATGCCACTAAAATCTCCACATTGTTCCTTTAAAGCTTTGTCATTGTACCCTTTTGCACTCAAATGATCAAAAGTGCATATTTCTTTCCACATGAATGTGTTTCGGTAGCTTAACTGGTAGACCATTGTGTTAACAGTGCAAATGTTAAGGGTTAAGGGAATACACATATTGATAAAACATGTTTGAATGCACTGTAGTTAAACGCATATATAATTGAATAATCTCACCCTTAAAAAGAGTGTCAGGTGTGCAGTACAGACAGCCATCCTGCCTCAGCACTACAGTGGCTGTTGTGTCTTGCAAATTCACCAAGTTGGTGTCTGGTGGAGTTTCCTGTTAGCACAAGGTGAACATAAAAAATATTTATTTTTAGGTCAAAAAAAGTAAGAAGCATTCCTAAAACTCATCTGCCCTATTTTACCTTGTCTATATTGATAGGAAGGACAAACCGCTGACATGTTGGTTGAGAAAAATCCTTGTTGGTCTCTATGAACTTGTCAATATCTTTCTGCATGTTTTTTATATAGAACATGTCATACAGATTGCTGTCTTTATACGTGATCAAGTCAAAGACAACATGGCCGTCCTCCTCGTAAGCATTGATGTGATGAAAGACCACAAAGGCATCTGCATAGTACTTTGTGTTCAACACTCTCCCAGTTTTCCTATTCACCAGATGGATAACGGTCTATTAAAATATCAAGGATACAATTGTTAGACTACATTGGATATGCGTTAAAGCAAACATAGCCTATGAGCAGATGCAGTAGTATTTTTGCTTACAACATCATCTTTGTCGAATTTCAAGCAACTGCCCCAGTTGACGTTTCGGAAGTAAGCTGTGGCCAGTTTCAGTATGTCCAGTTTGAAGGCCTGCTCCACAAAGATTATGTAGTTCTCCGTCAGGCCGAAGCTGTGGAAGTAGCTAGGGTACAGGGAGGAGCGGAAAGGAATGGAACAAATTTGCTCCACCTTTTGGAGGGCTGGCTTTTTCTTCTCTTTTTCTACAATAAAAAGAAAACGTGTACTGATTATTTCTATGCTGGAATGTTCTGAAATAAAATAATTTGCCATATTTGTATCTGTACCTGAAGCATTAGCAGGCACCTTGAAAATGACACATTTCGGCCTGCCGAAACCAATGATGGCCGTACCCATGTTGTACGTGTAACCATCATCATCATAGTGCGGGTGTGCCGTTGCCAGGTTCAGGGCAATGTGGTTTCTGTAGTTAGTCTGAAATAAAAATAAAGAGGAGTTTGCCAGCAGTCGTGTGATGAAAGAATGTCTGGAATACAAAATAAACAAATAAAAAAATGATCATTTCACTCACTCTTCCTAAAGTGTCAAGAGTCAATGGGTCAATCTGATTCATGTAGTTCACCTCTGATGAAGCGTAATAATCTTCACCATATTTTATGATGTTAATGAGATTATTATCTGTAAAATCCGGGATGGCATTCAGCAGGTAACTGAAGGATCTACAAAGCAATGTGAATCTATTATTAATTATGTCCATATAGGTCAACTCTGTTTGTTCAAATGTTAAAAAAAATTTACTTGGCAAATATGTTTTTGCAAGGATCTGGGTAGGCCATGGTTCCAAATTCAGTTACAACGATCCTATTGGCTGCTGTGTTCTTTTTGAACGTTTCACTCTTCAAGAATTTACTCTTGTAAAATACATCACCTGAAACAGTTTGAGAGTGTTTAAGATGCATATAATTTTCTGCATGCACTAAGACCTTTTAATATGACTTAGTCAAAGATGCCTTCATTCAGAAGTTCATGTTGGAATTTTTTCTCATTTTAAAGCTTATCACAAAATATTTTAATTTTAGTCGTTTAAAACAACCTTGTCCACTTACCATCTTTAAAGGTGAAACTGTGAATGAGAGCCATCCCATCAAACCAATGCCTGTATGAAGTGTCACCAACTGAGAACAGACCAGGACCATTGCGCAGAAGTGTCCCCTGAAGCCATGTTGGGATGGAGCCTATGGAAGACAATTACTACCACAATGTAGTTAAATAGTTTAGATAGATTTTAAAACATTTATCCATTAATATTTAGTGCTCTGCTTAAAATTACAATATAAATAGCTGTTTTAAAAGCTTTGATTCCATTTACAAAGTTACAGAATATAAAGAACACATGTATTTATATTTGCACTTTCTGAACATAAATTAGATTTTGGAACATCAATTTCAAATCTCTACATAATAAATAGTTTAAAACTAAATATATAAAAGTACAACTACTAAGAAAATTCATAATTTATCACTTTTGATAAAATATGTCATGTTACTTTTTTGTCAGGTTAGGGTAGAGCTAGCTGCAGATGGGCGGGTCAAATGCAAGTGGGTGGAACTTTAGGCCCAAATAGGCTGTACAAACCTCCAGAGGATTTTGATTATTTAATGTAGTGTGTTGTAATATTGGTTCATGACCCACAGCTGGTGGCAGAATATTTTGACAGACTAACCCCTCCCCCAACCACCCCTAAATCTAACTCATGTGAAAGGGCAGCACAATCTGATGGTAGCACAAAATGTCAGAATAGCAGTGAATGATTGTTTTAATAATTGGTAACATAAATAATAACGACAGTGCTCGAGTGGTTTAGAGAAATTGTGGTTTCTGAAATTAAAATACAAGAACAGGCATAATTATTATTTTTATATAAATGTAAAGACATTTGTGTTTCTGAGTGTTTATTTGTTGAAACATTTTTATTATGCCATGCTGGCCGTAACTTCACGTTGCATTGAACTTCCGGTGGACTAAAATGTGCTTTGTTCATAAACAGCTTTATTTTTTGTTTTGGTTTTATTGTATATATTAATTTGGTGCATTTTGACAAATTGTGATAAAACAAAACTTTTAACTACGATGAAAACATCATTTTTAATAGTATTTTCATTACAGTCTCTACCAGGGCTTGGGGAGGTTACTTTTAAAATGTATTTCACTACAGATGACAAAATACATGCTTTAAAAAGTAATCTGTAACATATTTCGTTACAGATTACACAAGTTTTGTAACTTAATCGAAATACTTTAGAATACTTTGAAATACTAATAAGGTACATACAACAAATGGATCACTAAACAGAGGACTTGTCTTTCTTCTGCATATTATTTTAAACAACATCAGTTTTACAGTTTTCCCTCAATGGACATTTTAGACCACTACTGTGAGTGTAATAAGTGTATGTCTCACAATTCTAAAAAAAGAAGTCAGTTTCAGAAATAAAGTCGCATTTGCCTAAATAAGACTTAAAAAAGAAACTCACAAACAACTATCACAAAATTCGTTGTTCATTCAGGTAACGACAGACAATAAAGATTCAAGTGTGTTTTCATCTGGCAATTTGTATAAATTCAGTCAGTTTGTCTTGTAAACTTCTATTATGTGAAATAGCTTTTTCAGAACAATACTAAATAATATTGACATGACATTTCTATGGAACCAGATTCATCTAATTTTGTTAAAATTATTCACATTTTGCATATTCAGCAATGAAACTTTTGAGCATAACTGTAGTTAGGATGCTTTTGCAGATTCAGAGAATCACTGATTGCTGTTTACATTAATTGCCTGTTACAGTTTATAATAATGTTTAAATAAAATAAATGACATTCAATTTCCAAGTAGCCTAATCTATATTCTAATCTAGAATACTTTTCGGATGTAACTGTAATTTGATTACCACCCATTTAAAAGTAACTGTACTGAAATACAGTTACTCAAATAGGCTATATTGTGTATAGCCTATTTAAATACGTAACTAAGTTAAATGTATTTCGTTACTCTCGAGCACTTGTCTCTCCTTCCATTCACAACCGCCGTAAGAAAATCCAGCCTACCTGCGGCCTAAGCTCCTCCCACTTGCAATTTGTAGCGTAGGCTCCTCCCACCTGCTGTTCAGCGATCACTACTTGGAGTTACCGTGTGGGTTAAAGTCAAATGACGTCACACATTTCCCGCGAAATCTGAACCGACAGCCCCAAACTGTCCTATGCTTACCGTGAATCGGAGAAAGGCAAGGTCACCGTTTTATGTAGCCTACTTGCTGCTTTCTGTTTCCTTCAACCAAATTGTTGTAGATTGTAACTTTAACTGCTTTATTTTATGTATTTTTTAAGTCACAATATTAAAAAAATGTCCTCTTGTGTATTTTTAATACGCCATTCAGTGTAGCCTATTTTTTATTTTAAACTTCTAGGAGTGCTGGCGTTATTTCCCAGACTTTATATTTCATTTGTCTGCAGACAAAACAGCTCAAATGTACCTGAAACGTCTGCTTTTAGCGGCTCCGGTGTCTCACTTCCGTTCCTCCAGAAGAAAGACAGCATGCAGGAGTCATCCCGAGTCTGCTCCGAGCGCACTTCCATTTCAGCACAGACAGCAGCAATAACGTCCCGACGTGATCTTACTGCGTGCGCGTTCCTGCGCGCTCTGGCGATTACATGTTGCACAACACAGATGTACTGCTGGGGGAAGTACTATGAAAAATAGGGCAAGTTTCATACTCTTCCCTTTAAGTAATATTTCGTGCACTCGTTTTATTCCCGAAATCAACCTTTTTATCAACAACAAAATATGCTGCAGATATTCATGTCTGGCACGTCATTGAAATACAATTTTACAGAATAATGCCAACAGAAACTGGTAGTCTTACAGACTGAATAAATGTGTATGAGTCGCATATGGGATTGTATGTGTTGCATATTATGCATGATATGACTATAAACATAACACAGCATGTTTATATAATAACAATACAGCCCATTTAAATGTGTGCAAAACCATCATAGTAGCCTACAATAGAACAATAATAGAAATTAATTTTTATTTAAAAAAAATAAAAATGAAATAAAATTGTACACTCACTGAGAAATGAATTCTTCATGAAAAGGGCTTGTCGATATGCACACATTAAATCTTTTGAATTTTTCTATATTATTTGCACAAGGGGATGAAATGCAATGTCATCTGACCTGTTTAATGTTTAAAAAAAGCAATCTGGTCTTACATCAGATTGATAGGTTTTCCAGAGCCTTCCTCTAATGCACACTTAATTTATCTGGCCATTATAGCCCTTTACATTCTAAAAAAAGACATAATCTTTATGCTACTTTATACCAGAAACCTCTATAAGCTTATGTGTGACATAGTTTAATTCCCTGTAAATATTGCAACATTTCAAGGCCTTTTACATAATACTGCGTAAGTACTCGACATATTTGTTAGATACGTGTTAAACCATCAACTATCTGTCATTGACAAGATTGCCAGCATGATTTTTCTTAGGAAATGCATGAATACTGCAAATTATTTATTTATTTTGAGATACTTTTTGTATTTTAAATTCCATACATCTACATGCTGATTCATGTGGACAGTATACTGTAAATAAAAAGACACCTATCCTGTTAATTTTTTTTCAAACAAAAATTGTGCTGTTTTCTAATAATGGCCCATTTCAAGAGCTGTTTTATATATATATATATATTTCTTACTTGTCATAGCTTTGTAATGTTTTTCAGCGCTTGCCTTATCTCCATCCGCTCAGGCTGTGGACATCATTGGCTCTGTGTAAAGATCCCTTAAGATTATTCACAATTTATTGGGGTGCTTTGTCTCATTGCATCTGAAAGCACAACACAAAAGCACAGCAGCCGTGCAAGCAAGCCATTGTTGGTTAGTGACCATGTCTGTTGGCACCTCACAACTGTTGTTTTGGGAGCGGACATCAGTGGTCTTTAAATACAGAGGGACCAGGCCCCTTCAGATCACGACAGGTGACCGGTGAAGATGGACTATCACGACATCCTGTGTCTTACACTAATTCTTCATGCTGTTTCAGTCTGGAGTGATGGTGAAGAGGGTCTTACCTGCCCAGAGCACCAGCGGGCATTTGAGAGCTCCTGCTATGAATTTGTGGGTCTGCAGCGAAGTTTCCTCAGCGCTCAAGCTTGGTGTGAGAGGGGCGGTGGGCACCTGGCCTTTATCCAGAATGATGAGACCCAGCAATTTCTCCAGAAACACCTGAAGCCAGAACAGAGCTGGTGGATCGGACTAGCACCTTCCTCTGTCAATCTCACTTTGGACCCTGCAGCCACTGAAGGTATATTGCTTGGGTTCTGGGAAAAGCTTTTTTATATAATTCGTTAATATATTTTATCTTTTAATATTTAATAGATATAAATAATTTAGGGCTGTCAAACGATTAATAGCATCCAGAATAAAAGTTTGTGTTTACATAATATATGTCTGTGTACTGTTCATATTAATTTTTTATTATAAAAACAAACTTATACATGTATATATTTAAGAAAAATATCAAATATAAAAATGTATAAACATTTAAATATAACTTCAAATATAGGTAAATATAAACAAATACATCGAAATATTTCCTAAATATATATATAGGCCTACATGTATGTGTTTGTGTTCATAAATACAAAATGAATATGCACAATACACAGACATCTATTATGTAAACACAAACTTTTATTCTGAATGTGATTAATTGCGGTTAATCTTTTATCAGCCCTAAAAAAATTACATTTATTAAAACAATAATCTTTTATAACTATGTAATATTGATTTCTCTATATTGTTCCAAATATATTCTTGTTTTTCTATGCAAACGTTACCTTCTAAATAGCACTGAATGCAAAAAAAGTTTTAAAAATATAATGACAGTTATGTTTTAAGACAGGTGCAGCTTTCTTGAGACATATTAAATATATTAAATAAAGAAATAAAATAATAGACATATTATAATAATAATACAAAATGTTTGGAAAATGTTTAGGGCTGTGTTGCAAAGTCCTTGTTTGTCATTGATGACTTACAAATGAATGACTTCCTCATCAGAATAGACAGATAGCACACAGACTGCTCAAACATATCTTATCTCTCTTGTCGGCTTGCTTTTTGTGCAAATAAACTATTTTTACCTGAATGCTAACAGTATCACTGTCATTGCATGTCTTTTGTTATCTCTGAAGAACAGCAAGCTGTTAGTGACATCAATCTCTAGCTTTATACAGACCCTGTTAAAAAAACACAAAGAAACATTATTGGCAGGACATTGTCGTGGCCCTTTTGTACGACGTTAATCTCAGGTTCACGCAATTCTCATGAGTACAACTTGCAACAAGCAATAAACTTTTGGGTGCTTTTTTCAGGTCTCTTATCCTGGCTGGATGGCTCAGATGTCAGTTTTTCCAGCTGGCAAAAAGAGCCCGCACAGAACGCAAGCTGCGGATACATCATGAGAGATTCTGGGTTTCAGTGGGACACCACCAGTAACTGCAGCCAGGAGTTCAGTTCTATCTGCGAGTTTGGTTGGTTCCACTTTCTTCACATTGTCACCAAAACATATCTGAATACCCAAAAATGAAAATTCTTTTACTCATTTACTCACCCTCTTGTCATGTCAAACCTGTTTGACGTTAACTGGCACCCATTCACTTGCATTGGTTTTGTGTTCATAGAAGTGAATGGGTGTCGCTGCTGTTGGGTAACCAAGTTTCTTCAGAATAGCTTTTTTTGTGTTTTGCACAGAAGTAAGAAAGTCATACAGGTTTGAAATGACAAGAGGATGAGTAAATGATCACATAATCATCATTTTTTGGGTGAACTTTCACTTTAAGCCACATTAAAAAGCAATGAATTTCATTACAAACAAATTATGCAAGAACGTTTTTTGCATTTGTGATGTCTTGAAAAACATGTCTTGGGTTTTTTGTATATTTTGTTTACTAAAGCGATTACATTTTTAAGTGTGGATATACTTTTTGGGGCACTTGTATGCAAACCTATATCTGTGTTTTTCTATTAAAAGCAGGTTATTGATGAATGTTTTTCAGAGTCTGGGCGTTCACTAGCCTGCGCTGATCATAATGCTACGATTCAGTGTGGCTCTGGTCAAGTGATAGAGATTGACGACAGCTTCTATGGCAGGAAAACGCTGCATTACTGCAGGAGCAGTCCGTCCCATGCATCTCCACAGCAGGAGGAGTGCAGCTGGGTGGATATTGTAGATACCGTATCAGGTATCTAAAAAAAATTGACCGTGACATTCAACTGTAGTATATATTTTCTTTGTTGTATGATGGATAATATATGTTGTGTGATGAATATATATATATATTACTGGTAATAAAAGTTTCTTGTCGTCTCTCAAGGGAACTGCCACGGGTTGCAGGTGTGCCAGGCTACTATTGATATCTCATCCTTCGGAGAGCCGTGTCCAACTTTTGGAAGCTATTTGTCAGTGGAATATCATTGCAAAGATGGTCAGATTTCATTTGTTTGCATCCTGTTTAACTGTACTTTGGATTAATGATATTACTGTTACATTAGCCTTGTATATTTGATATTGATATAACAGTTTTGTCTCTAAATACACTGTGGCCTTTAACACTTTATTTATGACGCTAGTACGTGTCTCACCGCATGAATGCTTATCTGGTTACCTAATCCTATATATCTGAACACCAGGTTGAGATGACAAGGCTCAATAATATATAGAACAGAGGCTAAAGTTAGTACAAGATGTTGGATTAAAACAAAAATAAACTCACCCTCATACCATCCCAAACCTGCATGATTTCTGCAGAACAAAAATTATATTTTAAAGAATATTGGTGTGACCACATTGACTTTCATTTGACCGTTTCTTTAAATATCTTCTTTTGTGCTCGACAGAAGAAAGAAAGTCATACAGGTTTTAAACAACATGAGGGTGAATAAATGATGACAGAATTTACATTTTTGGGTGAACTATCCCTTTAAGAATGATATTCATCTCTTCTTATCTCTTCAGCTCTTCATCTGTTCATGAGCAAACTGGCAGCTGTTTTTGACAACGTTACAATTACAGTAAAGTGGCTGTTACACCCCTTTCAAGGCAACCTCACGTGCACATTGAGTGCAGGGGATGGGAATGTTATCGAGAATTACAGTCCAGATGAGTAAGTGATGCTGTATTGTAGTGGTGCTTGACATTCTGTAAGATCAACTTTAATGAATGTGGAAAATCTTTTAGGATGAAGAATGTGGTCCATAAGTACAGTCGTGCTGGACTGTACACGGTCACGGTCGAGTGTAGTACCAGTGAATGGCACGTAGCGGCCCAGAAAAGCATCCTTATCCAGGAGCCGCTTGGAGAGTTTGGGACCGTGCGGTGCTACAGCCTGAATCAAACCACGGACCGAACAAACTGCAGAGCGCTTTATAATAATCCACTGAATATTGAAGTGCAGCTAGATGCAGGTAAAAACATTTTTTATTATTGATGGCAAATATACACCATCAATAATAGATGCAAACATGCAATCACAGAAAAACTGTGTTTTTCAAAAAGACCAAATAAATTCAGATTTATATTTAAATATGTCTACCTCCCCCCAGGAACAAACATCACCTACAAAATTCAACATGGACACACGGAGCTGACCTCCACATCTGCTCTTGAAGGGCTTTTGCGTCACAATATAACCTTATCTCCAGAAGCACAGCACCAGATGGGACCAGGCTGCCACCAGCTCACCATAGTGGCTCTCAATGAGGTGACGCCCACAGATCGATCCTCCAGCCTAAATGTGTGCTTGATAGAGCCAGTGGAGGATCTCCAAGCGGAAGTGGAGCTCAGGCATGAACAGTGTCCCGCCCATGACCTGCACGTCAATGTTTCTCTGGCTCGGGGAGCTCCGGTGCTCCTGCATTTCCTGGTGTCTGGAACCAATCACAACTTCTCAGAGAAGCATGACATGGAACACAGAGGTCCACAGATGTTCCGTATCTCAAACACAGTAGCAGGTGCAGTTACTAGATTGGTACAGACATTGTGCATTTTAGCCTATCAGAGTCAATCCTAACCCTAGTTCTTTCTTTATTTTATGTAGGCACATTTAATGTTGTGATCAGAGCAGCAAATAACTTCTCAGTTGTGGAAACAGATGCTGGAAACATAACAGTTTACTGCCACAATGAAACGGTAAACCAATATCATGGAGCTGACTAAAGCTTTAAAAAGTGCTAAATATAAAATACCTTTTGTGTATTATAATTAATTTTACTCCTATTCATTAATTATTTTTGATCAACAAATGAAACAGCAGAGGGTTTATGAACATATGATCATCTATAGTGGTATTTTAATTTTTTTTAGCAAATAGGGAATTGTAATGCAGTGTCTTCATATACATGTATTGTAAACAATAAAACATTGAAATATATTTTTAAAAATCTCTTTTTTACCCAAGAATCTGAAGATCACTGTAGATCCAGAGGTTCCAGTCATTGGCTCTAGCAGTGTGAAGTTATATGTGGATGGGTTAGATGATGAAAACGCTGTCTGGAAATGCAGTAAGTATCACCACTGCTAGAACAAATCTTACTGTTACAGGTTTGTACAATATTATTTTAATTTGAGGCTTTTGGGATGGTGGTGTTTTCTACCCTAATGTGATGTATAACCAAGCGAAACCGCACCCCAAACATCTCTAGAAAGGTTCACACAAAAACTGAACATTTTCTAACCTGCAAACTATTTTTTTGAAGCTCAGTCACTGATGAATATGGTGCATGTTTTAAGGATGTTTTATGCAGCTTTTTCCTATCTCGACAATTAAATCGCTGGATTTGTTTCACAGACAAAATAACATTTGGAACAATATGAGAGTGAGGAGGTTTCTATTTTCAGTTGAACTGTTCTGTTATGAGCATTTCCCCTTCTTTATAGATGAGACTTGTCCCTGTATGGCTGAAGTGAAAAGCAGCACATATGAGATACCTGAAGCTTGTCTGCCACCCGTTTACAGTTTCTCACTGTATACTGTATATACCACATTAAATGGTTACCAACAAAGTGCAACTAGATGCATCACCGTCATTCCTGGGAATGATTTACACCTACATATAACGTAAGACTATAACAGACTGCATAGATTTGTGGACAGTTTTTGTAAGGATCTTACTTTTAAACCAGTGTATGTGTCAAATTTCCATAGCTGTTCCAACTGCAATCCTGTCAATGTCGCAGATGCTGTTACACTACAGGTGGAATGTGAAGACTGTCAAAAAATTGTTTGGTACTTTGAGAGCACAAAGGATTTTACTGTAAGTGTTTAGATGGTGTGTTTATGTTTAGGACAAAACTATTTTAAAACTGCAATATATTAATATGCTAGACTAATTCAAACATTCATTTCATGCAGGGTTTGCTAAGCGACTGTCACTCGCAGGGAATGCAAAGACCGCTGATAAAGCGAGCAGAGGATGTTACCTCTCTAACTATAGACAGCGAAGTTCTGCAGAAAGCAAACCATGATATCACAGTGGTGGTTTATGGTAAGAATGGTCTTTTAGTCCATGTCTTGTCTTTAGTTAAGTTTACATTAAATCATACTTAAAACTTACAATTTTCTCTGCTTCTTAGCTGTCAAAGACAACTTATCTGGATCTGCTAAATACACTGTTCCAGTTACTAGTACATCCAATAGTGAGATGGATTCTCTTCCACAGACACCTGTGTCTCCATTCATCCTAAATCCTCCCTCTTGTACTATTAGCCCCCTAATGGGTGACGTTCTCTCACCCTTTAACATCACCTGTTCTGTGGATCCATCTTTCTGTGATCCATCTTTCTTGCCCTGTACATACTGCTTTAAAACAGACAGAGGTGAGATTTCATACTTCATTCAGCACAGGTTAAGTCAACTCAGTTGTTTAAAGGGTGGATAAAGATTAACCCCATGTACTTTGACCCATGTTGCAGGGAATATTATCTACCGTGGTGTTGAGAATGCGGTAGAGTTGCTTTATCTTCCTCTAGGGGATGAACGTAATAACTACATCCTGATGGTGGAAATCACTATTACAAATTCAGCAGGTGTTGCTGTTAACTCTACTGTTGCCACTTGGGTTTGTAGTCTATTTGTTTGTTTATTATCAATACATGGAAATAAATACACATAAAATATATGTTTATTATATGGCCATCCACTCTTAATATAGATTAATTTAGTTATATTTCATTTATATTAAATATGTGACCCTGGACCACAAAACCTTAAGTCATAAGGGTCAATCTTTTGTAATTGAGATTTATACATCTGAATAAATAAGCTTTTTATTGATGTATGGTTCGTTAGAAAAGGACCATATTTGGCCGGGATACAACGAAATCTGAGAGTGCAAAAAAAACGAAATATTGAGAAAATGGCTTTTAAAGTTGTTAATCTGTTGAGGCGCTGTAGCAGGGCGCTGCTAAGAAGAAACAGTTTTTTTTTTTTAACGTTCTCTATTGGCTTAGCGCTGTAATGATGTTGTGGAGAATAAATGAACCTGAAAGCTGAAATTCTAAACTTTACATAGACACCAAACTTGAGTGTGTAATTCCCAAAGAGCGACAGCAGCGAGTGAAGTTTGTATAGACGTTTCCGGACATTTTCATTCGCGATTTTGCTGCATCACAAAAATAAAGTTAAAAGATTTATGATAGGAAATTTACAAAATATCTTCATGTAACATGATCTTTACTTATTATCCTAATGATTTTTGGCATAAAAGAAAAATCGATAATTATGATCCATACGATATATTGTTGTTGGCTATTGCTACAAATATACAAGTGCTACTTAAGAAATACAAATAAATATAAAATATATTAAATAAATAAACACTGTCTTTATTATTTGGACATTCACTCTAAAATTCAGCTAGATTAATTATTTATATTAAATAAATAAACATAGAAATATCAAATATATATACAAATGTGTTTATAATATTCAGCTAGATGTATTCATTCTATTTCATTTATGTCAAATCAATTAGGAAATGCAAAAATGTGTTGTTTTTTTATTTAGTTTGCACTAGACAGTAAACGAGTTCATTTAATGAAAATAATTATTAATGTAATATTTGCACTACATTGCAGGTAAATGACACGGTTAAACCCACTATTGAGGATCTTCAGGTGCTGGTCTCCAGCCAGGTATCTCACCTGCAGCAACAGCGTCGACTCACAGGTGCAGCGCTGGCACAGATGTTCACGTCTGTATCTAACAGACTGAACGATGCGTTGCCTGACGAACAAGATAAAAGTGTCAAAAAAGAGGTGAGAATATGTTTTCAAATGCTGTATTCGAACTCACTTCACCCCAGAATAACTAAACATCTCTTCTGACAAAAGCTGAGACAACAAATGCTGCAAAGCATGAGTGCTGCCATAAGCATGGAGCCGCCGAAGAACCCGGCAGAGGTTCAGATGAGCGCTGATGCTGTCGTAGGCCTCACAGCACAAGGAGACGAGTTAACAGACACTGCTCAGGTATCTCTCAACGAATCCAAATGATTTTACAGGGTTGCATTGCCTCTTCTAACTCATCTCTGCTGGCTATAGTTGCAGGCTAGCTCGGTATTAACAAACCTCAGTCAGTCCCTGGTCTATCTGAGCCATTCTGCTGAGGAATTCTCTGAGCAGGTGCTACAAGCTGCCACGCCCATCATTGATGGTGTTAGTAACATCCTCAAAGTTTCATCCAGCACAGATGAGCAGGTATTTCTAAAGCGATGCTTAAGAGTCAGTCTGTACGTATACTTTTCATCTTTTAAATACAAAATTCACTGTTACAGAGTGAGATCTCCAGTCATTTATTGAACACGGTCGGCAATGTTCAGAGTGCCTTGCTGGTTGGGAAAGAGGTCAACCAGGAGCCCACCATTCTGAGCACTTCAGTGATGGGTTTATATGTCAACAGGTAATTCAATTCAATGTATGTCAAGTTTGTAACCTAATTTTACTTCAATAAACAGGATATGAAGCGTGATTGGTTTATCAAAAGTGGAATATGACGGATTTAGCCTTATAGATGGACTCAAAGCGATTGGACATTAAAGGGATAGTTCACGCAAAATTAAAATCAAACCTGATTGTAATTTCAAACCTGTATGACTGATGCAAAAGAAGATATTTTTAAGAATGTTGGTATCCAAACAACAATGGACTTCATTGACTTCCATTGTATGGACCCTGAGACATTTCTCAAAATATCAACTGTTTGGAATGACATGACTGTAAATAAATGATGACAGACTTTAAATTTTTTCCATTTAACTAAATTACAAGTTTTGATTTTAAGAGTTCATCGAGTTGCAGTCATGTTGCTGTAAGAACTGAACTGAATTGTGTTGTGTTCTTACAGATTGTCAGTAGATGGACTTCAGAAACAGTCTTTCAACATTGAAAAAAGCAGCTCTGCCAGTTTTATGCTTCCACCTCTAGGCGCTAATGTTTTATCTGCAGAAGAACCAGTAGATGTTCGGGTGAGATGTGCTAAACTTGAATCCCATAATAATGTTGTTGTAACATCAAAAACTCGAACCCCAGATCAGAGATGTACCAAAACTCGCCATTGACCTTCAGGTTGTTGTGACCTAGTGTGTTACAAGTTTTCTACGTAGTTTGTATTTACATTGTTTTTGACCTGTCACAGATGACGAGTTATAAGATAAATCCGTTCTCCTGGTGTGGGAGCGAACAGATCAGTGGATCCGTCGGGTCTCTTTCTCTTACCAAGAAGAATGGCTCTGTGATTCCGGTAGCAAATCTTACTGAGGAGATTGAGGTATTAAAGTTTATACAGAAACCTGAGCTCACAAGCGTGCAATAACATGATAGGCTTTTTGCATCTATAATGCATCTTCTCTTCTTAGATTCTTTTACCAAGAACAGAGATGGAGAATGTCAACCAAACTCTTCTAGATCTGGAAAACTACAGCACTGTGGTCATTAATGTGACCTCACCGAACATATCTCTGGTCTTGAAGTTTGACCCCTCAGAGGAAACATCTCTGCACTTGCTCCTGGGATTTCAGGATTACCCAAATGATACAAAATACGAAGCTCAGACTCAGCTGCCTCGAGATGGGAAATCTGAAGGTTATTACGAATTAAGCAATGCAACATCTTGAAAAGCAAGCATAAATCTGATGTTTTTTATATTTGTGTGATACAGAGGAGAGGTACACATGGGTGCTTAACCCTACAGAAATGCCTATTGCAGTGGGTGTTTACTACCTGCTAGTGAGGCCTGTAGTTGACGCAGGGGTGAATTTCACAAACGCCTCGGTTTTCGTCACAACTATTGCTGCTCAGTGTTTGTACTGGGATGAGATGAACGCCAACTGGAGTAGTGATGGCTGTAGAGTAAGAACAATATATATTATTATAATTATATATACACATAAATTACCATTCCCGACCTCATGGTTACAGCATTGCCTTTGGTTCAGGTCGGTCCTCGCACAACAGCATCGGTTACTCAGTGCCTGTGCACCCATCTGACATTTTTCGGAAGCTCATTCTTCGTCATGCCCAACGTGGTCGATGTGTCCCGCACGGCTGAACTCTTCGCCACTTTTGTGAACAACCCGGTGGTGGTGTGTTTCGTGGGAGCCATCTTTCTGGTGTACCTGGTGGTCGTGGTGTGGGCCCGCAGGAAGGACATTGAGGATGTTGTGAAGGTTTTACATCTAGAAAGATAAACCTCAAATACTTCCATAACATCACACTGCCACAAAAACATTTTATGTATCCGATGCAAGATAAAGAGTAACCATGCTATGTGATCCGGACAGGTTAAAGTCACAGTACTTGAAGACAATGATCCATTGGCTGAATACCGCTATTTGTTGAGCATCGACACAGGGCATCGCCGTGGAGCCTGCACTTCCTCTCAGGTTGGTGTCATCCAGATCTATAGTCAACGTTACGGTATGGTTGAGAGTGACTCTGTCGTAACGTCGGTTCAGGTGACGGTGATTCTGCAGGGCGCAGATGGTGAGAGTGAACCTCATCATTTGACTGATCCTGAGAAGCCAGTGTTTGAAAGAGGAGGGCTGGATATGTTCTTGTTGACCACACCGTACTCGCTGGGAGAACTTCAGAGCATCAGACTGTGGCATGACAACTCAGGGGATTATCCTGCTTGGTAAAAAAAATCTGAATATATTGTCTTTTATTAAACATGATTTAGACACCCTCTTTTTACAAAACCAGTGGTTGAGAAACCCTGGTCAGGGTTATTATCGTAAACTAGAATTATTATTGAAATAAAATTCCTATATATAACTTTGAAAACTTAAAATATTTAAAAACCTTAAGTAAATAAAAATGCTGCTTTATAGGAATAAATCGAAGTTTAAGTTTAAATATGTCAACGCACTAAAATGATTACATGAAAAAAAAATAAAACATGAAAATAAATACTAAACTACGTAAGCTTTTATTTCATTTTTAGGTTTAAAGTTTATATAAAAATAAATAAAATAGTTAAACTTAAAACTCAACTAAATTAACTAAAATGAACAAGAACCAAACAAAAAGCTATAAATGAATTTGCACAGATTTTTAGTTTTGATTAAGGCTGTCAAACGATTAATCGCTATTAATTGCATCCAGAATAAAAGTTTGTGTTTACATAATATATGTCTGTGTACTGTGCATATAAATTTTGTATTTATAAAAACAAACCCATACATGTATATATTTAAGAAAAATATCACATATACAAATTAATAAACATTAAATATAGTAAATATAAATAAATACATCTAAATATTTCTTAAATATATATAGGCCTACATGTATACGTTTTTTTATTCTGAATGAGATTAATCACGATTAATCTTTTGACAGCCCTAGTTTTGATACATTTTAGTATTGATGAATTTGTAGTTTTATTGAAAACTGCAATAACACAAAAAAACTGGTCAAAGATTGTCACAGCAGAACTATTTTATAAGGTTGCCAATTTGTGATGTGAATTGTACAAAAACATAAGATTATTAGACAAAAGCAATACTGAAGCCCCTCCCCTAAACCTATGAATTGCCGTGAGATTGTGTTGGTCACAGTGACAAATGTGATATTCAGGACAAGTGATATAACTCTGTGAGGTGACGGTAATATTTTCTTGATGTCATTCCATTAAAAAACACTCATATGACTTTTTGTAATGTTTTGCAGATTTCCTTCAGTCCTAGTTTTAATTTCCTGTTTTATATTGATGTTATTATCACAGGTATGTGAATAAGGTCATGGTACAGGACCTGGAGACGGGACAGAAGTGGCACTTTCTCTGCAACTCGTGGTTGGCCGTTGACATGGGAGAGTGCACGCTGGATAAAGTGTTTCCTGTAGCAACAGAGATGGACTTGAAAAGGTTTAGGTGTGTAACTGTTGGCAATAGAAATGATTTGGAGGTTATTTTTAAATGTGGGGCTGCGTTCTTACTTTTGCTTTATTTATGACAGTAATCTGTTCTTCATGAAGACTGCAAAAGATTTCCGTGATGGTCACATCTGGTTCTCTGTGATCAGTCGTCCTCCGAGCAGTAACTTCACCAGAGTTCAGCGAGTCTCCTGCTGTTTCTCACTGCTGCTGTGCACCATGTTGACCAGTATCATGTTCTGGGGTATCCCAACAGATCCTTCCGAGCAGACCATGGATCTAGGTATGACGAATACATCATATACTTTTATTAGAAAAGACTTTTAGAATATACAATCTTATTTAGCCGGAGTAATGCAGCACATGACTTGAGGATATTCACTTAAAGAGTGAACAAAATGTGTATTTAAGTAATAATATATATGAATATGACAGAATATAAATTCCATTAAAATCTTTTATGGCACTTTATATATTGTTTTATTATATCCATTGATTATCATTTATATATTATAAATATAACATATTATATATTTTATATACATTTTATACACTTCACCTTTTATCTCTGGTTGATTCAACATGTACGTCTACTGTCATGTGATTTACGTCTTCGTGTGGTCTGTAGGTCAGATTGAGTTCACCTGGCAGCAGGTCATGATTGGCATCCAGAGTTCAATCATCATGTTTCCCATCAACCTCCTCATCGTGAGCATCTTCAGAAATGCTCGTCCAAGAGATCGAACGACAGAGCTGCCTTCCAAACAACAGTCAAAAATCGATTCGACAAAGCAGGGTAAAACTGGACGCGTGTCTCCGAATCAGCCACCCTCTCCAGACAATAATCCCAAGGAAATCACTCCAGACACTGTAATAAAGGCAAGTTGTACTCTAGAAGGCCTTGTTTACGGGTGATCTGATAGCAAGTCGCCGGGTGAGACAAACTGCCCTCAAACACATCTCAGATGTGTCTCCGTGAACTCTTGTGATTGAATTTTTGGGGAAAGGGTGCGATGTCATAGTCTTAATAATATTTTAATATTTCTTCAGGACATTAAGCGGATTGCACAGTCCCTATATAAGGTCATGAGAAGACCCGTTCCAAAGATAGAAGTGGACCCTGGTAAAACAGATATCAACTCTCTACTTTCTCTGGTTGAAGAGATAATACGTCAACACAATCGAGTCGGTAATGAGTTTTACAATGACTCATCTAAAAAAGAGCAAACACTTGCTGTTTCTCTGAGATGTGTAAATCTGCAAGGTGAGTGCATGAACAGTCAATAATATGAAAAATACATGTGACCCTGGATCACAAAACTTAAGTAGCACAAGAACGTTTGTAGGCCAAAAATACATTGTATGGGTCAAAATGATAGATTTTCATTTTAAGCCAAAAATCATTAGGATATTAAGTAAAGATCATGTTTCATGAAGATATTTTGTAAAAATATATCAAATCTTTATTTTTATGAGTGGATGCAGCAAAATCGCTAACAAAAATGGCCGGAAACACGTCTACCAACTTCACTCGCTGCTGCTGCTCTTTGGGAATTACACACAAGTTTGGTACCTATGTAAAGTTTAGAATTTCAGCTTTCGGGTTCATCTATTCTCCACAACGTCATTACAGCGGTAAACCAATAGAGAGCGTTAAAACAAACCCGTTTCTTCTTAGCAGCGCCCTGCTACAGCACCTCTGATTTACAACTTTAAAGGCCATTTTCTCAATATTTAGGTTTTTTTTGCACCCTCAGATTCCAGAGTTTCTATATCTTGTCCTATCCTAACAAATCATATATCAATGTAATAATCTCAATTTCGAAGGTTTACCCTTATTGTTGTCCAGGGTCACATATGTGAAAATGTATGTACACTACCATTCAAAGCTTAGAGTGATGATTTTAAAAACCTTTAGGTATTTTCATGTTTTAAATGTTTTTTGACAAACTTTTCAAATGGAGACTGAATAATGAATAAAAAGAGCCAAAAAGAGCCCAAAATAGCAAACATTTCTGCAAATTCTAGGCAAAGAGTGACTACATCAAAGATGTAAAATATAACACAGTTTGATTAATTTTGTATTGTTTAAGTAAAATATAACATAGTTTAGAATTATTTACATTTTTGTTATTCCTTAGTTATGAGTATAATATTGTAAAATGTGGAAAAAAAACTTTTTCTAAGTAATGAGTATTAAACTTTTTACCAATAATGTATCTCACCATTTTTCTATGTACAATGCAACAATCTCTATATTTATAGATTAAGTCTATATGAATTATAAACATTCTTTGACGTCTATCACAGAGACCAGTTTTTGTGAAAGCCCCGAGCAAAGTGAAAAATGCAGCATCTACAACCAGTATCTCTACAAACAACTACAAAACGTGGAGAGAGAATTGCGACTGCTCAGGCCTTCATCATTCTCGAAGCCGGACAGCTACAGTCGGGCCGTACTGCAGGTCCAGGGTATGAAGAGCTTACTTGAACCTCACGTCTCTTGTTCCATTGGTCGGCACACTCGCAGCTCCAGCCCAGCAGAGAGCAGCGGTGCAGACAACAAAAAGTGCTGTCAGAAAGGCTTGCCCTGGTGGTTTGTGTTTGTGGGATGGTTTCTCGTGGCGGCCACCAGCGGCGTTTCAGCGTACTTCACTATGATGTACGGCCTGACCTATGGGAAGGAGCGATCCATCAGCTGGCTTATCTCTATGGTGGTGTCTTTCTTTGAAAGCCTCTTCATCACACAACCTGTAAAAGTAAGAGCCAGAATAAAAAGTACATTTATTATATTGTTTCTTATTGTGGTTTATGTTTACAAATACAGTATATGATTTCTTCAGGTACTTGGATTTGCAGTCTTTTTTGCGTTGGTACTCAAAAATATTGACCAAGAAGAGTATGGGGATGTTCCCATTGATGGAGCTCTGTCCAGCACAGGTGACGGGACGTTTTTAATTTTAAGAGGTTTATAGCTCAGGAGATCTTGTGTTTTATTTAGGAAGTGTTTTTTTCTCCTAAGATGTTTTAAAGAGTATGAGGCTGTGAAATGAATGTAGATTGTAGAGGTAAAATAATCTGGATTTGGGTAAATTTGATGAGAAATATTTGAGTTCATATTGAGATGTTTAGTAATATTGACTTTCGATTGCAAACTTGGCAAATCTCACCTCTTGGGAAACTCTAATGAAGACTTTTGTGAGATTTCTGTTTGTTCTTATAGGAGAGATACTGTATCTGAGAAACATGGAGACTTAAGCAAAAGTTCTCCATTTAATCTCATTGATAAATGAGATATAATCTATATTCAAGAGATATAATCTTATAGATGAATACTTTTACTTAGGCTTACTTTTGAAACTTGCCATTATTGTTGACTCTTAAATCATTCAATCTTGTTGTGTCTTAAGATAAAAATGACTAAATGTAAATGTTACTGGACGATTGTGTTTACAGATGATCCTGATTCTGTCAGAATAGGCCGGAGAAACAGCACATGTAGCTTCTATCAGCCTCCTCCGCCCACTGACATTGAAAAGATGAGAAACAACATGATCAAAGAACAGAAAGTTTTCACTCTCATCAGAGAAATTCTCAGTAAGAAAAGCCATTCGTTCATCTCACTTAAGTAAAGATCCGCTTGTTTTTAACGTGTCTCATTTCAGTTTATGTCGGCTTCCTGTGGATGCTCCTCTTGGTGGCGTACGGGCAGCGAGATCCGAACGCGTACCATCTCACTCAGCACATCCGGCAAAGCTTTAGCAGCGGCATGTCAGACAGTATGGAGCAGAAAGATATATTCAAATGGGCGAAAACATCCTTACTCCATAATCTCTATGGTCAATATCCAGGTATTCCTCCAGTGTGCACCTCAGATGAAACAACTTATTTATCATGACCTTAGTGACCTTTTTCTATGTTCTCAGGCTTTATAACGGATGGAAACTCGAAACTCGTGGGCAACGCTCGTCTCCGTCAGGTCAGGGTGAGGAAAGACTCTTGTAAGATTGCTAAGTCGATGAAGCGCGCCGTTTATGAGTGCAATGGCCCGTACTCATGGGACGCAGAGGACATGGGCTCCTACGGTCCGGGCTGGATCCAGTCAAATAACGTGAATGGCTCAAAAGCGTTTATCACACCTTGGCGGTATCGAAGTCAAGCCAAACTCAGATCAAACCCGGTGTGGGGCAGCGTGGCCCTTTATAAGGGTGGAGGATTTGTGGTGGATCTGAGCCCCGATCAGCAGAACGCAAGCAGGTATTGCATCTTTATTCTGACATGACGTGTAATGCGATCACTATAATAACAACATCTGATCTTTCCGTTCCCGTCCTGTCCCACAGACTCCTTCAGTATCTTTTTAACAACTCGTGGCTGGATGTGTATACGCGGGCCGTGTTTGTGGAGTTCACCATCTAC
Source organism: Oreonectes daqikongensis (assembly GCA_026939265.1). Classification (NCBI taxonomy): domain Eukaryota; kingdom Metazoa; phylum Chordata; class Actinopteri; order Cypriniformes; family Nemacheilidae; genus Oreonectes; species Oreonectes daqikongensis. Next base: position 2,094,894 of record JAOTQM010000434.1, on the reverse strand, counting down.
AACGTGAACGTAAACCTCTTCTGCATTGTGACTCTCATGTTCGAAACCACAGGAGTGGGTGAGGCGTCTTCAGCAGCGTTCTGCCGTGTTTCTTACGTTTGCTTGAAGTTCAGCCGTTGTGATACGTTTGTTGGTTTCACAGGTGCGTTCCAGTATCGAAGTGAGGTGCAGAGCGTCCATCTCTACCAGTCTACGGGTGGCTTTCATGTGTTTATTATGGCATCGGAGGCCATCTATTTCCTCTTCATCCTCTACTACATGTTTGTGCAGGTTGGCTTTAGTTTGTGCAGGAGCAATGAAATAAAGACATGCTGTTTGAATTATTGTATAATGTTCTTCTTTGTTTTAAAAGGGCAAACTTATGAAACAGCAGAAATGGACGTATTTTAGAAGCAAGTGGAATCTTGTAGAGTTGGCCATCATTATTTTAAGTTGGAGTGCACTATCAGTGTTTGTCAAGAGGACGATATTGGGTAACCGGGACATTGAGAACTACCAAAATAACAAAGAATTGTAAGTAGAAAATTCGAACTTAGAAAAATGTCCTTTATACTGAATAGTACACACATATTAGGAACACATGTTAACAACATATTGATGTATTTCGATACAAAAAAATGATAAACTCAGACACGGAAAAAATTAAGAGACCACTCCAACTTTTCATTCAAACCAGCATTTCTTGGTGTAATGTGTAATTTCTACAAAATCAAACCTCATCCAACAGCAATGTGAAAGACTGACACAACTTGTCATGCTGACAAGACACATGAAAACTATGATAAGAAATCATTTTTTAACTTTCTCTAAATACATGTACAAATATTACTGTTGTATTATTTCCACGGCTTTATTATAGAGCTCTCCACAAAGAATCAACAACTTTATTTAATACACATTAAAATAATATAAATTAATAATAATATAAAATAAATTGTAGTATTATAACCAAACACGTTGTATTATATCTTCATCTCCACCAGGTTTGTGAGTTTTTCGGACACTGCCGCAGCAGATGCTGTGTTGGGTTATCTGATAGCCTTCTTGGTTCTGCTGGCAACCATCAAGTTGTGGCATCTGCTCAGACTTAACCCAAAACTCCACATGATCACCTCCACACTACAGCGGGCATGGACCGATATCTCCGGCTTCATTGTGGTCATGACCATCATGTTTCTGGCCTATTCCATTGCTGCAAGTATCTCATTTCTCCACAATTTCTGTCCTGTTATTCGCCACTTGATACAATTGTAACAGCGAGTGAGTAAAAACACCTAGAACCTAGCAGTACAAGCATCTGCATTTGAAATACTGTGACAGCGTGTATCCATTCATGGCTTTCTGGGATAAAAAAGTGCCAGGAAAAGCCTCATGCTGGGTTGTTTCAACCCATGGTTGACTCAAATATAAAATTGTCCTTTTTTTACCAAACCATGGGTTAAAAATACAGCAATTTTAGAGCGCATACTACTTATTTTACATCCTATATATGGAAGGTGGCAATTTCAGACTTTAAAGTTGTATTCTTTCCTGACTTTTATGTAATAAGCATGTAAATTTTGTACCCCATTAGTGCAATTTAATGTACGGTTGGAGGCTCTACTCATACAGATCTCTGCTACAGGCTGCCCAAACCATTATACGCCTACAGCTGGGGATCTTCAACTATGATGAGGTATATATTTAATATGACTCACTGAAAATAAAACCCACTCAATGTGTTTCAGAACTCACTGTACATGTGTCTTTTTACTCTACCTTCAGGTTTTAGATTACAATCCAGTTCTGGGTGCCTTTCTGATCGGTTCCTGCATTATCTTCATGACGTTCGTAGTTCTTAATCTCTTCATATCCGTCATCTTGGTGGCGTTCAGCGAAGAGCAGCTTCACCCTACAGTAAGTGTCACATGATCATGAAATCCAGAACAGTTCCTTGTATTTTGCCCTTGTAATTTCCTTGCTGTGTATCTCAGCCCTCTGAAGAGGAGGAGATTGTAGACCTGATGTTGATGAAGATCTGCAGCCTTTTTGGAATCAAATCCAAGAAAAAGCAAATCGACGCAGACGATGCCCTGACCAAAGCTTCGGTTATATCGTAAAAATGTCGTCTCTGTAACCACGTGACAGTCAACGCAAGCTTTCTGAAATGCATCTTGGTCAATGTATGCTTTTAATTGTTCTTGTACATAACTGTAGTTGTAAGGCTTGCTAATGCATAGACACAGTTTTCTATTAGGAATGTTGATCAATGCTTCAATTACAAATATTAAGCATGAAATATACAACGTTGTCTCAATGTTTTTGTGTGGATTGCGTTCCATCTACACACTTGTGTTTGACTTAAGGGAACAAACAGTGATTGCAGAACATATACTGTAAAATTATTCACACAGCTTGTTTTAATAACCACAATGTGTACAAGTATTGACAAGAATGAGCACCATAGATTATGGCAAACCCTGAAGCATACTGTCATACACACTAATGTCTTCTACACTGCATTTTAAAACCAGTCCAACCACAGCAAAGATCTCAATTTGTAACCTTGAGCACTTTCTATTTAAACAGAATATTTGTCAGACCTCAAGTACCCCAACAGGACAGTAATGCCATACACATGCCATGAAAAGGCACAAAAGGCCTATTCTTACTCAATAAGCTAGTATAGTAAGACCCTAATAGTCTTACAAATGTTTAAAGCATAACCAGGATTATATTTTCATTTTGGGCCACCCAGCATGTGTTAAGCCCCCCATATAAAGCAAACAAGTCATTTAATTTACGCATTTTCTCCCTGTACTGTACTTGGGTGTCAAACTTCCAATGAGGGCTTACAAGCAACCACAATTAAACACACCTGAACCGGATAAAACTCTTATTTATGCAAAATCCGAGACGAGGTTTGAGGTGAGAACGTGAGTTTCTGATCTAATAGTGTACCAGTCAATCACGCGTCACACCAAAAAAAAAAGCGCAAAACTGTATTTACGGTTTTAACATACCACTAAAACTTACGGAAGAAACATTGCTTTACATTATTTCGTGCTGTAAAAATACTTGTTTTAGGTTTCATGTGAGGTAGCTCCACGCTATTTCACTGGGTTAAGCGATCTGCTTGGGGTTCAGATGCCCCAACTTTGAGCAAAGTTCCAGATGTTATTTCAAAGTTGGGACATCTCAACACACTATTAATAGACAGCAGGTGCGTTTGATACATCTGCCTTAGCTACAATCGGTGTATTTTCATTACTATCGGCATCTGTTTGAAACATAAATTTGCAGGTTACATTAGACACTTTACATAGGTTTTCAACACTTAGTTAATGTACTATTTACTGTTATTTATTTTGACTAAAAAGTTATGAATTGCAGCTTTATGTACTATGACCAAAAATGTTTCGTTTATCTTACACTGTACATAACAATTTGGCCAAGCAATTTTCTTAATGGGAAATTGCAAAACTATAGAAATACAAGTTTATACAAGCCCCCCAAAAAACAGATTTAAAGCCATTGTTTTTAATGTTGTGTATATTGATGGTTCATCCATACATCAACCAAATGCTTGAGACTGCCTCTATTCATGCTCCCAACAAATTATTCAAATGACTTCAGTGCTTGTAACAATGTCTTTATCCAAATCGAACACCAAGTGCATTTTCTTTTGGAGCCTAAAACAATCATTACAAGCAGCAATTGATTGCCACACACACTATAACTGAAGCCCTCTCAACACCAACCCTTATAGACGTCACCGCTCGGGTAACAAGGTTCCAATTCTTAAATAGTTTTCAACTGAGTTAAAAAATTTGCAGTCTGATACAGAAGGCTAAGAGACCTGAACAATATGAAAGTGCTAGTCGTTAAATTTACAGAGATCAGGCATCACATAGTGCTATGACAAGTATCCAATATGCTACATTTGAATACACATGTTGACACCTTACAAACGCCTCTGGTTGTCTGACCAGGCAACTTAAAAATCAAGTGCCCGGGCTAGTATGTACAATAACATGAGATCGGATTTTTTTTGTCAATGAAGAAAAACGTTGACACACTACTGCCAGAGGTATAACCTTGAAAGGCCTTTCGGCCCGTACAGTGACAATGATTTGACGATAAGTCTCAATTTCAATTCCTTAGCCCCCGTAGTATGTGAGTGGGAGGCGCCGTTACGGTTTCCCGCTTATTATTGGATCCCATAAGACGACATAGTTCAGAGCCTTATTTTCCCCCCCCCACTTGCTTAGCGTTCGAGTTCTCGGTTTGTTTTCCCAGGCATCGGTTGCGTTTGGTTGCCTTCCCACATCTTCTGGTGCTGTTCAATTTGATAGTCGGATTGAAGAGTGAGAGAGTAGAACCACTACGTCAGGGAGCAACACACGTGTTTCCATTCACTACAGTCAGTCACGGTTAGAAAGGGGAAGGGGTGGGAGGACTCAATTCATTCCAGGGGCGCTGCCGCCGAAGTTGAAATTGCTCGGCACCACTGGAACCGTGAACTTGTATCCTCCGTGCTTCTCGATCATCTTCGATTCTGAAAGCAATCGGAAACAAATGTCACGAATTGAAAGAAGCCAAGGCGTGTCAAAACCACAGATTTGAACAAAAGCAGTATTTAGCAATCCGGCCGATAAATCACAAACAACTTTTGCGCTCACCGTGTGCTGCTCGTCGTTGATCTGCAAGTGTTGCAATATCCTGAAGTTGTTTTCTTTGTTCCTCATCGAGACATTGTGTGAGCACCTGGTACCACGCTGGGTCACGGGCCTGGAGATCTGAGGAGAAGAGAGTCGATCTAGATCAGCTGGATGTTCTTTTACATCATGTATTTTGGGTTTTAACATGTTTTAAGTAAAACTCACTCTGTAATATGACTTTGAAGATCTGGTATTCATCAACCATGTTGTCTTCATCGTCTACTGTGGTTGTGTAGCCCTCAAGAGCCGTCTCCTCTGCATCATCTTCCTCCCAGTCTTCATCATCACCGTCCTCTCCTGCTTGTTTGGCCAGCATTTCAAGATATTCCTGGCCTTCTTCATCAATATCATCTTCATCGCTGCCCAACTCAGCTGCACAAACAATCACAAAATCAGAATAAAGAAAGAAAAAGTTGCGTGAGATTTACAAAAACTCAAGAGATTTACCGTTCTCCTCATCCTCCTCTCCGTCTTCATCATCATCGTCTTCGTCATTCTCATGCTCCGCCCTGCAGGCGTATGCTCTCTTCAGGCCATTAAACAGAAGGATGGCTGCGGGGACGAGCTGACCTGCTACTTGATTGATAGCTTGTGGCCGCTGTTCTAGGTCAATGAGGGCACACAGTCCCAACACGCACATCTTACGGTCATGTAGCCTACAACGGCAAACGCAACAATCTGCGTTATAATGATCAGAACGGATGAGAGATGTTTGTAAATGCATGCTTTGGAGAAATGGTATGTGTACCCGAGGAAGCAGTCGATGTCTTTGAGCCACTGTGAAATAAAGTGGTTGGTGATCGGCTCTGTGTTGTTGGGGAAGCGCAGGTTCTCCAGCGTGTTCAGGAGCAGAGGAGGGCTGTAATACAGCGCGCCAATGGCCACCTGCAGACACATGGTCCTGAGCTCGCTGGTCTTCACCTCACGAGTCAAGCGCTCCAGAGCCGTCGTTACGAACAAGGGCACCACCTGCAGGCACAGAGGTAATACAATTTTGTGTAAAGCATGCTGATATTAGATGCCAAAAGTGGTTTTATCAATGACAAATAATAAAAACCTACATAAGGCAAAAACAAAACTGGATTGGAAACACAGTAACTTGTCATTGATAATACCAAATTTAAAAACCAAAATGTCACAAGGATCAGAAAACCAACCTGGTCGATACCACGACCTTTGCACTGCAAAATGATGACCTCCAACAGCTTGGCTGCGTGGCATTCTGGGTCTTCTCCTGGATCTCCTGTCAAAATCTGAAGAAAAAACATATTTAGTCACATTTGGCTACCGATTATAAAATCATTTGTGCTCAGATAACAGTACCTTTTTGCACATGTTGTAGATAATTTCAAGGTATTTAGTATCCGACAGCAGTGTATCTGTGTCAACTGTGATGTAATTGTGGAGAAGTGGCATCATATCTAAAAAAAAATCAAATCATGTTATGCATTACATCTCATAAGAGTAAACAATCATCATGCTCATTTCCACACACCAAAGTGGGTTGAATCAACAGATTGTGTTACCTGTGAAATAGTCAAATCCATCTTGTTGGAAGACTTCATAGACCAGAGGAAGGAGCTGCCACATCTGTGGCGACACCTGCTGACACGTCAGGCTGTGAGCTAGAGACAGGATCTCCTCGTAAAACTCTGCCAAAAGGAAACGCAAACCACGTTATATGCATTCTGAAGGTCTCACGTGCATGTGACGTGTGCATGAGCGCGTGGGACTTACCTAGGACGTGCTGCTGAAGGACTGTGCCGATGACCTGCAGACAGATGCCTTCTAACTGCTGGGTGATCTAAAATCAGCCAATCAGGAACAAGAATGAGTATATTCACTTACATATTTGCTTGTAACAACATTTAAATATCTTGTTTTTTGCCTGGACAGACACAATGCTTCAAAGCATGTAAATAACATTTGAGATACCTTTTTTAGGAAACCTAACATTAAGAAACAATTTATGTGAGCAAAGTGCACTGAATATAAGCAATTAAAGGGGTAATTCACACCAAAATTAAAATTCTGGAAATCCTGCCATTATTTACTCAGTCTCTTGTCATTTTAAACCTGTATGGCTTGCTTTCTTCTGCAACACACAGAAGATGGTCCCCATTCACTTCTATTATACAGACACTAAATCAATGCAAGTCGATGGGGACCAACGATTTTCTGTTACCAACATTCTTCAAAATATCTTGTGTTATGCAGAAGAAAGTAAGCCATACAAGTTTGAAATTACATGAGGGTGAATAAAAGATGACAGAATTTTCATTTTAGGGTGAACCATCCCTTTAATAAACAATAAAAATGTAATTCAAGCAAGCATTAATACCAGCCAATAGTTTTGTTAAAATCATCAGTCATTGGTCAAAAAGTTCCTACTGGCACCTCCTAGGGTTAAATAAAAAACCGAAATCCACTGATCTAATGCAATCCCTTTATATTTTTAAATGCGCATAAAGTGTCTAAATGTTTTCTGGAGCTACTGCATGCAATTTCTTTACTAAAAAAGCATGAATATAAGTGCAGATTTCCACAGGGCTATTAAAAGACAGCTCCACTCCAACCTGTGAGGCACTTTAAGAGTTGGCACCACTTCATGTTTGTGGGTGGCTAGAATTAAGTCATCATATTGCAACAGCCCAGAGAGAAAACCACATAATTCAACAGTCCGTATTTATAAACTCTTACTTCTTTATGGTCCTCCACTACACTCAACAGGGTGTCAATGGTGTTGAGGATGCCCATAGCAGTCACTGCTTTGTCATCGCCTCCTTCCTCATCAGGTCCTGTCTGGATAACCTGGTTAAAGGTCATGGCCTGAGAGAACAGAGTTTAGCATGAATGCATGCACACATCTTATAAGAATCCTCACAAATCTTAGTGCAGATTATTTTGGATGAATCATTACTTGATAGGCAGATTGAAAAGCTTTACCAAATGCTGGGTCATCTCTACAGCAATGGGGGTCACTTCCTCGCTGTACTCGCAAATCATCTTCTGAATGACGTTAGTAAGGTCGTCGTTCTCCGTCTCGCGCACGATGTGGAGGAGGGCCTGCATTACAGGCCGGATGAAGGGGGTGATGTAATCTTTGGCTGATGGGGGAGAAAAAAGTAAGGCATCTCCAATCAGAGACAAGTCTTCAATAAAATGAGTTTAAGACAGGAAATGCAAGCGGTACCTTTCTCCTGATTACTGATGAGCACCTGCAGGGCGATCGCAGCCTCCACTTTAACAGGCATCTCATTGTCATTGATGAGACAGTGGCGGGTGAGCTCCAGGGCCGTCTGCAGGTTCTGGTCATTCTTAAACTTCACCTCACAGAAGTAATGAAGCACCCAGCAGGCCTAGAGGCAAAACACATGTTTATCGGCATGTGGCGAGAATCGCACAGGAAATCATTATAATTCAGGCAGTAATAAGGAACAATGTGAAACAATATAACATCATAATACCAGCATTAAAAAGATTAAGCTAAATCTAGATGACAACTTCTACATTTTACATTCGGCAGAAGCTTTTATTCAAATAAACTTACAATAAACTAATTCATTCTAGGGAGGCCATAATAGGAGCCGTGCTATATTTGCTCATTTGCAATTACTAAAAAGTACTTCAAGTTAAATGGTATAAAAATGTAAAATGACGATGGAAGTTGTGGACAAGTAATGTAATTGGCCAAGCCTACTGACAACCTGTGTTTTACTACCGAGGGTTACTGACTAAAAATTTCTCACCCTGGCTCTCATGTAACCAAGCTCACTGCGGAAGAGAGGGAAGACATGATTCTGCAACATGAACTCCATCTGGTCTTTGTAAATCTTTCTCTGTTTGGGGAAGAAAAAAAGTAATGACTTAAATATGCACATTTTTATCTGATTATATTCAGGAAATCTATTTGAAACAATCTTTTAGATGTCCCATCTGGTGTAGCACCAGTCAGACGCACTTCATTTTAAACCATGTGCTAGTTGCTGAGCTAGAATGAAATAATAAGTCAATCAAGTCCATTCACCTTCAGAAGAATTTCAGCGAGTGAGCCGATCATATGAAGAGCGCCGTCTTTTTTCCGTGGGTCAGAGGCGGGATCTGTGAGGATCTGATAACAGTAGCCCATGGACTTCTGCAACACCTGTTTGGAAACAACGAGAAAGACGTTTAGGATTGAGAAGACTTGAAAGATCTGATTCATTTTATGAATTGTCATGTGGGGGTTTGTTGGAGACTATGGAGGCTGGTCAGTGGTGGAGGGTCATGAAGACGTCACTAGGCCAGTACTATGATCTCCTGTCATTCTGTGGCTGCGAGTGTGGCGTGAGTACTGTGACACAATCTGTAAGACACAGACTGTGGACGGCACTAAACGCAGACGGACACTACGCACACCGTCCACCCACAGCCAATAAATCGAATCGAGTCTTTCTGAACAGATTCAACAAGCTTGAGATTTAACAAACCCATTCAACATAATTTTCAAATAAAATAGCAAAATATAAAAATGAACTAAAACCTAATATTAGAGTCATCCATAACAGAATAAGCTTTTTCTGCCTGATCTCATCAGCTTTCCAACAGGGAACTATAGAGGGAACTATAGAGTGCTGATTGGATACATGAAGGTTGGCAGCGAGACTCAGCCAAACCCGATTACATCACTGACTTCATCGTGCCAGATGGCGTCTTCCAAACACCCACCTCCTTCCTTTTGTTGCATGCGGTGAAGAGCAGCGTCTGTGCCGCTGTGGTTGGTGAGATGAAGTCTTCGAACACATCTAGGGAGAAGCAAAGTTGGAAAGCATGATATGACTTCTGTTTTTTTGGCACAAAATGGGACGAAGATGGTGTCGCTCTAACCGAATTTCATGCGGATGTACTCGTACGGGTCTTCCTGCCAGAGTTCTTCATCACTATCCGTGTAGCACATGAGGGGAAACACTACGTCCTGAATAATTCCCTGTAAACGGAGATATATCATCAAAAGTTCATATTCAATTCTGATTGGATGAGGTGCGATTAAAGCTAATATGATCACAAACTTGCGAAAGTTCAATGTCAACATACTTGGATGTGGGGCTTCAGGTTTTTCCAAGTAACGGCGTGTGCGATTCCCTGATTGATGTAATTCAGTGCCTGCTGTAAGACTCTTGGAGCCACATATTGCTTTTCCTTATACTGATACAAGACCTTCAACAGCACCTAGAGGAAACACAGGTGATCAGTTTTCTCCGCTCATGTTCGAATACCCCAAAACAATCTGTTGACATCTCCGCTGTACCTGTTGTGCAGCCACAGCATAACCCTTGAGGAAAAGCTCGGCAAACTCTGTGTACTCTTTGGTTGTGTTCCCAGGGCTGCCGTACCTGTAGGCAACAACAAGCATGCAAGAAAATTCAGTAACGTTCAAACTCTCTGAACCCACCCTCTGAAAATAACTAACTGCCCGGCGTGGGCTGAGATTCAGTGAGTGGTAAGTCAGCCATGAGAGCTCTATGTTTAGTGCTCCTGGGAGGAAGTGATGTAAAAGCCTCTGGCTGTACCTCTCAAAGAGCCGGGCGAGGATGTGAAGCGCCCACTTCTTGCATTTCCACCAGGGCAGCTCGGGCCTCTCATCTTCATCCACCTGCAGGGTCTCCTGCAAACATCCCCCGCAAGCACTTTAAAAATCTGTATGACTGAATGTCTATCAAGGCTGCAAAACTGCCTGTTTAATGCATTTTGTAATTCTTAGAAACTCATCTTTTCTTTACAAATATAATACATACCTATGTCTGAAATGAAATCCTGGAATCCACATACTGTTCACATTATACATATTGCAGACATTTATTGATTTAAAACATCAATGCAGGCTTTTTAAAGGATTTTGTTGGAGACTACGGAGGCTGGTCAGTGGTGGAGGGTCGTGAAGACGTCACTAGGCCAGTACTATGATCTCCTGTCATTCTGTGGCTGCGGGTGTGGCGTGAGTACAGTCACACATTCTGTAAGACACAGACTGTGGACGGCACTAAACGCAGACGGACACTACGCACACCGTCCACCCACAGCCAACCACTAAATCCTTAAAAATCCCACCTTATAACACACCAAACATAAAGCATTTCGATTAAGAAATATCCTTACTGGAGGTACATCTCTGTCCACAACAGTCTTCAGAATCTCCATCCACTCGGTCAGATTCTGGCGATTGATCAGCTCTAGAGGGAGGTTGTACTGTAAAACAGACCATTCAATGAACCAACACCTGAACCGTGAAAGCCCTTATTCTAATAAACTGTGAGTGCATCATTAATAAAGGCAGTGATGGTAATACCTGGAAGAGAGCATAGAGGATCTTAAGGATCTGTTTCTGCACCAGGACAGAATCGCCGGATGAGTCTGGCAGTAGCTGAATGAAACGCTCCTTCAACATCGGCATGAAGATCTGCATGGCAGCGACCAACGGCTGGCGTTCCTCTGGCTTCTTATATCTTAGAAAAGCAAAGGAGGACATCAGCACTCCAACTGCTAAATGGTGTCATAATATTTTGTTTTGTTTACATGAACAGCCCAAATCTTGTTGTGTTTTTGTCGTTCTTCAGGTGCTTAATTTGCAGATACTGTGTGAGATCATGTAAACTATCTGATGTTATTAGTATTCAGTTGCGAATGCACAGCAGTGGCATGACATGGGCATAAACAACACTGCCCTTGCTACTCAGTCACTTAGTCAGTGAATCATTCAACCCAATCATTTAAAACAACTTAAACAATGGTTTAAAGAAACAAATCTGACCCTTAAAGTTTGAATTTGGTAAACATTTATATTGTTTGTCTTACTCGTAAATCTTCACCAGCTGGTACAGGCACAGCAGAATGCCCAGCCAGCAGCCACTATTATCAGACTGCAGGTATAAACCGATCTTGTCTACGATGGCTGTCCATCTACCAGGGTAGTCGTGCTTGATCATGTGATGAATGCAGGTTGTAAGTTGCACTCTGCCAGTTGAAAGTGAAAAGACAAAAGTTAGAAATGAATGTGACTCCACTTCTCTTGTATTTGTATGTGTGTGTATTTGTTACCTGATGCGTTCTGGGGATTGGATGATGGCTTCCACTATGCTATCTCGTATGAACTGCCTGTCCTCTTCTGGGATGTTACTGGAGGGTACTTCTGCGTTTGTATTTTCCCCTTCACTCCAGTACTGTGTTACCATGTTCTTCAGGTAGATCACACCTGAATAAGAATCATACAGGACATAGTAAGAGACAGCAACCATCTGTAATCCAAACTTTTTAGCTTCTTTTATTTAATTGGCTGCTTTAAATAAAATCTACCAAAATCTATCTTCATATAAAAAAAATGTAATTGTTAAATTCACCAAGTAGTAACAGTTGACAGCTTCTACAACTTCAATTAACAATTTTGATGACATCATCAAAATGCTCCAATCAAGTGTTCTCTAGAATCAGAAGCATCTCACCGCCTACATTATAAAAGACACTGAAGCTGTGCCTTAAATCAGACACTTGTATACCTGTTCACACATTTACGAATTCCTATATGGTGAATGGCACATAATGTCCCACTTAGGGGGCTCTGATGTAAAGCGTTATTGGTTATTTTAAAACAGGGAGAAGCTACTCAATGACCCCACAGTCTTGTTTCAAGGCACTTCAAATAGTGAGTCAACAACAATTACATTTACACATTTGGCAAACGCTTTTATCCAAAGTTACTTACACTGCACGATACTATACATCTGTTTTGGAGTACAATCCTGTGGGATCGAACCCATGACCTTAAACCACTGACTGCTTAAACCACTGACCTACAGGAAAGCCTTTTGTTCGTTTTTTTCTTACACTGAAACGTAAACATTCAATCCTTTAGACCTCTGGCTCTATACAACACATTTTGGTAAAAGCAGATGGTAAATCAATATCAGTCATAGAAAATTCTTATTCTACACACAACATTCATAATTATCATACCCAACATAGACGAAATCTTTTACTACTCATCTCGATGGCTCTGTATTCTTAGCCCAGTGAGTACAAAGAAAGGTTGAGGTTAACAGCCTTCGCTTGAATGCCCACGTGACGTCAAGAAAGTCAAAGTCACGCTGCAGCTGTGTATTTGTTGAAAAGCCCAGCAGGTGTGAGAGCAGATTCTCTCTCTCAATTCTGTTCAAACAGCTTCAGTACAAACCCTCATGTATTCAGAGCTCAACAACTGCACACTCAGCACGAGGGGCCTCCATTAGTTCCTGTTGTGGCAGTCACGGACAGTCATTATCACGTATGTGAACTTTGTGTGCACTGAACGTGTTAGTGGTGAGAAAGACGGGTTCGATCAGAGACAGTTGGATATCAGACTGCTGACAGACTGGCTCGTGTGTCCGGATGAGAGTAATCCTGCCTGCTGCTGAATTAGCAATTCTTCTCATCTCTCTATTCCAATTTTAACAATATGAAGTACAGCAGGGTTGTTTAAAAGGTAATGTATTGCATACTGCACAAAGCAAAATGTTAAACGCTCTCTCAGTTAAAAGTCACTTTGGATAAAAGCATCTGCTAAATGAATTAATGTAAATGCCAAGTCTTATCCACGTAGCAAGTCCTAAAAAACTACCCTGTAATCTTGTACACAATGTAGAATGTTTAATGTCACAATACACAACATTAATGAAACAGTACCCTGATGACCTAATGCATCTGTTGAAATTGTCAAGTACGCAACAAGTGGATTCTAACCCATAAGGCCACAGAAGAAGGAAGCTGATATTCTGGCGGCTCCTTTTGTCCTTTATAAGTTATTTCTTGTGATAAATTGCACGAGTGTCACAACACAGACTTGTTCTGCAGAGTTTTGACATTTGACAGTTCACAAGTTTTCATAGTTACAGGTATCCTGTACAGTAAAAAGCGGGGTAAGCTGCATAAAGATAACAGATCTTTGATATTTTAGTATTTGAGTGATCATGAAAAAAAATGTTTTTTGTTGTTAATGGTTTTTTTTTTTTTTTTTTACATCACAGAGGACACAAACTATTTGAAGAATGTACTGCATGTGCTCTTCAGTTACGAGCACAAAGTTCTTCTCTAATATGTGGCAAATGACAGCCTGGCTTTAAGACAAAAGCAGAATGATATTTAACGTTTCCACCGCGATCAAAATAGAGGACTTTCAAAGTAAATTGCTAGCCATGACCACATCTCAGTACATAAGATAACAGACTTTATTTTAGCCATACAGGTACATTTTCAGGAATGCGTGACTGACACAACCTGACAAGTTTTTTTAAAAAGTCATGATAATCTCTGGTACAAATGCAGAACTGTCTTAAAGGGACATTTAACCAAAAATGAAAATTGTCACCCTCATGTCATTCAAAACCTGTATAGGACACTTTCTCTGGAAACAAAAGGTGATGTTCAAGAATCAAGAAATGGTTTTGTGTCCATACAATGGAAGTCAAGTTGTTTGGTTACCAACATTCTTGAAAATATCTTCTTTCGTGTTCCACAGAGGAAAATCATACCGGTTTGGAACTATCACTTTAAGGTTGGAATGCTAGTGTAAAAACACAGGTTTTAATGCCTGCTACGACCCAACTTAAGACAAAACATGAGTTAAAAAAATGTTTATAAGCAGTATATGCACACAAATGTAATAAGCAGTATATGCACACTGGTATCATTTCATCTCCCCTAAAAAAAAAATAGCTGTTCTGATAACCCACTGATGATTTCATCAATTTTAGAAAGATATAATTTAGCACATCTAAAAAAAAAAACTTCCAGTAACATACGCAAACACAAAGAGAAATCTCTCTGCTGTGTGTCAACATATGACATCTGACACTGATGGCAGGACAGAAATGGACATAATGTGACAGTGAGGAGGAGGATTGAGTGCATTACACCCGCTTACACTTCATAAATATGACAGCAGCGTTCTGAGTAACACTGGCTTATGCTGGGGAGGAAGCTAAAACTGGATTCCGAGAACCGTCAACGTACCTGCCTGTCGTATGGGCAAATCCAACTGATCGGACATGGTCACCCGAAGTAGTGTAGACACAAAGTTTACCTGGGAATGGCCCTGTAGAGAGGAAAGAGATGAGTCATTACAAACTATAAAGATTTATTTAACACATATCATAAATACCATTAATTACCAGGATAAAACAGCTTAACTGACCCAAGTTGCTGCGATTGCATTGGCAGAAACTCTGCCACTTCCGAAATAAACATCAACTTGTTGCCTCTGGCATTTAACACCATAAAAATACAAAACGCCCAGTCAGCTTTGCTTTCTCCTAAAAGCAGCACAATGTGGGCAATTCAACTAGGACGCATCAAGCGTCACTATTTTATGGTCATCTCAACAATGTGTTTCCCCCTATAAATACATTCTGTCAAAATACAGAGTTTATCGCATCTTGTGGCAATTCCAGCATTGAAAAAAATACACGAAAACACGTGGCAGTGCTCTTCCTCGATCTCGACCCCTGTGAAGTGTCAGCACACAGGAATCTAAGCCTGCTGTCCACATGGGCTGTCTGGAGGTCTGCCAACTTGGTGACTGTATCACTGGAAACCACAGTAGGTATCAGCCCAGCTCTTGTTCAGCTCATTCATTGGACTAATATTTCCTCTATAGACATTAGGCATTAGTCACAAAGAGTTCAATGAGGTTAAAGACTTAACATTTCACTAAAGTGTTAAACAATGAGTAACAAAGAATTATTAGCTGTCAGGCAGGCTTTATGGACTGGTTTCTTGGGTATTGTCTTACCCATGTTACCGAAGCAACAGATCTACTGTATACGGATTACAGTTTAACGTGAAATAAACTCAACAACCACCTGTTTTTTATGTGGCTCCCCTATAAACCTGACAACAAACTATCCTGAGTGATAATTTGAAGCAGAAATGGTTTGTGAAGAAACATTGTAATACTTAATCATATTTTTATGTTTATTATTAAATAAGGAATAAGACTGGCAAACAAAACCAAAGAGCAAACCGTTAATACTTTGTTTAAACAATAAAAGTGTATATTGACAAAATCTTGAATAAGCAAATAAAAAAGGTTTTGAGTCACTTTTATGCATTTAGCATAAACTTATCCAAAGTGACATCCACTGTATTAACCGTATACAATGTATCAGTTTGTTTCCTGAAATTCAAACCTATGACAAACAACACTGCACCACACAACTCAAAACATACTAAGCAGAAATCAACAGCACCAGCTCTGTTATTAACAATATTACTCAGACTAAAATACTGACAGTCTTTTTCTTCCACAAGTTGCTATACATTACGTTCAAGACAGTCAAATATACTTTGTCATCATATGCAAACCTCTCTTGCAATGCAACCATACATTCAGCTGGATGGCAAACTGGACTAACCATAGAAAACCCTCTAAATTTTACTGAATAAACAAATACACATAACGTTACTGGCATCATAAAAATTAGATTTTTTTGGTAAAGTTGCCAAGTTATTAGTGTAACAATATAGCCACTCAAAAATACCTCAGACAGGCACACTGGGCCTGTAAAACATCTAATAACTATACACAACACACAAAAAAACCTTGTTTATGACATGTACGACGGTAATATTATGGGATTGCTTGTAGTACACAAAATGACATGATTAAGTTACTAAAATAAAAGCAGGAAACACTGAAGCAACTAGCTAATATAACTAGCCCGCGCAGTGACGTACTTTTATTCGCACTTAAGAATACAGATTTAAAGAATAAGCATCTGTCTATGTTGGTGATGTTAGTCCGATTTTTGGCAGATGTCAGTGTTCTTGAACGGAGTGAAATGACAACAACTCTTCTTCCTCATGTTGACACGTGAGAGATTAGCGCCTAGCATCACATTCGCTAGCGCAAGAAATAAAACTTAAATATAGTCAGTCATATCGGCATTGTAGCTCAAAACATGAAAACAAATACAAGAATGGCTATACTATTAAACTAAGCATAGTAATGTTACATTTAGGAGTCTCGTCGTATGTACAACACTGTCACATTTGCGCGAGCTTTTATCTCGGTGACGTAGTAAACTCACACGAGCTGCTAGCTTCTGCTATCCCGCGTTAAACTACATGATAGAAGAATAATACGCCGAAATTAATTAACCAACTTATATTACAAAATTACTATTATGGTCTACGCCAGGCACCTCGGTTTAGAATCGTTTTTATTTGAGCCAAGTTAAGACACTCCTGTCATCATGGTGCGCAAGGCCCGAAGCGCCACCATCATCATCATCACCACCATCACAAGATCACTTTACCTCGTTCAGTTGTCTCTCTGCGGCCTCACGCAAATTTGCGTCCATGGTGCCCCGAAGGGCTTCGATCAGAGTATTGAGATCCATGACAAGGTTGCGGTATGGCTCGGATTAGTTGGGCTCAGCGATCTATGAAGTCCCGGGCGCTGCGCACATGGACGCTCAATTCTTCGGCTACCGGCGCGAAAGGAAGAGGAGTCGCGATGGGCCGGATAGATCAGCGCCAATTTCTTCACTGCGAGTTTCCGTTCCACTGCGGGACGTGTAGGGACTTGTAGTTTTTATGATTCACTGCCCTAAAGTAATGATAGTCATCAAAGGGCAAAAATATGTCATATCACCATATCAAAGGGTAAGAAGAAAAAAAACATTGTGCATGGAGTAAAAGAAGCTCATGTTTATTTTAGTACCACAAAAAGTTTTGCATTGCGAAATTATTTACATTTTTAACCCTCTATTACATTTTCACCCAGTTACAGTCAAAAGTTTGTAATATTTCAGTTCATGTGTATATTTTGTGTAACTATAGTAGTGGTATTTGTAGTCTGAGGAAAGGCATTCAAGTAAGTTTTGTACTTTCTAGTGTTGTAAGTGGTTTTGTGATTTGTACATGGTACTTGTACACTTCACTAGAAAATGTGTGTGTTTGTTTTTCTCCTCGAATCTCACAAAAACAACAACAAAAAATATAAATTTATATAAATATAAGAATACTAGTTATACAATGCAATGTATAAATACAATGACAATTGGTGTAACTGACAAATGTAATTCATCTGATAAAAAGGAATTCATATTTCATTTAAATAATTGTGTTAGTACAGTATTAGTTCCACCATTACATAAAGGACAGATAAGAAATTAAAATACAATCATTCACACACGTCTAACACATCCCGCATGACTAATCATCTGTGAAATCCGGGACTGATAGTCACCTAAAAATATTCAGCTTGATGCATTCATGCATTGGTGAGAAATATGATGGAGACCATTGAAAATAAATTTAGCTTATTTGGGGAGCCCCAGGATCACGTGAGTGAAAAGCAATAACTGAAATCATTACAGTGAAAATAGTTTCCTATTCATTCCTAAATGACATAATTATCTTATTATTTTTATACATTCTGGTATTAGTTTCAAGTTTCTAGGTATAAAAATGATCCCAATCCTATAATCATCAATACTGTTCCATCCACAGTTACAAAGATTATTTGTGGTTTGCGGGAGTTGAGACGTTTGATTGACATGACTGCTTTACATACTATACTGCCAAATGACAAAGATGAATACCATTATGTTCAGTTAAAAAAAATGCTTGGAGATAAATCAAAGTATTTAATTGCTAAATGAAATAGACACCTGCCAGGTCCTGCCTTTTAGAGTGTACTGTCTCGATCTCAACTCAAGGTGGCACCATAGACCTTAACCGGTTCTCTGCCATCTGCATGATTCAACACCACTGAGGAAGAAGGAAATACAGTCACAGGTCACCGGTATTTTGTCTTGACGGGAGGACGAGATAGCTGGCGTTGCGTTGAGCTTTTAACTACGACAGGATCTCAGACAATATCTGAGATCTCCCTTCATTTATTTCTTTTGTTGAATCACACCACAATGACCAAGAAGAGAAGCGGAAACCGCGAGGCTGAAACTAGTCCTCTGGTGGAGGAACCGAGGCCCTCCAAAGAAAGTCAAATGCTCAAAGGTAATTCAGAGTTGTATGTCCTAATCTCGCATGCGGAGAATTTATTTCGTCAACCTTCCCCGATTTTCAGAGTTTAAATGTGAGAGGAATAAGTCATATCGCGTTAGTCGGGATAGGAGAATGTCTGTGACGACTAGAGCTTGAAAGTCGAGGAGTAGAAAACTAATCTAAAGGTTTTTCTGGACACATGTCAAATAATAACTCGCTTGGAAAGCACCTGTATGTATGTCCTACAGGACTAACGTTACAGGAATAAGAGCAAGAAATACTATATTAGTTATTTAGATACAGCAAGTATTGTAGTTTAGGGTGTATTGTTTAATGTAGTGCTGATATCTGTTTACCTTGGGTTCACATTACTCATACTCTGACTGTTTTAACGTCATAAAGTGTGAAGTGACTCGTCATTTTTAAAGCACCGTGACGTCACGAGAAAGGCGTGTTTTTATCGTTGAAGTCCCCATGAAATCTTAATTTGCCCTATTTACTTTGTTAATACACGTGACTTGTAAACAATTCATTCTTGCAAATAGTACAAAAATATATATTTGGTTATCCATATGTATAATGTTAGTGTTAATTATATGGTGAAAGTGTTAACATAAAAATAAAATCTTGGCATTAACTTTTTTTATGTGGTCCTGTAAACAACAATAAAGAACATCCCATTAATCATATAGCAATTGCTTTGGCCATCTCAGAACACCCCAAATTTCTTTAATTAAAGGCAAAAATCTGTTTCACAGAAATGACACACTGCACCTTTAAGACAATGTTACACTACCATATACCATTTCTTCATGTTCTCAGATGTGCATCACAGGAGACTCCTTCTGAATTTCCCTGAGGATTTTTGACACATGATGCAAAAATATGCAATGCATTGCACAGATGATATAAGGGGTACACGGTGTGGGAGGATAGTCATTGTTTTCTTTTCTTTTTAAATCGCTCTCTAAGGAGCCCAGTCCCCTGGAGGAGCCTCTGCGCGCATGTCAATCCTCATCCTCATCACTGTCTTTGCCTGTTCTGCTTGTGTCATGTATCTGGTGTTCCGTAATTTCCCAGAACTGAACGAGTAAGTCTTCCCTTTTCTTTTCAGACCGTTTGCTGTGCTGCCTGTACCTGAAGTGTGTTTTATAGTTTGTTTTTCATGTTTTGCAGAGATGAGAGGGAAAAGATCAAAATTCCTAAAGACATGGATGATGCCAAAGCGTTGGGCACAGTACTGTCCAAATACAAAGACACGTATTACACTCAAGTACTGTTAGCGTACTTTGCAACATACATCTTGTATCCTTTAAACCACGACTAACAAATCTTAATTTTGTGGCAACTTTAGACATTTTCTTTAGTAAATGCTTTAGTTTTATTCATTATGCTTTGAATACCTTAACTAACCCTTGTTCAGCCTACAGACGTTTGCCATTCCAGGCTCCATATTCCTCAGTATACTTTCTGGTTATCTGTATCCCTTCCCTCTAGCTCTCTTCCTGGTCTGTCTGGTAAGTTCTTTGTTTATATGCAAATCTATGCATAAATATGACATTGTGGCTGGGATTGTTTAAGGCTTTGTCCACTAGTCACTTATAATTCACTGCTGTTCCTCTGAAACATTCATAATTCGTGATTTTTACTTTTAGCCATAAATCATTATTATTAGGTTGGAGCTGTGGTGCAGTGGTCAATGCACATGCTCCAGACACATATGTGAGCCGTTGGCTCACGGGGTTCAAGTTCGACCTAGGTAGTGTCCCGGTCCCACACCCCACCTCTCATCCCTGAGAGGTTTCCTGAAAACTAAACTTCTATGTTGCTTGTCAACTCTGAAAACACAGTATATATAATGTATTAAGTATTAAGTACAGTGTTTTTTTCCAGTTCCTGAAAAACAGCATATTTTGACGTACAAGGCTTCAGAAGGACAGCGACGATATTTGTTGCATCAGTAAATAGTTGTCCTATATTGTGTGTATTTCATGCTTTACAGTGTTCAGGGCTCGGAGCTTCCTTTTGCTTTATGCTGTCTTATTTAGTGGGGAGACCTATGGTCTACAAGTACCTCACAGAGAGAGCTCAGAAATGGTCACAACAGGTAGGACCTTTAGTTCAGTGGTCTATATATTTATTCACAGTGTCAATTGAATGGTCCTAATGTTGAGCTGTTGTTGTTTTAGGTAGAAAAACACAGAGAGCACCTCATTAACTACATCATTTTTTTGAGAATAACTCCTTTCCTTCCAAACTGGTTTATCAACATCACTTCACCGGTCATTAACGTGCCTTTGGGTGTCTTTTTCCTGGGCACCTTTCTTGGTAAGATTTTGTGGTGTTGCTGCATTCCTGTAGAACAAGTTTGGCGAATGTTTTTAAAGCGTTCTTTAGCAGTAAACACTAGTGATTCAAGATTTTTATTCGTCACATACACAGATGTATAGAGAATACTGGACTATTACACATACACATATACCTCATCATTGCACTCCAGTACTATGTACTGAATACTGCAATAACTCATCTACTGCACTGTTTACTTTAACTTAATAGCTGCTGTCCATAATTTATGCACACTTTATATTCATTTGTACTACTGTTCTGCATAGTCTAATTTATATTTTACATATCCATCAGTAAATTTCTGTTTTTAGTAAATAGCCATCTGTATATAATGTTCATAGTACATTCCCACTAAATTCTTCATAATTTTTCCTTTATCCTGTATTTATGCACAACTGTATATCCTGCACTTGCTTATTGCACTTCTGGTTAGACCTAAACTACATTTCGTTGCCTTGTACTTGTACATGTGTAATGACAATAAAGTTGAATCTAATCTAATCTAATATACAACCAGTAGTGACTGTTCTTCATTCTTTTGTAGGAGTGGCCCCTCCATCATTTGTGGCAATAAATGCAGGGACGACGCTGTACAAACTGACCACAGCTGGAGAGGCGGTTTCCTGGAACTCTCTCCTCGTGTTGGGGGCTTTGGCGGTCGTTTCCATCCTGCCTGTCTGTTTTCAGAAGAAACTCCAGCAGAAGCTTGAGTAGACTTGTGCAACCCTACTTGATTCAGCTCAGGAATGATACTGATCCTCTTTTTGTTTTCTTCGTTTATGCATGTACAACTTGCCCTCATGTTTTCATATGATGGGCACATTATAAGTACTGTGAGTGACAGACAGCCTTCCATCATTTCTCCGCTTCTTTTATGGGATGAAAATTCTGTCACCGCTATCTCCCTCTACAGTTAAGCAATACATTTGTGTTATGTTTTAAACTTCCCAATATATTTCCAAACAACAGCAATGCTGTTTAAACAATTCTAGAGGTGGGACTTCTTTAGTTTGAAAAGCACTCCTCTGAAGTTACTGAATGTGCCATTTAACCCACTTTAATATTCAACTATGTTTGAGAAAGGGGTATTACATGCATCAGAAACTTTTTGAGGGTGCGCTTGTTGGGTTTACTGCTTTTATTTTAATCATAATTCTAAGATTAAACTAAATATAAAATGCAGTAGGGATCTCATGCCCTCTTGCAGTGCCTAGTGTACCGCTGCTAACTGTAGGAGGTAGTGCTTCTCTTTTGGTACAGACTTCATTTTTTCCCTTTGTGATACAATTGGATGATACCACAGTAGTATTACGGATCATGACTGTAGATTGTATCTGTCTAGATTTGTTCTGCCTTATTGTAGGTACTATAAATGCAACTAGACTCTTTTCATGGCCATTGTAGCATTTTATACACTTGACATTAACAGCAAACTTTAGTGGCCACCTGGTCTAAATAAAAAAAATCCTCTTTACTATTGGATGCAACCTTTAGAAGTGGTCTGAATGCCAAATCATTGTGAGCTTCTATCAGTAAAATAGTTTATAGTTTGAGTTGTAGGACTCATACTAGATATGTTTTATTTTAATTTTAGCCACAAAACAGAGGGAAGTATTAATGTATGAGCACATCTGAAAATGTTCAATATTTTCAGCTTAGTGGAAATGTGGCCGCCTTCTGCAGATAATTCTGGCGAATCAGTCTTAAAATCATCAGTCTTACATTTAGTTAAGATACAGCTTTCTATCCTTTTGTATACCTGAAAGCGAGTCTTCGAGTCATTGGGAACTCTTAATTGATAATACCTGACTGAATTTATTTTCGCATGTTGGATACATTTTTATCTGCTGTTTTTATTGGCACACCCAACATTCAGTTTGTCATCTCAAAATGTTCCTAGTGGCTGTAATAGAACATGGACCTAAACCGAGAGTTCTGTTCTGCCACAGTTTTAGGTTTTAGTAAACTCTATTGGTTAAAATTAAACATTTAAATAATCTGACACACATTTTTGTGATTTCTACTTGACACCTTAAATTTATTTGCATATTTCTACATAGATGTCTCTAATCTATATATAAAAATGACTGATTTCAGTATTACATTAAATTGAAAAACTACTGTTTGATCCTGCGTTTTAAAAGCTATTAATTGATGTCTGTCCAACTTCTTGAGAAATGTAATATTAAAATATTTATTATTGAATAAATAAATACATGTTTAACATTTTCCTGTTTGAATTAACTTGATTTCAACGAAATCGTAGTTCTTCTCTGTAGGCTATGCACATTTTTGCAATTGTTTGTTTAAAAGAATCGTATAACTTACATTTAACTTTAAACAGATTTTTCTGAATGAACAATAAAGAATAAGAAACAAAACTTACTTAAAATAGAGATTCGTTCGGTAGCCATATACTGTATTTAGTTAAATGCTACAGAAATGTCTTGCAGTGTTTTCAATGAGGCCCATTACTAAAAAAGGGTCCAGATATAAACATGTTTTTGGGAAATCGTTGCCTAATATTTGTGCTTGTGCAATTTTTCTTTAAAACAAACGCCACGTGGTTTGCTATTTGGTTATCTAATGCACCAAAAGTATGAAAAGGTCGTTTTTATACTGTTTTTTTTAGTACTATAAACCTGAACCTTATGCAATTCTTTAATACACCGCCAGAGTGCAGCGTTGAATAACATTGAAACGTCGCTGGTCAATTTCGTAAAAATGTCAAACCTACCATGAAAAATTTAAGTTTTTATAATAGATTTTTACTATACTAACAGCTGGTAGTTCAGTAAAGCATTTGTTTTATTTGTAGTGCATGATTTTCAACAATTAGGTAAGTAGCATTTTCAGGATTTTCACATAACGTACTTCCTCATAAATATACACATGAAAATTAAAATAAAGTAATTGTTTTATGAAGAGCCATCCCTTCTCCATTTGCTGGGTATTGTTGCTTCTGGTTTGTGCATTTTAATTCACAGAAATCCTACAAAGTTTTTCATCTTGTCACTTTTACTTTTGGCACATCCATAACGCAGGTTTAATTCCCATTTTGAAAATAGAAACTTGTGTATAGAGACTGATATTTTCCTCATGTTTAAACACTATAAACAAGGGTTTAGTAAAGAGATAAATTCGGTATATTGCTACAAATACATTCTCTGAGCATTTATTTGTCACACCCATAACGCTGCAATTGCCCCGCTACAGTTTATTGCCCCGCTACAGTTTATTGCGGCAAATAGTTCAAACAGCATCTCAATTAATTATTTGTTGATAATTTCATGCTTGAATTAAGACGCACTTTTTTCTATCCAAGACCCGATTTAGCAGCTTAATCCCATAATGTATCAGTGTCATTTGATTTGATTAACAATATAATTTTGTATTTGATTAATTGTATTTTTACTTTAATATTTTATTTTTAGGTAGGCAATTTTATTATTGTGTAGGCTACCTAATTGTTATTAATATATTTTATTTTGTAATATTTATTTATCTTGGGTTTTTTTTATAGTTGAGTCTTTCTTGCTGTCTATTAGTTGTAATTAGACTGTATTAAAAAAAAAAAACACTACTTTAATAATAAAGTCTATTCACGCACAATGATGCGCGTGAACAGACGGACGGAAGCGCATAACGTCATTCCGAGCGGAGCACCGCGCATGCGCACCGGAGGCCGTGGACGACGGAGGCAGCCGTGAACAGCTGTAGCGGAGGCCCACAATGCGATTGGCGCTCTCGGCTTCTGCCTTCGTTGCATCTGCAATGGCTGCGAAGTATGACCTGGAGAGCTCGTACTATGCGCTCCGTTAGACCCGCAAAGAGAAGAGCACAAGCGGAGCCGTCTCAAAATGAGCACCGGATTCAGCTCCAGCTCCTGTCGGTTCGCGGATTATTTCGTGATCTGCGGTCTGGATACCGAGAGCGGCTTAGAACCAGACGAGCTGTCCGGTAAGACCCGACCATTAAACGTAAAGGCTTTAAGGACACCGATTTCGACAAAACCGTGTGTATTTTCCCTCTAATTCTTTAGTATAAAGAATATACTAAATAGTGAATATTATTACAATTAAAAATTCAAACGAGCATACGATTTAACATACAGTCAATTGATGAGATTGACTTTATGACTAAGATTTTATTATATAGGTTTACACTATATATTCATTTGAAAGTGTTGAGAGATTAAGAGTTAATCTTATCCAGTCTTGGAATAGACTGGAAATGTAGACGGATAATACAGCAACGTATTTTGAATACAAAAATATGTACGAATAAAATCCCATGGGTGCAACTCCAACAGAAGACAAGCATACGACATCATAACACCTCCATCCATGTTTAATATTTGTTAATACAAACCTAAGCCAAACAAAATAGAGAAATAAAATTTACATTATTTACTTTTATCAAGTCTACTAAGAGTCAGAATCAGTAGGAGTTGTATATTATATCTGTTGTGCATAATACAAGTATTGAGTCAATGACAGTTCATATATATTCTAATACAAAATATACAATTATAGTATATAGTTTCTCTATTTTGTGTGTATTGTAGTATTGTATAGGCTTATCAATCAATTTCGTACAATGTTTCTCATGTAAACAATTGTTTATGTAAAGCTGCATTCATCATTTATTTATATTTGTGTTGACTTTATCTGCATGTTCATAACCGGCTCCATCTTCACCATTATGACGGTACTGCAGGTAAACAATGCTTTACAGTGAATTATTGATCAAATTCTTACTTTAGACCGCTTTCACCAGCACATCTTTATTGTCAGTTTATTCGTATTTGTTCATAATAACACAGTAAGTGACTCATTCAGCATTTTCTGGCCTGTTGGACGATCACATGACGTCTTGTTTAGTGAGAGTGCATGTTTCCTGTGGTTTAGGGCTTCTTCCTCTTGTGTTTTGTGTTAGATTTGCACTTGCGCTTCAATCAGAGTTGGTGTCTTCCTCAAATGTTCAGATTTCTTTGTGGAAAAGCGTACTTCTTTTCATAAATTTCCCTCAGTGATAAATGTCATAAGAATTATTTTGCATCTCTAAATGTGGTGTGGTGTTGAAATGCTGTGAATCAGTCATCGGGCTTAGTTTTCTTTGCTAAATTTCCCAGAGATTTCCAGATGTGTCTTATGTTATGATGTGGTGATATATTGTTATCTAAGTCTTAAACCTTGGGGAAACTTTCAGCATTCATATCTGTTGAGGGGGTTGATGATTTAAGAATTGAAGTTTAGAGATAAAGGTTACAGTGAAACTAATTCTGTCGTGGACGTAACTGGTGTTTATGTGACATGTCTCCCGAGGGCAAGCCTGATGGATTGAGAGTGCTCCACACGTTACCCTTCAGACAAAGAAAGGGACACAGAGATTTCTCAGGGGAGTACAAAAACACCCATCAAATCTTAAATGAGCATCGTTTGTTTTAAAGTTTGACACTAGAGCAAATTTGGCCCTTATCTCAAAGCTCTTGTCTCTCTTGGCCTACTTAGTAGGGGATTGAAACTGCTCGCATTCAGTTTTCAGAGGAAACGAGTTGGTCAGAAGTTTTTTCTTTGTTGCACACTTACATCTAATGCACGCTTCTTATGCGCTCATACTCCGTAGGGGTTTTCTTTGAACTGTAATGACACCATGCTGAAACATCCAGTGTAGTATTCTCCAAATTTGATCTTTTAAAAAAAATCATTTTCATTTAGTTTAGTTTTTCTCCTTGTTGTAACCTGATCGATGCAACAAAGGACAACGTCTTGTAGATCCAAAGTGTTGTCCTTAGCTCCTGCTACAAATGACAGGACAGTTTCTGGTTCTATGTTTTGTGTTGCGCTGGGTAGCCTGCTTGCACAAATCTTTTAGTCTGAAATTCTTACACTAACCTGATCTCACAGGAATTCGTAACTCTGTTACGAGGTGGCTCATTTGTATTAATATGATGTTAATCATACAAAAATGTACGTTTATTAGAAAAAAGCAATACCCAAGCCACGCAAACTCATGTGTACAGGATTTTCTGAAATGATTGTATTTGTAGTCCAGATCCAGAAAGGAAAGGTCTGTTTGGAACCTCCAGAGGTCTGATTATTTGCTTTTTCAGAACACCATAGCCGCTTTGTTTATGCTGGTCAGCTGTATACATTTCTGAATGTTCTACTTCAAGCATGCTGGTATAAACAAGGAATCTGTTGATTTTTGATTTGATTTCTCCATGTAGCGTCTTTAAGCTTCTTTCGCTGTCCTTATAAGTCTGTGTTTATGTTTGAAGGGATGTGCTATCACATGACTGCAGCTTTGTGCACTGTGTTGTTGAACCATCATGTGAGCTGTAAAGCATTTGCCTCTACATCAGAATCCATCAAACAGACCCGATGAAAACACTTGCATTCCTCATTAACGGGAGGCAACCGTTGTCCAGGACTGTGTGATAAGAGCGGCTGACCAATTGGGATTATGAGGTGTAGGCCACACTCTTTACGATAAATGCTTCATAGTGATGATGAATTCTATGCGTTCCTGAAGCGCTAGCATATCTGTTGGCAAAGAGACTGAAAAGGAGAGCCATTGTCATTCCTTGAATTTTTCTGCTGGGCCTGATGCTTGAGCCCAATTTAGCTGTAATGGAAAACATCCATTAGACTGTGAATGTGGGTCAGCGAGTTTAGTTCTCAAGCAAGTTTAACAGAAGTAAATGTATTTTATGATGAACATTTGATATGGTTCCCCAACTTCCCTCCCTCATCGGGACAATTAAGGACAAAACCGAAGAAACGTTAGTCTTTAGATGGAATGATATGTGCCCAGTTTCACAGA
Organism: Oreonectes daqikongensis; assembly: GCA_026939265.1. Taxonomy (NCBI): domain Eukaryota; kingdom Metazoa; phylum Chordata; class Actinopteri; order Cypriniformes; family Nemacheilidae; genus Oreonectes; species Oreonectes daqikongensis. The sequence goes on along the minus strand of JAOTQM010000434.1, from coordinate 2,067,004 downwards.
CGAGGCTTGGGAGTCCCAGACTAAAATGAAAGTTTTCTTAACTGAAAATAAATTGCCCTGATATATCTTAAAATATGTTATTTTGGCAGTGTTGGCAGTTGTTTATTTTAAGTTACCAAAGAAGGAAACATTATAAGTGTTAATCTATTATATCTACATACAGTACTGCACTATAAACCATGTTTGTAAAACAAGATTCACGTCTAACTCAAGGGGCATTGAGTAGGAAGAAATATCTTAAAAATAAATATGGCCAGGACGTGGGAGAAATGCTGGCTAGAAACTTTTACTTGCCCTGTTGGGTAAGTGCAGTGTTGTCACACATACTTGGAAACAAATGTATAATGTATAATGCAATGTAAGTTGCTTTGGATAAAAGCTTGTATCTGATGGTTTGGTGATCAATGTTCTGAAGGGTGCATGGCGAGGTCTTAAATTTCACATGTTGCATTTTATTAGACTGTGGTGTTATGTTGATAACTTGCAGATTTTAGCTATATCACAATTTCTGATATTCCATTCTTTTTATTACATGTGTCCGCTAATATTTTTACAGCGCAATTTTCAGTACTCGTACTTATTTCCGTCAGGCAGTTTTTGGGAACTGAAAGTTTAAAATAATTTAATGTGAAGTGTGTTTCTGGTTCTTAGGTTCCCTTAAGTCACTCGGCAGTAAATAATTGTATTTCTTCTGAATCAGTCACATTTCCTCCTAATGGTTGAAAGTTCTAATTAGTTTCATATTTTACAGGCATAAAATATTGTCATTTTTAATGAGTCATCTATAGTGGCCCTGTGGACGCTTCGTAATTGAATCATTTCAGGGTTTATTTTTGCCTCAAATTGATTTTGTCTAAGAGTGAATCATACAAGAAGTCACAGCCATCCAAGAAAATATGAAGATAAAGCATATCTACTCCACTTAAACGTCATGGAAATGCTGGTCAACACAAGCATGATCCTCATGGAAGAAGGGAAAACATTCCTGATCTGAGAACAGAACGTTGTTACACTTCCTGTCAGTGTTGGGGAAGAAACATTGGACAGTATAGGCCTAGTAGCTTCATGTTGTAGAAATGTAAAATAATGTTAAAATAATCTCAGAATTTATGGCTGCATTTGCAATTCGTGTTACATATTTTTCCTTACTTGGGTGGAAGCTAAATGACATCACACTGAAATTGTCGGTTCTACTAAAAATAATACGTTTGCTGCTGCGAGACGGTTGATGCTGATTTCTTTAAAGAAAAACACATGCACATCATATTATCATAAGACTATGACCAAGTCTTTACAATGACACTGAAACAGGAAGCACTTAAGCACCTATGAGAAAGAGATTGTGCACTGAGTGTGTACTCTGTACTGCATGCTAAATTGAGAAAGTGACATGACCTAAACCACTAGAGAGCCACTATGGCTTCATGTGTGGCGTATGAAGACCATCTTTTAAGTCTAGAAGCATTTATGTGCCACAGATGACCTGTTATTAATCAAATCATACAATTATTGTCTTATTTGTAATCACATCATGCAATTATTGTCTTATTTGTAATCACATCATGCAATTATTGTCTTATTTGTAATGCATAACAGCAGTAGTTCATAAATGCGGCAAACTTAGTGACAAAACCCTCTTTTATTCCCAATGACAGAGCGCATGGTGAAGACTTCATTAGCATATGCATGAGAGGCCCTGCTGGGAGAGCGATGTGATTGGCTGGCGCTCAGCCTGGGTGCACTATTAGGCCCTTGGTACACTGAGGACAGGCAGCTGGGCTCGACACACACACACACACACACACACACACACACACACACACACACACACACACACATTGAGATTTAAACACACTATCCCCCAGGAGTTTCCCATGCACCCCTCTCTGAGCTGTTTCTCAATGACATCACTATGAAAGAGTGCTTCTTTGAGCTCCTCAGACTCCTCCCCGATTGGTCATTAATCTAGCATGATAAAGGGGTTTTCGGGGAAGTTGTTAAGGATTCTTGGTGTGTCTTTATTGAATCATTTTCCAGCTTCTACATTGAATAGATAGTGACAAAACTTTGCTGTAGCTGGGCATGATCATGCATTCGTCTTTGGCTGTTTAATATATATTTCTAAAAAGGTTGAAGTCATTGAAGTGCGTTGCAGTTTAATTAAAGCCATTTTGTGTCAGCCCAGCCTCTACAAATTCATGCCACACCATGTAATTGCAGAAATTAGCCCCAATTGTGTGTGTCCATCTGTAGGGTCTGTTTGTTCCCACCTGTCTTAAGTGCGCTCACGTACTTCCTTGTCGTCGTGGATGCACGCTGAACTGCACGTGTTGCTGTAGCGGTCTATGGTAGCACTGCAGTAAAATCAGAGCTTCTCACCGTGGATCTTCAAGCTTTCTCAGGAGCGCAGAAGATTTCTAGGAAACACATCGAGGAATACATTCAAGAATGAAATAACCTCTTTATATCACAGGGTGTTCTTTGTTGTCTGTACAGTAAAGTCTTGCGAGCAGATTTTCGTACGAACGAAGACAATTACGACCGTTGAGGCCTTTTTTGCATATTCTCTGTCTGCATTAGTGTAACCCCTGCTGAGCTTTCGTACCGCAGCATTTCGGATTTCACTGTACGTTTTTCCTTTAATATCAGCCATACTTTACAATATTAAATATGACTGACTTTTTTTTAACCGTGTTGAACAATTGCACTTCATAACTGCCTATATTGCTATAGCTTGTGTCGCAAAATGTTCATATTGCTTTTTTAATGTGACACTTTTGGTCAGCATGTGATGTGCAACAAAAACGCGTCTCTTGGTGTTGCTTTTGAAACAGATCTGCTGCTCACGCGGACCGTGTAAACGGTGCTTTTACTATCGACGCGGATGTGAAATGTTAATATAGACACCAAATATATCGACAGCAAAAACACAGAACATATACCGCATTGAAGAGACCTTCGCTGCTTAAAGGAACAGTTCACCCAAAAAGAAAGATATTTGGAAGAATGCTTGTAACCAAACAGTTCTTGGCCACACTTGACTACCATAGTAGGGAAAATTGCTTTATAAACTTCTTTGTACTGTTTAACACAAAAGAAGATATTCTGGGGCACTTTTGACTACTATTGTAATTGTTCCTACTATGGTAGTCAATGGTGGCCAAGAACTGTTTGGTTACAAGCATTCTTCCAAATATCTTTCTCTGTGTTCATCAGAACAAAGAAATGTTTACAGTTTTGGAACAACTTCAGGGTGAGTAAATGATTTCAGAATTTTTAGTTTCAAGTGAACTGTCCCTTTAAAGATGCGTTAGCAAACAGAAGTGAGTCAGGACTTTTCACTGTGTATGTAATGCTTCACAAAGTGAAACATGCAGGAATTGATATACAAATATCAAAAATATAGACATCTTAATGTAAATATAGGTTATATGAGAGTGTTTGTTAAGATTGTGAATAAAGACAGGAGATTAGTAGATTTGCGAGACATGACAATAGCTTTGTTTTGGGTTTAGTGAACTTTTAAGGCCTGTGCAGTGCACCGAGGGACGTGTTGCTCCTCTCAGCTGTTTGGATATTTGCTTTTGCAGTTTCACAGGAAAACATCATCCACCATCTGTTACTCGTCTCCCTCTCTTGATTTCATTTGCTTTCTTTGTGTCCCTTTCTTTACTGACACATAGATGTAGACTACGCTCCTGTCTCTGTAAATGCAAGACTCAACACTGTGTCACATCAGTGATCGACTTAAAATGTTATTTACATTGAAATATTGTCATTTACATTTTTGGTGAATATACCTTAAATGTTTAAAAGTCTGTGTAAACCAATATTAAATGTGTTCTGAGTTTGTCACACCATAAAAAAACATTCAACCAAATATAAACGATTATAAAAACGGCCAAGTAAATTAAATAATTGTATAATATATTTTTGTATGGAAACATCAACCATTTTAAAATGCAGGCTGCTTACGTCTGCTCTGCCTAACATGTCTAGTTATAAATGTATGTTTATTATAATAAGCGTCTAGAACATTTTTACACATTCTTGTACCTTACCAGACATCAAGGCCTAAACTGTGCCTATATTAGAGAGTTGAAAGGGTTTTTTGCTCTCTTGTGATTTGAATGTAGTCTCTTTGGCTTCTGTAGTTGAATTTCTTTGCTTCTCTGTGTTTGTTTTTAACTCGAGTGCTTCTGAACCTGACCCTATTGATGTTTGCAGTTCATAATATCTGAAGCTTGTGTGATACTGACAAAATGATGACTGATTTGTTTTGGGAGTTTTTCTGGCCTGACTCATCCTCTCATGAACTCTGTATTGTCATTCTCATGAGAGAAACGAATCATGTGAGACACTGTCGGAGAATCAACAAGGCAGATGAACCAATGGCTTGAAGTCCATCTTTTGGTATTATACATTTTCCTTACTAAAATTTATTTCGAGATTATTCTGGTGCGATTGAACACGGCATCAACGCAGGAAATGTGTTAATTCTGTCATTTTTTTACTCACCCATTTCAAACCTGTATGACTTATTTTCCTTTCCTTTCACAATAGAAGATATTTTAAAGAATGTTGATACACTAGAACAGGGGTCTCCAACCTATTTGTAAGCGAGGGCTACCTGAAGAGATAAAATCATCTAGAGGGCTACTTTTTTGAAAAATACTTATAAACTTTAAACATGTGATGCAGTATTTTTTGGCTCACAGGACCAAATGATGTTTTCTTTCACATATTTTTGTACTTGAATATATTAAAGCTTAAAACAAGTGCTAATAATAACATTTCATAATGATGTAGCACTTGGCTGATCAATATAGTCACAGATTATATCAAATTTTATCGTTGAGCACTGTGTTTGGCGGGCACCTTACAGAGTTCATGCGGGCTACCAGGTGCCCACGTTGGAGACCACTGCACTGCGTCTTAGGCATAATGAAAGAAGGGTTGCAGATTTTACTAATTTACCTTTGTAAGAAAACAAATATATTTTATAGTCATTTTTTACATCTGAAATGTAGCTTCAAAGCTTTGGTGAATCATCAATCATTTTGACCCCCCCACAAAATAGTGAATTGCTCCGTATATTGCATGTATTATTTTGGCTTTCATCACTATTTATGTTCAGAAGAAATATTAATAAAATCTAAAGTTCACATATATACATAGATATATGAACTTAGCCTTATTTCTTTCTGCGGATTGAAAATAATTTGTTTGGAAAGGTTTGTGATAAAGTTTATAAAAAGTTACGCACATTCCTCCGGAAAAGACTTGTCTGTTCTTGCTGCATAAAGACCATATTGTTCATTATCCCATTTCAATGGTTTGATGTTATCAAGATAACTGATCCGTTACATGTTTCAGACTCTGACTGTCAGGAGAAAGATGCTTATGTAATTCAGGTTTTACTGCAACAGAGAAGTAGGCTACCTGTGACATTCACACACCCCCACCCAGCAATTTACCCCATGTTGTTTGAACAAACTGTGTGTAAAGTGTGCGACAGCAAGTGCAACCTGTAAATCAGTTGAATCAAATCTTTGGAGAAAGATAATCCATTCTAAGATTTCTTCATCCGACTGATTATTTGTCTTGTTTTATCTGTTATGTAGCTTTATGCCAGTATATACAGGCTACTAAATTCAGAGATGGTGGCGGAGGAAAGTTGGCGAGTGCAAGAGAAGGTAACCCCCCCTCCACTGCTCTCCACCGCTGCAGTCAACCACTGTTTGCATCACAGTCGATCACAGCTCCGCTTGTGCCCTCTGACCTTTAACCTTTACACGCACTTCTTTCACAGCACTGCTGTTTGCTTGTGTGTGTGAGATGGCTGAGCACTATAGGGTACAGCGGGATCACTTCCTGTCCTCTTCCTTTTTAGCTCCTCCTCATCCTCTCCTCGCATCTCAGACGCAACCTTTCAAGACTGTTTGACAATCACTGCTTGGTGAATCTTTTACCGGGGTTTTCTCTGTGAGCTGTATTGTGCTGTAACTTCACTTTGAAATGATTTTGAGTCGCGTCTTTCTCCAAACTTTACTGCTTTAGCTGTTCAAGCACTCCAACTGGGTTTAATGTTTTGAAATGTGTTGCAGTCACCTTTCTGGCAAAACAAGTGTTCTTTCAGAGAAAATGTGTAGCATGTTCTGATGACAATTACACCAATATATTGATTATTTTGTGAATTTGTTGGTTCTGAATTGCCACAAAGGTTTAAGGAGACCTTTTTGGCTAATGTTGAAAACAATTCTGAAATTCTTTCTTTTTTATTTCCTCTCCTTCCTGATTTCAGGTGAGAATTTTGAGCAGAGTCCCCTGCGGAGAACTTTTAAATCCAAAGTTCTAGCGCACTATCCCGACAATGTGGAGTGGAATCCATTTGATCAGGATGCCGTGGGCATGGTGAGTGATGCAAACAATGCAACTTTACTGATATGGGTTGTCGATGCAACAACTGATGCCAGTATCTGGAAACGGTGTGGAAAATGGCCAATAAGATTCCACGTCCAAGATACTGAATTGATAGCTATGATATGAAACATTTGTGTACTTAATAGCATGTGAGTCTATTTGACTACATACATGCAGCTGCAGAAAATAATAACAGACCACTCGAGTTTTACCATTAATTAGCATTTCTACAGGAAAAAATGAAGAGACCATTTTTAGTTTTTCTGAATTTACTATTTATAGGTATTGTTTTATTCTGTGAACTACTAACAATATTTCTCCCAAATTTTAAACAAAAATATTGTTTCTGTTTTGTTTTTTTGAAATTGAGGGTCATTTTAATTCTCAGCAATATGTGTTGTTCTCTTCCTCCAGCTCTGTATGCCAAAGGGCCTGTCCTTCCGCACTCAGGCAGACACACGCGAGCCACAGTTCCACTCCTTCATCATCACACGGGAGGACGGCTCGCGCACCTACGGCTTCGCCCTCACTTTCTTCGAGGAGGTGACCAGCAAGCAGATCTGCAGTGCCATGCAGACTCTTTATCACATGCACAACGCAGAACAGTATGACATCCTGCACGCGCCCCTCGAACCTCGCTGCCCAGACGACTTCCGGCCCGCCCATCCTCAGCTCCACCCCGCCCCCTCCCTCTCCAGGTTGCAACGTTTTAACTCGTACGACATCAGCCGTGACACGCTCTACGTGTCCAAGTGCATCTGCCTGATCACGCCGATGGCCTTCGCCCAAGCCTGCCGAAAGGTTCTCGAACAGTTGCACCAGGCCGTTACCTCGTCCCAACCCCCACCCCTCCCGCTGGAGAGCTACGTCTACAACATCCTCTACGAGGTCCCGCTGCCACCAGTCGGCCGCTCCCTGAAGTTCTCGGGTGTATACGGATCGGTTTTGTGTCAGAGGCCCAGCACGGCCGAGCTGCCTCTCTTTGACTTTCACATACAGGAAGTGTTTGAGCTGCTGGGGGTGGAGAACGTTCTGCAGCTTTTCACCTGTGCGCTACTGGAGATCCAGATCCTTCTGTACTCGCAACGTGAGTAGCTTTCAGCAATTTTGATGTGGTGCTTTGCAGTTGTCTTAAAGGGATGATGATAATTCGGTCATCATTTCAAACCTGTATGACTTTCTATCTTCTGCAAAACACAAAAGAACATATTTTTAAGAAGGTTGGTAACCAAAAACCGTTGGTCCCCATTGACTTCCATTGTATGAACATAAAAACAATGCAAGTCTAAAGAAAAAGATGTCCTCTCCTGATTGGCTGGTGGCACACAGCCCTTGCAATTATCTTGAGCTATGATGTGCTGGGCATCTGAACTCCATACTTTTAAAAGCCATTCAAATATAAATTAGGCTCTTGCAAAATATCTGCTTCAATATAATAAAATATCTTCAGTTTATTATGATGCACATTGTGTGGCTGTGGATTAAGAATGATGCCTTTTGCAGATAGATGAACCAGGTAAAGCTGCTAGCAGCAGACAGGAGGAAACTGGACTGAACCCTGACGCCTCAGTATATTTTAGCAGCCCCTAACATCACGTAAAAATAAACTGTGATTGGTTGCTGTGTGTAGCACGTGGGCTCCTTCCTGTCTAGGTGGGCAGTTCTGAGCCATGAACTACAGTGTGTCAGAAATCTCTGGCAACATGAGACCTTATTATTTATGTTGTAAATTATTAAATGTAAATCTACAAATACTATAGTTAAAGGAGCAATGTGGAGATTTTAGAAGCATCTAGCTGTGAGGATGCAACCAATGACTCACTCCACCCTGACGCTCACCCCTCCATTTCGGAACACTACGGCGGCTGACACAGGACACAGATGTCGTCACGTTTTTGCGTCTTTGCTGAAGGAGATAACATATTTATGAAACACGCTCTGTAGAGCAGGTTTAGGGCTACTGTAGAAACAACATGATGAATTTTATGTAGGGGGACTCACGTTGTGTGTACATAGAAATAGCTCATTCAAAGATAATAAAATATAACGCTAAACTCTGAGGTCTTTATACACCTCTGAAAACATGGTTATGTATATTATATTGCATTTCTGTCAATAGATCCTCCTTAATCTTACACACTGGTCATTTAATAGATCATTGGACGTTTTAATTATTAAAGTCATTTCGATTTATAGCAGCGTTACTTTTTGCTTGCAACTGTGAAATTCAGTATAACAGCTAGCAAACATTCTCTTGTTTTCACATAAGCGCAAATTTCACACAACTGAGGCTTTTTTATACAGTAAATCTAAACCAAACACAGCACCGATATCACAGTTTGCATCGTGCAAACGTCAGCTTCAGCACTTTTTTTTTGCATCTGTGCTTTTTCAGTTGAGTACAGGCTGGGTTTAGTTAGAGGATAAGCAGGCGAGTAGGTTGCAGTGTACTGCGACAAGCTCTCTCTCTCTTTTCACACTCTCTCTCCATCTCTGTGTTGGTGTGAGATCATGCTATTGCTTTGTTCTCTCTTATTCGCAAACTCACAGGCCACACGTTGCCCACAGCCACCTGGCAAATTGGCCGCTTTTTGTGGAGCATTCACGATAAATAATTGTATCAGTAACTTCTTATCTTTAAGTCCTTTAAATGTAAGAAACATATTTTGTTTGTCTTTTGTGTTAATATTTTTGATATGCTTCAAACTTTATCACAGCTCCGTTTTATCTTCATCTTGTTTGAAATGCATAAATAAGTGTTTTACATGAGCGTTGTTTGATTTAAACAGCAAATGTAATGTAATTGGTTGTGTTTCACACTGGATATCCTCAGCAGAGCGTTTTAGATTAAATTTACAGGGACGTGGGGAAATTGTTTCGTGATTCAGTGGCAGATGTGGTGATTGGATCAATTACATCAACAAGGAAGGGCAAATTACAAGGGGTAACTACAGAACGTCAAGAGGCTGGGTGGATGCATCTGTGGTGTTGCCTAGCAACCCTCTTCCAGATAAGGAGGATGTCGGTGATGCAGCATAAATATGATTGGCTGGAAATGACATCATCCTTTTCTCAGCCAGAAGGCTCACGGTTGTAACATAATGTTTGTGGACATTGAAGGGTATTTGTCATTAGACGGAGCTGCACGCACACGCAGCAGGGCACGATCTCTTAAAAATGAGAGAGCCTACGCTGTTCTATAAATAGCAGGCACATTCATAGCTAATGGACTAATGTCCTGGCCTGTTCCTGTGTACGTGTATCCTTGAGATGGGCACCTGCTGGTAGATCGATGGACGTTTGTCAGTTACTCTCTATATACACCTCTGTCTCCAAGGGCTGGGCGGCATGATGGTATATATACAGTACAGAAACAAAAATGTACCACCCAGCTCTTGCTACTGTTTATACTGCAGTACATATATGAGCACGTTCAAGTGTTAAATAACATGATGCTTGTGTCTTTTGGTTTGTGTCCATCAAGTTCTGGTAAAAAACAAACTAATACATAATTGGTCTCTATAAAAAATATGCACGTATATTTTTGTGTTAAATATGTTAATATTACTGTAGTTGTATATAAGGTTTGAAATGTATATATTATATGATTACATAAGCATTTTCAAGGACCTCGCTGTATGTGAAAGTGACCCCGGATATGGTGACCCATACCCGAAATGTGACCTCTGCATTTAACCCATCCAGTGAATAGTGAACACACACACTTCAAGTCATGAACACACATACACCGGGAGCAGTGGGCAGATGTCACTGCAGTGCCCGGGGAGCAAACGGGGGTAAGGTGCCTTGCTGAGGGGCACGTCAGTTGTTACCTGCCGGTACTGAGAATCGAACCGCAACCTTCTGGTTGACTTTAACCATTAGGCCACAACTGCCCCTAAAATAATAGTTTGTTGTGGGGTGCAAGGAGAGAAAGCATGTGTGTCTGTGTAAAATATGTAAAAGGCATAGTTCTGTCATCACTTTCTTACCTTTATATTATTCAAAACCTGTATATGACTCTCTCTTGTGTGGAACACGAAGATATTTCGAGAAATGTCTCAGTGGTTTTGTGTCCCTAGAACGGAGTCAATGGGAGCCAACGTTTGGTTACCAATGTTCTTTAAAATATATTTTGTGTTCTGCAGAAAACGTCTTATTGGTTTAGAATAACAGGAGGATGAGTAAATGACGAAAACAAATTTTGTGAACTTTCCCTTTAAGTGTTTGTTATATATGAAAACCCAGCCCAAGTTATTTTTGGTGATTTACTATTTTCTACATAAAATCATTCTACAGAATGTAAAGATGGTTTTGTGAAAATATAATCTTGATATTTTTAAGCCATGGTAAAAAATGTATGCTTGAAATTAAACTTTAATGCTTGTTATCTAAAATTTACATTGAGACTAGCACAGTTTTCACAGACTGGGTCACAGTAATGTATGAATGTATAACTGTAAATACTGTACTGTAAGGCCTGTGAGGATGGAGAGGGTGTGTGTGTTTGTGAATAGGGCTGTTGTTATTGCTGAGTGTGTTTAGAGACTGGAAGTATTCTTGTCTCATGGACATACGTGGCATCCTTTGGGGCTGCAGGGTGGAGACTCTGTAACCTGAAAATTGTCAATTTTTACTTTGTTTTGTGTGTTTTAAAATAGAATTCAGGCTTTTCCTTTTGAAACATGATATTTTTCATTTTAAAGGGACACATGAGAGTGCATTGTGCATCAGTCTCTGAGGGATTATTCACCGTATCTTGAATATCAGGAATGTTACAATATCAAGGACATTCTGACATAAAAAACTTAATATGTCTTGTAGAGTACCAGCTGTCTGTCTGTGTGTGTGCAGAGTAAAACTTGAATTAAATCTGAGATGCTATATTTTTTATTCATGGACTAGTGTACACTAGAGGTCAAAGGTTTTGGGACACTTACTCACTTGTATGTTCATATTTTTTCCACATTTTAGAATAATAATAAACTCATCAAAATGATGAAATAAAACAAAGGGAACTATGGGAATTATGTTGTAATAAAAAAAGACAAATAAATTAAAGACAAAATATATCGTCTTCAGTGTAGTCACTTTTCGACTAGAAATTGCAGAAATGGTTTCATGTGATTTTTTTCAAGCAACTTTTTGAAGTCTCACCCCGAGATCCTTTTTAAACAATATTAAAGGAGTTTTGATCTATTCTGTGCTCTTATTGGCTGTTCTTTCTTAATTAATCAGTCAGTTATTAATTTAAAAACATTTTTTTTAAATGTTATTTTTGTCTTGAAAAAAACATGTGTTTGGAAAAATATATTTTTGTCTACTACAACTAATTTCAGACATTTTAACAAACACCTCAAATCAAAAGTGTTCTTTAAATAATGAGAAAAGGTGTCCCAAAACTTTTGAGCGCTAGTGTAAAATGACAGAGCTCTTACTTACTAAAAGTCTGGTCTGCTTTTCTATAGTTACTTCCACGACCATCTATACTGAGAAAAACAAAAACTATAGTTATACCAAAACGTCTGTGCATCTAACAGTGATATTACTAGTGATATTCCAGCCAGTCAAACTAGAGTTGGTTATTTCAAACATACCACTGACAGCCGTGGATCATCCTGCTCTCACATTGGCTTCTGTGTCATTTTCTGAGCAGATTACCAGCGGCTGATGACGGTGGCTGAGAGCATCACAGCCTTAATGTTCCCTTTCCAATGGCAGCATGTGTACGTGCCGATCCTCCCCGCTTCCCTGCTTCACTTCCTGGATGCTCCTGTGCCCTACCTCATGGGTTTGCACTCCAACGGCCAGGATGACCGCACCAAACTGGAACTTCCCCAAGAGGTGCGTGACACACGCTCACTCCACCACACAACCAATCCATTGAATTCATGAGTAGTGATGATTCATACGCTTTTCCTTAAGAGTTGTGCCTAAACCTTATAGGCGATGGATGTTATGGTCTTATATGTGTCTCTGTTAGCTGTTAAAAGAGAAGCTAGCCATATTAAGGTATCTTAATATGTTTGAGATCAGTATACTTACATTCTAAACAATGCCCATCGCTGCAAGACTTGTTATCAAGTTTTTTGTTTTATATCACTGACGAAATATATAGACAGTTTTTAAAGCAACAACATCAACAAATGTTACTGCTCATGAGCGCTTTTGTGCCCAAACTTAACTTCCGGTACACATTTGTAAAGAATCGAGTCCCTGCAGATTATTTCTGATAACAAGCAAAAGAAATAACAAGTAAATGACATTAGCTAGCAAGTTAAAAGTATGTCTAGTCAGTATTATTTTGGGTTACCAATAGAACAACCAATATTTGGCTAAACTTAAAGGGGCACTCCACCCAAAAATGAAAATTCTGTCATCATTTACCCACCCTCAAGTTGTTCCAAACCTGCATAAATGTATTTGTTCTGATCAACAGAGAGAAAGATATTTGGATGTATGCTTGTAACCAAACAGTTCATTTCATACAAAATATCTTATTTTGTGTTTAACAGAACAAAAATATATATATATATTTCCTACTATGGTAGTTTTATTTTAGCTTTATAAAATAATAGCTTTATCTAAGGCTTTTATTGTGAAATTATCCTGTGATTTGCTCCTTAAAATTCTGTTATCATTTATTTATCAATTTTGTGTCAAATCAAAAATTGCAAATCGCAAAAGGTGAATTTAAAAATATCCTGATAACTATTTCCCATTTACAAAAATTAATCATGACCACTGACTAGGGTTATTACATTTCAAAATAAAAGCACAATAAAAAATACCATAAAAGTCTATAATCTAAACACTTCTGTATTCTTCTTGGTTAGATGCAAAGCCCTCTAGTGGACAGAGCTGGTAGTCTGTATTAACACTGTATCCACATAATCTGTTTAAAAACATCTCTTTGAGGAATTTCTCCATCACAGCAACACACAGATCGATGCTTTAATGACTAATGAGATTTGTTTTCCTCAGGCCAACTTGTGTTTTGTCGATATTGACAACCACTTTATCGAGCTACCAGAGGACCTGCCTCAGTTTCCCAACAAGCTGGAGTTCATCCAGGAGATCTCAGAGGTTCTGTTGGCATTTGGACTGTCTCCAGAGGCAAATCCACAATGCAGCGAGGTCCACACCAAGATCAGGAGCTTTCGCTCGGCTGACGTGGTCTCCGACAAACGTAACGGCAACCTGGCGGGCTCGCCGCTCAACTCTTTCCTGCTGAGAGAAAACCAAACCATAGCTCGGCTGCAAGCGCTGGTAAAGAGGACTGGAGTCAGTCTGGAGAAGGTGAGTCAATGCCAGCAAACAAAACGTTAAATAAAATACGCTTCAAACAATAAGATGATAACAACATAAATTGAAACATGTTAGCCTCTGCAGGACTTCCATTGTTATGACGTTTTTTTCTTTTTGACAGACTGAAGGTTTTTAACTTCATTGTTCCTTTGAGGATTTGCTGTGTATTCAGTCATTTCCTTTTTGAATGGAACAATAACTTCAGACATGATGGCAGCTGCTTTGTGAAAAGCAGATCTGTTCAGTGTGGGCAGTAGTTATTATAATTACTGTGTGGGCAATATAAAAGAATGAGTGAATTATAAAGACTAAAGACAAGATATTCTGATTCACAGAAGCTGAAGTCTTGTTTTCTGGCAATGAGCAGCTTAAGTTCACACTGTCTCTAAAGACCAGCGATTGACCTTGTATTCCCAATATAACTCCTTTATAAGAAGACTAGAAAAGGTTTCTTTGTTCAACCCTCAACACATCCTTCAGTCTGGACTAGCTGTATTTTCATCATACTTGCATACTTGATGTATGTTATGTTTAGCCACTGCTTTTTATGCTCAGTCAGTTATGATACTTATTCTGTAAAATTCTCTTGGGAAATGAGTCTTATAAGTCAAAGCAGATTTGTCCACTTCCTGTCCCAGCACTCTGGTTACCATGGTAATGTAGATAACTCGGAGATCAGCTCTAAAAGCTCCATACTGATATTTGCTGGCAGGCATTCTCCCCATTTTCTGTTAACTCCTTCCTTTGCAACTGTCAAGTTATATTGTCTGGAAATGTATCTTAAGATTACGTTTTTATTTATGACTTTTGTTCTTCCTTTTTCCTGATAACATATACCAGTGGTCTCCAACGTGGTGCCCGCGGGCACCTGGTAGCCCGCATGAACTCTGTAAGGTGCCCGCCAAACACAGTGCTCAACAATAACGTTTGATATAATCTGTGACTATATTGATCAGCCAAGTGCTACATCATTATGAAATGTTATTATTAGCACTTGTTTTAAGCTTTAATATATTCAAGTGCAAAAATATGTGAAAGAAAACATAATTTGGTCCTGTGAGCCAAAAAATAATGCATCACATGTTTAAAGTTTATAAGTATTTTTTCAACTAGTAGCCCGCTTACAAATAGGTTGGAGACCGTGAGATTAATATTGTATTTTAGTTGTTTTATTTTTGGACTGTTAAAGAGCTCGACTCTCACATTTGTTTGATTTTTTTTTACACTACAGGAATGTAGAGTACATTTACATTTAGTCATTTAGCAGACGCTTTTATCCAAAGCGACTTACAGAGAGATTCGGAAGCAAGTGATATGTCATACAGGGGCAATAATACAACAAGTGCTAACACCAAGTTACTAGTTTGCACAAAATTTTTAAGTTTAGCCAAGCTAATGTCATTTGCTTGTTATCAGAAACAATCTGCACGTACCGCATAATTCTCTGCGGATGTGTACCGAAAGTTATGTTTGGGCCAAAAAAGCATGCATGCGCAGTAGCGTATGTTTATGTTGTTGCTTTGAAACCGTATATACAGTGTGTATTCGGCCCAGTCGTGGCCCAGTGGTTAGAGAGTTGGACTCATGACCAGAAGGTTGCTGGTTCGATTCTCAGGGCTGGCGGGTAACGGCTGAGGTGCCCTTGAGCAAGGCACCTAACCCCCACTTGCTTACTATACAAAATGTACAAATGTATAGTACAATGTAATGTAAATCGCTTTGGATAAAAGCGTCTGCCAAATGCGTAAATGTAATGTAAATGTATTCATTTCTTCTGTATGTTTGGCAGTTGGATGTGAAGGAAGACGCGTGCACTAATAAGGAAACTAAAGTGCAGTGTGATGAAGAAGAGTTCAGGATGTATCAGTTGAACATTCAGGTTCGGGAGGTCTTCGCCAATCGCTTCACCCAGATGTTCGCTGACTACGAGGTCTTTGTCATCCAGCCCAGCCAAGATAAAGAGTCCTGGTTCAGCAACCGTGACCAGATGCAGAACTTTGACAAGGTAATACTTCAGCGCTGAATTTTTAGTTATGGAAACTTTCCAGTTTTTAGAAATTCCAGCTTCACGTTCATCCCTTTATGAATTCCGCTCACTGCAGGCCTCCTTCCTGTCGGATCAGCCCGAACCCTACCTGCCGTTCCTCTCCCGGTTCCTGGAGACGCAGATGTTTGCCTCTTTCATCGACAGCAAGATCCTGTGCCAAGACGACGAAGACAAGGAGCACACGCTGCGAGTGTTTGATTCCCGTGTTGACAAGATCCGCATGTTAAATGTCAGGACGCCCACCCTGCGCACCTCCATGTACCAGAAGTGCACCAATATTGATGAAGCAGGTGAGACAGCTCAGGACTTAAGAAAAGAGATCCCATACAGGGTCCAAAAGAAACTGCCTTTTGACATAATATAAATAAGAAAATATTAATGTGGCAAATTAGTTATGCGTTTTGATCATTGTCAAGTCAGCAAGGCAACATTTCAATATTGCAGTACTTCACTTAGGGGATAAATGTAATAAAATCTAAAAATATATGTAAAATATGTATAGTGTATTGTCAGGGTAATGGATCATCTGTCAATGTAGAAATCTCTTTAACGTCTGATGGCAAATGTTCTAGAAGTTGAAGATACATGGCAGTCAATGAATTTAAATGAAGCCACGAGAGTTATTTTTAAATGTCATATTGGTTTCTTTATGAACCTAACCTTAAATTTTAAGCACATATTGATTGTGACTTTATTTTTATACATTTATGACCTTTATTTTCAGACGCACTGCTGTTGAAAAATTATTAGAAGCTTGACCTGCTTGCTTCTTGACACTTTATTAATAAGGATATCTATAAGCATTAGCATGGTAAATTATGTATTCATGATCATAATGTTTTCCACTTTCTGCAGTGCATTATGGGTTTATGAGTTGAGTGCCTCACATTCAGATGTCCTCCATTAGTCGTACAGAAGAAAACAGGCAATGCGAGCTTAGAGCCCGAAACCATCAATGTTTTTTTAATAGGAATGTTATTTCTGGGGTTATCGGTCTGGCTAGTAGTTAATAATATAACTATTTATATTTTATTTAATTCATATTATTACTAATTTATATTAATATGTTATTGTATAATACTTTTATTAATTAACCAATTTGTCCAATTTTATTGTATATTAATTTTATTGAATAAACTATTTGTTCAGTGGGTCGTGAAATTTTGTCGCATTTAAGTTTAGCCAAGTAACGGTTCTTCTACTGGTAACCCAAAATAATACTGACTAGACATACTTTTAACTTGCCAGCTAATGTCATTTACATGCTTGTTATCAGAAATAATCTGCAGGTACTCTATTCTTTGGGGACGTTAAGTTTGGGTCACAAAAGTAACGTAAAGTTTGTTTATGTTTCTGCTTTGAAACCTTCTATATAAATAACCCGACTTGAATTAATGCAAGATGCGAGATGTATTATACAGTATAGATGTACTGATAGAGTGTGTACGTGTGGGTTAGCGTTAAAGGCTGAGCTGTCTTTTTAATTCGACCACATCAAACGCTCACACTCCTCCTACGATGTGGGTTTCTTGTCACCATGGCGATGACATCATTACTTTGACAGCACATGGGGTTTTTGGTGATTCATCAGTAATGTGGTTTGTCGCTATAGAAAAGGCCATTGAGATGAGACTGTGTAAGATCGACCACACGGCTCTACACCCCCACCTGCTGGATATGAAGATCGGTCAGGGCCGGTATGAGCCTGGATTCTTCCCCCGGTTGCAGTCGGATGTGCTCTCCACTGGACCCACCAGCAACAAGTGAGCATGAGTCTTTTTTTGGTGTTAGTAATGAGAATACAGAGGGTTTATGTTTATGTTTATGTGCTTGCTGTGGCAGGGTCGTGGGTTCAGTTGTACAACAAACATCAACCTAAATGACATGTTTTATGAAATATTTATGTATTTTATTGCCTTTAAAAGGTATGTTTAATTATTTAAAGGCGGGGTAAGTGATTTCTGAAAACTGTTGTTGGTATTTGAATCGACAACAAAACACACTACTACACAACAGGCCCTTTTGTGTAACAGCGGTGCCACTAGGCACGCAACGTAATGCTCGATTCTTATTGGACGGTGCGTTTCTTCGCTTTGCGAATGGGGAAAGATTCATCGCACTAGAAGAACATTTTCGGCGCATGAATGTCCTCGTTCTATGTGAAGGGCTTCATAAGAATCTAGCGTTTTTGTTCTTGGACGTTATTGCGACTAAATTCGCACGGAATATTCGTGGGCAGTGTGAATGAGCCTTTAATAGTTAAGATTCATGTATTCCCTTAGACAATCTGTTCTTTATAATCCTAATCCAAACTGTATAGGGCTGTGTGTCGAGTTATGTTTGTTGTGTTTAATTTATGACGTAACGCTGTTGTTGTGGTGTGTTAGATATGCGAAGCGCAGCGCTCCTGCACAGTGGAGGAGGAGGGACAGACAGAAGCAACACGCTGAGCATCTCTATCTGGATAATGACCAGAGAGAGGTATGAACAACATCCATTCTTTATCCCTGTATTCTTCACATACTTTCATCTTAATGTCTTCTCTTGTTTTACTTTCCATTGTCATGAGTTTTCTGTTTCTTTAGATTTGTGTACTTTCTTTCCTGCGTTTATTTTTATTTTTTATCTCTCTTACAAACACACTCAGCATGTGGAGTGTCTGGTCTCTGAGCTTCAGCTTCTGCTGGCTCTGGACTATTACTGGTTCTCTCAGTCTTTCAGGCCCTGTCTGAAGTCCGTCAGGGTGGATGTGGTATGTGTTCGATCAGATGTGAGATCAGTTTCCTCTGTTCTCTCCCTGCCTTGAACCTGCAGCCCTATAAGCATCAGTCGATTCCTGCTTTTGTCCCTTTTGATGAGTCACTCTTTTAGAATGAAATCCCCGCATTTTTATCCTTTCTTTACCCAGTGAAGTTTCTAGTGCTAAAGACTTTAACCTGACGAGTGAATCAAACAATTGTCTAGAACAAAATTAAAAGAAAGACATTTATATTTACATAAATTAAAAGAAAATAATTACCATTTTGTTTCTTGATAAAAACAACTTGTATTTAACCCCATGCACCAATTGTAATTTGCTTTGCTGTATTATGAAAAATGTTTTTCTTGTAATGCAATATAGAATATTCAGTTTGATTATATTATTATAATTTTGAAGCATTTAAATGTTGTGGTAGTATTTCTTGCTGTTTTATCATTCTTTTTCACTGTAAGATAAACAAATATCGCAATGCAACAGTTTTTTTATTGTTGTCTCCTGGACCTTATGTAACTTTGTCATTGCAGAAATACATCCAGGAGGCCAGGAACCTGGGCACCACCCTCCGCCAGCCAAAACTCTCCAACCTCTCACCATCAGTCATCGCACAGACCAACTGGAAGTTTGTTGAGGGGCTATTGAAGGAGTGCAGAAATAAGGTGCGTTTTTACATTTGTGATGATTTAGTCAGGGCTGGTAGCACAGGTGTTGTTTTATCTCCAAAATGCACCGAACCCTGAGTTTTAAGTGATCAGATCAAAAAGATGGATTATGATGTAAGCTGTACCTAACCTGTCTAATCCACGGCTTAGACAAAACGTATGCTGGTGGAAAAGATGGGCCGGGAGGCGGTGGAGCTGGGCCACGGGGAGGTCAGCATCACGGGCGTGGAGGAAAACACGCTCATCGCCAGTTTGTGTGATCTCCTGGAAAGGATCTGGAGTCACGGTCTGCAGGTCAAGCAGGTATAGAAATCACACGTGTGCATGCTTACTCGCAAGCCGTGGCTGCATGGCTTCCTTTGTGGTCGTTTTTGTGTTTGACTCTGGTTTGTGTACTCGCCAGGGGAAATCTGCCTTGTGGTCTCATCTTTTACATTATCAGGAGAGCAAAGAGAAGAGAGATGCCACTCCAGCAGGCCTCGGCCCTCCTGGTAAAAGTGTATTTTGTTTGAACATGTCTCTTTTACAAACTTGCGAGCTATCTATATAGGCAGCTTGCCTTTTAAGATTTAAGCATTTTTGTGTTATAAAAAAGGTTAACACCTTTTTTGGTGTGCACATCAGAACAAGAATAAGATGCATGCATCTCAAAGCACATTTTTAAAAGGTTATCAAAGCTGTAATCCAGATCAAAAATAAGTAATAGTTTTGGACAAGTAAAAAAATCTGTGTTTTAAACTATGGGTCTCCTGATTTGCAGTAAGCTTATAATAGTAATGATTTATCATTTGAGCTCTCGGGTACGATTTCACAGGAAACGTCAGTTTTACATTAACACAAAGTAACCTTTAATATTATATTTCCAGCATTTATTAGAAAGAATTCCAGCTTTTATTAGAAACAGCACATAGCATTTGAAGCAGAGCCTATGTATGTTTACATTTTGGTGGTGCTGTTATTGAAAACGTGTTCATATGTTTATAATATGTTTCTCTGTTTTGTTTCAGGGATCATTCATGAGACAGAGAGGAGAAAGTCGGACGCCGGTTGTGCGATGCCACCTCTTAAAGTCTCTTTGATCCAGGACATGAGGTGAGTGTCAGCTCTGAAAGCTGTAGACTTTGCTTTATACTGCCACCTTCTGACAAAAAAAAAATAAACTCGCCTCTATCAAAGAAGGATGACAAATAAACTTATCATCTGAGGATCAGTTCCTAAACAGGGTTTCCGTAGTTATGAAACAAAACCATTTCTGTAGTGAACTTTAAAGATAAATGTATTGTATGCTCAGGCTGGTTTTGTGATGAACCTGTTCTGGTCTTGCTGGTGAACCAGCATGGCAGTGATATTTACCAGTCAAGAATTGATGATTCCAGTTTAGAATCATGGACATTCATGTAAAGTCATGAATATTTTGGGAAGACTGGATACTGCTCTCTGGATATAAACAGTGCAGTTTAGTCAGTGCGTGGTCTGGTCTCGTCTCATTGCGTGAGGTGAGGGAAGCAGCGAGGTGGTTTATGTCGGGACATTATTTCCGCTCTAATAAACAGCAGACCCCCCGCTGAGCTGTGCTGTGACATCACAGAGCAAGAGAAGCCTTCGCATCACATCCATCACTTTATACATGTCTGTATCCACTGGTGTCAAGACATCAAACCAGGAGTTTATCAGTTACCTTGTACAGAATTTGTTTGTGGTTTGTTTGTATCAGCATAAATACTGTTTATCCATAGTGACTTCCAAATAAGGAAACATTACAAGCAATTGAAAGAGCATGTACTACAATGCACTGTTTTACTAAGCTTCAGCAGAAACAAAGAACAACCAGGAATATATTTTCACACACGCAAATCTGGTTAAGGTTCATTTAGGCTATGCACGCAAACAGAGTATATCTGGGCTTTGTGGAGCCAGGGGGCAGCACTTAATGCAAGGTCAGACAGTGTTGACTAGCAGAGCTGGAGTGGAAGTGAATGCGTCTGGATGTGGCACGCATGATAGTGGCGGCAAGCGATGACAGCATGCTCGCTGATGCTCTGGGGAGTCTGTGAGCCATTTCTTCTGCCCCATTTCTCTCCTGGATCTGCCCTCGAGAGAACTGTCAGCCTCCTTCTACTATAATACAGAAGTCTTGGGTTACAGAGATAATCCAATGCTAGAGATGCTTTGCAGAGTCACTACTTCAATTGAAAGTGCAAACAAACATATCCCTGACTTTGCTAAGTTATTGAATATTTTCACTCTTCAGGCACATCCAGAACATCAGTGAGATCAAGACCGATGTGGGGAAGGCCAGGGCATGGGTACGTCTCTCCATGGAGAAGAAACTGCTCTCCAGGCACCTGAAACAACTTCTGTCTGACCATGAACTCACCAAGTAAGATCTTCACAGGTTCTTTGGTTTTGGTATAAAAGCTACTTTAATAAATCAGTTAATGGGCTGTAAGATGATGAATATGTAATGCAAGAGACCCACTATAAAAATGGGGTTTTAAATTATTGATGTGCCAGAACAGTAAAGTGGATCAAGTTCATTGTGGTGTGCTGTTTGACCTGAAATCACTTTCGATATTTTTCATTGTATTTCAGTGCTTGGATATCAGCATGCTTTCCATATTGGTGCTTATAGTTTAAATGGTTTATGTTGGTTTGATTTATCTAAAGGAAACTCTATAAGCGCTATGCTTTTCTACGCTGCGATGATGAGAAAGAGCAGTTTCTCTACCACCTCCTTTCCTTCAATGCCGTGGACTACTTCTGCTTCACCAACGTCTTTACTACGATCAGTAAGAGTCACATGTTTTACATCACAAACCATCACTGTGCATTTCTTAGTAATGACATTATCTGTATTATTTTGCATTTTCTGCAGTGATACCGTATCATGTGGTGATCATTCCCAGTAAGAAACTCGGAGGCTCCATGTTCACCGCCAACCCCTGGGTGTGCGTGTCAGGGGAACTAGCTGAGACTGGGGTACTACAGGTCCCCAGAAATACTCTGGAGATCACGTTTGAGGTGAGTTTAAACACAATTGCATGTTGCACAATGCTAATTTTATTATTAAATATTTTTATTTTGGTTAGCGTTTTGGTCTGACATAATGCTACTTCCACAGTGTCAGAACTTGGGCAAGCTGACCACCGTTCAGATGGGCCATGATAACTCAGGGCTGTATGCTAAGTGGTTGGTTGAGTCTGTGATGGTCCGGAATGGGATAACAGGACACACATATAAGTGAGTACAAAGATTAAGCCACGTTTATAAAATGATCACCTTTAGACCCTTTATCAAATAAACGACTGCTGTGTAGGTTTCCATGTGGCCGTTGGCTGGGAAAGGGGGTAGATGATGGCAGCCTGGAGCGGATACTGGTGGGCGAATTGGTGACTAACACAGAGAGCGAGGACAGAATGTGTCGGACTCCTCCAATGCAGCAATCCCCCGGGATGATGCGAAGATTTGTCACCATTTCACCAAACAGCAAACCAAGTGTGTGCTCGGAAATGTGCAAAGTCCATGGATTGTGTGGCTGAACTTTGAGATTATAAGTGGTCTTAAACTTTTTTTAATGTTTAGAGTTAAACACAGGGCAGATCCAGGAAGGAGTGGGAGAGGCGATTAATGGCATTGTTAAGCACTTCCATAAACCAGAGAAAGAGGTGAGGGTGCTTTCTTAGCATATCTCTGTCTGATTGTAAATGCCCTGTTGAAATAACATGTGTTGTTACTTGAGAATCACATAAAGAAAAGAAAAAAAACATTCATGTTGTTGTAGAGAGGAAGCCTCACGTTGCTTTTGTGTGGAGAGTATGGTTTGGTGTGGGCTCTGGAGCAGGTGTTCCAGCATGGCTTCAAGTCACCACGCCTTTTTAAGAACGTCTTCATTTGGGACTTTCTAGGTAACTCCAGAAGTATTTTATAACTACTTCTTGATAAGAAAATATAGTTGCATGATATTCACAAAAAATGTGATATGTAATTACTTAAATAATGTGATATTCTATATGCACTACAATAATGCTTTATGTTTGTCAAATCTATTTCAAGTATATTATTACATCTCCTTTTAATACTTAATTCTGAGATTATACTTACAAATTATTAAACCACATTACATGTTTGTCATGTTTGACGTTCCTGATTACCCTGTATGGGTTTATTTTAATTTCTACCTCATTTAGAATATACATATCATCATTGTCAGGTAGAAACCTTGTATTTCCATTTTTATGTTTCATTTCATATTTGTCATATTTATGTTTGTCTGTGGGTTTTGCAAATATTCAACCCATTAAAAATGTATTTAAAAGAGCTTGTCAGCATTATCGACACAGTTTTGAATTGTTGAAAATGCAGGTTTTTTTATTTCCTGTAAAGTTTTGGAAGTTTGGCAGTTTAGGAGATACAAGGTTTCAGTCCAACACCAATGATGAACACATATTTTAATAATTTCAATATATCTTGCAGCCCTATAAGAAACACGATTATAACTGTTGCTCTTCATTATCATGACCACTTTCTTAGAAAGCCTGAAAATCTATTTGTTTGCAGAGGTGTGATAAATCAGCTTTTTACATGCTTTATTTTTTAGAAAAAGCTCAAGTGTACTTTGAGAGTGCCGAGCAGACCCAGTTGACCCAGGATGAGAACTGGCAGATGAGGGCGCGACATTTTGGCCATTTTATGCGCGCCATCAACAGCACACCCAGAAACATCGGCAAGGATGGGAAGTTTCAGATGCTCGTGTGTCTCGGGGCCAGGTCTGACATTAACCTTTCTTTTTAAATGCATACATTTCACTTGCGCTGCGCCTATCCCCCTGTCTCTACTTCAATATTTTCATTGACTTGTCATAACAGTGAGCACATGTTCAGTGTTGACTGATGTCGTCCTTCTGTTCACAGAGATCACCTGCTACATCATTGGATAGCGCTCCTAGCCGAATGTCCAATCACAGCACAGATGTATGAGGACACAGCACTCTTAAAGGACCATTCTCTGGTGAACTCTCTCATTCGAGTGCTACAGACTCTGCAGGAATTCAATATCACTCTGGAGGCCTCTCTCGTCAAAGGGATCGTCATCGTCTGAACGTGGAACTAACACACAGATCACCGGGGACCATGAACAAATTTTTTAACATGGCTAAACCAGGCCGACGTTAAAGCTACAGTTATGTTTGCCATATATTAAGTGCAATGAGCCTTTTCAAACGTGTCATAATTTTACAAACAGCGTTGCCGTAGACATCTAAATATGTCTATTTTGATCCATACTGTTGCCGAAAGGTGAAAGACTCCACCTGTGCTATATCGTTTTATTGAAAGCTCAACATTTTTTGTTGTTGTTGTGGACTGCTGACAATGGCTATATTTAAACGGAAACGTAAGAAAAACTGTTATTATATTTTCAAAAAAGAGCAGTGTTATTTTAATATGTCTGTCAGGTTGCTTGCTCTGTACTCCTATCAAATCCATACTGTCACAATGCAGAGTTTAAAGCAAATGATGTAGAAGTATGCTTTATAAGTACAAGTTGTGGGGAATTCATATTTTTACGTAGAAAAAAAAGAAAAGATAAAAATTTGTTTTGCTAACAGTGCCAGGAGCTTATGTAATTTCCCTTCCCAAATCAGCTTATTGTGATCTTTAAAATACAAAACATGACATGATGTCCAAATTATAAAAAACAATCAACTCTGAAAGGAACATTTCCAGCCACCTTTAACTGGCTTTTTATACATCATCCTATTAACGCATCTCTTAAATTTATTGTCATATTCCCCATAAATTCAGCCCTCAGGTCTGGACCGTGGCCAGTGGTAATGCCATATCTGCAGAAGAATCAAACTGCAACAATTGCTGTTTGTGTACCACCCCTTAGTTTAACCCCAGCAGCCCGTCTGTTTCTGCTATGCAATATTTACGGCTCTAAAATGTTGTTATTGAATACCGATCATTTACCTGTTTTGGAGTGTAGCATATTTTGTAGTCAGGATATAACTGGGAGAAGCACATTATCGGCTGACATTTATGTGCCAATTTCATCATGACTGTTCTGGTATCAAACAGCTGGCATGAGCATTATGGGATTATTTTCCCATTGTTTTATCTCTTGATACATTTATAGACAAAGCAGTGTAATGTAGTGTTAAATATTGAGCAACCGTGTACAGTGTATAAAATGTATTATTAAAGGTGACAATTCAATATTGCAGTGATGCTTCAGTTTGTCTTGAGTTTAAAAGAGAGCAAATTAGGGTTTTAGCAAATTTAGGGGTTTTCTTTACAATTTGATATGTTAGATTTATTTTATTTTCATAAAATGTGTTAGCTTGTGGCCATGGTGCAGACATATTTTAGGAAAAGTTTCCTACACATACCATAGTAAATTGTGTTTACTATAGTTTTACTACAAATAAAACCGAAAACTGGGTAATTTTTGTTAGGAATTGTTTACATTATTACTTAAAAACTTTCTTTTTTGTTCGTTTTTACATCTACTAATGGCATGATTTTATTGTGTGAAAATATATAAACATATTCAATGTTTCAACATTCTTAATAACTAAAAAAATAATATTTTTTAAATCATTTTCATTTGAGAATAGTATGTCAAACTGCAGGACGTGTCAACTTCTCTAAGGTACTTTTTTTAACTATAGAATGTGAAATTGCTGAAATAAAGCACATTATGCAAATTACATTTATTCATTTGGCAGACGCTTTTATGCAAAAATAAAGCATGCAGTGTTTATAGAGTAATTTTGCAAACGTTTAGCTGTCATTAAAAACAGAGTTCACGACAAAACAGATCAAAAAAGCAGACGGTCTGGTCTCTGCCGTGGACCGAAAATATCCGAAACACTGCGAGTCCATGCACACACAATACAAGTCAGAACAGGAACAATACAGTACGTGCGCTACGCTCGATCTCATCCCAGCATGCAACATTCTTAAATGGCAAGCGAGGGATGTTCTGTGATTGGTCGAAGGAATGTTCAAACTTGGCGTCTGGACTCCTTATATGGTCTTCCTCCGACCATCCCCTTTACTCAATGTTTGTACCCGAGCTCCGCCCCCGCCATTCATCTGTGTGTAGCCGTAGTAAGGCATGCGCAGTGCGAACGAACGAAACGGACGGAATTCAAAGTTTCTGACGGTAAAGTCCTTTGTTATTACTGCAAACTAACTGTACGAATGCTTTGTCGCGTTTAAATTGTACGGCTCGGAGTGCGTAATGTGTCGCGCGCGTGATGTTACGAAGTGTTTTACAGCGCGGTTATTTACATCAACAATGGGTCTTTGCGCGCGTGGATGCGGAGCGTGGCATGGTCGCGTGCTAACGGGCTAGCTGTTATTGTTAGTGCGGTGAGAGGCGCGTTTTGGCGCTTTCTTTCTGCCAAAGTTTCAATGCTGGCATGTATACTGTATCTTCACTGAAATACGCGCGTTTTGTTATTTTGTGGACATGTATGTCAAAAATGCGCGGGAATGCTAGTTTTGAGAAAGATATCAGTGAGCGTGTTTGATGTCTTTATGTGTGGGATGGGTAACATACACGGTGTGAACACAAAACCCAAAAAACGTTATTTAAAGCAGATGTGTATGTCACACGAGACACGACACGTCCCGATAAATCGTTTCTAATTTATAAAGTCTTTGTGACTGAGTGTCTCGTGTTATGTTTGATTTGGTGGTTTCTCATAACGTTACGTGCGTGCATTTTGATTGATGTATCGCGCGCGCCATTATGCATAAACATGATGTGATGTTTCGTACGTTTGCCGAGGAGTCGCGTTGCTTTCTTCCATGCGT
This sequence comes from Oreonectes daqikongensis, assembly GCA_026939265.1. NCBI lineage: Eukaryota > Metazoa > Chordata > Actinopteri > Cypriniformes > Nemacheilidae > Oreonectes > Oreonectes daqikongensis. The sequence goes on along the minus strand of JAOTQM010000434.1, from coordinate 2,039,983 downwards.
TTTGCCCTTCCACGATCTAACCTCTAAAAACAAGTGCTCTTTTTATTTGTACTTTCGATTTTACTTTCGACTGCTTTTGCTGCATCACTCTTGTCAAATTCCTGTTTCAAATAGGGTTTTTAAATTTGAGTCCACCGTCCTGATATGACCAAACAGCTAGAATTAAAAGCATATCTGCAAATATTTTGTTACATTTTAGCTTCTCTGTTTGGATTCCCGTTAAGATCCCCGTTTTCGGATCTGTTCAAATCACGTTTGCAATTGCATTAGATTTGCGAAGGATTTTCTTTTTGTGTGTGCGTATTCATCCCACTACAACCTAAGTGTTAAAACTCAAGTGTTTTAAAGTCATTTTCTCTTCGCGTTATATAAACGAGGGGATAATCTTGTGGTAAAGGTGCATCGAGGCTATTGTCAAACATCAAAAGTAGGTCAATGCCACAGACGCGACGGATTCAGTCATCAAAACAAACACGCACGCTTTTATCCGGCATGTGTCCGGCGCGAGCGTGTGTTCTTTATGTAACGTTAACCCGTTAAACATTAATAATGAAAATATTGAGATTGTCAAGGTGAGGGCTGTGTTGTCGTACCGCCCCCTTATATCACCCGCGCAAAATGAACCGGAGATCTTTTGTTTAACGGTGTTCTCTTCCATCTTTCTAGAGCCAGTAAAGATGTTCGGCTTCCACAAATCAAAGATTTACCGCAGCAACGATGGTTGTTGTATTTGCAAAACCAAATCGTCAAGCTCTCGATTCACTGACAGCAGCAGATATGAGGAAAACTTCAGACTGTGCTTTGGGTGAGTGATACTGTTTAATACATCCCTGCTTGTAAAAAGCTGATAAATGAAGGAAAATTGAAATATTTAATTTGATCATGCTTCTAGAATAAAATATCTTTAAAGCTTAAATTTTCAGTTTATTATTTCCATGGTGTTTTTTTGAGGATTTAAAAAAAAAAGTGAATTTTGATTATCAATCCAGTTTTTAAATGTACAAATTGATTTCAACCTGTTTGTATATTCTGAAATATCCCTCTTTCAGTCTGTCTGAGGATAGAGTTGGAGACATCTGCAATGCTTGTGTACTGCTGGTGAAACGCTGGAAGAAATTACCACATGGGTCAAAAAAGAACTGGAACCATGTACGTATGACTGTTTACTTCAGATCTTCTGTTTCTACCCGAATCGTACAGCACTTCTTGATGCGTATTTCTTTCCTTCAAGGTGGTGGATGCGAGAGCAGGTCCTGGCTTCAAGCTCACCAAACCCAAGAAAGTCAAAAACACTGATGGCAAGAAGAAAAGTAAACTGAAAAAGCTTCACAAGTTTAAAAGACAAAGTGGGTTGCGTTTGTTTTGCCTTTCTTGTGTGATGTTTACTTTGTTTCAAACTGACGTGTTGTTGTGTTTGGTATCTGGTCTTTGTAGATTCAGACGCTCACAGCACTACATCCAGTATGTCACCATCACAGTCTCCCAGTCACAGTAATCAGTCTGATGATGGATCGGATATTGAGACCAAGCAGAGGCGTCCAAACCCATCAAGGTTCTCCTTTCTTGACCTGTCCTACTGGAAAAGGTATTATCGTCATTCTTTTCACTGATGCTTGTTAAGAAACACTGAGATAATAAATGGCACCGTCAATGCTTGCAGGCAGAAGGTGTGCTGTGGGATTGTCTACAAAGGGCGTTTCGGCGAGGTAATCATCGACCCTCGCCTCTTCAAACCCTGCTGTAACACCAAGAAGCGTCCGGCTCTTGCGTCGTCCCCAGACTCGCAGATCCCTCAAACACTTCCCTCTCCTCTCCCAGAGGACATGAAGGAGGCGTGGTGATCTACGTAATAACCCTAACCTCCAGACTGTCTCTTTGAGGACCTCATAGCTTTGTCTCCAGTGGTAGACTCTGATATCATCCCCTTTTTAGTTAACTGTATGAGTTGAATCCCCCCCCCCACAATTTGTATTAATTTGAATTATTTTTTTATGACTTTGTATACTGTAAGTTTGTACCTTTTTTATATAAAACAGAAAAGGAAGAAAAATTGGGCATTAGGAAATATTTATAGGCCAGCTTTAGTAAAGTCAATGTAATCCGTTTTTTTTTACACTGTATTTTTTCCTTTTTGGGGTTACCAGTGTTTGTAAATATAATCTTTTTTTCCATACCAGTGCACCAAAAGACTTCTAATTGGCATTTAGTTTAGTGCGTTACAGATGAAATCGTCATGAATGATGTAAAGCTGAATTTAAAATGATAGTCGAGGCATTAATGATGCGAGTGTAATTTTAAGCAGATGTTATATTTTACTCAGTCTTGCAGTCTTCTGCTTGGATTTAAGTTGTGAGCTGTTATAATACATCAATGAATTCAAATGGGTTGTCTGATGTGGGCACAATATTCACAACAAGAAAACACCTCAGATTTTGATCTGTAATGTGTAGTTTTCCTGGTTTGGCATAAAGATATTTCTCAGTGGTTTAAAGTTACGGGTTTGTATGTATTTAAATCCAAGATGCAAAAATTCAATATCTCAGAGTATTTAAACGGTTTATTTACACAATGACATATAAAAGCATGCATATTGTATTTGTAGGCATGATTTTTTATTTTATTGTTATTGTTTGTATAGTTGGCATGTGCGAATGCTCTAATACAGCAAGGAAGAGATAATATTACTGTTTGGAAATATGATCAGATGTACACTGTGTTTTCATCACATATTCACTATTTCCTGTTATATCTAGTACACTAAAGATCATCAAAGATGAAATTGTACAGTCTTTCAGCCTTGATGTATTAACTGCAGCTTTGTGTAGGTTTTGGATTTTTGTTTTGTTGATTGTTTTTTCGATTTGGGAATTTATTGAAATGATATGACAGAATAGCCATTTTTAAGTGACATTTGCTTGAGCTCCAAAGTTCAGAAATAATGTGGAGTTTACAAATCGAATTTTGATTTTGGTTGTATTAATTTCTTTGTGTTATTTGAATGAATGTTTGTTTTAATTCACCAGCAATACTTTGAGTCAGCGTTATTGTTGCCTCAAAGTGCTCTTATTTCGAAAAACATGAGAGCAAATATGAAATCATTAAAGTTCAGGGAAAAATGTTTTTAACTTAACTTCGGCACATTCTCGGTCCATGTAAATGTGCCTTACCAGAGATTTAGCTGATGCTTTCATTACATGAATTTGTCATTTTTAACTTATGCTATTTATTCAAAGCTGTCTGTACAATTGATGCTGTAAAGAAGTTTTTGTGCACTTTTTTTTAATACTTTTTGTAATATTTTAATTGATAAGATTTTGTATCTCAGTTTTTTCACATTGGTATTTTCATAAAACTTTTAAAGTGTTTCAGTGTCGGTCTTTCTTCTATGTGTAACAATGTACATACAAAATAATTGAATTAGATTATTCTTTACTGAAGAAATCATTCCCACGTATTAACTTGAAATTCTACCTCAGAACGCTAGATGGTGCCAAATATGCGTTTATGATGCACGTGTATTGTGTAGCACATGTCAGTCTTCTTTAAACAGTCACTTACTCAAACGGCCTCTGTTTAAAAAAAGCATGATATTACAAAAACAATGAGTCATTTCTAAAACAAAATAATTTGTAAATGTAAAAAAACTCAAGATAAATTATATAATATGAATATAATAATATAATATTATGCTGTGAATGGAGAAAATTATAAATACGTCAAATAATTTTTTGGTTTACAAATTCCAATCATCAAAACATACACCTTAAGATGAAGTTCACCCAAAAATAAAAATTCTGTCATCATTTACTCACATTTGAGTTGTTCCAAATATGTATAAATGTAACCAAACAGTTATGGGGTCCTATTGACTACCATAGTAGGGAAAATTACTTTAGAATTGTTTTTGTTCTGTTGAACACAAAATGAGATATTTTAAAGAAAGTAAGACAGTAAAACGCTCTGGGGCACTTTTGACTAACATTGTCATTATTCATGGTAGTCAATGGGACCCCATAACTGTTTGGTTACACGCATTTGTCAAAATATCTTTCTCTGTGTTCAACCAAACAAAGACATTTATACAGACTTGGAACAACTAAAGAGTGAGTAAATGATGACAGAAATTTCATTTTGGGTGAACTGTTCCATTAAGTAACTTGAAGAGAAGCTGATTTATTTGACTAGTGTTTTTGTTTGTTTACACAATGAATAGAATTCCAAATGTGTTAACAAAGAATACTGTCAGGTGAGCAAACTAAAGACAACAAGGTCAAAGATAGACCAATATAAACAAGTCTAAAACACATGTAACAATTAACACCTAAAAATAAATATTTATATGCAGATCCACGTACTGCTCCTGGGGGTCTGTAGGCCTCAGTTTGAAAAACATAAAAATATAAGAAATGTGCCTACTAAAATCATATAAAGGAGCCTTTTTAAATTTCCATTCGGTTCATACATTTATATGCTATTTTTTTCCATTGCCATAACTTGTGGTCACGTGTTCATCGTGATTCTGAAAGCTGACGTGACTTGTTCCCTTTGACGAGACATATTCCTCTTCTCGTGCTTTGCATGTGAGAGTCAGAAACCACATGAAAATAAAAACACCTAGACAAGAAAATGAACAGACAATGTATTTTACAAATTGACAAGACGTTGTAGCAAAGACGTTGTGTTTTCCGCAGCTCTTTACACAAAATGCCCTAAAATAGGGAGCTTTATCTATTGAAGTGTTGTTTATCCACCTGAGGAGCTTATTTATTTTTAGATTTATTATAGTCCTTTGCACAGGACAAAGACATTTCGTTTCCAAAAAACGCTCTCTGTAGAGCAGTTTGTCTGTTTAGGGATAGGCTTACTGTAGAAACAACATGATGAATTTCATGTAAGGTATAATAAAAAACATAACGGTTCATTATGTAAGGTCTTGATACGTGTGTTACTGCATTTCTATGAACAGATCCTTCGTAATCTTAACAGTTGTCAATGCGTTTTAATGAAATAGACAATATCGAATGAAAATAAGCATTTTGACTTTAAAGTACAGTGTATTAGGGATCAATTCTTACCCTGAAAACTGTTGAAAATGGTGAACATATAGAGAGCAGGGAGACTTAAAGGGACATGGGTGAAGAAAGCCAGTGACCATGGGATTCCCAGAACACAGCAGAGGCCGAGCAGAGAAACCCAGTCTTTCCAAACCTGCTTCTTATTGTTCTTAATCCAAACGTCCTGCGATCTTAACTGATGCATCTTAACCAACACCACCCCCAGCATAATGATGTTAAAGATCATCACCAGGCCAAGATAACCATTCACCGTAATGAAGCTTACCATCTGTGTGGTTATCCAGCATCTAAACAATGAAAAAGATCATGAATGAATATTCTTGCTTAGAGCGTATGCAGAAATAAAAGCATACTGTAATGATTAATGAATGCGCCTTACATAGGTGAGCCTGTCGAGTTTTGGTTTTCCTCATGAATAGAATATTTTCCATAAACTGATTTGTATTTACTGATTACACCACATATCATTACGATAACTGTGGGTAAACCTGTACGAAACAGATGATACATTACTGATACAGTCATGAGGACAAAAGTATTGTCATCATTTATTATTTATGTCACTTTACTTCTGCAAAACAAAAACGAAGATATTTTGAAGAACGTTGGTAACCGAATAATGGCGGTGCATTCACTTGTATAGACACACAACCAATGCATGTCAATAGGTAGCGCCTTTGTTTGGTTACTAACGTTCTTTGTGTTCTGCAGAAGAAAGAAAGTCATTCAGGTTTGAAATGACAAAAGGGAGAACGGAAGAAGCGATTTTATCCACTTTTGCTTTTGATCTCACCCCAGGCCACAAGGCTTAGTTTTAACACATATCTCTTGATGTAGATGTTGAAGACCCGCACCAGGAGCAGGTACAGGTGAAACCCCTCAATGGCCGTCCACGAAAACGTGGCCAAGAGGCACCAGTGCAAAATAAGTCCTAAAGACAGGCATACTTCATCACTCCGGTCTGAAAACCAGACGCTGCACAAGAATGAGATGTGCAGCAAGAACAGAGAGCCTGTGAGCTGTATATGAATCATGACTGAATTTTCAGACTTCTTCTTCCTGTGGGGAGGATGTTGAAAGACATCTTATCAGAACTGGTGCAGCACAAGAACAGTGTCTTATCTTCTTGATCTGTGTGTTGCATCTCAGAGGTGAAAACCCGCAGCATCTCATGGCATTTCGTAACAATTTTAGCAGGTACCTGATTCAAAAAGACGTCTTCGTGTATTTACTCATTCTTAAATGTGACACTGGACGACAAAACCTTGTCTTATGTGCACATTTTTCAAAAAATTCGAAATAAATAAGCGAAATAAAAGCGAAATAAATAAGTATTGTTTTTAGGATATTTATATTTGACCGAGATACACATATATCTGAGGGTGCAAAAAAACCTAAAAAAAATACTCCGAAATCGCCTTTAAATTGTCCAAAGTCCTTAGCATAGCATGTTACTCACAAAAATTTTGTTTTGATATATTTACGGTAGGAATAATTTTGACCCATACAATGTTTTGTTGGCTATTGCCACAAATATACCCTACTTGAGACTTGTGATCCAGGGTAACAAATATCCATTATATTTGACTTCAGAAGGTCTTTGTTTGGTATAACTAGGAACGCGACTACAATGTCTTTTTTCATCTTGTATCATCACTATATCTGCTTACGGTACTTTCCCCTCTGAATCTGCTTTTACACTTCAGTCTAAAACTTAAATCTGTAGCATCTAAAAATTTTTGCATAGCCATATAGTTTGGATCTAACATTTGGATATTGAGGTTTTTTTTCACTTTGATTCAATGATCAGCTTACCTCTGCCAGAGAAATATGACGATGACAAGGCCTGTGAGCACTATTGAAAGGGCTGAGCCGACGTATGAAATGTAGCTGAGATGGACAATATGGATCTCTTCTGGAATTTTAGGATTCTTTGAGAAACATTGACAACATAAAAAGACATTTAAATGAGTTCATAGAAGGTATTTAATACAATAATAATAAATAAACTTATAGAAGTGCCTTTTTAGGTAAAGTTTAATATTGTACCTTTTCTGCCGGTGGGGTTATTTTTTTTACTTTTACAAAGGTTTTGTACATTTAACTGGTACACAATAGGTCCAATAATGTACCCAAGAAATGAAAAACATTTAATGTGTTGTATACCCGTAAAGGTACAAAAAGAAACCTTCAAGGGTACCACCCATTTACAGAAAAGGAAAGGAACACATTTAAAAAAAAAAAAACTCTGACTGTGTATAATATTCTAATATTAAGTACTTTAATGGCCTGGTTTCACACACAAAGCTTATCTTAAGCCAGGACTATGCCTACTAAATTAGCAGTTTAAGTTGCAAACGTTTAGAAACAAACATTACTGGTGTGCGTCCTAAGACAAAACAATGGTTGATATATTTTAAGATGAAATTTTCAGCTAAAACAGCAACATTCATTTTAGTCTGGGACTACAGCCCTAAGCCTTGTTAGTGAAAGTGGCATAAATATTGTAAGTGACTTCAAGACCCTTTAACTTACAATGAGCACGGCAAAAAAGCTCAGATGATTACAACTGCACACAAATTCATCATTCTGTACGCTAGTGTTACAGCCTTTTGTACTCCAGTAACCTGAAAAACAGACACACTAAACATCATACAACACGTCAATGTAAAAGATCTATTCAAATTAGGATACTGAACCCGAAAAACTGACCTCCTTTCTTTTCATCAAGGTGCCAGTAGACACAGACTCCATTTTCAGTCTGCAATTACAAGTGGGCAATGAAATCGGTTCTTCCGTTTCATTTCATGGTTACAGCACATTACCGTGAAAAATCGCCTCACCTGATTGGTGTTTTTGAACCTGAGTTGAACAGGCGCAGGAAGGTTGTGAACTTCTGTCACACCAAGCCAAACGCCCAACACATTTCCTCCAATGACGTCAGAGACCGAGGCTGTCTGCGTCAGAATCATTTAATGCGCGCATAGAGAAAACCACAGAATTATAAAATATCAGACATAATATCATCCATATATGAGTGATCACTACAAAACATATGAGTCAGATGGAAAAAGTGCTACTGACCATGAAGAAGGTTTTGTTTAGAACCAGCACAATAAAGTTAAGGTCTTTTCCAATCTCCCCATTCTCATTTTTGCCCTTCTGTACTGCCTCGGAGGGGATGCGAACTATGTATCCTTCTGTCATATTCACCATTGCCTGTTGAACAAAAAGGAAAACACTGGCATGTCTTAACTGCATAAGATACTGAGGCTTGAAGTTTTACCTTTGATTCTTGTGTTTATGTATTTTTGACCACATGATTGTTTTGACACATTAACATGTCTATGCATGTTATTTAATACACATGTATGTGACAGTCATGTACAAGTGTCTGTTAAACACATTAGCGTTTGAGAAACACTGGTCTTACGTTTGAGGACACTTTCTGGAAACTATAGCCTTGCTTGAAACCCCGGCTTCGATCTCTGCAGTTTCTCATTTGATCCTCTATACACCTGAATGAAAACCAAATACAAAAATTATGAATTCGTTTATTAAGCTTTCAGTTCATATTTCTTTATTTTCAAAATGTTTTTTCTTTCCAACTCACCTTGGAAGGTTTTGTGGACTGTATTTCCAACAATGATCTTCAACTAAATTACATGGTGCAGCCACATTTTGGGGAACTGTAAACATTATTGTAATATATGTGTTTGTAAATTTTCATTTATTATTTGTATGTCTTGTAATATCACATTTTAACATCTTAAGTACATTCAATTTGTTACAGCATCATCATTACTAACAGTTACCTGGCTTGGATAATACAAAATTGGCTTTTGAAATATTCAGACTCACCATTATCAGCTATCACCACTATTGTGGAGGATAATATCCAAATAACAAAACAGTATAAGTCTCTCATATCTCTCTCGCCCAGCACTTGTTCGTTCCTTTACTGAGTTTAGAATTCAGAAAGTGCTCATGAAAGCCAATCTCATGTGATTTCTGTGGTTTCCTGTAAACATCACGCAACTTACATTGAATTCCACGGACTTATTAATCTGCTTAGCAACACGAAACCCCATGCCTTCCTACTCCATATTTGCACTCGCATATATTGCAATAAATTGTCACTATTATAATTATTGTAATTCATGGCCAAAAACACACACACACACACACACACACCTGTACTTATATGTTAGATTTATTATTGAATTGTACAACATTTCTAATAATAAAATTACATTTACTAATTTTTATTTACAAATCATAGTTTTAATGTTTTTATTTTGAAATGATGATGTTTTAAAGTTTACAGTTTCAAACAGGAAGACCTTTGTCAACTAAACAGGAAGTGATGTTGCAAACTGCTAATGTCTCTCACTTTGACAGCAAGTGTCTTTTACAGGTCATGTTGCAATCTCTTGTGTCAGTGGGAAATTCTGAGATGAATAAAAAAAAACTGAACTGTTGAAATGCATCTTGGTTCTTATTTGGAGACGTCTGTACTAGTGGATTTAGTATTGTCATAAAGTAGTTCCTTTCTGTTCTTCTTCGCTGTTCCGCACATCCAAATGAAGATATAAAAGCCTGTGAACAGACAGAACAAATTTAATTCCTATACACAACAAATCCATTTCTCAAAATGTACTGAAAAATACATGCTGGTTCATATTTGCATTTATGCATATTGCATATGCAGTATTCAAACGTATGACCTTTGAGCTGCTGAGTGCTCTCGAGTCTTCACATCATCTTTATTTTAGTCTTGGTTTTACAGAGAAATTCCACATCCTCTTATTCGATTGTCAGAAAGCCCTTGCACAACAGTACATTCATATATATACATTTACATTTCACCTCGTATTAGCACTATTCCTCACATGTTTATTTCTTTTCACCAACTAATCGACTTATTTTCCACACATTTAGCATTTGTTTTGCTTTTCTATTGTTTTAATACCAGGAATTTACCTCCCAGTGAGTTTAAGATGCAGAACAGGTAGAGAACAGGTAGGTTTGTATATCCAGAGGTGAAGAAGATCAAACCCCATGTGGTACCCAACAGACACATGAGGCCCAGCACTGTGCCGACATCCTTCCGAGCCAGCATCTTACGATGTCTGTTGTCCACTTTTCGCAGCAAACAGATCTTTATAGATACTGTGATCAGGATTCCTGTGTTGAACACGAATATTAGGGTAAAGTAGGAGATGTTTACGGCATACGTGATGACAGGCTTTATGATCCAGCAACTGCGAGAAACAAAACAAATAGGGTAAGTCGGTTCCAAACTTTGATGCGCAGGCAAATGAATGTGCTACATTTAACTCACATTTCATTTGTTTTATTGGAATCTTGTAATGTCATCTCGTTGATGCCATAAAAAGGTGTAATGCGAAAAGGGATAAGCAAGCCTCCGATGATAACTGCAGGAAATCCTGTCAAAAGGACAATATAACAAAATGAGCCGATGGCTGCGGTATAGTTCGTGATGGTATAAATGTGGATGTATTTCTCACCCCATCCGATCAGAGAGAGCTTGGCCATGTAGTGCCTGATGTAAATGTTAAACACTTTGACCAGAAGAAGGTAGAGGTGCAGGGCTTCAATGGCCATCCAGGTGAAACAAGACAACAGACTGTAGTGAATCGCCACAGCCACAAACACACACACTTCATTTACATTTAATGTGGCAGCCCACTCGCTGAACATAAAGGTGATGTTGAGGAGAAACAGAGCGGCACTCAGAGACACATGGATGCTCCTGGACACGTCTTTCCTGCCATTACTGTAAAACACACACCACCATTATTGATAAGCATGTAAATCTTTTGTATAAGCAGAAGCTTGCACCATAGACCATATTGCAAGATGTTAACATTGGCACTTTATTAATTATAAATAGCATTTTTAAAATCTTACATATATAATAAAAACTCAAAAATATATTTTTTAAACATTTTAAATAAATGTTCTCTTGGTTGTATTTTGTTCAAACATTTGATTAAAGAACTAAAACAGGAAGTTATTTTGGACCAGCGTTGAACCAATGTTCTTTACATCATTCAAAAAGGTCTATAGGCTACATATTATTTAGTATTGCTCTTCAGAAGCAACATATTTAACAATTTACACCAAATTTGCCATTAAGTTTGTGGATAAAAAGAATCGGACCTTTCGTATCAAACCAAAATGATCTGCAGAATTTAAAATGTTCTTATTTTTTAAACATCAATGATTAGTTCAATGTTAAACATTTCAATGTAGTCAAATTTTATTTGCATAAAACAAAAGCCGGTCAAAGAAAGATGCAATGCGTTCAGGCCTTTCTGTTCAACACTGGAACAGAACGGTAGCAATAAATTCTGATAAAAGGCATATCATCATTGAATGATTTCTGTATTTAACAGGGCCATCAGTAAATGCGTCAGAATTAGCCATGGCTATTATTATTATAAGGTTCTATCTGCATTCTGAGCAGTTTTGAGATAATGAACTTTAAAGTTTTTGCATTCCAATTGACTTCCAAACTATTTTGCTTTCTAAAAAGTTCCAAAATGTACACAATATAAAGATCCTAAAACATCACCTTATGTAAATAAGTCGTCAAATGTCAGATAGAACCATATAATTCTACGTCGACGAAATTTAGTGATATCTTTTTTTTCCAGAGCAAAAGCAGAAAGAACATTACCGGTCAATAATATAGGACAAGATGGAGCAGCCACTAAAGAACGCAGACAGACCGCAGCCTATGTAACTGATTATTGACAGTATTTTCCAGTGTTGTTGGTCGATCTTCAGCTCAGTCTATTTAGAGAAACAGGGATGAGGTGATATTCAAAAGTGTCGGCACACAAAGTAAATCATTCATTTCTATCCGCTTCCTTTACTCAGGATTGATGGCTAAACACTCACCAGAAGCACAGCAAAAGGGGTCGTATGGTTACACAGACATTCCACAAAACTATCATTGATCTGGTTGTGCATACAGCCTTTGGTTTTCCAGAGGTCGTCTTCTGCCGTAGCTGACATTAAACAAAAAAAATCCATATTTAATATTTGAAAGACTAAACCATATCATGCTACCAATAAAAACATACCTTTTTCATCAAAAAACTGACAAGAAATGCTGTAGTTCTTAAACACAAAAACAGAATAAAAAACCTTAAACATAACCAATTACATATTTGGGAAATTCAATTTTGAGAACATGAAATGTACATACTTTGTCGATAGATAGATATGGAGTTATCAATGGGAAATGCATTTTAAATGGATTGGTCAAATTCATAATGTTGTGGTCGGGAACTTCGATGCGTATGACCTTTGACACAACAACTCCATTTTTCAGATGGAACTGAAAATATTTGAGAAACGTTATAACAACAACCACAACTGCTTTCTAACAATCAATCAGGCATTCAATACATTTAAAAAAAAAAGTGATGATTTGACCTTACCGTAAATTGTTTATCAGAAGCGTAGGTAACTATACCAACTTTGTGCTGGTCTTGTGAGACATTTTGGAAAGCCTCCACTGGAATCCATGTTTGAATTTGAGTGCTTTCATTAAATAACTTAATAATAATAATAATAATTAAAGTTACATAGTATTAACAAAATATCAATAATTAAGAGTATTCATATCACGCTAATGATACAAAAATATATGGAAATATACTGGAAGATATAATGTATAAATGTATCAAATATAATACAATACATTCAATATTATTTCAATATATTGGAATCAAATATATATTAAACGATTGAACAAATTGAGAGTAAATATTTTCTTTGCATGGGACAGTTAAATCCCCTTACTTTGTTTTTACACTTTACATAAGCACACAAGGTAAATCAATATAGTTAAAGGAAATGTTCACCAACAACTTTCATTTACTCGCCCTCTTGTCATTTCAAACCTGAATTACTTTCTTTTTTTTTGCAGAACACAAAAGAAAATATTTTAAAGAACAACGATGGAACACATTGACTTTTGTATCTATACAATAGATGTGAACGGATACCGCCGTTGTTCCATTACCAGCATTCTTTAAAATATCTTCTATGTGTTCTGCATATGAAAGAAAATCATACAGGTTTAAAATGACAAGAGGGTGAGTAAATGATGAACTATCCCTAAAGTAACCGTTTACTGTCACAAACAATTAGGTGAAATAAACATGAATTATTAATATTATGAGTTATTCCAGAAATAATGTAAACGAAGTACAAGACATATGAGATTGGAGTCTTACAAGTGGAACGGCAACTGGTACAGAGCCTGTCGTGTTTGAATCCATCTTAACCACACTCAAGGTAAGATCCTCACCACTGTAGTCCTGGGATTGTTTAGACATATTTATAATGCTGTTTATGACTTTCATTTCCACACTGCATATAGAATAAACATGTTCAGAAGATCATACTTTAACAAAGAGTCTTTTTAACTTTAACAAAGCATCAACTTACCTAATGTACTTAACATAGATTTCTTTACTGAAGTTTGTAGAACACATTTTTTTAATCATCTGAATGTTGAACAGATCTTGCGGGATCTTCATCCATTTCTCTTTTCTGTTCAAGAGATTACTTATTTCAGTTTCCATGCACACTATCATGCTACAAGATGAGTTACCATCTTCTGCGCTACCTGGAAGAATAAGTTAACAGCTAAGTAAAATACAGGCCTAAGAATGCACATTTCCCTAAACGGTGTAAATGCAATAAACACTCTATTGTGTATGTAAGATACTCTACAGTAACATCTTGCTTACCTATGATGAAGTCCACTTTGGTATTTTTATTATTTTCCGCACGTATGTATATTTCTTTTTGTGTGGTGGTTTCGTTTTCAAAGAAATTGTAAAAGGAACATTCAATATAGCATGAGAAATTCCCAATATTACAAGTTAAACCTTTAACGGTGTCCTTAACGGTAATGTTGAGTCCAGCTGAGATGGTAAGCTCTATACTACTGTCATTGTTTCGCATTATAATTCCTTGACAAATAAGAAAAGAAAAATCATGAGATGTTTGGGATTTTGGAAAAATGCTGATCCAAATAAACATCAATTTAAAAATAGTTCTGTTATAGGATAGGCTTGGGTTAGTTGTAACTTATTTAATAGGCTACTTAAATACAAGTCAAGTAATACATGTATTAACCTATCTCTTAGGTCATGAATGTCTATCTGAGGTAGACAAATCGAATCAAAATAACCTAGTTGGACTTGTCAATCTTTAGTTAAACTGGCGTTAGGGATTTCTTTAGTGTACCAACTTCCTATTATTACAAATAAGTGGTTTTTAATAGTTACCATCATGTGCAGGACAAGCTGCTACACCATCTACGTTACGGATCACGACCAGAAGCAGTGTCATATATGCAACTATGTGGAACAACTTTGAAACAAAAGGTTTTTTTATAGAAAAAAATGAAAATTACAGACAATACAAACAACAAATGGACAGTAAAACCGTCACAGACAAACTGACAGTAAAATCATACATTTAATTTTTCATTATATATTAGTCAAAAGTTCCTTTATTCTATTACCATTCATTTAACTGTAATAAACCGCAAACAAACACTTTCTACCATCAAATATAATATTTTCTAAATAATTTTTCCTGGCTTACCATTCTGCTTTCCATGGAAGTTGTGAGAGCTCTGTAATGCACATACTAAGAACTAAACATTAGCCAAACTCAAATTTTGTGGCTTCAGAAATCCCGCCCTGGGCTGTACACAACGGGCACTCTTTTCTCCACACTGAAACTTTACAGCAATCATTTGCATTTATATAATACTTGACCCATTTTTCTGTTTACAGAATACACAATGGCAAAGAGCAGTAAACTCACATCTGATCATAAAATCATAACTGCATGCTGCATGTTTTAATTCTGACACCTGAGAAGTGCCAGAGCTTCTCTGATCTGAGGTCTGTATATACAGAACCAAAGAACCAAATTTTAAGCATCTTTTCTGGGTCTGGGTTTCTAATGCGTGAAGCTGGAGCTATCTTTAAACTAACATTTATTGACACACACATCACAGACTTTCAGGAAATAATGCATTGCAAATGAAGACAAATGCATTTGCCTACCTAAACATGTCTTCCATGCGTCACACAAAATACTCTAGAAAGATTGAAAAAACTGTTTCATCATTTATTAGTATTGATGGATGTTCAAAACAAACAATTCAAAACAAATGTTTTCTGCTCATTTCTTTAGCTTTGCATTTACTGAATCCACTTTCATTTTCTTGCTTTTTTCTGTTTTATTCTATTCAATTAAATACTCATTTAAAATTAAAACTACGATTAGGGACATACTAATTTTAATTTCGAATACTTTTCAGGTTATATAGTCAAACGGGGCCACAGAGCATAAAGACTCACGGTGCTTCCCAATAAAGCCTGCGCACCTGCGCACTTGAAGGCCACATTTGAAGGCTGCATACGTCATCGAGGTTTATTGTTTCAGACAGGGCTGTCCTTGAGAAGGGTCTGGCTGCAGAACTGCACTTGCTATGGCAAACCGTTTCGACATATAATATCCCTGGCAGTACTAGTCATAATTTAGTTTTGACTAGTCAAAATTCCTATTCCAGATATCTCTTTTGTAATTTTGACTCGTCGCAATTGCAATTAGTATATTTACAATGTTATTGTGGCTAGTCATATTCCTCCATTGACTTGCATTGAAAAATATTTTCAGATATCTACAAATGAGTTTTAACTAGTAGAAATGGCAAATAAAGATATCTCTATTTGATTTTGTACTAGGCATAATTCCAATTAGAGATATCTCGAATAAAATGTATACTAGTGATAATTTAATTAGAGATATCTCTAACTAAACTACCAACAGTATAATTTATAATTAGAGATATCTTTAACTGGTGTCTGACTAGTCATAACCACATTTAAGATATCTCTAATTAATAATTTTTAAAGATATCCAAAATACATTTGTAGATATCAAAAAGTAATTTACTACTAGTCAAATTGTAGATATCTTGAATTCGTTTTTGACGAGGCAAAACATAATTAGAGATATCTTGAATTGAAATTCTTCCTAGTAAAATCTCATTTAAAGATATCTGCAATTTAATTATAAATATATCTCAGTCTGATTTTTGACTAGGGAGATCTTTCTTTGCACATATCTTCATTTAGCTTTGTGACTAGGAAGAATTTCAATATCTGGAATAAACATTCTTACTAGTCAAAATTACTTTATAGATATCTAAAACATACATGCAAATACACCTTTGCTAAGCCCCACCTTAAGCGTTTTATTAACCAATCTTTCCTTGGAAACTGTTGCCATCCACCATTTTGTCAAAGAATTGTATAATAAAGGTCCTACATCTTTGTGTCATCCAAACTGCTTTAAACAGAAGTCATTTAAAAGTATGGAAATAAAAATGTTACTGGTGCATATGTAAAAGTAGCATAAGCATAGGGTTTTGTCAAATTCAATATCATTAAGTAGGATAATGTTGAGATGGGTGTGCTGTGGATTAAATTGTGTTCGCCTTTATTTTAAACGAACACATTTAAGATTAGCATCTGTATAGTGGTGCAACATTTTAAAATATTTTAATGCACTGGCGCTCATCACTGAACACAGCACAACATCACCATCACCGATCTCTTGCTATAATACAGTACAATATACTTTTGCAAGCCATTTAAACATTTAACAGCTAGACTGGATATGTGTTGCAAATATCTGTATTTCAGTTTTGCCTCGTCAAAAATAACATCTCAGATATCCGCAATTACATTCTTCCTATCCATAATTGTCATTTCAGATATCCACAAAGAAATTACATCACTTTTGCCATTCATTCGCATGGGGTTTATCATTACAGATATCTACAATTCAGTTGCATATATCCACTATGTGAATTACGGATATCTGTAACTGAATTGCAGATATCTGTAATTCAGTTTTGCCTAGTCAAAACTGCATTACAGATATCTCTATCTGTCGTTTCGACTTGTCACAATTACGTTACAGATATCTTGAATGACAATTTCAACTATTCAAAATGTAATTACGACATTACGGTGATATCTATCAATGTTAATTCCGGATAGTCAAACTTAACTGTTAAATGTTAAAATGGCTTGCGATAGAACGGCTTGCCATAATACACTTGCACTCTCAGACACCTTCGCTTCCTCTGCAAGTGACGTCAATACCTGCACTCTTCGCGCTGCTTGCGACGTCATTTTCAATAGACATGTAGTACAAGTATCAAGTATGTGTCGGATTGAGAACATTTTGCGGTCATTGCCGTAAGTTTAATAAAAATGTTTTGTCCATGTAAGATATTATATTTAAATCTCCAGTATACAAAATTATGTTGTTCTATGTTTGTTTATACAAAGAGTTTGTGTAGCTGAACTAGCCAACCATAGCCTAGGCTAATATCACTGTCCGTCACTCGTACATAAACATAGGCTACATATATTATCGTCCGTTTAAGTAGGCTATTTGTGTAAGTTTAAGGTTAAATTGAAAGGTTGTTTAAAGGTTTGTGTTTCTGTTTAGGGTCCTACAAAGTATGTTGTCTCTCAAAAACATCCATGTTTATACCTCTAACTTTACCTCTTTTAAAATGGAAAACTCGTGCATAGACTGATGTCTGAAATCTATCATCAGGGGTTTAGTAAAGCAGAACATATTGGTAATATATACATATATATATATATTAGCCTATCATTTAATATATACATCGTCTGAGAATTTACATTTTTAAATTTTTATTTTAAAGTCACATTTATAACGCTGAAATTGCCCACCTGATAATACCCTTGATAATTTACTTTGCCGTTATAAATATAACAGGCATGCTTTATTTTAATGCGAAATCAAATAATACAAATATATTTGATCTAGAGAGAGAAATTGTCTTTAACGCGTCTTGTCACCTGGCAACGGCAGCAGCTGTTCGGAAACACATTTCCGGTTTATTTGTGTCGACTGCAAGTGACGTCACCTGCAGAGGAAGCGAAGGTGTCTGAGAGTGCAAGTTTATTATTATACCACATAATAACGAAGGTGTAAATTTAGCATTAGACAGGATTAACCAAATATTTACAATATCTGCAACATTATCCAACCTAAAATCCACAAATAAAATAAACAAGAAGCCTGCAAATGATAGGCTAAATGGTTTGACAATAACTATAAAAACCTTAGAAAAGAAGTAAGAATTTTACCAAATCAGAAACACAGAGATGCAGACAATGTAAACACATGCCAACTCTACCATGAAAAACTTAAAGATTACAAAGACACCCTAAGGAAGAAAAAGAAACAAGATATACAAAATCAGTTAAGAGCAATTGAACATTCTTTAGAAACAAACCGTTTCTGGGAACATTGGAATGCACTTAATAAATCTCATTATGAAGAATTACCCATTCAGAACAGAGATGTATGGATAAACCACTTCTCTAATCTCTTATCACTCTTATTGGTCTTATCACCAAAATACCGCACATCCGATCATAGGCCTATATACGCTCTTCATACTTTAATTGACAAAGAAACCAACCAAAATAAAAGAAAGCTCTTTGTTGACTTCAAAAAAGCTTTTCACTCAATCTGGTATGAGGGGCATTTTCTTCAGTTAATTCAATGTGGCACTGGAGAAAAAACCTACGACACAATCAAATGAATGTTCACGAATAACAAATTCGCAGTTAAAATAGGCAACAAGCACACAGACTTCCTCTCCCAGAGTCGTGGGAAGCATACATTTTATACGTTTTTAAAATATGCCATATAATATATAAAAACTATATATATATATATATATATTTATAAATCTTTTAAAATATAAACTGTATGCTTTTTTGCAGCAGTTATACTTTATGCTTACGATATGCCATTAAAACAGTGACATCTGCTGACGGACACCATGCTGCGTTGTCACAGGAACACGCCAGCTGAAATAATGAAGAAAATAAGTCGAGGGAGTAGGGCATAGGAAGGATCACTTCCATTTGAATCTTTCTCCATGACAAATTTTGCGACGGTTCGGTACGATTACACGTACCGTTACACCCCTGAGATGAATTGATAAAATGAATGCAATATTTGTAAATCAACATTATAAATATTAATAAAACCGTATTTATGTAAATATAAATAACAGTATATTAACAATTTACAATAAGGCTCTACTAAGAGCTTTTAATATTTCATTTTACAATCTTAATCCATAGGGAAAAAAATAAAACTGTAGTGAAATTTCTTGCATTTTTAAACGAAGAGCCTTATGATCTAGATTGATTTGATCAGTGGATCAAAGTGGTTTTATGTTTTCATTGAAGAATTCTGCTTATGATTGTCAGTGTAGGTTACAGTGAATGAAGATTTTTGATCCTCTTGCTGTTTTTCAGGCCTTGCTGTCAGACACATCCACAGAAAGATGCAAAACCCTACCAAAATAAAAAGCAATATATGCTAAAGTTTCATTCAAACACATACTGATTTAATACACAGCTTGAATGTACAGAACATATATTTCTGGGTAACCCTACCTTGCAGTGAGTTTAAGATGCAGAACAGGTAGAGAATAGGATAGTTTGTATATCCAGAGGTGAAAAATCCCAAACCCCATGTAGTACCCAAGAGGCACATTAAGCCCAGAACCGTGCTGACATTCTTGCAGACGTTCACTGTTATGGTCTTGTCTGCTATTCGTAGCATGAAGATCTTTACGGAAACTGTGATCAGGATTCCAGTGTTGAACAGGAATATGAAGGCTAAGTAGGAAATGTTCACAGCATAAGGGATGAAAGTTTCTGTTGTCCAGCAACTGAAATGAAAAAAAAAACCATGGTTAATAATTAATTAATAATTTTAATAATTACAGAGATGTGTCAAAGTGATAGTTTATCCATAAATAAAAATTCTGCCATCATTTACTCACCTTCCTGTCAATACAAAAGAAGATATTTTGAAGAGTGTTGGTAACCGCGGCAGTACCCATTGACTTGCATTGGTTTTGTGTCTATACAGCACAAGTGAATGGGAAACGCCGTTGTTTGGTTACCAACATTTTTCAAAATATCTTCTTTTGTGTTCTGCAGAAGAAAGAAAGTCATACAACTTTGATATTTGTAAATGATGACACACTTTTCATTTTTGTGTAAAAACAACACAGTATTATTTTACAGCAGTATTATAATGTTAGGACTTACATTTTCGATTGTAAGTTCATACCATACAAAGGATGACCGCTATGAACTGCAAGTAAGCCTCCAATTAGAATAGCTGGGACTCCTTTTAAGAGGTGAAGATCCCAGAATGAGCCACATTTTGAAACTTCTTTATAACTATTATATATGTTAGTATAAATGTGGATGTATTTCTCACCCCATCCGATCAGAGAGAGCTTGGCCATGTAGTGCCTGATGTAAATGTTAAACACTTTGACCAGAAGAAGGTAGAGGTGCAGGGCTTCAATGGCCATCCAGGTGAAACAAGACAACAGACTGTAGTGAATCGCCACAGCCACAAACACACACACTTCATTTACATTTAATGTGGCAGCCCACTCGCTGAACATAAAGGTGATGTTGAGGAGAAACAGAGCGGCACTCAGAGACACATGGATGCTCCTGGACACGTCTTTCCTGCCATTACTGTAAAACACACATCATCTATTTAGACTATTTGTTACACACAGAAATGTCACTGCAAATCATTGTGTATTTATTAAAGCCACTAACGTAAAATAAAACAATACAATGTTTGTACAATGTGTTTTGTGCAATGTTAATTATTACTATGCAAAAATAAATCATGGAATAAGAAATAATGTAGGCCTAATTCAGAGATCACAAATGATATGCATTTGTTGAAAACTGAAGAAATTGCACCTGTAGATAATATAGTTCAATATGGAGCAAGCAGAAAATACAGCAGACAGACTGCAGCCTATGTAGCTGATGTATGACATGATTTCCCAGTGCTGTTCATCTATGCTCTTCAACTCCACCTGTTCGGAGTGAATGGAGCACAAAGGGAACAGTGGCGTATAACAGAATATTTCCATCCTTTACTTTATTTATTAATGTGTTGCATAGAAAGCTTCTGTGGGTTCTCACCAAAAGCACAGCAAATGCAGTCATATGGTCACAGGAGCACTCCACAACATAATCGCTGATGTTTTTAGTGAAACAACCATAATCTCTCCAAGTGTTATCTTGATATAAAACAAGAAATGGAATAAAAATCCATATGTCAATACCTGTATATACCATACAGAAAAAAAACTATTTGATTTTTGTTTTACAAAGAAAAAACAGCATATTAGTGAGAAAAAAAGTTGTACCTTCTTCATCATAGAACTGACAGGAAAGAGTGTTGTTGTTCTACAAATATCAAAAACAAATAAAACAGAATAAACTAAGCATGATAACGTATGTGAGAATCAGAAAAGTTCTATCAGATGTTACTTACAGTTGTCATATTGACTGGGAAATGTATTCTAAGTGGATCGGTCAAATTGACAATATCACATCCAGGAATTTCAATCCGTGTGACTTTAGATATAATAAATGCATTTTCAAGTTCAAGCTGTTAAAATAACAGTAAAAGAAAGACAGTACATTTAAATTGAATTTAAATCATTATTTTATATGATGTTATTATTGT
Source organism: Oreonectes daqikongensis (assembly GCA_026939265.1). Taxonomy (NCBI): domain Eukaryota; kingdom Metazoa; phylum Chordata; class Actinopteri; order Cypriniformes; family Nemacheilidae; genus Oreonectes; species Oreonectes daqikongensis. The sequence continues at coordinate 2,018,192 of JAOTQM010000434.1, read as the reverse complement.
AATTCTAATGATTTTACTTTTTTACATCAATGGCAAACAGTCAAGAAAAGTAAAATAAATAAAATGTGCTCACGGTAAATTGCACATTAGAATCGTAAGAAACTACACCAACTTTCTGCTCTTCTTCTGAGACGTTTTGAAAAATCTCCACTGGAATCCATATCTGTGCTGCTTGTGTATCATTAAACAGCTTGAATGAATAAAGATGAACATGACATCAAATAAAATTACATTGAATTAGTTACTGGATAATACTGCAAACTTTGGTAACACTTTACCATAATACATTATAAAGGGTTATTAAAGGGTATGATGCATTATAATTTTTCATAGTAAAGAATTATAACCAAATTAAAACTAATGTATTGATAAGTGTTATAATGTATTAACTGTAGTTACAATTATTCATGAGACATAACAATACATTATTAGGTATTACAAGGCATAATTAATACATTAAAACTACTTTTATAATGCATTTCACAGTAAAGTGTAAACTTTTGGGTAAATAAAAATAGATTTGAATGACATTTTGATTGTCTACACTGAAACAAATCTGTTGGATTAACATATTTGATATTTGATATTTTTTAAGAAGATATTACCTTAACAGAGCTTAAGCTATAACCACAAAACTCAAAAATATAACAAACTCTAAATCTCAATGAACATTAAACACTAACAATTGTTTCTCTGAGAAAACACATAAAACAACACAAGACTGCTCCAAATGCAGTCTTACGCAAAGCATGCTGGGAACTGGAAATCCTCTGCCCAGTTAAAAAAAATGTTATGTTAACATAACTCAAATGATTAATGTAGTCCATTAAAAAATGAATCAACTGGAAAGGTAGGTTAAAGCTGTATAATGGGGATTCTTACCTTTGAAGCATTGACTGATATAAGATGGTCTATTTTGTTTAAGTTGATCTTAACCACAGCTATGTCAAGATCCTGAAGTGTCAAGATCTTAGTTTTATTAATAGAGGTTATATTGATAAAGTCGTGTATGATTTCATTCTCTTGTCTGCATAAGGATAACATCAATAGTAATAAAAAAGTAAACACCATAAATTTTTTGATCTTTAAAAATAGTCAACTTTTACCTGTTGAAGGTTTGTGAAGCTGTCTTGTTTTTAAACATTTCTGGACATGTTATCTTCCATTCTTGAAAACATTCTAGCATGCTAGCGGGGTCTGAGTGGCATTTGGCTTTTGGATCTTTAGTACATTGTATGTCATTTCCATTCTGTTTGTTTAAAGTGCTGTTCTGTGTTGTAGAGTCTTGATCCTTTTTATCCATAGTTTTAACTTGAGTGATTTCAGATGACTTTATTGGATCTGGTCAATGTAAAAGATAATGTTGTGTCAAAATAATATCCCAAGTAAGCACACATTTGCCCACTTGATTATTTATTTTATATGGTGGTTCATTATTATCATCAGCCATAAATAAATATTTAGCAGAAATGCATATTGATGAATTAATGTTTACATAAATTTGTTAAATAAAATGTCATGTGAAATCCTGAAAATGGAGGCGAATCTATGCCCTTGTTTTAAATCTATGGAATGCTTAAAAAACAGAACTTTGTTATGATACAAGACTAGTGATTCAGGTTCTTTAAGAAGTATATTCATGGGTAGGATCTTATCTTAAATGTCCTCTTAAGAACTTACCAGATTTTGTTGTTGTTCCTGCATCCACACTATAAATCACAGTTATATATAGGAAAAGTTTCATACATTCAGCTCTGTGGAGAAATGTATAAATCAGACAAAGTGTATGAACAGAAACTGTTGTAATGTAAATGTTTATTAGGACAAGAAAAGGTATTTTATATTTTTTTATTGAAATTTTGTTTTTCTATTAGAATATGCAGTTTTAAATATATTGATGTGTAGTCTTTCACTCACCTAACCATTTTCTTCTTGAAAGATTGATGGAAGTTGTGCAGCTCTTTACGGCAACTTTGTAACTCATACAATGAATTTTAAGCGAAAGGTCAAACACAAATCTTGTGGCTTTAGACACACACCCACTGCGCCACACTAAAGACATCACATTTGTTTGTCAATTAGGTTAACATAATATACATTGCATAGTTATTATCATTTGATATATATTATAATATATTATATATTATGAGTTCTTTTAAGTTATGTTTTTTGGCCTTTTTGGGTTTAGATATAGGACTATAAAAGTGCTGCCCACTCTCATGGCTCCCACGTTACTTTTAATTGTATTTAAAAGTAATGTTTAAAAACATTACCTGTCTATGTTTTGCCTACTCTTCTTATTTCTGATCTTATCTAGATAATTATTATGATTCTTTTATATGTTAAAAACATGAAAACAGTTTTATTTCTACTTACTGTAAATTAACTTGTAAAATCCATACAGTACTGTATCTTATGGTATGCTGATACCATCACTGTATCATAGTAACACAACAGAACTGTATATTGTCATCATATGTGGCTATATGAGTTGATGGAAAATGACTTCCTTTTAAAAACATTTGAATGATGGACAAGTACAGCTTGTAATTTGACTAGCATAGCTTTGAAAAAAAAAGAAAAAAAGTGACACATGTTTATGCAATATTTAACAAGTATGTATTTGCAATATTTATACTACAATGTGTTATCTTTGTTTTAATTTTGTAAAGCCATTTTACAATATTTTAGCTGTGGGCATGAATCACACGAAGACATAGTTTTTTAATTATTTTATTTATAGGAATAGTCAATGGTGGTAGTCAATGTGGTCCAAGAACTGTTTGGTTACAAGCATTCGTCCAAATATCTGTGTTCAACCAAACAAGGAAATTCATACATGTTAGGAACAACTTTGAGTAATTCATGACAGAATTTTCATTTTTGGGTGAACTATCCCTTTAATGATATTCTTTCAAAATGACAATTATGTTACGGTATATTTACTTTAAGAATTGATGTTGACAAAAATATAACTTGTATCAAGTTTAAAGAACTATGAAAATGGTACTGCCTGCTGATGTTTTTGCATAATTCACAGTACCGATTGCATAGCAACAACATTTGAACAGTTTCTGCTTTTAACATATAGGCCTACTGACTAACCTAGAGCTATTAGAAGTTGTTATATGTTTTACAGCTATAGTATAAATCATTCAGTTATTATGCTCGACCGAATGCCCTCTGTAAATTAAGATAAATAAGATAAGATAAATATAAAATATTTATTATATAATTTTAGTTAAGATAATTGCTTTCCCTTATTTTTTTCCTTGTAAATTCGACATGTTGTTTACAGTTTACAAACTGCTTGTACAAATTTACAACGTTAGTATGAATCCAGTTGTATTTAAATTTCTAACCACAAGAGGGTAATGTAAGCTGTTTAATCCAAAATACAACACGTGTGATATATTGACATTACAGGTTAACAGTAGATTAGCCTCCATGCACCAGATTTGATTAATAAATATATGCATTGTTTGCTTTTTCCAATTACCCCAAAATCATATAAACCTTGCATAGAAGAACCATTTTTGGTTCCACAAGGAACCATTCAGTCAAAGGTTCTAAAGAACCATCTCTATAATCTGAAGAAGCTTTTATCACCTTTTGTGAGACAGAAAGATTCTTTTGTAAAGGTTCTTTACGAAACTATTTAGACAAAATGGGTTCTTCTATGGCATCGTGAAGCACCTTGTTTTTTAAGAGTGTAATGCTATGTCAAGCATACAAAGAGTAATAGATTGAGATTTGTTAACAAGCACTTTAATTAAACAAGAGTTAGAAAATCTGCTGTGCTGGGTCAAATATGAACAGAGAGTGGAAGAAATTAAAGCGAAAGTTCAATGCATTGCCCTTTTAATAACTTGTTCAAATGAATTGATGTTCCAGCCTTGTATAACTGAATACGTTTTTGGTTTAATTAAAATTCTAAAATGAAGATTATAAGGTTTTATTTGGGGGCCGTAAAGCAATGCACTTGACACAAAGGGGCCTTACAATGAAAAAGGTTGAGAACCACTGTAGAGAGTTCAAATGAACCCCAATGTTCTCATGTGGGCCCTGAGAGACCCAAAAAGTTATTTGCTCCAAAATGTTATAATATCCCACACTTACGTTTGATGTCTTAGAGATTCTTAATGTGAAAACAAATTCTCAAGTGCTTTTGGTAACACTTTTACATTAATCCATTCATTACTATTGGTTAATGGACGTGAACTAACAATATAAGCAATATGTTGTCACAGCATTTCTCTTTGTTTTGAACTTGCTAAAGTGCATTTTATTGAGATTAATTTAAAATCCTGTTAAGAGAAATATCTTTGTACGCCCCGACTGGATTTTGTGCCCCTCCCCTCCGGCACATGACAGCGGGACGCGGCGCAAAGTCCGAACACGAGGGCGTTGCAAACGCCACACGAGCGCACAGCGGATACAAAGTGGAAGCGGTCCAGGAAAACGTGGATCTTTACCGCGAAGAAACCCATCATATTACATTTTTACAAGCTGGGCGACCATTCAGAGCAGGTGTCATAACGCGTCGTTGTCATCTGCTTACAATTTGAGCGCTGTTGCATGGTGGTCGACCAAAGGCTTCGTTGTTTTATTTCTCATTTAACCAGCGTGTTTCAACCCCCTCGTCACCGTCAATTACAACAACTGCCGATATTCATGCTGCGTCCACCGAGTCGTAATCCTAAAGGAAATTGCAACTTAGTTTTGCGCGTCGCGTGCTTTGAAGTAACGTTAGGTTGTAGCTATTATTAATTTTGTGAGCACCACGTGAGGGGGATGCAACGAGTATTAAGTGGGCACACCCGCGGGATATGATAGCCTACCTGACCACTCAGAAACTCAGACCAGAGCAACGGACACTGACTTTTGGCAGGACTTGGGAGTCCTTTTTACTATAACAGCGTTTAAAATGTACTTTTGACACTGAAGGACCCGTGCATTTATGCAGACGGACACAAGCCAGCCACTTTCGTTGCTTTTTTATGTGATTTATGACATTAATGTTGTTTTTGGTACACGTTTTAGGAGGACTGATTATTTTAAAGAGCGCATCATCGAAACGCACGAAACTAAATTGCATTGAATGCATTTTACGGTTTTTCCATTTAAACTATATACAGTTTAATTCAAGCGTCTTTTGATATATGTTTGAAGAGAAGAGGACATCACAACAATAAATTCGGCATCACAGTCAGCTGGCTGATCCCGGTGAGCATGGCGGTATTATGGGATGACCCGATGTCGTTACTGTGGAGACGGACTCTTATTTATTCTATTCTGATGATTTACATCACGGATGTGCGCACCTTAGGAGACGAATCCTTCAATGGAGAGGTAAATATATTCAACTTCAGTTTTATTTTTTATAATCACAAATCACATTTTTCTATCACGAACTGCTCATTCACACAAGAAAACCACAAACTTGTCACACAATTGTGCTAAGCAACTATATGTAACCACTTATGTTATGTTGTCTTGTATTGCTTTGCCTTTGTATAAAGCTCACGTTTTGAAACATGGATCAACCATATAACGTTTGTATGTCTTTTAATGATTAATACATTGTGTGTTAGTCTCTGTAGAGCACAGCTCCTTATGTCTCTGGGTCTGGATTTCATTGGACAGCTGATTTTCTTCCACCTGTAACCCGGCATGTGAACGGTTGTAACATTTTAAGAGCAATTTAGGAACTTGTTCCCAAAGGCATGGCTCTTGAAACACAAGTTTTCTACACTTCGAAGGCATTTAAGATTTTTCATGTTGGGTATAAACTGTTGCAGTGTGGTTTGAGGTTTGTTTGTGGTGTACCACCACATGTATGCAGTGCTGCAGTGGTCGAAACCCTGTCATTTGTGGTCTGGCACTGCAAATTTTCTGAATTTCAGAAATGTTTCACCAAATCTGACAACAAACCTCATATTGGTTTTGAGGTGTCAGTGGCTTTAAAGGGATACTTCAGTCAAGAATTTCCCTATGTTTTACTTACCCTCAAGGCATCCTTTGTGAATATTACCTTCTTCTAGAAGAATTATGCATTCGGAGTTATAATACCACGTATCCTTTTTTCTTCCAGGCGGTAGAATGGGAGTGAATGGGGTATGAGTTTTTGAAGCTCCAAAAAGTGCATCCATCGAACAAAGAACTGCTTGACACGGCTCTGTGGTCTTAACAAAGGTCTTCTGAAGCAGATCGATGCGTTTGTTCAAGAGAAATATCCATATAGATATCGTTATTAACGATAATGTCTAACTTACATTATCCATTGGATACACGTTGTTCCAGCAAATGACGCAAGCATGTCGTAAGTTCCAGTGATGGAAGCGCCAACAAAGAGGAATCAGCCAAACAAATCGAAAAATGCTGCGTTCACCACCGAAACTTACGACAGACCTGCATCAATTGCCGGAACAACACGGCTACCACATCTGCTATATTACCTCTTACTTACTTTTTATATATAGTGCTAGAGCATATATGCAGGTAGTGGTAATCTTCTACAACACAGGCAGTTGCAGTATTTTCTTTAAATGTGTATTTTACATGTTTCATTTTCCATTAGTTCTTAAAATAAAATTACAAACACATTCAGGTCTTGAAAGGTGTTTACGGTACTTTTCAAGGAGCCAGGTTTTATTCTTCAGATCTGTAGTTTGACCTTTAGTCCACTCTAAACCTATAACTGGTGTCAATTCTTTTGGACAGCTTATGAGTAATTCTAGATCACATATGTAGAATGACAGCTGATGACAACCAAGTTTATGGTTTAGACCCTGCCTTGGAGAAGGAGCTAAAGTGTTCCTCCAAAAAGGTTCTTCGGAACTAAAGTTCCGTCCGGTTCCTGCGGTGCGAACACAACATAAAGCAGGTACTATCTATGAAATCGTTCCTCATTTCGTCATCATTTACTCACTCTTTTTTCTGCAGAACACAAGAAGATATTTAGAAGATTGCTGGGAAACCAAAACTGTCAATTGGTCCCCATTGACTTGCATTGGTTTTGTGTCCATGCAATAGAAGTCAATGGAGACCAATGGTTTTTGGTTACCAACATTACCAACTTTTCTGTTTTGCAGAAGAATGTAAGTCACACAGGTTTAAAATATCATAAGGGTGAGAAAATGATGACATTGTTTTTGGGTGAACTACTCGTTTAAGAAATCCTCATATGCCTTATCATGCGATCATGCGATTTTAACTTCTTGAATTTTTGTCACTGTGAGTGAGCAATAAAAAATTCAAAGAGGAACTTTTGTATCCTCATTTCTAATGTAATGTAAAATGATAAGTGAGGCATATTCCTTTGAAGTGTATCATGAGTGACAAAGAAAGCTTGTGTGACCATTGAACATAACACAAACAAAGTAGACGCTCGAGTGAGAATAGGGAGTGTTGAGTATGTGTGTGGGTGTTGGTCAAAGAGTCTTTTGTTGTTCTCCTATTTGCGATACAATAATTCATAGCAAAGCATTGCATTCTCTCTCCCAAACATAGATATGACTTTAACCAGCTTGCAACAAACATATATCTTCAGGTGGTGGATTATCCATATGTTGCTTTCAGCTTGTAAAGATTCTGTTTCACTCACTGAAAGTCTTATATATGAGATATATAAGTGAGTCATGACATGTGGATAAAGAAAAATATAAGGAAATCTTTTAAATGATAGTGCTTGGGAAAGTGAGAAGGTGTAGCTTGTCATTCTGTGCTTCATGTGATTGGTGAAGTCAACAGCTGTTTTCTAAATGGGTCACAAACAGAAACGGGATGAGATGTTTAGGCCTGCAGGGCTCCTGAGGCACAACAATGAGACTTGTGTTCAGCTGACTGCATTCAGAAGTGTAGCAAGATAGAGACAGAACAAACTCAAGCGGGATTTGGGTGGGGGGTATGAGAACAGTAGAACAGAAGGAGCCGACTCTATCACTTCCTGAAACATTATCACACTTTTGCGTTTAACCCCTGGAGTGCCACTTGTTATATCCGTCTCTGTTATTGGGCATATCAGGTCCATCTCCCGTTCTCTGAGGTCTGTTTGTGCGTGGTCTGGTCTGCCTCATTATAAACGTGAAGGATAATGAGATGTGATTGGAGTAGGAAATGGCACTTGTGTCTGTGTCAGTCGATGACTGGCGGGTCTATTTCCCCTCATTACAAGCCAGGGTCAACTCAGTTACTCACTAGTTTCAAAACCTTGTGTGGAGGGCTACTGGCTTTATAGGTAGTGTTTTAACTGAGGTGACTGATGTGGACACTCAAAAGGTAAAAAAAAAACTATAATAAAGAAATATGGATTGATTTAATTTTATTGATAGTTCACTCATGTTGGTAACCAAACAATGGTGGTCCCCATTAATTTCTATTAAAAACCAATGCAAGTACTGTCGTTGTTTGGTTACCATTCTTTAAAATGTCTTCCTTTTAAGTTCTGCAGAAGAAAGAAAGTCATAAATGAAATAGTTTTTACGTAAACTGTCTCTTTAATTCTTGTTTAGTACTAAGGGCATTGTTTCACTTGTTTGTCGTGCTTTGTCATTGACTACGTTTACATGCACCCTCATAATGCGATCATAATAGGATTTTGGCAATATTGCGATTACACTTTACCTCACAAACGCAATAATTCGATCTAAATAATGCGATTAAGCGTAATTGAAGTAAGATATGTGGCGTACGCCGGTTTTAATCGCAATAAGAACGCATGTAAACACCTTAACTTGTTGTCAGCAGTCTCTGATCCCTATCTTCTCACAGAAACAACGTGAACGCGATGACAGTGTATACCACTGTTGCGGAAGCATTTAAAAAATAATAATAAATAAAATTAAATGCATAAAAAATAAGTTAAAGCATTCAAATCATCAATAAAGTATTCATGTACTATTGAGACAATCTCTTTGGTCCTATGATCTAAAGATGATCGGAGCCAACGGTGAATGCCACAAGGACTTCAAATCATATTTGTTATTTCACTGCTTTAACTTATTTTATTCCTCCGCTCCTCTGTCATGTTCTGTCTTCCTCTTAATCGTTTTCACTTGATCTGGTTTGCCCGCTCCACGTTGCCTTTCACTTAATGACCGAAAAGATGGCATGCACCCAAGGCTCAAGAATAATAGCACTCTCTAGCCGTTACAATCTTGGCTGACATTGTTCTGGACACACACACGCTCTCTCGCACACAAAACCCGCGTCTTTTTACAGCGCGTTGTGAATCACAGGTTCCTGGAGGACGGGATATTGGCAGACGCTCTCAAGGTCCCATTGAGGCAGCGGCTGGCACGTCGCTTGATTGGAGAGAAAGATGGCTCTCCTTGCATCTCCTGCCTGCAAAACTTACTCTGTATGCAAGACATGGGATGTTGTGATGGTGGAATGGATGCTGAAACACTTTATGCTTTAAAAGGGGGCCTGGAGAAGTTGTCATTCGTGCCAGTGCCCTTTAATAAATATCTAGCAGAATGACTTTAGGTGCCCTTGAGATATAGAAACCACAAAAGTTGTTTTCTACTGTTAGCCAGCAGGCAGAACACTGGGTTAATGTGTTTTTCCTCTTGTGCGAGTACACGCACACCCTTCCACCTCTTGCCCTGCTAAAAGCCCCAGGGCTCAGACTGACTGAAAGAAACAGTCTTATCTATAGGGTGAGGTGTGTCCTACACTGAACAGCCCTTTTGCACTTCCCTTCTTATAGTGTATAGGAGCACGATTGTGGCCAAGGTGAGTATGAAATCTATGGATAGTTGGATTAAACACAAGGGTTAAAGACATAGTATACCCTAAAATGAAAATTCTGTCATTATTTACTCACCCTCTTGTCAAACCTGTATGATTTTCTTTCTTCCGCAGAACACAAAAGATGATATTTTGAAGAATGTCGGAGAACAAAAAATGTTGGTCCCCATTCACGTTTATTGTATGGACACAAAACCAATGCAAGTCAATGGGAACCAACGGTTTTATGTTTCCAACATTCTTCAAAATGTCTTTTTTTGTGTTCTGCAGAATGAAATTACATGAGGGTCAGTAAATGGTGACATGCACTTTTTTAGATTAAATGTATACGTGAATGGTTGTATTTTAGATGTTGTGAGTGGTCTGTTTACTTGAAGTAGATTTTCCATAATCGCACACAAAAACATTGTCATCGGTTACTCATCCTCGTGTTGATGCAAACCCATATGACCTTTTCCTAACCTTTTCTGTGAAGAACAAAACAGGTTTTAAGGGATGATGTTAGATTTAGGGAATCTCCTTTTTTGCACAGAAGAATGAAAATTATTAACAGAACAGGCCACTCTGAAGGACGACGTTTTTATGTTAGTCCCCTTTTTAGAGGGGCTGAGAGATTGTCTCTTGTTTTAAGGGATTCTTTATAATGTTAAGACCAAGACATTGGAAGAAAAGGGCAGGCACAGTATTGATGTATCTTGGATTTTCCCATGTGTGTCAACATTTTGGCAATGGGCATATTAGCCATGGCCAGAAACAGGGAAATCCATTCAACTGTTTGAGTGTTATTCAGCTACCTTCACAGGTTCTTACAAAGACCTGTGTTTACTGTGGCAATGAAAAGAGGGGTGTCCCGGCCAGGCAACTGCGTGACAAAGTAGGAAGAGAAGGGGACATTATAAAGGCAGTGAACCCCTACATTCATGAGTCCAGAGGGGTATTCACATTGACCCCCTGCTAATAAATGCCAGCTGAAATGCAACCATGGGAAGTCACAAACCCAATTCCGAGCAATACATCTGTTTTGTCCTCAGTGTTCTTTTATTCTGATATTGCAGTTTGTTTATTTTATTGTGAATCTAGAACAGCAACTTGAAAGAGATTTTAAACAGAAGTTCTGACATGTTTATTAAATATGTTGAGAAAATAAAATTATAGGTAGTTTGCTGTAAGCAATGTTAACTGAGGGATGTTTTTAAACTGCTTAAATTTTGTTTGCATAACAACCTAAAGGAAATTTTATTGAAGTTCTCAGTTAAAGGAATAGTTCACTTTAGAATTAAAATTATGATTATTTACTCTCCCTCTAGTTGTTCCAAATCTGTATAAATGTATTTGTTCTGATAAACACAGAGAAAGATATTTGGACGAATGCTTGTAACCTAACTGTATTTTGCCCCCATTGACTACCATAGGAAATGCCCCAGAACTGTTTGCGGTCCTACATTCTTTAAAATATCTAATTTTGTGTTCAACAGAATTAAAAAAAAGTAATTTTTCCTACTATGGTAGTCAATGAGGGCCAAGAACAGTTTGTTACAAGCATTCGTCCAAATATCTTTCTCTGTGTTCATCAGAACAAAGAAATGTTTACAGATTTGGAAGTAAATAAGTAAATGATGACAGAATGTTTGAACTCTTCCTTTAAGCCCTTGTGGCCAAAACATCAGAGACCAAATTCATCCTTAAATGAAACATCTGAAAACTTCTGGTAAAATCTCCTGAGATAATGTAATTCCATTGCCATCTTTTAGGATTAGGATTAGGCTCTGGGACCTGACTTTTGATCACAAACCTCAATATCTTGGCAAATCTGAGCACAATATCTATAGAAGTAAGATTACGTGGGTGTTTTTCTCAGGAGAATCCACAAACATCTCTGTTTTCTCTTCATTGAATTGCATTGCTGTCTAGAAGGCAGTTATTGAGCACCTACATTTCACTACTGGTTGTGTATCCTCTATATAACTGTGTATGTGACAAATAAAAATCTTGAATCTTGAGTTATTAAGTAGATCCTAGATGATCTGTGAGGTTTCTTGCCTGTGGGGAGATCTGCCTGATCCAGCACATCCTGGTTACTGTCGCCACAGGGCAGGCTCAACAATGAGGGTTCAATTGCCCAATTTTTGCTAATGGCCTAATTAAGAATGATTAACAGTAGAGGCAAAACACAAGACCATCAAGTCCAACCATCACCCCACTTCTCCCTATTTAATAAAAAGAGCCTCTGGCCTTCTGAAATCCCCACATCCAACAAGTGGGCCATATGGAAGCAGGGCTGTGACTTCATGCATGTCTGTAGCCTCAGGAAAGTCCCCCAGTAGGGAGTGAAGAGTGGCTGCTGTCTGTTTCTGAAGGCTTATAAATTGGCCTTTTCCAGCTGGTGCCGTCACCCCTCAATCTGCGCTAGCATCCGCCTCGCATGTTCTCCCACAGTCTGGCATCTAGTATTATGTGTCTCTTATAACAGGTGTGACGTTCTTGGAGAGCATATCTAATTTCTTTTTCATTGTCAGTGTAAGACTGATGTTTATTGAAATAGTCATGCCCTTGAAATCCAAAATAAATGTTCACACACACTTTATATCTTCTGCAGACCAAAAAGGAAGATATTTTGAATAATGTTGGTAACCCCTTTTGTTTTCCATTGTATGGGGACAAACTGAAACAATTCACTCCTGAGTCATATACGGGTTTTGAATGACATGAGGGTGAAAAAATAATGGCAACGTTTTTATTTTTGGGTGAACTATCTCTTTAAAGCGCTCATATTATATATTTTTATTTCGATTTTTTTCCACGCCTTGTGTCATGGTTGAGTTTTTTATGACCCTTATATGTGACCCATTAAATGTGCTGTTTTTTGCTGCCGGTTCTTTCTTTGTAAAGTAAAATAAGTAACTGAAATGTGTTAAACAGATTGTTAGGCTTGATAGTGAAAAGTCCAAAATGAATAACGGCTCTTTTTAGACCTGATCTCTCCCTTCAATTTCCTCTGTCTCTGCTTTTTTCTCAGTCGTGGCTGCGAACGTACGGTTACCTCCCTCAGGCCAGCAGACAGATGTCCACCATGCGCTCGGCTCAAATCCTGGCTAACGCCATCAGCGACATGCAGCGCTTTTACGGCCTGGAGATCACCGGAGAGATGGACCCAGGCACCATCGAGTAAGAGACTCTTCATCACATCTGCTAGACCTCAGTGCTGCAGACGCAAGCAACACTCAGCGGCTGTTCGTCTTAAATAATATTTATAGGCTGTTATGTCCCATTAAACCTGTTACTGAACAGGCAAAGTCATAAATAATAATACTTTATAGTGGAGGTCCTTAAAAACTGGGATATTTTTAATCTCTATGGAAGTGTTTATCTAGGTGGAGGACTTCTGGTTATTTTTTGTCTTGTAATGATAGAATGTTTATATATAACTTTGTTCAGACAGGGTTGGCAAGCTGTTCTGTAGAGGTTATATTAAACCTTGTAGTACCACGTGTAATGTTTAATTGCTATGGTTATGCTTTCCAAACATTGTGATCGTTGCTTTTTTATAATGTTTACTCATGTTTACGCACCAACCTGTTTGTCTACCATTGTTTGTAAAATACTGCAAAAACATTTGTTCATCAATATGCCATGGATCTTCACTATAAAGTTAAGTTTTATATAACTCAGATTATATTTCCTTATAGGTTCACCAGGATGCACAAAAAGGAATAATTTTTAAGCTTACTCTAAAGGAGTAGATTTTGTGTATCCTTATTCACATCTCTGGTTTTTCTCTTTGAAGGGCCATGAAAAGACCCCGCTGTGGTGTACCAGATAAGTTTGGGGGTCAAATCAAAACCAACGTCCGGCGAAAAAGATACGCACTCACTGGCCACAAATGGGACAAGACCCAACTGACCTTCAGGTACATCCACCATGAATTTTCCTTCATCTGCATCAATTCGGTGTGGAACTTTATGTTGTGTCTAAAGTTGATGAATTCTTTTCTTTTTGTTTCTGGCATGGCTGCAGTATTCAGAACTACACCCCTAAGATCGGAGAGTACAACTCGTATGAGGCTATCCGAAGGGCCTTCAAGGTGTGGGAGAAGGTGACACCCCTCAAATTCGATGAAATTCCTTATTTTGAGGTCAAATACGGCCGTCGGAAGGAACCTGACATCATGATCTTCTTCGCCTCTGGTTTCCATGGGGACAGCTCACCGTTTGATGGAGAGGGGGGGTTCCTGGCACACGCTTACTTCCCTGGTCCAGGGATGGGCGGAGACACTCACTTTGACTCGGATGAACCATGGACGCTTGGCTCAGAAAACTTGCAGGGTGAGTCCACAGCGCTGTTATACTATGTTTTGGTATTAATGGACATTTAAACTAAAATTATGACCCCTTTCATGCATGAATTATGACAAGCCAAGTCAGATTTTTTTTTTACTGCTGTTTTGGCATGAAAACTAGTGACTTCTATGCGTGAAAGGGTTAAAATAATTTTATTTGTGAGTTACGGCTGAACTCTCTAAAATTGCATTTTCTCACCCCAGGTCCAGGATTGTAATCACTACAACATTGGACATTTTTTATCTGTGTTTTCTGTAAAGATATCAAGAAATAATGTGATCTTTTTGACATTTAAGTGTGTGTGTGTGTGACAGCATAATGAGTTTAAACAGAATGTAAAGGACAAAAACATTCTGCAATTTCTCAGAAATTGCATAAAGCATTTGAGAAAAAAAACTACCTCAGATATTCTCTTCAATAAAGTTACAGTTAAGAAGTTTTTTTTTCATTCTTTATAACCAATTAAAATGTAATGGTGGCTAATGAAATAAGAAGTTTTACTGCATTACACACATCAAATAACTGCTTTCGGGGTTTTTATAATAATTATACTCTTGTCCAGCAAAACTGTAGACCGCTACAGTTTGTCAGCAAGCAAAGGTCACATTTGCAAGCTTAGTTTCTTGTTATGTACTCTAAATGCCAAGTGACTGGGTAGTGCACTCATGTACTATTGTGTCCCTCAAAGAGATTCAGTGATCAGAGGCATTCATGGTTCTGTGGAGGTGGGTGACGTCATTCCAGACAGATGGTTGACTGTGTGAGGTCTGACATGGCTAGAAACTATTGAACACTTTTTTAATGCTTTTGCTGTAGATAACAAAAAAACATGAATGAAATCAGATAAATTGCTCTTGACATTGAGATGTCCATTGATTCTGGAATCGCTTCTGTTTGGACCGTGTTTCTATCCACATGCAACTTTGTTTATTTTTCCAAACGCTCCAGTGAATTATTAAATCATCACATGTAAGATTAATAACCTGGCATTTGGTCAATGACACACTGTTAGTTGTGAAACAACATTGTATTAATGCAACATGAAGCACTTCAAAAGGAATCCGTAGCTCATTTCCGTCGGTTTGTAACGTCTGGCTACAGGATGGTCATTGTGAGTTGCAGTTGAAGTGTCGGTCAGTGTCACAGCTGTGAAGAGAGTTGTCTTCCATTGCTCTGAAGTTACATGTTTTATCAATCACAGCCCTCACACAAGAGTTGCTTTGATCGACAGAGGAGCGCGTGTCTGTGAAAGCCATCATTGATGAAAGATGTTCTGTACTGCTCTTATCTTGATGCTGTTATTGACTTGAATTATGTTGTCTGATGGCCTCATAAGGTTTATTTGCTAATGATAGAAGCCTATCATCTGCAAATCATGCTTAGTATTTTTGTCTTGTTTTCAACATTCAACAGTGAGCTAAGGAAACTTAATGCTGCAATTCATAAATTGCGAAAATCAGTTATTGTGTAAGTACTTTTCCCTAATTTACCACAGTAAGTTTATAGACGGCTTCAGCGGCAACAACATAAGCAATGGTTATGTGGCCAAAACTTAACTTTCATCCCCAAAGAATTAATAACTGTTAAGTAGGTTTACTTAAAATTATTTAAATTAATACAAAATAAATTATTTATATTAATATAAATAAAATAAATTATACTAGCCAGACAGAAAGTTAACTTGCGTCCCATGAGACGTCTATAATGTTGATTTGTAATTTGAGGTATGATATAGTAAAAAAATGTAAGTTTGATGTCATTTGACTATAACCCACTATGAAAAGTATGTCAAGTAACTTTGTTTCAAACAGAGATGGCGAAAGTTGTAGCTTTAAATAAAATGAAAAACAGGTTTATTTTTATTACTCTATTAACATATAATTTATTTCTTCTTTTAGGTACTCAGTAGGTACTTTAAGGTTTTTTATTGGGATTTTAAAGACACTTCAATTTGTTACTTCTTCTTTGACACTTCAAAAAGATTTTTCATTTTACTGGAAAACAAGGCAAAAGTACTAACCTTGAAAATAGGTTTTTTGCAGTGATCAATCTATCTTGTCTCGGAAATCAGGTTTTAAGAATAACACAGAGCCATTTACACCCACAGAGACACAGATCATTGAGACAGAACATGATTAAAATCAGTCAGTGTCTCCGTACATTCTCATTGGTTGCTTCATCAATCTTCTCAGTCTGGAGGTAAAATCACAAATGTTCTACATCGATTCACAAACCCCTTCTATATGCATTGACAAGCCTGAGTGAGAATGACTGAGAACACGTTACAAATCTCCCTCCAACAGAGTGAAAGCACTGGGACTGTTGAAGATTTTCTGCTTTCTGATCTCTGAATGGTGTGAGTGCGTGTGTGTCTAAGAGAGAGTGTGATCTAAAACATTAGATAATAAGTGAAGGAGAAGCCAATATGCATAAAAAAACATTTCAAATGATAGCATTGTCATGCACGTTTGGATGTGATTTTACACTGGTAATAGTGTGGGATACCGTATTCCCTGCTGTACATTACACATTTTGTGCAATGCAAATGTAGCAGGTCATCCGAGTTAATACAGACAAATGCATACTATAATAAATTTTACATTGACATTAAAGTAAACATATTCTCCACACTAAGCAAAAATCGCAGGAAACCCCTAAATCCAGCTTACATTTAAAATATAGCTTCTTTGTCCGTCTCAAGCTACTTTAGGCCCTACAGCAATTTTGCTAAGCATCTCTGTGTCATCTAAGCATCCGCAGCAGAATCTAATATTCTGGCTTATTCGCTGTAAATCATGTGTCTTTAAGCCAGAGTGCACATAAAGTCCAGCTGTGATCTCCCAGAGCGAATAAAGATTAATAAGCTGTTGTATCAGACGTTCCCTGCCAGTGACCTCAGTAAATCTCCTCTTCTCATTGCTGACCATCGGCTGTCTTTTGTTCAGTCTGTGATATTTAATATCCTTCTCCCACAGGTAATGATCTGTTCCTGGTAGCGGTGCATGAGCTGGGCCATGCCCTTGGATTGGAGCACTCGAATAATCCTTTGGCTATCATGGCTCCTTTTTACCAGTGGATGGACACAGAAAACTTTGAACTTCCTGAGGATGATCTTCGTGGGGTTCAGCAGATTTATGGTAAGTTGGTGCATGCTGTAAGATGTCTTCAAAATGACACGTCTGTTGAGTATAGTGCTTTTCGGAAGAAGGTTTTCTAGGGGTTGTGGTTTCAAGTCTGGTCCTAGTTCTCATCATATCCGTTACCCATGCCTATCAAAAGTGACAACATCCTGAAGGAATAAATGGAAATTTTAAAAGAAATATTTGTGCAGTTCACCTAAATGGTTTGTTTCATCTACAATTTGTATTTACTAATAAAAACAATTTGTACACCACCGCAATAAACTGAAAAAGCGGTTATTAAAATTTGTAAAACTTGCTCTTTTCTTACATAGTGTGTTGAAAATGTAGATGCTAGGAACCCAAAATCTTATGTTAAATATTTTATTGATAAATAATTTGTCAACTGCTCATTTAAAGCTTTAGAAGAAAGTTTATACTGTCTGCCTTTAGTTTTGTTGTGTAGGGTTTAAAAACTGTTTTATTATACAGTATATATTTTGGTTTACAGTAAAATGTTCTAGTGGTGCTTATGGTTATGGTGTAATGTTTAAAATGTTTATTTTTGCGGGCAGTGTACTTTGCCACTCATATGCCTCTGAAATGCTTTAGTGTTTGTGGACTCCTCATGCCTGCTAATTCACAAACCAATTTCCTTAATACTGGTTCTTGCTAAGTCAAGCATCACTAATATTGATCATACTTAAAGGGATTGTTCACCCAGAAATGAGTTACTCCATTATTTCTAAACCTTTTATCTGCAGAACACAAAAGATATTTTGAAGAATGTTAGTAACCAAATTGGACCCCATTTGATTTTCGTTGTATGGACACAAAACCACTGGCATGTTTCTCAAAATATCTTCTTTTGTGTTACACAAAACGAAGAGTCTCGTACATGTTTTGAACGACACAATAGTAAATAAAGCTTGACAGTTGTTTGGGTGAACCATTCCTAAAATCCATAAAAAAAAATGTGGTAACACTTTATTTTACGGTGCCCTTGTTACACATGTAACATGTACTTACTATAGTATTTATTATAAATTATGCATAATTACAAGCAACTAACCTAAAACCACAGCCTCATCCTAACCTTAACCCTATAGTAAGTACATGTGGTTAATAATTATTACTCAGTACTTAAATGTATAAGTATACTGTAACACGGACACCTTAAAATAAAGTGTAACCAAAAATTCCCACACATTCAAGGAATCAACTAAGCCATTTCCAGAATAGAGACAATATATCAGACACTATGCATTTTTATATAAACTTAACTGTATATATTTTTCTACAGTTGTAGAAATATTATATAATGTCTCTTGTAGGACCCCCTAACAGTTCCCCCACTCAGGCCCTCCCCACCGTGACCCCCCGGCGACCACCCCAGCCAGGTCCCAGGCCACCCTACACTCCAAAGAGACCAGAAAGACCTCGCGCCACCGATCGCCCCGATCACTATGGCCCGAACATCTGCGAGGGCAATTTCGACACGGTCACCATGCTCAGGGGAGAGATGTTTGTGTTCAAGGTGAGTTGGAGATCTTAGTGAATGACAATTGCAAGCTTAAATGTACTTTTAAACTAGTCTTCATTTCCTAAACGTAGGTTTTGTGTTGATGTATGACCTGGACGTTCTAGACAGGTTTTGTAAGATTCACTGTAGAGCTCTTTGAATTAGAGCGGGTCAGGCTGTGAAACAATAACAGTGCACGGTTCCAGGTGGAAGACCTGACATGCAGGTGGAGACCTGGTGAGGTCGGCCTGCTCTCAATCAGGCCCTGTTACGCAGCGGGCTGTAAAAAAACCCCAGTGCTGGTTTTTGTTAAGTAGCGGAGCTCCATAAAATGGAAAAGAGTGCCGTCTGGAGTTGATCAGGAGATACATCTGACTTCATCTGCTCTTTGTCTTTTGCTGGAGTTTGCTGTTTTGTGGTCACGTAATGCAGTAATTTGCTCCAGCATGAAAGTACGGTTTCTTTTTATCTGTCAAACAAGGAATAGATCATGTGTTTGGTTTCTTTCCACTCATTAGATGGTTCATTATTTTACTTCGGGAGAAGTTAGAACGGGCCTAAATTTAACACGAAAACATGAAACATGAAAATTTACTAGCCATTCATTTTTCTTACTTGTCATGAAGCTGCATCTATCTTTATTTTTATAAATATATGTAAAATCAATAAGAATATGTTGATGTCAGTTACCAAGTATATCAGTGCCCTTTGGTTAACTTTACTCTTTACTCTATATTTTAAGTTTTTCATTTTATGTTGGTTTACTTTGCATTTTTAAACCATCGTAAAGTTTAATAAATACGTCCACCTCGCCCCATTCCTCAGCACCTGTGATTCACAGTATTGCTTTCACAATGGGAAAATCCACCCATGAATGCTTGCGAGATTTCCCTCACAGTTGTTGCTGACATCTCTGGCTCTGACAAAGAAACATTTGCAGGTCTTCTCAGAGCCAAAAGCAGTCCTAACTCAGCTTGTTGGCAATTATTAATAGGGTTTTGCTGCAGGTGGTGTTGTTTAACCGGCCTCCGTGGTCAAGTTATCCATTACAACAATCAGATACCCTTGAGTGAAGGACCACCCCTGGTTATCTGCATTTCACATGCTTGACAACTCATAGGTTTCGGAAATAAAGCTCTTCCCTGTGTAATGCAATCCTGCCAGTTTCCTTGTGTGTTTTGGTGCGAGAACGAGGTGTGCTTTGTCTGTAAATTGAAGTGAGTAGTTGTTCTGGGGTGTGGAGGGAGACGGCAGGATAAATTTAGAGCGTGTTGGCTGCAGTTTGGCCTCTGGTTTTAATTTGGACTCTGTTTAAAATGCTCTGAAGGTTCTGGCAGGGATCCAGAGCAATGGAGGAGATTGTTATAGATATGTAAAGGAGAAACTGAATACTTTTGTGTACATCTGAAACTATAGAATGAGAGCATAGTTGTTTCTTTTTCGTTAGGTTTTATTGCACTTCACGTTGTATACACAGGTAGATCTCTGCATTTTAAGATATCATTACGATCTAAAATATCACGAAAAGTTTTGTTTTCTAAAGAAAACGTAAATCTAAATGTGAGCAATAGTATAAGGAATACATGTCTTTACAGGAACAACTTATGAATAAAGGTTTTGAGTATGTTGACAGAGTTATAACTACATGTATCCTAAATCTTTTTTAGTTGCACACATTGAGATAAAAACTCGTTTTGTACTGCTATCACTGCTATTGTTTTAAAGCTTTTATGAAATAACAAAAGAGATGTTAAGCAGAATGTTAGTGACCGACATCCTGCTCAGGTTTTAAAATATTGTCAGCATTCTTAAGAATGTAGTGGCCAAAAGTAATGTCTGAGCCTCTGAGGGCGTAGATTTGCTTTTAATTCCCCTCAGGTTAGTTTTTACTATCAATATTGAGATTTATGGTGTAAAATGGACAAAACTTATTTTTACAAAACAAATTGACGAATAACAAATTGTAGCATATCAGGCAATGTGGGTGTGATGGGAAAGATTTAGAAAACAAATTGTTAATAATATTTCAATTAATGCTTATAGTATAAAATAAGTGTTATCTTTATTGTTAGTTTTTTTTCCCTAAATGTTGCTGTCACATCACATGTGACATCACGGTTTATTTGTCAACTACCCAAATAAAGTATACCTTAACTACAATTTTATCTGGTGCAAGAACTGTTTGGTTACAAGCATTTGTCCAAATATCTTTCTCTGTGTTCAACCAAACTAAGAGATTTATACAGATTTGGAACAACTAGAGAGTGAGTTATTTATGACAGACTTTTCATTTTTGGGTGATCTATCCCTTTAATGCATTTAAATTAAGCATATTAAAATCTTGTACAAATTCGCAGCATGTGCAGGACCGGTTGTAAACTTTTAAGAGCAAAAACTGTGGCTTTGCAGAGAGAGCGTACAAATAAACCTGGTTTCGTGGTTTGAACGAAAACCAGAAACCCTCTGATTCCACTCATGATCGTCCACTCTGCTAGTGAATCTGAACACTGTACAGACAGAACGTGTCTATTCGCTGATTCATGTCTTTTTACCTCCGTAGGGTCGCTGGTTCTGGAGAGTCAGGAGAAATCGAGTCCTGGATAATTACCCGATGCCTATTGGACACTTCTGGAGGGGTCTGCCGGGAGACATTGACGCCGCGTATGAAAGACATGATGGCCGCTTTGTGTTTTTCAAAGGTATTTTCCTTCCTAACTCAGAACTGATATTGCTTTATGCTCTTTGAACGTTAATATGTTGAAGGTATAACCCATAAAAACAGTATATCCGGCGAGAGATCATTATCCAGGCTGGCAGAATTGTGTCAGATTAAAGTGCTTGTCATATTAAAAGGAGACATTGATTTTGACATTTGTCATATAGTACAGGAAGAGTCCCTGATTTCCCTCGGCCAGTTATGTCTGATGGATTTCACAGGTAGGATTTCAAAGACGTTTTTGGTGTGGGGTATGTCGTAGAAAGACCTGAGGCAAACCACAGCGGCCACCTTTATGAACCAAAACCTGTTCAAACCAAAATCCTCACCTCTAAAACAGCCATCTATAACTACTTAGTGGAGATGTCTGGTGTTGTGTGTTTTGAGGAGGACACGTGGTGGGAACGTGACTTTGGCAGCAAAATGTGTATAGGGCCAGTGATGTCATTGGCAAATTTCCGCCATTCAATAGAAACCAGGGGACCGAGCAACATCTGTTCTTCGTGAGACCAAGCCCATTGCGTCAGCTAGCGGTTCTACCAGATGCTTACAGCAGAGGTTGGACGTGGATATGGGCCTGTCGAATCAAACCGGGCCCGTGAGGATGGTGCCTTGGTGTCTGCCATACTGTAAAATCATAAAAACTAAAACTTGTGCTAATGTTTCTGTTACGGCTCCCTGCAATGCTCTGTCGTCACTTTGACCACTAGAATGTGGGATCGGAACCAAACCCACACGCTTGATGCATCTCAGTGTTGTAATGCTGTTATTTGTGTTTTTTACGAGAATAAACACATCTGTAATGCAGTGTCATTGCTTGGGGAAATTCCCTGTGGATACTACAAAAACCTGTTAAACATTGAGTGTTTCTGCCTCCTTCCCTTCTCTGTAGGAAATCAGTACTGGTTATTTAGGGAAGCCAACCTGGAGCCAGGTTACCCTCAAGAACTGATGGACTATGGCAGAGACATTCCCTATGATAAAATAGAAACAGCAATCTGGTGGGAACCTTCGGGATTCACTTACTTCTTCAAAGGAGACCGGTGAGGATTGTGTTTTTCTGTAGTGCTTGTTTACACCTGGTATAAACCTCTGTCTTGGGTGATCTGACCACAAGTGGTGAATATTGAGACAGGGGGCAGTTTACCCTGGTATTAGTATGTCTCAAGTGCTTCTCCAGTGATCAGTCAAGATCAGATCTCATAGGAGGTGAGGGTGTGTGATTATGTGGCTACGTACGTGTGTTGAAGCTCCAAAAAGCAAGGCTATAGTCTCAAAATCTAACAAGCATGAAAGTTTGATTTTAACCATTAACTTCACTATGATTTCAATCTTTGACATGGTCTTACTTTGCAAATAGTAAATATATCAAAATGATATTTTCTCAAAATGTTCCTTACTTTATGTAGGATGACTTTAGGTCAAAAACAGTAAATCACCAAAAATGGCTTTGTCTCTTTAAATGAAGCTTCAGAAGACATTTGTGACCCTAAGAATTATGTTTGTAATAGAAAAATATTGAGCTTATTTCACAAAACTGAAATGTAAACAAGCAGAAATTCGATTATGGTGATGCATCATTCTTCAACGTATGTATTTTTGTCAAAACCCGGAAGCGACTTAGCATTTTAGCGCTTCCACTTTCAGTCAATGGGTTTTTTGAATAAGGTTAAGTTAAATGCCTAACATAAGGCCTGTGGTTAACTAAACCTTTAAATATTTTCACGTTTATTCTATAACATAAAACACACCAGTTTTAACCCTCTTTATTTTATTAAGCTTTATTTTTTTTTATTAAAACGGTGGTTGCAAACAAGTTGCCAAAAGTGACTACATACTTTAGGGGGGACAGTAAACGGCATTACGAATAAAAATGGTACAAATTATGTACATATACACAAAATTATTTTAACTTATTATTTTAAATGAACTTAACAGAAGACATGTTTTTATTAAAGTTTAATAAAGTTGTTGGAGTCTTGTTGGTGGTGACGTTGATATTGAGCGATCATAGTTAGCTTTTTACATCTGCCGATTGTATTTAGGCTTCGAAAATAGCAAATATTATGTTAATTTGTAAAGATTATCTTGATATGTGTAAGTATCATAAACCTTTGTCAATCACAGATCTTATTTTTTGCGATCTTCCAAAAGTCTATGGGAAAACTGCTTTTGGTTGAGGGAACCAGTACGGCACTTCCGGGTTGCCCTACAAAAATACGTCATCTCTGCAAAACTCGATTTGAATTTAGCGCTAATGTGTGGTTGTCGTTTCTCTTAAGAAGCTAGGCGTTGAGCAGCATTGAAAACAAATAATTTTATTACATGTTGACTTATTATTTACAAAAACCTTTAAAAATCCTGTTTTTGCTGCAATAAATGCATATTTATCTGGGGTGCGTTAAACACTACAAATACAATGACTGCAACGAATGCAGAGTTATCAAATGCACAGTGCATTTCCAAGCATCTCTTAACTGTGTTTGGTACTGTGATCAGATTATATGAGATAAATGATAATATCAGGTGTAAATTGGTTCTCTCCATCATTGCTAAAGTCATCACTTCATTTAGTGATGATTCCTAATAAAGTTCTGATTTATAAAAAAGTGTATTTAGTGATGATTCCTGTGTTTGATAAATTACAGGTACTGGCGCTTTAATGAGCACTCGAGAGCCGCAGATCAGGACTACCCTAAACCAATTAGTGTGTGGGGCACTTCTGTACCGTCCTCTCCCAAGGGGGCCTTCCTCAGCGATGATGGAGGTGAGTGACTGCCCTCTTAATGTACAGAATGGATGGGGGAGGGGGGGGTCTCCAGTATCTGTTAGCTTAATGTATAGGATGGATGGGAGATTATTTAGCCAATGAGTAAAAGGGAATGATTGAAAGTGATGGGAAATGTGATTTGAGAAATTAGCTGAGAATGAAAAGCGAGATGGGCTATCGAAAGTCCATTCTTAGAGACTACAAGGTCTGTAATGTGGACTTTGATCTGGACAGAGTATTGGAAAGATGTTCTGGTTTAAAAACCAGAATGGTTGTGTTGACAACATCTGTGGCAGGCTGTCAATTATCAAAAGCAATCATTTCCACCTGTGCACAGTTGGTGTTTACATGTTTACAGTAATGGTTTACATTGTAAGTCTGTGTGGCAAGGCTTTTTGAAGGATTCAAAAGCGTAAACTTAGTAAGCCGTAGTATACACTAGTCTCATGCAATGGCTATACTTTGAGAACATTATGTATAGAATGTTTATTTCACTTCTGTTGTAAGCGCATTACAGCAATCACAGTTTTATTTTTAAATCAAAATCAAATCAAAATTGTGTGAATATTACATGCCACAATACCACAATTACAGATGGGAAAGTGAGCTGAATTTATAGTTCTTCTTATACATTGGTACTTGCTACTAAGCGTCTCAAACTAAACTCAAAATCTCATTGACTGGTTTGATGCCACCCATGTTGAAAAAAATGATTATTCTCACAAGCATGTTGTATCAGCACTCTTATAAACAACTTTGTTTCCGGGGACACTGATAGAACAACCATATGTGCTTTTGCTTTAGGAAGCTGTGTAGTTTTTCCAGTTTTGTGTGTATCAGATGTTAAGTGAGGACTGTGGGCGGTCCGCGGCTGTGCCATCTGAGCGTTTGATAGCATTCATTCACTAAACTTCCAACCCTGTTCTTTTCACACAGCTTATACTTACTTCTACAAGGGTTCAAAATACTGGAAATTTGACAACCACAGAATGAAGAGCGAGCCGGGTTATCCAAAATCAATTCTTAGAGACTTCATGGGTTGTAACGTGGACCTCGATCCCGACAGAGACACCGACGTGGACCCGGGACGCAAGTGGCCCGACCGGACACCTTTCAACCCGGATGCCGGGCAGGACAAAGATCAGGAGAAGGACAAAGAGCGTGACGACACCAATGATGTTGAAGTCAAAGAAGAAACCGAAGAGAAAACAAATGAGGTGGACGTGGTTCTGAAGATAAACGAGACGGAACGTACTATGAACATCATCATGGTGACGGTACCTCTGGTCCTGGTGCTGTGCATCCTGGGATTGATCTATGCCATCATTCACACGCTACAGAGGAAAGGAGCACCTAAATATTTTGTGCACTGCAAACGTTCGCTGCAGGACTGGGTTTAACCTTTTACCTCCGATCTATACCCTGCATACAACCGAAAACTATTTGCACACGTACAACACACGTTTAGTTCCCTCTTTCTTTTCTCATGGTGCTCTCTCAACATCTAGTCTATTTATGTCAGAAAATTTGCACATTGACTTTGTTCGATCTTATACATCATTTTTTGTTTTTATTCGTTTTTAGGTTTTCTTAATATCTTGAGATGTAGACCTCTAGATCTGAAATTCAAGTAAATGAGGAACAGAGACTGCAGGAGATGATGAAAGTCTTTTTGAGCAAAAAGAGCAATATGGAAACCAAAACAGGAATATTTGAATGTTCCTGTTTTCATTCATCTTTTCTTGTGACCCTTATCTGCGATGTTCCTACTGACCGAGAAACTCGTAATGCATCAGTACATACAGCGAGGACATTTTAATCTTAACATGTTAATCATATGTTAATATCGTTATTAGAACATATATATGGTAGGGTCCAAATGTTTGAGGCTCCTTGTGAAAATACTTCTGTTTTGTATTTATTTTCTGATACAATGCAGAATATTTCATTACATTTTTCTTTCAATGTATTAAGTTAAGTTAAAGGAACAGTTCACCCAAAAATTCTGTCATCATTTACTCACCCGTTGATACTCACGCCACCATTGACTACCATAGTAGAAAAAATTGCTTTAAACATTTCTTTGTTCTGTTGAACACAAAAGAAGATATTATGAAGAATGTAGGAAAGTGGTGGCCAAGAACTGTTTGGTTACAAGCATTCTTCCAAATATCTTTCTCTGTGTTCATCAGAACAAAGACATCTATACAGATTTGGAACAACTCAAGGGTGAGTCATTTTTATTTTTTGGTGAACTGTCCCTTTGTGATTTTTATATGTTTTAGTTCTTTTTATGGTTTTGCTTTTATGGCTTGAGGTGGTCTGGAGTTAACACATTTGTGCAAAACCTGATGATTATCTCAGCATGATTTCAGAGTGATTTTGGCAAGTTTTCTTGCGTTCAAATGTGCAGAATCATGTGTATTTATTATTCATTTGTCTCATAGTAGAATGTCAAGTCAATGAGAAATTCAACAGCTGGATGTAACCAGGTCCAGTCGCCTTAGACAAAATTGTACACAATACAGCGTAGCTCTTTTTTTTTTTAAATCATAAAGTAGGGACTTTTCTCTGGATTTTGCTTATTTAGTATGAACATAACAAAAATCTTGTTTTCTTGCCTCTTGTTTTAACAATACCTTGGTGTTGCCAGCCAAACATGTTTTATGTCATTTTGTCCATATTTATAGAGCCGCTCCGACCTCTTTTACTCTCGTGTTTTTTCTCTCAACAATCCATATATATATAATCCATATATATATAAAAACAACTATTAAAACATACCGCTACACGCACCAATTTAAAACTCAATAAAATACACTCAAGTTAGCTTCTCGGGGCCCAATTAGAAGTAAAAACTGTAAGACGCGGCCAGTTGTTGCCTCCATGTTGGGAATGTTAGATAATCCTCTCATTTTAAAAACAGCAGGGGTCTGAAACACATTGCCAACATATTCCCACCCCAAATCTCACCCTAACAGAAATACGACTCTGCCAGCATGAGAATAAAGGAGTAGGAACAACTGTGCGAGTTGAAGACACTTGATCCATTAAATCTTTGCTTGAGGGCTTACTGTATGTTTTAACAGGTCACTGTGGGATTGTGTTACAGTGATGGGGCAGATTTTAAGGGTGGGGGAGATATAAACAGGCAAGGGGTCCAATCTCTCTCTCTCTCTCTCTCTCTCTCTCTCTCTCTCTCTCTCTCTCTCTCTCTCTCTCTCTCTCTCTCTCTCTCTCTCTCTCTCTCTCTCTCTCTCTCTTCTCTCCCTCTCTCTCTCTCTCTCTCTCTCTCTCTCTCTCTCTCTCTCTATTTGAAGGTGTACTTGAAGTGTGCGTTGCTTTCTTGCATACTTGTGAGCACATGCGTTTGCTGGCACACCGTCCCGCGGCCCACCTTTGTGCCGCGGGTTATATTGGAAAGCATTCTCTAACCGGCAGTGGAAATGCAATCTTTTCATTCACATTTTTTTCATTATGCTGATGTGATCTACTAGGCAGAATAGACAAACTAGGCAATGTTCCCAACATTGTAAGGCAGGTGTGTGTTTGCGTTCTGTAGTGTTTGCTTAGTCTAACCTTAGAACACTGCGTATGTTCAGACACGGCCTTAAAAGAATCAAATCGCTGCCACTTTTTAAAAGCGCCTCCGAACAAAATTCTGGTCACGATCACCGAGCGAGTTTCTCTGCTCTCAGAGGACGAGAGTTAGACATGGAGAGTGGTATTATAAATATTGGCCTGTCAGACAAAGGTAGAGCATAAAGCCCTTTGATAAATATTATTGGTAGAGGAGAGCGAGGACAGTCATGATCTGAATGCCGTCACTTATTATGAGTCCCCGCCGTGCTCCTGTCGTCCGGGGAGATTTGGAGGAGAGTTAATCAGACATAAAAGCTCTTCCGCAGGGCGTCCGGCGCCCTCTACCATCCCCAGATCAACGAGGAATACAGAAATCTTGAAAGATCTCTGATAAGCAGCTCAGGGCTCACTCGGGCCTCTCTTTTATGAACGTATTTTCCAAAATATGCCACTTATAAAGCTGTGGTAGATGAATAGGCAGCTTCTTTTCCAATGTCAAACAAGAGAAACATGATCTGAAATCCACAGTACTTTTTCCGCACAAGTCTAGACTTTTCTTTTACTTTTTTGTTTTTGTTTTGGTTGTATTATGAATTAAACAAGATTGTGGTAGACAATGACTGATGAATAATCAAAACAGTCTGTTTGTTTGTTAGTACTGTAGTTTTTAAGCCTTTTTTTAATCTCACATTAACGTGAGGCCAAGTTTTGGACTGGATCTTATAACAATGGCCTCTCTCCCTCTCTCTCTCTCTCTCTCTCTTTATTATTGTCGGGCACATTGCTTCTGGCCAACAGGAAGATGAACTTTTCCTCCCAAAAGCTCTCACACTAGCATAGCATTCTTAACAACAGCCTCGTGAATGACAGACGCTGGCTGTTTGGGTCACACCTTTCTCATAAACAGTTTAGGATCATGCTAGCTGATGATGTCTGACCACCCAAATGGACTCTGGTACAGTCAGGCAATGTGTGTGTTTTCTCCGGATATAAACTCGAGCTCTGATCAGACGTGTTTCTGAAAACATCCGTTCGCCCCATTTATTAACCACTTTTCATTATTTGGCTGCAATTATTGTTGGCTTAGCGAACAAAGCAGAGACAACAGTGTTGTTTTCACCTTTGTGGAGTCAGTTGAGTAGAATGAGACACGAGCGGTGATCGTAAGCACGTGGACGCATTCGATTTTAAATCGTCCCATTGTGTGACAATGCGTCTGGGCACGCACACCGTCTTGAAGGGAATCTCACTTAACTGGAAACTGACAAAAACATGCTGTTTTAAAGTAGACAGACAGAATATTCGAGTAAATTCAAGTAACAAATGACTAACAAAGCAATGCTGTGCAAATCTGTGCTGCAGTGTTTTTTGTAAACACCTCATCTGTGTTATTAATAATGGTAAAATGACGTTTCGTTCGGTTATATTTTGAGGTCATTTTTTTCTTAATCTTCAATTTGGTCATTTTTGAAATGTAAATAGGACCTTTTTAATATTTTTCTTTTGCGGTTTTTAGATTTTTACCTTGTTAATGACATTCCGATTTGTGTTTTGATTTATTTTTCTTATGTAGAGACTAAGGATTTTATACATTTATGTTTGTTGTCACATCTGAGTGTGTTTAACAATCCATGCTGGACATGTAAACTGTAATAAAAGAAAAAAAAGTTTATGAGTCTTCAGTCTGCTGATTTGGGAAATGTCCAGGTAATTTTTCTTTGCTGATGCACTTTTACTTAAGAAATTAGTTTATTGCAAACATTCATTTATGTTTCTATGAATTGATAAAATTGAAGATTTCCCTGTTTATATCCTGCATACATATTCTTTTTGTGCACATTATTCTTTTGCCCCATCTAACCACGTCTCATATAAAGTGGAGAGTACTTAAATATTTTTAAGCAAGTTTCATTTTTCAAGCATCTATACTTTTATCTATAATTTTTGTTCAAGTTTTTATCATTTTAACCATTTTTACATCATTATAGTGCATATATCATACTTTTATTGCACCACTTTTCATAAATAAATGTTTGTTTCTCTTAACTTTTAATACTTAAATACATTTAAAAAAATCTAGTACTTCCTTACTTTTACTCAAGTAAATTTAAAGAAAAATACGCGGGTTAAAGTAAGAAAGTACTTTAGATTAGTATTAAAATGACAAAGAACTTGACATGGTTTTATGAAATGTAATGAAGTAATATATGCTTTATAATATTTATGTATATAAAACTTTATGTATTTTTTTTACAAAGGAAAAACACTAATAAAGTACAGATGCTTGGGAGTAAAAATACATTTGTGCTATCCACCTCTGAATTTTTCTTTGATCCAGTTTGCACACATTATTTCTTTTCTTGTTAAATATGAAAATATAGAATATGACTGATGTAAAAATAAAAGAAATTGTTAGTTAATTGTAATTGTATTTTTAAGAAATTATTGTAAAGTGTAACCAAAATGACTAAAGAAACAAAGCATTTCATGTTGACTTTAGCCTTTCATATCTTTTCCACCTTTTACTGCATGAATAAACATTGTCTCACTTTCACGTAATGTTCATTGTTATGGTTGCCTTTCATGGTATTTCTCATCCTGTACAGTGCAGAACTCCAGGGATCTCCACTGTAAACAATCCTTATCCTTCCCAGCCCCCCATCTCTGAGCCCTCCTCTCTCCCAGGAGAAAGATCAGGGACCCTGAATCAGCCAGCGCTTCCTCTCCCTCGGGAAAAAGCGGGACCGCACGGGCCATGAGAGACTGGGAGGAATATTTATGAAAGCCTGCTGACAGACGTGAGGAAGGGTGGACTGGAGCATGAAGAACAGGTACCACGAAGGGCTGCTGCAATCCAAACAGAAACAATATCATGAACGTGCGGTTATTTACACCATTTTAATGATTATCATCTGTGCTGGAAACTTTATAGATCATTGCCAGTTTTGCTTTCAAACAATTATCGTGAGCTAATAATGAAGCATCAGAATGTAATTTAACAAAACTCAGATGTTTTATTTAACGTGTCCTCTTTCAGCATCTTTTTTAGTTCATTGCAAAAGGTTTCTGAACGACTGATCCATCACATACTTTGAATAGAAGTTGGAAACAGCGTACTGTACATAGTTTGAAATGTTTCTCTTTCCAGCTACGCAATAACAATAATAGACGGTATTGCACAGAAATGCACACACTAACCTTCTACTCTGTATTTGAACTATATTTCAGCTCTAATTGCTTTCAGATCCGCACCTGGTGTGTTAAAGAAACGCTTCCCAAAGCACCTGCTGTTTCCCAACAAACAACCTTAAAGAAAACAGGTGGGTCTCACTAACATACCATGTTATTCTTTTTGACCCCATCATCCATTCTGTTCATCTGACTTTAGCCGTGTTTGGGAATGAAGTGAGAGCGTGGAGCAGAACGCACGTGGGTTTTAGATGTTTATTTGTACAATAGAGTGAAGTGGAACGACTGGGGTGGGCAATGCTCACACACTATAAGATCTCTCTATAAAAATATTACGACTCTAACAAGACCCAGCGAGAACATTCTTTCTTGGGACTTTATATGGTTTCCTTTCTGAACAATGTTTTCCTCCAATAACTTGTAAACAACAAGAACCAAAACAACGCAATAACTGCGCAGGATATTCATAACAGGAGCCTTGGGTCTATTTGAAAATGAACTCGTACTTGTGAACACAACACCTGCAGCTCGGAGGTGTTTGCTTTAAAATGAACCCTCCAAGGACATGTCTGTTTTTCTAACCTGACGCTCTTGTGGCCACACGTGTGTAACCCTAGAAAGCGCAAAATGCTTCGTCAGCTTCTCTGCCCAAGGCCAGCCAAAGGACTGATGGCACTCCTCAATGTACACAATGCCTTAAAGAAACGGCGACACACTGGTTGAGCTCATGGTCCATTAGGTTGTAGTAGAACAACATCATTCCTTTAGGGCATGTTCTGTTTCCTGATCACATGGGTTGTCTATAGAGTCAACATGGTGACTGCACATAACATAATAAAAGCCATACAGGATGACGCGTACAAAAATAAGTTAACTATTACTGTTAAATATACTTCAGTCAGGTATATTTATAAGTATACTTTGTGTAGTAAGTACACTAATATCTGTACTAATAGTAAGTGTACACTTGTAAGTGTACAATTTCAATCTGCTAAATGGCCCACTTTTTGGTTTATAAAGATATACTTTTAAGTATAGAGGACTTTTAAGTGTAACAGTAGTAAAACGTGATTTTTTTAATCAACTTTACAACATTTGTGCTGCAACTACTACAAATAAAAATGTAAAGTATACGGATACTAGTTCAATAAATTTTTTTAGTTTATGAAAGTACACTTTGAAGTATACTCTCTGTAAACTATTAGTTTTATTAGGTTTTTGAACTGCAAGTTTACTTGAGCGTTTAACGTTTAAGTGGACTATAGTTAACTCTTTATATATTATTTTCATAATTTAGATCATTCCAATTTGAACTTGGATATGTTTAGTAGTATACTGTATAAGACAGTTTGTGAAACTATTGGAAAAAACATACTCAGTCAAAAGAGTAAGCACAACTACAAGACAAGTACAGTATACTTCGAAACTTTGATTTTAACTTTTATCTCATGAAATGATTATGGACAAGTATATAATTTATATAATATAAAGTATACAGGAATATACGTGTTGAAAATGTATATCCAGTTTATTTCTGAGAAGCGCATGAAAAGTACTTATTTACGTTTTTATGATGTACAAGGTTCTTCACAGTGATGCCATAGAAGAACTATTTTTGTTTTTAAAGAACCATCTCTTTGTTACCTTTTAATAATCTGAAGAACCTTTATTTCGCCACAAAGAACCTTTTGTGAAACAGAAAGGCTCTTCGGATGTTTAAGGTTCTTTATGGAACTATTTAGACAAAAAGGTTCTTCTATGGCATCGTGAAGCACCTTTATTTTTAAGAGTGTACAGTATGCCAATAGCACACTTGAATAAACTTCTTTCTTGTAACGGGAGGAACTGCAAGATTACTGAGGAATCTAAGGGTGTGTTCTGAATGGAATACTAATATTATTTAATAGTTTAAATACAACAGAGAGGTTCAGTTCTGTTTCTGGAGGGCCAAATTCAACACACCTGAACCAGCGACTCAAGGTCTTAAGGATTACCTGTAAAATTACAGGCAGGTGTTTGAGCAAACGTCTGCAACGTGGCCCTCCAGATACAAAACTGTATGGCTGCAGTAAGCGGTGCTACATTCTGAACAACTTGTGCTGTGTAAAGCCTTTCTAAAGTTATTTTTCATGAGAAAACACCCATAAGCATGCCAAACTTTAGCTCACCACAAAGATCAAATTCAAAGCAGTGGTAGCAGTATACCGTTGAGTCAGCATTATGGGACTTTCTTTTGTCATTTCTGTCAGAATAGAAGTAAAAAGTGTTAAAAAAACACTTGAAGTCATTTAGCAGGTGCTTAATGGGCTGGTTACGTAATGACTGCTGAAGTCGTCCAGATGTTCCACATTAAAGGGAATTATCATTGTTGATGATCATCATAATAAGATTCAAGCTTATTATGACCTTCCGGTAGAGCTGTAATACAGAAGAGTCTGTAAAACTGCATGTGTCTACAATGAAACATCTGTGAAAATGTCACATTTAAAGAAAAACCAAAGGAGGAACAAAGTCATTTTAGATTTGCCCTCAAGCTGTTTTTACATTACTTTTTAAAAGTTTGTTTAGATTTTGTTGAAAATATCGGGCTATACTACCATGTAATACTCTTTCTGCAATATTTCTATATGAAATACCTGTTGACATTTACTAAAGTATATTATCATCTGTTTTACTTATTTAGTTGGTCACAAGCCAATAAAAAATATACATTATTTCCATTTTTATTTCTGAGATGACTGCAGTAGATGGTCACTAAACAACACCACATACTGAATAATTTAGCACTGCATGAAGCATTATTCACTATAGGCAGTACATAGTGTGCAGTATGCTTTACTCTCATATAGGATTAACTGTGTCGCATCCTATTAGTTCATACAGTGTGTGTGTGTGTGTGTGTGTGTGTGCGTGCGTGCGTGCGTGCGTGCACGTGCGTGTGTGTGTGTGTGTGTGTGTGTGTGTGTCTCGAGTCGATGTCTGTTAGCTGAGGTCACAGGAAGTGGGTTTGTTGGGGTCAGGTGGTCTGGATGGGTCACTCTGTTTCCTGAGAGAAAGTCTTGTCCTTTATGAAGAGCTTAGCACAGTTTTCATTTAATGTTTAAGTTCCCATAACCCCCTGTGTCTCTGACTTTAGAGTCCTTATATTTATATTTCTGTTTTCTCTTCTTTCCATCTCATTCATTTGACTAATTTCATCTGTGTAAACTAATTTGTATTTTATTATAAAACCCAATAAACATAATGTTAATTTCACAAATGTTCGTTTAACAGGTGAAATCAAAAACTCTTGTCTTGTTGGATTGGACTGACAAAAGTTAAGTGTCAGGTGCTAAATGAAAGTTCAAGTTAGGTCATGTGACTTCTGTTTAAATACTGTAGGGTATTTTTGTGTGCTGTTTGCTGTTTCACATCCTTCTTTAAACATTAAGCAATATGCAGTACACACTGTTTATGCAGTAAATTGTAGCATTAGGCCTTTTCGGTTGCAAATATGGCCACATGTGCTCAAGTTGCGTGCCAGAAATCTCTTTCTCCCCTGATACACGTGCATAGTGCGCCATTATTATATTTACAAATGGTCTTGATTTACTGTATGTGAACACTTTATGACTGTATTGGGAAGTTCAAAGTCCTCTGCGACACAATCAGTTTGATCAATAAAAAACATTTAATGGACTGCACTTGTCCTTTATAGATTTAGATCAGCAAAATACCATATGTGCCATATGTGTTGCAGAATCATTGTCATAAAGCCAAATATAGGATGTAATAATAATACTGATGTATTCTGGACTCTAACATGGCGTGCACTTTGAATACAGTTCACTTTGAATACTGTACTGCTTGAAATATGACAAAGGAAGTTCTACAAACACGACTGTACCTATAGAGCACATGTACGTGCCGTTTCATCGGACGTCTGTTTGTTGATCGGTCTGGCTAGTGGCTAATAATATAACTATTTATATTTTATTTTATTTATATTTATCTTTTATTGTATAATAGTTTTATCAATTAAACAATTTGTGTAACTTTGTCGCATTTAAGTTTAGCCAAGTAACGGTATTTAACTTTCTAGCTAATATCATTTACTTGTTATTTCTTTTGCTTGTTGTCAGAAATAATCTGCAGTGACTCGATTCTTTGCGGATGTGTATTGGAAGTCAAGATTGGGCCACAAAAGCATGTATGCGCGCATTGTTTATGTTGTTGCTTTGAAGCTGTCTCTATTGATTTGGAAATGTGCACTTGGCCATGTAAAACTTGCCACCTCAATGCAATTTCTTTTGTGTGTTGTTCCTATTCTGAAAGAGTTGGGGTAAAATCTTTCAAATTAAGTGTGAGGAATAAACCAAACTGACTGCGCAAGTCATTTTGACTCACTATATTAAATCTTGACTAGTAATAAGTTGCCAAAACTTAAAAACAAAGCTGAAACGTGCTTAACTTTACGTAAGCTTAATTTTGGTGGCATCCACATCTGTGAGCACTCTGGGCATTCTGTGTAAATGCTTTGTTTACTTTGCATAGTTGTGTCTGCTCTGCAGGGATTCTAGACGCCTGTAAACAGAACAGGTGTTTCACTGTGTTCTCTGCTGAATAGATTGAACAATATCAGAAAGAATGCTGATGCAAAACTCATTACCAATAAATACAAAAACTGTAAACACAAGAGTGCTGCGGATCATTTTTGCTGTTAGTAACCATTATTTTGTGAATTTAATGTTAGTCCAGCTTGGTTTATGAGTTGACCAAGGCAAGATAAGAAGCCTGGTGTGCCACATAGGGAGCCATACCAGGGGTGTATCTGCTCTTCGGACATTTCAACACGTCCTGTGCTGCATCAGACTGGTAAAAATCATTGTAAATGATTCAAGTATGTGTTGGGTGGGATGTGCTCGTATAAGTCCACATGAATGTGTGTTACATTACTTAGCCGACTCAGCACATCTGTGCGCGGTCCTGTTCACCGATTAGTCAGACATTCTCGGTTCATGATGTCGTCTGGTCGTGCAGCTGTGCGAGCAGTGAAGACCCTCATCGGGGGGTTCAGCATCTGGACTTCACACCCCAGTCTCGGGGTGTGTTTAAAGGTCAGGCAACAAAAAGATTCCTGAGAAGAAGCACTGGATACGGAGTCCATCGAATGTGCTCATCACTTCCAACAACTGGATATTAGAGATGGTGAATTAGAGACACAATTTGATCGGTTTCAGAGCTCAGAAGACTGCACGGCTCTAAATTCTTCATAACAAATCCTGTATAAAGTAGCCCAGTGTTCCCAAACTTCTTTAAATGATGTAACCCCTCTCTCTGGGCTAAAAAATGTTTTGTTTTGTACATAAAATCATGCAAAGATACATTTTCACAGTATGTGTGCTCGAAACGTTACACGTTTGGTGAAAGTCAAAGTCACACTGTGCTAAGTCTTCTACTTTTTCTATTTTGCTAGTTGACATAGTGTCTAGTAAAGTAGAGGATTAATTGGCAGATTATGTAAATAATTCAGAATAGGCTGTGCAGTTTCAGTTTTTCCCTGCAGCTGGTGTGGTTCAGATGAGGAAAGAAAGCGTTTGTATTTCTATTTGAAGGCTTATTTGGTTGGCGTTGTCATTAATCATGTTTGTGCAAATTGCAAGTAAACACAAACCATTTGAATGCAAAACAAATCCAAGTTCACCTTTTTTAATACTTGCAAGCGATTGCAAATACATTTTGCTGTTCTGTGTTGTTTTATGAAGTAAATGATAGATGCTATCTGTGGACATGACTTGTGTTGAACAAACGTCATGTGATCAACTAAATGGACTGGTGTCAAAGCTCATCGAGTCAGAGTAACCCCCAGTGTAATGTCATTTCTTTCCTCTGTGTCTGCCAATGCTTCATTGTGTTTCACTCACTCACTGCAACGCTCCATCCATCACACTTTTTCTGTTGGCTTGTCACCCAGATAAAATCACATAAACAACTTGGGGAGAGGGAGACCTGGCTAGCAGAGACACTTCCTCTTCCCGTCTGGCATGTTAATCAGGAAAATAGAAGACACTCGGGATCATAGTGACTTTAATATGTTTAGACACACAAAGGCATGTATACTAATGAATGCTGTTCTGCTTTTTGTCATTTGCCGTTCATCCTTCGGCTTTTACCTCAGTTTAATCTAAAATGTCTTTTAAATCTTGTTTAGGAGGGCATTTAGTTGAGGTAGTTGTTGAATATTCTTTGCTGTGTTGGGTTTTGTCTTGGTTTTTTATGATACATAATATATGTACATTTTTGTCTATTTTCTTCTTTTCTTTGAATTCACTTTTATTTGGACATCTCACTTTTTGTATGTACCATAAATATCTTCTTATTGTTTTATCTTTGTGTGGTTCATACTAAGGGGCTGTTCACATTTCACATCTAAAACTGCTCAGAAAACACATGGCCTAACCGAAAGAATTGTAATTTTAGCAGGATCCTGTTTTCCAATTACATATCTAAAACATTGAAAGCATTTCAAAGATGGTGCAGAACAGATTTCACACTTTTTTCCCCATGGTAGAGTTCGTGACTATGCGAGGGTTAACAGCTGTTTTCCAAAAAGGGGTCTCTAGAACACAAGCTTCAAATGGAGAAAAGGGAGGATCAGGAGTAAGATGAAAGGGTTTTCGGCAGTCAGATAAGAGCATGTCCTCCAGGTCTCTGTAACCCTCAGCCAGCTGATGATAAACAGAGAGAAGAGTAAAGTGGATCTTGAGAGGATGGTACAGAGATATGGTGACTGAGATGATGACATGTTTGTAAGTGTGAGTCACGGAGGACAAAAGCAATGACCTGTGATCATATACTACAGTTATCACCTCATTTATTTAAGATCTTGATCACTTCTGCTGTTTTGTTTATATTTATTGACTCACGCTCATGTCGTTCCTAACCTGTAGAACACAAAAGAAGACATTTGTGACCCTGGACCACAAAACCAGTCTTAAGTAGCATGATAACATTTGTAGTAATAGCCTAAAATACATTGTATGGGTCACAATTATCAATTTTTCTTTTATGCCATAATTCATTAGGATATTAAGTAAAGATCATGTTCCATGAAGATATTTTGTACATTTCCTATCATAAATCTATCAAAACTTTGATCCTTGGGTGAACTATCCTTTAAAGCTACAAGAAAATCATTTTTTCCTTCTCCATACATGGAACTCATTATGTCTAAACCCAAAATGCTTTGCTGACTATTGATTCTTAAAGATTGATGATACAGAGTAAAAAAAGTCTGAAAATGCTTCTCAGACGGCGTTCCTCTCTCCCCACATTTATGAAACCCTGACCTGCAAGTTTTGTTTGCTCACTTAGCTCCACTTTTATTTTAGACGGTACCAAAAAACACCTCTCACAACACGCACACGTGTCTCAGGGGGCTTAAAAGTCTGTGATGGGCCTCCGGTTTAATTTATAGACCTGTTTATTCTCTACAGCTCACTAATGCGCACTTGTCATGCACACCGGGCTTTCTATGTAAGTGTTATGCAGCACAGGCTATAAACGGCCCGGCAGAGCCGAAAGTCAAATCTTGCTCCAGATTCCAAGATCTGCACTGACCCGTGTCCCTATGTACACTGTCACTAAATTAAGACTTCGTTGCCAAATAGGGAATGATGCTGAGCGTAGGATGATTTTTATGTTTACATTCTTAAACTTGTTTGTCTTTTCAAATTAAACTAAGTATCTAAACCTTTTCAAATAATTATGGTGCATAGTATCATTTAGACTTTAGTGTTTGATTCATGCCGTCTACATAAATATAAACCATTTAAAGGATGAAATGGGTTAGTTCACCCCAAAAAAAAATGTTGTCATGTCATTCAAAATCTGTATGACTTTTTTCCCTGTGGAACACAAAAGAAGATAATTTTAAGTCAATGTTGGCCAATGTGGTGTGTTTACCAACTTTCTTCAGAATATCATCTTTTGTGTTCTGCAGAAGAAAGAAAGTTATACAGGTTTGGAATATTGTGACAGTGAAAATGAAATAATTATGTTTGGGTAAAATACTAATAGCTGGGATTTTAACCCTTATGTATTAAATTACCCTTACGAGCCCTTACTTCTGTAACTGTTTCTTTGCTGCTCATTCTTACTTCATCCTTCTAACCGAATAATAAGTTATTTAAATTGTTTCATGATAAATGTTAAAAATGTTAAATGTTATATTACAGTTGCCCCATCTTGATCTGTTCTTGTAGACTTATGTTTCTTGTCATGGAGTGTCCTGCAGATAAACAAGAGGTCTGGCTTTGGAGATATTAGACCACACAGAGACCATCATGATTTATTTCTTAAAATCAAAGTCTGCTTCTTTTTGACATACATCACATCTAATGGCAACAGCACACGGACATTACGAACCTCATATCTCAGCGACCGAACCTCCAATGGTAAAGGTATTTGTGCCTACATACAGTATTTATTAGCATTTCTAAACAGACAAGCTAGAACAGTTTGTTCTGAGTTAAAAAAAACTTTTCTAGCTTTTTTGAGAGAACAAATAAGTTAATAACTGAAAAAGTGGCATTTGTGATGTTGAACTGCCTCTGAAACTCATTCCCTTTCATACACAATGTATTCGTGGTGCTCATGAGAACCAATGCAATTTTCGGAGTTTCTTTGGTGGGTTTGCATCCAATCCGAGCAATAATGTTCCCATGTGTATTATGGATTCGCCAGATTATTAAACTACAAATTCAAGGATCGCTTCTGTTACCTGTTTGTCTTTTTGCAGCTTGACAGCCTGCAGTCACACTGTATGTTTCTAAACAAAGCAACCTGGCTATATCTGTTATATCATTTATTTTGTGAACAAAACAAATATAGGAAAGCAACAGGGTAAGTAAATGTTGACAGGATTTGGGATAAACTAAGACTCAAATTCATACCCCTAGTCATTTGTTGAGACTTGTGCGTTGTATTAGCACGCATTCTTTTGTGTGCTGGAGAAATATTTAACCCAGTTATGACATTTATGTATAAGGTTGTCCTAACCCTGTGACTTGTAAATACAAACCTCTTTTATACTTCTCAACAACTGAGCTCTCAGAGATTCTTTCAAAGCAGTCAGCAAGTACTGGCCTGAAAAAGGAGGATCCCTAAGAAATGTTTGTGAGACTGGCAAAGATCCCTTGTCAGTGTTCAAATATGAGAAACATTTAAACCACTGACATACTTCTCAAAGGATGAGCAACTCCACTGTGTTTTAGGACAAAAGACAGAGACCTGTACCCCTTTAATCTTTCTCCTTTAAATGGTTCTTTTTCCTGAAAAGTCTCAACAGGTGCTGACATCAAACAGTCCCACGCTGAAGGCTGAAATGGATCACGTTTTCTGTGAAAGTGATATTTAGGTCCGTTGCGTGCCAGAAGAAATGCATTTGGACTTTTCTGCCGTAATCCACGCTGTTATCCGATGCAGGGAGGTTTAAAGGTCTGTGTTAGAAAGATGTCCTCAGAAACCGAGAGCCTCGTACATCTGCTGACCTTGTCTGGCCTTCGGGTCACTCAGTCTAGCTACCGGCTGAATTATGCTACACAGAGATATAAGAAATACACACAACTCCCCCATCTTTCTCCTCCTCATTTTTCTCTCTGTCATGTTTATTTCTAATTGTAACAAAGGAGCGCTTTAGGCAAGATGAGTTCAGAGACCTCCTCATCTGTGGGCAGGTCATACGAGCGAGGTCTGCTGATGCAGCAGACAGTTATGCTCGCAGGAGACATGGAGGATTCTTAGATGACACGGAGGATGCAGACAATGAATAGACGCAAACAAATGAATAAAGGAAGACTGAGATCTTTTGGCTTTGAGTGCAGAGCGTGGTGAGGATGAGAGAGATGGGAGGAAACCGAGATGTCTGGATCTGCTTTGATATGATGTTTAAAAGATATTTCACTTTAAGTGGAATGAACTGCTGAGGAGGAGAAATAATGATGAACATATGATAATACTGATAATAATGAACATCAACATGATTTAGCGTTTACATTAATTTTATCTCCCAAATTTAAATAACAAAACAAAGGATCGTACACTGTAAAAAATAAATCCTGTAAAAAAACAAGCTGGGGCAGCAGAAATATGCCGTAAAATATATATATATTTTTACCGTATTTCAAAAAATAAATTTGACATTTTTCTGTGATTTGATCTTATTTAAAAAATACGTGAAAAGTTTTTATTGACATAATATGTAAAAAAGAACAGTACAATTCTGTGTACAGTGTAAGTTAAAGGGATAGTTTACACGTTTTTGTACTGTACTTCAAAAATAAACTGTATAAAAAATCCAGTTAAAACACAGACATGTTGGGACGCCAGAAAAATATCTTGAAAATCCCTTTTCATGTGATTTGACCATATTTCAAAAATACGTGTTTTTAAATTTTTTCGACATTATACATGCACATTTCTTAAAAAATAACATTAACATTCTGTAAAATTACGATTATTTTACAGTGTAGGTTAAAAGGGTAGTTTACACACATAACAACATTCTGTCATCTTTATTAACTCTTTGTCTTTTGTGGAACACATCCAGCTTTTTTTACGTCTATGGTTTTTGTGACTTCTGTGTCAGTGGAAGTCAATGGGGTCGTTTACTTTCCAATGTTCCTCAGAATATCTTCTTTTGTGTTCTGCAGAAGAAAGGAAGTCGGGTTCGGAATGACATGAGGGTGAGCAAATACCATCATTTTGTGCACGCAGTCACACATGCAGATCCAGAATAAATGTGCAATCAGGATGTAAAGACCAGAGAAAGGGGAAAACCAGCGGAGGTTAGGTCATCACATCAGTGCTGTGGTTAGATCGTGGGTGGGTGGGATATTGGGCACCAAGAGATGATGTCACTGACCGCATGGCACACGTATGTGTTTTGACAATATTTAGGTTAACTGTGCCAAAAGACCTGCCAGTGAAGAATGACCTCAGAGCAAAGGCGACGGGGTAAATTATGTCGCTATGGTGACGCATCACAGAGACCCTGGACCAGTGAACCACGATGTCTGTCTCCAAGGTCACTGTGTCCCGGTGGTGCCTTTACAGTGTGATTTGTGTCCTGATGTGGAGTCACTCCTCATTAGGAGGAGAAAAGGCAGCATCTTTTCTTTCCTTGAATATCTGTGAGACGGGTTGATGTCAGGATTGCTATGGTGATTGGTTAAGGGCATGATGACATCAACATCAGCTACACAAACACACAATTAGTTTAATATAGCATAATATTTGGTCCTCATCCTCTGTTTTCTCGACTCTGTGGA
This sequence comes from Oreonectes daqikongensis, assembly GCA_026939265.1. NCBI lineage: Eukaryota > Metazoa > Chordata > Actinopteri > Cypriniformes > Nemacheilidae > Oreonectes > Oreonectes daqikongensis. The sequence goes on along the minus strand of JAOTQM010000434.1, from coordinate 1,975,895 downwards.
CAGAAGAGGTACGCATAAATCAAGTCACATTTGATTTAAAGTATGTTATTTAAAATATACATCTCCTCCAGTTTCTTAAAACTTCAAACATACAAGTTTGTTTTAAATGTAATAATGTGAATCTGCCAAAATGTGTTTCCACCATGTTTCATTATTAGCCACAAGGTCAATGTGTGACGTTTGGTCAAACATATTTATTGTTCACCAAATGTAAACTAGAAATCTGTGCTTCTACATTGCCAGCGTTATGATCATCATCTCATTATCTCTGTGGCTTTACAGATGGCACTGCCAGTTCCTCTCTCATAATGGGAAAATAGTACCAAGAATCGCAGACGGAGCTCAGGGAGTCTCTAATGCAGCTGTCCGGGCAGCGGTGAAGTATTCCTTCGGCTGCTCTTTGACGTACATCACAGCTAATGGCAATAGTTCCAGCAGTCCGAAGCCTTCTGAAAGAAATCTAACTGCACACAGCCATTAGGAACCTCACATATGTCAGTGTCTGGACCTCTGATGGTGAAGGTATTAGTGCATTACTGAACAGACAGCCTCATACATTTTCTTTTGAATTAAAATTGTTATTTACTGAAAAATTGTCTTCTGGCCTTGAGCAAAAATTCTCACTCACTCTTCTTTGTTTAAAAATTAAACACAGTTCTGTTAAATAGTGCCGTTAAGTGATGAAGGAAGAATACATCAATATCATATTGACAAGATTTTCTGCTTATTTCTGCGTACATTTTACATTATATAAATTCCTATGAAACATGACATGTTGCCTAAAAACTTTGCCAAATCTATGAAAGATTCAGAAAAGAATGAAAAAATATGCGTATTTAATGTCTTTCCTTTAACATTTTTTATTTCCATGAATTTTCACTGAACTTTAATATGTTTATTATATGGTAATATTGTGTTTTATGCCAGTGTTAAACATGACCAATAGAGCAAAACAACACAGTCTTATATTCCTAATACATTATCAGACAATGAATCATCTTATGCAATTTTGTATTTTTCTATTCTGTTTTTTCTATTTCTATTCTTTTAAATTTGTATTTCTTTTTTTCTATGTCCACTGAAAAGCAACACAAAGATACTGATTCAAATGAAAACACTTTTCAGTGCTGTAGTGAGTAATGATATGATAATGATAATATCAAGACAATTTTGCTATTGCGATATCAGGAAATTGATAATATTCTTACATCCTTAACAGATAATGTTGCATTCTTACGTTAAGTTTCCTCAGTCTAGTCCTCGCCCATTTCTATCAGCTTAACATCTTCACTTCTGCATTTCCTGAGATTATACTCATCAACATCTCCACAGAGACGTCACATACAAAGCATGCATCTTACATTCACCTCCGGGCAGTCTCGGCTGCTCTTTGACGTACATCAATAGTTCCAGCAGTCTTTTGATAGATATCTTAGTGTAGACGGCCATTAGGAACTTGTTTCGAGACAATTTTGCTATTGCGATATCATGAAATTGATAATATTGTTACATTCTTAACAGATAGTGTGGCATTCTTGCGTTAAGTGATCTAAAATACCCCAGTTTGCCCAGTCCTCGCCCATTCCTATCTGCCCAACATCACATTCAACTTTTTGACATTTGACAAGTGATATGACAACGTCTGCAAGCATAGTCATAATTCAGTTGATACAAAGTTAATTTGATTATGGCTGAATGATATGTTTGCCATCAGTTTCTAAAGTTGCTTGTTTTTTGTAGATCGCCTGCCCAGAAGTGGCTCAGGTTCATTACGGGGTCATCGGGACCTAATGTCTGCTCATAAAGACACTGTTTCCTGTATGCTGACGTAAAAAGTAGTTGATTTGTTATTCTGGTTAGAAAAGAGGCTGGGTTGTCTCTAATGCTTAGATTTAATTGTCTTGATGGCTTTCAGGTGAATGTACAAGTTGCACTACTGACCCTGATGATGTTTTGTGACCTCAGCTTTTCACACTAAAGTAAGTTTTCCCTGCTGGTCAGTTAAGCCCGAGCTGACAGTGACAGACTATGGAAAGGTTCAGGCTTTGATTGAATTTTCATGCTACAATGACACCAGATGGTTTTACTGTGAGAGATGCTTTTCTGGGCAAGTTTACAATGAAATCACAAGTCCAGGGTCCAGCGTAACAGCTCATTCTGTTAGTGCTTGTGTAAATGTTGGCGCTGACCACCCTGTTTGCTTTGTGGTTATGTATGGCAGGCTGCCATACATTTTCAAGTGTACACTGTCAGAATAAATTGTTTAAAATTGTACCTTTTTTGTCACTCGGGTGATTTTCTAAGATTCTTTTTTGTAGTTTTACAGGTATACAAAACCAAATGTAATGTATACATTATTGTACCATATGGACCTTTTTTCTGACAGTGTACTATGTCTTTTTGAATGTAGTGTGGTTTATTTAAAAAAAAAAAAAAGGTTTTTGACAACATTTGTGACATTATGTCATTTACTAAAAAAAACTATTTTAAAGTTTAACAAAGCTTCCAGTAAGAAACTTAAAATTGAAGTAAAAGAAACCAAACAATATATATATATAGGCCTATACATTGTTTGTGTATTAAATTCTTTGTGTATTATTTGAGTTTTAATACACTTTGTGATGTTGGAATAGTCTAGATAAATGTCTGGTCATGAACTAATGTACTTTCTATGGCGTTTTTTATGTATACTGTAAGTGCAAAATGAAATAAAATATAAAAAATATTATATAAATATATATAAAAGCAGAGAGGTACAATCATTTTAATGAAAAATTGTTCTGTAAAATGCTCCAAAAAGATCTTGACTTTTTTCCGAATATGGACAGAGAGGAAGTGCAACCGTATAAACTATAATTGTATTACAGCTCTTATATTTCTAGTAACAATATGATAAGTGTTTCATGCCTTTGACGTGTCCATGTCCAGTATGTAGGGATGAACGCTGCCATGTAGGAGTTTCAGAGAGAAGAACAGGAAAATGGACAGACTTCATTACAGACGGAGCCTCAGCTGCTCGTGGGGGTCACCAGGACAGACTACAAAAGATCCTCTTGTTTTCCTGATGAAACTCCAATGGTGAGGAAAGCTTGACCAACTGAGACGAACAGATATAAAGGAGCTGTTTAAAGAATACAGCATTAAGTCAAGCGTACACAGCCACAGAGTTTTGTGTTGTGCATCACAAAATCCCAGATTATATTATTGTGGAAAGTGGCGCAAGGATCTTAATACTTTTTAGGTTACTATATCACCAATAAACCCATGTGTTTATATTGATATATGTGATTTTCACCTGTTTTCGGTAAAGTAACACTTGGCACAGTAAATATCAGTTTAGGATAATTCTGCTTGTAACGAAACTTTTAAGAATGATGTATGCAATCCAGAATAATGTGTTGTTTTATTATTTTGAGTTTAGAAATCTTACTGTGCCCTTGAGAAACCACTGTACAAGGCTCTCCCCCACCTCTAAGCTATGAACACATACATCAATAGATCCTCATTAGTTTTAGTGAAAGGGTCAAAGGTCATGCAAACCCACGCGTGCCTCTCAGCGGCCATGTGAATATGTTACGCTGAAGCGCAATGGATATTTTCTTTTCGGGCTGTAAAGACATTGAATGAATAGATAACAATGCTGTGTGTGATAGACGTGCAGACATGTGTTGTGGAGGTGGAGGTTGGGGTGCTTGGGTGCATTTTTCTTGGCTAACCTTGACATCAATACTTTGGTTAACCGGGTAATTTGACTTAAGTGTGTAAAGCGGCCAGAACAATGGACTTCCTGTCCCTGGTAGAATGGTCACTCATCTCATGCCCTCGAGGAAGGGGGATTACGATCGTCAGATTCGCATTTCCTTGCGGAAGAGTAGTGAGTGACATCATTTCTGGCTTCGCTGGTTGGGTGTGAAGTGCTGGTGTGCCAGAAACAAAGTTCTGGTCTGGTTATAAGGTGTGTCTCTCTGTTTAATGAGAAGGGTGTGTGAAGGAGATATTAAGTTAGAGTAGACATCATTTTTATCCTAAGCGACTTACATTGCATTATACATTATACATTTGTTTTGCAATCCCTGGGATCGAACCCATGACCTTGCCGTTGCTAGCGTCATGCTCTAACCACTGAGCTACAGACATTTCTCCAATCTTATACACAAGTGTAATTGAACATGGCTAGAGGCTCAACTTTTATTTGGGAAATGAATTGAGAGAAGCAAAAATATTGTTTTTCTTTGCATTTATTCATAGAAAATTGAAACAGGACTCTCTCTCTCTCTCTCTCGCTCACTCGCTCTCGGTGTCTGTCTCAGAGGGCTGTAAGCTGTAAAAACAGAGGTGAGAAAAGCACTTTGTTTTTAATGTGAGTCTTTTTGACATTTGACCTGCTCGTGAGCACCGGCGCGCTGTGATGGAGCAATAACGCAGATTCCATGCTTCGCTTATGAGGTCAGGACCATTGTTATAGATCTTAATGCCTTCATTTAGACATGCTGAGCCTCTTTCTCTGATCCTGTCTTCAAAGAGGCCAGTCCTCCCTGAGATCCCTATCGCTAAGAGCTAAAACTAACCCACCCATCATAAAACACCCATGATAAACCATGCCGAAACGCAAAGTTCACCTGGTGTTTAAAGAATAACCTGAGACACCCTGGTGTGATTGCATGCTCTGTTGACATGATCTGACTCATGTCTCTGCTATCGTTTACATGCTTGCTGCTGCGTTTACATGCACTTAAAAGTTCCAAATTTAACCAGAAAAATATGATAATTTGTCTTTTTACAATGTCATGCCTTGGTCTGGGTCAATTTCTGAAAGAAGGGTTACAGATGAATGACTTGTGTTTGTTTGAACTAAGATGATGTCAATTTGCTCTTCGTGGTTTTCTACACTATTCAAAATAAAGGTGCTTAAAAGGTTCTTCACAAGGTGCCATGGAAAAACCTTTTTTGCTTCCACAAAAAAACATTCAGTCAAAGGTTCTTTAAAGAAGCATCTCTTTCTTACCTTTTTATAATGTGTGGTGAACCTTTTTCACCACAAAAAAACACTTTGTGAAACACGAAATAGGTTCGTTGAATGTTAAAGGTTGTTTATGGAACCATTTAGATAAAAAAGGTTCTTATATGGCATCGTGAAGCACCTTAATTTTTAAGAGTGTAGGTTTGATTGTATCCAAATGTGTTTATTGTATGTGTATGAAAAAATTAACAACCTTTTTGGTCTTAATACCCAATTGTAAAATAAATCGATAAATGATTGATTTTCTAGTCCAATAAAATCCTTAAGTGTTCTCCATCATCAGGATTCCCAAAGGAAACATGTATTGCTCTTTTTTAGATTAAGAGATTTTAAGGAGAATTGAACAGTTTCATATACTGTATCTGTGTCAGATGTTTCCTCTTAAACTCACCCAAAAATAAAAAATGTCATCATTTACTCACCCTCAAGTTGTTAGAAATCTGTATACATTTCTTTGTTCTGATAAACACAGAGAAAGATATTCACAAGAATGCTTAACCAAACAGGTCCCATTGACTACCACAGTAGGAACAATTGCAATGGAGGTCAAAAGTGCCCCAGAACTGTTTGCTGTCCTACATTTTTCAAAAGATCTTCTTTTGTGTTGAACAGAAAAAAGACATTTATAAAGACATTTTTCCTACTATGGTAGTCAATGGTGGCCAAGAACTGTTTGGTTACAAGCATTCTTCCAAATATCTTTCTCTGTGTTCATCAGAAAAAAAAATGTATACAGATCTGAAACGACTCAAGAGCGAGATAATGACAACAGAATTTTCATTTTTGGATGAACTGTTCCTTTAAGAAAGAGGTCACCATTGGCTTTGTTTTCATCCACATTGCTATGTACTACAGGAACAACGGTTTGATCATTGGATTCGATTATATATTCGATCAACCCATGCTCCTGCAGGATGTTTGTAGTCTGAACAAAAGTCAGTGTGGGCAATGTGAACTTGTGTTTAGACAATAGACAGAAATGCAGAAATGCATGTCTTTAACAGCCCTCAGCTGTAATGTGGACCACAGACGCCAGTGTAACACTGTCTGTAAGCAGGGCTGTCATTATTAGTCTCATGTTCCCTTTCCTGCTGTTGTTTTTTTGGCTTAATTGGACACAACAATGTCGCCCAAAAGAGGTCAAATGTGGACAATCTTCTCATATTTTTTCAATGTCAAAATGTAGCTTTGGTTTCCCACTTGAGCGTCTCTTTTTAAACGGCACCTGTAGACTCTGTTAGTGGATCTCTGAGTGGCGGATCCTAAATGGATCACAGAGTTGTTTTGCATGTCTGAATAGGGGCCATTTACTTGGGACATGTCTTTGTGTTTAAAAAAGCTAGACAGAGTAAAATGGAATGGAACAAAACGCAGATGTGAGACGCTGTATAAAAGTCTAACTGGTTTTAATTTTACATGCCGTCGCAGTGATCAAAGACGCCCGTAGTGTATGTTTATATGTACAAAACAAAGAAAAAAAACTGCAGATGGACACAAGAATGCATCCTGTGTGAATGGCCCCTAGGTGTGAACGGGGTCCCATAAAAACAGTCCACTGTCACACGTGAGAGACCCTTGCACACTACTTGTACACACACATAAATGTTAAGAAAGGCTGTGAGTGGAATACTAGCCCACTACGTAGTGCATGCTGTGTGTCTTTTATTATTTAAAATAACAAGTCCTCTACTACAAGGTCAAGTTGAGTGCATTGCATTGTGTGTTGTGTTATATACAACTTTTTGTATGTCATCTGGTATTCTGATTTTACAGAAAGTCTGCGTTAAATAGCATGCATACTATATAGTGTAGCAATAGTAAAAGTACACTATTCTAAACAGCCAAATTGGTCCAGCACACACCTGCTGACAACAATATGGAGTTAAGAATAAATTCATCCAATTTAGAAATTCCTTTTGGCAAACAGCAAACTATAGCATGCTGTCACAGCGCCACGTGGCGATAAATTGTCGCCTTTGTCAACCGTCACTTCCACCCCGTCCATTTTCTCTATATGTCCCTATTTATGAGCCCTTGTGTTTTCTCGCCCATAGTGGAGCCCCTCCCCTTTGGCAAATGAAATAAGGACTTTAATGTGATTGAGTGGCTCTCTCGCTCACTATCTCTCTTTCTTAGTGTTTGGGTGGAAGAGGAGGCATCCGTGGACTGCCTGAGCTAATTTAATAAAAACCCCATCAGGCTAATGGAGCCATGTGGACTTAACTGCCCGTTCCACCTCTCCAGCCCCAGTGCATTGTGGGAAACCATTGACATTCATCAGCATGTGCTCTTGACTCACTTATCAAACATGCCAGAACAGGGAGGCATGGCGAGAGCAACAATAAGAGGAGGAAAGAGAATGGCCACATATGCCTTTCAAGATTTGTTGTTTTTTATAACATTGTTTCATGTAACGTTTCTTATACAGAAATAAAATTTTGAGGACAGTCTCCCAAAAAATAAACATGGATGGTCAAAAGACTTTTGCATAGTATCATATTTGTAAGCAATTTATAAATTGCAAGTTATAGTATTTTTTGTTATTCAATTCAATTTTATAATAATAATAACAATAATTAAATATTGTTATTATTATTAATGATAATACTATTAATAATTACTATTATTGATATTGATATTGTTATTATTCCTTTTCTTGGCATGTTTAAAATCATAAGATACCATATTTGGCTCTGTGCTTTTGTCGAAGCTGAGCTTTCCTTTGTACCACTAGAGTCAGTCCTGTACCGCATTTTTCAAATTTCAAAAACCTTTATCTTAGACTTCCTTCCTCACATTAATAATGACTACAGTATCTTACAGCTTTCTCTGGTTCTTAAATAACTATGCTATCTTTGATGTATCTTAGCCATTATGACACGACTGGAAAACAAAATGATCCTAATGCATCACTCAGTGGGCCATTATGAGATAAGAACAAATGATTTTTCATGGTGCGCAGTGGATATATCTTGTATTTTATTGCTGTACACTGTCGCAGACAGCAGGAAGTGGTAGTGTGTGGTTTGTCAGTTTTGATATATTGATCATCTCAATAAAAGGATTTGAAAAATAGGTTAATCATGTCCTATAAACAGCGCACATCCTACTTTGTTGTTTCTGACATCCACCCGCAGTAGACAAGCCCCTTGTACAAAAAAAAAATTTAATCGAGAATTTGTACTCAAATTCTACTTTTGACTTGACTGTTTTATACTAGATCATCTGTGTTTTTTCTCTGCAAAAGAGGAACTTATGGAAAACGAACTGGTTTGATGTCCATTACGCATCCTTCCCATCAGTCGTTTATTGCACACTTCCCTATTCATTAAAATCACAATGACCTTCCTTCCACCATCACTAAACATTTTGGAGAAATCAAACCGTTCTCATGTCAAAGTTTCATTGGCTTCATAAAATTAAACCTGATACTTATGATTATGTGGAAAAAGCATTGTCATCAAAACTATAAGAGTATTATATGCAGCTGGGTGAGGGTAATGTTGGTCAATGCAGAGACAGTGAGTGACCACACAGAGGGTGATAGACAGTCAACCTCATGACCTGCTATTTGTTACCACGGTAACCTCCAACAAGTCATTTAATGTATTTATGGGTTGTTTTATGTCTCGTGGACATAAGTGTCACAGATCTGTTTGTTGGCATATAAGTGACCCTGGTAACAAAGTGTCCCTGAAGTACTGCCAAGGGTAATCTAGCCAAGATTCACCCTAGTAAATACATATCTTAGAGCTAACTAGAGACAACACAGAGAGATGCCACAATAGCAACTGACCAGGGTCTCATGAGGTCACATTTTAAAGCAATAAAACTTGTCCACTGGAACGCAGAGAAACAGAACATTAAGCTTATGACTCTCAGACTGGCTGTCTCATAATGTGCAATGATGAGAAAACGGAGAGACATGAGGCTCGATGAGGGAGGAAAAGAGAGATTGTAAAACAAGGCAGTGGCTTTACCGCGGTAAAAATACAGCTTTATGAACGCATACCATAACATTCACTTGAACATGCACACACACTCCTATCATCGTCACATTTCATTTTGATATTGTTTATTATGTCATTTGAAAGGAATAATGGACTCTCCAACTGATGGTTCACACGCATTTATTCCCAATTTCCGTCACATTGAAAAAGAAACAATCAATGAATGAATAATAATTGAAAATAGAAAATGAACAGATACAAAACGCAAAACATGCTCATAAAACCCAATACACAAGCTAAATTAAACAACAGACATACAACAAAACATTGCACCTGCTTACACAAAATAATCACAAAACAAAATCTCTTATTACCCAACAAAACAAAATGATATACAATAAACCAAACATTTGGTTTGATTTATTGATTTAACATTTACCTTGTTCTCCATCCAAACCAGGAGCTTAAGAAACCTAAAAATAAACCAAACCAAAATAAAAGTCCCTGGTTAACTTAAATGCAAATGTAAACAAAACAAAATATAAAACAATAATACACAAAATCGTGAACTTACGATTACAGTAACAAATGTGTTATGGGTGGCACACAATGAATTTGCTTAGTAAAATTATGCTTTCATTTGTTCTTGATACTTTTATCATGTAACAACTTCAGCTATGATCCTTTATTGGCTAATTAAAAACCGCTTAAGACACGCCCCCAACCTTTTATTTTGATTTCCCTTGGGAAGTTTACATTTTAATTAGGACTCAAATGCCTTTATATTCCTGTTGGAGAGAGACACCGTGTTTAAGAAGACAAGCAAACAAACGTATAAATGAACGCTGGGCTCGGTCTGATGTCAATAATTCCATTTATAAATCAGGCTCAGTTTTTTACATAACGCACATAAACCGTGTGAGAGGTATCGAGGCGTACGCCCAGAACCCACATTAATGCTCCCGCTTAAAGAAGTTAAAAAGTCTCAGGGGTCCAGCACAGCATGTTTCTTTATAAGTCCCCCACCTTTCCTGTATGTTACTGAGTTTCCTCTCGAGTGGCATCTGTTTGAATACTTATTTATCTGTTAATTGCAGCTGTGTTGTGCTCTGTTCTTATGAAGAAATAAATCATCGATATATCATGCGCTGTTCCCTTGTGTGCCCCATAATTATGTTTAGATGAACAACATATTTAATGAAAAGTCAGCCGAAGAAAACTGAGAACAAAGCAGCTGAAGTTGTGTTTAAGCTTTAAGGCATCATAATGGTATCAATAGACAAAGTTATATAGACGATATCAAAGCAACAACATAAACAAACTTTACTCCGCATGCACTCTTTTGTGACCCAAACTTAACTTTCATTACACATCCGCAAAGAATCGAGTCCCTGGAGATTACTTCTGATGACAAGCAAAAGTTGGCTAGCAAGTTAAAATTATGTCTAGTCAGTATTTTTGGGGGGTTAGGTTAGCAGTAGAAGAACCGTTACTTGGCTAAACTTAAAGTTACATGACCCATTCAACAAATTGTTTATAATAAAATATTAATATTAATATAAATTACATTAAATATAAATAGTTATAATATTAGCCACAAGCCAGACTGATCAACAAACATGTTTTCATTGACATGGATTTTCAGAAGAATGTGTTTGTCTGTGGAAAAATAGCTGCTATAGATGTAGTTGTGGGTGGTTGCTAAGGTGTTGCTAGGTGGCTGCATCCTGGCTGATGACAAAAGAGCCCACTGCCTACTTTCATACTGTATGTGAAAATACTAAAAATGCCATATATAAAATGCCAGTATATGTCCAAAACCTCAGTATGCAAAAACACCCGGATGCCTCTTTTTAGTAACATCGATGTATTAAAAGAAATGTATCTCTCATGGTTAAGTTGTACTTCTTTAACAACACGTCATAGGTGAATTATAATGAACACAAGGTATATGTAGCATGTTTAGTATGCAGTAGTATGCATACTGCACCCACACATAAAACATACCAATTTAATAGTCAGTCAAGACCCAGATGGCAAAGATAATGTTCAATCAATGTTGAGAAAAACCAATTTAACATTGATTTAACATTACATCAACTATCTTTATTATTATTTGGGGACATAAAATGCATTTAATTCATTGTGTACTGTCACAAAAAGTGATTTTGGACGCATGGCAAGTCTCATTCTAGTCCTCTTATGCCCATAGCACAAATAGTGCACAGCTTCGTGCCAGTGTTTAATACTTTGGCCTAGAGTTGGTACAAATCTTTTCAAATATATTTTTAAACACACACAAATACACACAGTTGTTTCGAATTTGAACAGTTATGTACTCATCATAAGGTACAGTATAGAAATGTTTTGTGCTGCGACATGCAACACATTATTTAGATGGTAATATTTAAAGCGTTTCATTATTAGTCTCTGTGTTGTCTCATGGGTTGTGCCGGCTTGTGCTGGCTTGCGTTTACCATTCAAAGTTGCAGCTGGCACTTGGCCGCCCTTTCAAAGCCGTTGGCATTCACAGTGTCCAGAAACAGCAGCGGTGGAGCGAGCACAGGCAGTTTCATATCTTACTGATTATGTTTAAGAATGGCCTCCCTGTTGCCAAACCCCTCCCACTCCACAGTCTGCACCAATCACAGCCCGACTTCTGACTGATTGATGGCTGGATGCGTCACCAGCTAGAGGATGTTATATTTCTGTCTGACACTAAATAAATCTTCAGTACATCGCTTCTCTGGCAGTCCTTCAGAAGACCTTTAAAGACGAAGCAGGCCTGGAACACTCACAAAGGCAGACTTTGTGTTCTGGATGGGATTTCCCATCTCATTCTGAGGGTCTCTCGGAGTATTATGGGGTTTTACTGCTGTTTTACAACAAATCAAGTCACGTTGCAATATATCAAAAGACAAATCCTGTGCTTAGTAACTGTGTAAGATACTGTTTGTGTTAACATTTTTACCAATTCATTAATTGACTTAAAATATATATTTTAACTTCAGCGCTGGAATTAAAGACTCTCCTTACTCGCAAATGGCATTATGGGTAATATTAACTAAAATAAAATGGCATTCCATTCAGGCTCCTTTGATGTACTATTTTCAATTTACATTTTAATATATGCATTTGGCAAATGCTTTTATGCAAAACAACCTTACGTTGCATTCAAGTTAGACATTTTATATGTGCATACTGTATCCTGGGAATGAAACCAATGACTTTGGCATTGCTCCAGTTTTGCATGCAAGCAAGTTGAGATTATTCAGATAGATGTCCCTTTATATGTTTATAATGGATATGTTTTTAAATGTTTAGATATTTTTAGACACACATAAGAATGGACATTTTGAGAAGCTTTAAGCACTATTCTGTTATGTATTGTTATGCTCTCCCCATATTTTCTCCTCACACTTTCTTTGCTTTCCATCCAGCTCAGGCTGACCTGGTCCCCATACACACACATCTCTCTCTCTCTCTCTCTCTCTCTCGCTCTCTTTCTCTCTCTCTCTCTCTCTCTCTCTCTCTCTCTCTCTCTCCCTCCCCATCTCTGGCCTATAAGAACTAGGTCAAGTCAACACCGATGGAGAAAAGGAAGATGAAAAAAAAGATTTCCTGTAGGAAGAGCCGATACAGAATGGGCACTGAACTTGCACGGTTCAGAATCACCATGGGAACCAAAGAGGAAGCCAGGTCTGTAAAAGCAGTGATGACGATGATGATGGTTTGAGAGGAAAGCTGAGTCAGGAGATTTGCTGAAGTGCAGTCTGGGATATGGATTTGTAATAGGCTCTTAACATGTGAGTTTTAATGGTTTGGCGTTGAGCAGTTGGGACTTTACGTCATTGTTTTAACAACATTTTCTCTTTTTGTTCCCGCTGGCTAATGGGCAGCAGACATGTTTGAGATTATTGATGCTGATTGTGCAAATGTTTTTGCACTGCATTTAAGTTTATTTGATTGTTAAGCCGGATTCGGTTTGGTGTGCATTCTGGAGTGTTTCTTTGTAATATTTATGTGCACTTTTGTGACTGCATAAGCACTTTATCATTTTATATTGTCCAGACAAACTTTTAACTATAGGATAATAGGTTCAGACTGCTATGAGATGGAGTGCACACTGAGACTTTTGCTTACATCTCCTGCCTTCCTGAAGCTCAGTGGTTAGAGCATGGCGCTAGCAACGCCAAGGTCATGGGTTCAATCCCAGGGGTTGCCCAAACTCAGAAACAAATGTATATCATGCAATGTAAGTTGCTTTGGATAAAAGTGTATGCTTGTAAGATTTTTCTTTAAAATATGGCTCTAGTAATCTCTCGTGATTTCTGTGTGTATTCCAACATTTCTTATCAAATATAAAAAATTGAATTAACCCTATCCACATAATTTTATAACTGTATGCCAACAAATATTTGTTTGTCTATTTTAAGGAATTTTAAAAGAAACATGAGACAAAGTTGTAATTGAAACATAACGGAATAACTCCCTAAAATTGAAAACTCTTTCATCGCTTATTCACCGCCATGTCGTTCTAAACCTGTATGTCTTTTTTCTTCTGCAGAACACAAAAGAAGATACGACAGTAACCAAACAACATTAAACTCTATTGACGTCTTGTATGAACACAAAACCACTGAGACATTTCTCAAAATATCTTTTTTGTGTTCCACAGTAGAAGAAAGGTCATACAAGTTTAAAATGACATGATGGTGAGTAAATGATGCAAGAATATAACTTTTGAGCTGAACTTTATCTAGATCTGTTTAGCAACAACGTACTGTACATTTCTATTACTGTGATGAGCAATAATTCAAATTTGACTAAAAATACAAATTCAGAGAAAAACCATTACAACAGGAAGGATTATGACAAATCGACCGCATCACAGAAACTTCTTTCTCATGCAATGCTTTGTTAACACCATCACAGGTCGCTTAATGTTTCCATACGCACCGTGAGGTCAGCGCCAACCGCAGGCTGCTATTCTGGGCCGTGAGGTGCGAAGACAAGCCCCACTGACCTTTCTGCCTGCTTTCTTTGCCATCTTATATGAGTTTCTCATTCTGTGCCACATTTTCTCTCACCCCTGCCAGCCCTGTGGACAGCTGACCGCTACACCCACGCAGCCCGTCCCACCAATCCCGTTTCATTCTTGTACAAATATGTCTGTCAGTCCACAACACAACTGCCATTCAGGGTCCCTCAGGAACCCGTCCACCTGTTTCCACCCGAGAGAGATGGAGGGAGGAGAAAGATATAGAGTGGGTGATAAAGAGTGTTGGGGATGGAAAGGACACAAATACTTTAACTCGCCATGACCGCACCCTGAACGTGACTCTCAGCTCGCTGCAACAATGTTAACAATGACAATCCTCCATACAAGACCATATCGTAATGTACAAGCTCATATAGCACAGCAAATACGGTGAGGACATTTCATGTGTATGTGCTAAGGAACGTGTGGTGTGTGTGTGTATTTTCCACTAACATGGTACAGTGTTTCTTTGCAGTTTCTTTACTAATTTAAAGCCATAAAGACCCAAATATAATTCATTGGAGTGAAAACGACTAGATTATAGATGGGATCGGATGCACACGCACACGCCTGGTCTGTGTTTGTTGATTGGTCTGGCTAATGGCCAAAAATAATATAATTATACATATATTTATTTATTGTATAATAATTTTATTAAATAAACAGTTAGTTGAATGGGTCGTGTAACTTTGTCGCATTTAAGTTTAGCCAAGTAACGGTTCTTTTACTATTAGACCAAAATAATACAGACTACATAATTTTAACTTGCTAGCTAATGTCATTTACTTGTTATTTCTCTAGCTTGTTATCAGAAATAATCTGCAGGGACTATATATGCTGTTCTGGTCTCTATTTTATTATATATTATTTATTTATATTCGATATCTTAAGTTCCTGTAGCTTAATTGGTGGAGCATTGTAAAAGCAAAATGTCATTACACCAAATGAGCAAATTTTTGTCTTTTATTTTATTAATGGAATTCAATTATTTAAAATGAATATTTTATTGCTGGGTAATCTGAATTAGTTAGGCTGCAGGAAAAATTGTGTTACTCTCATTTTTTTTAAACAGGACATGATGAGCAGGCTATTTGTGAAATATGACAATGTGTTTGACTCCGCCGTGATGACAGAAGTCCACATTCACCTGTTCACACAATTTATCCGACAGGAAATGCTCGGCGTTGAGTGCCGGACAACACATGCCACCCCCAGAAGATGCTATCTGTTCTGTCTGACATCATCTTTGGGTTACTAGTTTACTGATCCACTAGCATTCCACCCTAAATGCCTCCTGCCTAAATGCTTGACTAGTTACTCGCCACTTAACAGATGCTTTTCATCCAGAGTGGCTTTCAATACACTAATTGTAAGGATGATCCGCCTGCAGCAGCTCTAAGGTTAAGTGGCTTGGTCATTACACATAACTGGGGTCTTAGTCAGTAGGTCTCACATTCTTGGAAAACTAAGATCAAACTTGAAACAGTGTGAACAGACCAGATACTAAAGCATTAAAGTTGTCTGTTCTCATATGAGGAAAACAATTTTGGCTCAAAGGTTGCACTTTCATTGCATAGAAAACCGAGATCTCGATTTCTTTTGAACTTTGTCTCAGATGTTTCTCTTATAATTCCTTAGGAGAAATAAAACTGACACAAAGGAGACAATTGTTGATGTAAAATATGAACATAAAATTATGCAGCTTGGACATCATAGTCCAGGTTATTATATTTTTTTAAAGAGAAATTTCAATTTTCATTAAATCAACATTAATTCAACGTTACATCAATTATCTGGGTTCTCTTTATTTATTTCTGCTTCAGATCTCTTTTAAAACGCACATGTGAGATTACAACGGTGTTTCGCTCATCATAGGTAAGCAAACATCTTCATGTGTTCTTAACTTAATCGTCTATCAGAAACAAATGAGATGTCACACATTGTCTGTGTGTGGTATTGTTTAACACAGGGTGGAGTCTGTGAAGTCGTCTTATGACCTTTAGGGTCACGGTGTCAGGTTTGTTTAGTCTGCGTCTTTCTGATCGCTCTACACCTCCTACATCCAGGAAAGAGATGGACAAAGAGATGACACCGGATGAAAGCGCAGAAGGAGGAGGAAAAAGAATGATGAAGGAGTGGGAGCATCCACACACGCCGCACCTCAGACGATGAGTAAGGCATTGTCACAAATAAATGCGGGTGGGGGATTTTTGGTGACACCTCAAGGTCATGCATTTCACCACAGTTTATCTTCTTCTGCACCAGCCGCCCGTATCTGCATGGGCAAACATTCAGAGAATCTGCATGTGAACGAATTTTATTGATCTGTTCTCTCTGCCAGACCACTAATAAGGATGTAGAAACTCACACAGCACACAACACTCGTCTGTGCTTTCTTTATATGCTTTCCAACACATAACCTTCACTCAGTCTGCTCTTAGATAGATACAAGGAAATTAGTAGTAAAATAACAACAGTGACTTTTGGTCTGTTTACACAGTATCTAATAATAAATAGATACGCTCTTAAAAATAAAGGTGCTAAAAAGAGTTTGTTGGTTCTGTGGATGATCACAGACAGTCAAATGAGGAACCTCTTTTGTCCTTTCATTTCTCCTTTAACGCCATCCTACTGGACATTTAGTGTAATGTGATGTATTGTGATGGCATGTTGTTTA
Source organism: Oreonectes daqikongensis (assembly GCA_026939265.1). NCBI lineage: Eukaryota > Metazoa > Chordata > Actinopteri > Cypriniformes > Nemacheilidae > Oreonectes > Oreonectes daqikongensis. Next base: position 1,959,207 of record JAOTQM010000434.1, on the reverse strand, counting down.
TCTGCACTCGCTTCGTATAGAAAAATTGTGGAAATCAATACATATCTAGTTACCTTAACCCGCTTATGTCCATTATAGACAGCGTGAATAATCTTATCAGGGCTTCTGGAAGGCCAGGAACTAGTTTATGCGCCTAAATGAAGCAGTGAACTGTTGACCTTGCATTATAAATATTTCGTTCTTTGCAACTGGTGCAATTTTTGTTACCCGAGACACAAACATGAGAAATATTATCCAGTAGGTTTAACATTTTGATGGACATTAAGTAGTTATGTGTCAAGGCTGTAATTTTGATGCAAAGTACTTTTACACTGTACAGGCAATTCATACAAAGCAATATAATATATCACACTTACAATATTGGAGAACATTTTTTTGTAAATGCTTACGATGCATTAAGATTTACATTTATCGGTTTGGAAGTTTCCCGCATTCCTGGTTTGTTTTCAATTCAAACCCACAACCTTAGCTTTGCCAACACCAGTTGACATTAGTTTAATTTCAAGATCATTCTACATTGACCAAAATGAATCATTTGTTTCTGAAGGATTTCGGTGGTGTTAAAAAAGCTTATGTGTTTTAGTGTTCTTGTGTGAGGCATGTTGTCAAAAGTGCATCTCTTATGCCACCTGCTGTTAGTAATGCAAGAATATTTTCTTACTTAAAATGTACAAAGACATTTCAAATGTAAATGTATTTGTTGAACGACACACAATGTGCTCACCAGAAGAAGAAATAAAGACAAAGTGTAAAATCTTTATTTTAATAGTTTTGCTGGTAAAACAAATATAGAAGTAGGAATGTTCACTCCACAATTTCTGTAGTATTTTTGAGTCTATAGGCATTTGTCTGCTTTAACCTAAGCTACAGTGTTTTTTCCTGCCTTTTTAACAAAACCACCACCAACAGGAATGGTGAAATATGTTCAAAGGTAGGAACATTAAGACTTGAGTTGATCACAGTATATTTAGCAGCTGTTTTTGAAGTCCATTCCACACAGAAGTGCGTCACATGCACACCACACTCGCACATAAACAAGCAAACCAGTCTGTTTAAAACCTTTCATAAATTCATACAACATTCCATACAAGACAAACGTCCATAAAAGTCATGTAAAAATGAACCAGTACAAGCAGCCACAGAAAACAAGTGGCTTGGTGTACAAGGCCGTGGTGGTTAAAAAAAGCTTTGCATTCTGGGATATATGAGAATACGCTCACTCTAGAAAATGCCGGGCAGCAGACGGTAGGGCACTGCGGCGATGTAGCGGTCCCAGTCCTTGCTGTATTTGTTACCGCAGCGGTGCTCATCGCGTATGCAGCGATGTACCAGCAGGATGGTCATGTAGATGATGTAGAAATACGGCAACAAGTGCTCGCCCCCACAGGCCATGCAGTACGCCAGCGAGCCCATCAGATCACCCGTGTAGTTCATGTGGCGGGCCATCCCCCAAAACGCTGATGTCATCAGCTTGCTTTTGTGAAGTCCACCGCTGGCCGATCGGTAGGAACACTCAATGAAAGTGGGCTTCTTACCCCAAATTTTGCAGTTGCCCTCTGTGCGACGAAAAAGATCTTTCTGATGGTTTGTTGCACGGAAGATGTAGTATCCCAGGAGGCCCAGGATGAGAACACCTGCAGCGTGGGCTGTGGATAGCTGGACGGGGTTGTAGACCAGGTAAAGTCCCTATAGAGAAGCAGAAATGGAAATGGTACAGTAAGATCGATAAGACATCTACATGGTGGATAAAACAATAGCAAGTTTTGTTGACTATTTACTGGAAATATCACACACTGACATCTCAAATAAAGTTACAAAAAATGTATGTTTTGCTATGGTGCAGGGAACCTCGCTGGACGTCTGATGAGAAGACACCGATCAAATACGCACCTGCAGTGTGTAAAGGAAAGGAAGCCAGACGCAGTCTCCCCAGCCGAGGTACCAGCCAAAGTGATCGTGGCAGATGTCAATAGTTTTCAGGTACCAGGCTTCATTCCAGAAAAAGTCTAACACATAGATGGCCTTAAAGAGACATAATATACTCAGTAGGGATGGCAGAAATAGCTTTCCTGTAACCAATGGACAAGTCACTATATCGCCAAGATCATAGGTGTGATTCAGCGTGAATGCACGTACTCAGAAAAGGTATAGTTTTTGATAAAAGTAAATATATAAATTTCCACCCTTATGTCATTTTAAACCTGTATGACTTTCTTACTTCTGCAGAACACAAAAGAAGATATTTTGAAAAATGTTAGTAACCAAACTACATAGGCCCCCTTAACTTCCATTGTATGCACACAAAACCTTTTCTCAAAATATATGTTGCACCAAAGAAAGTCATTTACAGGTTTTGAACTACATGAGGATAAATAAATAACAGTTTGACAAGAGCAGTTGGTTTGTAGTGCCACCTAGTGGCTATATGACTCACTTGCAAGACATTGACCAGGATCATGGAGTTTGTCACGTAACCATACAGCTCCTGCTGTTTGGCAGCATATGACAGGTTGATAAGAGTCCACGCTACGATACCTGGCCGTCCATTAAAGAAAAGCTTAAAGTCGAACCATTTTCCTATACGTGGGTTGAACTCGATTCCCATCATGTAGTTATAGAAGATGTTGCCTGTGAATTTACTGCAAAAATAAAGAACAGGCCGGTTAATAAAATTTTGTGCAGCATAAAATCAAAACAACTAACAGTATATTTGTGATTCTTCATATTCATGTTCTCACCAGTCCTCTGGATTGGTAGGGAACAGATACGCTTTGATAAAAGCAAAAGTGGACACGATATAGCCGAGGATGTTGGTGCACCACAGCAAAGGGATCCAGTTGTCGATGATGATGGTTGGAGAAAACCAGTGGAAGTACTTTGCATTGGCCACCCATAAAACATGAGTTATTATCCAGCACTGTAGACCGTTGACCTCATATTTATTTATTAGACCTAGAAGAAAAAACAGCCACACTATGAGACTGAAACAATAATGCATCATTGCTAGCTAATCTAAATCTATTGATCCCTCTACCTGCTGGTGTCCGGGCACCATCCTGAACTCCTCCCACGTAGCCTGGCAAGATCTTGTGCAGAAAATCCGGAATGCACATGTACAACACCACCTAGTGCAGAGACAACATAGTGTTACGATTCAAGATAAAACGATACACATCATTTTCGTTTCGCAAAGTTATTTGGCATCAACACTAATCTAGTTCTCTCCACCTGAAAAGCGACCCATGTGGCGTAGATCTTGGCAGCAGCCCATGAGAAGGAAGGTGCTCGATTCCAGATGGTGAGCAGGGTGGCATCACCATTGTAGAGGTCCAGTAATGGATGGGTGATGGAGCACTGGTACTGATCACACGCCATGACGAAGAAAAACACGATGAAGGGGGCCAGACATAGCAGCAGCACCACGCCTGACAGAGAGAACCAATCCACCTCCCTACAGAAGTGATAACAAAACATGACATTGATCAGTTGAGGTCCATTGCATACTAAACATTCATTTATAGGAAAAAATATTTAATATATTTTTTGCCCAACTTTACTGCATCTTTTGTCCGCTGGTAATTGGTTTGATTTAATCTTTTGATATCTATTCGATATTTGGTGAAGCTAGTAACTTCTTTTTCTATGAGTGAATTATTGTTGAGATAAGCATTAAGTATGCATGCTTGTTCAATCAGCATTCTTGAAATATTGTATCTGAATAGTTTTACTTGAGATTAACAGTTATTGAATACAGAAACGGTGCTTTAATTCACATTTAGGAAAAAGGTTTTAATAATGTCTTCATTTTAGAAGAAGAAAACATTAATGTCGTAAGCTTACATACTGTATACTGTAGCACTGTACTAAACATATAGAAATCATTCTACATATCATTTTTACAATAAGACAGCAGGCCTTACCATGCTCTTCCCCACTGCGCGGGCTCTGGTGCACGCTTTACTGCACCAGCCCCTGCTCCATTGGCACTGGCCCTATGGCGCTTCCTCACAGAGCTGCCTGTCGTCATGGATGTCTGATGGCGTAAATTGTAAGAAAGAAAGAATGAGAATGGAGAAAAGAATGTAAGATGAACCTCTGAGATCTCGCAAACCAACATACGTGAGTCTGCCTGCTAATTCAGTGTAAAGGGGAGAACAAAGTACACTAGATAACAGAGATAACAAATGATGATAATAAGTGAAATGCTATATACGATAAAGACATTTTCATCTGTTTCGTGGCTATTCAAAGAGCAGTTCATGATTTAGAATAATCTGAATGAACAATAACCATGGTTTTGCTACGGTAACCAGTTATTTGTAATTAAATTACAGTATGGTAACACAAATGGTAATCTGCCAAAGATAAAGGGTTACTACACTTTTACTATAATAAAACCATGGTAATTTAGATTTACAGTATAGTGGATATGAGGATTTGGATAATGCACTTTAAATATGTGCATGTTTAAAGGTTAAAAGATGCACCCTTAGGAGATGTATTTTTGGCAGATTGAACAAAAGTATTATTAATTGTTTTTAATAATTATTTATTTTCTACAATCACGACAATGAAAAAGCGTACAGTAGGTGACTTGTTTTTGGTTTGCAAAACAATCTCCTTGAACTTAATCTGCAATAAACCGGTTTTAAAAGTTAAATACGACTCCAATCCTCAGAAAACTTCCTGCAAGGGATTACACAACCTCAATGTCATTACAACCAATATCCCTAAGATCACAATAACTAACCTTTGAAAGCAGTTCGTGTTGCATAAAGTCGTTTGCTGAATAATAGGGATCGTGAGCATGCAGTGATCGCATGTCATGTTTACAGTAGATACATTACGTCGAACGATTATACGCAGCTAACGTACTTGCTGGAGAAGAAGTGAATAGAAAAAAACTGATAACGTTACTGTAATTTATTGGGCAGCACATGCAATATGCATAATTGACCGAAAATAAGTTTATTCTATTATAATTGTCAAAAGCAACTGTATATTATAGGAAAATATCACAAATACTTACAGTTAGATGGCTCCACTACTAACGTTGCCCAGATGTTCAGTGATGTAACTTGAAAAGGGGAGTCACTAGGTACATTAACCCCACCCACAATCGGTTTAATGACCAATCAAAGAAAAGCGAAAAACATCCTTATGTCTGTGATTGGACACCTGAGACCTGAACTCATAAGCGCCTGATGAGCTCAGCCATACACATGAGCCATCCAGGAATGAGCCATATTATAGTGTCAAGGGCATCCATATGCACCACATTTACGCAGTAGCCTACTACTGTTAGATACTGCAATGAATGAATTATGGAAAAAAATGAATTACTTGCCAAATGCTTTTTTTGTAAAGTTATAAAAGAAGAAAGACATATTTGCAAATATGTGCTGCACACTTTGGAATTAGCGTGCTCAGGTTTTATTTGAGATTTTTCCTCAATCGATACCGTGACTTTTATTTTAAACTAGATAGTAACCTTTGAAGACCGGAAATGCATTAAACAAAATAAAGGTTTTGCACCCTGAGTGTCAAGTGCAAAGTTTGTTTACATACATTTAAAAAATTCTTCGCCGTGTACAATGGGTCGCAAAGTTACATTAGCAACTTGCTCCTTGAATCAATGGGCGTTGGATTTTAATGGCAACCTGGCCAGAATCCTTAAAAGTAAGTTTTAATAGTTGACTTGTAGTTTGTTCTTTCACGTTACTACTATACTGTCTGTTTAGTGCCTGTGGTCCTAAAGTTACCTCGCCCCCATGTGTACTGTACATCGACTTTATTTCACCAAACAGGTATAGAGATTGCCAAGAATGAAGGAGCAAAATACAGATTGGGGCCAGAGCTGGAGATCTGGTAAAAGTGTATTATTTATACCACAAAGTATAAATATTAAGGAAGAAAACTGTCCTAAGCATTTCAGTGTAATATAATTGTGATATTGCTTTCGTTAGTAATTGATGCAAATCAGTTCTGTACTCAAGAAAATTGAAGTTTAAATTTAAATTCTATTTTAGAATATTTTCCAACATAACACACAATTTCACAGGATTTACACAATGTTTTAACGTAGTAATGAATTCCAGTAAAGCTGTAAACTGATGATGTGTTAATGTTTGCTTTAGCGGCTATGGCTGTGCCGACCATTTCTACGAGTCTGACACCTTGCTCCACTGCTTTCAAATCCTAAAGTCACTCTTGGAAGATCCTTTGACCCAAGACATTATCTGTGATGTAGGAATGTAGGTTGTGGGCTGTACAGTGTCACAAACAGTACATAGTATTTAAAAATATCAAAGGTCTACTAAAACCGTAAAACATTCTTTCTGTATTTGTAATTAAATATTTCAAAAGTATAAAAAAAAGTATTTAAAAATGTATTTTAATATGTTCTTTCTCTAGGCCTATTATGCACCATAATGTTCGATATAACTGCAGAGTCATTTTCCTGAACAAGTAAGATTTTGCGAGTAAACAACTTCGACTACTGCTTAATGATCATCAAAGCAATACAATTATATTTGTCACAGAAAGATACTATTGATTCGTCCTAAAATGCTCTTGGCAAATTATGGCAACAACAGAGAATTCCGATGGTTTTCACCTTGGAGTCAACCCAGGTCAGTATGTTTGTAAAAAGTAAAATTGTGACTAGAGCATAATAAATAGCAGAATGAATATGAATGGAACAGATATTATATTTCTTTGACTAATCTTTATGTCTTTACAGACATGTTGAGGAGTATTTTTTACCAAGAATGATTCAGGATGTGACAGGACAGGTAAACTATTATTAGCTTAACTATATGTGGCACAAAGGAGTTTGTAGCATAAGAATCAACAAAAACATTTCATAATACTGACAGCCCTGTTATATAGTAATGTTATATACTAATGCATTTCAAGCTTTATATTCTACATTTTAATAATTTTTCAATTCTATAGCTTTTTGTTGTATACTGTGATGTCTCCTCCATTTGTTCAGAATATAAAGATAAAACTAAACAATGTTTTTGCACAATTAATTAACTGATCTCTTCACTGGCAGTCCACAGTACCATTTGGAGATGGGGTGATATCCACCATGGACACCTGCATAGGGAGTGAGATTTGTGCTGAACTGTGGAACCCCAGAAGGTATTGCTTTACAAATACAGAACACATCTCTATTAAGTGCTAAATGAATAGCATGCTCATTTTAATATATACAGCAGATTACTGTTTCTTAAACCACCAAACATCTTTACCAAGAATTTAGAGCTTGATTTATGTGAGTATTGAAATAAAACCTATGTGGTGTAGATGAAATTTCCAAGCAGATTTTTAAACACCCTTGAACCTTCTTTTATTGATTTAGTCCACATGTTGACATGGGTTTGGATGGTGTTGAGATCTTTACCAATTCTTCTGCAAGCTACCATGAGCTACGCAAGGCTGACCACAGGGTCAATTTGGTGAAATCTGCCACCACTAAGGTAAATCCAGTTAGCAAGCATGTTTGTGTTATGTTTAGTTTACATTTGACATATGTTTGATAAGAACTGTGTTAATCATCTAGATTTTAAGTGACACTTATTTAATGAGAATGAATGTTATATAGATAAGCAGCTTTCATCCCATATTTCACTGAATTTGTGTTTCAGAGTGGAGGGATCTATCTATTTGCCAACCAGAAGGGCTGTGATGGTGACCGCTTGTACTATGATGGATGTGCTATGATCGCTATTAATGGAGATATTGTTGCCCGGGGAGCACAGTTCTCACTTGAGGATGTGGTATACGCAAATCCAATTCACAGTTGCTGTGTATTTATACTGTTAAAATATCTCTAATTAATACTTTCTGTTGACCTGCAGGAGGTTGTCACTGCCACTCTTGATCTGGAAGATGTGCGCAGTTATCGTGGAGAGAGATGCCACCCTCATATGGTGAGTCACGCTGGAAAAGTTTTCCAGTATTTTAAATCTGTGTGTCATATCTTGATTATACGTCTATTGTCCTGAATAGGAGTATGAACACAAACCCTACCAGAGGATCAAAACAGACTTCTCACTGTCCAGCTGTGGTGATATGTGTCTGCCCACACTTCAGCCTGTGGAATGGACGTTCCACAGTCCAGAGGAAGAGATCAGGTAACAAGATTGACTGGTTACTATAATTCATATGCAAACAATATGCTTACATAATAAGGAAAGAAATGCTAATGTGTTGTGCGCCCTCTAGTGGAGATGTTCATATAACCTCATATATTTGCCTAAATGCTCAAATAAAACAAGACCACCTTAAATTTAGACCTGGGTGAATGCTGCATTTTAACTTTTAGACAGGAAAAATATAAGAAGATACCAACATAACTTTTTCTAATAAAGCATTTAGTGTAAATAAGTGGTAAAAGAAGTGTGTTGTGTACTTGCTGTTCTCAGTAGTGTTGTGTCTGGATCACATGTTTATGTATTTTGTTTTAGTCTTGGTCCTGCCTGTTGGTTATGGGACTACCTCAGGAGAAGTGGACAGGTGTGTGTTTTCTGGTTCCTCGGTAGATGTAAATACGCTGTTTGTGCTTTCTAGAGATTTTTTAAATTAACATATCGGATTCATAACCCAAAACTTGCATGATTTTTAAAATATTTTTGCACTTTTCATAATATTAAACCTGTATAAATGTAATGGACTGTTTTGCAATGTTTGTAAGTTCAGTACAGCATGTACTGTGATGAATGAGTACTTTACAAAAGAAATAATATAATTACTTTTTTCTAATTGCTATAATGAGAATGAGTGTCCCAATATCCCAATATCATATTCTTGGCAGGCCGGCTTCCTTCTCCCTCTCAGTGGTGGTGTAGACAGTTCATCCAGTGCCTGTATTGTGTTCTCCATGTGTGTGCTGATCTGTCAAGCTGTCAGACAAGGCAGTAAGACCAACATACACCACAAAACATAAGCAATTAATTCTAGGCCAGTCTAATAACAAAGCTCTCGTCCCTGTTAGATTCTCAAGTGTTGGAAGATGTGCAGCGGGTAGTCAACGATTCTTCCTACAGGCCTGTTGACCCACATGAATTGTGTGGACGTCTCTTCACCACATGCTACATGGCTAGTGAAAACTCCTCTGACGACACGAGCAATAGAGCCAAAGAGCTCGCGTCTCAGATCGGCAGGCAAGCGGATGCGTTTTATCTTGCATTTGGGAAAAAAAAGGAGAAAAAAAATCTGTATTTTGTACTCATCTGTCTATACCTGTACTTCTCATAGCAATCACCTAAATATCAATATTGACATGGCAGTGAAAGGCATGCTGGGAATCTTCTCCATGGTGACAGGGAAGTGGCCTCAGTTTCGTGCTAATGGAGGAAGTCCAAGAGAGAACCTAGCACTGCAGAATGTTCAGGTTAAACTTATTTTGTCATGTGGTTTTCTTCAGTAAATAATAGTTGGGTCGAACCCTTAAAAGTTAATGTTTTGGTCATTATTAGGCTACTCCTAATTTGTTCTTGTGCAGTAATGCTTCATTAATGTGCAAAGTCCATTTGCTGGTGGTCAATGTTAAATTCCACTAATATCATGTGACCTGTGACATCATAAATGCGTGAAAGCACAAAGTGCAAAATGTTGCAAATTCGCTGACTTGTACGATAGCTGTTTGCTGGCATTGTAACACAACCACCACAATTTTCACAGCAAGATATCAGTTAGACACCCCAAGCCCGAACAAGTTTTGCATTTGCTGAGCTGGAGTAACACTGTAACATTTTGTTACCCTTTTTTAGGACATGTTTGCTTAGATCGGCCTGTTTGAATAAAGCTAGTGTAACTGAAATTGCACATTTACAAATATTTGATGAGCTTGGTTGAATTTGCAAAGGTTTATTGCTAATGTATCTGTTTATTATGAAATAAGGTATACATTACATGCGTATTGATGTACACCCTATACGACTGTGGTTCTTGTCCAAAAGATTACATTGCTCATCCTTTGAACTCAACCTCTTAGACTATTATGTTCTGTTTCCCATCACCACAGGCTCGTATCAGGATGGTTTTGGCCTATCTCTTTGCTCAGCTCTGCCTGTGGGCTCAGGGGAAACCTGGTGGTTTATTAGTTCTTGGTTCAGCAAATGTGGATGAAAGGTATGTCATGAATGTCTTTTTATTTGTTACTCGCTGTCGGTTTGCCATTGTGTAACGGTATTGTTTGTTTTATCAGTTTGACTGGATACTTCACAAAGTATGACTGCTCCAGTGCAGATATTAACCCCATTGGCGGTGTTAGTAAAATGGATTTGAAGTGCTTCCTACAATACTGTGTGAAACGCTTCCAGCTCACGGCCCTCACAAGGTGTGTAATAGTGATTGCATTTCAATGAGACTTAAAGGAATCTGAACTATCCTTTTAATATTATCTTGTGAGCATGGTTTATCATCTATTAATTCTGTGCAGCATCCTGGAAGCTCCGCCCACTGCAGAGCTCGAGCCACTGACTGATAGGAAGGTGGTCCAGACGGATGAGGTAAAACTAGAGTCCAGGCTCATTTTGTAATAAAATTACTAATTATAGTCCATTTATATATGAATAATATATAGTTTATTAATATAATTAATAAAGGCACAAAACAGCCCAGAATTCACAGGATGCAGGCAAATTGTACCTATAATGCTTTTAGAGAGCCCGAATCTCAATACATAAACTCATGCAGTATTAACAAGCAGATCTATTTTGTCTATAGGCCAAACTTACACCTACTGTAAACATGTTTTCCCCAAAACACTTACAAAGTTATGTTAAGGTAGCTCTAATTTTATTATCTAAGTATTTTTGGAAATGTTCTCAAAAACTAAACAATCGTTGAGTGTATTTTAGTGCTTTTAAATATACAAAATCTTGCAAATCATTATGTCTCAAAATCTTTTCAAGTAACTGGTAATTATCAAATTCCTTCCATTGATGTTATATTAACTCTCAGAGCAGTTCATCTTTCCTTACATGCAGTCACATATATGCAGACAAATACGGTTTAAACTCAGATCTTATGCACATTCCTCTGTGACCCCGTTCAACAGGCTGACATGGGTATGACCTACTCAGAACTCTCTGTGATTGGCAGACTCAGGAAGATCTCCAAATGTGGCCCATACAGCATGTTTTGCAAGCTCATTCACTCATGGAAAGAGGCATTTTCTCCTTCACAGGTCAAACACACACTGGCATTACAAAAACATGCATGCCAAAATGACTTGTAGTGCTTTTAAAAGTATTATTTATTTCTGAAGTTGAATACCTCTTTTTGGGTGTTGTAGGTGGCTTCTAAAGTGAAACACTTTTTTAGGATGTACTCAATCAACAGACACAAGATGACAACCGTAACACCCTCTTATCATGCGGAAAACTACAGTCCAGATGACAATCGCTTTGACCTCCGTCCCTTCCTCTATAACACACGGTGGGATTGGCAGTTCCGCTGCATCGACGACGAGGTCAGCATTTCCACAGGTAAAATATACCGTCCTTACTAAGAACTCAAGATTATAAAATCTTTGTCTTTTGTTTTATAGGTGGCTGTGATTGAGGGAGCTGGTGGGACTTTGTAGAACTGTTACCAGATCCACACTCCATTGGGCCAAAGATCCATCCCATCCAATGATGTGGAAGCAAACAGTTTTCAGTACTCGACACTCCTTTACCAAACTTTACCTCCTATCACCTGTAGATAGCTGCGATGTTATTGATTTTTTACTTAATTTTTAGATCCTTAATGATTTATTTAGCATTGGAATGCAAACAGGAATGTTTGATTATTGATATATACAGCACAAGCACTATATGAATAATAGACATAATAAATGTTTTATAAAATAGAAAGTGTCTGGTATTGTTTATTGTGATTTTTTTGTTGTTGTTGAAAATTTTGCAAAGAAAACGCAATTGTTTAGATCAGATCTGAGGCGTATAGTGTGAGAGAAGTTGTTAACCACTGGGTCAATTCACACTAAATGACTGCAGTTTCTGATGTATTTTTAAGAAAATGTAATAAAGGTGGAGGGATCATGCATGCAACATGCAGATATAAAACAGATGACGGATGTGGAGAATTTTGAGGTTTGAGAATTGACTTCCTCATGTGTGAAACGGTTTGAACCTCAGAAACAAGACTCATTTTTTCAATGGTAGTTAGAGAGGGGCTAAAATCCATAAGGTCAGAGTTATTCTGCTGTACAATTGTTTTCATCAATTTTCATCAAAGTGTTTATATCCGATTAACAGTTATTGCTCAATCATGTTGATGATGCATATAAGCACACCATTAAAACCTGAATATTTAATCAAATTAATACAAATTATTTAATAAACAATGAGAGTGATGATAACCTATAACACCGCTACAATAGCAACAACAACAAAACAAAGGTAATGTCCGAATCCACTGTAGTAAATCATTCTTTTGAATCGGTTCATTTAATGTGATGAATCATAAACAGCGCAGTTATTAAAATAAATCTTTTGAACTTTAAAATTAAGTTTAATCAAAATGTTAAATCGTAGTCAAAAAACTCTAGTATTTGGCTTAAATGGTATTTTACCACACAATAAAAAAGTCACACGCGACACTTCTAAATGAGGAGTAAACAACAGTGAATCTTTTTTTACGATACGTTCAAGTGAACCGTTCGAATGATCCGCTCAAGTGAATCGTTCTTCCCAGTGGTAGCTTATGAAAGAACAGGAAAAGTTATACGCCAGCGAGTAGAGGATATGGGAGGAGTTGAGGTCTCCTAAAAACAGCTCGAGCACTGTCGTCCTCTCTGAAATGTTCCGCTTGACACCAAAACAGAATGAAACCTCCGCTATATTCAAACCGGCTATCGCTTTATTTACACGTAACGTTATGGATCGGAGGTATGCGCTTGTTTAAGTGTGTTCACCACTGAAGCGTCTCGGGCAAAAACCTTTAGTGAGTATCTGGAGACTCTTATAGACTCACTTCATGGAAGAAGAGCCGCTGCTGACGGGGAGCATTAACCGGGGCTCAGGTGATTATGGGTCTCATGATGATGGACATGAAGATTCACCAAGATCAACAGGACACTCGTATTCAGCGAATGAAGAAGGTATATTCAACAAACTGTGCTATGTCCGAAAAAAAAACTCATTTTCATACTTAAACTTCAAAAGGCGATGTGTTTTGATTTCTGTCTGTCTCTGTTGTGTCACTGTCCATGTGTCTAATTTCATCTACTGTAAATGCATATACAGTTTCTATTAAACTTCATTATTTGATTACAGTTTCTATTAGAGTTACCCCTACTGGAACTATAAATCAACACAGAAATGTAAATGTATTTATTTTGTAATGGTAGGAATTATATTGGTTTTAATGGAAACTGTATAATGGTCTCTACTGGTGGGATGTTATCTGGTGGATGGGAACCAATAGAACATCATTGAATCTCACTGGAATAAGGCCCAAAACACAGTACATAAAGGCATTTTGTCATGGTTTTAATGGTAAGCGAACATAATTCTAGTAAATGTGTCAGACCTGGTTGATGACTCAGAGTGTCTGGGCAGGGTGAGAAGTCAACCTACAGTAAAACTGCACATTATCTCCTCCTTGGCTGAATACTGAAAGTCAAATACAATTTTTTTGTTAATAAAAATTATCAGCAGTATAAGGTGCATGTTGTTCTAAGGTGGGTGTTCACCTGTGCTGTCAGACTTTTGTATTTTATTTGTCTTTGTCTTTTATTGTATAAGTTACTCTGGAGGGCAACATGTTTGACTTTGTTACTATTGCTTTGTTGCATGTAGCAAAAGACAAAATAGAAATGATAGGAAAAGTCAAGGATATTTTCAGTATACAGTTGAATGAAACCGAGCTTTGTGCTTTCTTTGGTCTAGTTGGGATTTGCAAGCTCATATCCTGTTGAGAACTCTGGTTTGGCAGGGAACTTGGATATCTTGTGACACTGGTTCTTTTGGTGCTTTAAAATCTTCTGGAAACTGTTTAAAAGGTGATTTTTGCAGTATGAGTTCCTTGCATGCAGAATTGACAGTACAGGTGGAGTTCAGGTATAGTCATAGAATGACCCAGTAACTTTTGACCCAGAGTTTGTCTATGATGTGATCAGTTCTTCAGTTCAATGCAGTTGTGATAACTTTGAGGCAATACTGCAGAGTTTGTTGTATTGTATTTTATGTTATTATTTTGTTACTGAGATATATTTAATATTTTTAAAAATTTTCAGAACCGTGTATGATTTTTTTGAAGTTCATACATTTTTTATTTGTATTTTATTTTTTATTATCTTTTTGTTTATTTGTGTTTTCTCCTATAAAAAGATGTTGAACTCTATATCCAGCAGGCCGTTGTATTTATTGAAGATGCCATTCAGGTAAAAACATTTTAAAGTCAAAGTTTAATATCTGATGTATTGCAATGCCATGTTACTATCTCCTTTTCTGTTTTCCGCAGTATCGATCAATCAATCACAGGGTTGACCCTGGATCTTTACGGTTATATAGATGGTACTACTCCAATATATGTCAGTGGTAAGTAACCAGAAAGTCATGAAGTGTAATCCAGCTTTATTAAATTGTTAAAGCAGATAATTTGCTTTATAGTAATGCACCAACAATAGATCTTTTCAGAATATTTTTGTTAAAGCACTTAGTTCGTCCATGCAAAGATGTGTTTTATAGTATTGTAAATTGGTCTAAACTCCAGTGAGACAGACAAATTTCTAATTATGATTTACCAACATAATTCCAAACATCCCTGTTTGGTTTAACGCCATAGGATTAGTAAGCAATTCTGTCACGCTAAATTAAGTCATGTTAAGCTTTCGAAACTGTATTGTTTTATTTTTGTTTAGTGCATTAATGTAAGCATGAGGTTTGTTTTTGTTTTTACAAATTAACTGTTGTTTGAACAAATTTACTTTTGTGGACCGTTTTTAGTAGTTAGTAGCACTTCTGTCTTTATATTAAACTTTATATTTGTTTGTCTTTTATCTCATCATTTTGTCTTTATACAATTAATGCCACTTGGCTGTGATATTTTGTATTATTTCTGTAATGCAAGAAAACAAGAATCTTTTTTAACAACATGCTTTTAACGTATTACGCTCATAGATCTTACCTTGTGTTCAACTATTTGCTGTATGTAAGCTTAAATTTGTCTGTAGACAAATGACGTGCTTTTCCAAACTCTGTTGAAGGGGTCTGGGGTTTACCATCACTGTTATACTGGCTCTGGCCTTCATTGAGAGACCCTCCTCTCTGACCTACACCTCTGACATACGCTTCAAACCCGAGCCCTGGGAGCCTCCGTGTGGAATGACGGAGGCTATTGAGATGGTTTGCCTTTGTATCTTCATCCTGGATGTCGCTGTGAAGGTAGAGTTCTGGAAATGTGCAGGTGTAATTTATTATGATGTAGCATATGGGATAGTAGAGCACCATGAACATGGCTGTCTTAATTTTACTGTTAATTGTAATTAATGGGCCCTGTTTTGTTCTGCAGAGCTATCTGATTGGATGGGAGGAGTTTCGTATGAACAAATGGCTGATCGGCTATACCGTAGTCATTGCAGCATCTGTTATTGACTGGATGTTGAGTGTTAGCATGATGTGCAATGAGGTGAGTTTGATCAAACTATCAACAACTGACCTTTTGGAATACTGACACCATGAAATAAACAGATTCACAGCATCAGTGACCCTAAACTTGAATCAATATAGTATATTAATATAACTTAGCACTGAAAGTGTTAAGCATGTCTTGAGATATATTGTGATGTCACCCTGTCATGTGACCCACAGAGTTTAAGAGTCAGGAGATTGATACGGCCGTTTTTCCTCCTGCAAAACTCTTCCATCATGAAGAAAACGCTAAAATGTATTAAAAGGACTCTTCCAGAGATAGCCAGGTATAACTTTATCTTCATGAGAAGGGTTTTTATTTAGTGAAAAAATCCTGAGCGTTTTCACTTCCCAGTATGTGGGCGCTGTCACGTTTATATTGTAATTTGAAGGTTGTGAAATATGCATCGACTTACTCAAAGTGTCTTTGTCCATTTCAGTGTCATCCTGCTTCTGGCCATGCATCTCTGCTTATTCACCATGATTGGAATGCTGATCTTTTCCAAATCGGATGTAATTATTTTTTATTTCTCACCATTTTGTGTGACCACTCCAGCACAAAAATATTAAAAGAAGAAGCTTCAGTGCATCTCTAACATTCATATTTATTTCTTCTTATTTTTGTGTCAATGTTTTTGTAGGATCCTAAAAAGAATGCAGAATGGGAAACATACTTCAAAAACATGCCAATGGCCCTCTCATCTCTACTGGTTCTGCTCACCACCGCGAACAATCCTGACGGTACGTCCTCATTTCACTTAGACCGGTTGCAGCAACATGAGCTGTTTCAGGAGGTGTGAGTTTCTGAATGACTGGTGTAGATTCAGATAGTTCAGTGACGCATTCTGCCACCGTTGTGTCGAATTTGCATGTCATCACCTTCGGTTCATCGCAGTAGAAGCTGTGAGTCATTCGGTAAAAGCACATGACATGGTGTCTTGTGACCTGTTGTGAGGCTGTTAAACTTTCACAGGTATCGCAACGTGTGTCAAGCTGCACTGATGGCCTTCCTGTCTTTAAAGTGTAAACTCAACATCTCTTTCTCTGTCAACAGTCATGATTCCTGCCTACTCTCTGAACCGTGGCTATTCTATATTTTTTATACTTTTTAGTGTGTTTGGTAAGTTGTTTGCCACTCAAAACGTTTTTTAAGGCCATATGAATCTCAAAACAAGATGTTTTTGTGCACCTGCATTACATTTTTTTTTTTTTTCAGGAACATATTTGTTGATGAATTTAATGACGGCTATTATTTATAATCAGTTTAGAGGATATCTTTTGGTGAGTGTCATTCTCTCTCATGTTTATGTTGAATAATATAGTAGGAATAAAGTAAGAATGTGATATTTGTTTACTGATGTAGTTAACTCACAAAATAATATTCATTTTGTTTTATTAGATGTCAGTTCAGACATCTATAATCAGGAGACGTCTGGGTATCCGGGCTGCGTTCGAGGTGCTGTGCTGTCCGGGGAGAGGACACACCAGCAGTGAGGATGAAGGCCATGTGTAAGATCAAATCTTCCTCCTTAAGCCACGCACCTCATAACAACAATATTAAACAACATTATTATTATTGTACTGCTGTCATTGTTGCCTAATGACATCACTTCCTCTCCTCTCACTGCTTAGGGAGCGAGTGGCTATACGCATGTTTCTGCAGGTCATGGGTAGAGTCCATATGAAGTCTTACTACAGAGCGGCCATTATTAAGGTTGGTACAGATCTCAGGACAGTTCGTTGAAATCAGCAGTGCTGGACTGAATTTGGTCTGTGTTTGTGTTTCAGGGTGCTCAGCAGTTCTCAGATGGCTGCATCAATGGCGAGGCTTTCCAAAACCTGTTCAATGAACTTGACAAAGACTTTATCAAGGAGGTTTGCTTCCCTTCATCCATTACCATTGTTTTAATTTTGGCTAAATTCAGAATATGACCAATTTGTCCAAGTCATGCAAATTTATCCATGAAATTGTGTTTGTTGTGTAGCATCCGCCGAAGCCACAGTACAGTTCCTTTATCCTGCAGCACATCCAGCGTATCTACAGTCATTACACCATTACAGTGCTGGGCAACGTTGTTGCTCTGGTTAATGTCCTGTGCATCTGTGTAAGAAACATGATTTCCTTTTTCTTAAACCCATCCTACATACACAATATTATCAATGTAAATAGATCACAGAGTTTCACGAAGGCAGAATAATGACAGCTTAAGCTAAATGTGAAATATGTGAAATATGTATTAAATGTAATTCTATATATAGAAAATATTTGTTTGTGTTAAATAATTTAAACGGATATCATCTTAATATAATAATATTGTTTATTTTCTATAAATATAAATGTAACTTGTATTTTGGGAAATGGGCAACGATGACACCTTGTGGAGAGTTTATGTAACAACACATTATGGAATATAAATAAGAGCTACAGTTAAAATATTAGATTGAAGTATTAAAATCAAGCAGAGAAGTTTTAGAAGCTTGAGATGTCAAATAAAATTTTCTAACCATTAAAATAACGAAATATATAAAAGATTTGTCGATTTTAAAACGGCAATGTATTAGGCTATACTGTATTGCAAATAAAAACACAGAACTGGTCATGTTTCAGTGTCTATGCACAAATAAAGCTAATATTTTAATAAGGAATTGAGGTGCTTTGTGTCTGGAGTACCTCTGCCTTCCTTCATTATTTACACTGGACACACAAACAGTTTTCTGTGTATTCTGTTTCATCTCTTATATTTTTGCATGTCTGCAGACTGTATTGGTTCTGGATTCAGAGAAATCTGCATCAGAGAGGAATTACTACTACGTGGAGGTACAGTAACATAAATTCTCTTCAGCGTCACATTGGTATTATCAGTTGCACATCAAATATTAGCCTGATTTAAAATGCTTACAGTATAACTAATATAATAACTTTTTTTGTCTGTATATTCAGTGTTTGTGCGTAGTTCTGTGTAATGCTGAATAATTAATGCAAAATCTCTTCTGTCTTTTAGATCATCAACTGTGTTTTCATCCTGTACTATTTAATAGAGATGTCAATGAAAATACTGGCTTATGGTTGGAAAGGTTACGTGTCTTATAGAAATAACATATTTGATGGATTCCTCACTGTTCTTCTACTGGTAAGATACTTCCTCTGAATTCGTGTATGAACTCATTTCTAAGCAATTCTGCTGCTGGAGGTTTTGTGTTTTTTTATTCTCAACAGGCGATTCAGATTGCCATATTCGTCACTTACAAGATTCCTGATACCAAAGTGTGAGTGTGTCTAGTTTGAGCTGTTGAAAAATAAATTATAGTGCAACGTGTAAACACGAAAACATCTTTCATCTGTTCTTCAAATGAATTGATGTGAGACCTGTCATTCTTCCAGGGATCCGAAGTCACATCGTATGCTGTCATTATGGGAGATGGTGCGACTGGTCAACATGTTGATTGTTTTCCGCTTCCTCAGGATTATTCCAGAAATCAAGGTCCTAACATGGATTATATTTGCTAAACTCTCAACACGACACAACACTCACATAAGATGCATAGTTCTGATTTTATTTTATTACATTTATTTGTTTAAAACTAAACTCACCCTTGTGTCATGATCATAAGAAAAGAGAAGTCTTAAATTATATACCTTGCATTATGGTTCTTATATATTATCACTCTGTTGTGTTGAAGCGTGAGTCACACAACATCTGTGACTAAAAGAACATCAATGCACATTTGAACAAATACATTTTTGCTACAGTTGATGTGAGAAATCATGTAAAAAAATTGTCTCAGACAAATGATCAGATTTATTATCTCATTTATTTTCAAATATTAGCATATTTTTAAATGTTATTTATGCTGCCAATGTATATATTTCTCCTCTGACTCTGTGCTTAAAATCAGATGTCTGTGGCACATTGTGTATTAAATCCTCCACATATTTTCTTTTTAGTTGATGGCTGTAGTGGCCAGCACTCTTGTTGACCTGGTGAAAAACTTACGGGCATTTGCTGGAATTCTTCTGGTGAGAGAGCAAACTTACAGTATTTGTCATTTAAGTTATTATTATTGGTTATGATCTTCTCACATCCGTGTCCTGTCTGACCCAGGTGGTTTACTATGTGTATGCAGTTCTTGGTATCTGGCTTTTCCAGGGAGCTATAACAGCACCATCAAACATGAGGTACTGTTCAGTTACATCTAGTGAAAGCATGTGGAAGGAAGACAAATGTTTGATGGCTTATCACTGCAGAAATAATCTTGATGTGTGATGCACATCAATTTACAAATGAATCTGTATATATCTGAACCTTTTCTCACTCTGCTCTACTTTTAGTGTGATCTCTAACTCAAGTCTGGAGAATATCACCCGTGCCTTCACCATGGAGTGTGGCTCTTTTGAACAGCTGGAATACTGGCCAAATAACTTTGATGATTTTGCTGTAAGTTTAATAGAGAATAAACCCAGCCTCCCATAATGCACTGATAAACCATTCACAGACTGATCTGTATTGCACACAAACTTTCCTAAAAAAAGCTTAAATCTGATTGGCTGGTATTATGCAGTTTTTGTACTTTGGACTCACTATACCAAAGACAAAGGTTTATGTCATAATTTACTTGCTTAGTTGTTCAAATTTGATTCTTTTATTCATAGTGATTTTTATATGTGAACAATAGACTGTACTATAAATATATATCTATCATTTAAATATTTAAGATTTCCAACCATCCCATATACTTCACTGTATAAAAAGAGCAAGACATTGATTAATTTCAGTCACAACATGCAGTATTTATATGCAAAATATATGTGGTGGTAAATATATTATTGTCTTTGTCTCTTTCAGTCTTCTTTAGTCCTGCTTTATAACATCATGGTGGTGAATAACTGGCATGTCTTCACAGACGCATACACCAGATATACTACAGAGTAAGCTTGCATCATTATCACACACACACACACACACACACACATGTTGGTTTTACTATCTCCGTAGGGACAGTCTTTTGACTTTTGTACCGTACAAACTGTACATTCTATTCCCTAACCCTATACCTAAACCTAAAGATCATAGAAAACATTTTGCATTTTTAGAATTTCAAAATTATCTTTATGTATGATTTATACGCTTTTGTGCCCGTGTGGACTTCAATTTTGGTCCGCACGGTGACACGAGTCCCCACGAGTTGGTGTGCATTTATGTCCCCACTGGCATATAAAAACCAAAAACACACACGCCTCTGTTTAGCATGCTTGTTTGTTTTGGATGGGCAGGGTTTTGTAACCTTATACCCATAATCCTCTCTTGTCAGGTGGTCTTTGATGTACTTTGTGGCCTGGTGGTTGACATCTTCAGTCATGTGGGTCAACTTGTTTGTGGCACTCATTTTGGAGGTATGTAGATCTTTTGTTTTAGATTTGGTGCTTAAAAACAATACCACTGATGCAAGAAAATGAGTGATTATATCATCATTTTTATAATTGATGTCTGACGCAGTGGCCAACAAATCATTATTAAATCTATTCTTACACACATTACTCAACCTCCTGGTTTTGTCTAGAACTTTACGTATAAGTGGGACAGAAGTAACTCGCTCTCTGTTGCGGAGGTGGAGAGGATCGCCTATCAAAGCACTGTTCAGCTCATGTTCAGGTGAGTTTTGGAATTATTTACCAGTAAACGTATTGTTTACGAACTCATTTAGCTTCGTATTATACATACATTGTCATTTATTAACCCTCCTGTTGTTCAAAACCTGTAGTAGAGTATATGATTCTGTGACTCTCAAAAGAGGATATTTTGAGAAATGCGTTTGTGTCCATACAGTGGAAGTCAATTGAAGTCAAGTTGTTTGACCTATTTTCTATTCTTTTCCCATCCTTTCTCTAGAGAGCATGTCCAAGAGCCGACAGAAGAAGAAATACGAGCTATGCTACAACAACATCCTCATCTCCACCTCACCTGGTGACCCCAAACACATACACCCTCATCTCCATCTTTAATACATACAACAATATCAGAATGCTCCTGGACTGAAGGCCTCATGTTTACAAATCCATCAATTTCTAAAGGCCTGTTTCCTATTGGATCTGTACTCTTTCAGTTCTGCCTCTATGTGTAACCAGGAGGGATTTACACAATTGATGTCTAAAGGAAATTAATGTTTAGAGGAAGTTATAGCAGGTCACTTTGCTGATGGTTTCCAGAGTTTATGACATCTTTAAATTACTCTCCAGTTACACTAACATCAGTACCAGCATTTTTGACTTGACCTTCATAAGCAAATGGAATTCATTCTTCATTAGAAAATAACATTAACATTTTTGTTGTGCACTATAGTAAAACCATCAAGAATTTTTTTTTTTTTTAAGCCTGTTACAATCGTGCAGCAAAGGAATTAATGTATAGAGCTATAAAGATCATAGGTTATGAATATAAGATATTCTGTGTGTGATGCACTGTGCATTTATCAGGGAAAACAAAGGGACATGGCTTATTGCCGTATTTTTATTTTGCTAACTTTTAGAATTCTATTTACAGAGTATGAGATTTTACTGCATGTTTTATGAATATCTTCATGGCTAAATCTTACAAATATGTCAAGGAATGTTTAGACGGTATTTGCCACAAATGAAAAGAATATGATTTTTCTAAACAAATTGACATTTTAATACAGGGCAGTTCCCGATTTAATGGGAAAAGTACAAATGTTTTTATTGTATTGTGAATCAAGTCAGATATTAAAATGAAAATTTTAAGGAAGAAGATTTATAAGAACATCATGATAGTATTTGTTGCCTTGTCTTTATTAATGCCTTAATTTAAAACAAAAATACATTTGGCCATGATGATGAGTTATTACAGTAGTGATTTTATTTTTCATTACAGTAATAAAGCAATATTTATTTATTAACATTTAAGTTCAAATGTGACCCAGAGTTGTTGTTCATTAGTAAATTATAGTGATGTTTGGTTTAGACTATTTGCATTTATCCATATTTAGTTACCAACTGGTTTGCTGTAATGAAAATAGTTTAATTTAATATTTTCCATAAAAGGTTGAGTTACACTGTTTTGTTTTCTTTCTGAGCATGACAAGAGTCTCTGTGATAAAAGCCTGATTTGCCTGTTGACACTTCACAGTGAAATTTCATGGAGCATGTTTTACTTCAAACCTCAGATGACATCACCTATAACCAGCAGACCACACAGACCTGCACTATGCTTTTGGTACATAACAGTCTCATTTCCAGCACAGCCTGTATAGCAAATCCATAAAGGTCTGGTTAGAAACTCCCAGGTGATGATATGGAGTTCCTCAGCCTGCCGTCATAGAGATCACTTTCAGTATGAACATACAATCTTTTTTCCACGGTTTATTTAGTAGGCTAAACATGCAAACACACCCTCTCACACAGGTCATGTTTTTCCTAAACAGAATGTTGTGGTCTTTTTGACACGCAGCAAAGAGCCATGCTTTCTCTGTTCATGTGTACTCAAATGAGTTTTCCTTCCACTGTTTGTTTATTTTTCCCCTTAATTTGTAGTAGCAGTATGTGCCTACTTGTGTAATGTGATCATGAGGAATAACATGTAGTTTTTTTGTTCAACTCAATCACATTAGAATATATTAAACCCCACATTTCGTAACACATGACACCAGTTAAAACATTTAAGTGTAATAATGGTCTTTCTCAGTTTTCTAATTTATAAAAAATCTATAGTAGCCATAAAGACATATTTTCTTAAAGAATAAGTCATCACTTTACATAAGGAGAAAAAACTTATTGTCATTAAAAAGTGCAACTTTTTTTTTATTAAATTTTTTTTTTTGTTCTGGATAATCAGCCCTTTTGTATTTGAAGAACCTGCTGATAGTAAATTCTCAGGCATTATTCTTTATTTTTTTATTTATGTACCACATTTATAAATAACTTGCCCAAAGTACTTGTTGAAGAAATGCTAAGGTTTTATTTGAAGAAACTATTGGGTATAATACAGCAAAAAAAAATGTACAGTGTACTGTTTATTTATAGTGTCTACACTCTAAAAATGTTGGGTTATTTGGGTTAAATTAACCCAGATAATGATCATATTCTACCCAACAATGGGTTAAAACAACCAGGCATATGTTAATTTACAACTCTATGTTTGGTTTTGTGCCTTTTTGACCCAGGATTTTGCACAGTAATCTGCTCATGTAATCCTATCTCTTTAAACGTGTATATTTATCTTATGTAATGTGTCACATGTACGCAGCGTCTCACCTCTCTGTATTAGGTATACATTCTCCTGTCTGTGAATTACACACATATATTTTTCACTCACCACTATTCAAATCTCTGCAAAATAGTAAATGTTCAGTCAAAAGTCTTGTCACAAGAGACTTTCCTTGACAACTCGAGTGAAAAGCTGCCTGGTTCTTTCAGACATTCCAGAGCAGTATGGATTTCTTCATGGCTGACAAGGGCAATCCCAAGAACAACCGCTTGTTTATTGTTGAAAGGCTTCACAATCAGGCTGTGTAAATTACACCCAAATGGATCAATAACCTAGTTTTAAATGTCACAGGTCATTTATGAAACAAACTGCTAATGCCGCCATGGCTCTGGGTTACGCTTGTAAGCGGTCTGTAAGAGAGAACAATAGGGTTAGATGAAACTTTGCAACATCCTAACAAAATAGTTTATATAAGGGGTCGATCTGTTCTATTTAAAAGCGGAAGCTCATCCAGACTTCCCTAAATCGTTCAACACGCCTCCACAAATCTACGTCAGAAATGCAAAAATGGTTTTATGTTTACGAGGCTGAATCCATCGGGACCAGGATTCAGCCTCGTATCCTCTGGCTGGAATGCAACGTAAAAAAGTCAATATAAGTTGTCATATTCATTAATGACGTACCCGCTATATGCAACAAATGCCTCATTTATAAAATATTTTATTGTCTTTGTCGTGTCGAGACACAGTGTCAAAGGCTGCTCAAGAAGTTAGCTATAGTTATGCAGCAGTTTGCCAGTAACTTACTGTAGATTTATCAAATTTATTGGCACAGTGTATTACTGCTGCCAGTGTATTACTGCTGTGATTTCTACAGACTTTTTTTAACAGTGTAGTGACCAAAAGGGGTGGATGTATTCACAGCAATATTAAGGTATTATTGAAATGCATAACTGAATCTCAGCTTCGACGAGAATTAAAGGAGGCTTGGCAAAAAATTACACACAACACATGAGCAGTTTTTGCTCAAGTCAAGGCCAAAAAAATGTCTTTTTTGTATACGTTTTAAGGATTTTCTTTTTTTATGAAACCTGAATACTTTGATACTTCATGCTGCAGTTTGCCTTTTGCCAAACAATTTTGTATAGAAAATAAATTTTTCTCCATTTTGTACCATACTCCTAATATTTTGATGCTTTACTGGAACCTGTGGGGATATTAATAATGTGCAAATATGCACTCCAGACATTACGTTTGGTCCCTATGCAGTACATGGCCAAATGATGTGTGCACATATATAAAGAATAAGGAACAATAGTGCTGTGTAGTGAGAATAAGAAAAAAAAAGCTCATTGTATGATTAGCATGTTTAATTTATTCATGGTGCAAAAGTGTCCAATAACATAAAAGTGAGTTGTTTTTGGCTGCATCCTGGTCCCCATTTGCTTAAATTGTTCAGTTTGCACATTTCCGCTAAATCTCCGCATTTTGTTAACCACTGTCCCTTTAACCTTCCGCATTCTCTTTCTCTAGACTGATCATGGCAGCTTCTCATGGCTTTAGGTCAAGCTCAACAGGTGGCAGTGTTCCCTGAGATATGTGTCGGGTCTCCCCATGTTGGTGTACAGGTTCGAACAATGTTGACAGCGGTTAGAGTGATGTCAGGCACAACGGTATGTGAGCAATGTGTGTCTATTGGTTCTCCCATGCTTATCTCGTCTCTGTGAGCCGCTTGTTTGATGATTTAGATTTTTCCCATTGCTGCTGCTTTTGAGTTGTTTGCAAGTGGAATTTGTAACTTGAAAAGCCTCGCCTCCCACCGCATTCTTTACTTGCACACACACAGAGTTCTCATTACCCGGTGCTGTATTTCAAACGTCCCGTCTAGTTTCTGTCAGCTTACGGCAGTCTGTCACAAACGCCATTCTCTCTCTGACTGTTATTCTGTTTAGAAGGTAGCCCATATAGGTCCTTTTGGGCCTGATTTCTAGCAAAACTTCTCTCAATGGAGAGTATTACATCACAAACACAGGAAAAAGCCTATAAAGATCAGTGCTTTTGTTCACTATCATTAAATCCTTTTAGGAGTCAGATACTAAAGTGAGATTCGGGCTTGTGTTGTGATTCAATATGCCTTACCTTAGTAATTTTGGGTTGAATTCCTTAAACCTCCCCCTGCGGCCGCTGACGTTAGCCAGGTTTAGCAGAACCTGCTTTCACCTGCTTCCGAGTGCAGTGGAGGGTCACACATTTTTGTCGGATTGTAGACGCATGTACATTTACCCCAGATGCTGCCAGAGAGGTCTGCAATTCTCTAGATGTGTGGGTTGGTCTTTACCTCATTTATAATTTTTCTGGTGCTTCTTGATGATAGTTTTGATGGACATCCACTTCTAGGCAGAGTTGTGGCCATGTTGAACACCCTCCATTTGTAGATGATTTGTCTTACAGTGGATGGATGGAGTTGGAGATGGTCTTATAGTCTTCTGCAGACTAATGGGCTGTCACCAACTTCTTCCTAATGTCCTTGGATATCTCCTTTCCCCATGGCATTGTTCGACTCTTTGGCACTACAGTTTCCTCTCTCTTTTATTCAGTGTTGCCCAACCACTTTCCCAAGGATGTCTAATTTGCAGCTATAAATGCAGCTGGGGCTTCACTTACTTTTGCACATACAATAATTCAATCCTTCATGTAGTTTTTTGGCTACTCACAAAATTCCCTCTAAACAAACATATGCAACTGATCAACATACATCTGATATTTAATTTTTAAAAAGCAGGTGACGATAAAATAAGAAAATCATGGTAAAACAACAGAAAACTCTGAACAGTTCAAGTGGTTCACAAACTTTCAAGCAGCACTGTATGTTATGGGTTTATACTGTATGTTTCCATATGTTTTATATGTGTATAAAGTAATGCATCACAACTTAATCTGGTTCAGAACAAGTTAAACTTCAGGTCAGACTTTACATTTTGTTACATTTGTCTTAGCAAGTACACATAACCTTTCAAAACTGTCTTTAGCTTATCCTGATAATGATTCATAAGTTGAGCTGATGGGGACAAATTTGTGGAAATGTCAGTTTGACGTCATTTGACTTCAACCCACGTAAATATATGTATGGTAACC
Source organism: Oreonectes daqikongensis (assembly GCA_026939265.1). Classification (NCBI taxonomy): domain Eukaryota; kingdom Metazoa; phylum Chordata; class Actinopteri; order Cypriniformes; family Nemacheilidae; genus Oreonectes; species Oreonectes daqikongensis. The sequence goes on along the minus strand of JAOTQM010000434.1, from coordinate 1,932,201 downwards.
TGCAATTGTATGTTTCATGTTATGGATTGCAGCCTTAAATGGATAGTTCACTTAAAAGTACAGACAACTGAAACAGTTCTGAAAATATATTATTTTGGAGACATATACAGTTTTTTTAACCCTTTTAAAGCACATTACCTACAAAAGTTGGTGAAGCTGCTTTGACTCTGAAACTTCTCAAGCTTTAAGCTACTTTATATATATTTAAACCATTTAAAAAGCTACTAGCAAAAATATTTCAAAGAAAACAAGTTTATATTCACTTATACAAACATTAGGAAATGTTCAGCAATTATTTTTTTATGTGATAATCTTTTTATCATGTGAAAAAAACACATTGCAATTCAACAGACACTGGACTGGAATGACCACAATACATCTAAATGCTGCTTCAATGAAAAATGTTTTCTGCGACTGTATGTACCTGATAGCAAAAACGAAAAGTCTTTTCACGTTAAATGAAAAGACTTTTCATCAGGTTAAATAACATTTTGCCAAGTGCTTCTGATCACCTCCAAGTTTTGTTGTACGGTAGTCTAGAACCCATCATTATGGGGCACTTCACAGTTCTGTCATGTTCGGCGGGACTGCCTCTTTAGGCTCTAATGATGCCCCTCATTCTCGCCTCTCTAACCCCGCTCGCCCGCCCAGCACCTGGACCCCGTCCCCGAATCCTGCTTCTGAAAACCCGGCCTTGCCATATTTTTTCCAGCCTGTAATTAAGGAGATGGTTAGCCGGCTCTGCTGTAACTGCAGTGAAAGGAGAGTCCAGCCTCACCCTCTGGCAGGGCAGAGCGGAGAAAAGAAGTGAGAGGGTGTCACTGCACTCACACAATGCAGTCGGATCAAGGAGGGTCCCCGATTTGACACGTAGAGACCGGACCATCCACTCCTCTCGCGCCTCCTCCATTCTCCTCTTTGGCTGCAATTTGACGCCCTCTCCACACACCTCTCTAACTGTAATTAGGTGGCCGTCCCTGCAGCGCGGGGCCCTTTTGACTCTCCGTGTGCGCAGCGGCACCGGCAGATGCACCTGCCCTCTGTACTTCTCCGCTCAGGTGAGCCAGGGCAGTTAATCTCCCGTGACCCCTGGCAGACTCTCCCGAACACCTGTCTGCCAGGTGCCGCTTTATCACCTGGCCGCTCCCTGTTCTGGTCTGGTCGGGGATAAGGAGGGCGGGAAATAACAAGATACAATGAGTGAGGGTAAGTTCAGCACTCTTCAGCTGAAACTCAGCCCACACTGCTGCCCAGCCTTTTGTGAACAGCAGCTGCTTAGATGTGTGTGCATAGTTTTGGGTTCTTTTAACTGAGGCTGTCGGAAAGTTCTAAAACTTTTAGCAAGTTTTGGTTGGCCTTGCATTAGCTTACACTTTCTGCATTTATTAGTGAGAAATTCTGTCATCATTTACTCACCCTCTTGTCATTTCAAGCCTGTATGACTTTCTTTTTCCTGCAAAATACAAAAGAAGATATTTTGAAGAATGTTTGTAACCGAACAGCAGCGGCACCCATTCACTTCTATTGTATGAACACAAAACCAATTCAAGCCAGTGGGTACTGCCGTTGTTTGGTTACCAACTTTCTTCAAAATATCTTCTTCCGCAGAAGAAAGTCTTAGAGGTTTAAAATGACAACAGGTTAAGTAAATGATGGCAGTAAATAATGTATGTCAATACAATTATTATTGTTAGCTCACTGTACATTTCCCTAATGCTAACAGCTACTAACAGTTAACTGTTAATTTTGAACAGTTATTAGCGAATGCAATATTAGAAAATCGTTACCTTATAAAATTACTGTAATATGTGGCTTCGGTAGGCTAATAAAGGGCAACATGAAGTACAAGTCCCACTGATTTTCTCGACAGGTTAACTTGAAAAAATCCAGATGTACCATGAGCAGAGGTTGTCAGCCTTCTTTCTGTTAACCTTATTTAAAACATGGTAAAGAACTACACTACCCATGATGCTGCAGAGTTCGAGCCAATCAAAGAATCACAACAAACCAAATGTACCAAAAGGAGCTTTGCCACAACCGGCCTCTCCCATGATGCATTGCGACTGATGTATTCGAGTCGGTCTCTGCACCCTCAAACTTTTATAGTTTTTTTATAAACTTATGATTAGCAACTCCAAGTCAATAGTTATGAATACTTTTTTGCTTCAAATCAAACTTTGTAGTGTGGTAAAAAACTTTATAGTGCTTTACGTCTGGGTCCTAACCATGTAAGGGTTTATTTCGCTTACTTGTTAAAGTGTCTTAAATTAGTTTTCTTTCTTCTTACTTCATCTGTACTTCTCTCTCTCTCTCTCTCTCTCTCTCCTTCCTCAAGAACTGCCCCTTCGTTTCGTTCATCAGGTTGCCTGCGCTCTCTGTGAATGGCCACTCTTTGGAGGGAATAGCTGGGCTTCAAAGCGCTGAGCTCCGGCCGCCTGAATAGATTGAAAGGGATCTTTAACAAACATCCCCTGTGCGCCAGGCGCTCCGAACCCTCCAGTAATAAATTAACTTGTGGCCAAAGTGCGGCGAACATTCTGCCGCGGCGGAAGCAATCTGCTGCTATCTCACCCTACCTCTCCCAGATTAATGAAACAGAATGCTGGCCGATTTGCATACAGGTGAGAAAAAGAAAAAGGCAAAAAAAAAGCAGGTCTAGATAAAGGAAGCGAATGGGGTGATGAGCTTTGAATAGCAAAAGAGGGATACTTTCATGCACCGGGACGAGGGAAAGAGAGAGAGAATATAAGAAAGACAGAGTTCTTTTCTTTTTCTTCGTCTCAAAGGCCGGGGTCAGTGCTGGCATTTGAAGAGACTGCCCAGCAGCTGTCTACATAGCTCCATCATTAGCTGCAAAGAGGGGCCATTAGTTCTTGTCAACACTGTTCTGGCTCTCACAGGCGCTGTTACCCTGACCGCCACTAGAGGTCAGTACTCGCCGTGTGTGTGCAACAAGTGTGTGACCGTCAGCCCACGCTGTCTTTGTTCTAAAGAAACTGAGATGTTTTGGTGCATGTGGCGGCAGTTGATTAATTGAGCAAGGGTTATGTGTCCAAAGACTACGAAAACTCTCTTTGACTTCTCTCTGCTTTTGTTTCGCAAGCGTGCACCCTGTTACGTAACAAACCGCGATGCAGTTCACGTTCGACTCGGCTAAACAAGTTATTTGCTGCAAATAAGAGATTATAGAACCGAGCTGCATAATCTCCCGCTATGTAGTCGAGATAGTGGCGACCTTTTGCCTTCACGTCTTCCAATCTTTCGTCCAATCAGGACGTGCGACTTATCTGCCTCCCTGCCGAGAAGCAACAGGTTGTGTTTGTGGCCCACGCCGAGAGAATATAGATGTTGGCATCTGGGCCTGGTGATAAAGCACAGTTGGTGTTAATCAGTTTGGGTTTGTGTGTATACATCCTTCAGTGCATGTGTGGAGATATGAGGGGCCGATTTCTGCGTTCTTGGGGCTAACGTGAGAAGCGTCATTGATACAGCATCTTAAGTTTCCTGGTAATCGCCCTTGAAGGAAGTGCTGTGGCTTTCCCACAGAGACGGGACAATAAGCTCAGTCTTGTGCGGTGAAACTCGGCTACCTGCACCTCTCTCCACTTGCTGCCCCGCTGCATGGAATGCATGTATCAGCTCAAGTTCATCCGCTCGCGCTGGATCATGAGAGGCTTAAAGCCTTGAAAAAGTATGCTTGCTGAAAAAAGTGCTTTGGGAACACATTCTCTGATGTTACTCCACAATCATGCTAGTGTTGAAATATTAGCATTTATCAGTCAAACACTTGTTGTTATGGAACTTGCTCTTAAACATGCTTGCTGATGATATAAATGTGTCTGGTTGTGCTTATTGAAGTTTTATTTGGATTGTTTGGTGTATCTTCACACTTTAAGGCTGTTAGTGGTTTAGTTTCGCTCTAGTAAAATCCATGAGGACTGTCAGGACAGTCTAAGCTCATTACAGTATTTTAAGGCACACTGTGGTAGATAGCAGTCAAGCCTGCTGACCCTAAAAGGTTTTTTGGGGGGGTCAAAGGAGGACTTTGCTGTTTTAGGCTTTTCTTGATCATGAGGTCTGTCTGTTTATCTATTTGTCTGTCCGTCTGTCTGTCTGTCGGTTGGTCTGTATGTCTGACAGTCGTTCTGTATGTCTGTCTGTATGTCTGTCTGTATGTCTGACAGTCGGTCTGTATGTCTGACAGTCGGTCTGTATGTCTGTCTGTATGTCTGACAGTCGGTCTGTATGTCTGTCCATCTATTTGCCTGTCGGTCTGTCTGTCTGTATATCTGTCTATTATTGGTCTCTCTATCTGTCCAGACAGACAGATTATGAATAATTGTGATGTTATTGTGGATTCAATTTTGTGAAAATTGTATCTCTTATTCTTGCTTTAAAGAAGTTAACTTCTAAAAAAGTTGTATGCTTGCTATGTCTGGAATAAAAACATTTATCGTCATAATCTTTTAAGAACTTAATGTAAAAAACCATTTTAGATTAAAAACCTTGTGATCAGCAGTTTTCAAAACGTTGCCGCTCATTTGCGCCCGGTCAGTCATCATTTATCAATCCTTTAAGCCATTCATGCTCTATCTTTATCAACCTGTCATTCATTGCTGCTGTGACCCATTGATGAGACACAGTAAGTCTAGCTGTCTGTGACATCAACGCATCTTAGGAGAACTTTGACACAGTTTAACCCCCCCACGCCCTGGTCACAGCATCCGTTTATTTGAGGTTTTCGGTTGGGAACGAGGCTATGCAGATGAGGTAAAGTCTTTAACGAAAGATTTAAGAAACAGTGAAGATAATGCTAGTGAAACAATCGGGCTAAGTAAATAGCGAGAAGAAAGACACACAAGCTAATCAGAATGGGAACCTGGATAAGGAGAAAGGGAGGCTGGTCCATTTCCCGCTTGCAGGCTCTATTAGCATGACGGCCCTCACACCCCCCGACACGACACATGCATACCTCACACAGTTGCCATCGTTAGCGATCGCAGCCTGTCAACCACTGCCGGGCCGGGCCGTGCTGGGCCGCGCCGGGCCAGGCAGGGCCCCCTTTGTGCCGGAGAGGAGAGGAGGGGGCCGCCGGGTCTGACGGCAGGGCCTTGCAGCTGTCGTGAGGGTCGAGCCATGGACGCCTGTGATCAGCCAGCCGTGAAATCTGCCCTGAACAGCCCTGCATTCAGAGCCTGACCCTCTCTCACACACACGCAAACACACACTCGCTGCGACACTCCGCTCTCTTTGGTGCTAAATCTTCCCCCGGCTTGTGCAGCTCGTCTGGCGCCAGCTATTTGTTGCGTCCTGCCTGTCGATAACCCTTGCTTCCCCAAAACCCCCACGTAGGCCTCCTCGGATACTAACCCCTGTTGTTTGTGCTGGACCATACAGTACGGTTGAGACAAATAGATCAGTGGGCTTTCAAAATACGGATTTGCTGTTAAGATACAAAACAAACAGTGTGAAATTAAAAGTTCAGCCAATTGGTTTTTGCTAAAACCCAGAACTTTTTTAAATTGTTTTCCTGACATTTTTTATCTTGTGCTAGCTCCGCCTTCATGATTTTTTCCTTCCAAATGTACTATGCATTTTTACTAAACGTTTTGTAATGAATATATTCAACTTTCAAGACTGTACTTTCTTAAAGGTGAATTGTGTCATATCTATATGCCACTGACGCATAACCAAACAAATATCTGCCCTGTCTGCTACTGGTTAAGCAACAGGTAGTTCCGCCCCTAAAACAAATCATTGGTTGAGCCAATACTGATGTTGTTTATATAATATGATTTATTTTAAGCTTTAATATTAATAGAACATTAAGGAATAATAAAAGTGCTTTAAATTACATCCTCTATAAACTTTATTAACTAATTGCTTATATTTTGTTCTTGTTTATCATTTATTTACAGATTTATGTGTCTGTCTCTAAGAACCCAGAGAATGATGCATAAAGCAACAAAGATGATTTGCATAAAACAATGGCAGGTTGGTTATAATACATACATATATACATTGAAAATATTTGTTTTTCCAAGTTAACCACCCTTTGACTAGAATTAGCAAAATCGTTCTTTTGGCATTTTGCAAGCCAGCTTCTTAATATCTCACCCTGGGAAACTTTTTTATTGTATTGTAGGAGTTTCCAATCTATTCAGGGCTCTTTTTCTTTAATATTAGGTCAAGGTAATCCAAATAATACATATTTTTTATAAAATTGATATGTTGGCACAATTATATTTTTGTCTGCAAGTCATTTCAGACATTTAAACATACACTTTTAAAAATAAAGATGCTTTTTTGTCTAAATGGTTCCATAAAGAATATCTGAAGAACCTTTATGTCTCAGAAAAGGTTCTTTGTGGGCGACAAAAAAGGTTCTTTAGATTATATAAAGGTAAGAAAGAGCCTTTGACTGGTTCTTTTATGGCATTGCTGTGAAGAATCTTTTAAACACCTTTATTTTTAAGAGTGAACACCTTGAGAAGATTTTTAAGATGTAAGAATGTTTCCAAACTTTTGACTGCTACTGCATATACACCGATCATGCATAACATTATGACCACCTTCCTAATATTGTGTTGGTCCCGCTTTAGCAGCCCCATACGCAACAAACTGTGATGCGCTGTGTATTCTGACACCTTTCTATCAGAACAGCATTAACTTCTTCAGCAGTTTGAGCTTCAGTAGCTCGTCTGTTGGATTGGACCACACAGGTCAGCATTCGCTCCCCACACGCATCAATGAGCCTTGGCCGCCCATGACCCTGTTGCTTGTTCACCACTGTTCCTTCCTTGGACCACTTTTGATAGATACTGACCACTGCACACTGGGAACATTCACAAGAGCTGCAGTTTTGGAGATGGCGTCTAGCCATCACAATTTGGCCCTTGTCAAACTCGCTCTAATCCTCACGCTTACCAATTGTTCATGCTTCTAATACATCAACTTTCAGGACAAAATGTTCACTTCCTGCCTAATATATCCCTAGGTGCCTTGATGAAGAGATAATCAGTGTTTAGTTACTTCACCTGTCAGTGGTCATAATGTTATGTCTGATTAGTGTATATATATATATATATATATATATATATTTAATTCATTTTATTTGATCTTTTGAGAAATCTCTTTATTGTACTTACTAGACAATTCGTACTGTAACTCTGCTCGTGCTTACTAGACTGACATGAAACTAATGCCATCAAGAATGTGTGATCTGAGAGGTTCTTGCACTGGAAGTAAACTTCCTGGTCAACTGAGCTGTGCATTAGCGCTACTTGCCTTGTAATTTGGCCCAATTATTCTTCAGTTTAAAAACACACGTTCAGTATAGCGCAAGAGAGTAGCATCTGGCAGCTGAATTGTCTGGCCATGAGAAAGTATCATGATGTGTATTGCCAGGAAGGCAGTTCCACAGGATTTATTTCGGCGAGTTAGCTCGTCACGGATTGAATTACACTGAATTTATTTCTAAGTGAACTTAAGGTTGGGAAAGGTTGGGTGGATTACTAAACTGTGCAGTGCCGCAAGTTGTTCAAGTGCCATGGGATCAGCTGGGCTCAGAAAAGCCGTCGGTTGTGACAGCTTCGACATTCAATTCAAACACAGCTAGCGCCAATAACGAAAAATCACACGTAAACTTTATTTAAAGATTTACTAACTTGCAAAAGGACAATAGAGGTTAAGTGGGGAGAGACTGTGATAGACATGCCCTGATGCTCATTTATCCACAGAGTCCAAAGCATATGGAGAGGATGGGTCAGCCCACCCATGCTTCTGAGTCAGCCCACATCCTGGGTCCTCTTCCCTCATCTCCTGGCACTTGTGCATATCTTGGAAAGGAACCAAGATGGCTGCCGCGTGTAGAGCCCCAGTGGCCCTTAACCCTGTCAAGTTCTGCCAGTAGAAATCGGGTTTTGTGTTCCACTTCCTTTTCTTCTGTAGGCCTTTCCTTTCTGTTGGTACCCCTCTTTTATTGTCCTAATATATTCAGCAATGATACAGTATGAATGTAATGCAAGCATTACTTTTAAGTGGTGATATGGCGAATCACGGCTAAAGGTTATGGGTGTGTGGCGACTGAAGATCGCATCTAAAATAGCTGTCATTGAAGAAGAAGAAGGGGAAAGTCTGTGTTTGGCTTACTCTTTGTTTATGCAGATTCTCAGTGCCAGTTGGAAGAAGGTGTAGACCGTATTATGGAAAGATGTGGGGGAGGACACTGGAACTCCTGAATAGGTTGGGTGTGTGAAGATCAGTGACTGATAATGGAACAAGCCACTGCAGGCAACCTCACCCAGCTTTCTGCTTCACCAGAAAACCGACTGTACTTCTGGAATGCAATATTATTTCATTTGATTACTGGTAAATACCTCAGGGGCTGAAGTTATAATATTTAGGATGGATTCGGTTTTAGTTGACAGCAAGACTAACCTGACACTCTGGTTGTATTAAAGAGCATTTAGGGTTCAGACTTTGTGAAAAGTGTCAATTAACCTCTGAAGTTTTTCCCAGACAAATATTTTGCAATCCTGATCAGGTTGTCCCATAATGGTTTTCTTTTCATTGTACCCTGGCTCTAAAACAAATACATTTGGGGGTTTTATGAATCGGACCAAGCAATGTTTAAATACCAAAGTGCCCTTGTGCCACTTTGGACTTTGTTAATTTAAACATGGTTCTGATTCAAATTTTAGGAAGCTCAAAAAAAAGGTATAAAATGATAATTCTGTTATCATTTACTCGCCCTTTTGTCATTTCAAACCTGAACGATGGTGGTACGCATTGACTTCTAATGTATAGACACACAACCAATGCACAATGGGGACCGCCGTTCGGTTACAAACATTCTTCAAAAAATCTTTTGTGTTCTGCATAAGAAAGTCATACAGGTTTGAAATGAAAAGAGGTTGAGCAAATGATGACAGAATTTTCATTTTTGGGAGAACTATCACTTTAAGGTATCTAGATGCAGACTACAATAACATGTCAATCAGAAAACAATCAGAAGTATATTGCATTTTCAGTCTTTGGCATTCTGTTGGACGGATTTGTTTTGAATTTGAATTGAAATGTTTTTCAGGTCGTTGGAGATGGGGCCCCAATAATACACTGTTTATTTACCACACACACACATCTGCCTCTTCTGTGGGATTCTTAAGAGATGTTATGCATCTGTGTTTGTCACACAGGATAGACCTCAGGGCTTCCACCTGAGTTAAATAGCTTAACTGCATCTGAAAACACAGAAGACAATCTTTGTTGCTCTAAAAAAACAAAGATTGTCATTGCTTGCTTAATTTATTTAATTACAGTGAACTAATGAAACGTAATACTTGAACAGCTTGTGACAATGTCATTTCATTGCGTGCAAACCATTAAAATATGTAAAGCAGAGGTTTTCTTCATGCATTTGCATTGGCATTACATAACCAGTTTCTGTTAACACGGCATTGATGTTGAAGCGCAAGGGAATTTCCAGTTCCCAGCATGCTTTGCACAGGAGTGTATGAGGAGAGTGAATGCTGAAATGAAGTGCTAGTTTTTAATACTGTACCACTATATTTTACATATGTCAGAATAAAAAGTTTGTATAGGTAAAGAGATGAATGACAAAAGAAGCGAATGACAAGGGAATGAACATTCATAATTCATAATTTACTCATTCTTGTCTTTTCAAACTTGCATGACTTTCTTCTACAGAACACAAAAGAAAATATTTTAAAGAATGTTGATAACCGCAGGAATGGGCCCCATTGACTTTTATAGACAGAAAACTTATAGACAGCATTTCTCAAAATATCTTCTTTTGTGTTCCATAGAAGAAAGAGTCACGATTACACTTTATATTAAGGTACACAAATTGGTCCCTATTCTAAAGTGTGATCAGAGTCATATACAAGTTTTGAACGACATGAGGGTGAAAAAATGCTTTTCGTTTTTGGGTGAACTGTCCCTTTAAGCCAGTTTAATCCAGTTAGTGTATTTCACAATTTAATTTAATGTTAAGAAAACCCAATAGACTTCCAATTGAAAGTTAAGGCAAAGATTCAAAGACTCTTGGGTGCATTTGAAAGTCATTTAAACATTTAACGTTATAGTTGAATACAGTTTAAACAAGATTTGCTATCTGACTGAAGTTGTGATACAGATACGGCTTGCAATGGCACTTCAAGGGCTTATGAGTCACACCTGAGACGACTTATATTCTGTGACCAGCTGCTCTCTGTAGCATAGCATTTCAGTGGCTTTGACTTCCATCTTTTCCAAGCTTTCTCTTTCTGTGGTAAGCTTTTTACTCAATTATCATATTTACTAGAGCTGTCATTTGCTGAAACATTTCTCATAAAATAAGTGACATGAACAGTCGATATTGATATGCTGGACTTGTATTTGTGTTCTTTCCTATTTTTTAAGCTTGCTGTGTGTTCTGTGTGTACCGACATTGCTGGCCGTTGCCCCACATGACCTTCTGATTTCAGCATCTCACTCCATCAGTGCCACATTTCTACAAATGTGCGTAATGTTAAACTTTAGAATAATAAAAAGACCTTAAAGGGACAGTTCACCCAAAAAGAAAAATTCTGTCATTTTTAACTCACCATCAGATTGTTCCAAATCTGTATACATTTCTTGGTTCTGATAAACACAAAGGAAGATATTTGGAAGAATGTCAGTAACCAAACAGATCTCATCCCCCATTTACTGCCATAGTTTGGTTACAGACCTTCTTCCAAATATCTTTCTTTGTGTTCAGCAGAACAAATGAATCCATACAGGTTAGGAACAACCTGAGGGTGAGTAAATGATGACAGAATTTTCATTTTTGGGTGGACTGTCCCTTTAAAAACTTTCTTTCTGCTTTATCATGTTTTTAGTGTAGGAGCTTGTCATGCGTGAATGCTTCGTTCCTCATCGTGCTGTTTTAGGTAAACATGATTTGGCGTGAAGGCGACACTGATCGCAGACTTGCAATAAAGGTTGGTATTTTAAGCTTGAATTACTATGATGGTAGGAAAATCCCTTATTACATAATTTACATACAGGTCAGGGGGCACGGTTAATGGTCTTCATTTTTTCTGTTGTAGAATCACTAAGTTGACATCCCATTTAATAGCCACTGTCACTTTCTGACTAATGTATTGCTTTTATCTTTCTGCTCCGTTTTCAAAATTCCTGCGAAGGCATAACTCCGGCCTGAGGATTTTCATTTTACCCTCGACCCAGACGCCCGAGGCTCTTCAAACAGGATACAGAGGTAGATGGCGAAAGAGATTTGAAGTGATAGCCCATTTTAGCGGAGAAAAAGGCTCTGATTGTCTCCGCTGCCCATCGCTCCCTCCCCGCAACAGCCTCGCATGCCACTGAAGAAAGAAAGGAAATAAAGCAGTTGAGTGAGAGAGAGAGCGAGTTAGCGAGAACAGTGTCGCTTTGCAGCTGCTCCTCTGGATGTTTTTGGATTACATCAGTGCCACGCAAAGAAAGGAGCAGAGGACGGGCAGAAAAGGGATCAGAGCGCAGAGGGAGCGGGGCACACTCCACAAATCAGGGCTCTTATTTTGGGAGGGGGCCGGGGCCTCGCTCCGGAGTTCTCTGGGACAGAGCTGTCATTGTTAGCAGGTTGAAGTGGGTAAAGCCAGGGCTCAATAGTGTGGCGGGACCCCCCCGATACTGTACCCCCTACTACCACATCCTGACAACACAGCGACAGCAACCCGGCCCTGTCAGCTGCCCGCGCCTGTGGATGGCATGCAGCTGGGATCACATTGCTTTGGGTACCCACTCCTGCCCCCCTTTCAGAATTAATACTCCTACATCTTTGTTTGGCAGGCGAGCGCTGGCATTGAAACGGGCACAGAGAAGGAAAAGAGATCAAGGCAAACTGTGGGAGAAAGAGAAATTGGCATTTTAAAGCTACGTTAACCAGCACCGTACTGTTCCAGAATGTTTTCTGGTGTTCTTATGGTCATACTGGTCATTTTACTGATGTGTCGCAGGATTATATGGTATGGAATATGTTTTGCTGTGGGAGAAAGAATATTAGCAAAGAAGGTCAAAGTTAAAAGTAAAACAGAAGAGTTGGATTAAATAAGAAAGTTCTTGCTGTACTTTAGAATATGAGCTTTCTTTTCCTACTTTATTCTGTTGTAAAACATGCCGATATAAAACAACAAACAGATAAATGAATTGCAACACGGACAACAATTAAATAAAGCTTATTAGTGAAAAAAAATATTTTTAGATTGATTTATCCAATCATTAATATCCTAAAGATGTTGCATTCTATAGAGATAGTTTACTCAAAAATGAAAATTCTTTCATTATTTACTCACCTTCCTGTCAAACCTGTATGACTATGAACACAAAAGAAGATATTTTGAAGAATGTTCTTGTGTCCATACAATAGAAGTCAACGGGTACCGCAATTGTTCGGTTATCAACGTTCTTTTTTGTGTTCTGCAGAAGAAAAAATGTTATACAGGTTTCAAATGACAGGTGATGACAGAATATTCATTTTTGGGTGAACCATCACTTTAAAAGTGGTCCTATGGTAATACTGTGGTGCTAATGAATGAATGAATGTAGCATATACTGTAGCATGGTATTTTTGGACATACCGTGGTTTACTCTGCATATACTATAGGACATGTATTACAGTAACATGCCATTTACTGTATAAAAAGCGCCATGCTGTGATCTCATACTATCACTGTACCATAGTATAAACACAGTATTTTTGTAAGGGAGCACAATTGTATAACCATGGTACATGTAGAAAAACAGCATGGCTGTACCATGATAGTTTTTTTGGGTTTGTCAATAATCCTTTCAACATATATAGGTCACTACAGTGGCCAGATGCAGTAACTCTTCAAACAAAAAATGTATAAAATGTGTAAAAAAAGATCTTGTTTTACACTCCTTAAGAGCAATTTACATAATTCTGACTAAGGTTGTCATAAATTCATACAAAAAATGGTTTGTTCTTAAGTAGACATAATGCAATCTGTGATATTATGTTTATTTTATTATGTCCTGACATTTATTCTTCAAGCAACTGTACAATACATAAGTACAATATAGATGTATTAAATCATGATATAGATCATATATGTCAGTATTAACATGAACAACGCTACCGGTGTAAGCTTTTATAAACAAGCACTTACCTTTTCGGCACCAGGGTGAACAGGCGTGGACGTTGTGAAGTGAGGGCGGCTCGATAAGGTCGTTGCCTGCATATGTGTGATGACATGTGACGGTCTGTTTGCAATGTACTAATACAGTGAATGGTTATAGTTAACAGTGTAAATGAATTGTGAGCTTAGCCATGGGAGAGTGTTCGGTGGAATGTGTTCTTTTGCATGGGTTTTGACCTCTCACACTGATTGATTGCCGTGCCGTCTATGCTCCAATGGACGCTGAAAGGTGCGAGACCTTTAGCACCGCGCAGTTCAACTTCCACTCTAAATTTTTCTGCTTCCTTTTCCTTTTCATGCATTTATGGGTTAATGCATTAAAATCCTCTCATTTTGTGTTGATAGATATTGGCAATTGTTCAGATTCCGTGAAGCAAGAGTCGGATTTGATTGACTACGGAGTACGGCGCTATAATTCACACAAAGAGAATCAACGCATTTACGAGGGGATGTCAAGACAAGAATGCTCTCCTTTTTTTCCTTGGGATGTTCTTCTTCTTCAAATGGCTTTTGAGAGCATTTATACCTCATTTGGGTTAAGAATGGGGGCTTTGTAAGACCTTTTTTTGTTGTCCAGTGACTTATATTATGAAACTGGCCCTCGGTTGTTCAATAAAGCTCGGAGTGATCAGCGCAAGTGTATCCTGCATTGTGACACTGGTGGGTGTCACCACTTCCCCTCCTTTAGCTTTTTAGTGACAGCCTTTTGTGTTTATATTGTTTTATTGGCTTCCAAAGTCAAGGGCTTGTCCTTTGAAATGCCTAACCTCGGTCTCATCTGGTCCAGACCAAACCGTAAATTATACAGTGAGATAACTAAACCTGTTTCAGTGTCATTGTGCAGGAATATCTATAAACCTGATGCCCTGCTGGATAGTGTTAAATCTTATATTGCTATAGTACAACTTTATATGCATCTCCTGATGGATAATTCGGGTAGTTACTTCAGTTAACATTGCTTCTGTGATTTTCATAGATCTAGTGAAAGTCTTGCATTCAGAACACTCTGTGGAGGGTCTTGGGGAGTTAGTTATGACCCTTACTCCATCCTTGGGCTCAGTATTTACCTTGCCAGTGGTGCATGGAGAAAGTAATACAGTCTGTCTTCATGATGGTACAAAATGAATCCAGACATCATTTTATATGTCTTCTGCAAGATTAAATAGGCAGATAGCCTATCTGGGGTAAACATTGAGCATTCATACTAGAATCATACTTATAACGGTTCATTCAACCAAAGCATATACTGTATGGTTCAAACTTCAAATCTTGACCAAATAATGAATAGCCATTATTTAGCTCCTAATGTGTTTGTTAAAATAGAACTTGGGGCGATGACAAAAAATCTCAGCCAGCTAAGCCACTTTCGTTCTCATAGCGCTGAGATCATTTGTCACCATTGATAACAATATGTTTACTAAAAAACCGCTGAATTTTCAGCGAACCGACAGCACTACGGTTGAGCATTATTGAGTGCCTCTGTGATCAAGCCTCAAGTTGGAACTACATGAAGGATTTGCCTTCTCGGCTTTCCTGTAGCTCAGTGGTTAAAGCATGGCACTAGCAACGCCAAGATCATGGGTTCGATTCCAGGGGATTGCACATACTCAAAAACTAATTTATAATGTGTAATGCAACTTAAGTCACTTAAGGATTAAAGCGTCTGCCAAATGCATACAAATTTGTGTTGTGTTAGCATAGAATTGTTCAAACGGGGCAGAGGATTTCCAGTTCCCTGCAGCATGCTTTGTGTAAGACTGCAATTGGAGAGTAATGCATACTTGAAATTGTTGTTAAGCCCTTTTAACGATTTACACATTTTCTTATGTTAATCCAACAGATTTTTTCAGTGTATAGATGATTATTCTTAATGTCCATGTTGCCCTTTGTTTTCTCCAAGAATAGACTTAGTAAGAATAGGAAAATGCTTCTTATCTTTTCCTGCCCTGCAGGTAGGATTACTAGACCACTGAATTTAACACGCATACAAATTGCTCCATATAAACAGTACCGGCCAGAGGTGCCTTTAGATTTGTAGTGGGACAAACACCAACACCGTGATTAAGGATAAGAAGATTTACAGAGTAAATAAAGGCAATTACATTGCATTACGCAGACTCCTCTTGTTTCAGAAGACCTTGCAATAAGATTTTGCCATTAAAATTGTATGCATTTATTGTGAGTGAGGCATTAGCCGTTAGAAAATACTCGCTTTGTTTATGTTTACTTCAAAGCAGTCGCATCGGAATGATGAAAGCGTGCTCGGGTACAGTGTGAGCGCAGACCAGCGGGCATGATTGAGAGCAAACGGGCCAAATGTGAGTGAGCCCTTAGTCTTTATCAACTAAAGAACACCCAGGTGAAGATGGTGTACTTGACCATCACGAGACCAATGAGCCATGGTAATCCTTTAACCCTCTGTCTTCCGGTCACCCTGACTTCCTCAAATGCTTTCTTGATGTCTTTGTCACCTCTCAGAGTACTAAACAAACCTAAAAGAGATTCCAGAGATACCAGTCCCTAGTGGTGTCCAAAAAACCAGCCCCCCAAAGCTTTGATGATGTTGGGGGCGTAAACGTCTCCTGCCATGTTTATAGGAGAGGCCAATGATGTGGATGTCCAGCCTGGAGTTAAGCTTCAGGTCAACTCGGATGCCAATGTCTTAAAAAATGTCAGTAAAACTAATGGCCCCTAATGGGACCACCATAGATGGGAGTTGCCTGTAGCAAAGTCTGCTGGTCCACCAGCCCTCCACGGCTTTAGTTTTCAGACACCGGGAACACATGACCGATCCAGACAATGCTAATGTGAAAGGAATGAGTTTATGAATGGAGGTGAGGCCTCTTTTATAGGACGTAAAGCTGTGCGCTTCTCAAAGGGGTCTGTTACTTTTACAGCATCTCTGACCTACTCCAGAAACCATGAGCAGATGTAGGCCCAGTCTTAAAAGCGGTTCAGGGGTAAACATTATGTCGTCTGCTTTTCTGAGATATTTAACTGTTTGTTTAGTTTATCCTTTCGGTTTGCTTATCTGCTTGGAAGGGGTCATGTCTCACCTTGCATTTCTGCAGGTGATCTTTATCAAAATGACCTAGACAGCAGGCGTTCTTGGTAATTTCAACCCCAGGCGCAGCTGTTCTGGCCAGACTCAGTCTAACAAAACACCACAAAGCCCAAAGAGGTGCTGCTGGGACTCAGATCTTGTATTTCTCGTCTTGTTCAGATGACCTAATGGTCAATGTGTAATGTACTCCAAAGTGTCTGGGAGCTAAAGTGTGTTATCTATGAGACACCAATGTTTGCAAGTGACCGTGTGAGATGATTCACAGATTGTGAAGAGGATGTTCCCACAGCTGGACCCTCCATAAAAGCAGCTATATATGTCATACCTAGAAAGGGACATTCTACACAAAATTTTAAATGTAGAGCATTTTGAAGTAACACGCCATAATTTATTTATTATATTATAGGCCTATGTTGTTTAAAAATGACAAATGGCTGAGATTTATAGGCTGTACCAGTTTGTTTGTTTTAAAAGCTTTTTTTATATTAAATTAAAAACAACCAACTTAATGTTTAATGTTTTGATTTTTGGGAAATAAAATATATGGAATTATGTGGAATGAATTATAGATGGTTTCATCGGACGCACGTGTCTGGCCCGAAGTTAACTTCCGGTCTTGGGTTGGTTGATCGGTCTGGCTAGTGGCTAATAATATAACTATTTTTATTTTATTTATAATAATATTAATTTACATTAATAATTTGTAGAATTTAATTGTATCATTTTATTAAATAAACAGTTTGCAATTGGTTGTGTAACTTAGTCACCTTTAAGTTTAGCCAAGTAATGGTTCTTCTACTGGTAACCCAAAATAATACTGACTAGACTTATTTTTAACTTTTTAATTTACTTGTTATTTTTATTGCTTGAAATAACTCTATTCTTTGTGGATGTGTAACGAAAGTTAAGTTTGGACCACAAAAGCGTGCATGCGCAGTAACATTTGTTTATGTTGTTGCTTTGAAACCATCTATACAAATACAATGTGTTAAATTGTAAAGGAATTTGTCATATTACAATAGCATCTTTTGTTCTCTGTTGTTTACTGACATCTTTCTCATCCTGTCACACAGGTCTGTTACTGAAGTACTTCATCAGGCTCTGAAACTTGAGACGATCGGCCTGTGTTTTACAACATTTCATCTTTTTGTGAATGGGAATTTTGTCCAGAAGGTGAACAAGGAGAATCTTCCGGTCCATTTGAGCTGCGTCTGAGAGGCCTCTCTTGGAGCACCACGACACGACAGAAGTGTTTATTTAACTTTTACCACTTCCTGTTGCACTTTTGAGCTTCAGGTTAGCGCTTTTGTTGGGGATTAAATATGTATATTTCTGTCTACATTTGTGCTCATTTATGTTTTATGTCTAATAGTATTTTTGCATAAACTTGCTGTACTGTAAAGCTGCTTTGAAACAAGCACATCGGCTTACAGAAACAGAATAGATCTGAATATTGATTTAGCAACTGACCCAAAAATATATTCATTTTTATAATTCACCCTTTAATCTTGTCAAGATCTCACTCAGTTAAACACAACCTCTCTCTTTCTCTTTTTTACTTTTCAAGGGAACACCCCCCATCACAATACCACCCTGAAACTCTTCATACATCAGTGCTAAACACACATTTTCCCCATTCCCTTCCCCTTCACCGATCTCTCTGTTTCCGAGCGAGAGGCCTTAATGAACCGACTCTATAACCCAAAGAGATCCATTTATTTACACGTGGGTCGCTCCCCCGCCCGAGTCCTGGCTGGGCCTGAGCCCCATGGGTTCCAGCAGTTTAGCTCCCAGTATGACGCTATTTAAAGCCACATCTGCCAGCGGCCTCCATTTGCATCTCTGAACATATACACCACAAGGGCTACACCCTCACAGCTTAGCATAGCAGAACACCCATCTGTTAAGAAAATATAGACCCTCTTCATCTTGCATTCTTTGAGAAAACAGTAACCTGTCTTAAAATCTGTTCTTTATTGACCAAACCAATCTTTTGTTTTGCTCACTGGTTATCTAAAAGCATTGGTTATTATAGATTAGCACCATTGATATTGTAATGCAATGTGCTCTGTTTTACATTAACAAAGAGAGACTTTGTAGGATAACTTGCTACTAACTTACTAGTATAACTTTTGATTGTTTGTAAAATGTAATGGTGCTCATCTTTTCCAAAGAGGCTATTTTAATACAACTTGTAAATGTTATAGGAACTCTGCAGGAGTGTAGTTTTACTTCCTTACTATAAAACATTCTGTAGAAATTGCAGTATTACTGGCAGCAGTTTGCCAGTAACTTACTATAGATTTATATTTATCTAATTTATTGGCAACAGGTTGTTCAAAGATTGATGAACATTAAACATTACAGAAAAATAAACTAAAAAAATAACATGCAAGCATCTCATGCAAGCATTTCTGGGAACCAAATATCAGGAACAAACAGAAAAAGGTTGATGAGAATTTTTGGTTCCCAAAATGCTTGGCATGAGGCTGTTATTTTACAGTTTTTTTCCTGTAAAGATAAAGACTTATTAATGTTTAAAGTTCAGTTATCTTTGATCAAACTATTGCCAATAAATTAGATAAATGTAAATCTACACTAAGTTACTGGCAAACTGCTGCAAAACTACAGCAAAAGTTTTTTACAGTGTACTGTAGTTGTTATTTTGTGACATTTTTACTGTACTTGATTAATGTTGATTCTGTTTAATCCAGTTACATTTATAGGCCAAAATCTGCCAAATCAAATGGCACTTTGTCATAAAACAACCAATGAGTGATCAATGATCTACTGTAAACATTTGGGTTTCAATATTTGTACATCACAGGTAATATAGTGTTTTGTCTTCTGGGGGGAAGTTTGTAGACAATTTAGGAAACTTAATTTGAGTAAACTTAAACACAATCCCATGCAGAATATCAGTTTATGTTTTACACCCTCAAAAGCATATGCATGTATTAAAATATTTATCTTATACAGCATCAGTCTGGGTCAACATTAGATTTCTTAGAGGTGTATTTGCTATTCTTTTATTTGCATGTACACATGCCTATTTAACAGCCTGTAACTTATCCTTTCACTTCCTTTGGCCTTCTTTCCTTTTTTGGCTGATGAAAGGAAAGCACTTCTTTTAAAAGCGTACAATGTCTAACCAGCCACATTACACAGACCATGGTAAACTTCTGGGCCTCTTTGAATTCTTCATGCTGACCTTTCAGATGTAAGAGGAACCGAATCAGTTTATTTATCTGAACTGTGTATCATGGCAAACTTTTAGCTATTCACTGCGCACACTGGGCCGGTTTGATATTGGGGGTTGAGGGTAGATCGCTTACTTTCACGCTTGTGTCACTCTGTTTTCGGTTTTCCAAGCCTATAGTTCATCTGCACCTACATTTTAGATGCTTGCATTTTGTGAATAAGTAATTACAGTGCATTGTCCGCACTGACTATAGCATGGAGGTTGCCTGTCCACTTGCATTAGAGTAATTTGATTGTGAGAGCGACACAAGATGGCATTCTTTTTCGTCCATCTTCTCAAAGCCCATCAGAAGATCTTGTGTTTTTTCATGAGGTGGCGGCAGGGGCGCATAGGTTGTTGCCGCTTTTGTCGTTACACGATTGGCCTCTGAATTGAAAGTCTATCAAAAAGAGCATGGCGGATTTACGCCTTCAGCAACTCCCTCTCGTGAAAGCACATTTGTCTAGTTTGCTGTTGCCTTCGTTTAATCTCTGATGAGACCATCGTTTCTTTAAATGTTTTTCTGAGAGAAGAGTTCTGGGAACATTTCTCTGGGATAAAGCTCAACAGCAACAGTGTCCTTGTAAATGAGTTTTTTTGCCAATGGGTGGCGCTCATTTACAAAAGAACTGAATGTAATTGTGGACATTGAGTTTTTTGAGCATGTGCATGAACTTTGTTTAAAATCTGGGTTTTTTTACCTTAAATTTTGCTTAAATGTATCCCCCAGGTTCCCATTACTGTACATTGCTCTATGTCCTTTAAGGGGATAATTTACCCAAAAATTAAAGTTCTGACATTATTCTTTCATCCTCATTTCATTCTTTCGAGGAACACAAAAGAAAATATTTAGAGAAATGTGATTTTGTGTCCATACAAGGGAGGTCAATGGGGCTAATGTTGGTTTGGTTACCAGCATTCTTCATTTTTTGTGTGTTCTGTAAAAGAGGGGTTTGGAATGACATGATGGTGAGCAAATGAAGAAAGAATTGATCATATTCCTTTACATTTTAAAAACTGAGCTTCAGAACCATTCAGAAATATACTGTAATCAATCCAGGTAACTTTCTGTATACTCCCAAAAATATAGCAGGCATCCCTTTTCCCAAAAACATTGAGGGTTGATCAAAGTTATCACATTGTAATTGGTCTCTATTTACATTCCAAAGCAAATAGGCATTCTGCTGAGGCGGCTCCGGACTGACTGCACCTTCTAACCTGTGACCAAGGCGTGGGCGTCACAACGCAGCACAGAGCATGCACCTGAGTCTGGAGCATGCTGACCTCTTGAGTTCAGCTTATCAGCGGACACACTCTGCAACTTTGATTAAAATAGCGGCCGAACTGTGAACCATGTCCGCACTTAGTACTGCTTCTGTTTTCCAGGTGATGCACATGTTTTTGAAGCATTGCATAACACGACTGCATTTAAAACATTGTGGGGCATTTACAAGTAGTGGAGTGGCCTGTTTGACTGTAGAACTGGTAACACAATGTAAAGTAGTTCACGTCTGCTGACAAAATCATGAGATCTCAGTGAGATTAGAATGCAATGCTGAAACACCATTGCAGAGGATGGAAGAGGCATTCACACAATGCAAGGTATGGTTACCGCCTATTAAAAACCAGCCCAAAATGGGCGAGGTTTCGCTTTTACTCAAGCGAACAAGAAAATTTATGGTCATCTATTTACATTCTCCACAGATGCCGAGCTTTAGTGACAACTGGAGATTTTAATCTCAACTTTTACAATCACCAATTTAAAAGATCCGTCGTCCGTGTGTCCGTCTGTGGCATGCGCTACCTAGAAAGTTATTTTACTGGAAGGGAAATGCAGGTTTGCACAGATCTTTTGGTTTTTATGGTTCTATTGATTAACACATCACTGTACTCAAGTGAACTGAGCACATGCAATAAGAGGAAGCCTTTGAAGCCTTTTGAAAATATGGAGTATTTGAAACAAAGACAGATGTGCAACAAGTGTGTGACATAACTTCCTTTGGGAAGCCTCGTGCCAAATCATGTGCCATATGTGCTTTGGTCCATGCTGGCCTTTTTGGCAGCAGACTGAGAAAATGACACCTGCACCTTCATGCGATGCCTCTGGGCTTGGGCACAATGCATCGACACAAGACCATGACCATGGACAGATTGGCCACTTGTACAGTAACTGAGCTCTCATAATGCACCCTTTATTGCTTGTTATAGAGGGGAGGACTCATGCATGTGTTCTGCACTCCCCAATGTGTCCGTGCCCCAGAGGGAGCTGTTGGTATGAAGCCAAAGTGACCCATACTGTACTAACCCATCAGTATAACCCTGGGGTGTGCCATACTGAACTCAGTCCCCCGGGGCCTTCTGGAAACGAGGAACTGGGCGGTTGGGTTAACAAGCAGTGCCTTGTGTCCGGCGCATGGCTGGCCAGTGTGGGCAAGGGGGGTGGGGGTGATACTTGTCCTTGTTCATGGGTCATCAGGGATCTAATCTGACAGGTGCTTCTTTTGTTTTAATAGAGCTGATTGCAGACAATAGGACAGACCCTGTCACTCTGATCACTGATGTGTGAGTTTTTAGAGGCGTCGGGCATGCTGGACATGAGCTTGAGGATTTATAACTGGCATAATCTTATAACTATGACACCAGTAACAACTGGATTATGAATAAAAAGGGCCGGACAATATGTTTTTTTGGGGGCAAGCAAATGGGTGTAAGTTTGCTATGTGGGACTTGTTGTCACACCATTCGCATTTTCAATGTGCTTTATTGGAACAAATATTTTACATTCCTGTTGTCAAAACGTTTACATGCAAATAAAGAAATAGACAATAACATACTTAGATTACAAAACGATTAATTACTTGCCAAGAAATAATATGGTTCAATAAAATGAGTTGCTTTAACACATACAGCATTTTCCATGATGCAAATATATATTTTTTTAATTTTAATTTTACTACTTTAGAAGTTACACGAAACGTTATGTGCTAGGTGTGAATAATATAATCATATTAAGTTGAACATATTATATTGAAAATAATGCACACGTTACAGAATCCAGAACGGCATGACGTCACGCGCTATTTAGCATACCCATGGTGTCATCGCGTCGTACGTTCTGTCTACTAGTAGTCTGTTAGCAAGTTGCAGTTTGCTTCTTTCATACTCGCAGTTTGCTTCTTTCATACTTGCTGTGTTCAAATGTTATTTTAATACTGCGGAATTCCCAGTAAAGCTGGGATTGAGAGAAAGCTAGAAGCTCGCATGAGCAGTTTGTGCACTAAAACCAACAAAACGCCACCAAATGCACGATTTTGTCGCTCAATGTTTTGCCGCAAGAAATGTCACATTGTCACAACGAAGAAACTACTAAAAGCGTTAAATACAGAGAGGCATTTTGGCACAGTAACTTATATGAGGTAAGTTGTCAGTGGCAGGCTATCAAACCGCTTGTTATTGGTTTTTAACAAAAATGTGAAAATGCATAAAACACGAATTGGTTAATGAAGCGAATAATGTACAACATTTGTGTGTTTAACAAATATTTTAGATTCAAATAAAAAATAATTTTGCCATGAGAACATAGTACAGCCTTTTGGTCAAATTCTGCAGTGTGTATTGGACCTTTGAACGTATACACATAAGTTCTAGTGTGTGTTGACTTTTTAACAAAACATTAAGGTAATATAGTTATTTGGGTTTCAAATGAAGGATTGACAATTATTACTCACATTTATGCACTATTTAAATATAGTATTTTATATGCATTGACTTATTGGGTTTTTTACTATTGCTATAGTGACATCTTC
Organism: Oreonectes daqikongensis; assembly: GCA_026939265.1. NCBI lineage: Eukaryota > Metazoa > Chordata > Actinopteri > Cypriniformes > Nemacheilidae > Oreonectes > Oreonectes daqikongensis. The sequence goes on along the minus strand of JAOTQM010000434.1, from coordinate 1,908,885 downwards.
CCCATATGACAACTGTCCCCAGTTTTGGCTATCCAGCAGTCCTATTCTGACTAATTCTATTGTTTATCTTATTTGATCTGATCTTATCTAGGTTTTAAAACTCAAGAAAGATACATTTACAAACATTGCATCACAAAAAACTATACGTTCTTGCATATTTTGTGCTTTATCGTAGTGTACACAATGTATGACTTTATGGAATCTAGCACCTGGCAAGCATTTATCAGACATGTTCATCAGGCAGGTGATACACAAACGGTCTCGTCTGCAGAGGGTCAAGCTTGTTAAAGGAGTAAACAAGTAAAGCAACTCTGCTCTTCTCTGTAGCTGGTAATCCCCCTTCACTTTCATAATCAGACTCGTTCAGCCCCAATATGCCACTTGATGAGTTTCCTCTCTAGCAGATATGACAGAACCCAGTGGGGGATTGTGACACACGGTTCGTCTAAGACAGTGGCCTGTCAAAACTTTTTAATACTAGGCCATTCTGCCCAGTCTGTTGACCTCGTTTTTTACACCCCTTTACCCTCCTAAACACTTAATAGTCATCTCCATAAGACTCTAGTCACCAGCTGTAGCCAAATAAAAAAGATAAGCTGGATGAAGGCGGTTGAGTTGTGCTTTTTTAAACAGAACTCTTAAAACCTTCCACACAGCTTGTTTGTTAGTGGGGTGTTAGTTTTGAGGAGATTGATGTGTCCTACATTATATAAATGTTATTTTTTTATTCTTGATCATTTACATTTAGTACATTGCTGTGTGGTTGCTAGGGTATTAGAGGTGGTAGCTATGTTGTAGCTTACCCCATATGATCAGTAGATATGGTTCTGTTTTTCCAAAGTTTGTTGCTTTTTAGTTTTTGACAAACAAACCCTTTTGTTTGATGATGACCATTATAGTCAGTGATAAATAGCTCAAACGTGTTTTGTCTTGTAAACAGCGATGGCATCCTTTGAACCGTGCATAATTAGAATAATTGCTGAAGAGCATCTCTGGTTAAGGGGCCATTGGCACAAGGTTACAGAGACACGAGCTATAAGTGTCAGAAAGGTTGGTGGTGGGTTGATGCACACCACTCTGAAGTGCTGGTAAACAAACGTTAAACAAACAGTGTCTCTCTCCCAACGCTGCACCCTAGCCCCACCCTTGAGTAAAGATACAAGGACCTCTTTTATTCCAGAACAAATGTCAGCCCCTCAGTACAGTTAGGAACAACAAAGGGAATCAAAGCTGGTGTGTATGAATGGCCGTGAGGTTCTGGCACGGTCGGCGGGCTGCTGGAGCGTGCGGCCGCGGTCCGAAACAGATGGCAGATGAGGAGAAGGTGGAACAGACACCAGACCGGCCAAGCACCCCGTGCTGGTGCACGGTCCAGTTTGGATTGGTCACAGGAGGTGGTGACTCTTTAGAGTGGGCAATGACCAGAGACATTTTAGTGTTGTGAAGCGTGGAAAACACTGATAAGGGGTTGAACTTGGACTTGTGGCAGCTGAGCAGATGCTTGGCAGGGTCCACAGAGTTAATGAGGGGCACGCGCTGGCTTCACATCATGTCAGGGAACTTTCAAACAAAAACAACATCGGAAAAGTTTGAAGGTGTTTAATTAGTTGGAACTAAGGTCCTTCTGTCCACTCAATGGCTTTCCAGATTGGACGTCGTAATATTATAAAAACACCAAACATGTGAAACAGGCTAAAATTGTTGTTTTAATGAAATAATGTTTTTTTTGTTGTTTAGCAAGCAACAATGTGATGCCGATATAGTGCACATCAAAATAAAAAATATTTAACAACTTGATACTTATACTTTTGCTAGATAACTTCTTTTGTGTCTCACCACCAAGAAAATCGCACATTGTTTGAGCAACAGTAGATGATGACAGAATTAAATTTTTGTGTGAACTAACCCCTCGTCAAATGGTTTGTCATCATGGTCATAGTCAGCCTGGTTGACAGCATAACAAAAAGGTTAAACTCCTTTAGAAAATCTTAAACGCTTTACATTGATCCCCAACCTGCAACGTGTTTGCAAACCTAGCTCATCCCCGCTGGTCTGTGCTCTTTTTGCCCCCGAGTGCTCTTTTGAAGCAGACAATAGAGGGATCTGTGCTGAAGCTCAGGAGTGAATTGAGTTGGGCAGCTTCACATGACTACCTCTCCGGGGTCTGAGTCTTTGGATGCATTCAGTTATGGAGGTTGGCATTCCTTGTGGATCGTGTTTCCAGGTGAGGAGTGATTTCCACCCCACCTCCACTGTCTGCCGCAGAGGTCAAACGCTTGGATCCACAGTCCCTTCACATCTCCCATTCAAACCGCATGTAGACGATTATGCAATATTTGCATGTGAGTAAGATCATTGTGGACACCTGTTTTACCTTTTGAGAATGATCATACTCATCTTACAGGCTTGCAACTGAACTCAAGACTCTAGACTGACAGTGGGAGTATGAGTGTTTCCCTGGCAGCAGGCCTACCGCAAGCCTTATTGTGATTTCTATAAGACCTTGTACAGTACAGGTTGACGTGACGTACGTGATGAAGCAGGCTTTGTGCTGGACAGCTGTGTTAGCAAGCCTGTCTAAATTATGACCGTTTTAATCATTCTTTTGTAAGAGATTGACATGAATGTCTGACAGTTGTATAGTGTACTGCTTGAAGACGTACAAGTATATGTTGAATATGTAATTCAATTTGGGATTGAAAACAAGGGCAACATTTCATTATTCTGAACCTTGTCCATTCACAGAAACAAAAGCTCATCTGACCATGGGGTTAGTTTGAATAATTTTGACAGGCCCTTTTAATGGGCGCGTTGTCTCTAGGCTACCAAACAGATCACCATTGTTCACCAATATCTGTCCTGTCCGTCGCATTGTCCCCTGACATATGAGTGGCATGCGGCCCCAATTGCCGACTCTATGCGCACGTACAGACACACTCACAAACAGAGCAGAGTACAGCTGCCCAAGAAGGACGCACACTGCGGGATGCCCCTCTTTAGTGATTGCTGACATCACGTATGTGTGTGTGTCATGCCACCTATGAACCACCACAACCTGTTGATCGCAACCACTGAGCCAGAAGTAATTCGACAGAGCGCCGGTCTGGAAATTAGAATGACAATTTGAATTGTGTTAGGGAAAGCGGGAAACTCTGGCCTGTGAATTGTCTTTCTGGATCTCACAGTGTGTGTTTGCGGTGGAAACTGAGAGTAAATGAATGTTTGCTGCATGGAGGCTTTATAACTGGTTTAAACCACCATGGTCTGGTCAGTGTGAGAGATTATATTAACTTGTGCTTTAGTTTGGCATTGCCGTAATCGTGAGTCAGCACCATGAAACCTTTGTTGGGACACATGTTGTTTTTATTTAATAAGGCAGAGATGTCTGGACATTTAAATAGTTTAATGATTGTTTAATTTGTTTCCTTAAAAATGGGGTTTGAATTGTGGCTGGATCTCTTTTTTCTGCTTCTTTATGCAGTGAAATAATTTATGATTATTTAAAAAAGAACTTTGAGGAGGTGAAAGGGTAATGCCTAATTTTGTACTTTGATAACAACAAATACCTTATTAAAAATGATTTACCTGGACTTACTATATATTTCAGGAAGGAATTGTTTGGTGGTTGTTAAAATTTTCATAAGTGTGGTGAATTTCCACACATGCTCATAAAAATGTACCTCCAACTTAAAGACCCAGTTGCAGTTGATAAGTAAATTCCCAACTGGATTTAGACTATAACAGCTGTAAGCGGCAAGCGCTAACCATCTGTTCTTTTGTGCATAATAAACAGCGGAAGTTTTTAAGACATGTTTGTTGAACAAATAAAGGCTTGGAAGTGGATAAACAATTTAAACAGTCAGAAGGATTTTCAGTTACAGGCTACAGGAAGTGTCATCTGAATCATTCTGCGTAGCTATAAAACAAATAAGGGCATACCTGTACACATTACATTGACTCAGAAATGTGTTAAAAGTTTTATATTGTGAAATAATTTAAAGACAAAATATAACTTATACTTAGAATAACTTTTTAATAAATAACCTTTTTTAATATAGAGATCAGTGATTGTGTATTAAAAAGCGTGACACCGCTAACAATAAAACATGACAGCAAGTGATTTAATACATGTATTGTTGTTTAGTGTGTCAGTGTATAAGGTATGAAGAAATTCAGAAATTAATAAATGCACCGTGTTTAATGAATGATTGATGGGTCCATTTTTTTTTTTTACTTTTCAAATGTTAATGCCACCACAAGAATGACTTTGTCGTTTTAATGAATGCTCTTGAAATATTAATCTTCATTAAGGTAAACTCTAAACAGACTTTGCCATGTTTATTGTTTCTTAACAGGACAGGAAGTAATTATTTGTACATCCGGACACATTACCAGTCTAAACGGCTATGGGACCATCTCGCTGTGTCTACACGGTTTGGGTGAGTTTAGGTCATGACCTTTGACCTGCAGTCTTTCCTGCTCAGGGTCACTAGTTCTCATGTTAGTCCTCTTTCAGGCCCCAGGATGCATTGCTCTCATTCTCTCATGCACTGCTGCCCCCTTCTCACTAAGCCAGCAGGAGATACGGCGATCATTGGAAACCTGGTGCTGCCCCCCTAAATGTGTTGGTCTTTATGTGAGATAGGATAACAATTTAACAAATGTTGGATTAATTTTATGGACTGTTTTTGTGGTGATAATTTAAGAGTACCCAGTTTTTTTCAGAGTGAAGCTTTTTTTAATCTGTATTTAGAATTATACCTGTCAGAGACGTGGTGTAGTGGTTTTGTATTGCAACATGTTGTGCCATTGTGCGGTCATGTGGACGTACTGTAGGTTTGAATCCGGCCTGTGTCATTTCCAAATGTTATTCTCACTTTATCTCTACTGTACTATAGTGTTTTACTGGCAAAATCCTATAGACGGTTTCATCGGATGCACATGCCTGGGCCGAAGTTAACTTCCGGTTTGTGTTTGTTGATCGTTTTGGCTAGTAGCTAATAATATAACTATTTATATTTTATTTCATTTATATTAATATTAATTTATATTAATATTTTAAGTCTAAGCTGTGCTCTGGACTAGATTTTCATATCTGTATCTGTATTTGTTTCCCTGTCCCTGCTGCTGGTAAAAACATACAGCATGATGCCGTTAATATCACACTTTACTTTTAGGATGGTATTGTGCAGGTGAAGAGCAGTGCGTGGTTTCCTCCAGACATGATGCTTGAAACTCAGGCCAAAGAATCTTGTTTCTGACAGTTTAAGCGATTCTTTAAAGGGATAATTCACCCAAAAATGACAATTCTGTCATCATTTAGTCACCCTCAGATTGTTTCAAACCTATATAAATTTATTTGTTCTGCTAAACACAAAGGAAGATATTTGGAAGAATGTCAGTAACCAAACAGCTCTCATCCCCCATCCTACTATGGCAGTAAATGGGGGATGTGATCTGACATTTTTCCAAATATCTTCCTTTTTGTTCAGCACAACAGTGTCTTCTCTGAGGAGAGGCTTGAGTTTGGCCACTCTGTCATTATTTCCAGATTGGTGGAGATTGCTGTAATGCTTGTCCTTTTACAAGTTTCTTCCATCTCCATATATGATCGCTTTCCTGTAGCTCAGTGGTCAGAGCATGGCGCTAGCAATGCCAAGGTCATGGGTTCGATCCCAGGGATTGCACGTACTTAGAAACAAATGTATAGTATAATGCAATATAAGTCGCTTTGGATAAAAGCGTCTGGCAAATGCATAAATGTAAATGTAATGATCATGAAGCTCAACCAGAATGACAATTAGCTCATTGATCACCACTCTAACCAAGACCCTCCTCCATTGACTGCTCAGTTTGGCCAGCTCAAGTAAGAGATCTGGTTGTTTCAAACTTCTTCTATTAATGATTAATAAAGGCTACATGTTTCTGTGAACATTCAATACAGCAGAGTTTTTAGTAGTTTTCCCCAGATCTGTGTATTGCTATAATCATGTCACAGAATTAAATTCAATTGAATTCAAGTGGTTACCTCCAGTTAAAATGTAGTAACATCAAGAAGCAAAACTAATGCTTCTGAGCTAAATTTCAAGTGTCCCAGAAAAGGGGATAAATACTTATGCAATGTCATTATTTCAGTTTTTTATTTTTAATATATTTGCAAAGTTGAAACAAATCTGTTTTTTGCTTTATCGTTATGGTGTAAAGAGTGTAGATTAATGTAAAAAACATGTAATAGTAGTTTAACATGAGACATTAACATAACAAAATGTGTAAAAAATGAAGGGGGTGAATACTTTTTATAGGCACTGAATGTTTTGTTTGTAGACAACAAAAGGACATTGACAGAAGGTATTGATTAAGCTATAAAATGATGAAGTGACTTTGCAGTCATCCCAAATTAGTTGTTGCATGTAGTTGCTATAGACCATTTTGCAAAACGTAAATGGCACTGGTCCAAAGACTAGTTCATATTAAATACCATTATTGGTCATAAAGTGGATGCTATGGGTTCATCTGTCAATTTAACATCATATGCATGTCAACTGAAACTGAACAGTTCTTAACAGGACTGTATATATGCTGAACAAGCCATGTATTGCCTTACAGCTGTCTTAACAGCCGGCCTACAATTAAACTGCCTTTTGCTGGCTCGTCTATGGCCGTATTTTCTTGCCAAAGGACAGCTGATGCATTTTTGATGATAAGGTATATATCACACAGTTGCATTGTGAGGCTTGAAGCTCTCCACCTCCGCCTTTCATCTGAGATCATAGGGCCTGGCTCTCATATCTGTGGTCCAGCCCAGGCTGAGAAGAGGGGGTGGTGCGTGATTATCAGGTTCTACACATGAACAGCTGGCAATGTGGACCACTTAATTCTGAACAGGAGAGGGGTGGGATATCGCCACCCTCTCAATTAGACTCCTTTCATTTCCCTTTGCCTTTATGATTGGCTAGTGGAAAGTACATAATGTAGAAATGGCAAGGTATTACGTGAAGCACATCTTTATTCGGTGCCTAAATTCATCTAATTCGATTGTATTGTTTGAAGGATGCTAGTTGTGATAGAATCAAATCTTTTGATATAAAATCTTTATTTTTTATTTTTTTTATACCTATGACACTAAAAGAACTAGGCCTAATGGGCAAAAAGTAAAGGGAGGAAAGGGTTATTAAACTTTCTGCTGTACCTGTCTTTCTGTGGTTATCCCACAAATTAGTTGCTTGGATAAAAGCGTCTGCCAAACGAATAAATGTATCCCTCTGGTTCTCTCTACTCCCTTTGGGAAGATCAGAATGTAAAAAACAAGCATTTATTTACTCATCCTGATGTTGTACCAAACCATTTTTTTTTGGTCTAAAGAAATACAGTCATGGCTTTTTAGCTTGAGAGGAGAATTTTCAGCACATTTTAGTCCTTGAATATTGTGTTACTGTCACAACATGACAATGTTTTTTTTAAGAGTAACAGTTTAAAATGTGGAAAAAAGGGCATTTCTAAAAGGGATAGTTCACCCAAAAATACTAATATTTTCTAATTATCTAAATTGCTAAACACATATTTTAAAGAATAGAAAAAAACTACTATGGTAGTCAGTGGTGCCTCAAAACTGTCTGGTTTCCCACATTATTAAAAAATATTAGAACAAAAAAATATACAGATTTGGAACAATTTGAGGGTAAGTAAATTATGACAGATTTTATTTTTTTGGGTGAACTGTCCCTTTAAAAGTGAAATAAAAATATGTCAGTGAGAGAAGAACATGTTAAAGTGTCATGAACGACTAAATATGACTAATTTTGGCACCGAAAATGATATATAATATGACGTGCAGTCTTGCAAAATACTTTCGTCATGACATGGGCACAGTCTTTCCTCTAGTTATAGAATCTTCAGAAAACTTTTAGGAATCTTGCTCACTTATTATATTTAAGATTTGCATCTTTAGCTGTTTGTTCAACATTGTGTTCTTTACATGCTGCTAAGAAATTGTCACAAAGTATTGCATTTTCCCTTCAAGAGACCTTATGTAAATGCCAGCTTTCTCTCCAAAAACAAAGCTTGACTTTGCCCATTTGTTGGTCATGTCCTTGTCTGGTTATTAGGAGGTTAATGTTCAAACCGAGGGAAAATAAGGCAAAGCAATGTTTTTGCTGCTGTATCTATAAAATGTGATCAAAAGAGCTGTGTACATTAACTGAGCAGGCTCTGTGTGAAGCGATCGCAGCCGTCTGAAACCATGTGAGGAGCTGAGAAGCCATGAAAGCGGCAGGTCTTTTAATCATTGACTGTAGGAATGTCTTTCTTAAAAGCACATTGTGGTTGTCAGGGCTCCACAGTTCAGTGTATTTCTCACCTGGCCAGTGAATTTTTGGTTGAACAAACATGGGTTGAGCTTTTCTCACTGTGAGCATTGGAGCACTTTGCACTTTAATCGAGTTGCTCTGTATCACATGCTTCGATGCCTTAACATGAGCGCCGCCAGTGAGGAGTAAGGGTCCATTTTAGAGATTCACTGTCATGTTAAGTGACCGTTGTTGAGGAAATATAAAAGCAAAAATGTTCCCATAATTTGTTGTAAATCATAGTTTTACTCTCATTATAAAATATGCACTATACAAATATTGAAGAAGTGGATAGATGTGTTCAGACTTTTGGCTGCGGTGTACATGCTTGCAGCCTCATTTTCTAAGAATTGTCTTTGGAAACATTCTTTATGCAGTCAGCTGAGGGAACTTTAATTTACAATTTTGCAGCTATTTGTTTTCAGGCTATGATTATACATGAGGGAAAGAGACGTCATGTGATCGCTTCACATCAGCTTCTTTGTTTGTCCCCACCTTCATGCTTTTGATCATATGCTGCTCTTCAGGGCCGATGAATGGAGTGGTGTGCTGACTCACATCTCCCCTTCAGAAATCTGTCAGTCAGAACCGCTGTGTCAGCCCGGCGGTCATTCCCCTGTGATCGATTCGGTTTGACCACTGAGCCTCTGATGCATCACCGCTGGACTCTTTGTAGCCCTTCCAGGTGTAATGTATACACAAAGATTAGGAGGCCAAGTTGCACTTGCCTGTGTAAACTTTCCAACTTTTCAAAATACAGCATTGAATAGACCTTTTTCAAAATGGTTTGACCTTCTTAAAGTTTGAGTCATTGTATTTTAGGGAATGTGTTTCATTGTTTATTTTCCTGTTTAACTTCTAAAGGAATGTGTGAATGAGTCACATCCTCAAAGCATGAATTACACATCATCGACTTAATTCTTTTCAGGTTTCACTATAAAGTTACTTGATATTCTCATTTTACAGTAAACAAACATCCATAAAGATCATGCTTATATTTATCGCTGCTGTTCTTCTGAAACCTTGTATCTCCATATTTTGTCTTTTTTTTGGGCCATAAATCATTATTATTAGTAACCGTATGTTTGTCACTAGGTTTTGCAAATATCTAACCAAAAAAAGTGTTAATCAAAAAGTACAGGAAATTCGGAAATCCAGGTAGGACATATTATACATACATTTTAATATTAGTTAAGGACAAAAGGTTTTAGAGAATCCTACAGTAAAGTATGTAGACTAAATGTGCTCCTATTACAAATGTTTTTTTTATTTTATTTTATAACATTAGGAACTACTGCTTGATGCACACATTCAATAAGATTCTTGTTTTTCTGTCCCTGTGAACCAAAATTCGGCAGCATTCTTACAAACAGTGTGATCTGCACAGTAACTACCACACGAAAGAACAGTAAGAAGTTCACTTACAGATGGCCACAACATAAACGTTTTGCAATATCCAGAACTTAAAGTCCCTTGTGAAATTTTTATTTACATTATTCTGAGTTTCTCACAGTGCAATCTACCTGTGCTGGTGATATCTCAGCCACTCACCCACATCTATGAGAACTTATCATTAACTAACCTTTATAGAAGTCTTTGAAGATATTTCTATTATGCGGAAGCTGATTTGACATGTGAATGAGTGACTGGGTTGCCGTGTAAATGTCATAGATTGACGGGTCATGGGTTTGAGCATGTGCTGAGAGCTTGATTCTCTTCAGAGTTTATTGGGAATGTGTGGAATAAACTTTATTACATTTTTTATATATTTTTTTATGCAGTACAGGTTGTGAATATGTATTTATTTACACACAATGAAACAGAAAGTAGTATTTTCGTGATACAGAGGATGATAAAGTGTTTTTATATTCTGATAAGATGGTTTATATTGATATAAGCGCTGTATTGATAAGACAAGCAGGTTATGTAATTTCAATTTGTCCTTCAATTTGTGTTTTCATGTACACTAACATTTACTAATGTTTTTTTAAGTTATTGATATATATATATATATATATATATATATATATGTGTGTATATATGTTCCCATTATGTTTGCTGCAGTTAATCCTTAAACAGCTTGTACAAGGGTTGTACGGTACAATATATTGCTTTTTATTATGCAACAAGTATAGTTAGCCTAACCCGCTTCATGACACTTCTTTAAATGGAACTAGTTTCAATTGCACTAGTCTGACTATTTTTCTACTTAATCTGCGCAGGCCTTGACTTTAAACGGAACTGTGCTGTCCTCTGATAATATTAATCTTACACTTGGCATTATTGATTATTTGCTTGACAAATGATCATTTAGTGTTGCTAATTCATCAATGCTGCATTGTTCAAGCTGCTTGTTCCGGCCTCGGCCTGGCTGACAGTCTAATGAGCAAAACTCAAATGCGCTCAAATGGTTTGTTTCCTGACCTGTCACTTTGAGGGAAACCTTACACTCCGTGTCGCTGACCGTATACTTTTTTTTTTTTTCAAAGGCAGACCTCTATCACCTGACTGCTGGATTTTTGTGTTGCAATGCATGTTGTGTTATATTGCTGTTTTCCTTTCAGCTGAATTCAGCTGCCCTTAGTTCAGACCTGATAGGAGCTAACTAGCCTTTCATCCACCCACAGAGCAATAGAGCGGCTATTGCCTTTGTTCTCCGAGGTCCTTCCCAGTACGAGGCACAAGTGACTCTTGGCAAAAAGTCTCCTCCCACAGATTCTATAATCCCCAAGTGACAGAAGACAATTTAACTCATTTACTTGTAATTATCCAATGCCCAGTGAATAATGTCATGGCTTCAGGTGGATTTCTAAACTCAGGTTTAAGAGATCTAACAATGTGGAATAAGTTCATAATTAAAAGCACTTCGTTTTTGTACTCCATTTGTATTTTAGAATATTTGAAACAAGTGGACACATTTTTTTTTATTCAATGTGTTTTAGATATTTGCCTATGGACACCAAAAGGGCACCGCTGTAGTGTTTGCACAGGGATGTATAAGGGTGTTTATACGTGTGTTTTTCTTGTCTCTGAAAAATGTTTTCAGGTGTTAAATGATAATTGGATGATTGTAAAGGTGTTGCGTCTCAGGCTGAATAGTTCCTCTAAACGGTGGTGGCGCAGGGGGTTTACCCACGGGGGCCAGCACGGGGTAGCAGAGAAGATCAAGGGTAACCCGGGACATATTAGAGGTCAACGCTCTAACACCCTGTCTTGCCAGGCAACCACTCCTGGAATGTTCTCACGGGCTGCACAGGGGAAGTCAGGAGCCCCCCACAATTGGCCAAGAGTTAATATTGGCCTTCCGGGCCAAAGGTTAAATTTGGAGAGGTCAGGCAGGAGTGGAGGAATGAGCTGGTTTGTTGAGACAGTGCCCCAGTTTTTATAAACTGCTCCTCAGAAGTGCAGGCTAAAGGGGGGCAGTGTGAAGACTAATGTTCTCCTGACATCAGAACACCCATTGAGCAACAGCTGGCTTTGGAGTTGGGTTACCTCCTTCATACTGTACAATAGACAAACCAGCACTGTCAAGCATATGCGGACAGATGTTCGTGCCATAAACAGACTCGTTTGTTAGTCCTGGACGGCAACAACTCAAAACATTTATTTATTGTAGCATTGATAAAGATCTGCATGTTGCATCTATTATCTAACCATGCGTTCATTTCTTCACAATTTTTCCGTTTGTTCGTTCGTTCACCTAATGCATTCATTCATTCATTCTCTTAATGTTGGCAGTTGCTCATGTGATCTTCAGTAAAGAGACTCATAGCCTTGTGCCTGTACAGCAGGATCCTGAGCCCTCCCTCTGCCCTTGGCTCATGTTTCTCTAGAGTCTGGAATGTATGAATGGAGGACTTTTCATATCAGCAGCTCACTGCTTCATTCACAAATGTTTATGCCATCAGTCACCTGACCTGTACTGTTCAAACAGGGGCGGATGCCAACATAGCGGAACTTAAACATTTAGTTCTACTATTAATGTTTACCTTTGCTTCATTTCCTATTAAGCGTACCCGATTAACAATACGAACAGTGTAAACAGCTCATCATTTCCTCCTACAGTATATCCGGCCCCTGGGAGATCTGAGAGGAAGATGAGGACCCATTTAGCTGATCAAGAAATATAGGGCAGCATAACTCAGTCACAGCACAGAACAAAGACACCGCACTTGTTTGCTTTGACAAAAGTCAAGTGATTTACTGTTAATAATTGTACATTATTTAACACAAAACAGCGGCTGCTAATGCATGTGAAATTTGATCACAATCAACTGAAGATATTTAAGTAGACTCTTTTTTGTAGCTTTATTGCCAACGTTTTTTCTCGTCTGCAGGTAGGAATGTTTTACTTTGGGGCGTGTTCACACAAAAACCATTTAATTGTGTATGTGCAAGTCCGTCTCGGAGAAACGAAAATCCCTGTCATATTTACACAAAGCAGTCATGATGAACGTCTCTCATCACCTGCCCTTGTATTCTTCTGCAGGTTGAAGGATGATTTGAATGGCCACCTATGTAGATCCGACGTCTTTGTCCGTCTCAGAGATGGCGTTTTGACAAATCGTTCAGGTTTTTGGTCATGCAAACAAGGACCCGATCTCAGGTCAGCTCTGTGACCTCCTTCCTGACAGATTGCACCTGGTTTTAGGGGTAATGTAAACCCCGTTTGTTGGTGGCTCTTCATAATTATGTGCAGCTGCTTCTTCCTCTGTTGTGTGTCCGCAGGCCCGTCGGGTGCTGGCCTGAGGTGAGCCATAACAAACGTTGCAGACCTGTCACCCCTCCCTGTTTTGTCCCATACATCTTCCCAAGGTCATGCAGAGGTTCCGACTGTCTCACTGCTCTGAGGAAACGTCTGACAGCAAACCAGTGGCTGGCTCACACTTCACTTCGGTGGATCAGACCCGAGTTAGATGGAACTTCTACCGTTCCATAACTGGCAGTAAGATAAAGATTTTGGATTTTCTTTCTGTACCCTTTTGTCGTCTTTTGGATGTGTGCAATGTATTTTTACAATTATTGCAACAGACACACCAGACATACAATTTTTATTCAACAATTAAAAACAAATGTCCACAAGACAAAGCTGTAAATCTTACCACACACCAACTAAATTAAGCCTCCCATGAATTCAGAAAAAGTCCTAAAAAGACCAAATCACTTCAGAAAATCCCCTTCCACTCCCCGAGCCCCACAATTGGACGATGTGTGCTTGAGTTTAAATGTTTCCCTCAATCTTTTTTAATTCAGGCAGTAAAAGACAATGGCCTGCAAATCTTAAAGCTGGGACCTGTCACTTCAGATAACCTCTGATGAGGATCTGATGTGACATCTTGGAAACCATGATGATAAAGAAAGCTTTGGACATCACTATCAATACCACGATTCTCACAGTGGACGGCCCACCTCGCGCCAAACGCGGACCCTCACAACGGAAGACGTAACATCAGGACATCATTAGTGCAATGTCATTGTGCACTATGAGCACACCCACTAAAAAAAATTGGGTGTTGTGTGGTGTGTGCTTATCAGCGAGTGGCAGAGCTGAAGCCCTTTCTTATGGTTCTCAGGAATTAGGTTTTTTCTAACATCAAGTGTCACGTCTTGGAAAGCAATAAAACAATATGAATCATTTTCCTCAGTGGGACAGTGGAAGATTGATTTCTCTGCTGGATTCCTTAACGCTCTTGGCGTTTCCAGATGTCCGAACGTTTCGGTTTGATTGCAGTTATCAATAAGAGGTTACCTGGGGCATTCTGGTTGAGTAGTGTCATATGTTGCATTATGTTTCTGCTGTATAATTCAGAATTAATTCTAAGATCCCATGCTGACGTTTTAAGGACTTTTATATGTTGGTACTTTGAACTTTATTGTTCTAATCCATGATAGTTTGATTGAACTGAGAGATGTTTCCAAGAATAAATGAATACAAAGATGAGGAATAGTGTAGACGATATACTATAGTTCCCAGATTTCTTTTTGCTTGTACATTTGTACTTAAAATGTATTTAGAGTAGCACGTATAAAAAGATATAGATGAATTTACTTACAGACACCCAGCTCATATATAAAAATCACTTGCAATATTTTCTCAATAACAGGCGTACACCGTGCCAAGGTATTGGGAAATTCATTGTGCTTAGTGTCAGATATAATAAAGTGAGTGAGTGTTCACAAAAGGTCCTCTAGGTGGTGCTTGTATTCCAGTTGCTTTAAGCGAATGGCTGTACTAGTAGATCTAGACAGCAGGCAAGGACACACATTGCAGTCACAAACTCAATGTCATCTTTTCACACTCGATGTAAAGTATTAAAGCATGTTAGATGCTTGATAGTGCTAACGTGTATGTATCATGGACATAATAATAATAATAATAATAATAATATAAATTGTGTCATTATTTATTCAATTTCATGTTATTTAAAACGTGTATACGACTCTTTCTGTGGAACACAAAAGATCATATTTTAAGAAATGTCTCAGTGCTTTTGTGTCCATACAATGAAAGGCAATAGTACCCAATGTTGTTTGGTTACTATCATTCATCAAAATATCTTCTTTTGTGTTCTGCAGAAAACTGAAAGCCATACAGGATAGAAATGACATGAGGGTGAGTAAATGATGACCAAATTAATTACATGTTTTTAACTTTCCCTTTACATAAACGACTTCGCATTAACCTCAAAGAGGTTCTTAATCTATAGCATCCCTAATAATGTCCAGAAGCACAGTAAGACTACAGCCTATCAGTCAACGTTCCTCACCAAGCTCAAAAGAGAATGTGGAATTTCGTTTTCATGAACTCCAAGCTTTACCCAAAACCAGCTTGTTGCTCTTCATATAAATAGACTTTCTCCCATCTCTACCTTAAGATGCTCCAAATCCGATGGAATTTCAAGCATTGATCTTTCATCACACAGGAATATCTGCCAGGGAGCATGTATTATGGACGCACACATCTAACACAGCTTTTTGTAAGAGATTCTCCTTACGTATTTTTCTCATCAGTTTTGTTTACTTTATGCTCAAATGTGCCTTTCGTTGAGAAACTGTGCTGTGTGTGTGTACGCGTGTATGTGTGCATGGGGGTGGTGGGGTTCGACAGCATTCCATGCTTGATGCATGCCTGTCTCCATACACCCCTCCCTCGTGCAGGCTGCTTCCCCCGCCTGGTTGTTTCTCCAGGTTCTCATGGGACGGTAATCTACAACAAAGGCTTCCCAGCCCACACACTAGGCAGTGTAATGCTCCCACGTAAGTTTTCAGCGCACAGCAGCCCGTGCTCCATCGCGTACCCTAAGATTCTAGTGCGCTTAGTTACCTGATCAGGTAATGGTCGCATACACATTTTTGTACAGTATGTCATTTTGTTGAGGACGAAAAATTAGTGAACACATTACGTGAAATGTACAGAAGTCGGGAGTTTCTTTTAGTGGTAGCATACCACATTGCAACTTCCTTGGTCCATCTCAGAACCCCCCAATGTGTCTTCTTCACTTTCCCTTTATATCCCCCGTTCCTATCCACTAGATGTTTTAGTTTATGTGAGATATAATGTTTCTCCACTTTCCACCACAGTGCACAGGAGCAATCCTTTAAAACCATCAGTTTTCACTCAACAGAGCGATTATCGTCAAATCTTTCTCTTTTCAAGTGTGTGCCTGCAGAAGCCGATGTGTTTGTTATCATTCCCACATAAGGATCGTTCTGGTTTTTTATACCTCTGCCCATATGAGAGCCCTATAGATCGACTCCACTTATGACAGTCGCACAAGTCATTTGGTCTTTTTTTTTGGATGGGAGGTAGTGTGTTTCATTGACCAGGCAGTGTTGAGGTAGAGGGGTTTCTGTGCAGAACGATCTGATCCTGTTAAGACAATCTGAACCCCCGCTCTGCTGTCCGAGTCCCACATGCATCCTACGTTTCTTTGTCG
Organism: Oreonectes daqikongensis; assembly: GCA_026939265.1. Classification (NCBI taxonomy): domain Eukaryota; kingdom Metazoa; phylum Chordata; class Actinopteri; order Cypriniformes; family Nemacheilidae; genus Oreonectes; species Oreonectes daqikongensis. The sequence goes on along the minus strand of JAOTQM010000434.1, from coordinate 1,892,603 downwards.
CTGCTGACTAAATTCCGGTGAAAATTATGGATTTAATGTTTTTTGCAGTTTTCTTCTGGAAAAGAGAATGAATGACTAATCTGTATGACTTTCTTTCTTCTGTGGGAAAAAGGGGAGAGTCACATTGACAGGTTTTAAAGTTTCATAAAAGGTCTGTACAAAGTAAAGCAGCGTTTTAAAGACATATGATACCTTTTTGTGCACAATTGGACACATTGCACTAGGTTTAATGATGCTAAACATTGTAACATTGTGTTTCCCTGATGCATTTATTTGCATTATGCCCTGTACGTCTTATATTAATATGTGCTTTAAAAGATTGTTAATGGTTGTGCAGTTAAACAAATAAGTAAAAATAGAAGTGCTGGGCTTTACTGCTTGCACAGCTTTTTGCCTTTCAGTTCCTGATTCCTTTAAAGTGGTTGCACAATAGTTTCAATGAAGAACAAATGGCACATGTGAAAGGACCCTACAGCATTTTGTGAATGGGGCTGGGGATGAGAAACTGCTGGTGTGAAGATCCTGGACCGTGATTGGTCATTCTTGCAACAACGTATGTAGTCTTTGATGACTGAAGAAGTTTCTGCCCTTAGCTGAAGAGACATGAATTTGTTGCTGTGTTTTTGTGTGTTCCCAGACTTCAAGGATACACACTACTTGAGACATGTGAAATGCATTCTTTTAACTTGCGCCCACCAAGTTTAGGAGCTCTCCTCTGGAAAAAAGGAGACAACTGGGCCGTTTCTATTGGTCTTTAGAAACTGAGAATATAAAAGGAATTTGTCTGACCACATTCACGTGAAGGGCTAATTTGGGGATTTTGCACTTCTCTGTTAGATGCTAACTGATACATATGCCATTAAAAACCAGGCGGTAGTTATTCTGCTATCCGTCAGAAGGTGCATTATGAATGATTATGTTTATTTACAGTCCAGTGGATACAGTATTTCCTTTCCTTCCTTCCTTCAATTGCTCCCCGATCTGACAAAGTGTGCATCCAAAGCACTGCAGATAAATATGTATTTAACAAAATTACTCGCACGTCTCTGTACTTTGTTTTTGGGTTTAGACCGCTATAACCTCTCAACTCTGACCTTGTTGGGACCTTTGCTATCTTGTTTCTGAGACAGTTCATTGACCTGAAAAAGTGGGACAGTGCATCTGCAGGAAGTGATTCTGTTGAAGGTTTCAGGATTGTAATCTTTACTCACAGCGATGGGTCTCACACATGCTTCAGGTTTATGGTCTGCAGTGTAGCATGTTACTCTGATTTTTTTGAACATTTTGCTCCTATACTAGATAGTTGTTCAAAACCTCCATATCTCGACCAGATCAGCAGATGTGCCAAATGTACAGTATGTCTGACATAATGCTTGATGTTGACTAGGTTGCCATCAAGGCCCTGACATAATTTCCCAGGGGTAAAAAGTGCACAAAAATACACTTAAATGTATTTAAAATGCTCTATTTCAATCCAAAAATTAGTCTTTAGTACCTTTTAATAAAAACCGAAGAAGATCCTGCTATTTTGAGGCACCATGAATGGAAGTACTAATTACTTTTTTTAGTATTTTAAGTACAAACTTAATGTGTGAAAATGGAGCACTTTAATACACTTGAAAGTGTACTAAGTGTAATAAAATAAAGTGTATTTTAGTGAAATATAATAGCAACAGTCCTGCTTAACAGACACATCCTCTTTGTTGACATAGAACTGTTTTTGTAGCGGTTTAACAGGTTAAATGTTTATTTAGACCAAGGTTACTTGTCTTACAAGTTTACCCATATGCTTGTGTAGTTCTAGTTTGTCTTGTTATTTGATCTAGCAATGTGAAGTATCAGCTCTAGCTTATTTACTTTACTTATTAAGTTTTAGGAACCTTCTCAGGTAATTGTCAATTTAATAATACTGCCTTTTTAGTATTTTCTGTAGTCTTGGTTTTAATTTCTTTTAATTGGAATAAGTGTATTAGTAACTGACCCTTTAAAGAAAGGATTTGGCATTAATAATACTTAACATTTTGTTCGAACATATGTTGGTGTGTAGGCTCAGTAGACTAAAGAATTGCTTTGTGGGTGGGATGTTTCAACGCAATCTCATGGCTGTCAGGGTCCTGTCTGCCTCCTAGTGTTCCCCTGCCTGTTTCTTTTGCGTTTTCCCATGGACTACACCTCCCATCATGCTCCACGCTCCCTCACCTGTTCCTCGCTCTCCATCTACTTCACCTGCCAGCCATCACCCTCATCACCCAGACTGTATATATACCCTGCCCGTTCCTTTGTTCCTGGTCTAGTCTTAAATGTAATGCTGTTATGTCATGTTATGTTGGTGTTAGTCTGCCTTTGGTTTAATTAAAGTACCTTGTTGGATTATTTTCTCTCGTCGTGTGCCTGCTTCTTCACGTATTGGTACAACGGCAAAATTGTAAGTATTTTACTAGGTGTCTAATTTTGATCTCAGTCGTACGTTTTAGTATAGTTTGCTTTCGTCATGAAACAACGTGTGACAATAAACCAATGGCTTCTGCAAACAATTTCTTTGATAGCTTTGTGAAGTGTTTCTGTATTCTTTAACTTGCGGAGAGCAGGAATAGGCCGTGTATTGAAGATTTGATCTATTGTAAATAAACTAAAATAAAATGCCCAAGTGAAATTAAACATTTAAAAGGTATCAGAGTCGATCTGTTTTGGAAGGAGGTAGAGGATTAAATTGTACATTGGATACAATGAGATGTACGATTGGACAAATGATGAGGTAACAAAGAATAGAGGCCTAGCCACAACATGTTGCTCTCTTGTGTTTTTGTCTTTCTGACCTATAAAAAGCCCTTGCCTTTTCCTTCCTGGTGGAGCTCCTGACACTGAAAGGAAAGACATTTGCTTTGGTGTTTTTAAGATACTTGAGTTATGACACATCATGCTTCTGCAAGCCAGGGACATGCTCCGAGGGTGTAGCTGTTTGTAGAGGGCTGATATGACTGCAGCAAATACAACAAAGACAAACTGAAGTTTTCAAATGCGTGCAGTGACATCTCCCATTGCCAAAACAATGTCTCGCCTTCCTTAAAAGAAGAACAGACCAGTCAGAAGAAACGAGTAGGGTGCGAGAAAAGGAGGCATAGGGAGAGCGCAAAAAAGGCCCTCGTCCAGACGGCAAGCACATGCTCGTGTAACAGGAGTCCCGAATTCCACAAGGCTTACAGATCTTTTACTTCCCATTAAGCAGGATAGAGAAAGAGAGGCAGATAGAGAAAGTGGGGAGAGAGAGAGAGAGAGAAAGAGAGTGGGTGGGTTTAGTGGGGGGTAAAAGGGGGCAGACAAATCTGATCAAATATCAAGTGGGTGACTTCTACCGGCTTTCTCAAAGCCTCAGGAACATCTGATTGGATCTGATTCCCAGCTAAGGCCCCTCTGATGTGGCGCGTTCTTGTAAAAAATGATGACCTGAGGAAATGAGTTGCTTTAGCTTCGCTTCAGGTCTTACCTGCAGGAATGTTACTCTGCAGCCTGCATCCACTGCGGGTCTCTATTGTTGATGTTTTGTTCTTGTTCTTCTGACTTGTGTGGATTGTTGGACACTTTCTGCTTCCACTTGTTCTTCCCTAATGGCACAATGACAGATAAGGACATGCAGGATAGAAATGAAATTGCTGCATTCATTTTGTTTATAAATCAAACATTATTGGAATGTAAACCATTTTTAATGTTTTAATTATGTTAATATTAATATATAACATACATTTACGCATTTGGCAGAAGCCTTTACCCAAAGCGACATACATTGCATTATACTATACATTTGTTTCTAACTATGTGCAATCCCTGGGATCAAACCCATGACCTTGGCATTGCTAGCACCATGCTCTAACCACTGAGCCACAGGAAAGCCATTAATAATACATAATATACCATATATAACATACAGTGGCAAGAAAAAGTTTTGGAATTTCATGGTTTTATGAATAAATTTGTCATAAAATGTGATCTGACCTATTTGTCAGATATGGTGACCCATACCCGAAATGTGACCTCTGCATTTAACCCAACCAGTGCATAGTGAACACACACACTTCAAGTCATGAACACACATACACCAGGAGCAGTGAGCAGCTAACACTGCAGCGCCCGTGGAGCAAACGGGGGTAAGGTGCCTTGCTCAAGGGCATGTCAGTTGTTACCTGACGGTACTGGGAATCGAACCGGCAACCTTCTGGTTACGAGTCCGACTCTCTAACCATTAGGCCACAACTGCTCTTTCATGTCTTTATTGAACACACTCATTCAACATTCAAAATGGCAGTGGAAAAGTAAGTGAACCCTTAGAATTAATAACTGGTTGACACAAATTTTTTTGTGTTATAATTTTTAGACACATTATGTTTGTCAATACCCTTGACTTCATATTTTTATTATTTTATTTTTTCCATATTTTATGACAAATTTATTCAGAAAACCATGAAATTCCAAAAGGTTCACATACTTGTCCTTGCCACTGTATATGTTATCATGTTATATTATTACTATTTTTAATATGGTTGTGTAACTAATCTAAAAGGTAGTGACACCTTGAAATACACCTTTTTTCTTTATTAAATTTCCTAGACATTTTTGCTCCATATACATATTAAAAAATCAATTTTAGAATAATTTAAGTTACAAGTATAAAAATATATAAAGTTAAGAAAAGATAAGTATTTTTAACAAATACTTGTACCATTTTTGAAGAAACTGCAAATGTATATGTATAAAAAAGATTTGAATCCCTATCATTGACCCCTCAACAGCTGCAGTTGAGCTACTGAAGTCATCTGTTGGTTGAAGCTTGTTCTCACGATCAGCTTTAGAAGATCTGAATTGTTGTACAGTAGTAAGTCATGTAAAGTATAAGATGTGTATCATGGTACAGTTAGTAACACTTTAAAAGCACAAAACCAGTTCATCACTAAATATGGCTTTAGATTCAAAACTCTTTTTAATATGTATTTTTTTGGCTGTGTGGCATAATTTTAAAGCATGACTTTTTAGTTATTGTGCTTGTAAGTCTGGTACAATAGTGGCTTTCATTAGGGTCTTGGATCTTGAAATTAAGTTGAAACATGGCTGTCCTCTAGGGCAGGAGAGCTGCAGACAGACTTCCTTAGCTTGAAGGGATGTGACTTATACATTTATGAAAAACTTACTTGACAAAAGGAAGTGCAACCTGACAACATTCTGGGTCTGTGATATAAGAGAAGAGCAATGCTTAAAAATTATTTTTAATCTTTGCTTTTGTTTTGTTTTCCATTTATAAATTACTAAACAACTAACGAGAAAATTTGACTCGATTGTATAATATAATAATAATGAGACTTTTTTATTTTTCTTCTATATTTTCCAGCATTTTTCCCACAGTGTGATAAGAATTCACTACTTAAAAGTCCTAATACCTTATGCAGTTCTTTGGTAAATATTTTATATTTTTGTAATGCATAAATACTCATTTTTGTAGGGAAGCACATTCTTTCACTTTTGTACCCAGCCATTTATCAGGTCATAATAACTGTTGTCATAGTATATTATGCAGGTATTATTTACTCAGATGTGAACAACATGAAACATGAAACCAATTAGATTAATAGCAGTCTCGAATCCTTCTCTCCTGTCTTATCTTGTTACAGATTTTTGTGTCTTACTTCATGCATATGGAAAAACGAACTGTCCCAGACATCAGCTGGTTTTGACTTCCTGCAGGCCGATTCTTCACCAGGTCTGTGCTGTTGGCTGTGGGTAGGAGGAAGGCTTGAGGTTATGAGGGACAATAGGCACAAAGCCATTGACAAAAATAGCTAAATGTCATTAGGACTTGGTAGGAAATCACATGAGGTTCTAAGTGGGAACCAACGACAGACATGCTGACAAAATCTGCCCGAGGAGAGGGAGTTTGCTTGAAGAAAAAAAAAGAGAAAATGAAAGCCGCCGCAACTGGTTTCTACCCATCCGGTTTTGTGAATGAATGCTTTTCCCCCTCGCTCATAAAAAGATTAGGTAATTTAGGGTATCGTTGTCTTATCTCAAATCCTGTTTTGTAGTTTGTAGGGTGTCTCCCGTGTGCTGTATACATAGGTTTTCTGAGGAAAAGTGCAAAGTGCTGGTCTAATGCTATAGAAAGGGTTACAAAAGGGCATGTTCACATGCACGTATGAAAATCCAATTTGGTTATAATTTAGATCTTTAGCTCTGAAAAGGAAAACAATTTGATTAGTTGTTCAGGGTTTGGTTTAACAAACTTCACCTCACTCATTGCAGCTTTAAGTGTATTAAAATTACATTTTTATAATTTTCACAGCAAGTCACGACAAGTGTTAAAGTGGGTGAGATAACCGAGTTAGAAACTTCTCATCTCTAGACAAATGCCTAGAAGAATAGAAAGAGGATAAAAATGATGAGCCGTGGCTTCAAAGACCGGATATCTCAGGTAATTTAAAACAAAAGACCCTGGGCAGACATCTCTGACAGTAAATCTTTCCAGCTATGAAGCCCTGCTTTAAGTTATGAACAACCCTGTAATTTAGCCCAGCACGACGCTAAGCTGAAAGGCACAGGCGCTCTTTCATAGTGTAAAATCATGAGACGGTAAAATATGGCACCTCCCACGTTAGTGATGTGTCTTTTTTCTTCTTCTGTGACATTCTCGGCCCCTGCATTCTTTCTGTTCACACAGTGACACACTTAAACCTTCATTGTACGTGTCATTAACAGTGTGCTCTGTCAGAATGACTTTTGCCCCAGTGTGGTGGGAAGGCATCAAAAGACGCTCTGGCCCTGGGCTACATCTACATGGTATGCGCACTAAAGCAGACCTCATTTCCTTCATTTGTACAGGGAAGCAGTCATCCCTAAAGCCAAATCAAAGCTCACTGTGCTCCTCTAGGAAATATGTAACTGAGGGAGCGCTGACCAATGCCTAATATGCCAAAAATGCGATCCGTGTATGCTCTCTTTGACACCTTTTGCTAATTATGCTGAAATCTGAATGTTTGAAGATGATATGTCAGTGTCACAAGAAATTACCCACGTGTGACCTGGCCTGCCACATTGACACCAGAGCTCACCTCCCATCTGACGACCACCCACACTTTGCTTCATCTAGGAGAAAGGTGCAAGTATGAAGATAATTCAATAGATATGTTTTCAGATTTGTATGTGTTATGATGGAACGTTTAAAAAGTTAATTATATAACTATTTGTCTACAGACTTCTATGAATGCCTTTTGTCTGTTTTTTTATTTCTTACAATTATTTTTAATTTATTTATTAACAAAACAATAGAGGAACCAGAATTGTTAAAGGGATAGCTCACCCAAAAATTGGGTATGATATAAAAATTCTGTCATGAATTACTCACTCTCTTGGTCCAAACCTGTATCATGTTCTTTGTTTGGTTGAACGCAGAGAAAGATATTTGTATGAATGCTTGTAACCAAACAGTTCATTGGACTATCATAGTAGAAAGATATTGCAGTGGTTGTCAAAAGTACCCCAGAACTTTTTGCTGTTCTACTTTCTTCAAAATATCTCATTTTGTGTTCAACAGATTTGATGGGAAGTGTTCAATAGAACTACTATATAACTACTATGGTAGTGAATGGGGTCCAAGAGCTGTTTGGTTATAAGCATTCTTCCAAATATCTTTCTCTGTGTTCATCAGAACATGACATACAGATTTGGAACAACAACATTTTTTTATTTTGGGGTGAACTATCCCTTTAAGTGGAATTCCTAGATCCTATTGATTCTCATTCCTGTCGACCACTTGTGATGGTTATTAATTGCTTTTAAAGAAGTTAGTCTGTAGGCCACGAATCTCTGCCAAGAAATGGAAGGGTTTGGCTATTGACCAACACACTTTAAACCCTGGCATCTTGTGACTTAGTTATGCACATATTTGAGACTGAACCATATAAAATTGTTGTTTCTTTAATAAGAGCCTTCAGGAAGGTTATTCTTTTATCTCTTTGACCCATGAACCTGATGGAGATGGGGGGGGGGGGGGTTCTGACCAAGCTGTTCAGCCTGGTGGAGATGTCAGTATAAGGACCTAAAATTGGCAGCTATTCCATTTTATTCCATAACAGCAATTCAGAGAAGTAGCCGTTTACACCAAGTAGCCGTTTACACCAAGAACAATAAATATATTAGCATCCACTCCAATGGATATTACGCTTTATTGTAAAGCCTTCTAAATTCAAATGGAGTTTGATTAGCTGTCGTGTTTTATCACACATATGCTGTAAAAAATCATTCCGAAAGTGATCCTATCAGTATCATTCCTCTGTGTTATCTTTATATTTGTGGATGCTGATATTCTCATAAATTTAGTTTGAACTTTATCTCTTTAGATATCACTATCACCTTGGTGTGATCTGGCTTTGAGAGTGAATGTGTTGGAACCTGTTAAAAGTTTTTTTGATTTTTCTATGAAAGATAAATCGGACAGGTTCCTGGACAGATTTCGTGAGATTCACTATTAGCTCTATGACCCGGATAGGTTGTTTTCCAACTCTGTGCTCTGGTTAAACCAGAAAACATTACCAGACCTAACAGACCTGAGCACAACTGCATATATGATAAGCTCTTTTCCTCTCGTTAAAATTCCCACTTAATTATAATTTCCTCTTTTTTTAGCTTATTTGAATCTTTCAATTCCTTTGACAAATATTTACCAACTTGGAAGAAAGCAGAGAGTTTAATAAGGGCCACCCATTTAACTCTTGGTGGTCATTTCTCAAAGCCTTCATCAGCTTTGAGAGCAAAGAACGTGATGGAGAGAGTGGAGACAGTAAGAGTGTGTTTATTCAAACTCTACCTCCAAGATTTCTGCTCTCCGTCAGTGAGTGGCATTCACAGGGAGAGATTTTTTAATGTGTATACTGTACTCATTTTCCGGGGCCGAGCAAATATAGCTGGCACTTTGGAGTCTGCCAGTGTGTTCTGTCACTGTGTAATACCCTTGAGATGTTTTAAAAGCATCTTGTTAATGTGTGAAAAGTTGCTTTGTTTATAAATGCCCCCCAAATTCAGGCTTAGTTACTCATTGGAAAATGGCTCTGGACAAGCCTTGATGGATTGTGTGTTTGCATCAGCGTCTTTTAAAGAGGAACTCTCTTTTCAGAGCCTTATGCCAAAACTGATGCTTTAGAAGTTCTGCATGTGTAGTGAGGAAAAAATGCATTTACTTTATCTGTACTAGTCTCTTTATAAAGATATGTGATAGTTATCTGTTTACCTCTCTGACTAGGAAATTAAATAAGGGATTTGCCAGATTGTGTTACTTAATACACAGTCCTTTGTACTACCTTGCCCTGTGGTTACACAACAACCATGAATGTTAGGGGCACTATTCAAATTCATGCAAAGATTATGCAAATTTATAAAAATTACATTCCACATGGCGAGCGAGAGCACGTTTTAGAATGAAAGAAAAGTTGTAAGCGTTAGGTGGCTGCCCAGGTGAAAAAGTCACATACAAATTTTGTACTTAATGTACAAAAAAATGTTTTGATTACTTGAAATTGAAAATAAAAATTCTGTCCACATTTACTCACCCTCAAGTCGTTCCAAACCTATATATATATATATATATATATATATATATAAGACATTTATACAGGTGTATATGTATATATATATATATATATATATATATATATATATATATATATATATATATATATATATATATACACATTAAAACTGTATTGATGCAGGTCACCAGTAGAGTTAAATGTCATATTTATATACCAATCAATAGGTTGGAGGGTACTATATTGTAAAGAAAAATGGCATACTTCCACAACAAATATTTTACTTTTTGCTTCATGATATATTTTTACACCCCTACAAAAGACTGAAAATGCTTACATTGTCATGTACGGTATATATTTAAATAACTTTCATCAAGACAATTTATGAAGAGTTCAGATAATATGTGTTTGCAAATAAATTCTTAGTAAATAAAGTATTTTAAAATTCTGGTAATTCAGAGTATTTAGCAGTATTTTGTAAAATTAATTTAAAGTCTTTAAAGTGATGGACATGATCTTTGTTTCATGAACTTTTAAAGTGGCACACATATTCAAGGCTTATGGGAGGAAACGCAAAATGCAGTTATTGTGAACTTAAGATGTGATCAAAGTCCCGAGTAGTTGTAAGTGACTCTTTTCAGCTTAACAATATAATAAGACATGAGGAAGCAATAGCTGTGAAGCATTGTAGCACTTTATCCTTGAGCTATTGAACCAATGAAGTTCATGCAGTCAGCGTGATTTGGCATATCAGTCGTTTTCCCCAGCTGAGACCACATTAGATCAGTGCCTCTCTCCCTCAGGACGTCCAGCGTCTGGCTGGGGCTTTGTCACTTCTGCTTCCTATTCTGAAGGGAATTTCCTGATAATCACAGAAATAAGAGTGTGCTATTTTCACTGGAGGAAGGGCGGAAAGGGGCATATTTGTCATGCTTTCACTATATCTTGATGTGGATGTGGACGGTGACAGAAGCCAGGGGATGTACAATGTGTCTGAGAGACAACAGGAAACACTGTACAGTAATTTTTGAGAGCAAGCAAATGTTGTTTTGTTTTCCAACTGAATGAGATGCAGGGCTGCAGGGCTTTTGTCTAGGAGAGCGGTCATCCGAGTCATTTCAAGAGAAAGATCACACATGTAATTGAGGAGGGTGCTAGATCAGTTTGTTTTAATTACAGCCATTACATTTAAGAACCAAGTGCATATTTAGTGCTGTGGTGAGGTTGGTGGCACAGTAGTGTCTCATTGCATAGAAAGGCCAGGAATTTGACATAAGTGGGGAAAGCTTACTGCTTGGGTCACTATAATTCACAAAAATTATGATGCATAACTGTCAGCCACACAAGGCGTGAATGCATTCATTCGAGAAACATTGTACCACACAAAGTGCAGCCTTGGATGGTTTGACCCCAGTTTTTCTCATTTAGACACGCAAACTCTAATTTAAATGGACGAGAATATCCCAAAACCCAGTCAAGAACATGACTGTCTCATATTTCCTAAATTCCTCAAATGTTAAAAAGATAAATGTCTGCTGTACTTCTTTTAGAAAGCTATGTATAAATTGTGCAAATTATTACTTAAAGTAAAGTAATAAAATTACTTTCTTTTTTTGCAAAACACAAAAGAATATACTTCGTAGAGCCTTGATAACAAACAACATTGGCCCCCATTGACTTCCATTGTATGGACACAAAACCACAGATCATTTCTTTAAAAAATCTTGTGTTCTAAAGTGTGTTCTAAAAATCTTGTGTTCTGTCATCACATACAGGTTATAAATGACATGAGGGTGATTAAATGATGACAGAATTTTCATTTTTTGGGTGAACTGTCCCTTTAACTGGGATATAAAATAAATGTTGTTCAGATCATTTAGATGAATTTGATGAAAAAAGTTTAGGTCCCAGATTTTTGAGATTGCAGACTTTGGGATCTTGGCAAATTGGAGCACAGTTTGTGACATTGCAGAGATCTCTTTTAAAACTCTTGATGAGAAAATACTGAAGGCCTTTTAGCAAAAGTATCATTTTGTTTTTTTTAGTGTCTATGAGAAACCTTTAAAACACCAAGGATATCTCTGTCACCAAAAATTTGGTGCCCACACACTCGCACACATGTAAACTAACCATCTCTGTCCAAACGCAGGTCAATTATAGAGACGGCTGTCTAAATATTTGGGGGAAAGTTACACAGGCCTCAGAGAACCACCTCCACTTCCCCTCACTTCAAACCCAATACAGTTGTTCTATACTGGTCCCAGATCAGTGTTTGTGTTCTCTGCCTTTTCAGGTCTGTAACGTTTAATTTCGAATCAGCTGTTCTAAAGAGGGTCACCTCCCACTACCTGTTTTACATCAGAGTGATTTAGGGTGGGATTGGGGAGCATGAAGCAACATGAAGAGTCTTCAGGCGTTCACATTCCATACAATGCACAGATATCCACAATTCTGAATCATCCTTTTTAATATCCAGACAAATTTGAGAGTGCTAAACCATAAATCAATGAAACCTCACTTCAATCTGTGTAGGACCTTCAAAGTAGTTTTATTGCCCCGTTCTCTGCTTTGTTATTTCGAAATCTTAATGGCTATGATTTAAGTTATGTATTGTGGTAAGTTTTTATTTAGGTTATAATCTTTTGTCTTTCGTTGCATTGTATTTCCATTAATTCTGATATTGGGAGCAATTCCTCTCAACTTGTTACAAAGTTGCTGGATAGAGTTTGTAGTCTTTCCTACTGAAATAATAGATTTCAGCAACTTCGAGGTAGCTTAAGGGTGCTTTGTTGTTCTGTTAAACTCAAAATCAACTTTCAGATTTTTCTTCTAAAGATCTCAGAAGTAAAAATTGGCGTATGGGTCAAATAATTTAGAGGAATTTGATGGGAAGTGTTTGAGTTTATATTGAAACGTCAGTTTTTTCTTTACAGACTTAAGTATCTTAACAAATCTAAGCATGTTAGTATGTAAAACACTTTCTCAGGGGTAAACTGTAGAAAGCAGGACACCTAAACCACTTTTCTTAGACAGCAATGAGATGATTCAGATATCAGAGATGGCATTTGAGATATTTTTTCATGTGGTCAAAGTAAAACCGATCACAATCATGACTACATCTCAGTCCTTGTCTCTTAACTGATTGTGTGCCACCCAGAAAGCTGCCCAGGGCCGTGCTGCTAGGAGAGTAGGAGGGGCTTATTATGATCTGTTTGCACCCGAACCCATTGGGACCACTCCATCCACACAGACTTTATCATCAGACATCATCTGATAAAAGCTATATACTGCCCAATAGCAAACGCCAATGAGTATAGACTTTGAAGATGAAGTATACTGAGAGAATACATTAAAAAGAGAACAGAATCATTTTGAGTTAAATCAACCAAATTTTGAATATTTCCCCAGCTCAAATGTTTTTTTAGAGAAGCATTTTTAGAGAAGCAAGACCAACATCAGTAGTGATGAAAGCCAAAATATCAAATGTCACCGATGAATTGTAACTGAGTAATCCACTTATCCTTGATGCATTTTATGCCAATGATGACAGTAAAAAAAGAGGAAAAATGACTTCGTGTTTTTTTTCACAACATTTGCATGCTTGTAACTCATAAAAATGTTAAAATCCTAATGTCCTTTTAGGTTTTTGTGCTTGACTAACTTTTCTTTTCGGAGTGATATTTTTAAGGCTCTATATGGTTCAGTCCTCGAGATATGGGGATCTAAATGGGGCTTCATGAGAAAACTATTTTCATATATATAGCTGTTCATATAACTATTAAAGTAATGAATATATAGGTGCATTTTAAGTAGTGCATAGCAGTATGCTATGGCAGTGTGTTTTCTCCTAAAGCCATTACTTGAAAGAACATTTTTATTGCTAAGAAGTTTATTGCTCAGGACTTCTGTTCTGTTATGTTTCACTTTCACTTCAACTTTTTCTCAGATGATGATTCTTCAATTAATAGAAATAGACACAAGTTAGACAACTGTTCTCATAGAATAACAAGAATCTAAAGTATGCCTGTTCTTAAAGTATTAAAGTATTGCCTTTTGTGGCAAACCAAATCTGAGCACGATTTGTTTTTGTTTTTTCAAATCTTTTTGGAAACTTTAGAGGAGACATAACTGTGCTGAAAATCCGGAAAGTCTCGGTTTGCCAACGTTACCATTATAACGTTGTATCTGAAACTTTGTATTACAGGCATTTCTCATGAATATTGCTTTACTTAGATGAATCGCTTTCTGTTTTCCTAAATTCTAAGCCACTTTGGATAAAAGCGTCTGCTAAATGAAAAAATGTAAATGCTCTCTACCTAATCTAATTTTTGTCCAAAACAACAAAGACATTAAAGAGATTGCTTTTGTGTTTTTCATTGCCTATGGTAAAGCCGTTTCGGTTATTAACTTTTTTTGAGAAAGCAGTGGTACAAGAGTGGACAAAGTAGAGTATGAACACACTGAACTGCTTAATGACAGCGTGGACAATGTCCCGCCCCTCAGTGACCTTTTTGATGGACCTCGGTCAAGGCTCCTAATTACATCTAATGTGCTGTAATAGTCCCAAGAGCAGGACTGTCTTGTGCTAGTCTGGCTGCCGAAAAAGAGAAATGGGCGGAGATCAGGGTGTGTGGTGGGTTCCATGTACGTGACAATCAGGGCGGCAATTAAGATGCTTATAGGCACATTAACAAGTTGCTTTAGCAGAAGGAAAGCAATGAGTTGTACAAGACATACTTATGCTCTGTTCTTAAAGGGATAGTTCACCTTTTTGTCATTTCAAACCTTTTTTCTTCTGCTAAAACACACAAAAAAGAAAAATGTTGGTAAACAAAATTCACTTCTATTGTATGGACACAAAACCAATGCAAGTCAATGGGGACCAATGGTTTTCTGTTACCAACATTCTTCAAAATATCTTCTTTTATGTTCTGCAGAAGAAAGAAAGCCATCATTTTTGCCACCTTTTTTGACTTTGTACTATTAACCAACCACCCATAATACCATAGCAACTGCATTGCAATGCCTTGAGAACCTCCCAGAGCTGAATAATCAAGTTCTCCCTGTACCCACGTTGCCAAAAAGTTTCACTATTGCCCAACTTTTTAACCAATGTTTCCTTTTGTATTGCAGTCTCTCGTTCTAACTTCAATTCTCTTTTTCTTACTGTCTCATCCGCTCTCTGCCACCCATGCAGACAGCTGCCCATTTGGCAAATACTTAGGCATGTGATAATTAGTGTAAAGGTGGTAGAGGGCACCAAGAGGGGGGTAAAGTTTTGTACTAGAGAACGAATAGAGCGTGTGCTGTGTCCAGCTGGCTGTTCCTAACATTACAGGCTGTGCTTTGTGAGGTCTGACAGCTGCATTGAAACCGTGTGTGTGTGTGTGTGTGTGTGTGTGTGTGTGTGTGTGTGTGTGTGTGTGTGTGTGTGTGTAGTGTAGTTCTGTGAAATAAATTTGTCGCATTTGTTACAATACAGTTTGTGTTACTCACAAACACATCGACGTACTGTAACAGTATGCAGCAGAATAGCTCTGTTAAACTCCCACATATTGATTAACTTCTGTGTACAACTGACATAAAGCCAAAGTAATGGGGGTAAATAGCTTTATATGAGCTGATGAGAGCCACCCCACCCGTCCTCTAAATATGACTATAATGAAAGACATCAAAGAGGAAGCGTGTGAGTGATGCTTTGATGTGTAAATCATTCATTTCTAGGATGCCAATCCATCTTCATCGAGCAATGTGTAACATCTAGTCATGATGGGAAAAGGAAATTTGTTGTAAAGTCGAAGCTGTAAAGTGCTTAAACTGAGATGATAACCGGCGGTAACCACTTGCAATGTACTGAATGAGCTGAATAGACTGATAACACTTCTTCTGAGCTTTCTGATTGGCCAGGAGTCCAATATGAAGTGTCCTGATTGGCTGGATGTGTCTGCCATAAAGCATGTTGTTATCGTAGTCTGTGAATGAGCGTAATTGAAAGACAAACACGTACAATGACCGGACGTTTGGTTTGTCAAGTGTGTCTTATTTAGATTCAGTTACTGTTTCCATGCTGTTAGCATTCTTCCTGTTGTTTTAATAGCAAAATAATACATACAATTTCACCAAACCCCCGAAAACAAAAGACCAGTTTGTTCTGCAAGTTTTGAGTCTTTTAGTCTATAATTTGAAGTAAATCTCTACATCTGTCTATAGATTTTCCAGCTGGAATAAGTGATTGCTTGCAGACCAGCTAGCTCGCATTGTTCTGCACACATACTGGCAACACCAAAGCCGTGAGCTTCAAGTGAGGGCCATTTACTAACCTGGTCCTGTTTCCCCTTTTCCCTTTTAAAATATGACCTCTTGCCCTGTGCACTCTCCCAAGCCAGAACAGGGGGCTGATTTGGGAGGCCTGACTGTCAATCTATTTAGCTTTTTTTCAACGGGCTTCAATCAAACATCCTTTGAACCCCCTCCTCAATGGCCGCAGTGCCAGCTGATTACCTTCCTTTAGCTATGTAAATCACTCCCACAAGCTCGACGCCACCACAATGACTCTTTTTAGTGCGGTAGCTCCCCGGCCTGCAAAAAGGGATTATGACTGTTTAAAAAAGCCGGTCATTTCAAATCAACCCCATTATAAAGCGCTTTACGTTGCATTGCTGTTTGTTTGTTCCTGTCCGGAGGCCATTTTTAGGCCTCTTTGTACGACACTGTGAAAACATCTGTTTGTCATCCATAAACACTTTTAACAGCATTGTAACATCATGGTTAAAAATAATGGTTAGTCTGGTCCATCATTGCGTGTGCCACAACATGCGTGTCTCTGTTCATAGGAATTTCTTTTTACGTGCTGTTTGATTGAGCAGTGAACTTCTAAAAGGCCTTGTTTTTGCCTCTGTACCACTGATGTACTTTACAGTACCAGCCAAAAGTGATTACCAACTTTAGACGATTGTGACCCTGGACCACAAAACGTCATACGGTCGCACGGGTATATTTGTAATAGCCAACAATACATGGTATGGGTAAAAATGATCTATTTTTCTTTTATGGCAAAAATTCATTAGGATATTAAGTAAAGATCATGTTTAATGAAGATATTTTGTAAAATTCCTAATGTAATAATATTAAAGAACTTTATTTTTGTGAGTGGATGCAGCAAAGTGCAAACAAAAATGGCAGAAAACACGCCTACAAACTTCACTCGCTGCTGCCGCTCTTTGGGAATTACCCACTCAAGTTTAGTATCTATATAAAGCTTAGAATTTCAGCTTTCGGGTTCAGCTACGCTAAGCCAATAGAGAGCCTTTAAACAAACCTGTTTCTTATTTGTCACGACATGCTACAGCGCCTCAGATGGACAACTTGAAAGGCGATTTTCTCAAAATATGATGTATGAATCTCAATTTCAAAACTGGTTATGTGCTCCAGGGTCTTTGCTTTTTATTTGAATATTTTATAAAAATGTTTTAATGTTTCATAGTTGTAGGAGGAGTATAAACTCAAATTTAAGAAGAATTTACGGCTTGGCAATAAAATGACAAACAACATGTGAAAATATTGCTACATGAGAGGAGTTTTACAAATGCAGTGAATTTCTGTATTTTCTAGTCAACCGTTTAGCGTGCTATGAACACAGCAACAAGAAAAATGCATATTCGCTAGTAGGATTTTTCACAAATTACAAAATTAATATGATATAAAAGCCTTAAAAAAAGCTCAGGCATGCTCAAAATGCTTATGAATCATATACATGTATTATTTACAATTGCTTTGGGTTGTAAGGGTTTAAGTGTCAATGTACAGTAAAAATGTGATTTGACATTTTAATTTTATTTTTAATTTTATGTTGATTAAAAATTGTGTGTAGTGGGGAAATCTAAATCATGTGGGCAATAGGAGCAGCTTGTTTTTACATGATACAGTAAAGTGTTTTAAGCAAAAAAATATCTTGACTTGTTTCACAAAAGAAACCATCCAGCTTCCAGTGCTTCCACAGACACACACACACTCATCAACACACACAAAAAAGAGAGGGATCTTTATCCAGCAAACGAGCTTGATCCTGGACTACGCAACGACCGATTCAAAGCAACACAAGCGCAACACTGCCAGCCAACATTGGTTTCTAAATAATCAGGAGAACGGGCCCCACACTTTGGCGCGCTCCAGGACAAAGGGGGAAGGGGTGCGAGGGCTACGTGAGCCCCGCACACAGACAGCAAGGCAGCAGCAGCAGCGTGGCTCAGCATTAACGAGCGTTCGCTGATTGAAAGCTCCAATTGTGGCCCGCGCCTCGGCGTGCTCCTCTGGACGCACATTCATTGCCACTTCCTGGGGCCTTTGTGTGTTACTGAGTTAGAGAGAGCAACGGGAGGGGGGAAAGGGCCACCCGACCCGGAACATTGGCACGACACGGTGGGCCCCCGCAAGAGCGGCTCTACCATCTGCCGCAGTAATTCAGCCGCCCGCATGCCAGAGCAGCCACGCGGCCCACTTACGCAACACTACTCACCATGGGCCTCTCCGCACAAAGCCCAGAAACAAACACCGCAAGCCAGCCTGGAATTTTCTCCTTACTTGGGGCCCTTTTCTTTTTTCTTGCCCCTTTAGAACATTTGTGTTTGCCCCCTGCTCTCATCAGCTCAGGCCATGATGCCACTGTGGCATCAGAGCCCTTCTGGCAGCACAGAGGCTCCCGTTCTGCCCGCGTCGAAGAAGGCCTCTTATTCAAACGCGACTTGTTGGCAGATCAACACAAAGTGTCTGGTGGACCAAGTCAGAGGTGTTGCTCATTTCTTTCTCATTCAACTTTCCAGGTCCTTCCAGCTTGTAATTAACCACATCCAGAATCATTCCCCACGTATTTCCAGTGGCGGAAATGGATTCATTGTTTGAGTTTAGGAGTGTTATTCGGCGCATCCATTTTAAGTGGAGCGTTGTGGAGACATGTGAAGCCGCTAGCATGCTGAGCACAGTTAGAACTCTTTGTTGCCATTGTTCCATGTATCCTTTTTGAGCTCTGAGCTTATAGCGTTGATAAAATGTTGTTTTAAGCTTCACTGTTTTTCAAATTGTTATTCTTTTTTAATTAAAATTGTTCAGGCCTTAGTTGTTCTGTATCCAGAGTGCGGTCTATACTAGTTCAAGATCTACAAGGCTTTTGCTCGGTCAAATAGGTCAACCTTGCTGATCCACTCACTGCATTTGTCAGAACATAATTAAAGACTACAACATTTTTTTATGAATGCTTGATATTACACTTAAAAAGCTGGATTGTTTTCAAACCATTTGGGAAAACATTAACCGAAAAAAGGTCCATATTTGACCCAAGCATGGTTTGGAACAACCCAGCAATTTTCTTTTTTGTATATTGTTGGAAACCTGACAATGTGAATCTTTTTTTCTATTGGTTTTATCTGCTGTATTGTATTATATTTATTAGTTTGTTTATGTTGTTTATTACATATTTTATTGTTCATTATATTTACTTGAGAATCTTCTGAATTAAGATATTTGTATTATAAATATAAATATATAGCATAGAATTGTATATAAATAGTTAATATACAACTTTATTATAGTAAATGATGTATTATATCTTTAAAAATCTAAATACATTTTTTTTTTCAACCCATGCAACATTAGGTCAGAAAGGATAAAACTCAACTAAGGTGTTAAAATAACCCCTTTTTGAAATAACCCAGCATTTTTTTAGTGTATTAATATAAGAATTGATATTGAGAAATATTATACATTACTATTACTATAATTTAAACATAACATGCTAGCGTCTTTGGTCACATGGCCCAGCCCCAATCTTGAGCATGCTAAGCTCTTCAGAGCAGGAGAAAGCTAATGCTAAGTTGACCCAGCAGGGTTCTCCGAGTGCCCTATGGGTGTCCTCCTGCATCTGGATGACATTATTGCTCCCTGCTGCTGATTAGACAGATGATGTGGAGGTTGGCCTAACCTAAACATGCCTCCATTGCAAACCACCTATTCATAAGAATTTGTCTCCCATTTGTCACTGTGTCTGACTGAACGGACCTGAGGAATAAACGAATGGTTTGGCATGCGGTGTACGTAAAGCACACACCGCACATTGCGGCCAGCTTGATCACCGCCCACACTTAAGTTAATACATGTTACTCATTCACTAGTTTCTACCGCTGCCACTTATCACAGTGGTCAAAACGATAAATGAAAGTGAAAGTAAGGCAGGTGATTTCTTGGAAACGGCCCTTTTAAAGTGGAGCACAAGGGTGGGAGTCTAAAATAAACGTGTCACATTAAAGAAAACCCTGCGCTGTATACAACCCTAAGTGCACAGATTTCCCAGGCCTTCTCATAGCCTCTCTTAACTTCAGTGTGTCAAATACTGTTGACAGCTCAACAGGAAGACTGTCTTTAACCCAAAAGCTAATTGTACTTTGTTGAAAGCAGCATTGCCAGGAGGAGCAAGGGGGCAGAAGTACATTCTGTCGACAGGCGTGTCAAAAACTCCTTCATTAGTGGATGCATGCTCTGCATATCTGCCTTGATGGACTCATAGGCTTTTACATGTCAAGATTTGTGAAGTTCAGCAGGAACAACCTCAACTTCTTCTTTAAAGCACCTGTTTTTTGGAGAATGCATATAGTGTCGGAGTTGTAGGTCATTACTGTGATAAGAAGACGCGCTCGTTCTGTTGTTTTCTTGACCTTTGTCAGTTCCTTGGCGGCATTGTTCAGCAATGCATGGATAGACAGGCGCACCCTAATCTCTTTGCGGTTCTCCAATCCCTCCCAGCTCGCTGCAAGCATGTTCACATGAGACCGTTCATACCAAAGTACACCTACGCAAATCTCATCACCTCCCCTTTCATTTTCTTCCTGCGCTTGTGTGTGTCTTCGTGTTTACATGTGGGTGTGTAATCTTAAATTACATTACATGAAACATTGTAGACAATTGTTGAAAAGTGGCTATAAAATTAATGTAGATTATATAGTTTACCTAATCTGGTTCTGGATAAATGTGAAAATAAATGTTTGAATTTGGATTGAAGTCTTCAATAATATTTCACATTTGATTGCAAGCTTAGAAAATAGGCATATAAACGGCATCGTGATATTTTTTAAATACCTCTGAAGCTCAAGGGAAAACATGAAGCTTAAGCAAACTGAGATATTAAAGAGATCTTAAATTTTTCTAGTGTGTGTGTTCAGACGTGCATGGTTATATAATATTAGGTCAGACTCATTTGTATTTGTAGGTATTTGAACAGAAAAACACAATTGCATGTTCGGATTTGCCATACCCATTAGCAGCCTACACAAAGCAATTCTGAAGCCCTTTCACCTGGAAAGGGAACAGGTGTGTCTTTCCCTGTCTATCCTTAAGAAACGCTACTGGTACAGTAGTCTTACTGTGTTTGTTTTGTTTAGAATTTTTGGAGATGCGCAGGTAGAACATGGTTCTAGTAACTCCAAGGTCATGGGTTAGATTCTGAGGGGATGCACATTCTTTTATAAGTTGCCTTAGATAAATCATCTGCCAAATGTGTCATGATTATGGTTATCATTGTACCATGTGTCTAGGTATAGAGTGTATGGGTGATTCTCACGAAATCTTGCATTCAAGATGTCAAACATGATTTTCTTAAAAATGTTTGTATCAACAAATTTCCTTCATATTCCTTAAAAACAAGCTGTGACATGTTCGAAGGCATTCATTTCTAAACTTTTATTGACAGTTTTACACAACTTCTTACAAAGGCCTTACAAATTCTCCTTACCATAACCCTTTACAACTGTTAATCTCATAGCATGTTTTGCTAAAAACAAGCGAAGCCATGATGCCTAAGCAAGTTTTTATTAATCATACAAAGTAAGACATTAATGCATTATATTTTAATAGAATGTTATACATGTAAAATTTCTTAAAATGTGGAAAACTCTGAACTCGGAGTGTAGTATTAAACACTGATGGCATCACGTTTTTTGATGAGATGGCTGAAATAATGCCCGTGAACTTTCCACCCAGGCTGCACATTTCTCTCTCTCCTAAAATCTTCACACCCTCTTTAATGCTCCCTGACTGTTTGTGTAGTCTGTAGTTTTTGACTGACAATTTGCAATCCTCGAGCCCCGTGTTATGATCCGCTGTCGGATATGTGGACCAGACCGACAGGCAGTCTGCATAGTCTCTATGTGGGCCGCACAAAGGTGAAGAATTTAGCAGAACTACTGGTCCTGCCGCACTGCTGTGAGGATGAGACTATTTTACGCCTGGCTATGGGCCCTCACAGGCGCAGTGGTGCGAGACCACTGGCCCCTATCGGCCCGTCCCACCTAGACTGCAGACAGAGAGGGGAAATGGAGAGAACGGTGTCTCTATCAGTCAGTCACACATTGAGGAACGTAACCAAAGCCAGGTGATGAGACGAATGCTATGCCGGTGCTCAGAAGGATACAGTGCAGTAAAATCCACGTTTCCTCCACATTCCCAGAATATATGATTCCTGTTCTTTTCCAAGTAAAAGCATTTCATTAGATCATTTATGCTGCGTTCATGCTGTAGATAAAACCGAGCCTGTGTTTTGCGCAATGTTTTTAACTAACAACAGGAATAGTTGCCACTAGACAAATATATATTTAAAATTTGTAGTATAATTTATATATACCATTACATAGACCATGGTATGGTTTGTAAGTTTAGGCGTTTATGTATGAGCATTGGTGGTTTTAGATTTCACAAAGTAATATATCTTCAAACCAGTGTTACCTAACTGCTGCCTGTGGCAAAAGCAAATTCCACAGATTTCTTTTCCTAAGTCATCAACAATAAATGTAGACCACAGCTGACTTTCTGTGGAATACATCCAATGGTACAAGCGGGTCATACACACCCATCTACAAATATGTATTTCCTGTATACTAATCCGTCTTTGCCAAGACATATTGCAAACAGGTTTTCAGAATAACCTCGATTTGGCACTGCTTGTTGACTCTGGGTTAGGTGAGCTCTAAAACACATTTATGTATGGAAGCATGCTTGCAATGACCTCTGTTATCCTCTCAGCTTAAGGAATGAGGTTTGTTTGAGTGAATATGTGACTAATGTGTGTGTGGTTGTGTTATTAACATTAGGTCTGAATCATGTCATACCAAAAGTCCAAGATTTCTGATGTATCTGAGTCATACATACTTCTACCCCAGAATCATCTTTTTGCAGGTTCTTGGTTGATCTCTCTGGCAAATACAGGGAATTCACACGGCGGCAATGTGAATTTGGTTTTCAGGTTTTAGAGTGCTAAGTATTCACACACAGTTCGGGTAATAGGTTCCCATAGTTCAGGACTCGTAGCAGTGATGACAAGTTTGTGGTTTTCCCATGGAATTGAGCTAGTTTTGCTTTTAATGTGGTTTGTTTTTTATTTTGCAGGTTAAAGTTGGAATGATTTTGTTTATCAGCTGTAATTCTTAAAGTGAGATGTATAAGAGGGATTTATTACTACTACAATTTTCAAAAAGAAATTGTAATGTGTGTAATGCATAATAATGACTGTAAAATAGTTTTTGGAATGGGAGTGACATATTTTGAGGTTTGGTTTTAGGGCTTTTCGGCTAGTTTTGATAGGCCATTGTGCTGGTTTTGCTCTACAGATCTGGCAACCCTGATAGTATATACTCACTAGGGCTGTGCAAAAGTATCGATACATGTAACTATCGCAATATTTTTCCCCCATAGTGTATCGATAGTGATACCTCTACTATCGATAATCTTTTTTAAATCATTTCATATATATGCAGCCAAAAGTAAGTCAAAGCGAGCATGACAAAAAAATATAAGAACGTTGACGTGTGGGTGTGCTTTGGTTTTAAAAATAAGTCAAGGAGTAATGAGTTATATAAAACTCTTTTCCTCTCTTTTCCTTTTCTAATGTTCTCTATATACTTGCTTATACTATCTTGACGTTGTATCTGAAACTTTGTATAACTAGCACTTCTCGTGAATATTGCTTACTTAGACTAATCGCTTGCTGTTTTCCTCAATTGTAAGTCGCTTTGGATAAAAGCGTCTGCCAAATGAATAAATGTAAATGTAAAACAAATGCTGTTTGTAAGCTTCGCAAGTCATGATGTACCAAGTCACTGCATTAGACAAAAACATAATCCAAAATGTAACAATGGCATTTATTGTGATTTCACAGATGTGACACCAGAGCACGGATAAACCAGGGGCTTCATCCTGCCCATATTCATCGTTTTAACTGTAATGCACCACAACAGCCAAGTGACTTGTGTGACCCACCTTAATCCCCTGTGCTACCCACTTGAGGGGCACGACCTACAGTTTGGGAATCTCTGATCTAAAGGTCCATGCATCGCACATCATGGTCACTCTGCAGAGGTAAGAGATGTTTTACACTGATCCTTTAAGAAAACCCCAGATTTTGCAATATATCGCAAATGTGTGTTGTATCTAAATATATAGCAATATATTGTATCATGACCCATCTATCGCGAGGCACTTGCCAATACACAGCCCTAATACTCACTGTATATCAGGTTGGGGCAAGTTGTCATGTTTTTACCCTTTAATGCAGTTTATTAATTGCAGTTTTTGACTGACAAAACAATTTTATCTTTTTGTTATTCTGTGTTTTAAAAGGCAGGACATTTTTGTCTATTTTTGCTATTTCATAATTGTCTTGCTGTTTGCATTTTGCAGGAAAGCCTACAATAGTCTGTTATCAGGTTACACTTTTACAACTTTTTTATAACCTTATGTGTGATAATGTTACATGCATTCAATGAACTGCCTGGGCAATAATTGCAGAAATATTTAGTAGCTAATATAAAAATGTGTGTCAAGTGTGACAACTAACCCCTGTCATCCCAATGCCAAAAACAACAACACGTAGGCTTCACCACCTACAAATCTTATGCCGCATTGGTTAAATAGACTGGATGGATGATGGGAGAAATAAATAAATATGCGAAAGATACCAGCGGTCATTGTAGCTCAATGAAATGCTGTCAGAGAATTATCCTGGGAGGAAGTGTACAGACATACACATCTCGTCATAATCAGAGTGAAATTGTTAGACTTGCTCTGTCTCTGGGCTGTAATGGGTCCGGGCTTGAATGGATGCCATTGTCAGGCCTTTGATGGAGGCGCTGATATCTGGACCCAATTGAAGCCGCGGTCTGTGTGAAACAGGAAACAGAATCCTAACCTCCTGACCTCTGACCTTGGTTTGATGAACCTCTTACACATGTGGCAGGGTGGTAGGGGTCAGTATGTCCCAGATACCCCTCATCTGCCACAAATCTCCCTCACATTCCACACAAGGCCGACTTGAAACCTGCAGCATTTATTTCAAAGGCGCTCTGAAAGAAAATAAGCACAATGCTTTGTAACAAAGCAGTTTCCTTTTATTAGATCAGAATGAAAGAGCGTGGCTACACCTGACACTTAACTCATTATAAATTGTCCCTTTATTGTATATGCAAACAGTTGTCTTTGTAATTTGCTTTGGATATTGCAATGAACAGATGTCAAGGTACATGGAAAGGTTCAAAGGTGCATTCGAAGTCTTTCTTTCTCTCAATGCCTTGCTTGCATTTGTCTTAGTGTAGAGGTATAATACAGGAAACAGGCTTGTGGCTAAACTCATTTGAGCATTTCGAATGATCTATACTCCTTCAGGTTTTCCAATCTATTGTTTTAGTGACATTTGTCTGCCATGGAAAGCGTGACTTTTCACGGTTTTGGTGATTAACGCCCACTTCCTCGTGTCTTGGTGCTAAAGTGTAACATTTGATCGCAAAGCTTGTAAAATGTCACTCCTTTGTTATTTATAAATCACATCAACACACGCTTGCTGTCTGCTAATTTGACAAGATAACAACAAATATGTGTGTTTTCTGTTATAACAGTGTGTTTTTTCCTAGCCATATTTGAGCTAAATGGATTACTCCCCCCAAAAACGTCATTTCCCTGCTGGGTTTAAACTTGCATGACTTTCTACTTCTGCAGAACACAAATGCAGATCATGTAACTAATATTTGGTTTGGTGAATTTAATACAAGAACAGTACTGAGTATAAACCAGAAACCATGTGCTGTTTGTTGATCATACCAGATTGGTTTTGGTGAAACAAAACAAAACAAAGTTTTCAAAAATGAAACTTAAGCAATTTCATGGTTGCCATCATGAAACCTCAGAAGTAAGTCATAATGCATTGCCATTGTATTGAATGCATCCAACTAGATATTTATTAATAAAAAATATAGAAATATTGCAGATGTGCATATTGTGATGGTTTTAGCAATAACTGAAGTTTGATGAAGAACGACTGGTGAGCAGAGACCAGAATATATATACATACCTTTCCCAGAATACATTGGTTATATATTTTCTTAATAATCTTGCAAGTTTGAATGATCCAAAGATGACCAAAACTTTTTCCTGGGTGTGGTGAACAATAGAAGGCAGATTGTAGCTCTGTTATGTACAGTAGTATTTCAAATTTGTTTTAAAATTGTGTGTGCATTTCTCTGATGTCAGTGTGTACTGTCATTCATTTACACGCGGAGACGCTAGGGCTGGCATTTAAATAAGTGTTTTTGTGTAAAAGTGAGATGCATGTCACAGGGTCTTAGCGCCAAGTTTGACACCTCCAGCACCTCAGGGCTGCGACATTATCACAATAGATGGCTCTCCGTAGACTTTGCCATGATGCTGTGAACGTCATTGGGTTCCTTCAGCCCCATAGATGTCACATCCTCCATAAACCAGACCCTATTCACAAACATGCCATCCCCTGGTAGCGTCTGTCCTGCTGCAGCACATTGTAAAACCTGCCCTTCCTTTTGTGTGAACTGTAAGTGCATATGAGGAGCAGAGGGGCGAGAAGTGGGGAAGAGACTCGTGCGGTCGTGTGCGGGGAAGGATGAGGGTGGAGTCATGTTTACCCCCCTCTATTGTCTTGTCAGCCAGGAAGGAAGAGTGTCGCAGACCACAAATGAGCGCAGGTCTAACTGTCCCTCGATGCTGTGATCTCAGCGACTGAGCAGAGAGGATTGTGGGATAGGTTGGGGCAATAGTGCAAATCCCTCTGCTGTATTAAGGATATGGTGTGCGCTCACACAAATAGCCCGTCCTATTTCCACAGTCACCATAACTGGGATGTCTCGGACTCCTATTGTATGCAAATCGCGTAAAGTAGAAGCTTCCTGGCCGTGACATTGACATTACGTGGCTGTTTTTGCTACTCCTGAAATAGCAAGGGAGAAAGGAAGAGCATTGTAGGTTTTTTGTTTGTTTACAAAAACTGGAATAAGATAAAAGCATAAAAGGCAAGCGACAGTGTGTGAAGGAGTGAACCCCGGTCATATCTTGACTGTTGTCTGTGCTTATCGCACCCCCACCAGCAGCTCCACCTCTGTGCCACCACAGAGCAGCTTTCTAAAGAACCAATTTACAATTTCTACAGTTAGACTGATAAACAAAGGGCCGGTGAAGTGTGTGTTTGAGCAGTTACATCAATGTGACACAGTGGTTTCTTCTTTACATTTTTGTGTTGACTTTCTTTAGTGCCTCAAGTCTGCAGTTTGCAAACTCCTAGAAAAACGTATTATTTTAGGTCTCTTGTTGTTAAATATGCACTTTGGTAATTTACTTAAACTACTGTGTTTTGTTTGTTTGTGAGTGCCGTCTGGGGATATCCTGCCAAATGCAAAATGTCATCATCATTTACACACTTTTATGTTATTCCAAACCTGTTTGTGAGTCTTTGTTTCTGTGACGCATAAAAGAAGTTATTATGAGAAATGTCTCAGTTGTTTTGTTGGAAGTGTATGGGGGGGGGCATTGTGGTTTGGTTACCAACATTCTTTAAAACATCTTTACACGGAAAAACATTCTGTAGACGAATAATGACATGAGGATAAATAACAAACAAACAAACATATAAGTTAAAGTTTTTTAGGTTTTCAGTGGAGATGACTACCTTCTGATTCAACACTATACTCAAACAAATATAGAATCTTGTTAAACCAGATTGTGGGGTTTTACGCTAAAATGTTGAATGCTAATGTAAGGCAACAGTTTACAGTGTCTTCAGACATTTTTTGAATTATTAAAGCATGTCAAAGACAACATCAATGCTTTATCAGTCAACAGCTGTGAACTACTACTGTTCTTTTCTTATTTATCTAGTGTTTTGATGCACCCTTTGTTTAATGAAAGTGTTGAGATCCTAAAGGTTAAAAATGTGCAGTAACTAAAGAGCCAGACTTTCACTCTTATAGACGGTTTCATCAAACGCATGCGTCTGGTCCGAAGTTAACGCCTGGTCTGTGTTTATTAAACGATCTGGCTAGTGTCTAATAATATAAATATTTATATTTAATTTAATTTATTTTTTATTGTAAAATAATTGTATTAAGCAATTTGTTGAATTTTATTGTATATACAATTTGTTGAATGGGACTTTGTCGCATTTAAGTTTAGCCAAGTAACGTTTCTCCCAAAATAATACTGGCTGTACATACTTTTAACTTGCTAGTTAATGTAATTTACTTGTTATTTCTTTTGCTTGTTATCAGAAATAATCTGCAGAGACTATATTCTTTGCGGATGTGTACCGGAAATTAAGTTTAGGCCATAAAAACGTGTGTGAGCAGTAACGTTTGTTTATGTTGTTGCTTTGAAACATCTATACTTTTACAGGTATGCATGTACAAAACTTTTGTATTTAGAGTATTTGACAAAATAGCTTAGACACATTAGACCAAGACTATATGTTTTGAGAATGGATAAGGGCCATTCACGTTAACTCTCATATCAGTAAACATCACTCAGGGCCATATGCATGTGGCCACACAGTGGGCGTGAGGGCTGAGAGTGCGGGCCGCTGCAGGATGCCCCCGTCCAGAGGTGCGCTTGCACTTGAACCATGTTCATTCATGAAAAGGGGGGCTCTTTCTTTCATCTGTCTCTCTCAATGGAGGCCGATTGGGCCCCTCGTCCCCTGACCCTTTGCCTCTGTCCAATATTGTCACCTAATCCTTTCTTTTCTCCTGCACAATTGCTTCCCCCATCTCAGGGTTTGACTTTTTTCTCTCTCCCCGGTGCCCCCTTTTTCCCTTCTTTCATTCGCGTCTTCCACTCGTTAAGTCCTCCCTCGCTCAGCATTGCTCTCGGTCACCATCTTCCTTTCACACAAGCACCCCCTTTCCACAGCTCTTCCTCTCGGACCCTCCCCTTCCTTTTCCCTTCTCAAGATTGTAGGGCTGTACTGAGTGGGTCTGCTATGGGGGATTATGTGCTTAGAAGCTGGTGGTCGTGCGATTGTGAGAGAGGTGGATGTAGGAATGCACCAGAGGTGGGCAGGCGGACAGCCATGGGAGAGGAATAGGCCAACAGGGCTGGGGGTCACGGTTTTGGGGCTGAGAATTGGGGGGAGCATAATTCAGAATGTTTAAGAATTGAACTTACTACCATAATATGCTCTCTTCATTATCAATGAAAATGCTTAAAGGAAATTATGTCAAATGGATTATAGTTTTCTGTCTGGTGTTGAATTGTTTTAATCAAACCAGATATACAAAATAAACTCTACGTACAGCAGAAGCTCTAGCAGTTGACACTATCTCCACTATCACACTGTATATACTGTCAAACCAGCCCAGCTTCTTATTATCTTGGTAAAAAGACATGTTTGTGATAAGTTTGTTTAGATTACACTCATGCTGCTGTGGATGATGACTATGCTTGAAATCTACACCCTAGAATTCAAATACCATATTTAAAAAAGTGTAAAATTCAAGGTGACACATTTAAAATGAGCTATACATCTGAAATTGCCAACTTCAATTCTGTATAGTATTTACTTAAAGCATTTATGTATAATGCATTATGAATGTAGTTTTATTAATTATGCCTTATAATGCATTGTAATGTGAATAATTGTAAACACAGTTAATACATTACAACACTTATCAATTCATCGTTACACTATGCATTATACCTTCTAATAACCCTTTAAAATGCATTATACATAAAGGCTTTAAGTAAAGTGTTACCGAAAAAAATCAGTATGCATATAACAATATGCAAGAAGTATCTAGAGTAGTTGGTCTACTGATACCACACGAATGTATACTAATTATATAGACGGTTTTATCGGACCAACGGGCCTGGCCCCGAGTTAACTTGCTAGTGGCCAATAATATAACTATTTAATTTAATTAATATTATTTGTTATATTATATGTGAGAAATAGTAAAGTAAACACACATAGACTTTTTATTGTATTTTTTTCAGTTAAACATTGACTTGACTTTAAATTGTGTTTAACACTTTTACTTTACTTTCAGGCAATGGAAAGATTTTTTTGTATCTATTCATCATGTTTTCACTAATATGGTAAACCAATAACATACCAATATTCTTAATCACCAATAATTCCAGTTTATCACAGAAGGTATGTTCTGAATGTACTGCTCCCCTCTCCTTCTACATGAAATGGCCGGACTCTTGATGTTTAAACCACAGGGTTTTTGTTTCATGACTATATTATGAGTAACTACATGTACTCGCTGCTTTTTAAACTGGGTTCTGGTATGTGTGAAAATGTGGTTAACTGTAATCTCAACTATTCCACAACCCATTGACAACTTCTGACTTACCGTCTGTGATTCTGCTTCTACATCAGAGGTTCAGTTTTAATGACTAAGCACGAAGTTATTAATATGGAGTTTGGACCAATGTCCTCATCTCAACTGAAAAAAACATCACACTTTTCCTCCAAGAGGAATGACTATTTTAGCTTAATCATTTTGCAAGCAACTTATGCTTTTTTCTCCTAATGCTCCTGCTTTGCATCTCAGCTTGATGGATGTCATGATTTTGCATGTTCTCTGACAAGTTCGTCCCTTTCAGACAAATAAATTACATCGCCTTTTCCCCCTTCAGGGTCCTGCCTCGCAGATGGTCTTTGGTGACTCGCATGCCGTCTGACTGGGCTTTCTGGCCAGCGGCAGCGACTTCACTGGGTGGCATGGTTCTCTTTTCTGTCTCATCTCTTATGGGTTTTTTCTCATGTATATCTCTATCATTTCAGGCCCTTAATGAGGATTGGATGAGCCCATTGATGTTTTCGGGGTCTTGGGGCCCGCTGTCCGCATGCCTCTCAATGAAATCTCCTAGCAGCAGCCATCGGCCTCTTTCTTCCAGGGGTTATTGTCACCCCTGAAAGTGACTTACTTCAGGCCTAGTGTGCTTTTCTGGCTCACTGTCTTTGTCTCCCTCTCCATGTCTCATTTTCTTTTTCTCTTCCACCACTAGCCGTTACTGCTTGAATAGCTAATAGTGGCCTCCTGCCAATGGACCTCATCCGATCTTGACCCCCACCCCTCTTCACACGAGCGCACACGCACACATCCTCACCACATATCGAAAGGAAAACGTACTTTTCCGTTACGGATTATGATCCATTGAGGTGCCACAACCCCTCAAAGCTTCTTTGCTGCAGGTATGCAACTTTAAGTCAACTTTTGTATGCCAGCGCCGCATATTCACATCAGTGTGGTTAGACCGTACACCGTTCTGTCACATCAGTCCCAACTAAGTCCCCGAGGGCCGGCCAGCTGCCGTTCGTGCGGCTGTTCTGTAATGCCTGCTGTTTCCATGAACTTCACGGCCCTGAGCTTCCCTTTTGCTGTCTTGAATGAAAAGTAAAGTGACGCATTACGAAACCTCCTATGATTTTATGCACCTGTTCACTGCAAATCAGATCTATTGGGTTGAAATGAATAGCACAGTAACTTTATCCTGCATTGGTCGATATATTTCGACGATTTGACATTAGCATTCCTTTCTGGCTTTATCTGGTATTTCTTTTGAAAC
The DNA here is from genome assembly GCA_026939265.1 of Oreonectes daqikongensis. Lineage (NCBI taxonomy): Eukaryota > Metazoa > Chordata > Actinopteri > Cypriniformes > Nemacheilidae > Oreonectes > Oreonectes daqikongensis. The sequence goes on along the minus strand of JAOTQM010000434.1, from coordinate 1,861,137 downwards.
ATTAGTAATATTTATGTGGTTTATTAGTCAATCATTTCTTTTTAGATTTTAGATTGTAATAAAGAAAAAAAATATTTAATGGTATAGTTCATCCAAACAAATAAATCATTTACTCAGTCTCAATGCAAGTCAATAGGTCAATTGGTCAAATATTTTTTTAAAGCATGCGCATAGTTTTGTTTAAAGAATACTTATACATGCCCACTGTGTTGTGTATTCAACATACATGTGTATCGTCATGTGACAAGTAGATAAAACCGGACGTTATGTCACAGAGACAACACCTGTTTTCCCTCATGGCGACTATTTAACATTTATATGGTGTTACACCCATTCATTATGACTAAACATTCTCACATATTTTTGTGGTCATGATTACATGACCTCTCTCTACCAACCCTCCCCCTGGGGCCAGTTTAATTGGGATAAGAGACTGGGCACCAGAGCTCGACAGACACAGACGCCTCTGTGAAATACTGCCATCACCTCTTTTGCATGTGATCACAATGCCGCGGCCCACCGCTCCACCTCCAGCTGTCCCCCACACATCCACGCGGCATCGCCGTGATCAGTCGAGCCCGCGGGCACTGCGTCATCTCCTGCAGGCCGCAACCCGATACGACCCTCGATACATCTCCTACGCTGCACTCTTCGGACTCTGCAGATGCAGTTCCCTAGAGAGGCCCCCTCCCTCCCTTTTCTCTGGGTGCTCAGGAGCGGACAGCATGCGGAAATCGCCCCTGATTTACACGCAACAGCTGCAGAGAAGAGAGACCCTTTTGATCGACTGCAGCGACGTCGATATCGCCCCCGCACATTTCACCTGTCGGGAACTTGGAGCATAAAGACTTGCTCAAAAGTTGGTGTGCTAGAGAACAGAAAGGCAAAAGGAGGCATATCCATCACCCGTTGTGTTGGTGTCAATGTGCCCGGACAATATTTAACCCAAGAGCTGTGAGTTTAGCGGAGAGGGCTGCATTTTTTTTAGCTATCACAAAGCACGAGTATGTGACGGTACACTTATTTTAAGGATGTTTTTTATAACGGCAATGCTATTGTTAAGGAAGTGTGCTGTACTCTTGCCACAGGGCTTTCAAAACCATCATGACTTCCCATATTGCAGGGTGTATTCTCATTGGTCAGTTTGTCTACAAAGTTACAGATCACTGAAAGGAAGCTGCTCTCTGGCAAAGATCTCTGGCCGAGGTGTTGACGAAGACACACTGTGATTGCACTTTGTGAACTTACTTTACGAAACAGTTTTGCAAAACAGAATTATGCTGACTACATACCAAGACTATGTCTGTCTCTTTACAATGCTGTTTTAGCTTAGAAATGTTAATTGGTTCAAAGTGAAATGTTTAACGTTAGTGTCTAGTAACAGGATCTGTTCCAACTAGCTTTTGTCCCCTGACCTGTGAAACACGAGAGAAAAGTTATTTGGGTTGTAAGCGGTGTGGTCGAGCCGCTGGATTTCTGTGTGGCCTGTTAGAGTTTGTGACTGGTTGCGCCTTATGCAAATCCACATTCCGACATGTTCTTTTGTAGCGAGTGAGTCTTTTATCTGTATTGAGTGTGCCTGAGCGTTTTTTTTTCCATCTCCCCCCTCACGCACCTCATGTTAGCAACGTCCAAATGGTGAACCAAGCATTCAGTTTCGTCTTGTCTTGTCTTTTATGAATCTGTTCAGATAATTGTTCTGGCTGATTTGGTCATGAATCCAACAGATTCAGTCCGAACTGTTCTTGAGTCAACAGCACATTAAACGGAGATACGTGTTTTTGAACCAAAACTTACAATGCCTAAATTTGTTCAATTTAGACCATCCAAGATTTATCATCACACATAGTTGACTTTGATAAAAAAAATGTTGCTGGGAAATGTAAATACAGCCGCAGAAATAATTAAGAGACCGTTTCAAAGTATCATTTTAGTTTTTCTGAATTTACCATTTAAGGCTCTGTGTTTAGGTAAAATTATCATTCTTGTTTCATTCTGTGAACTACTAACAATATTTTTTACCAAATTTCAAATAAAATATTTGCATTTATTTGCAGAAAATGAGACCTGGAGAAACAGGTCAAAAAATACAGAAGAGATGAGATGAAGAGATGAATACAATTTCATATTCACTTTTAAGCAATACAAGAGTAATATTTGTACATGTATTTACTTTAGGGATAGTTAAAAAATTATTGGAATGGAATGTCCACGGTCTCTTAATTTTTTCAGCGGCTGTATATTTTATTGGTAATTACTATAAAGGAAACTTTTGCTATAAGCTGAATTTTGCCTGCAACAAGCTGAACTAGAACATTACAATAGACACTTTCAATTGAATATGTCATTGAAACATAATGTCTAAAAGAGCCAATTGGCAGACATGATTCATGATGTTGGGCACAATGTTAATGATAGTAAGAACACAGTTATTCAAAGTCACAGTCTCTTTTCATGAGGGTAAAGAAGTTGTTTATTTTTGGTGGTGCATTGTGTGTCTGCTCTATATGGGAACTGTAAATGTTTGTTATTGTATATTTGTTTCACACTATAGACAGAAGGCAGAGATGTAGTGCTAGTGTTTTCCTCAATTGTAAGTCGCTTTGGATAAAAGCGTCTGCCAAATGAATAAATGTAAAATGTAAATGTAAATGTAAATGTAGTGCAGCTGGTCATTTCAGACAGGGTGGGACGGTCCTGGCAGGGCATGAACGACATCCACCTCTAGGGGGCCTCTCTGTGTTAAGCAGTCCAGGTGTCATTTCCCATTGACCACTAGATGTGGATGGATGCTGAACTAAAATAAACGCTCCCTTCAAGTAATGTTGGATTGGTTTGATTTGTATTGTTGAAAAGGAATAGTCATTAAGCTTCCAGTGAAATAATAATAAATAATTTAGCTTGTTTATAATATCAACAAAAGTGCATTTTTCATCATCCTTTGTGCTATCACAAGAATGCTAAAATACATGAATCTAACATGAAAATGTATTAATTAGTAATAAATCAAAAATAATATTAATAGTTGCCCGATGTGGTCACATTCTGCTACTTAATATTATATTAAACTTATATTAGGTGCTTTAAAGCATCTCATATTGTGATTTAATTTTCCAATTCATAATTTGTGACTTGGCAGGAACAAAATTCCAGTGAATGATGATTGGTTTTATCTGTTAGAAGTGGCAGGACAACAGAGAGAAAATGAATGAATGAAAGAGAATATCCCTCTTTTCAACAAAATCAGCAGGCTAGATGACAGGAATGGTTTCTCAATGGGGATAAGTGAGTGAGAACAACCCCCAACGCTGCCATTGGAAAGGGGTAAACTTACACATCTTGTTTGATTTCATAAAATTGGCAAAATGGGCTCAAAAAACATATTGAACATTAAGAAACAGATTCACCAGAGTCCAAGAACAAAATAATATTGCTCAGAGGTTGTCTATCGTGGATTTGATGGAGTTCTCAGTTGTGTTTATAAAAAGAGAGGTAAAAATAGATTAGACTATTGTTAAAATACATTAAAAGTACAGAGCTGTAAAATTAATGTAGATTGTTTATTTGAGTAAATTGGATTTGGGTTAATTTGATGAGCAATGTTTATTTCAATAATATAGACTTTTGATTGAAAAATTGGCAAATATGAGCTCAGTTTGTGACATTTTTAGATTTCTTTTGTAATTCTCTCAAAAGAAATATACACAAGAGACTTAAGCAGAAGTTTCCATTTGCTCTCCTTTTAATCTCCTTGATATCTAAGAGAAATAATTGAGATATTAAAGCAATCTGATCTAAGATCTCATCTCATTTTTATTTCTTAGGAGCTTACTGTATATATAATTAGCATGCTTCGAATGATATAATTCTGCACGTTTTATGAACATCAGTGTGGAGAAAAGTTCACATGGTCCTGATCATGAGTTTAGCACCTATTGACAAAGAAGTTGTTTTATGATCATTGTGATCAAAATAACAATCTACAGTTTAAGCAAAAGTCTGCATCTCATTGAGAAACAGTTGAGATATCAAAAGAGGCTTAATTTGCGATCTTTCTTTCTAATGGCTAAAACGACATGTTTTGTCATTATTACTGGCATACTCATTCATTCATTGATTTTCTGTCACAGAGTCAAAGTTTGTCGAAAGGTCTTGTTCTTTTAATTATTAAAAATCAAAACAAAAGAAAAAAGGGTTGCGCTACCATACCTGTCAGAGCTGGAGTGATGAGATATAAGTGAGACAAAAGGTTAGCAGGGCAGGGCATGTAGTGACCATTTGTCTTGCTGCGGCCATTAAAGCTCGAGGTCGGCGTTGGGGGGGACCGAGGTCAGGTAGAATGCACTTTTGATATGGTGATACATTTTGTGAAATCCGTGCAGAGTGAGAGGTGCCGGGGCTGTGGGAAGATTTTCTCTCTTTTGTGGTGAGCCTCTCAAGGCACTTGCATTGTGTCCTGCGAGCCTCTGAACGGGAAATGATTCCTTTAATCACTGGGTAAACTCGACAGGGGCCGAGTTCGGGCAGCGTGGGGGATCGGACACTGCGCTGAGTGCTGACCACCAAGCTTGCCCCCCCAGCAGTGTCTTTAGTAGTTAGGACAGACACCCTATTGGGGGGGCTCCAGTGAAAGACAACTACATACGTGACTATTCTGGAGACAAGCTAAAGTTAAACGTTTTAATAGTTGGCGGAAGTCAGTGGTAACCATTGTTCTTAGGTTCATATCTACCCAGAGGATTTTTTGGGGGGGCTCAGAGCTCCATCATAGCTTAGGACACATCAGTTATGGTCTCATAAAACCATCTTTGTCCCAGATATTACTCTGAAAATTGGGAAAAATAAAAATGAGAAAGACAGAAATTAGACAATTGACTTGCAGTAACTAGCACTACTGTAGACGGTCTCATCGGACGCACGCGCCTGGCCCAAAGTTAACTTCCGGTCTGTTCGTTTATCGGTCTGTATTAAGTTAATGAAATAACTATTAAAATTGATATTACTATTAATTTATAATAATCTTTATGGTATAATAATTGTATTAAATAAACAATTTGTTGAATTTTATTGTAAATTAATTTGATTAAATTAACAATTTGTTGAATGGGTTGTGTGACTTTTGTAACGTTTGTGTATGCTGTTGCTCTGATACCGTCTATATAAATTGTGTATATCTTAACTCATAATACAAAATTATTTTAAAAATTGAATTTGGTAAAAAAAACAAGTTTGTTCAAATATTTTACTTTTGATCAAAGACAAATTTGAGTACAGTCAGATATACTCTAGAAGAGACACATGTTTCTGTGTCACCAGAGAAAAATGACATTTGCTCTTTAATGTCACTGCTGTCGAAAAACTGAGATATTAAAGAGATCTCATTAGTGGTTTTCTTAATGAATAAATGTATAAATGTAACATTTGAACATTTGCGAGTATTCTTTTTAAGCATATTCTTGCTGTAGCCATTGTCACAGCAACTGGCTGTTAACATTTCGAAATAAAAGTTTCTTTAAGTCTTTTGTATGTGAGGAATTTACAAGATTCCCTTTTTCTTTTTGTGTCTCACAAAGAGTCCGGTGGTCAGTAAGAGTGAGAGTCAGACCTGTGCCCCATGTTTTTATGGCAAACACAGACCCCAGTGACATTTGGCTTGCTTGTTTATTTATTTTTTTGCCACTCTTTGGAAGTTGGATTGAAAAACACATCCTACTCATTATTGGTAGTCCTCCATTAGCAATGCACCATGCTCACATTTTGATGTACTATTACATATTTAACCTCTCAGTTGTACAACATGTAGGACTGTGGTCACCCTGTATATGGTCTCAGTCTTACGTGAGACCTTATAAAACGTCCCATGCATGCCTGCGTAGTGTCGATGACACGCTGCATTTTATGACCTCTGCACTCCCAATTGCTGCCATTACTGCCCCGGACAAAAGGTCCTCTCAGAAACGTACATATTTTCCCACATGCAAAATTGGAAATTGGAAACTTCCTCTCACAAGCTGCAAGGCTTTGTGCTGGGCAGTCATGAAAGGCCCGTCTGGTTGAAGAGGTGGAGTGGGGGATAGCCAGAGCTTTGGGAGGAGGGGAGGTCATGTGTGCGCTTGGCCTAAGGACTGAAAGCAGAGACCCTTGTCTTTTTGGATGATGAGGAATGTCCTTTGATGCAGACGTAAGCACCTACCACCGTCAGGAGTGGAAAAACCAGCTGATGAGCTGAACAGGTCATCTGGACCATCATCTTGGACGGTCTCAGCTGCGTCTCTGGGGGTTCAGTTAATGTACTAACCTTCTTAAAGGGATAGTTCACTCAAAAATGAAAATGTTTGCATTTGTCATTTCAAACCTGGATGACTTTCTTTCTTGTGGAACACATGAAGATATTTTGAGAAATACCTCAGTGCTTTTTTGTCCATACGATGGAAATCAATGGGTTCCAATTATGTTTGGCTACCAACATTCTTCAAAAAAGTCTTTTTTGGTATGTTTGGTATGACTTGAGTGTAAGTAAATTATAAAATAATTTTTATTGTTGGGTGTAGTCAAAGAATTGTTAATGTGGGAATTAACCTGAATTTCAATATTTCACCTTTCTGCATTTTTTAAATCACCAGTAGATACACAGATTTCTGAAGGAAGTTATTTTGGGGTAGTTGACATACATATATACTGTACATATGTCCTGTGATGTGACAGTAAAAATTGAGAAAAAGTATATATACTATACTAAATATATAAAATGCATAAGAGAGATTTAACTATATTTTTGCTGTCACACCATAGGACACATTAATTTGTTTAGACATTTCAAAAAGGTCCTCTATAGCTTTGAAATCTCTTTTTTAGCACCTCATTCAGGACCAATGCATGGCTATACATGTCATGGACTTTGTGTGGATGTCACCTTAATAATTGCTGTCAGTAAAACTGCTGGGCAGGAATGACACCATTGCAAACTGGATTTGCCATCAATGAAATCCAGATCTGGGGAGGAATGTATGGCATGGCTGGAGGGGCGGAGTTATAGAGGGATGTCCACTGACGGGGGGGGGGGTTCTTCACTACTCATTACCAGTCTGTAAATATTTACTCTTCCACATCATTACTTCCAAATCATCACATACTCGATCATGTATGAATCAGAAAGGAGAGGAGGAAATGAAAAATAAATTGTTGTCAGCGTTTTGTGACTGTTCATTACTCTCCAACACATTTTCTGGTGATGTGACCGAGGCAAATGCAGACATGGATTTTCTCACACATGCTTATTAAACTTATACCAGCTTTACCATTATGAAATGCGTTTTTTTGTTTTTTCATTTCGTGTTGTTTTTAAGTTATAAGGTAAATTCATTCTGTGTCGCATCTAATAGCTTGGTGTCTAACCTGGGTTCTCCATACTTCACTTGGTCCTGAACTTAGAGAAGAAGCTCATTTGTCAAAACTATGGAAGATGACCCAGCCTGGCCTATCCTGCATATAACATCCGCTTACTCAGTTACATACAATAGCGCTTAAGATATAGTCCGCGATAAAACCATAGGTGCTTCCCAGACCCCCGTAGCGAGCAGCGTCAACAGGGCATTATAAAGACAAGACATGATTGCATACGAAAGTTTTATAGAAGGTCTCTTTTCTTTCAACGTCCGAGCATGCTGGCACACAGTTTGGAAAAGGGGGCTACATACGGGTCTGGGACATTCCAGCAGCTCCTTTGGATTTAAAGAGGCTCGGATTTCAAGGTGGTCAAATCATTGGATTCTAAAAAGTGAAAGTCTAGAGTTACGGGTGAATGCCGGCATCTTCTTTCATTGCTGCTCTGGTGGCATCAGAGTGCCTCTGTTAAATAGCCCATAAGCCTATAAAAATGGCAGATGGGGTTTGTCAGGAAAGTCAAAGACCACTAGTAAAAGTGAACATGTTGATACTGTTTGGATAACCAGAGCCAATGATTCCTGGCTCATTGTCTGAGGCTCACAATGTCACTTCCAGTTGGAGCTGCATAAAATAAACAAGTGGGTTTTATTCTCAACACTTCAAAATGCACCACAATAATCACATTCATACGTTTTCTCTTAGAAAAAACCATAGACCGTTAATGGCTAAAGTCATGTTATGTTGTAACTAACTCTTTGAGCGTGTGAGTTCTAGGACAAAATGCCAAGCGTAAAACTGTCAGATGCATAAGGGATTTTATGGATGATTGAGACTGCAGTTTAACGTACTACGTTATCCTCAGGTCATTTGTGCGTCGTATGTTTCATGGCTATCAGTGCTGTTATCAGTATTCATAATGTATATAAACCGAAATGGGTATGTCTAACCCTTTATTTAAATAAGGAATGCCAGAGTCTCTTCATTAGCTAATACTATTGTGAATTGGCTTCATTGTCTCTTTATGTCTCCACCTCCTAGGATTTGAAGAAATTAGGCCTAAAGAACAGTCAGGGTTTACTGCAATTAAAGCTACAGTACTGAGCATTTATTGGAAACTATTGATTATTATTAATTAGAAAAGCCTCTAAAAGCCTCTGCTAAATGAATAAAATATGTAAATGTATTGATTATGAATTTATAGCTTGTTTCGAATCAGCTTCACAGAAAAAAATTCAGCATAATGTTTAAAGTTCCAGATGCTTTTCCTAAGCTGTTTTATTTAACTTTATCTTAAAGTTATGCATTTATATATGTGTCTGTACACGCCCAGTGAATAGGGGGGATGCGACTATGGCAACAAAATAAAAAACTCCACAATGATGGGCTGAACCAGATTGTTGAACAAAATTGTTATTTTGGAACGCTTAGGGCATAAAAACTTTAGGGACATTGCGACGTTGGGTTTACACTCAAGTGGGATCTTGCAAATCCAGATGAGCAAATGTCAAATTAGCTAGACACCCTTTTGTTTTATTGTCGTCTGTCTAACGGTACATGGTACAGTAGTGTGAAGCCTTGGGCTTGGGTCATAAATACCACAGAACCAGAACTGTAAGGATAGTGAGAATGATGAGAGGAAAAGCTCTGTAAAAGAAGCTTTGACATTATTGAAATCTATTCTGAAACTGTCAAGCTGTGTAAGATTTCTGGGTCTTTTCCAGGAGACAATTGCAATATTAACAGAATTTTAATCACGTTTACAAATCCGTATTTCTCAGTTTCGCGTCTTTCAAGGTCATCTGTCGTTTAATACCTTCACAACATTAATGGTAGGCCTACCTGTTTAAAAACAGTGAGATTTGCATAATTCGATTCAGATGCATCAATGGATTAATTAAGTTTGTGGCCACCTTGCTTTATTAGGGATCAAGGAATGAAGAAAGAAACTCCAGGTTGCCAATACTTTTGATAAAATCCTCCACCATAGGGAACAGAAGAGTTAAGGGCTGCATATAAGATAACAATAGCAATCGGTCATACTTGCAGACAGGCCCGAAACAATATTAGGCAACACAGTGAGGTTCTGAAAGATATTTTCCTCTGTTGTGAGATGACTCATTGGATCTTCCTTTAGTTTAAGGCAGAATAAATTGTTTGTATACATTCGAGACAAAAGGGTTGTGGAGGGAGAAAGAGAATGGCATAGAAGCTTGCGTGCTGTTGAATGAACAGACGATGACATTAAGCTTAAATAAATGCAGAAGTACAGCCATTCAGATTTAGCACAGCACAATCAAAGCATTTTCTTTGTGCGTGTGTGATTTGGACCGGGCCTGATCCAGCGCAACTGCTAAGCCGGCCATGTGAGAGCAGGGGGCACCCAAAGGGTTGTTCAGTTTAACAGGGGGACAGCTGTGGCCTCGGGCTTGTGTTGACATCATACACAGTACATTTCTGCTTTCCAAACCCTAAGCACTAAAATACATTACTGGTAACGGGAAAGTACAAACTTTTGAAAATGCTGTAAGATGGTATGCAAATATGGGGACTGTATCTGTGACCACTTTGTTAAGCACTGTTTGTCTGCATATGTGTTTAAAGAGACAAAAAAACTTTGTTGATGAAACATTTATGACTTGCTTTTTTCTGTGGAACACAAAAGAATATATTTTGAGAGATGTCTGGTGTCCATACAATGAAGGTCAATGGGGCTCGGTGTTGTTTGGTTACCAAACATTTTTCTTTTGTGTTTTGCTGAAGTAAATAAAAGTTGTACAGGTTTGTAATGACATGCAAATAAAGAAATAATTTTTCTTAATTTTTTCATTGTTGTCATTTTTGGGTGAACTATCCCTTTAAGCTTAAGCCTCTTGGTAATTGTCACAACACAGAATGTCAAAGAACTTCTCAGTTTGTTATAACACAGACCAACTTTAATTGTTACATTCATATGTTTAAAAACAAATGCACATATGGTACAAAACCCACCAATAGAATATTTTAATTTTAATATGTTTTGAGACATTTGAATGGGTAGTATTTGAGGCCTAGTGCTCTTACAGGCCCTGTTCTCTCCACCTTGTTCCCTTCTTTCCTCTTCTTTTCTCCATCTCTGTCTTCTTCACTAACTCTTCACGTCTTTTGCTTTGCTCTCTGGCATTGATTTATAATCTAAATGGCATGAAGAGCTAAGCTAAACTGAAGCCTAAAATACAGAGTGGTCTTAGCACCGTTAGTGGCTGACCCCCGCGGGTGACCCCCTCTCCTGGCCTTTGCAGGTAGGAGTTACTCTTATCAGTTTCTTTCACACATTCTGACAGAGACCCTCAAAATCCTGACCTTCATACTCACTATATGACTGCCAACTGTGTGGTTTGCAGTCTCGAATCAAGATGAAGCTTTTTGGGGTCTAATAGGAAAGCTCGAATTAGGTGCTTAGATAAATAGACGGATAGACTGGCTCTTAAACCATACCGCAAGTACATCAGATATATTTTATATATTTGTTATTGTAACTAAATGCGATTACGCCATTAACACAACCCATGTGTCGCAATCAAGAGCCTATGCGAGTTCAAAGACCGAGCCAGTTTTATCTGCCTCGAATATGCAATACAAACGAGAAGCTTTAGGGAATTTGGCCAGAGATGTGTAGGGCCTGTTTACAGAAAGAGGTTACTTTGTTAATGTTATGTTAAACTGTTTTATGAAATGCCCTTTTTACTTAAGAGCTCGCCTGACTGTGTTCTAGCTTTGTTTTAAAGCCTGTGTAAATCCTGGCGTATTTGCATTGACAAATGGCCATTGATTGTTTTAATGAGAAACCTTGCACACATCCGCAACAACAAAGGTACGGCTACGTGTGGACACAGGACTGTATCGAGGCTTCAGACAAATCCTGGCGTTTGCTTAAGGAGTCCCTGTGTGGTGGTGTTAATTGTCATGACTGAGTGTAAGAAAAGAGTCCGTCTCGCTGTGTAAATGAATGTGAAGTAGCTGGCGGTTTGTGAATGGGAGACCACTTGGTTAAAACGCTTTGGATACCTGAATGCTCCAGGCCCGTTAGAATTGGTAAACAGCGACGATGCTTCGGTGTCCATTGTGTCGATTACACGCTCTACAATTAGGCAAGGTTTGTGGGCTTGGTGCTGTGTTTACTAAAATGAAAAACATCCATGCATACGCAAATACCTTTAGATTCTCCTGTCGGCTCTCCAGATGGTCCACCTCCCATTCCCCCCTCCCTCAGCCAGGCACCATCCCCCCCATCGGCACAACACCAACCGTTCCACCATCTTAACCCTAATGAGCCAGCTCTGTCTGGCCTCAAAAGGAGACCCGTCCGGGTCATATCAAGGAGCAAATTTAAATGAACTGTTTGTGTTTCAATAGGTTGCCAGCGGAATGCGAGCTTCTACATTATGAGCACCCGCAGGGTGGTCTACTTGCTCCTTGAGAGTCACTTTAGGGGTCCTGCTGGGGCGCGGAGGCAGTTGGGGGTTGAAGGGGTGTGGGGATTGGAAGTTTAGGGTGAACTTTCAAGCAATTGTGCCGACTGCTTCCTCTATAAGGCCGGTTTATACTTCTGAGTCGGACCTACGCCTACACAGAGACACGAACCCTACGCCGTCAATGCAACGCTGAGAGCAAGCACTGTGATTGGTCTGCTTTAACCTCTCCCTCAGGTTACTTTACCTGCCGTTATCACTGCTAATGCTCCTCTGACAGTGTACACAACAAGCTGTTTCTTCTTCGGCTCTTGTTTTGGTTACACAAGTAGTACGCCTGCGGACACTGACTACTAGTGATCAGGGCCTGTCGTCGTGGAAAACGACGCACAAGGTTTAACGGAAACCGGCGCTTTGCCTACGACGTAGAGGCTATGGCGTAGGTCCGACGCAGAAGTATAAACCGGCCATTATTTCAACATTTTGGTCCCTTTTCGTGACTGTGCACAATCTCTGGGCTGTTTTTTTTTGGGGAATCTTCTTCAGTGTTAGAAAGGCCTATGATGACATGGTGCGGTTGCTAATTGTTACGGAGCGAAGGGAAGCTAAGAAAATTCAATTGAGAGGCACGTTGACACACATGTCTGCATATATATCTATATGTATCAGTATCTATAAGCAAATTGTTGAATTAATTAGATTAGGGCTCAGTTGAGTCATCTTTTTAGCTGGGACCATTTGAATACTTGCAAAGCTGGCTAATATTTTAATCCCGTGCACATCACACCCACACATGCACGCTTATTCACAAATGAACAATCTGTCTTCTGTAATCTCCTTAAAGCATTTGAATAACTGAAGCGGAAATACAAGAGCTGTATGATGAAACCTCGAATCTCCCAGGAAGTTGCACTGGCAAATAAGAGCATTTGCATGTCTGATCTGAGATTCCTCAAAAATGGTTCCAACTGCTAAATGCTGCATTTAAAGCTGTTGTTAGAGCGAATTATATTATGAAAAAATTGCTTGATGTGTGTGTGTATATATATCTATTATATTTAAATGACTTGTATATTTTAAGATTGACACATACATGCATTTTGGAAATTGTTGCGGTTTGTTCTTCACTTATGAACTACTGAAGTTTAAAAAGCAAAAATGTGTGCTTTTTCCTTATTTTTTGTATTCATTAACTTATAGACTAAACATAGCATAAGGGCATCCAGACTCAAATAAATAAACCTGAAACATTTATTTATAATATTCTTTGTTTGTTATGTATACGTATTTACATGATGTATCCAAATGTCTGAGAAGTGTTACTAAAAGATGTTTCGAGGGAAGTTACTGTAGCTGTCTGTAGGGTCTCACCACATGTAACACATCAGGAAATAACATGCAGGTGTCTCATAAAACACAAGTGAAGCATGTTCTACAATAGGAATGCTGAAAACACGGCTAATTACACTGCAGTCGACATGCTGTCCCTCACAGGTGGGCTGCAACTGTTGCTAACGGTTACAGTAACAATGGATGCATCCAGCGCCCCCAGCTGAAATACAACCTGAGATGTCCTGAGAATTTCAGGCGGTGAAGAACCAATGATGTTTTCTGTCACGGCACGAAGTCGTGGGAGTCTGGGAAGGCACGTCTCCTGTTTTCATTCCCAGAGGTTTCGATAAGGGTGAGGAAAGACAAACGCAGCAGTCGGACTCATCAGACGAGCACTAACTTAGAAGGGCCTGTGTCCCACAACACAGGGGTCGTAGTCTTTACTGACACAGAATAGCCACAGAAGTTCACCTAGAAAGGTGATATAGCCCAAGAATTTAAAACTTTGCTTAAATGCTGTAATTAGAATCTGTATGGACGCACGTGTCTGGCCCGAAGTTAACTTCTGGTGTTTGTTGAACGTTCTGGCTAGTGGCTAATAATATACCTAGTTATATTTAGTTTAATTTATGTAATATTAATTTATTATAATCTTTTATTATATAATCGTTGTATTAAATAAACAATTTGTTGAATTTTGTTGTATATTAATCTGTTGAATGGGTCGTGTAATTTTGTCGCTTTTAAGTTTAGCCAAGTTTCGGTTCTTCTACTGGTAACCCAAAATAATACTAGCTAGACATACTGCTACATAACCTGCTAGCTAATGTCATTTACTTGTTATTTCTTTTGCTTGTTAGCAGAAATAATCTGCAGGGACTCCATTCTTTGCGGATGTGTGCCGAAAGTTAAGTTTGGGCCACAAAAGCATGTGTGCGCAGTAACGTTTGTTTTTGTTGTTATGTTGTTTGAAACTTATCTTTGTGCACAGCTCACATTAAAATATTTATTATAAACTACTGTTGTGAATCAGAATAAGTTAAAGAGATCTTTTGTACTTGCTTAATAACTGATTTTATATTTGTTTATTCAATTTGTTTTTAATAAGAAAAATTTACAGACTGCAGCGTTAAAATCCAGCTAAAATCAAAACGTACTGTTAATGCAGTGAGATTTAGGGGAGGTTTCCCAGACAGGCATTAGACTAGTCCTAGACTAAAAGAAATGTTAGAGCTGTCCAAACTGAAAACAACTTGCACTGACATATCTCAAAATACATCAGTGCTTTTGTGTTATCTTAAAATGCACACAAGTATTGTTTTTAGTAAGCTATGTTTGTTAAAACGACTTACATTTCCCAATTAAACTAAGGCCTAGTCTAGGTTTAAGATAATCCCTGTCTGGGAAACCACCCCATAAAGTTACAAAAATGCCCAATAAATCAAAAGGGTTTATGTATAAGTATAAGTAACCTGGATGTATAATACAGAGATTACGATAGAGAGAGTCTAAATTTATGGATCGCAGCTTTAGGTTGACAGTATATCCACTTTTTAACAACTAGCTGGCTGATAAAGGTGATGAAACCTATTGCTTAAGTGAGATGGGCCTGTAACCGACCGAGCTAAATCATGAACTGACCTGACATTTCAGCTGTCCTGACATGTTAAGAGCAGTTATCAGCAACTAAAATACCAGCATAATCTGAGTTATTCATTCAATATAAAGACAAGGATTCAGTCTTACTAATGGACTTTTAAGGGCTCTCGTTCAGCAGTTCATCAAAATTTAAATTCTGTCATCATTTACTCATCCTCTTTTAAACCTTATAGATTCTTCTGCATTTAAAACGCAAAAGAAGATATTTTTAAGAACATAGGTCCTCATTGACCTGCATCGGTTGTGTGGTTGTCATACAATAGAAGTCAATGGGGTTTTCAGTTACCAACATTCTACAACATTCTTCATGTGTTTTGCAAAAGAAAGTCATACATGTTTAAAAGCGTAGTTCACCCAAAAATTAAAAAAAGAAATTCTGTCATGAATTACTCTCTTGTTGTTCCAAACCTGTGTACATTTTTTTGTTTGGTTGAACACAGAGAAAGATATTTGGACGAATGCTTGTAACCAAACAGTTCTTGGACCCCATTGACTACCATAGTAGGAAAAATTACAGTGGTAGTCAAAAGTGTAGGACAAGTCCTACTATGGTAGTCAATGTGGTCCAAGATCTGTTTGGATTATAAGCGTTCTTCAAAATATCTTTCTTCAGAACAAATAAATGTATACAGATTTGGAACAACTTGTTAGTAATAATGACAGAATTTTTATTTTTGGGTGAACTGTAACTTTAAAATGTTTTGGGGTTAACTACTGCTTCCTGGCGGCTTCTCAGAATCAGCAGGGTGCAAGACAACTGTATGTTTTTTCCCCTTATACTGCAATCTGCAACATAAAATGCAAAATGAAAGTTTGTCTTTGTGGGTCCTGCTGAATGTTCTCAGTGAAAATGTCCCAAAGTAGCTGCTGCACGTGCTTGCTGTGTGGTCACCTTCTCGAGCTCCGATTGGTCTGTGACTAGCCAATAGGAAAGCTGCACTTCAGAGCCATTCATGAAAAACTGAGCTGGACTTAGTTTGAGTAGCTGAACAAACAGGATGTGGCGTGAATGTTGAAGGCTATCACACCCCAGCACACCTTCCTCAACCGGCTGTTTCATTCAGCTCTTCATAGTTTAACTTCCTAGTATCTACTGAAGCACTTCTGCTTATTGCATTTAATTTTTATAATTTTTTTTGAGACAAGGAAAAAAACACATCCCTCTGTCTCTCTCTCTTCCTCTTTGAGCAAGCTCTTTTTCTCTCCCTCATGCAGTGAAGTCATTTTCTCTGCTGATTAAAATCATCTGTGTGCAGTTCCCACAAATTAATTGAACTTTTGTCTCAACCGTTAAAGATTTGGTTCACTTTACTGCCAGCACAGATAGAATATACGCCTAAATCTTTTTGTGATTTAACAAAAATGTCCATAGCTTGCGTGTTTCCAACTGCTTGCGTGTTTTACCAAAGGATGCATCTTTTGACATGGTATTCTACTTTGGTATTTTCTTGCTTTTTGGCATGCATATGCACTTTGTCACATTTCCGACTTCCCACCCACGGAATATGTGTGGCTGCTTGCACGGTATTTTCCCAGAATCCCTTTCACTACCACTGGAACAATTTCAAGTCAAGTATTATTTTAATGCTCTTTGGAGTTGACCTAGTAGGAGACACTTTTTCCCCTATAAGAAAGGTTACATCAAAATAACATTTCTTTAACAAAGTGTATGTAAATCGATGACACCTTTTTTCCGTTTAAGAAAACCTGTCCGGGGTGCATTCCATGTAAAACAGTTGAGTATTTTTGCAAGACGTGTAGATAGTGATTACATAAATGTCAGAACGCAGGCTTCTAGCATAATGGGGTTCGAACATGGTCCAGTCTTGACAGACAAATTTGAGGCATTATTCAGTTGTATACAGCGGTAAAGTGATATCTAGAAACATATCTTGGATAATGTAACATTCCCATCCGGTATAGCAAGTCTTTTCCCTGATTGCATGTTTTTTCATTGCCTTTGTAATCCTCATGACTGTTTACACTTCTCATTTGTGAGCTTTCATTGTTTAGCATTTTATTTAGCATTTATGAGCTTCTTTTATGCAGTTGCACCCATGGAAATCCTGGAGATGTGTGCTGGATAAGTAATGGGAATGAGGATTTTTATTTTTTGGAGACAGATGTTGTGCGTGGCTAAAATGACTAATTGTCACTCTTATAAAAACAGATGGAGGTCTCAGCAGGCAGTTTCCTGAAGATAAGATATTTAGTGTTATGGGATGTGGCTATATGTGTCTGACTGTGCATGTGCTGGGTTTGCTTGCTCTTACAGAACCAGTGCTTACAGCATCATTGTTGCTTTATTAAGATATAGCCTGATTTATTGTGCTGCTATAAATATACCATGAAGCAAAAACAGTGCGAACAAAATTATAAATAGCTCAGATGTCTGGGTCTTTTTCTATATAAAGATATTTAGTTGAAGCAGACTATTTTAGGTTGGTAAGGTCTGTTATGAGGCAATGTGAAAAATTAGGAATTTGTAAATTCATACATTCATGTATGAAACTTCATACATTTCTTTGTTCTGTTGAACATAAAAGAAGATATTTTGAAGAATGTAGGTAAGCAAACAGTTCTGGGCAACTTTTGATTACCATTGTAATTTTTCCTACTATGGTAGTCAATGGTGTCCAAGAACTGTTTGGTTACAAGCATTCCTCCAAATATCTTTCTCTGTGTTCATCAGAACAAAGAAATGTTTACAGATTTGGAACAACTCGAGGGTAAGTACATGAAGACAGAATGTTTATTTTTGGGTAAACTGTCCCTTTAAGTAGCAAAATGAAATAATGCCTTATTGTGGTCCTTTTCTCACATGTACAGTGATACAGCACTAATAGAATATTTAGCATACTTCATACATTTACATTTATGTATTTGGGAGACACTTTTATCCTAAGTGGTGTACAGTGCATTCAACCTATACATTTTTATCAGTATGTGTGTTCCCTAAAACAGATCCCATAACCTTTGTGTTGCTAACACAATGTTTTACTGAATGGGCTATTTGTTACATTTAGCACATTTAGTTAAAGCTCATTCTCTTAGATACTGTAGGTTTTGTTATAAGGAAATGCGGAAAAGAACATCTTTACAGATAGTTTTTACAGTCTTGTTTTTACTAATATACAGAAATGTACTTGATTGTGTCATCAAGATTTTAGGACATGACACAGCAGTATGCTAGGACATTCAGATGTAAAGTGAAATAAAGACACGTTGTCTTGTACTTGAGTCATGCATAATAATGCAGAACTAATAAAATGACATATACATTTATGCATTAGCTGACGCTTTTGTCCTAAGCAAATAAAGACAGGATTAGCATTTCCCTGGAAATAACTGTACTGATAATACCAATGTACAATGTACAAAGACGTAAAAGGTGTGTAAAGAAAAAACCATGCTCACATGGTCTGTTCTCTTTAATGGCATCATTATTGACAGTATCACACCTCCATATGGTGCAACTCTTTAAACTGCCAGAATTTCAGTCTGGCTGTGGATTGCCACATTCAGTCTCACTCTGCAAGGGCCTGGCAGGATTTTATTAGAACAGGAATATATATGGAGAAAGAAGGGTTGGGAAGTTTCTAGCGTATCATCATTGTTACCAATAAATATGCATGGCACTCATGAAACATGCTTTAGATTATTAGACATGACATCTTTGACACTTTGAAACTAGCTTTGTTTTTTAGGAGGTACCTTCATACAAAAGTTGCTCTCTGTTAAGTCTTTGTTTCATTAGGTAGCAAGGCGGCTTTTGGTTTTGGGCACAGCCAGAGTAAGTTTAGCACTGTGGCACAATATAGACTGGTATTATGTACTTCATAATAGATGCAAACCCGGATAGAAGCAGACTATTTTTGATCAGGTTTACTGGTTAGGATCTTGTCTTGAAAATCTCAGGCTCATGAATGGGTCTGGATGGTGAAATGGCCACACAAACACGGTTGGCATTCACCTGTCAGACTGCGTCACTGCTCAGCAGAGCTGATGGTACGAGCGTGGTAGACGTTTAAAGGAGCTGGGTGAGAACTTCGGGGGGAACGGGGTCATATTTACCATCAGGATCGGACACTGCGATGGCCTCACGTTCTGAATAACCTCTGGTGGGGGAGTGGTCGCAATGTGCTCCTCGATCCGTAAATTTGGGAACCTTGTCTATTGTTTCCAAACTAGGTCAAGGGCCTGTGCTATCAAAATCAATTTGAACTGCAGATTGATTGAAAAAGGAGGGGTGGTGTGGTTAAAAAAGTTCGGCTAAGCATATAGGAGGACAGAAGCTTGACTGTCCCAAGTTGCCATGGTTAATCTGCATCCAGGGATATAATTAGTGATGGTGGGCATATGGAGTGTATTATTATTATGTAACTGTATGGTGACCCCTGGGAAACAATATGGACTGGCCACTGTATTGTATGGAGAAATAGAGGCCATTGTGTGAATGCTCTGAGATGATAAATTAGGCAACAAAAGGTGATCATTGACATGATGCGTGTGCATATGTTTAGACACCCATTGAGAAAACTACACAAACATGTAAACGAAGTGACAGTTTTAAAACAGACATAACCCTATGGGTCTTCACTGGCTATACTTCAGAGGGTCATCCATGATGCATTGTTCTCTGGACAAAGGTTGCTTTTGTTTTAAATTCATTGATCATGTTTTGTATAGGGTTGTAATTATATGAGGGCACGGTATCTTGGGATACAAAAAAACATTTTTTAGTTATTTTGTAGGACTATAGGATGTCTATATATCTATATTTTATGTATCTATATCTATGACAGACAATTCATTATGAGACCATTATGACCTCATAAATTGTGACCCTGGACAACAAAACCAGTCTTAAGGGGCAATTTTCGAAATTGAGATTTTTACATCACCGATTGATTGATATATGGGATATTAGGATTGAAATATTGCTTTCCGAGGTACAACTATTTAAACTCTGGAATCTGAGGGTTCAAAATATTGAGAAAATTGTCCAAATGAAGTCCTTAGCATAGCATATTACTAACAAAAATAAAGATTTTATATATTTACGGTAGGAAATTATAAACAAAATATCTTCATGTAACATGATCTTTACTTACTGCAAAAACAAAATCGATCATTTTGACCCATACAATGTATTTTTGGCTATTACTAAAAACATTTTGTGATCTAGGGTCACAATTAATATATTTTCATATTAATATATATTTCCTGGTACAACTACAACTAGGTAAACCTCACAGTCTCCTCTCCAAAGCTTAAATTGTTTGACACTTTTCTGATATATTGCTTTGTTTACTGTACTTGAATAATAAATGATGCGCACGCTATGGACCACTGATATTGCCACAGCAGACAGTCGAAAACCCCGCCTACTGCTAATCTCCTTCTAATCTTGAATTGAGATAATCAAAGAATAAAACTGTAAGTTTGTGTTTGTTTCAGAGAGAACATAATCTCACTAAACCTTGTTCATTCAATACCCTGTTTCACCTCATGATCCCGGATTAGAGGGACTGAAACAGGCGCGTCCTTGCGGGATATTTAGAAGTTAATTGATAGATGTGTGATAATCGATAAGTCTGGCATCTGTGTAGTGGGATTAATTTTAGGGGACGTATTGTAATGATATGGGCTGCGATGAGCCAGTTTGTGCATCTGAGTAGAAATGAGTACAGTGATATTTCTAATTAAAAAAATCAATGTGGCTGACAGACACAAAGCCTGTGCTAAAATACTTCAATCTCCTTCAGTGAGCACTTTAATGCGATTTAATAGGTTCCTGCCCATAATGTAATTCATAAAGCTGCATTTGGATTAGCAAATTTGCTCGCTTAGTAAAATATGAATGAACGAATTTAGTAAGTTGTTTGCGTAAACAACATTTAAAACCTCAGCTTCTGTATTTGATCACTATGCACTAAAGTATGTGCACTGCAAAATCTGTATCTAAGACTTTTATCAAACCCTGTGCTAAGATTATTGTTATAGTCCCTCAAATCTATTGCAATAGAAACAATGAAGTGACTCCAGCACTATTTAGGGTAGAGCATATTTTTATTACACGCATCATAGTCTAAATATATAATTCTTTGTTCTTTGTTGTTACAGTGACATGCTATGTTATATTAGTCAGTTTTGTGTAGTCATTACAAATTCTCAAAGCGTAATCATTCTTTTAAAAGAATTGTTTTCCTCTGCCATTGTTAAACTGTTTAAAATAAACTAAGATCTGTGCTTGTGGGAAAAATGAAAAGTTACAATATCTTCACAATAGAAGAGATCATATAGTACAACTATATTTAAACTGAATTATGTGAAACGCCAGTGTATAGAAATGTATTTTAAGTAAGACTGAACAGAGTTTTATGTCATTCTAAAAGTTTTTTCCATTGTGATTTAGTTGATAGTATGAATATTTTAACTCACCAATTACATTTTTTTAATACTTTTTATTGTCTTTTTCCTCGCCATCATTTGGGGTTTGGCAAATGTTAGCTCTTTCTAAACGGAGTTGATGTCACAGCCGATGATGTTGAGGTGGCCATCTGTATAAACCATAAATGTATGAAGGAAGTCATAGGATGAGATCTTTCACCTTCCTTTGATTGTCAGGTATTGTTGGAACCGGGGAACGTAAACAGCAAACCCCTGAACGCTTCATGACCAAATGAATGCTGTTACTTATGTAAGAATGCCTCAGGATATGGAACATTACTTTTTCTCTGGTGTATACACAAAATTACTCATCTCTTTTAACAACAGAACTGTATTTCTGTCACCACATTTATCAGAGGTTTTCGTTTTTCAATACCCACACAATTTGGTGACAGAGTTCAATACAATTGAACAGAAATTCTTATAACTTACATAATGTTTAGTTTGACCTGCTGATGATGACTATCAAAAAACATTTCTCATGAAGTGTGTTACTGTTAGTTGTCACTGCACTGCCCTGCCATTACTTTCAGTTCTCATGAAGTTATTTTAGTTCCATGGAGGCCTTTGTAAGTTTTGCCCTTGTGGCTAAAGAGATGTAGACTTTTGAATCACTCCCTGCTGCGAGTTTGGTGCCATCATTAACGTTGGTTGGCCCATTGAAGACAACGGTCCGAGGGGGTCTGTAAAAAGGCCAGGCATTGTTCGCCCTGGGTGGGGTGTGGGCAAGAGGAATGTGGGCCGAACGTGAGCCATGCAAGGACTGAGAGAGAGACACCATTGTCCCCACAGCCACCCCCCTATCTAGAGAAGAGTAAGAAAGACAAGGGGTCAACTCTCACCAGCCGCATGTCCTTGTGGAGCAACGCCAGTCTGCACGGGACATGCTGAGGTCTCTCCAACGAAGGTCTTTGTGCTCGCTCCTTCTGTCGATGTTGTCAAATTATTCATTTTCATCTTGTTTAGTTCTAGGAGTTCAGCGTAAACAGGAATTAAATGGCCTCGGGAAGTATTTAAAGGTTTAGTCACAACTAAAGATGTATTATTGCATAGATAAGAGAACAAAAAACCATGTGGCATGTGCAAACAAATGCTTGATCTAACTTAACTTTTCTGGGCCGATTTTTCAAAGGACTTTTCTGTCCCAAGGTCATTTTGAGTAGATGTATGAAGTCAGTTTTTCTTCAGTTTACATCAGTGACCACACAGGTGCACTATTAAACATTTCTGTAGAAATTACAGGCAGCAGTTTGCCAGTAACTTACTGTAGATTTATATTTATCTAATTTCCTGGCAATAGTTTGTTCAAATATAAATGAACATTAAACATTAACAAGTCTTTATCTTTACAGAATTAAACTATAAAATAACAGCCTTATGCAAAGCATTCTGGGAAACCATACTTATTTCTAGATGTATTTCTAGATGTTTTGTGGCCATTCCAGTAAAATGTCTGTTGAATTTCAACAAAATCAAACCTCAAGAGTGACATAAAGTCATCCAACAGCAATGTGAAAGACAGCATGACAAGACACATGAAACTGTGATAAAAAAATAGGTTCTCACATAAAAAATATATATTAACTTTTCCTAAATACAAATATTATTGTTATATTACTTAAAAGTGAATATGAATTTTGCAGTATTTGAGATAAAAACAGAGCATCTTTTCTCTTATTTTAACCTGTTTCTCCGGTTTTTGTTGTAAATTAATGCAAACAGAAGCAATATATTTATTTGGGAGAAATGCTGTAGTTTACAGAATAAAACAAAAATAATTATTTCACTTAAACACATAACTATAAATAATAAATTCAGAAAAACTAAAAATGGCTTTTGATATAGTCTCTTATTTTTTGTTCAAATACTTTCCGTGACACTGCGGCAATGCTTCAAAAGACATGCAATAAATGATAAACACACGCAAAGACAATTAACAAAGAGTCTTTAGGGGTTCATTTTTTCCTCTGTGTCACCAGATAGGACACTAAAGCCAATAAGAAACAATGACACTGCTGGGTGTTGTTCATCAGACCACAAAGTGTGTTGTAATGATAAAAAGATTGTGTTGGGAGGACAAAGTTTGTTAAGAAAACATCCTCTTAGATACGACCTGAGGAAAAGTAGTAATACACCCAAACGTTGATCTCGCGTACCCTAAATATTTGCTCTCATAAACGTGCATCAATATCAAACGCATTTCCGTACGTTACTGTCTGGTCCTGCTTAGCAACCTGTCTCTTATCATCTTTGCATCTTTATCTTGACATTCTTATTTGTTTTCTTTCTTGCATCAGTGCCTGTGTGTATGCATACACAGTGTGCGTGTTTGTGGAGGTGAGGTTGGGAGAATTGTGAAAGGCCCTGGAGGTGAGCTAACTGAACAG
Organism: Oreonectes daqikongensis; assembly: GCA_026939265.1. Classification (NCBI taxonomy): domain Eukaryota; kingdom Metazoa; phylum Chordata; class Actinopteri; order Cypriniformes; family Nemacheilidae; genus Oreonectes; species Oreonectes daqikongensis. The sequence goes on along the minus strand of JAOTQM010000434.1, from coordinate 1,837,472 downwards.
ACGACAGGAGAGAGAAAACAGAAGAGTGCTTCCCTTCCTTTTATCATCCTCTAGTGGGAAAATATGTGATAAAGACCCACTAGTTCAGAAGCACCCGGACTATAAACACAGCTCACAGGCACAAAGAGCGAGAAGGTCAGGGGTCGCATAACACCAGGCCAGCGGAAAAAAAACGCACCAAGGAACTTTCAACAATGGCCAGGGAAAGAGCTTCTCTGAGGGGGCAAGAGAGAAGAGTAGAGCGGGGAGCATGTTACTGACAAGTGTTCACTTCACATTCTTCCGCCTTCCCAAGACGCCCCTCTCCCCCGCAGCCTCTTCCTCTGCGTCTCGTATCTCACTGGAACCATATGGCAGCGCAATTATCGCCCTTGAATCAGACGTTTGACGTGCATGCACTTATTTCTCTTAAGTTGTTCTTTTTCTACTATTTTACATGTTGAATTAGCAGTTCGGCAGTTTGGTATCAATTGTAAATCTAGGTATAGTTCATTTTACATCATTCCTGCAGACTACTTGTGGATTTTTAAGGCAACATAAAAACACACATACCCGTTGTCCCGCTTGAATGCACCATAAGTCGCTTTGGATAAAAGCATCTGCCAAATGCATAAATGTAAGAGGCCTGCTTCCACTAAATGACTGCAAGAAGGTGGACCTGTCAAACTTTATAATAAAGTGTTTGTATTTAGAATAAGTTTAGCAAGAAGCATGTTAAATAAAACAACTTTGCAACGCAAGGTTAAAAGCATTGTGTATTGTTTAAAAGCCGATGATCGTCTATTAGCATTATGCAGTGTGGCTGTCACTTTAGGGTAATTGTGCTGACAAGTGTTTTTGGCGCACAACAGGGATTGAGTCACTAGATGTGCTTCACGCTGCCCAGATGGTGGGGACATTCTGGCTGGCCCAGGCTGATTCTAAAGGGAGGGTAATGGGGATAACTGGCTTTTCCACCTGGTCGTCTCACCTCAAAAGGCAGGGGGGGAAACAATGGAAATTATACAGACGATGATGAAGTGGTGGGTTATTCACGTTATCCATCTAAATCCTCAGTGTCAGACACAGCCCAGCACGTGGAGTAGTGTGGACTGGTCACTTACCACATCCCTTCTTAATCCCCTTGGGGTTAGACCCGTGTCTTTGGCAGATGGGCCAGGTTGGCGCGTTCTGGGAACAGGGTTAGTGGTAAGCGCTAATGCTGTTGCAGATTTTTACCGTTGACCTTCGTGTTTAATCCTATTAGTGGCTGGATGGGGAGATGGGCATTGAAATTATGGGGCCCGTGCCCTGATCATATAGCTGATGTGAAGGGGAGACCCCAGTCCACAACCTGCCACTGGAGAGTCACACTCCTTTGCCCTTCTGACCTCACTCAGTGTTCTTATGCAACATGACGGGTCATGTGTCCTTCAATATAAGTATGCATCTGTGTATATGTATGCCTATATAGTTGTGAAAAAAATTAAGAGACCACTCCAGTTTTGTCTTTAATGAGCATTTCTAAATGTAATGTGGCTATTCGAGTCCAGTATCTGTTGAATTTCAACAAAAAGAAATCTCATGATGACATAAAGTCGACCAACAGCAATGTGAAAGAATGAAAGTTCAGAGACTTATTCCATCAAATATTCATTTTTGAACATGCATGTAAAACATTAGTACTGTGTTGTGTAAACATGAATATGAACTTGTTTTCTTTGCCATATTCAAGATCTGGAGACATTGCATAACATTTTGTTATTTTGACCAGTTTTTCCTGTTTCAATTGTCTGCAAATATAAAACATATTTTTGCCACTAAATGCTGTTACTATTACACAGAATGAATCAAAAAATGACATTTTATTTAAACACATAAATATTAAATTCAGAAAAACTGAAAATAATTTTGGTGTGGCCTGTATACTATATGTGATCATTATACATTTTACATCATTTCCTGATTCTGAATAGGCAGTTGCAACATTAATATTTTTATATGTATTTTGGTCGTTGTCCTTGCAAATGTACGCTGTGTAAGTTTCATTTCTCTTGTTCGTTTCTCCCACTCCACATTCTTTATCTTGGCACAGAATAAAAAAAGGAAGTTCACACCAAAATATGTTTACAATTCATAAATGTAACTTAAATTATTTTATTTATTTATTTTTATGTCCATAACAGGAATTGTCAAAACTTTCTCTATTGTTCTCCATTAAGAATTCTATATAGGAAATTGTGTTGCTCTTTTTTAGATATTGCCACATATATTTCAACTACCGTATATAATATAAGGTCTACCAACAATACATAACATTACAGATAGAAAAAACTGTAATAACCCCTGACATATTTTAACTTAAGATTTCATCATTTGATAGTTTGTGTAATCACAATGACTTCACAAAGTCTAAAAGGGAGTAACAGGAATGGCAGAAAAGGAGAAGCTAGAAGAAAAGAAGGATAAAAGAGGAATAAAGGCATGTGGAAGCGCTACACATGCAGACCTCATTTTAACAGGCGCTCTGTGTGTGTGTGTGTGTGTGTGTGAGCACATGTGATGTCACCATTGCACTGCTGCCAATTCTGCGAGAGTGTGTTAGCGGAGTGTGGCGGCCGGCCGGCCCCCCAAGCAGGCCGAACTGCTGGAAGAGGAACACAAACCTCATTTCCAAAAGTGAGAGGCAAGGAAGAAAGTAAAAACACACAAGCCCCTCTGATTAGGGCATGAGCGCAGATGAAAGGCAGCAGGGCCAATCAGTGATGAGTTAGGGGCACCCAGGGAGGAAGTGGGCCCGCCGCAGGCATTCTGGGCCGTCTAGTTGTTACTATTGAAACGGCTCCCAGAAACAGAAACAAATCATAAAAAACAGGGGGCGGGTGGAGTGTACGTTGTAGAAAATGTTATTATAATCAGCTATCATCTTTGCAGCTACATTGTCAGCGACGTGCTTTGGGAAAAAGTTCAACTTTTTTCTTTGCTCTCAAAAGGCATGACGGTCTTTATTTGTGCCTGTTTCAACTTGTTTTTTTAATGTTTGTTTAACATTGTGGGGATGTTAATGTCAGAGGTCGGTTTTTATTTTGACCTTTTTTCCCCACTTTATGCATTGTGCTCTGCGTCTTATGGCATCATTCAGTCATGAGCGATGCCTATTTGTTTTTTTATGTAACAATGTGGTCCTTCAACAATACACTAAGCCCAGATTAGCAATGGCGCATTTTATTTCAATTCTTTTCCATAATGCTCCAGAATTGCATTCAAATCTTTGAATGCAGGACTTAGGGTATTCACATATGCAACACATCATTATATGTGCCATGGGTATTATAGAGGAGTCATCTGTGTTTCTATATTGTTCTGATAAGTGGTTATGAAATTGTCATATTAAGTATTGTGATAATTATGGCCGTTTTTGAATGGCAATGCTGTAATTCTCTGTTCTTAAGGAATTTGATGGCCCATGAAGGTATCCAGTTTGCTGTTCCACGGAAGTGAAGGAATAAAAAGGACAGAGGCAGAGGAGACGCTTTGAGTGCGCACCGCAAAATAGTTGCGGGCAAACTTGCTTCTTGGACTGAGATTACAAAGCTGTGCTATTACGTTTTCCACTCTAGGATATGACCCCCCATCCCACAGCCAACACCCCCCTCTCCCCCGTTCCCAAACACTGTCTACACTGCTGCATGCACATGTTTGGTGGGAAGCTTCCCCTGCGTGTTTGGTGTTCCACCGCACTCTTAAACCAATCTCCCAGACAGACATTAAAAGGGCCGAGGATAAAAACGATATGAGGCGCAATGATTTTAATGGCCATGATGGTTTTCTCCTGCCACACTAGATGGATATGCCGAGGGATGCTGCCAACCTCCCAAACAGCATGTGTTGCTCTCTTTCATCTGGTTAGACGTCCACAGAGGCAGCAACTGTTTATTTTTTTGGTGAAATGGTAGCATTGCCAGACTGACGATAAGAAGCCTCTGTAAATGTGATTGTTTATAAGAGGAGTGCAAGCTGGCCAGATCTACCATTAGTATGAGATTTCAGTTTATTCCTTTTTCGACAGCGCAAGAATCCATATACATCATGCTGCCTTAATTCGAAGCACACTGCAAACGTTCACACTCAACGAAACGGACGGCAAACGTACGCAATTCGTTTCAATAATTTCCTTTATGTCAGTGTGCTTAGCGAATATCTTTCTTTGACTTAATCTTATTAGAACCGATAGATCAATGGACACATGAGCAAATGGCCTGGGTAAGTTGCAGACAAACATTAAAGACAATCAATACGGACAATGAGGCGGGTCCTTTTATCCTGATTATAGTCTCGCCCGCGAAAGCGTGACAGATTTTCAGAGACAAATCTGATAGGCACGTATCACCGATCAATACTGCATGAAGCAGAAACATGTCTGACAGGCAAGAACGCGGTCACCCTCACGGGAGGAACGTCGGCTGCTTTCTTTCCCGAAAACTTAGTCTCCGCCAGCATTTATTTGCGAGGTATGGATTACATAGGAATCCTTAACATCAAGCATATGAGTGTCTGTTTGCAATCCACATGTTTTGATTGGAAAACATGCCTTTGCAATTTTTTGATAAGCAAGACAAGAAGCTGCTCTGATTTCATCTGGGATTGACTCCCCAAAGCATAGCTCCACTAGACCGGATGATGGCTTTCACCAAATTGCCTCAAATAGTAGCTTAGCCTCTCATCATAGCACTAGACACAATTTAGCTCAGACTTCAATTGCAGTGTGAGCAACATAATGGGAGGGATTTACTAAAATTGAATTGCGGCGTTTATTTGCCCATGCGGCTTTGTTTTAGCACCTGATTCACTTGAAGGGATATTTCACCCAAAATTGAAAATTCTGTCATCATCTAAAATCCTGTATAACTTTCTTGCTTCTGCAGAACACAAAAGAAGATATTTTGAAGAATGACCAGAAAACCGTTGGTCCTCATTGGCTCACATTGGGTTTGTGTCCATACAATAAAAGTAAATGGCGACCAGCGGTTTTTGGTTACCAATATTTTTGTGCATTTTGGGAACTGTGACATATTAAGACAACCAAATGGGGTTTGAGACAAAACAAGAGTGATATCAGAGATTCCGAGTTCCAGCGAGAGGAAGTTTAGCACAGTCTGGCTTTAGTACACAACAGAGGTGCACATGGTTGTGTGACAGGTAAACCAGCCTCGTACCATCAGCCGCGGCCCCCACACCTATGTTTCCTCTTGAGCTGAACAACAGGAGTAAAAACATGTAGTGCTTAGACAGGATGTTACTAAAACACCACAGAAATGTACAAAGGCATTTGGCATCAAACCGCCACAGTTTGCAGTTACATGAGCATGTGCATCTTCAACTGCATTATTTAATTGCATTTGAGACCATCCACTATATCCACTACAGTGTATGGAGCATGGCATGTGAGTATTTGCACATAAAAAAATGTTATACTTTAAACGGACTGTAGTCTGCCAAATGAAAAAAAAAGTGTAAAATGCATTTCATGTGTGTTTGTGTGCTTGTTTGAACAATTTCCATGCATTAAAAGACCAGCTTTTGCAGAAAGCATGCTTCATGTGAAATACAAATACAACAGGTTTTTACACCAATTATACCTGAACTTACATTACAGGTAGTGTTCGCAGCCATTGTGTAACAAAACAGTAAAGAAGGAGGAATGTGAGAATACATACATTCAACAGGTCATTTTGTCTGTTGTCTGTACATGCTTGATCTGTGTGAACCAGAGCTTCTCTTTCATCGTACCAGACCTGATTAAGATTGTGCCCTGTGTGCTGCAGCAAATCTGAAACCACTTAACAGGATCCAGGAGCGAGCGAGCGTTTGAGAGAAGAGGAGAGAGAGAAAGGTTGACTTTGAAAAGAATGAAAAGCTCTGCCACCATTAGAAAGCCATACGATTCTATAGGAATGCTAGGTTTTGGGGGGGTTGGACGTGCCTCATTATATCTTCCCCCCATTTTTAGGTCCGCCAGGATATTGTAAGATTGATTGTGGCAGCCAGTAATAACAAAAGTCCGGTTTCTCTGGAGAGCCGTGTCTGTGCGGGCTTGTTTCTGAGAATTATTCACATTGATGTCATTGATTTTATTTTAGGAAGAGAGGAGAAACAGAGGATCAGAGAGGGGTTTTAAACACTTCTAAGGATTATTTTGTAGCTGTTTTCTCGCTCTACTGTAGGGGAACATGAATGTTTGTCAGTGGAGAAATGTATGTCTGTGTGGATGCATGAATATACGGTCAAGGTCCTGTTATAATAATAAAGGTAAACTGATGTCATGCAAGAGCTTGGCGCTCATTATTGTTACACCTATGGCAGTGGTTAGGGTGGCCAGCGCTAGCTTAACTCAGCAGGGCAGTAGAAGTTCACAGTAGCCCTGCTCTGGGGTCCCCAGGGGGCCAGAATAATCAGAGTATGGGGCCCACGTAGCCTACACGAACTGACCCTCCCCCAGCCATGGCTGAGTTCCCGCCCAGGTGGCATCCGGAGGTCATCCGTCCAGCCTTAGACGTTTTTGGCAGCAGCACACGGTTTTGAGGGCCCCTTTTTGGTAACACTGAGAACATTGGTTTAAAATTGGACTGAGAACAGGGGGGCGTTTTTACGTGAGGTTTATGGAAATTTAAAATAGTAATGGAGTATTTCAGCAATTATCTAAGCCATGTGTTTGAATATATATATATATATGTGTGTGTGTGTGTGTGTGTGTGTGTGTGTGTGTGTGTGTGTGTGTGTGTGTGTGTGTGTGTGTGTGTGTGTGTGCACAGGTTTATCTGTCATTGTAGGGTTACCATACGGATGGTTAAAGTCTGATTCAGTGGTCCCCAAATGGAAATGGATATTAAACATACTAAATGATGCTTATTTAAAAATGTACAAATGCAAAAAGGTTTCTGTGAGGTTTAGGGGTAGGGCGAGGGTTGGAGGAGAGTCATTACAGTCATTATGTCTATGGAAAGTCCCTACAATGTATAGAAACTTTCAAAGCAACAACATAAACAAACAGTAATGCCCATGCACACATATTGATATAAAATAATATAAATGAAATAAAATATAAATAGTATTATTAGCCACTAGCCAGACCGATTAACAAACACAGACCGGAAGTTAACTTCGGGCCAGGTGTGTGCATCCGATAAAACCGTCTGTAGAAACCGTGTATGTCTATCAATTATTGATGAGATTCTACATAAACTACATGTTAATAAATACATTGGAATTTAAATGTCCACATTCTTTTCAATTTAATTCTGGAAATAATTGGTGTTTTAAAAGTTTTTTAAATATAAAATGTTATAATAATATAACATGAAGAATAATTGTAAAGATTTTGCATGCTTTCTAGATCACTAAATAAAAAAGCACGTTTGTAACATTTATCATGTCAAACGTCTGTTGAATGTTGAACATTCTCCAATCATGCTGGGTTTGCACAGATGAAAAAAGCAAAAAGAAAAGCATAAAAAATACCAATAAATACAGAATTTTATGCTAATTATCAGTTTAACTTGTATTGAGTGCTGATAACTTATTATTTATTTATAAATTATTATTTAATTTCTTAATGGAAAAAATAAGACAAAACAAAATGTGAAGCTTTTTACTAGTAGTCTCAAACATTTGGACTCCACTGTATGTGTGCACATTAAGGGGGGACACCCTTAAATTTCATTTTCTTGTAACATACACTGTATGTATTGTGTAAATCCTGTAACATAATCTGTCTACCTATCTAGCAATTGTGCCAGTACGTTCAGTGGTGATAGACTGAAAGGGGCTTTCCCAAAGTTTCCTCTTTTTAGGCTGTGGACCAATTTTAGTCTCCAACTGAATCTGTAAATAAACACCCATTTCCTAGTTCAGTCAACTGTCTCGTTGTTATGATTTTGGACTAATGGACTTTTGTACCACTTCAGGTTTGCTGTGCTTTTCTGCTCAGACCCACCAACTAATGTCTGTGTGAAACCGGATCAGGCATTTTTAGCTACAGGCTAATGCTAGAAGAGATGTTTGGCATAGTTTTTCTCACTCATCTTTCATGCTGGTAGAACAAACAGAGAAGTCTGCAAAATATATGGTCTCTCGCTGTTACAACTCATTCATGTTTCTTCTCCCAAATGTTTTTCATTCTTCCAGAGATGCCAGTTGTGTCGGAGGTTGAAGGCCATGAGGGGGGTGCCTTCTCCCGGATTGTGATGGCTTTAGCTGCTGCTGCTCTGCGGTGCTCAACATTGTAAACGTCTATCAGGAGGAACTATAAATGCGGCTAAAGCCACAACTCTTTGTACACCAGAACACTTTGACACGGGTTAAACCTGAGAATGTCAACTGGTATTACATGCCAGAATTTTGTTGGACGTTTCCATACATCAAACCACAAAAGGTGAGTTTTGGAGGTAGACCGAAATATCTTCGCACACAGATTTTCAAACGCACACACACATTTTAACTACTACATTAGAAATGACGTGCCATCGTATTAAATGTTTGAAATTCAGAAGGCACATTTTTGTTATTCAGCTGAATTAAATCTCATCCTGATTTGAATTTGTGCCATTGGGAGGCATGTGACGCATTATGCATGTACGAAATGTAAAGGGAGGAAACCTAACCCAACCATTCTCACCTTAATCCTTCCAACTGTATGATAATGTCAACAAAACCCTGAAATCTGGCTTCTCTGGTTTACACATCCGTGTCTCCTGCCTGTGTTTACACAGTCAATATGTAAATGAATGTAAGGGTTTCACACCGGGTGACAACGGTTCCAATTAGGATGGTAAAAGAAAAACATGCAAACAGGCATTTCACTTTAAAGAGAGTCTCTACTTTTCCCCACGAGCAAAGCGTGAATGGCTCTCTCAGTTGCTCTGCATTACAAATGAATTGCCACTGGGTGATCGCAGACCTCAGAGCAGTTGGCACATATTAGGATGGCCAGAGAAATTAGACTATTTAAAGTTTAGGGCGGGACTATTTGAGAAACTTAAAATAAAGATGTTTTATTTAAGCAGAGTTCCTGAAGTTTTATGGGAGAGGATCCAGCCATGGAATGCATCTTTAGATCACTTTGAACTGGGGTGGGCTTAAAATCGCCTTAGAGAAAGTTTGTGCGATTCACAGCCAAAGGTCACATTCTCTGGCTTTAGACTGGAATAATTACTATTTATAAGGTTTTAATACCAGATCGACAATCTTAACTAACAACAATCCCATGAAAACAGATGCTCACACTCGCTATAGCCAAACATTCAACAGTGTTCATTGGAGGAAATGTAAAGAAACATATTTGGTACTAGGCAAGGCAAGGCAAGTTTATTTATATAGCACATTTCTTACACAAGGTAATTCAAAGTGCTTTACATAAAATGCTTAATAGAACAAAATGCATAGGACATCTTTAAAATGCTAAAATCACAAATAAAAAGACTGAATTTAAAAGACAAATAAACAGAAATAAAATTGATAAAAAATGTTTGCACATATAAAGAGAATAAAAACAAGAAAGAGAAATAAAAATGCAGCACAGTGCTCAGGTTGTAAATGCACAGCTAAACAAGTGTGTTTTTAATCTGGTTTTAAAAATGTCTACTGTTGGTGAACATCTGATGTCTTCTGGAAGCAGATTCCAGTTACGAGTGGTGTAATGGCTAAATGCTGTCTTGCCTTGTTTTGAGTGAACCCTTGTTACCTCTATCTGACTTGATCCTAATGATCTGAGAAGTCTGTTTGGTTTATATACAATAAGCATATCTGATAAGTATTTAGGTCCTGGGACATTGAGTGATTTGTAGACAGTTAATAATACTTTAAAATCAATTCTAAAAGTAACTGGTAGCCAGTGTAGAGACTTGAGAATTGGATTAATATGCTCAGATTTTTTGGTTCTGGTCAGAATCCTGGCGGCAGTGTTCTGTATGAGCTGCAGCTGTCTGATGGTCCTTGGGAAGGCCTGTAAGAAGTCCATTACAATAATCCACCCTACTGGTGATAAAAGCATGAACAAGTTTCTCTAAATCTTGGCTTGAGACAAAACATCTGATTCTGGCTATATTTCTGAGATGGTAGTATGCTGATACTAAAACATAATTATATAGAATATCTTATGATCAGTATTGTCATGGATAATACATTTTGTTGGATAGAAACCAAATATTGTCATATATACAACTTCTTTTTACATACAACATCAGAGAGAATCAGTAAATGATGAAAAACTTTGTCTGAGGAAAAGACAGACAATTAAAGTTATTGTCTTGTATGACTAAGTGTTAGTGTTACTTCTCAGATATATTATTGCTTGTATATATATATTCTGTATGTTGAAGTCCCTACCCAAAAGTCAAAATATTAATATTGTACATTTCAGTCTCTATCTAAACTTTCTAAATGTATGTGTGTTAAATTGACACCAAGCATTTTAGGGGAGGATGTTTCTTTGGTACCAATTCCATTAGCGTCTGGTGTCGAGGAAGATCTACTTTCAGGAGAGGAGCACAAAGTGTTCTGAGATTATTAACATAATTGGGATTACTGGCAATGAGGCTTTCTTGTGTTGTTTTCCTAATAAACACATTGTGAGCTGTATTATGGGCCGTAACGGTAGATGATTGAATCCCCGCGGTGCAGCAGCGCTCTTCTGCCGAGGTCCCAGCATCCTGCGGGCCTCGGTCCGGGAGCCGCGCTAACCTGATTAGCGGCATGTATCGCTCCTCTGCTTTGTGTGTATGCACGATGCGTTTTGTCACTGACCCAAGGAAAGGTTCAAATGGGATTACGTCTCCGTGAACAAGATCGTTTCTCAATGGCTGCTCAACAATCACATAGCAAAGCTAAAATGAAGGAGATGGTAATGAGCGGTGTTGGGGAGGGACGAACAGCAAGTTGAAATGCTGCTAGCTTAACCACATTTTTGCAGCATTGTGTAGATTTTCAGTACAAAAATACTTTTTCCTATACATTTTTTAATGACAAAACACAGTGTTACTATTTCGGTGTCCTCTCTCTTATACAAACTTTTATGTGAGTCGGTTCATGTTGGTTCAATATTATAGTTGAATATATTAGAATTGAATCATTTGAATTTCCTTAAGAAATTACATTTTTAATTCAGAAAAGTTCATCTTGATTTTATAATAGTAAAGTGTGGACGCTATTTATGTTTTTCCCATTTATATCACCCTACTTTGCTATAGATACCATGGTTAAACTATAGTTATTTTAGCAATGTTTATAATAGTTTACATGTGAAATATTTAGTTAAACTTCGGCCACTTTGTTTTTGAAGATTAGGTGGTGTATAAGTTGATTGATGTTGAAAGACCGGCTTAGACCAGCATGAATTTCCTGGCTGGTTTTTGCTGGCTAATGCTGGTCACTACCAGAAGTTTCTAGAGGCGGCCAGTCAAGTGAAGAAAATAAAATACATTCTTACATTGTAAAAATAATAAATATCATCTGATATATAACAAAATAATTGTCTCTTTAAATAGCATCAGTGTAGTTTGGTACTTTTTGTAAGTACTAGATAGCTTTACTGTAGTATACTTTAAATATTGCTTAAAGCTTCCAAAGCTCCAAATTCAGTGATAATGAGCCTGTCCGATGTGCTTCTGACATTCTTAAACATCTTCAAATAGACAAGAGTGTGAATTGATCAGCAGTAAAGACCCAGAAAGGCGCCTCGGGAAAAGAAAGAGAGAGATCAAACCTTCATGCCCTGTTATGGCTCATAAAGGGCACATCACAGGAGGAGCACATTGAGGGACGGTGTCATTATCTGAGATAGTCGAGATGAGGCCCTTGCTCGCTTTGAGTGAATATAAATATGCACATTCCCATGCCGAACAATAACCACAGCTCAATGCTTGCAAAAAAGTCCCAGCTTACAGCTGTCAGACCATTTTATTACGTAACTCGCACTGTACGGACAAAGTTTGCAGAGCTGTGCGAGGATAACTCTTATAGAGTTGTAAGGCACAGATGCACGTTTTTTGTTCCCCCGCGCTCGTACTATTCTATAGCAAAGAAAAATCACGAATGAGATCTCTTAAATATTTCAATAGTTAAAAAGGAGACTTTTGCTTAAGTTATGCATCTCAGATTTTTGCTCAGAGAAACCCCCTTTAATGGGCTTACTTGTGTTTATGAGTTTTAACAGCTGTCTCATTTGTGTCATTTTATTCTTTCTAGGATTTCAAGAGAAACGAGATCTCCATGCTGTCTTCTGAGGTATTACAGAAAATGCCCTAAACAATACAATGTTCCTCCAGGACAATATCCACAAAACATGAAAGGTAAGGTTTATGAGCGAAGTAATTATGCATAGCTATTGTCAAGATCGAGACCTGCAGGTAAAAGAGACTTTTGCTAAAACACAGGTGTTAACACAACTGTCTTATGGTAAATAAACCATGCCACTGAACACAGAATCGCGGTAGTTGAATCAATAGTTTAAGACCACAGCCCACGGCATGGATTTAAAGCAGTCACACCTAATACATGCATCCTGAATAGATCTGCTCTCATCACAGTTAGAAGGTGACTCATAATGTACATTTGCCATCTTTTATTCTTATCAAGGGCACCTGTACTTGACATATGACTCATATAAGCTTGTAAGGAGAAAAGCAAACACAGTCTTTTCACTGTTTATGCTTTGTGAAAAAAAAGTTGAGCAAACTTCCTTTTTTACACAAAGCAGGGACATTCTCTTTTTATATAAACCTGTTTGGTTTTTTTGTAGCCATGTGAATTATATTGAATTAAAATATTGCTTCTCCTGGAAGATAACTTAAATGCTGCGCACGGTATTTATCTATGGGAGTGAGATTAGGGCCGGTTCACAACGGAATTCCTGGTGGTTTTCAGGTTATTCAAATGGTTCATTTATAAACCATCAAGGAACAGTCTGACTTCTTCAGGCAGCCAAGGCAAAACTTATGCAAATGACCTGCTTGGAACGTGCCACAACTGCATCAACATTTTTATGAAGGGTCAAACAAAAGCTGGCAGTTCATGGTTCGCATTGCCTTTATTTTCCTCTGCGCTTTCGTTATGCCTGGGGCACATTTGTAGTGATGCATTTCCGAGGCTGCGCACTGAAATCCCTCTTCTAAATGAATGTAACTTAAAGAGAAATAATACACGTTTTATTTGCAGCAATTTTATAGAGGACTTTTTTTAGAACTTGCACTTTTATAGCTCGGGAGATTTAAGAAAGTTTTCGGTTGTGTTTCTCAGTTTTTCTGCTCAAATTGGTCAGGAGAAATAAAACAGAAAAAATACAATAAGAGTAAGAAGTTGTAAAATGATTACAGATTGTATAGGTAATATAATCTTGATTTGGGATGCAATGTTCACGTTGTGATTTTTAATAATATTGTTGAGATCTCTTCTGAAATTTAAGAGAGACATTTGTGAAATTTCAGGGTATTTTTCTCTACATATATTTCAAACGTTTCCATGTGTGCTCTATTTAATCTCATTGTTGTTTATTAAAAATAATTGATATATTAGAGATCTCTAATTTGTGTCCAGTTAATTATTTCCACACATCGACAGGGCAGGTGGCACCATAAAGCCTATTGTAAGCATCACAAGACATTATATTTTTAACATTTCTTTTTCTTCTCTTGATGTTTATGAAATATTGCTTATTTTGTTTTTATCCCCCAATTAAAAAGTAATGAGTAATGAGTTTAATGATATATGTAAATACAGTCAGTCTGGAGATGAAGAGGCTCTTGAAATATTGGGGGTGCAGACGGAAAACTATGAAGATTTATCAGGTCACCTGGGGCACACTGACAGCCTTTGAGCAGGACATTCAAATGGCTGTTGGGAGAAGAAGCAGGTGATAACGCTCTCCAGCCCCCTCTCTCAGCATGCTCATATTGTGTGTATGTATGTGTGTGTGCCAGAATGCAAGTGCTCTTTGTATGTCTACCTCAAGACAGGAAAAAAGAGGGTTACAAGGGCATTCAGAAGCAAATGAGCAGAGGACCAGCGTCCAGAGAGAAACACAAGTGCGGGAATCCACAAGCAAAAGCGAGGCGGGCCTGGGTTGCTTGTCAGCTTACTTCTTAAAGTTGACATACATGTGTGGTGCTATCTAGTTTAACTAACTCATACTACAGACGATTACAAAGCAACGACATAAACAAATGTTACTTTTTTACTTTTGTGGCCCAAACGTAACTTCCGATACACATCCGCAAAGAATAAAGTCCCTGCTGATTATTTCTGATGACAAGCAAAAGAAATAACAAGTAAATGACATTAGCTAGCGAGTTTGAAGTATGTCTAGTCAGTATTATTTTGGTTTACCAGTAGAAGAACTGTTACTTGGCTAAACTTAAATGCGACAAAGTTACACGACCCTTTAACAAATTGTTAAATTAATAAAATGAATAACGTATACCATAAAATTCAACAAACCGTTTATTCAATACAATTATTATACACTAATATATAAACATTATTAGCCACTAGCCAGACTGATCAGCAAACACAGACCGAAAGTTAACTCCGGGCCAGGTAAATGATAATATAGGGCTGTCAAATGATGAATCTCTATTAATCACATCCAGAATAAAATTTTGGGTTTATTTAATATATGTCTGTGTACTGTGCATATTAATGTTGTATTTATAAAAGCATACACATACATGTTTATATTTAAGAAAAATGTAAAAATTAATAAACATTTAAACATGTAAATATAAATAAATACAAATAAATATTTTCAAAATATATATAGGCCTACATGTATGTGTTTGTGTTTATAAATACAAAATTCATATGCATAGTACACAGACATATATTATGTAAACACAAACTTTTATTCTGAATGCGATTAATCGCGATGAATTGTTTGACAGCCCTATGATAAGAATATTTCTTTTCGGGTGAAATGTCCCTTTAAAATGTCAATAACGTCCCAGAAACAGTATAAAAGAGCAACTTCTCAGCTTTACTACGTTGAAACAGCGACTCAAACTTAAGCGAACACAGATTTAAGTGATCAAAGTGATCAGACTCTAATTGATGGCCTGTAAATCGGTTTGACAACTAATCTAATAAAAGGTTAAAACATCAAGTGACCACACATGCCTGCTTGCCATTCATTTCAGAAGATAATATCAGGCCCAGCATGGCAACAATATTTCACAAATTGCAACACGCTGAAAACTCGAAATGCAAATGGGATTTCAGTTTAAGACCACTATGGCATTGTCAGGGTGACTGGAAAACAAGATGGATGACACAGTTCCTCCATTCTAATTGGCTTTGAATGTTCTAATCCTCCATCTGCCCCTTTCGGAGGTGACAACGTAAACAACATTCCTGGTGGAACGTGAACAGTGGCGACTCTGGCCGAGAGAATGAGTCTGGCTGATCAATCAGCCAACATTCAGCCGCTGTAGCACATGTGTAAATATGGTCTGTGTGCCTGTGTTTGGTTTGGGTGTGTGTATGTGATGTCCATGTTTTAAGGAAAAATGAACTGTGATATTGGTTTAAATCTACAGCCTCCTTTGGCCGCATCCTCAGAGGAAAGGAAATGTTGAGCTTTTGTCCACTATGTTTGGTCTTCAGATGGCCCTCAGGGGCCAGTCCTCCTGGTGATGTGCCTTCTCTTCCAGGGACCTCTATTATCCCCGGGGTTTTCTGCCACTCTCAATGCCCTTGGCTTCAGTGCGTGTGAAGGCCCGACGCAGGCCACCCCTACGCCACGGCGGAACCCTGCTTCTCTCTTTTGCGGATCACTAAACAGGACAATCACTCTATCCATCTTTTCATGGGCTATTGTGGTGGCACCCTGGCTTCAGAAAAGGGTCCTTTTCAGTGGGGAGCGTTTTTTCTTCTCTTGTCCGATCTTTCCTTTCCTTTTGATGGGTTTTCTTGGAAGTGGGTGGGGAGGATTTTGATGGTGTAAAGAACCCCCCTGTTATTGCGAGGCCTCCGTCTCTTTTTTAGGGACATATCAAGTATATGAAGAGGAGTCAGGACTTCAAAGCTGAAGATGGACTTAGGGTGACAGTGACCTCCCCCAGCCCAGTGTTCAGGGCAAGATCAGAGGTCAGACAGTGAGGACAAATGGTGATGCATTTGCTTGCAGGCCTGTACAGATCATTTAGTCAAAATTTCAGTTATTCACACAGTTGTTGTAGGGTACATCATATTCATCGACTGAATACAGCATCAATTTTAGCATGCGACTTCGCTTTTTATAAATGGCATTTTTATGCATGCACTGTTTGTAAATGAGATTAGGTGAATTAGACGTATGTGACAAGCAAATACAAAGTTATTAGCATTCCTAAATATAGAATTGTGAGATAAATGGTCTCAAGCAAAGTACTGCTTTCACAAATCTCAAATCCTAATCTCATAGGCAAGCATTTGCACTAGGAGACATTGTCTGTGATCTGTTCACTGAAGAACAAGGGCCATTCTGCGGTGCAAGGTGACCCCGCGTGCCCCTGTCAACACCCACCCGGCAAATTACAGACTTAAGTCATACAATTATGCATATGCTAGCATGAATTCCTCTCTCGATATGAGGATGCAGCCAATGAAACGCAGGATGGCTGCATGTTGTACATCAGCGCACGTCTTGGCCCTTGAACTAACAGATACTTCTGGTGTCAAATGGTGGCCACGGGATAATGCTTCTTCTATGCATGCGCAATGCCATATCTCCAGGGACCAAGGGTCCGGGACCCTCTTATCATTTTACACAGGCTGGCTTTGTTGGGATGACCAGAACTCTGAACACAGACGTGGTTGAATGCTGATGCACTTACATAACAACCCCAAATCAACTAGCCTACTAAAATCCATTGCTTTGGTTTTCTATTTTTCATTTATTGTATTTCATCCATCCCTGCAAATCAACACCATATAGCATGCAAGTATAGTTTAACATTTACATTTATGCATTTGGCAGATGCTTTTATCCAAAGCAACTTACATTGTATTTTATATTATACATTTGTTTCTGTGTATGTGCAATCCCTGGGATCGAACCTATGACCTTGGCGTTGCTAGCGCCATGCTACAGGAAAGCTTGAAAAAGTAGTAAGTAGTTAGAAAGGGTGTGAAAAGAGTTGGATATTGAAAAAGGCAACTTTTATCCCCTTTGAAGGCTAGGGGCCTGCTGTTCTACCTCCTGCAAGGGTGTTGGGGAATCCATTTGCTTCCATTTGGCACCACATTCATCTTCTTCACCATTAGTGAAATAAAAAGCTAGCCACTGGGAAGGAGAGAAGGAATGGATCACAAAGAGGTTTTAGGGCCAGAGAGACCACAGGACCCCCTCATCAGACTTCTTGAAATTCTGTTAGTTGTGTTTAGAAACTGCGAAGAAGGGTGTTGCAGAATTGGTGTGAAATGGTAGCAGAATTAAAGAAACCTTGTGTATGTGTTATATCATCATGCTTGCTTAGCAAAAAAATAGGGAAACTCTTTGTCCTTCCTTTTAGCAGCAAGAAAAACAGATGAGTCAGAAATCAGCTGTGAAAGAACAAGCTGTTAGGACTTGAAAATACTGTGTTATGTCTTGGTGTTAAAACTGTTGTTGAGCCTGTTTGCCATTATATAGTTTGTCATGATGATTGTTTGTGAGACATTTTAGCTCATGGCCTGGTCAAAAGGCCCTTATGAACGAAGTCCTCCTTTTTTCAACACTGTGGATTCTCTTGTAGATTTTCTTTTAAAACAAACACAAGTAAGGTCTTAATTTGATGAAAGTGTTGATGTGCCGGTGTTCAGGTAAACAGAAATGACTGGCTTGCTGCAGGATGCAGGCTGGACATGATGAGCACTTGTACACCTAAGGGCATAGGACAAACAGACAGAGCCGAATGAGAGGTCATACAAAGTAAGGAAGGATAAAGAATACAGAAGGGAGAGAGCCTGCAGGTAAAAGTGATAGAGGTGTTTGATGACCCCTAATCTGTTCATTACATAGACACTAGCTCCATAAGAGTATTACATACAGTACATTTCTTTATTTTATTCACATGACCATTACATTGATGTTGTATAATACATCATAGAAAGCAACAAACCTCCCTGCTTAACCTTACTTTTTGAAGCGTGACATCTACCATGGACAAATTCTCAAAAGCTGTTGTGTCAAACCTGTATGACTTTTTTCTGCAAAACACAAAAGAAGATATTTTGAAGAATGTTGGTAAGCAACTGACACACTCATATACAGGTTTTAAGTGACATGAAGGTGATAAAATTATGACTGAATTTTCTATCTCTTTAAGGTCATTTAAGTGTCACATTTGCGTGTTGTATAAGGAATTGAGTGTGATGTGATGGTGATAATAGTGTGGATGACAAACAGGCGTAAATGCACAGGTATGAAGATATAAATATTCCATGGTTGGGGGAGGAGATGGGCTCTCATTGGCAATTAGGCCAACACCCCATTTGAATCCTCACAGAAGGACAGTGCTCCAGTGCTTTTGTTCCAAAACTTTTGTTTCCTAATCTCAGTGCTCACCAGGACCGAGTCGTTTGCCTCTAGGTAGCCAGAGAGAGTTATTTATTGTGCCCTCATCCCTACATTCATACGCAGATATCCACATTCACCTGAAACCTTCCTAATGGTTAATGCGCTTAACACTCTGCTTTGTGATATTCTTTAATTCTTCGCTGGCAAATGTATATAGATTGTTGTATGTCAAAACTCGTCACTTGAACTATATTTGTACATCAAAAGTAACATCTTAGATATTATTTAAAAATATGAATAATAGAATAAAAAAATATTTTCTATTATAATAAAATAATAGAAAAAAAATGTAATTTTACAGAATGTTTCTGTTATTTTCCTTTACAGATATTCCATGTACAATGTAAAAAAACCTTTCTTTTCACTGAATTGTAGGTTTCTGGGTTTTTTTTACTGAGTTTTCATGTAATTTTTAAAATAGGTGGAAAAAAATTACGAGAAAAACGTGGACCCGAGCTGACAAGACTTTTTACAGTTCATTTGGAAAATTTGGTCAAAAAGTGTAAAATTACAGAAATAGACTGCAAATTTACAAGGAAAATTTCATTTTAAATATCCTGTAATTTTACAGGAAAAAGTAGGAAGTAAAAGTATTTTGACCATCTCAAACATATGAGAGTTTTCCAGGTGTTTAGTTCCTTTTATTTACTTACATGTTTACTTACAACTGTTGTTTAAAAGTGTATAAAATGATTTTTAAACACTGCTAAATAATGTATCCATTGACTAAAACATGGCTCACCTCATTCTGCCCAAAGCAATTCTAAGACCGCAACCATTCCTAATTTCTAAATAAGGATTTTTTAAAGTAAATTTTTCACAGCATATTCAATATATATTCCGGATTTTGATTGACAGTAAGTCTGCTAAAACCAAATGATGGCCAATACACGTGGGGAACACTCTAGCTTAAGTTAAAGTGTACCAAGTGAAGGAGATTTTTTACTTTATTTGACGTTCACTATCATACATATTTATTTCATATTTGATGCAGCTCTTGACGATTAGTTAAAAGATAAAACAAGCTTTGTTCTGTCTCCATAGCCTATTTGACACTTTCAAAATCATTTGTAATAATTCTTACTAATCTATTATATTAAGTCTGAAATGTAAAAGCCTTGAAATCTTATTTTGTATAAGCAACACAGAACTTTATAGAAATATAAACCAAACTTTTAATGTCCAGACACTGTTGTAGAGCTCCTACAGAACAGAAGGATTTCCGATTGGCCAGGATCACTACAACTTCCTACTCGTTTACCGTATTCATGGTAATAGAAGTACAGTAAGAAACTCACATGGTCGGGCCTTCATTGTTAGCAACACTTCTGTAGCCCAAGAAACTTTTCTGCCATTTTAAAGTAATTATTCAGTGTTTATTTACTAGCTTTTTTTAAAGAGACAACTCTGAGGGAACAACTTTTAACAATTGTTATTGATAGTTTCATTTTATACATCATGACAAATATATTGTGAAAAAGTTTTTTTAACATTGTTAATGATTTAATAAAAAGTCATTAAAATCTAACGAAGTAATCCTGCTACTTTCTTGAAACTGTAGTAAATACATAGGCTACATAATTATTTGAAATATTTGTTTTACATGTGTGTTTCTTGTCTTAATCACATAAAAACATTTATATGTTGCGTGTTCTGAATAACGTGTTAAACAGCTCTGTATTGTTATACAAAATAATAATGTAATTTAAGTTATATTTGTTTTTAGACTAGACATAGATACTGTTTTGTAAACATTTTAAACGTATTAAAATAATGATGCATTAAATGCTTCATATACATCCCTAATGTAGGCTATTAAAAACAATGTCAAATATATTAAAAAGCCATTTAAGGGACTTTTGCTTTTTCTTTTATTCTATGAGACTTTAAAGTTGTTAGACACAACCACATTACTTGTTTTACGGTAAGTGTCGAGACAAGAATGTGAGGAATTTGAAAAGCTCCAATTCATCCTGAAGCGACAGCAGTGATGCAGTGAGGTGTTTAAAGGAAGAGCGCCCCTATTTGATCAAACCTGTATAAAACAAATTACAACAACTGAGTTTTAAACTGTGGCGAGATTATGTGTCCAAACTTCAGGAGAAACGCCTACCGTCTTAAAGAAGTAATATATATTTAAGGCGTCAGATGACATTTATTCAACAGTTTCTGACATTTCGTACGCGTTTATATACAGAGACTTTTTCCAGTGTAACATTTTTTATTGAGATGGCAGGGGTGACCTTAAGTTATTGATAATGTCTGCCGTGCGTTTTGTGTAGCATTGCTATATTTTCGTTGACGTTTCTTATACATTTACGAGACGAGATGAAAGCTCGTGCCGCAGTTCTGCCTGACAACTGCACTTCTCGCTCATTGGCTTAGGCTAATTTCTGCTTCCTACTTTTGGGGCAACACAAAGAAGTTTCGAAGTTCACGTTAAACTTTTAACACTGCGAACCACAATTTCGTGTCATATTTACGAATAACGCACGCCAGTTTTAACATTAAAAGCACTTGCGACGCGCAGCTTTGATAACTCCTGTCTAACTTTTATAACCACCATAAACGTTTATTTTGACCTGCGAGACTGACCTAAAACCTCTTAAACTCTTTCTTAACAGTTAATTCAATGAACACACACACACATATATATATATATATATATATATATAGCCTATAGTTCTGTGGATCTAATAAGGTGGCTTACTGTAAGCTTCTCTGGCCTGTAGGCTATAGGCTAGTTACATAGGAGTCGAGAGAGGGGCAGCTGAGTTTCTTAATGGGACAGCGTGCACCTTGATTTGGGCTATTATACCGCCCCCTACCAATTCTTACCAATACACATCTCCAGACCGCACTAGCCTGTCTTTCCACCCCCGATACCCACAACACCAGCAGCTTGCCCCCTCCCCAAAAAAAACCCTACACCCCCACCCCAGCCTACCCCCTATTGATTCTCCTTGGTCACTCGGAATAGGACCTCCTATTTTCATCCTGCTAAAGGAAGGACCCCAAACTCAAGAGCCCATAGTTCTTTAAGGTTTTTCCTCCGCCCTGAGCAGACTCCCCCTCGCTCTCTCTCACAGGCTCGCTGCTGCTTTGATCTTCCCTTAACAAGTCACGTCATAGGGTTTTGTCGGAGCTGCAGCGAGAGTTTTCAGAGAGCACAGCAGAGGCAGCATCCACGGAAGCCGTGTCCGAACTTAGATCCAATTCTTTTACTTTGTCATCGCTAAAAGTCGGACAACGCCGAAGACATGGAGCACCAGCTGTTGTGCTGCGAAGTGGATACCATTAAAAGAGCTTACCAAGATACCAACCTGTTGAATGACCGAGTTTTACAGACAATGCTCAAAGCTGAGGAAAACTATCTGCCGTCACCAAATTATTTCAAGTGTGTTCAGAAAGAAATTGTACCTAAAATGAGGAAAATCGTCGCAACGTGGATGCTCGAGGTTTGTTTGGGATGTTTTTTTGTGTGTATTACACAAGTTTGCCTCATGATGGTTCTGCTCATGCTCTTTGGACCCGAAGAACGGTTTTATTAACGTAAATATGTTTAAATGTTACAAGATTTCATCAGCATTGTCGCTCACCCGAGAACCATCTCACAAGAATACGCAACGACAATTATTATTACTATAATCTTTAAGTAAAAATGATATCACGAAAGTAATAATGGCAGACGTGAAGTTTTTTGTGCTTCCTACTTTCGTATCGTTTTATATCGCCTATTTTTTCCCATTCGGCCTATATATTTCGTTTCCTAGTAAACTAAAGATAATATAAATTAATTTAGTTTTCATTTCAATTTAATACCAATGTACACGTATGCATTCTCACTCGTGCCAGTAGCCTATTATACGCCATCTTTGTTGTCGTTTGCTTAAGTTTTTTTTTAATATTTCTAAATTCTACAATGGGAACATTATTGACATCACATGAGTTAAGGCGCTTATTAGTGTATCTATAATTCACAACTATCATTTAGATCTAAATTTGACAAGTAAACGTAATATTTGTGTCTTAAAAGTTTTGTTTCAGTTTGCCATAGCGCCTGCACGGCGCTATAAAAATAAGATCTTTTTCGACTTTCTAGCTTCAAGATGGTGTTCTAAACGGTCGGATTATATTCTACATCGATTTATTTGGATTTACAGATGTTTAACAGTACAATCTATGCATCGGAATAATTTATATTAATTTTTGAAATACCGACTACCATTGAATGTCGCATGCGCCTCGTTGTATATCGAGGCTTTATAATTCAGTTGATTTCACACAGTTTTACTCATGTAATTCGACAATTTTCACTTGTATTTAATAAAGCATATGTTCTGTAACATTTACATGTGTGTAAAGCACAGCAAAACAATTTTGGTATATTTTTAAATATTTTTTGAAAAGATGACGAACTAGGAAATTGTTTCCTGAACCTAGCTTAGACGCCACCTTTTTGCCTCTGAAAGCAACGACCACTAGCAGCATCAACAGATGATTGCAATATTTTTTATAGATTTTACAAAACTCTAGCTTGCTATCTAATAATTGCATAAATAAATTCTTTGTACCAGTCGCATTTGATTCGTTTATATTTTAACCCTTCGCATTGCACGTGCAGCTACTCGGCAGATGCTAAACACGTGGGATAACTCGATAAGATCAAAGCGTTGCAAATAAGTCATTCGCCTTCGTTCATTGAATTCATATTAGTTTGTTTTTATACGGTTTGCGCTTTCATAAAGCCAAATGCCTATGTGTTAGCTGTATACATGATGCACTTTCTTTTGTCTGCAGGTCTGTGAAGAGCAGAAATGTGAAGAGGAGGTTTTCCCACTGGCTATGAATTACCTGGACAGATTTTTATCGGTGGAGCCCACCAGAAAGACCAGGTTACAGCTGCTAGGAGCAACTTGTATGTTTTTGGCCTCTAAAATGAAAGAGACTGTGCCACTTACAGCAGAGAAGTTGTGCATATACACGGACAACTCTATCCGCCCCGGCGAATTATTGGTAATTATTCAATTACTTATAAAAAATATATCGTTAACGTTATATGCCTAAATAAAAACAATGCAGAAAATGTCATGTAGGCTAATTTTGTATGCCTATAGAATGAAATGCGCGATATGCTTGCATTGATGTTTGTGACTGGTTTAGACTGTTGTATAGTGTAGCCTAATGCCATTCTCATGCATTTGCAACAATTACAGCAATTTGACAAGTTTTTACATTTTAAGTGCCCGTTAATTGAATGTAGGCCTTGCGTGAGTGTGCACTGTTCGACATCTCCATCTAGCGGTCATAGAGTGCAACGTTTTGTCCAATGGAAAGTCGTCTGCGCTCTTATGTAAACGTGCGCCTTTCTCTATCTCCCTCGCAGCAAATGGAACTGCTGGCCTTAAATAAACTGAAGTGGGATCTAGCCTCCGTCACACCACACGATTTCATTGAACACTTTCTCGCCAAACTGCCCATACATCAGAGCAGCAAGCAGATACTGCGCAAGCACGCCCAGACATTTGTGGCCCTCTGTGCGACAGGTATGTGCCTACATAAATATTTCTGTGGTTCTGTACTGTTGTGCCTTGTTTGTATTTTCTTTAAACGGGACAGAGGGCCGTGCAAAAAGAGGCGAGTAGGCCTACTGATAGGCCATACCTCACCCGAGTACCGCCATCGGCCTGACTTTTATTGCAATGGAAAGAGTCATCTTTCTTGTCCTAATTCCTCACTCGGAGTTATTGTAAACCACTTTGAGTCTCTGCATGAGAGAGGAAGTCTGTTTCCTTTTGTGGCGATTGCTATGACTGCACCGTGGCTCCTGAGGAGCCCTGCCTGCTTTATGCGGTATTTCTGCGCATGCCGCGCTGAGAACCAGAAGAGGAAGCTGTTTGCTGACATTTTCCTTGTGAAAGGGCCTTTGTAACCTGATATTTTCCCTAGATGTCTAGATGTCCAGGTCTCTGATTAAGAGCATGTGCTCAGATGTTCGTGATGGGCAGAAAACCTACTTTTTTCGAGCTTTTTATTGTATGACAATCGGTTTATCACCTGTGTGTAAAAGCCTGTATAGTTGCAGGAAGGAACTACTGCTGTATATTCCTCTCTTTTTGCCCCCCCCCCCCCCCCAATTTACATGGTGGGTATCTCTAAAGCTCGCTCCCCTTTTATGTTTATGACCTGCATTTCTTTGGGAAGTAGCCTGGGATGTGAGCCAGGGAGAGTGTGGTTGGACGGATACTGGGGGGGGGGGGCGCCGTTGAATGAAATGAATGGGTTGGGGTGAAGGCTCCTGTGCCTTTATGCTCAATTTGTCTTGACAATTGCCCTCTCATCTGTGGGCTAGCAATGGTAGACAACTTCCTATGAGAAAGGCAGTTGTGTCTCTCTATTCAACATGTGTGGGCAAAGCGGAATATAAGGCAGGGAGGCGGCTTTGATTTATAATCTCCTCTTATTGCCAAATTCAAACAAATGTCTGAGGAAGAACAACATATGTCTTGAGAAAGTTTTGAAGTGGCGGACCGTGTTGCAGAAGACATTAAAATCACACAAACCCCAGGATTTTTGTGCACTTGCCCCTACGTTCCACCGCAGCGAATGTGGGTGTATAAAGGCTTGATTTATTGGATGTTTGGCATGTGAGGGTGAGAGAGCTACCGTAGGGGGTATTTGGAGCCGGCCCGGGACCTACAGCAAAGTTCTCTGCCTCCCCCCGAATACCCAAAGGCTTATAGCCCTGGTGTCGGCCCCAAATGTCACGGACTGTCCCCTACCAACCCTGCACTCATTATAGTTTAGTCATGCTATGCTTTATTATGACCTCAGTCCCCACCCACAGCCGCTCTTCCAATATTCCTTAACCCTCTAGCTCTATTGTTTCTTGTGTTTCATTGATTTTTTTCACGAGAACTAATAAGAGTTGTTTTTTTCCAGATGTCAACTTCATCGCGTGTCCTCCCTCCATGATCGCGGCGGGCAGCGTGGCGGCGGCAGTGCAGGGGTTGTACCTGAAGAGCAACGACAGTTCCCTTTCATCACAGAACCTCACCCACTTCCTCTCGCAGGTCATCAGGAGCGACCCTGTAAGTGTGCCACCTTTAGCGTTTCCACGGAACCGTTTCGTATGTCCCGTCGTCGTGCTAACCTCCCTTTTCCCCTACAGGACTGCCTGCGGTCGTGTCAGGAACAGATCGAGTCCCTGCTGGAATCTAGTCTCAGACAAGCTCAGCAACACAGCATCTCCACAGAGACCAAACGGGTGGAGGAAGACGTGGACCTGTCTTGCACACCCACAGACGTCAGAGACATTAACATCTGAGCGGATGGCATTCCACGATGAATCTCCTCATCTTTGTTTCTGTTGGGTATGGGCTTTGGCCGAAAGCTTTATGGGACAAGAGGGAAAACGGTCTCCCCCATGCACCCCACCATCCGACCAATACCTCGACCAATCGCAATTTGCCCCTCAGCGCGCCCTGACTGTTGACCGCTGGAGTGGCATCCCTGCGGTTTTGATGATCGGGCTCTCGCCCACCAGGATCACCAGCGGAGGACAGGGATCGAATGGAAGTCTTCTCTCTATTGATCCCTCTCTTTTTTTATGCCTTGAGTCAAAAATTAAAGACAGAAACATGGTATAGGCTATCTAGGATTTTAAAATTGCATTAACAACGCCAGTAGTTGTGACCTGCCTTAACTTGTCTCTACAGAGAGAGAGTGGGGTATTTTTATTTTTCGAAGTGTGTCAAAAACTATTTTTAAAAGAGAAGAGACGTTATTTGTATGTTTGATTTCGTTCTCTCATAGATAGCACGTTGTTACACTTGCTAGAAGTCCTGCTTTTTCTGCAGTGTAGTCGTTGTAAATACATCCCCGCTTGCTATGCGTTTAGTCACTTTATTATAATTCCTAGACAGATTCCCTAACAAGATTCTCTTCTCTTCCAAAATGGTTTATGTAACCTTAGTATATTTTTGTAAGCATGTATTTTTGTCATGATTTAGACAGCTGTGGATTGCCAAGGGTCGAAATTAAGGCCAGACACAACCATTCCTTCGAATCACTGCCAATAATGTATAATGCTATCACTGCCGTGACACAATAAGCTTATCTTCTACCTTGCGGTGCGGTCCACAGTCTGCCTTTTTCTTTAGATTCGTGTGTTATCGAAAACCATTCCATTTAAAAAAAGAAAAAAGCACTTTCAGTCCGTCGTTTGAGGCTGACTTTTACAAAAACAGAAAAAAGAAAGAAATCCGCGGTTGTTAAAACAATAGGAGGAAAATATGGAATGGTGAAATAGACTTGTGTTGTCTGCAGCATGGAGCAGGTATCTTTATCTATGGTGTTAATTGTCTGAAAGAGTGAGCGTGAGAGGTGGACATTGAGAAGATATCTGTTCTTTAAATGATGTCTGCCGCGATCCTCCCGTGTTCCGAATGGACGAACGCTAGAGAACGTTTCAAAGTGCAATTCCACAGAAGCTCGGGCACCTTATAGCTTCACATGCATTCAGAACGCTAGAAACACTATTGGGAACTATTTATTCTTATCTGTTCCCCCGTAAGGCCAGTATGTGTGGATGCCCGAGTGTACCTATGTTTGAAGAATGTGTAATGACTCGCTAGTTGCTAACTTGTGTTAAACTAAGATTGACAGAGAAACACCGTAGTTAAAGTTGATGTACTCTGGTCTAGAAATTTTAGAGTATAAAAAGCAAACAACAGTAGATTTTGCACAAACCCAGAGATGTCAGTTTTCTTGTGGATCTCTGGAAGGGGAGGAAGATGAAGAGGGATGTTAGAGACGGCAGAGGGAGACAAAAAAGGGCGACGGCTGGACATCAAAGAGTTAAAGCAGAACTGAGAAGATGTATGAAACAAACACACACACACACACACACACACACACACACACAAAAACGAGGAGAAGCTGCGGAAAAACACTCCTCTTATTTAGCTGCTATGGAGGGATTTCCAGCAAGAATGAAACTTTCATGAGAAAACAACAACAACAAAAAAAAGAAAAAGACATGCTTCTTTCTCTTGTCTTGTTTTGCTGCTATTTTTTTGTTTATATAAAATGTCAATACAATGCCATGTAATAGGTTTTAATTTTCTCATAGAAAATTATGATATTATTGACAACTTTGGTTCTTTTGGTAGTTTTTTTAATGTGATCAATTTTTCTTGATGTGATTTCTACGCTATGCTATTCCCAAAAAACACAAAAACCCCCACAAAAAAAGCAGATGAAAAAATAGACAAGTGTTTCTGTTTTACCCACAATACCTCAATACTACAGTGATTTAGCATTGATTTAGTCTGGGACTTTTCTTTAGTGCTATTTGTTTTACTTTATTTCGTTTTGTGGTTATACCGTGCCTGTTAGTCCTGTTGTAAACTGCAAATGTAAATCATCATCATCATCCTACTGGGTCCTGATGCGAGCGAGTAGAAAAGCACATTGAATGGAATTGGTGCCATAAACATTGACTCTTGTGAGTTTTTTTCACAGTTTCATTAAAGGAGACTATCTACCCACTAAAGCCTCTTCTAGCCCATCTTAATGAGTTAATGAAGCTTTTGTTTAAATGTCACCATTGTGAGTTTGTGACTGCCATGTGTACTTACAAAGCCATAGGTTTGTCTTGTAGTCATGTAACACAGTGCAGACAAAAATGTCTGCTTCGAGACGTCTCAATAAATGTGACTCGGCTACAATCATCAGTAACGCTTCCCTTGACCTGATTTTTTTATTAGCCCATTAACTTTGGGTCTATGGATCCGCATCTTCAGTTCCTTCAGGGTTCTTTGCCTGGTTGTTGAATAGAGAGGAACCTAAAACAGCCACCTTTATTTTTACTTTTATGTACATTAGTCTATAACATGGTGCTGCTATATGTTTGCATTGAGACTAGAATACGTTTCTGGAAGAGATGTGGCTATAAGCTAGCTGTGGTGGTGGAGGTGATTCAGGACCCAGGGGAAACAATTATATTATCCTCTGTAGTATCAGGAATCTTTTGTTTTACCTCAAGACAAAAATGTATTGAATGATGAAATCCAGCATGTATTGGTGCGATACACACACACAAGAGACTGCCTTGAAATCACTGAAATGATGTGTGTGAGGGGTCTTTACTCGTGAATGTTTAGGGGGAACAGAGAAGGGACTGCATCCACTCACCCCCTCAGTTTAAAAATCGTATCCTCGTGTCTTAATTCTGTTGTAAACAGAGCCGCAGAGTCTGTTTGTTTAATATGGTATTCATTCGCAAGGATCAAACTAAAATGTGATCCTGAAATACAATGTCATTGTTTGAGTTTTGTGTTTTTATTTTCGCAAACTGGTCACTGGTCTGAAATGCACAATCTTTCCTTGCTGACCCATCTTAGCCATGAGGTTACCTAGAATAAAACTTTAAAAACCAGTTGTCTAGTCTGATTTGTATTTTTTTGTGATGATGATGTTTTTGACAGCCTTGTAGTCTTTTGAAATCAAATCAAGTTTGTCCGAAACACATTTTCTGAAATAAAAATACTTTAGTAAAAATGTTTTGGTTTGAATAGAACATTCATAGAAACTTCAAAACTTAAAGGAACAGTTCACCAAAAATTCAAATTTTGTTATTATTTACTCACCCTCAAGTTGTTCCAAACCTGTATACGTGATGAACACACAGAAAGATATTTGGAAGAATGCGTATAACCAAACAGTTCTTGGCCACCATTGACTACAATTGTAGGGGAAAAAATGCTTTGTTCTGTCGAACACAAAAGAAGATGTTTTGAAGAATGTAGGAATGCAAACAGTTCTGGGGCACTTTTGTAATTTTTTTATGGTAGTCACTGGGGTCCAAGAACTGTTACAAACATTCTTCCAAATATCTTTCTCTGTGTTCACAAAGAAATGTATACAGATTCAAACTCAAAGGTGAGTAAATGATGACAGAATCTTAATTTTAAGATGAACTGTCCCTTTAAGAAACTTTAATTGCTTTAACCTTTAATGCAACTGATGTGTTACAACCTACTAAGTTGCAAAAAAAAGTGAAACCAGTGTAAGTAGAGGAAGTGAGTGTTAGACAGCAGAAGTGGGAAAGGACTGGTTGGTTGATAAATTAAATGCTTGGTGCTACTCTTATTGTCAAAGTATGATCTGTCTTCAAAACAGACGGTCTTTGATGTTTTGTTTTGCCACAGACAGGCCACCGGTTATCAGAGATGAGACTGCAAGGCAGAAAGAACTCGGATTATTTCACGTACCTCCGTTACTGACTGAGGTTTGAGATAATACTGTGTCTTTGGCCTTTGGCATGTTGGTGTTTGTGGTTTCAGAGTTAGAAGCAACATTGCTCTCCTCACACACGCTGTTTCGAAGTCTGCTTCGGATGTGTTATCTTTCCAAGACCGTCTCGGTGTTTGCCTTTTCAACATCTGACATTGTACACAGAAAAACTGCTTCTTCTGGGTCGTGAGGTTGTGTGTCATTGTGATTAAAGATCAGGAATGGGAACTAAAAGGTGCAGGTTCAGACACTGAGAAATGGTCCACAACTAAAATAAGTATTAGTTGCTGATTAAGTGTCAGCTAACTGACCAAAAAAATATGAATTTATACAATGGAACAGAATTTTACACAAAAAATGTTGTTTTATTGTTGCCATATTCACTTTACAGCTCATTACATTAGAACCGAAATATTATCTTACAGTATACAGTATGTGACTGCTATAGCCTAAACTAGAACAGCCTCCCTCGCGGCCACACGCCACCCCCCACCCTCATCTGACTGAAGTGGTCGAAGCTTTCTTGTCTGTGCCGTGAATAGGAATTGCGCATTTATCATCCACATCATGAACCATGCGAGGAAGCGAGCGGCTCGAAGCTGAGATTGCAGCTTGTGCGAGTGTGTGTGTGTGTGTAAGGGAGAGAGTGGGGGGTATGAGGCACCAGGGCAAAAAAGGGAGATACTATGCCACCATTCAACTTGGGGCCTTTTTCGAGTGCCCGTCGGTTACATTTGTCACGTTCCTCTTTCATGTCACCACTCGCCACCTGCTCCTGAAATTCCTGAACATTTTTTGAAACCTTCCAGCGTCCTGCTTCATTTTCTCGTCCCCTCCCCTTTCGCTGGCCCCATGCACTCTGTTCCACGAGTGAAAAGAAACCAAAGAAACACGGCTCCTCTAACTCTTTCACAGACCCAGCCCTGTCTTACACCCCCCCAAGTTCAGATGTTCTTCTGTTCTGCATGTGGAATTAGTCTCTCTCTCTTTCTCTCTCTCTCTCGCTCGCTCGCAGATGCACAATATCTCAGAAAGATGATGTATCATTTATAGATCGTGGTCTGAATAGAAACACCTGACTATGAAACCCTGCTTTGTTCTGTTTTTTCTCTCTCTCTCTATATATTATTTTACAGTCAAGACACCCATCAGCTTTCTGAAACAAATGTTTAACACCTGTGTAAATATAATAGAAACTACAGAAATGGCTTTATAAGAAATTATTTCTTAGAAAGGCTCTTCCAACTGTGGTTTAGGTGTTGGGCACACTGTACGTGGATATCAGTGGTTCAAGTTGTCAATTGATACATAAGAAGATCTTTGACAGACACCCATAATACTATTTCATAAATCCCAGAAAATATGTGCCGTAGCAGCAGGGCCCACAGTGTCCGAATGGAGGTCTTCAGGGAGGATTGAGGTTTTATCTGTCAAGCCTCTAAAGGTGCCGCCAGCGGGCCTAGTGTTTACCTGCTGCTGCCCACGGCGTAGACCAGCTGCCATCTCCAAAACCGTCCTCTAATATGCTGCCAACTCTTGTCCGTCTGAATTCTGAGCTGCACCTCAGACTTTAAGTGCACAGGGAGCAGAACAAAACCGGAGCTCGTCGCACAGCCCTCGGCCTCTCGCTGGGGCCCCATTGCAGCATTGTTGCTGCCACAGCAACTGTCCCCATTCTGGGCCCAGCCAGGAGAGGGGAGGAGCATCATCTGTCAGGACACCGCTGACCACCCGTGAAACAACACTGAGGAATTTCTTACGATTTGGGGAAGGTTAACCAATAATAAAAGGTAACTGGGATTTCTGCAGACAGCAGGTGTGTGCATTTATAATATAAAATATAAAACCACTACATTGTGAGAGCAGGGTATAAAACATTTTATGTACATTACTTTCAAATGTAGGTATTTTTTTTAATGGGGAGGCTACTAGCAATGACAAACTCATTTAGGCATTAATTAATACATGCAGACATTTTAGAATAAAAGTCATTTTATTATAAAGTGTTTTATTATACAACAAATGTCATTAAGTAGAAAATTCACATCTATTAAATGTATGAATAAAAATACTAAAAACATTTCTTTTTGCAATATGCCACAGCCATGCCCACACATCTTGGAGATCTCATGGTGAGAAAACCCCGCAGTACTTGCGTCATGCCAGCAGGCGGCGCCACTCGCAAGAAAAGTATTCTTCAATTTCACCACAAGATGACACCACAGCACTGTTGTACATACAAGTCACTTCACCATCATAATTTTTGAAAAGGCTAAAATATTTAAATATATATATATATATATATATATATATAATTTATTTCAAAATGGTCTTCTATTACTGAAATTGAGCAACAAATCATATTTGTGCCATTTTGCCCCAGAATATGTAACTCTAAAAACACACCATTGATCAAATCCACTCTAACTTTTCCATTCTGTGTTCTGTTTTATTAACCATTCCAAAACAAGGTGATGTGTCGACTCATCCACATCTTCACACTGTCTCTCCTCACTACTGGCTGTCAGCAGATGTCCTCTGTGTTCTCGAGGCCGCAAAGAGTTTTCTTCCAAAGATGTTGAAAAGCTCTTGAAGTCTCAGAAGGACATTTCTGTCGATCCCTTCACATATTCTCTAAAGTCTGTTGACACATTCAGTAAAGAGCAAACCTGAAGCGAAACGTGTTAGGTTATTATTATATGATCCTGTAGACTAATGATATGGCTAAAATAAAAAACCGTACCTGTCTAAACTTGGCACGCATTCTTTCCATGTCCTCTTGAAGTTTCTCATACTGTGGGTCTTCATATGGATATGTCTGAATCGCTCCAACCAAAGACTCCATAGCTTTTAGTCTCTTCCTAGGAGAAGATACCCGAAAACTTAGCTATTACTTTGTTAATAGTGCTGGACTTTTTTGGTATTCCCTAAAGAACATACCTTGCTTTAACATCACTACTGTTTTGAAGGAGACATTTCCACGCAACAGCAAATCCATAATAAAAAGAAACCTAAAAAAAAAATGGCAGGTGTGTGTTAAGATCTAGAACCTCGTGCATTCACTTTTTAAGTTTCAATTTATAAAAAAAGAAGAAATAATTGTAAAACTGTGCCGTGTTCTGTATACACGTTTTATAAAATAGGCTATATTAGCATTTCTCATGCAATTTATTAGCTTATTGATTTTAATCAATTTCTCTTTGCTTTTTCATTTTACTTTTAAATTATTTAAACAATTTTGTACTTAATTTTTTTCTCTCAAATAAACGCAACGGCCTGGACTTTTACGAAGGAGCGGGAGAACACAGACCTGCCTGTTGTTTTCCAGAAGTTACTCGCATTATAGGCAAGTGCCGTCGACACTACGTACAGCTACAGAAAATACATTAGATACACGAAGATGTCTCCTGCTATTGTCCTCGAGGTTGGATAAATCATGTCTTTAATATAAAGGTACAGAATCTGTACACTATATGTGTGTATTTCACCTCTGCACTCAGTTTTGCCCCGTGCAGACGCCCGTGATTTTTGCCTTCCATGGTTCCTTGTCGAATTCCCTCTTCAAATCCTTCTTGATAACCTTCAATATGAAATCTGAAACAAACGAGAATATGGGATTGTACAGTATCGACTATACGTTATAAACACATTCAGCGATTCATCTGAGAGTAAGTGTCTGGTTTTACCTGTTATCCGCCATTATAATTGAGTCAAACAAATCATCATTATTACACAAATAAGCCATTTTTACATAAATCAATTTATCTTTCAATACAAGTGCTTTGCTTGCAGATAGTTCCTGAATGTTTCTTCTTCGTGTTGATTGCGACATCGATGTGTTTGAACTACGCCGCTACCTTCTGGTACAAATACTGAACTACACTAAAGGCGCTTACAGATTCTACTAGATCAGTGGTTCTCAAACTGGGGGATCCAAGATGGATCCAGGGAGGGGGCACAGATTTTGTGGCATTTTACGAAATATAGATATTTTATACAATCAGACAAATAAGGCCACCAACCAAAAGAATTGTTGTTCCAGCATTGTATAACTGAATATGTTTTTGATTTAATAAAAATTAAGTTTAATATAAGTCTATTTGGGGGCCACAAAGCGATGCACCCTACACGAAGGGGGCCTTATAACAAAAACGTTTGAGAACCACTGTGCTCTTTGACCATATTACTTTATTTAAGTTTGCGGTGTGCTTTGTCTTTAAATGTTTCGTTTTCATTGTCAGTGTCTGCCATTTCATAATTATTTATACAGCTTTTCTCCATTCAGCTTTTATTTACACTCAAGAAAGAGGATTATTGAGACTTTATACAAGTGTGCTGTGTAAGAATAAAAAACATGTGAAGGACATTACTAAATGTTATAAATAAATAATAAGAAAAATATTTATAAAATTACACACAAAAATAGAAACTTCTGCCTAAAAGCATTGCAATGCAACTATTAAAGCATTAATACACTTATTAAATATATTAATATATTTCATATTTTATAATATATTTATAATTAGGGCTGTCAAACGATTAATCGCGATTAATTGCATCCAGAATAAAAGTTTGTGTTTACATAATATATGTCTGTGTACTGTGCATATTAATTTTGTATTTATAAAAACAATCCCATACATGTATATATTTAAGAAAAATATAAAGTATAAAAATTAATAAACATTTAAATATAATTTCAATTATTGGTAAATAATTACATCAAATACATCTAAATATTTGCTAAATATATATAGGCCTACATGTATGTGTTTGTGTTCATAAATACAAAATGAATATGCACAGTAAACAGACATTTATTCTGAATGCGATTAATCTTTTAACAGCCCTATTTATGATATAGCATAAAATACATTCAAAAGCAGATTAATGTCACAGTAATACTCTGCAGGGCTTTTACAGTTGAATTAATTATTACTGTTTCTATATGCTTCAGTTGTCTGCCTGTATGTACTACAGATATTCACTGGGCAGCACAGGTTTTATTTACCTTCTGAGAATGCAATTAATTCATACACCAGTAGAGGGAGCCACAACATTGCAAAAACTTTCCTGTCCACATTGGTTATTAGTAAAAAGCATGAACTCGTGTTTTACAGTTGCATATAGATGGCATTATCAGTTTGTCTATTTAGGGGGGAAATGTATACAAAGTTATTGTTCTTTACTCTTAATAATAATGTATTGTCTTCGTTTTATTAATATTCCCTACCCACTTTCAACTGAAGGCAGTAAGAAAATAAATATTATTTTGTGCATTGGAAAACAGAGGGTAAAAATGTAAGACCACTGCACGGACTAATGACATATTAAAAAAGAAAATATATTATTCTGTAGAATGTGTATTCACAGTACATTTTATATTATGATATAGCAAATAGTATCATTTTAAACAATATCCAGGAAGCAGGGTCATTACAGAGACATTAAAAAAATTAATAAATACAAGCTGCAGTTGATACAGTATTATGGCTGATATATACTGACCCTCAACATGTGGAGTGAAAGCTTTTGTATGATAGCACTGCATGTATCACGACTTCATGACTGTGTAAAGTTTGCCATTACAGGGCTCTTGAAAGTCTTACCCTGTGCTCTGCTTAATGGCAGGACTGATTTCACACAGTCTTCTGTTTCTGCATGAGAAACTGGACCTTTCTCTGGGTCGCTTCCTCACAACATCCACAAATGATGGTTGACTGCTCATCTTTTGTTGAAACTGGGACTTTGGATCACTATTTGGGAGATCTTTCCAAAAGGGTCCATGCTGTCAATTTGAAGGCCCAGCTGAAGGTCGTGTTCAGGGTCATTGAGAGAGTGCTGTTCCCCTGATTGATGGTTATTGGTCGCTTCCTGGGATAGTGTGTTCACCATGGGAAGAA
Source organism: Oreonectes daqikongensis (assembly GCA_026939265.1). Lineage (NCBI taxonomy): Eukaryota > Metazoa > Chordata > Actinopteri > Cypriniformes > Nemacheilidae > Oreonectes > Oreonectes daqikongensis. The sequence goes on along the minus strand of JAOTQM010000434.1, from coordinate 1,801,709 downwards.
ACTGGGAAAGAGTAGTTCCGTCTTTGTTCTTTCCACCACCCAAATTCACCAGGGCTCCATGTTTGCCTGAGATATAGATGTTGTAGCCATCTGGCAGAATTCGTTCTATGAACGAGCAATCCTCTTGCATGTAGATGTGCTATTAGAGAAGCAAAAGAGGTAAGCATGAGAACTCATATGTATGTAAAGAGTCACAATGTGGACATCTCATTGCCCAGGTTCACCTGCCCTGCCTGTGTTTCCTTGATAGCTGTTTGCAAACCACATACAGGGGCCAAGGTTGTCATTGCTGTTTCTTTTTGATGAGGTTTTAGCTATGCAAACATACCCCGCCATGGCCAAAGGTTGCTTTTATGAGGTTAGTCAAATCTGCATACTTGAGGAATTTGGTGGGAATCTTTTTCCAACTAAGCACCCGACCAACCACAGTTTGATTTATTCATTTTATGCTCTTCCATTTTAATCGGATATATTCATGGGATCTTTTTCAGTTCAGTATACAATAGCTTTTTATTTACGTGTGTATGTGTTTAAACTCTTATAACCCACCATCTTGCCCTAATATGATGATTTTGGCCGTAACTTCGGCTGGGAGGAATGAACTCATGACCAGAGCATATGTCAACAAAAGCAGATGTCCGTGGCGAAATCAACTTGTCTACACTTTCCCAGTCATAAAGGACATCACTAGGTGACCTTACCTTTACAAGGTTATCTATGACGAACATGTGGAGTTCAATTATGACTGGTGAAACTTAAGCCTATGCGTTTTAGCATTTAAACTTGTTACAATTGATAATATCTTATCATCAGTTATTGTTGAATAATTATACACAATGAGTAACACATTGTTCTAAATACCAGTAGGTATCACTAGTTAAACCTACCGATCCATATAATTTTCCATTCCTCTTCATACAGAGAAATCGAGAGCTTGCAACACCTTTGATGGCAACACAGCCTGTATCCACCGGCCATATCTCAACCAAACCTTCAGGGAAAAATAAATAAGATGTGTCATGAAATATAAAATAAATTAAAAGTTAGGAAAAACGAACAATTTAAAATAGTGGTGTTTTAACAGACTTGATGATTGTTTTTGTATTTTGCTTTTAATTCAGATGCATTTAATGTGTTGTTAAAAGTGCAGAGCAAAGCCTATGGACGACGTGTTTTAGGGACCAGTAGCTGAGCGTTACAAGTGAAAAATGAAGATACTGAAGGATCATGATGTGTGAAATATGTTTTGTGATTTTTACGTGAAGAGTGTCCAAGCAACGACGACCCTAGTGAATGCACTGATCTGAGCTTGAAGTGATCACTTACTGTGAAGACTTTGCACGTGCGATCCAGTTATTTTCCCGTCTGTGTTTACTTGCAGATGTAAACCGCGTCTAGCTGCGTACAGATGTCGATGCCGGACAGGTTGTCCCCAGTCATTTGCCAAATGTGGACCAGAGTCGGGCACCGGGAGGCTCCTCGCGCCGATGCCGCATCCCAATAAGGTGACTATGATTACGCAGAGCATTATATTGAGTATTATCTGTAATAGGTTAATCCTCTCTTCCAGATATATTACGCCTGCGCACACTGTCGTTCCCGTTTGTTTCTGTGTTTTGGCGTAAAGCTCCACTAGCCTTTAAAGTCTTCTCTTATCAGATCAATCGATAACCACTTTCCCCCTTTGGCAGTTCTGAGAACAGGTTCATAACACACCTTTATCTACATTAACCAAGGCTTCTTAAACTTAAATATATAATGATATAAATATAGTCTATTAGGGAAAAAAGATGTCATTTGATGGTGAAAATTCAAATTTAATGCCTATATTATATTTGATCACTTTCCTTTTCGAAAAAATATTTGATGCTTTCTAAAAAACATTTCATTCTTTAACGGTAACGTATTTAAGAAACGTGAAGTTTGTCTTGTCTTGACAATTTTTATATTATAGCCAAGGCAATGAATCCGTTTTAGTTTCTAAAAATCTAGCTCTCTAGGAATTACCTTGTAAAACCTCTCATAATATCAAATGAACTATGACGATGTGTGAACTTTTTTCTGTTTCTGTTCTGAATCAACGAACCCACATGATACTCACTGCATTTACACAGAAGTTAAAAAGTAATTTTGAGTAAATATTCTCATTCACGAAAATGCGCTTGCTGTGTGGAAACGGTCTGTATTTTCTGTAAATTATATTAAAATTGTCTAATGCTGATATAGTAGTTAGTTGTATGCTTTTGGTGGTAAGTCCTCGACTCCTCTATATAAGAGATGTGACAAGATTTTGAGTTCAAAAGACTCTTGTTATCATAATGGTTAACAGGAGATGGCGCTCGTAATCTTACTATGAGTAAATTTTGTAGCTCGATGGGATTTTTAACCCATAATTAAAAGATAATTGTAATTGCCAATATGTGTTAATTAATGTTAATGGCATAATGTTATAGCTATCCTAAGGATAAAATTGTATGAATATCTTTCGTCAAAAGTTTAATTCAGTTTAGAAAAGGCATTATGTTATGAAGTTAATATGAATATTATGAACAGTCTGACAACAATTCTGAATATTCAATGGTGATGCATTTATTTATAGATTTTTTCGCAGCAGTTTTAAATGTGCAAAATGATCTCATAATTTCTCAGACACAACAAAAGACAGATTTCATTATTATAGTGACTCAATTTTTTCACTTTGAAAGCCATACAGCTTAGGTCACAATTTAAGCAAAACACCACTGCAGTTCAACAAAGTGACGGAAATCTCGAATGTATGCCTCCTAGCAAGTTCATTCATCTTAAATTTTTTCATGAATGAAAGATTACAGCTTTCATCAGTCTCAGTGGGCTGTGCAAGTCAACATAGTTATGAGAAAATGATTATGTAATGTAATGCTGCTGACCCAATGGACCAAAGGTCTTTGTCTGGATATATTTTGTAATGCTTCACATTGCCCCGTAATAAACTCTATTCTGGGGAGGCAGGAATGTGATCTTGTGACATCTCAATACTTATTTTAATAGTGTTATGATCGAGAGAAGCATTGCTTCTGCACAAATGTGCATGCTTAGACATACAGTAGTGTGTGAGCTACGTGGGGAGATCCTCTGGGAACTAACAGTGATGATGACATGAGTGTTTACCTTTGAGTCGATATTGCTTTATGACGCACAGCAGAGAAAAATACATATTGCCAGTGTACACAGTTTGACCTCTTTTACTCCAGCTGCTCTGTTTATTGTGTGAAATTTTAAGTAGAATGTAACAGTTCTGAAGGCAAACATATTGTAGTATTTGGTGGTTCTGCCATGTGTTCATTTCCCATCACATTTTCAATCTTCAGTCACGCTTTGACTGTAATATTTGGATTGAGTTACCAATTATACTGTGTGTGTTTCTGTAAAGTATTTCTCCAGTGTTGGGATGTATTGGGAATTGCACCATGCACTTGTCTTTAAGAACCACGTTGAAGAGTTGCATTGCTAAAATATAGTGAATATATGAAAAATGTAATCTTTTCATTGAACTTTTAAAGTGTTATTTAGTTAAATATGTATTAGCAAAAAACATTTCTGAAACCGCTACATCTGCACACAGATTTCTACTTTGCTTATCTGTTGCCCGCTTGTGGAAAACTGAAAGTGATAGTTCACCCCACAATTAAAATGTTGTTATCATTTATTCACCCTCTTGTCATTTTAAGCCTGTATGATTTTCTGTCTTCCGCAGAACACAAAAAGAAGATGTTGGTAACCGAACATTTCTATTGTAAAACCAATGCAAGTCAATGGGTCGTTGTTACAGCATTCTTATCTTCTTTAGTGTTCTGCAGAAGAAAGTCATACAGGTTTGAAATGACATAAGGGTAAATAAATGATGACAGAATTTTCATTTTTGGGTGAACTATCCCTTTAAGTTCATGCTTCAGTGCAGACTTACAAAGTATGCAATATTGGTTTAAACAGCCTTTCAGTATCTCTCCTACAATTTCCTATTAGGATCAATGTGTTCTGGGAACCTGTCTGAAATTCTGTCATTGGCTTTTTTTATTAAACACAATCTAGGTCCGACTGTATTTCAACTATATATAATTCAAAGGCTCTGTCTGAAATTCATCCATGTGTAAAATTATTGTGGCTAGACTTGTAGATTGAGGTAGATTGTGGTTGTTGTGTTTATGTTGATGAAACAGACCTGAAGTATTTGCATGTCAGTAAGTTGCCATCCTGTCAGTGTTGTAGTCATCATACTCTTTGAAGGCCTGGTATGTTTTGACTGTGTGTCTTGTTCCTTGTTGTGCCAACACGAGTCACTTTGTTGGTGTTGCTTTAATTAAAGCCATGTGAAATCCTCTGTGATTCTGTCTCCTAAAAGCTGTAAAGATCTGGAAGCTTTACTCCGCTTTTTATTCTTTGATTTAGATAATCCATAACTATAGTCCTTCATGTTAACATTAATGTAATTATAAAAAGACAACCTTATAAATAATTTGTATGTTTATAAGTTTTAAATCTGATCTGCAATCCGGACAATCCCAATACTCAAAAAAATATGTGCATGTTAGAATGTTACATTTCATTCATAACTTTTTATGCTTTTGTTTTTTGGAAACCATTATGCTGAACTGAAGAACCTGTAAGGTTGCATCTAAAACTTTTTGACTTGTGTTTCTAGTTTCATGTTCATCACTTGCGCTTGTTTTGCCCGTGTATGTATATTCCCAGACAAGAGCGCATTGATTCAAGTTCAAGTTCCCAGGGGAAAAGTGAGAAACCGGTGGTTTCAGAGAGACTTTGGGCTTTCCTTCAGTGCTATAAGATGCGACATAGAAAGTGACTGGTGGAATAGAAGGTTAACCCCCCCGTTCTGGCCAGCCTGCTTCATGATTACAGGGTAAGAGCCCAAGTCATTTCCTCTCTGCTAATGCACAAGCGTACACCTCTAAACATGGTGTGCAGAGCGGGGGGGATATAGGATGTTGTTCGCAGCTGTTTGAAGTGCCTTGTGTTTATAGGCAACATCTGGAGTACCCCAAACAGACCACTTACAGCTGGCTTTACAAAAAGGGCACAAGGCACAGACACCCTAACTACATACTCCTCTCAGGCAAACAGCCTCGGGCCGTCTCTCTGTGCTCTCCATCTGCAGAAACATGCAAAACACAGCAAAATATCAGCTGGTGATCATATTTACACATGCACAGAAAAATGTAGCTATATTGATTAGAAACTTGAAAATATTGCTTTTTAATAATTCAGTTATTACATAGTTTTTATATGTGGAATGAGAGATATTTCTTTTGTTTTTAAGAATCCTGCGTGATCTCTTTTTGTAAGTGTTCAATAGCAGGTGTGTTAGTGTAACAGTGATTTTCAGTGGAGGTTGAAGCAGATGCATTCAGGTGGTTGCTTGTGGTTCAAACCAGGTGTAGGAATTTGAATTTTATCCATCTTATTTGCTTTACCGAGCCCATCCTCCAGCAGCTTGTTGGCATACGCTCCGGCCAATTTGTATTTGTTGGTAATACATTTGCTCGATGCGTTTATCAAAAGCAAATTCACAATGCGCTACAGTGTATACATTTTGTCAGGAAGCGTGTCCAAACGTCAGAATTAAATTGGTTGCATTGCTAGTGTTTTGGGTTCTGGGTATGTGGTATAGAATTTATTATTGTGTATATTATTGTTTGTGACCCTGCACAACTAAAGGGTAAATTTTTTTAAATTGAGATTTTTACATCATCATAAAGCAGCTTTCTATTGATGTATGGTTTGTTAGGATAGGACAATGTTTGGCCGAGATACATCAGTTTAAAACTCTGGTATCTGAGGGTGCAAAAATGTTGAAAAAATTGTCTTTGAAGTTCTTAATCAGATGTGCTGTAGTCTTTATATATTAACGGCAGGAAATGATATATCTTCATGGAACATGATCTTTACTTAATATCATAATAATTTGGGCATGAAAGAAAAAAACAATAATTTTGACCCATACAATGTATTTTTGGCTATTACTTAAAATGTTCTCGTGTATCTTAGGTCACATTTTATGTTTAAATTTAAATGAGATTTTTTTAAAAGGAACAACAACGTGAGTATTCAACATATTACAACAACTAACTGTGATGCAAATAGATTTTGCACATTGATTATATTATTATTATGCTTTTATTATTATTATTTATGTTTGGTTATTCTTTTGTAAGCTTTTCTAGACAGTTATACACCCTAGTTTTAATATAATATAATATAGCCCTTACTGAAAAGACACATGAATTTAATATGTTTTTCACATGTGATCACGTCACACATGTGAAATGTGGGCTTTTGAAACCTTTTTTGTGGATCCCATGTGAATTACCATGAAATACCCCATGGGCTCACATGTAAAAACCAATGGGATAACATGTGCAACATGTGGTGACATGTGAAAAATACATGTTATTCCATAGGTTTTTACATGGGAATTTGCATGGGATTCACACAAAAATGTTCCAAAAACACACATTTCACGTGTGATCACATGTACTTTTTTCACATGTGAATTTCATGTGTCTTTTCTGTAATGTAATATAATATAATATAATACTAAATATTTAGAATGCTGCCTTGTTTATATATAGGACATCCTATGAGCAAAAATACCTGCGCTCATGTACTGTGTTATCTGCAGTTGAAATGCCTTGTGATTTGTTAGCCTGCTGTCATCTTGACCTGCCCTTGCAGAGCTTTACATGTATCACAGAGTCTGTATGAGCCGCGTTTGTGACCACAGGCCACCGCACAAGAGTCATGCCGCGTTACACCTTCTGCTTCTGCTTTTACCGTCCCTCCCTTCCACTTTAAAACCAGCACCTGGCCGCCAGAGCATCCGCGAGTGAATTACTCACAATATACTTTCTGTTAGCGAACACATTGTTGTGAGACTGTTAGACCGTTGACTTTCCCTGTGAAGCTTTTGTGCTCACGAGAACTTGAAAGGCCTGTTATGATAGAAAGACCAAACAACTTAATGGTAAAGAGGCACTTGAGAGGTGCATGGATGTTTATTTGCTTGACAGACAATGAAAGTGACGCCGATAGGTGGTGCAGCGAAACTATTTTTAGGGGGGCTGTTGCAACCCTCATGCATGGCATGCAGAGTTTATTGGAGCAGAAAGTTGTCATTATTTTAGGCAATGATAGGGCCCCATTTAGCCCAAGCTCAGGGCCAGGAATACATGTGTATTAAGTGACCACACCTGTCTCACTTCGCCTGTCCTGTGTTTCACTGTGAGGTTATTTGAATAGACTGAGTGTGTACTGCAGTGTATTGTTAAGTTTGAATAAGAGACTCTTTAGGGGGATGGGGGGGCATGCTGCCAGACATTCACCTGTGTATTATGTGAATGAGCTCTTTAACTGTTAATGTAAAGCGTAGTATTCTTTACAAGTATTTTTAAAAGATCAAAGATTTTACAAATCACACGGTTTATAGGAAGTTTCTTGATCTAAACGCTAAAATTGCACTTAATTGTAGAACTTAATGTAGATAGGTTGATTTAGTCATCTTAAAGGAACAGTTCACCCAAAAATGAAAATTCTGTCTTCATTTACTCACCCTTCATTTACTCAGAGAAAGATATTTGGAAGAATGCTTGTAACCAAACAGTAGGAAAAAATGCTTTATACATTTCTTTGTTCTGTTGAACACAAAAGAAGATATTTTGAAGAATGTAGCAAAGCAAACTGGGGCACTTTTGACCACTGTTGTAATGCTTCCTACTATGGTAGTTAATGGTGACCATGACCTGTTTGGTTACAAGCATTCTTCCAAATATCTTTCTCTGTGTTCATCAGAACAAAGACGTTCATACAGATTTAGAACAACTCAAGATTTTTTGGGGGTTGAACTGTCCCTTTAAATTATATATCTGACTTGACCAAAAAGAGCTCATTTAGATGTTACTGCATAATGCATGTTTTGTAGGCTCCCTGATAAATGTTTATTGTAAAAGCTCAAACCATTCTGTGGATGTTGGTGTCGCTTTTGTCATTCGTGACACCTCTTGTAATCCAAAGCTTACGTGCCAGTAAAACATGGAAATGCATAACTCTGTTTGCATAAAATGTCAGTTTGTGGATTGTATACGAGAAAGACAATAGCATTGGCCGTTGATCTAGAGATCTGATCTGTATGTCAGACTGGCTTGGTGTGTCACAAAAGCCACTCCGACATACAGTATGTCCTCATTAGTCAGCACACAGAAAAAGGAAGGGCCCATACCGCTTTAAAATGGAAGCTTGGAAGGGCTGCAGCGGAGTCCTGCTTTGAACCTTTAGTGGTGCAGTTCATAGAAGTATAGGAGAGGAATCCACTCCCAGAAGTGACCGCTTTGCTCGGCGTGGCCGGTAAAACCACCCAATATGTATGCTGGGCCTTGGCAAAGTAAACAACAGCAGGAAAGTGTCTTGGCAGGCCTGGCCATGTAAGAATATCAGCCACGGTGCACCAGGCGGGTCCTCGCTGTCTAGTGGTACAAGTCTGTGGGCGTATTTTTAGCGTCACCAGGGAAAGGCCCCATTCTATAGTTATGCTGGGAGATATTTTCGTTTTAGCAGTTTTTTGCCATCACGGTTTCCTTTTTTAGATACTGAGAAGTATTAATAACAAGCAAACAAGTTTGATTTACAGATTTATTAACTTCCATTTAAGTTAGGGTATCATCATGTGCACAGCACATACACAAAATGCAACAGGACCTGTATAAAACTACAGACAATATTTGGTAAATGTCAACAGGATTCAGAACAAACAACAGGCAGTGGATGATAAGACTCAATGGGACTTGACAGACAACAGCGTAGTGTTTTTATTGTAGCACATCGCGTCTCCAAAAAGCGACATTGTTGTTTTGGAGCGTTTCGTGCGAAAGATGATGAAGTTCTGCTTTCACTAATCTCTGGGTCTAGTCTGTTGATATAGCATTTTCTAGTAAACAAATCAAGTTCAGTGATTTGTGTCAGTTCTACAGTGAGATGAGTGTCAGAGGAACAATTTGCCTTCAGTAGCCATTGGGTCTATTGTAAACAACATCCACACTGATGCAAATCATGTCCATTTGGAAAGAGGTTTGGCACAGCTGTGAAAAGGAAAGAAACACAGAGTAACCCTCCTCCTGCTTTGCTCAGAGTCATCAAGTGAAACTAATTGATCTGCACATCCAGGCAGGACACATCATGTAACAAATGGCAAAGTCAGGCATGTTATAGCTTAAAAACAATGGCTTTGAGAATAAAGTAGCTATCTTGTGTAAACTTGACCTCAAAAGCTTCTCAATATATTTTTACCCAGGCCACAAGGCTATCAATCCATGTTCCAGTCTAGTTTTACATGCATTGACATTGGCAGAAAGACTGAGGTACAGTTTTAGATTCTATCAATTTAATGTACCTGCAGTCCTCTTCCCAACATGATGACAATAAGGAATGCTTTTAAAGATAATGTCTCAAATATATATATATATATATATATATATATTTGAAAAGTTTTAAGGTGGAAGGCTTATTTTCCCTGCATGAATATATATTTTAATATTTATTTACCAACATGAAATACCAGATTTAAAAGCAGCTTCTCAGTTTTGCACCACATGATATTTACAAAATATAATAACATATATAATATAATATATAAAGAAAAATATAGGGTTACTGGTTGAGCATATAGTATAGTGTAACAGCTGTCTGCAAATATTTCCAACATGATTATACTTTCTAAAAGTAAATCGCAGGGTAAAGATAGCTCAAACGTGATAAGGCGCAACTAGGACGCAGTGGACGCCAGAACTTTCAGAGTGTCAGTAGCCTCGGAAAAGAAAACTTGGAGCTAAACTTTCGGTGTCAGCTGATTTTCAGAATTGGAAACTATCAGTTGGAAACTGCATGAGGTAGAAAATGAGCAAAAACTCACTGTGGAGGTTGTGGCATTTTTCTTTTTTTTTTACATGAACTCTAAGGTTACTCGCAAACCACAACACTGTACTGTCTTTGTTTTTGTGCCCCATCATATAGAAGAACACTGATATTTGACATGACTGATTTCCCCCTGATGTATGCAGTGAAAGACTTATTTGAACTTGGCGATGTAAAGTATGTCTTTTTAAAGGGGCTCAGGGTTCAGGATCTGCATTGCCTGCATTGCAGTGCACCGCCATGCCTTTGAATTTAGAAATTCTTTTCTGTATGTTCAAGAAATCATCTGTCTATGCGGAGCCTTAGAGATGTGACAAAGATTGACTGCGTAAAAGTTCAAAGTTCAACCCCCCGGCAGAGCTAAAAACAGATTTGAAGGGGTAGAACTTCAGTAAGCTAGAGTAAGCCGATACTGCTTCAGATAGGCCCGAGCTCCGCACAAAGGAGCCCAGACATTGGACAATTGCTCCAGTGCTAATACTATGGGGGTTGATACACCTTAACGAGTTGACCTAAGACTTTTTATTTTATTTGTTTTCAATGAGGGACTAATGTCACCTCTCCAAAACTGTCGTTTTAGAACAACACGAACAGTGCAAAAACATATTGTACATATTGTAGGAATTTCACTTGTATATAAACACGTGGTAGCAGCAATGAGTTTAAATTAATAACAAATAAATTAATTGTTTTCTTCCACCTCGGTGAAGAGGACATTGTGATAAAATAAAAAACAACAGTTATAAATAGTCTAATATATACATACATGACACGATACACATAACCTCATATGTAACTTCTGTAGAAAGTGCATCGTCCCGGAGTTTCCCCGCGTTCCTCCAGCTCGCTCTGAGATTTGCGCCCCTCCAAATGGGCTCAAATTCTAGGCAAGAAATGTGTCACCGTCATGGCCGTTGTTACTCGATTTCCTTTTTTTGTTTTGCCAGTCTTGCTCAGTCCAATGTACATCCCAGGATGTGCCATCGATTCGTACGCGTTGTAATTGTTTGCAAGGAGCTTTTCTTTGAATTTGCACTCGTTCGTGAACTGCGACTAAACCGAAAGGAAAAGAGCAATTATTATTTCAGTTTACATTTACGCAGTTTTACCACAATTTAGCCAATAAATGCAGACAAATTATTTAAAAAGCAATTTCATTGTCATAAGCCTTTATCCTATCTAAACAATTAAAAACAAGATGGTCTGCCATAAAACGTTTTATTTGAGGAGTCTGTTAAAACCCATCTCAGATCGGGTTAAAATTAAATCTATAGTCAAATTACGCGTAATATGATGCTTGGAGAAATTGAGGTGTATTTGGGGTTTGGGTAGCCTTTGCGTAAAGGAATTAAAAAGGGCTGCAGCATACAGTTTGGGTGGTCCTCTTTGGCCAGTTCATCTTTACTATTGGAAGGATAGTATAGGTACATGTGTTGGCTGGCAATGCTAAGAATGGAATGCGTAGTCTCAATGATCTACTGCCCTACCGTTCCTGGGTTTGTCCGGCCCACAATGAAAACACCACTAGATGCACGCCATAACTGATTCCAACAATATAACGCTGTCGGAGACTGCGGGAAGGGCCGGGGGTGTTGGTGTGGGGGGGTGCATCTCAAGTACAGGGTGATATGTCATCGAGCTCTGATAAGAACATTCACGGGCGGAAACGTGTTGTAAATCATTTCATACACTCACAGATCCGTAAAGCTTCCCTTTGCCGTTCATTGCCACGAATAGCCCGCTCCGGACGCCAAACAGTGTCACAACTCCCCTCTCCACCGGAGATATCTCAAGAAGACCTGAAACATACAACAAAGGAAATAAATGACCTTGTTTGGCTTATATCTTTAGCTCTGTCTGGCAACTCCCAATGATGACTGGCTTTCTAAAAATTCTAAGTGTTTACATTCAGCTTGCCAGAGCATCCTTTTTCAAGGAAATGACACCTTCCGCCTCTTCAAATTGAACCCAGCAACTATTCTTTAATTATTTTATTATTTAAACTTTGTAGAACTACAAATAATAAATAATCATTTTATAAATAATGCATTGAAAAATTATAATTAGGCCTAAATAATACATTTTAAACTTTCTTTTTCGATTATGGATTTATTATAAATAATTACTACTTTAAATCAAATATTAGTTTTTCCTCTTAAATAAAACCGTATCGAAGTTTAAACAAAAAGTGTTTATTCTATAACCAATAATAAAATGAGTAAACTCCCCCAGCACTTTCTTAAGGGTAGTTTTCTATCTGAAAAAGCGCGACAATGTTAAACGACATTTAAAACTCCTGCCTGTTGTAATAATTTGTCTGGGATAGACATTAATTGAACGCACTGCCAACGGGTTAATGTACCGTAAAGGATGAGTTTATCTCACTCCTAACTTTAGGCATGGGATTTTGGCTGGGTTCCGAGCCTGCTCTGGTTACTGAGACCTGTTACGTGCTTAATGCAGGATGCCAGATGCTGGCGCACTACACCTGACTTGATTGGAGAAATGTAAATGAAAAGGCTTCACAGCAGGCTTTGAATTGTTGTTGTTTCCAGAACGGAATTCGGTATATTTGCAATTCGGGTGTCACTGACAAAATTATTTATCCATACGTGTCAGCATAATAATTGGGCTATGCATTTTTAGGCTATACAATAGGCTATACATTTGATCGTTCACTGATTGTGTAAATTGTGTTTCATTATCGTGTCTGTCAATTTCACGTTTAATTAAAGATATTTTGTCAACGATCCAAACGACAACTCAACATGCAAGTTCAATAATACCAATAATACTTACTGTAGCGGTTTTCGTTGTGCACGCCGGTAATTCTACCGTCCGGTAATACTTGGAGATGAAACCCAATGCCAACATTGCAGTAGAGACGTCGCAGTCTTTTAATGCCCGTGAGATAATCACTGTCCCGGCTGATATCTCTCTTTTCCCCAGGGATTCGAGCTAAAGCACGAGAGTAGAGTGTCTCCCAGTGTCGGTCCACGGGGCCGCTCTGCCTGCCGGGCAGCGGAGCACAGCGCACTGAGCTTGTCATAAGTCCGAACACCAGTATTGGTAAGAGGACAGAGTGAATACTCATCCTTCTGACCATTATGGACACGGGTGAGTGTCTGAAGGAGTTGAAGACTAAAAATACCGGCTTTCTCTATATTTAAGCCGTCAGCCAAAAAGACGCACAAATGCCAAAATAGCTTACGCACGGACAGAGCTACTGTCAGCCCCAGTGAGCGGCATTAAGTCGCGCTCAGTGGGTTTCCTCTCTAGAGACTACACTTAAGACTTGTGTCCAAGCTGTTTTTCTTTATCACAAAAGTTGAAAAATGTTGACCGTGAATGCTAGCCCCGCTCAGCCATGCTTCTTTTCCCTTGTCGACGATATTTATATCTGCAGTGAAATTACATCACACACTACCTAGTGCATGACGGAGCAGCCTTCTGCGCCACTGCGAACACTGATTCCTTTTAATGTGCGCACGTCCATGCCGTGGGGCAGTGCGCGCCTGTGTGCGCGCGTGTGAGAGGGAGACGGTACGATAAACGTCATGACGGATCCCCCACAACATTTAAACAACATTATAAGAGAATCATCTAAGCAAATAAGGCCCTTATCAATCTCCAATCAGCACAGGGGCTGTTAAATGCTCAGAAATAGACTGGCCATGGTTGCCTTTTCTTTGTGTAAAGCTTCCTTCATAATCGGACAGAAATAAAATAATTTATGTATGAGAGGATGTAAAATAGGAAATCGCAAAGTTAACAGACTGCAGTGTAGGACAGGAGACATAGGGTTATGAATGAACAATAACAGGAAAACAACAAAAGGCGAATTCAACGAATTGCAAATAGGGTATTAAATTTTAAAAAGAAATGACAGCCCTGTTCTCCGAAAGAACAATAGCTTCTGTGAAAAACACAATAGGAGAACTAAATGTATAGACCTACGTAATTGACATGAAATTGTTATTAAGCTTTAAGCAAAATGACACAATGAGTGTTAGTTTGCAGATGCATATCACATCACGCTGGTGATGGAGTGAAGGGTAAAGCCTTGCATATCCAACTGTCATCGTAAATGCTTTGAGATAATTCAACCTGACAATTCAGTAGCTGACGTCTTACAAGTGTACAGTAGTGAACGTTGTGCGTCATTGCATTGTGGGGGAGAAAAATGTAAACCGCTGGAAACATCACACTGTGAGTCAAGCTTTCTCCGCGGCCCCGGGTAATGCGCGCTCCCTGCTGCTTGTGTCGAGGATGCGACGTAAAACGGAAAGGCAACGGGGGATGGTAAAAACACTTATCAACATAAAAGTACGACATCTAGTTTTCCTTCTTTAAACCTCACCAGATGTAATTTGTAAGTGCGTGGAAATCATCACTCGAAAAACTAACACATCTAACTCACCGCCTGCAATGCTCGATGCCTATCTTAAGTGACAGTTGAGGGTGTATTTACTAAATTGGAGCAAATTGAAGCAAATTGCGCCGAGGGTTTAATTACACATCTGTTTTAGGAGAAAAGCGTTCTTAAATTCTGTTGTTTGTAGACTACAGACGTTCTAACTCTATGACATAAGCATTGGGTTACTAAATGTGCATAAATTGTTTTTTAGTCTAAAATTAAACTGTAATTGTACATTCGTTTCTACATAGCAACTTTTTATTTGCAATTCAGTATCAATTTATTTACACAAAACATTTTATAATATACATCGCATTAGGCCTATGCGTTTAACTTCTGTCTGTCCCTTTATTCACTTCAAAGGAGAGAGTACACCCCATGAACCTGTTACCCAAATTGCTCATCCTGTAGCTAGGCGATCCCTTCCATTCCAGCTCTGACGGTTCAGTAGTCGTGCACACAGGAATTGGTCGTTTGTCAAGCGGTTCACTGGATCTAAAAGTGTGTGGCTGGATTTATATAGGCTTACATGCTGAAAGCACAGACACTTTACAAACAATCATTGTTGAATTGTAATGAGAAAAAGCCATCTTTGTTAAAAATGTAAACTATTGCATGTATTGGATGTATTAGACTGGCGCACTATGCTTGATTGTAGCGCTTAGTTTCAGTTGGGTTAATTTTACTGTAAAAATGGACCAATAACTAAAGGACATCCTGTGTGCTTTACTTTAAAAAATGCACATTAATTTCTAAAAATAGCAATAGTTTTTATTGAACTAGCATCCTGATGCACAATTTATTGACAGGCAAATGTTGTGGATGCATGCAGAGGAATGAATTGAATTTTATATTAACGGGGCGCTCAGCCGCTCTCCATGGTGCTGCAGTCGCGCTCGATCTCCTGGGTTCCGCCTCTTTTAATATCCACAACTGTTTAGGGAAATGGTGTACTAGAATATTTTTAAGGTTATTATTTGAAGGGATTTCTGTTGACAATATTTAGGCTACATAGTATAATGACATGCAATATTTGCACAAAGCGATTGAATAATTCTGCTCCACTGCTGTTCTAACCCTAACCTTTTATTTGACTGAATAAAAAGCTAGTAGTTGGTTTCTTGTTTAAATAATGAAACTAGTTTCAGATATTTTTGTTAAATTACATGAAATATGTAAAGATCTCTTTGACTTATTTTGCTTTCCAACGCACGAGATGAATTAGTTGCGTCGTTTTAACAATTGATATTTGCAGTTCGTTGCAAATCAATTAGGCTGACTAATTTAAATTTTGTAACTCAAAGTATTACAGTAAAGTTATCACAACATATATTTTGTTTACTAGTTGTTTGAAAGGGCTTTGCTCATTTCAGCTCTGCTGTAGCACATGTGTATCTGCTATAGCCTAGCACATATGTGTCCGAAGAGCAAATCGCTGTCTCTTTCTAAACCTCAAAGCAGACATTGCTATAAAACCCAGAGTCGACAGACAAGTTCTAGATTTATTGCTGAAACGAGTGACTCTGACAACCCTATGGTAATGTTCTGTTCATTTCACAGCGAGTCGTTAGAAGTCAGTGCTTCCCTCTATAGGATGGTCTTAGAAATTGCCGTTAAGCGCATGCTCATTTTGATCTCTCAAAAATGATGTGACGTTAAAACTCATAACTTTTAAGTCTAGTCTAATTTATTTAGTCTTTTCTTTGTTACCCTCATGCGCCCACGAGGATTCAAAAAACGATTTTAAATATGATTTATTATTGAAATTATTATGATCAAATCAACAAAAAAAATATCTACATTGAATAAAGGAAGAAAGAACCAGTTTTAAATGTTTATTTTTAACTGCATTTAATTTTTGTTTCAACTGGATTTTTAAAGTGATTTATCATGAAAACCGGTGCAAAATAACACTGTGATCAGTTTGCTTAGGACAATTATTTTTCACGCGAATACACAGCTTCTAAAAAAATATATATTTTGAATTACCCTCAATAAATGTATTTTATTGATACATTTTTTGCATATATAGTAATCAGTCATACATTCCAAATGTTTCCCTTAGTAAAACGGTAAAGCTGGAAGCAATATTGTGTGATGTTGGTCCAGAGGTCAGCAACTTACAAGGTCTACAAAGATGGCCAGTAGGAGGCCTGTCTGTACGAACAAAGCCCCCCAGGCTTTGCTGGGTCAATACTTGAGGAATTCCTGACGATACCAATTAGATGGGCACGAGGAACAGCCTTTTGAGGCCCTCAGGCCAGAGAAGAATAAAAGACTGAATCTCAGTGGTTTTAATTGGAACAGTTTTTACAAGCGCGGGGCTTTAAGTAATTTCTGAGAAAACCGCTCGTTTAGTAATTCACCTGTCAAAAGACTTAAAATCTGTTTTTGTTCAAATGTTATATTCGCTGTGTTTCTTGTTTTGTCCACTTTTGCAGATTACATGTCTCTATTCAAATTAAATAATCAAAGTTTGTATTTGTTAGAAACCCGATGCTGAAGAGTTTCTTGGCAGCCTTAATGAGCGCTCATATCCCCTTGACATGGCGGCAGACGCGTCATTGTTGAAGGCAGGTCATCAGAAGTCGCTCGATCGGGACGCTGAACCCTAACCCCTGGGTCTCTGTATACTTGTTATATGCCACTGAACTAATAGGGGCGTCGTGTGCCTGAATACTTAGAACGAGGACCAAAGAAAAAGACAAACTTTGCGCGTAGGTTAAACACATTTCCTTGGATAAAATAAGCTTTGTGTTTCAGTGCATTAAAACATTTGTATTTGTAAGGCACACCCCGATTAATTTGTATTATCTGTGGCAACTGTTACAATGCTGCTGTCAATTATAATTTTCCTTATAATTATGTTATTGGAAGGGAAGCACTATTTTGATAAACATGAATATTGTGAATGAATATGGGTATGTGAAATATAAGGTATAGTCTATCAGGCGGTGAACACAAAGGGTTATTCAGATAGTGCCATTAATCTAGAGTGCTGCATTCCTGTTGAGTAATATTAGAGTTTGGCATTCATAAACTACACAACGCGTTACAATTTCTAAGTCACATTTTTTTTTCATCGGGGATTGCCTGTTTCTCAGATCTCAGGCTCTCGCCGTTTGAAAAAGGAAGAAGCATGTCTCAAGCGACATGGCTTCCCAGGTTCCCCCAGAGAAATGCCTTTGTGACCGCCAGGAAGCTCTCAAACCTGCGAAGTATTGAATAACACGTCTTTTTTCTCCTATAGATTTCAAAAGCGCAGATCCCTCTTCTTGGTTCAATAATTTAGTGTTGTTTTGAAAGCTTTAGTTTAGTTAGATTTAAAAATACGAAAAGATTGGGTTTTATATGCGTACATTTTTACAAAGCAGTCCTCGCTGTCTTTTTCCATTTGAATTGTTTTATTTCTTTTCTCAGATGATGTCACTTGAGGCAGTTTAAAGAGAAAGAGGGGGTGGTCCCAGGAGGGACTCCCTTTTAGCTGGACCGCTAAGAGACTTCAATACTTATGCGATCACTTTCACAGTTTGTCTGAATATAACTGCAACGTGGAACCAAATGCCTCATTCAACCAACATTAATCTCATTGATAATCAAAGCTTTAATTAAGTTCCTTATTATATGTACGTAAAGTAATGTTTAGTTTTTTTATCTGCATGAAAGAAATTCTAAGAGCAGTTGCACGCATTTACGCACACTAATTCTTCGTGGGAGTCTGAAACTAGATCATACATTTGTGCATGTTGTCTACGCATGAGCCAAGAAATGATAATAATAATAATAATAATTTTCATATAATTTATTGGTGACATTCCTCCAGATTTTCAACTTTCAGTGTTGAAAAATGCAGTTTAAATGCATTACTTTGTTTACAGTGTTCAATACAAATGACATTAATCAGAACTGTTTCAGACTTGATGTCATAATTTCTCACATGAATATTAAGAAAGACAAAACTGAAACATAATTTGAATCCGAAGAGTCTACTTTTACTGGACCAATTGTCCACTTGGAATATTATAGCTGACAGCATTAATCTAACAATGGTGACTTTTTTCTTTTTGGAGAAAAATCCTTGATATTTGGAAGTGTAGAAACTATGCCATCAATAACTTAGAAAACAAATAAACAAAATAAATATGTATTACATTAGTAATATACAAAGTACTCCTGATTGCAGTTTAAGAACAGTAGCCTATCACATGTAAGTTAAAAAGCATCTGTTTTATGTGTTTTCTACTTTATACTTCAATTAGGAAAAAGTGCTTGTTTGTACACCACCTGGCCGTAGTCCAATAACATAACACATCATTGGCATTGTCAAGCACTTGTCCATCATCCTAATTCATGATTACAAACATTTACTTTGTTATTTTGCTCATATAAAAGAAATATACAACTATATACAATAATTACACGTTGTTTGAAGAAAAAGGATTTGAAAACAAACTAAGTGAACTAAACGCGGTGCATGTCGTAAAAAGCAAATGACAAAACTTTCAGTAGTGTTAATTTGGTCACATAAACAGATTTGCAGTGTCTTTTTGTATTTCAGAGGCTGCTCTTTATAAGTGAAAGAACATAATTCTCTTGATGCTATTCAGTCCTTCTTGCCAGAAATGATAGCATAACTCCCCAGGTTTTCCTCTCCCAAGACAATTGTGTTCCATCTGACCTGCTTTTTCTTTCTAACTCTCAGTTCGAGTTCTTGCTTTGGCTCTCTCCATCTGTATAAGATGGCTCTTGGAGCCCCTGTGTCGTCGCCTCCTGCGCTCTGCCCGACCCACAGGGACTTTATGGGCACCTGTCTGATGCCGCTGACTCTCTCTGAGCTTGCGCACCAACTCATGGTCCTTGTTGCCCAAAACACGGGGCAGGAAGAGGGAAGCTTTGTCCGTGCTCCGTGTTTTAAAGCCCCTCCTAGGCCGGCCCTTTCCATTGATGGACACGTACCACTGCCTCTTAGAGCTGGCACGGCGCTTGCCCGCCCCGGAGCTGGACCCTGCCGGTGGTGCCTGGGTGGTAGCATGGTGCCGTGATGCATAGGTGTTGTAGCCTAGTTCATGAATACGCTCGACAAACTCACATTCATGGTTGAAGACTTCCTAAAAGAGTGAAAAACACATCATTTTATAAATGTGAATGTATTTGATATGAGCTAGGGCATGTTAGACATATTGCAAAAAAGTGGCAATAAAAACAAGATTGAATATTAAGAACATATTGAATTCTCATCAGCACATTTTAAACCCTCAGAGTAACCTGCCAAAAATAAGGACCATATACTTGGATGAGGTTGTCACTCTCTGGTGAGCATAAATTTTAGTGACAAGGTTCCCATTGAGAAACAAACTCAGTAATCTAATTCTCAGTAATTAAGCAACATGTGGGCATACTGGTTCCGCATGAGAAACACCACCATGTGGCAACAGCCTCAAATAGCCCTGCGTGTTATCTGATCCTACCGCTAGCACAAACTCAGCTACTTGATTTTCATGTGACATAACGCTTACCGAGGCATACAGACGTCCTTTTTCATTCATAGCAAGGTATCTTCCTGAAAACAGGCCCTTGATCGCTACCACCCCAACATCAACAGCTGTGATTTCGAGTATACCTAGAAAAAAGGGCAACAATTATTGGCATGCAACAGAAATAACAAAACGCTTATAAAAATGTGAACGCGTTTGAAGATTAAATCAATACAAATCGCAATTTAAATGTAGCCTAATTTCAGATCTTATTATTATTATTATTAACACTAATAATAATAATCTAATCTAATTTTCACAAACTTGTCACGAATGTCAAGTTATTATAATAAATCAGTAGTAGCAGTGTTCTTTATTATTTTTCTACTATTATGTCGATTAATATCAATTTAAATTTGAAAGGTCTTTATAAAACAACATGTCCTATCATAAACATGAAATAATAGCAAGTTGTTTTTTCTCGCAGGATCCATTTTAAATGATTCAACACATATTTAACACGTTTTATGTGTGGGTTTTACGTTGATTGAGTCACAATCTACAGGACAAACGCTGTCAGGTTAGATATACAGACACTAAACGCCTCTTAAGGAGGATGTTTATTCTTCCCCTTTTTGCCACTGATTAATGGCTCTCCTTATTCTTCTGTTTCGAATAATCATCCTTTTACGTTGGATAAACACATCCGTTGTTTAAGTCATTATGTTAAATTGTCTGTTCAATCCTGTTTTCTTATGGTAATGTCCATGGCCACTAGGATTTAACTAATTGGAAAACTAAGACTTGATAAATGAATGCAGTAATTGAAAGAAAGATCATTTAAGATTATAAGGGGTAGACAATCTTGTCCACTTGAGTTACAATTTCAGCCATACATTAACATATTGAGTTTCTCTTGTCATCACATAACATATTTCGGGTTTTTATTTTCTGTCCTTCCATTTTTAGCAAACGTTTCAACAATGGTGACAAATATTTACAAGCTGCACTGCATGTGCTGCTACCAACTAAAGCTGTCCGTAAATACCTTCTGGTTTGTTGCCTTTATCCTTATGTGTTGAGAATGCTGATTAAAATTACATTTCACACAAGAAAAACACGTTTAATAGGCCTACCTGAATGTTAGATATTTAATGCGTAAGGCTACTGTCGCATTTGTATGCCGCTTCTTGTCAGCTCTAGGCTAAATGTTTTTCTAATGTACATCATGCACGTCACTGCCAACAAATATTCGATGCCATAATATCGTAGAAAGGTTGCCATTTACAAATATTAAACGAGGTAAACGTATACTCACTGAAAGGGTTGTTTTCTTCAAGAGATCCGTCTATTTTTCCGTTTGGGTGAATTTGCAAATGATATTTTGTGGCGCAGTAAAGTTTTCTGCGTCTTGGAGCTCCCCCGAGGTGCTCGTAAACCCCGCCGCGTCCACCAGCATCTCGCCGCTGCCTTGGGTCACACGCCTGGCCCCTGGCACAAGGCGCCCTTGGGGTCCTGGATTGCCTCGGAGTCAGAGATTCCTGCAAACTCGGATCCAAAAAGCTCAGTAACAACAAGAGCAGAATTATAACCATTGTGGCATGGCGGGATGTCGGCAAAATCTCGCTGGAATAGAAATAGCTGGCACTCGGGTCCCATCAAAGTCGTATCATTTGTCAGAGCCGCAAAGCAGTGATCCAGTTAACTGAAAACCAAAAAATAAAGACAACTACATGTATTCCTCTCTGAAGTGTGTCGTGTTCTTGTTCGAAAAAGCCTTGGTCATCTGTTAGAGCCGGCTTGGTGACAACAGCATGGGCTCGCCTCGTCGGTGCGCATGGGTTCCTCTCTGTTCTCCAAGCAGACTGTATCTGACCGAGGAGGAGAAAAAAGCCAGTCGGTTTCACAGGGAGGCTATCGTGAGATTTCGCTGATCGACAGTGTGCACAGAAATAAAAGAGCCCTCCTGCAACAATAGCCTGAACCCCGACCAATTGATACAAAGGAAGAGGAGGCAAGGTATCAGTCTTGTGTGAACCAAGAGGTTGCAGTGTGGATAAAATTACACAGCACTACACACGGTGGCTTACAGCGGAAAACCGCATCACAAAGAGAGAGACATCCAAGGGCAGAGTTTTTTTTTCTTTTGTAAGATGCAAAAGCTCAATTATATATCCGAAAATTACACGCTGTGCTATTTAAGCATGAGCATTGGCCGGTGGGTGAGCCATTATCAATTTTGTTTTCATTGCTGTTAGCAAATTTCAACAGTGATAATAACATTCATAGACGTACACACGTGGCTTTAAAAGATCTGCATAAATGTGTGGAATGTTTAAACAGTGACAGACAAAATCTGTTGAGGCTAAAAGCTGAGTCATGCATTTATTGTATGTACACAAATTTATAGGCTATTTATTTTTTCTTTTACATTTTTCGTATTATATGCACTAACAGCAATATCTATAAAAACATAACGAGTTAATTTTCGAAGCATAGTCAAAGCAGAGAGGTCTAGCAAAACATTTTACTCCAACATTTCTACAAAATTCTATTTATTTTACATAAGCAAAGCAGAATAATAAAGAATTTGTTATGATGCTTCGACCTGGTTTTAACGACAATCCAGATTGTAGCGGATAATTTAACAGCTACACTTTCTTGCCCGCGCAACTGTTTTTTTTAACTGTTCCACTCTCTCTAACGGGCATTTTAGTAACAGATTCCTTTCGTCCTAATCGAGCTATTTATCAATAATGAAAATGAAATGACTGGAGCTGATTTGGACTGTGAGTGTTGCTCTAGCCCTGCAGCCACTGAAAGTGCAGCAGCTCCTGCAGTGTTGCAGCTAGTGGGTGGAAGACTAACACGCAAATGACTTCTGCCTAAATTGCTTCCATCTTGGTCACATTATGGTTACCATTCTCGTAATTAGCACCATCATCTACAAATCTCCCTGCCCTTTGGCGCAACACCAGCGCATGCTATCAACCCCAAGCTTGAGAAGCCACCCTTCATTTTTCCTCTCTTTTCCACGCATCACTTGGCGACGTGTTTGTCACGCAGTTTTGAAACAGGTAGCGGGTCGTATTAACTTATTTGTCGCGTTGCAGGCACGGTGTGTGTCAGACCAGACAGAGGTTCGGCCCACTGATGTACATCATGCGATGCTCTGGTGACCAATTCTAAGAGAGACGCTCTTGATGTGGTTTGATCCTGACGGAGGGTTGCATTTCTGATGTGGTCGGCTGTTTCTTTCTGGAAGTATTTTAATTACGGCCCACAGCCGCCCACAAAGCTCAGCAGTAATAATCAGAGAGAGAGAGGCAGGGGGGTCGCTCAGGATGTTGCCGATTATTTTCAAGCTCGACGGTTAAATTGGACGATGTTAAAGTCTGTTTTCTGGATCTTGCGCTCATCAATCTTACTACATTAACATGGGTCGCATATAAATTAAGCTACTGTTGCCTTTTGTAAAACATAAAATGCATTTTTATGTTTCTTTTTTACCAAGAGATTTTCCCCCATTATTAATTGATGTGATCTACTGTGGTCTGAAGAATCAAGCATACAATACAAACTACAGTGTTATTTCTAAGACCTGTTGAATAATCGTGCTCCTGAAATAACCATTAAAATGACAATTGTTGGCATAACTTATTGGAGTTATTTCAGGTAAATAATATTTTTGATATCATAATATTGATTAAACCAGTTAGTTTAGATAACCATAAAGTTTTATGCAACCTAGCAAAACACTTGTGTGCCAGGTAAAAACAGAACATCCAACTAAAACATTTTATTTTCAAATTGTTTAGAAAACAAATACTTCCTATCTAGGTTTTTTTAATCTCCTCAGCACCATAGACCACTCAAGGACCGAAGCACCAAAGCGTTATTGAATAACCTTTATTCTTTATTTACAAGACTTTTCTCTGATATTTAACAAAGCCTAAGTCACTAGTTTTTTCTGGCTTCTTTGCAGAAGAGGTGGTACCGCAATCCAGACCAAACCAAGCTGACCTCTGAACCTTTTCTGCTGTACTTTTTCTCATGGAATGTTTTTTTTATTTTTTTTGCGCTAGTGATCTGAGGGCCTGGCTAGAGCCAGACGGGAATGCCTCTCGTCCCCTGACAAATCACTGTTGAGCTCCTTTTGTCCGGGTTCACTTTGATCTCACCTGCTTGTCAGGCGCTTAGAAAGAACTCCCATACAGTCCCAATGCACTGCAAACAAATTGGCAACCACTTCATTCTCATACCTCATTACCTCAGGTTGGTTTGGAAAAAATGTTAACCCATTTAAATGCCTTTTCAGTACAAAGCAATTTTGTGAGTATATATTGAAGCATTCTAACCATTTATGCGTGTACATTTTCAATCTTTTGCCAGAAAGCCCTCACGAGAACCCCCACGTCATGCCCACAGCTGGCTCGATCTATTGGCTTTTCAGCAGAACATTGGACACAGTGGTTTATAGAATGCGTTTGGAAGAGAGTTTGTAAACGTTGGCCGTACTGCCTCATTGCACCTTTTCCATTTCATAGCCCGAGAGATGTCAAAAGTGTTGGATTGTTTTCTGTGGTGTAGACACGCCCAATTTATCTGTCAGGGTTGAACACGCCAAAGGACACTTGTATTTACTTTGAACTGTTTTTAATGCAACACCCTTAATACCGATTTCAGTCCCCTAGAGACGCACATCATCTACATCATTTCATAAATCTCAATGACGACTCAATGTAATTTGCCAGCAGCGCTTTATCTCACCCTCTCTCTCTGTCCCTCTCTCCCTCTCTCCGTTTTAATTTCTCTCTCACACTCTCTCTCTATTCCTCTCCCACACTTCTTCTTGAAACCAGATAGGTCTTTCTTATACCTCTGCAGCCCTTTGATTCTTAGCTGCAGGTCTCAAATACCTTTTGGGAGGACGCTGGATTTCTCTGCACCTTCTAACAGTAAATGATTGTGGTGACCTGTAACTGTATAAGGCATCAATGGTTATCGCAGTGAGCGCTTGGGGTGCGAGGGGGCGAGTGCGCCGAAAACCGCACAGCAGTAACAATCAACACATTTTCCAAAAGATACAAATGTGCTTAATCTATCAAAAATGATGACACGTGTTTTTATGCCGCTTAAGGGAGTTTGAGTTTTAGACAATTGTCAGTCAGTATCTGTGTTACATTCTTCAGTACAGTACAGCCGGAAAACAATGTCACGCTGTTGCTGAACGGCACACTGCTCATAGCGACAGTGACGAAGCAGCTGTCGATGACTCATTTGAAACTCAATGTCACCTAATTTCCCTTAAATATAAGGCCATTGACAGAGGGGATGGGGTCCCCAGCAGGGGCCGGTGCATGTGAATGGGCCATGTTGATTGTGTAAAAGATGGATGGCAGAGGAGTGTTTGCGGCAAACTGCATTGTTCTCATTTCTCCTTTTCAAAACTTCATGGCAACATTTATATGGACCCTCTCTGAGCTTTTACTTTCAAACTCCTTTTGTTCTACTCTATACCTCCTTAAATATATGTGCACGCACACACACACACACATAAAAATACAAATTTTTAACACAACTATTGTTATTTCCTCCTTTTGCTGTGTAGGTCTTTCAACTTGTTGTTGTTGTTATTCAGGTGTATTCATTTGCATTTACGTTGAATAATCTTTGAGGCATTTTAATCTTTACATTTTTTAGAGAAGGGAAATTGCTTATCAAAATTATTCTTCATATTTAGTCTCAGATTAAGAATGATAAAACCAAGTTGAAACCCTAATGGAATGACACTGATAAAGTAAGACAGAAATAGATCATTAGGTCATTTAGGTTCATCTGGAACAATTTGGGACGGTGGTTCAATTCCCCTGGGTGACAGGCGGACTGTGCCGGAAAGTCTGTGTTAACTTACATACGACATTACATACGACAAATTATTACCCTAATCCACCCTTTTTGCTTCATTCTCTAGAATTGCAGGTCAAAGGGGCAAAGACGACACGGCTTCAGTTCTAATAGTGTTGTGATTAGCAGATCCTGTCTTTCCCCCTGTGCTAACATAAGTGAGCAGTCCAGCATGGGCGATGACAGAGCCCACGGTGACCCAAAGAGGGCCACGTGTCGCCACAGCATGCCCATCACCCCCAGAAATCAACCCGCAAAGCTAACGCTCGCAACCAAACGTCATTGTGTTTTCATTACGGTTGCCAGTTCCATTAGAGGTTCAGCCAAACAGGATGGGCATATGAACTGTCTTTTTATTTAATCTGATTTTTTCGGTGGTTTTCCACCTTCAGGAGAAAGACTGAGTTCTACTCGTGCAAAATTGGGGCGCTGACAGAATCCCGTGTTTAAAACACTTATCACCATGGTGTCGTTTGCTGATGTCTTTCAGTGGTCTAAAAGCCAACAAGTCCCCGGTATGTTAATGTTTCCTGTCAGGGCTGTGGTGTAACATGGACCGCAGAACATATATTTAGCGTGTCTGATGTCAGCGTCAAGTGACATACTGATGCAGTTAGATATATGAAGTTATGAATTAAGCCTCCTTATGAAGTTAGTAAATGTACAAACCTAGAGGAAACTTGTATTCAAAGGTTGCTCTTTAAGGAGCTCTAATCAGAATCAGAATCAGAATCAGAAGAGCTTTAATGCCAAGTGTGCTTGCACACACAAGGATTTTTCTTTGGTGTTGGAAGCTACTAGTATACACATTCAACACAATGACAAGACAAATTGTGTAAAATATATATAAAAAGAAAATATGCATATGTAAAAAAGGACTATAGAGATATAATAGAGATCTCATTGATGTTTTGTTTGCCAAATTCCTTGTGTTTTGCCTGAAATGCTAAATACATAGACACAAATGAGAAAGTTATTGTCATACAGCTATACAATTAAGATGTTCTGTAAAATATCTGATTTATAATAGCATTTTGGTGTCTTGGTACCTAATTTTCTCAAGAAAATATGAGAATTAAGGGACTTCCATTTGTTCTACATTTCATGTAGTTGTTTAAAGAGAAACAACCGAGAAACTGAAGAGATTTTATTTGTAATTGTCCTCTGGGAGGTCAAATTGGATACGCATACTGCCAAAGTGGGACGTTAAAAGCGAATTGCTTTGGTTCATTTGGAGGGTGTATAGTAGTTTGGGCCAAACTAACATCGTGCCAGGGGTCAGATTCAGACTAATGTATTTGTTGGGTATTGAGGTGGTAAGAGTGATTGACTGGTGGTTGGATATTTCTCTGCATCTGTTCCCAGAATCTGTCCACACATGGGTAACAAATCACAGTTTTACACAACCTTCAAACCTCAACAAGGAATGAGACCCCTACACTCTTCATCCATCCATTATGATATCATGAAGCACTGTAGCTCAAGTCAGGCTGAATGTGACTCTCGGTAATGACCATGAAACTGGATATACTGCTTTGCGTTCAGCAGATGTGAGGCGTGTAAACTCTTTATCTTTTTCTCTTTTAACATTTCTTGATCTATATATATGGATAGGTATTGAAAACTTGCTGTTGCAACTGGCAGGAAGCCTCATAAGTTATTTAACCAGTTTAGTGCTGGAGTGATGTCCAACATTTAAACATTTGAGAAGCATTTATTCAGTGTTGACATTCAATCTTTTTGACATTCATGTTAATAATGTTGTATGTTATTGACATAAATGTTATATATGGCATCTACAGATTTATACAACATGTGAAAACCAAGCTAAAGTCATTTTTTGTGCTATACAAGTCAGCTATACATAATGTAAAGAACATTCTTTAAAATTATATTTTTGATATCTTAATATTGAATATTGTCAAAGATTGATATCATAGCTAGCATTAAAGTTTGATTTCATTAATTTCACCATGTCAAAATTAGATTTCAAAGACAGGGTCACATATTTCAATATCAGAAATTTACATTTTAATGATAATGACAATTATCATTTCCCTAACAAGGTTCATTGTTTTGTAGGTACAGAAGTGCAGGTAGTTTTAGAATTGGGTTACACTTCATATTAAGGTACACATATACTTATTAAAATGCATATTGGTTGTATATTAGTATGTGTAAAGCACACGTAAATGCCTTATTCTGTATGACCTTTCTATATCCCTTAACTCATAAACCTAAAAACTACCGTATAAGCAGTAATTGGGAGATTATTGAGGCAAATGTTGTAGTTAATAGTTATTTAATAGTGAGAATTGGTCCCTGTTCTAAAGTGTGACCTAAAAAGGTATTCCCTGTAGATTTATGTATTTTCTCTTGTCAAAATCACTTCTGGATGGGATGATAAATCGCTTGTTGCAATACTAAATGCATTCTATATACACACATAGTGTGGGGCAACAGCAGCACACGGTTTTGTTTCCATACTGGTCTGAATGCTGGCTTTGAAGAGGGGGATTAGGATTAACATTGAATTCACTTTTTAACAAAGACTTGACCTACTGTAGAACTCTTGTAGGAGACACAGGCTCTTGTCAAAACCGTAAGAACGGCTAATGCTGCAGCAATAACTCATTAATTCATTGGCCAAATCGTATACTGTTCTTGAAATACAGAAAATAAACAAATATATACTGCTTTGCTCTTAATGGCATCAAGCCAGTTATGCGATTTTGAGTTCAATTTAAAAAATATTAGTTAACTAATGAATTCCATGCAAACTCGTTATGTTAACTAATATTTTTAAGTTGAAGTAATTCAAAATTTTAAGGCAGCCAGGTTACTTAGAAATTGAACCAACATTTATTTTTTACAGTGAGTCCTTGTACATTATCGGTATTGTCATTGTCATTTGTGCACTGTAATGTCTGCTAAGGGATACTTGACCCAAAAATGAGAACTCTTTAATCATTTACTCATCCTCATGTCATTCCAAACCTGTATGACATTCTTGCTTCTGCAGAATAAAGAAGATATTTTGAAGAACGCTGGTAACTAAACAACACTGGACCCCATCGAGTTCCATTATATGGAAACAAAACCACTGAGACATTTCTCAAAACACCTTCTTTTGGAGAAAGAAAGTCATACAGGTTTTTTTTACCACATGAAAATGAATAAATGATGACAGAATTTTTATTTTTGGGTGAACTATCCCTTTAATCTTGGTTTATTTAGGGAATTCTTAAATTTCGGAAATCCTAAGGCAATATGGGTTGAGCAAAGTAATGTTACTTAATGTTAATGATCCCATGAACTTGACAAGCATAGTTTTCTTTCCCATGTGAATGTATTTCCTGTTGTAACAGGAATATCAAAGACTAAGGGGAGTAACTAAAACCAGAATGGACAAAAATCTGTTTAGTGCAAGTATTTTTGCATGGCTTTTTTGGTGCTATTTTATGATAGACATATATGAGTTGATGCGTACATTAGCATATGGAGTAGAATAGATGGCTAACTAGTAGAAAATCTTTAAATTCATGTATTTTTATTTTGCAATGTGATGCCAACACATCACTCTGTATTACTGCAAGTAATAACTAAGTATTGCAAGTTGATTTAATATGTTACGATCTGCTTCTCTTTGCAGCTCTTGACGCTTTAGATCTGACTACATAAACAAACGAAGTTGGTAAAGGCTCCCGGTGTCACCTCACTATGGCCCGAGTGGATCTGAGGGCATGGGAGCTGGCTGTAGAGGGGAAGCAGTCAAGCTGTCTTTTTGGGCAGTGAATAATGACACAATTGTTTGTCAGTCGGACTAAGAACAGGTGTTATGGAGCTGTAGACTGTAAAGCTATAGGCCAGTGGCCTTGCTCTCTGGTTTCGAGGCGAGGGGGGGTTTAAAATCCTCTGATACCTTTGACATGCTGGGTGGTAACCCTAGAGTATGTGTTTGTGTGTGTAACTTAGAATCCACCCATTTTGAATTAGACATCAGAAGCTAATCGTTCAATGACCAATTTTAGAATTCTTATAAAAATATTAAATATGCAATTTCTAGCATAATTATATTTTTCTTACGCAGGGTTGGAATAGCACGCAAAGAGTTAAACCAATAAGCCCTTGTAATGACTTTGGAAGTGGTATTGAACTGTGTGCCGTGTAACCACAGGAATGCTAATGTTTTCCAAGCCCGATAATTATTGGTGACCGAAAGCTGGGTTATTCCTCCATATTGAGGTGTCTGGTTTTGTGAGTAATTCAACACGACAGCGCAGTCACGGCGGAGTTTGACACAAGCGAGACGGACGTATGGGCCGACATGTTGGAGGAGCCTTTACTTATTGCTCTTTTCCGCTTTGCGTGACACTGAGACTCGGAGGAGGCAAGGAACCGTTGTCGACATCAGCAGAGGTGAAGGGTTAAGTGTTGTTGGTTCACCCCAAAAATAGAGTCTGGGATGCAGCCTTTGTATGGTTTGAGACTGGCTCTTACTTTTAGCACAATACTCTATTTTTCTTTCATTGCCTTGTGTCTTATCCTGCTAGCTCTATATGTGTGCTTTTGGAGGCATCTCTTATGCCGTACTCTACACACAGTGTCAGTTTTCCTCCAGTATAGACATCAAAAGACTCTTTGGTGGCATATTTGTTGAGACTGATTTCACATGCTTTGTCCTCTTTGAAAAAAACGTGTTTTCCACAAGACTTTCTGTGATACAATGGTATTAGTGTGTAAAGTTTCCCAAAGAAAAATAGGCATTTTCTAAAACTGTGTTTAATTTTCACGTAAATCCACAATTAGACGTCTCTGGCGTCAACGTCACACATTTGCTTTTGGAAAAAGTATATAAACCAAAACCAGACTTCTATGACCCCTCCCCCATTGCACCAAAACAGGCCCTCTTACACAGTCACCAGCACACACACACATGTGGAACGCTTTTTTTCACAGACAGAAATGAGTTGAGTTGCTGGGGTGGATGATGCTGGGTGGTGGGGTGAGATAATGAAAAGCAGAGCTCTTGTTCAATGAGGCACATGCATCTAATCCCTTTTTCAAACTCCCAGTGAGGAAGTGTGATGCTGTAATGCTTAGCATACCCCAATAAAGTCCAGGACATCCTGTTTGAAGACTCTATTCCCATATCAAACTGAGCTCGGAGCTCCTTCTACACCTCCGTGAAGGGGCTTTTACCGGCAGGGGCCATCATCTGTGTTTGTCTTGTGTTGATTAGTGTCTCTGGTAACTGGTGCCATTCGGCTAGTAACTATTATAATGATGTTACTTTGAGAGCAGTAGGAGACTGAAAAATTCAGACGTGGCCTTCGAAGGTCCAACGTGGCACTACATTAGTGTGTGTGTCCTCTAAAAAATAAAAATGCCATAGTGTTCACAGCATGTAATGGTTGTTGGTTACTTACCTTGGTCAACCAGCATCAGCTTAATGATAATGCATGTTAACCGAACCACCAGCTGTGTTGTGCTGGTTAACACTGTGGTTTTGCTGGCCAGCTAGATTAGAAACAGATGATCAGAAATGAGAAGAAAAATGACAAAATGTATTTTTTAATGCCATGACAGGTTCTCAATGATGAGAAAAATAGTAAATGGATTTTTAAAGGGAAAGGTTACCCCAAAATAAAAATTATATCATGATTTATTTACCCTTATTGCACGGCTCGTTGGAATGCTTGATTCTGATTGGCCAGTCCCGACATTTGCTGGTTCGTTCTTCCCAGATATCAACCGCTCGAAACTAATAACACACGGTAACCCGGATGCTGCAAATCATTTTGACAGGTACAGTTTAATATTACTCAAAAATTAAATATAAATATGTCTTTTAATAAATATATATGACATTATATTTTAAAATTATAAACCAAATTGCCTGTTCGTGACATTTACTTTACATTAAAGGTAAATGGCTTTTCCTCAGAAGGGCTGCATTCAGTTAAAATTATGTAATAAAATATTTTAAATTCACATTTCATGTCCAGTTTTTTTCTCATGTGGCAAGTAGTCGTGTAATAAGCAGGATAATGTACAGGCAGCCGGTTATTATCGCGAAATAACTGTTTGCTTTGCATTGATTCCTGATCACACTGTCGGGGCTTATTTATGCGATAACAACCGGCTGCCTGTACATAATCCTTTACTTGTATTGTTCAACACCCGTGTAGGAGTTTTCATTCTGTACAACACAAGAGAAGATATTTTGAGAAATGTCTCGGTGAGTTTTGGGTCCATTTGTGGTTGCCATTGTTGTTTGGTTACCGTCGTTTTTAAAATATCTTCTTTTGTGTTCTGCTAAAATAAGAAAATAATACAAGTTTGGAATGACATGAGGGTCAGTAAATGAGACATTTCATTTTTGGGTGAATTATCCCTTTAAGTCTCCTTAAAGGTCTTCTCATATTTTTGTCCTTAGTAAAAGGCCCCTGTAATCTCACATAAGCACTTGCTCCTTTTGGTGGTTAAATCATTCACAAGAGCTTTTGTGATAGAATTTCTGGTGTTCTGTTGCAAGCGTAATAGTCATTGGATTCGTTACCTGTCCTACCCATTTGTCTTACAGAATTGAATGGTAATTTGTACCTCAAATTATGTGGCTTGTGGTGGAGAGGTGTGCCATTACTTTAGCAAGCTATTACTTTTTAATCTGATATAGGATTTCTGATGCAGGCAAATAGTTGAAACAACATCCCCATTGACTTGCATTGAAGAAGTGGTCCAAGGCAAATCTAGAGACATAGCTGTGGGCTCTGTTGACTTGAGGAAGTAGCCACTCAGATTTGAGTAACTACACCATATGCAACAGCAAAAGCACCCACCACCCTGGCAACCATAACACTTTAGCATCAACTTTTGCACATAAACAAAATCACAATTTGTTCAGAAAAGTGTCAATTTAATGTTTGTTTCAAAGTAAACCAATGTTTACACCAATGTTTACAACTAAGAAATGTAAATTGCTTTGACCTATTAAAAAGTCCAAGAATATTCTGCCAAATGTTGTCCAATTAGCTGGCAGAACACTTTATTTTATGTTGGAGAATGTTGTTAATTTGTTAAGGCACTGTATGCACATTTTATTTAAAAATAGGATTAAATTGTTTTTTTGCAATTTTGCTACTTGCAGCTTTTGGTGTATGTTGTTGTTTTTGCCATCATTGTTGAATATTTGTTGCATGGTTCATTACTATTGAGGTTATTTTGTTTAGTGTTGAGTTCTCTATCCCTGTTGTTCAGTTGAAGCAATGTGCAAAGGTTAAGTATTCGATTCCAATGTACTGATAGAAATGTAAATCTTGAATGCACCGTAAGTCACTTTGAATACAAACATGCTGAGTATTGAGGTCTACGAGCATTTTTATTACATGATTTTGTTTTGTATCATGAAATATTTGTCCCTGGTGAGGAGAACCGCAGAGCTTCTTCAAAGACTGCAGACATCCTCATATTAATAAGGCAAAACAAGACTATATCCTATAGTTATATGCACATAGCCAAGGAAGGTCATTTGATAACCCGAATTAAATCATACCTGTTCCTGGTGATACAATTATATTACTTTGACACCATACCCTGGGGGCACATCTCAAATAAAGCACATCTCATGAGCTGCAATGCCCTAAATATATGTCTCAGACTGTATTGGTGTATTTTAGTCGTCTTATGGCCCTATGGTAAGAGGACCAAAATGTCCAAAGTGATTGCTATGCAGAGGGCAGTAGCAGGGATCAGCCAGGCAGGTGGGTCCGCCCCTCAGAAACCGAATAGGACTCGTGGGACAGGTCTTTCCTTTTGGGCCAGCTCGGCTCTAGAGGGCCAGGGCCATTAGCTGCCTTAATATTCTGCATTACCTTTCCAGTCATTTGTTGCCCCTTTGTTGTGATACCTACTTAAAATATCAAAGGCTGCGAGAGCCTCAATGAGACATTTGAAAACTGAGAAATGCGGGTTTTATGTGTCAGCGCTGTGTCCCCTCCCTCTGGTCCGTCTCTTTACATAGCTCCATGCAGGTAGTGCTGGATGAAAAAGGAATCAAAAGGGGAAAGAGAAAAAAAAGGTTTGGGTGGGACATCAATGGCTGACATGGTTGAAACAGAACAAAAACTGAAAGCTATGCAGGAGGGACAAGAATGAGACTGGTGTGCGAGAATCAAAGCACACCAAGCCTATGGGAGACATACGGATTTTTTAAACGTGTAACTTAAACGCAAACTCATTTGAGCCGTCTTGTATTTGTGTGTTGAGCATGTTGCAATGCCAAGGTCATGGGTTAAAGTTTAAGTGAACATGCAAACCTGAATGCGCTTATCCAAATAAACATTTATCCAAATGTGCATATATGTTAAATTCATTAAGGTGGTTAAGCTTTAGGTTTAGAGTATTTGGGTGGTTGTTAAGTGTTTGTTTGGTACACAAATGACTAACTGGAGAGAGAGTGTGCGTGCAAACCTCTGACCATCAGAAACTGCACAAGGATACAGATCCAACACATCAGTATTTGAAGGTGTGTTGCCTAACAGGCCTTTGTAGTGGTGACATGCTGAAATGTGTTGTACATGTGGTCTCACGTCATTGGGTGACAAAAGAGCCGAGTGGTTTCCATAGTATCGCATTCCTGTGAGACTTCGAGCCGTAAGAGTTTGTCTTGAAGTCGCTATTATTTGATTTGATATAGGCCTTAGATTTGACTTATTATCTGACCCATTTCCAGTTCAGCAACAAGTGTGCATATCTCTCGTGTCTTTCCTGGACCAGGAAAAACCTTTTAATTCTATTTTACCTGGAAAGCCTTTAAACGCCCTTTGACATGTGGCTGTCCGAGTTCTTGATTGTTATGTAAAGTGACTCACCTGTGCCTGTGCGTTTGAGGCTGCAGTGGCCGGTCGGCCTCTTGTTGTTTGATAATGTCTGTCTCTATTGTGTCTGTTGACTGTTGAATCGAGCTGGGCTTGATGTGGTCAGAGCACAGCCGTAGCACGCGTTCCTTATGTCTACAGCACAGGACGCTTTATTATGTGCCGGCAAGTTTGGGATCACTACAATGACAGATAACTTTGATTTTTAAAATCAACATCTGAGACTGGCCCCATTAAAACATGTATTTGTCACTGGTCTGACTGTAGCCGCTGCGGCTTTTATTGGAAGCAACGGTGTGTGTGTGTGTGTGTGTGTGTGTGTGTGTGTGTGTGTGTGTGTGTGCTGAAGTGAATAGGTCTCTTTGTTAGCTGTAGTCAGCGAAGGGACGGTGCAGAGTGTACAAGGACATGCTAAGCTAAATTTACCTCTTGGAAAGATGGTATGACTGGAAGCTGGCCCTTTCACCTCCCACATGGTCGTCTCAATCCCATTTACATGCAAAACTCATATCCTGATGAATGAACATGGAATGTAAAGTATGTCAAGAGATCTGATTGGTGTATTGAAGCAGATTGAGTTAAATTGGCTACAGTGCAAAAATCATAATCAAGTTTAGAACTTTTGTCTTGTTTTCAAGGGGTAAAGTTTACGCCATGTTGGAATTACCGTAATTACGAGATTCCTGCTTGTGAAAAAAAGTGCTCACACGCTCATAACTACAACTTGTAATCGTTTCTAAGACTAAACGATTGTCTAAATACAACATTAATGTAAACACTTAAAAGATATAATAAAGTGTGTTGCCATAGAAGCTAATAATTCAGAGCTTGAGGATGTGAACATATCCAAGTGGAACATTATTGGTTATCATCTTGTAATTACGGTAGATACGATATGGCAAAAATGTCTTAGAAGTTCAAAACATGACACATTCACTTGATATAAGATACTGTATGAAGTTTTATTTCTTTTTATTTAAGTTCATTTTTCCTCTCCCATTAACTTTTTGTATTGTCTTTTACACACAATAAACCTTACTAAAGTTGGATTTCTCTGAAAACAAGATTTTGTTTTGTGTCACTCCTGAGGTTTGATTTTGTTGAAATTCAACAGACACTGGACTGGAATGAATCTTGAAATGCTGATTTAATAACATCTTTGAATGGTCTCTTTATTTTTTTAACGCAGCTGTATAATATATTTCAGCGTTATTGTATAGTAACAAAAATCAATTTTGTTCAAAACAAAAATCAAATTTTTTACTATGTAATTACTTAATTAATTAGGGAATAAAACAGTATTTGGAAACTTCCAGGAAAAGTATCAAAGGGCTATAGTCATCACCCAGCAGGCGCTGTAAATGATTGTTACGGTTCTTGATGTTTGCTGTCATGCACTTGTAGCTCGAGATCATCTTCATCCTCCATTAAACGCACACTGGCATATCAGCTCACGCTCCGAGGTTAATTAGCAAAGCAACATTAAATATTATTCGCTTGGTGCAACAGTGTTGTCTCCAGGTTAAATGAGGCTTTTGGGTTCAGTGATCACCTGCCTTTACTTGTAACAGCGCTACACATAGGCATCAAAACCAGTGTTTTTTTAAGCAGGGTGTGTCGGCATGAGCAGAAACCAGCCGACTGTTTGAAGTTCTGAACTTTTTTCCGGCAGCGTTGTTTCGTCTCTGTGCGGGCGGGAGGGGAGAGACATCCACAGCAAACAGCAGGTGTGGCTTTTGAACGAAGCCGTGACATGGCAGGCCCTTTAGTCTCTATCGCATGATTCTTGTTTTCATCAAAAGAAGAAAGGCCCTTCTTGCTGTTGTCTTTCATCTCCAGGAGACGGCCTCTCCTTCATTTTGTCTCTTTTGTTTGTGTGTTGTCCCTGTGCTTCAGCTTTGTGGCTTTCAGCAGGTGTTACTATTTAGAAGTTTGGTTGAACATCAGAGGTGGTTCGGGGCCGCCACGCGGCACTTGATGTTAAGAGACCAGGAGGGTTAGAGAGGCGTTGATCTCGGTCCGAGTTCTTGCTCAGGTGGACCCCAGGGTGCCATTTGAGATGGTCAATTATATTTTCACTTTTCATAAGTCTCTGGTAGGATGCTATGAAGACCATTTCAGCCCTCTATAGAAAGATTTGGGGAAGATTTCAAAATGTTTGATGGCAGACATATTTTATGAATGCTTTTTCCTCCAGGGATTTACACTGTTCAGAGTGGGTCTCGTACATGCCTCAATATGCGACAATACCAGTTCTACCAGTGTGTCCAATGCAATGTAAACATGCTGCCGTGAGAGCCATTGTCAGATTTTTTTCTCCTAAACATCAGCTGTATAGCTTTTGTGTTGTTATAGTGATACAAATAAAGCTTGCAATATGGATACCAAACTATAAGATTGCTGATCCTTAAAAAGATATAAACACAAATCTAGAATGGACTACGTACAAGAATTTGACACACGCACATCTATATATATGGGGTTAGGTTTAGGGTTCTGGATAGGAAATGCCATTAGGTCAGTATAAAAACAACAGAAATCCCCATGAAGATACCAAAACAAACCTGTGTGTAGTCTTTCTGTTTTTGTAGCCCTTTCTGGGAGATACTGACACTAGCAACAACAAGGTCATGGGTTAAATTTGTTTTAATCCTATATTGTCAGTATTGTTTTGTATGGTAAATATATGCCTCCCTTCACAATACAAACACAACTTTTGATGGTTTGTAGGGCTCTCAAGGGTTCTCCCGTGACTCGTCATTGGTCAAGCAGTTTGTCAGGAATGCCTCCTCTTGGCCACACGCAATAGAAACATTTACCAATCCTTTTTATGCCAAGTGGGTGCTTTTACAAGGAAACCACAATTCACAACAGCCCCATAGATACTAGAGATACTATTCAATGTTTGCCTTGATGCCATGGATCCCACAAATGTCTTGCGCTATCAGACGTATGGAGGCCACTCCAACAATGATGCTGTATTTTATCTCTGTTTTATGTGTTCTTGTTTTAATTTGGTTGTTTTACTTAACCTTAAACAAGTCGTTTCTTTAAAGGGCACTGCAATTGACTAGTGGAGGACAAAAGGTGTCCATGTGTACAGTAAGTCTTGAATAGCTCAGTAATGTAAATGGTGCCAGACGTCACAGCCTCATTGGGCATGAGTCACTATAGCAAAGAACGTCAAAAGATCTGGACCTGCGTATCAAACCTCCTGACGTGGATAGTCGTCTTTCCAGACCCATTGAGTTCAATCTCACAAAACAGTGTTCTCGTATGAAATCATTTACAAATATCACTGCTCAAGGGTCTCACCTCAGTCATGGTATTGAAGGTGGAAGAGAGAGCTGGTCATTCACTCCCCCCACCTACAATCCCTGCCGGTACTGAAGATCGAACCTTTTTGGCAAAGTCACAAGAAATGCAGAAGAAAAATCTGCAGCATCAAACTGTATTTGCCCAGCGAATCGGGTATGAATATTCTCAAACGAAACTTGCTCACATACTGTGCCGAGACTATCTGAGGTGGCAAAAATGTGGACCGTAATGGTGTTGACTGTCTCTTGGGATGCCCAGATTGGAAGAGTGTAAAAGATTGTCACCAGCAGTTCTTAAACACTGTCAACACACTAGGGTCCTTTTTTTTTAAAGGCCTATAGCAGCAATGCATTCCTGGCTGGATGTGGTTAGGGTGTGCTGTTTGCTGTCTGTGTCCTGTTTCTTTGGCGTTATTTTTATTCCTCTCAGCTGAAGTTATGATAGTACTGCGTCACAACCACCAGCGTACCCCAGTGACAACCCGCCCATTATCTGATCATCACAATGTTAAAGGTGGGGTTGGTATTTTTTCAAAATCGGGCAGAGTACCAAAACAAACTTGTAGCAAGTAAGGTACCAAGATATGTTGTTGTTGTAATATTAGCTGTGTAAAGGAGCAGTTTTGAGCATCGTTGTTTATCTGGAACCAGTGTGCTGCTTTGCTTATTTTATCCATTTGCATTATTATTTGCGTGGTCTACGCTATGATAAAGCTAAGCATTTCATGCCTGCGTTGCACAGCACGTTTGAGGGCGGAGCAATGCAGGAAGGGGCGTGTTCATGTTGTGTAGTAGTGTGTTTTGTTGTCAATTTAAAATAACAGTTTTTAGAAATTGCTTACCCCATCTTTAATATGGAAACTGACACATACTTGCACATTACTATTTCTCTTGTACTGAAATTTTTAATTCACGATGTTTATATATTATATATTTTTGTATTAATAAAATAATATTATTTATTTATTTATTTATATATACACTATATTTCTATTTGTATTTTCATTGTGCATTTGAATGTACAATAAAACATGATTTATATAAAAACTGAGTTATCTATTTTTGCCAGTTAACTCTTTATATATACCATATTTTATTCTATACATAGATATAGTATATATAAATAAATAACATTATTTTATTACTACTATATATTATAAAGATATTTATTTTAGCCACAGAGTTCTAATGTGTTCTGTTAAATGTTAGACGTTGAATATTTCTATTGACATGTCCAACTTTCTGCCATAAAGTGTTCTGATCTAATTCTCGAAAAAGTTTGTAAAATAAAATAAGATCATCAAGTGCTTCTTACGCAGCCTTGCTAAACTGATTTTATTATGTATCTATCTCTATGTATAATGTTCATTGAGTTTCTAAGTTGGGTGTTCGATTTGTGAGTAGAAAGCTGGACGTTCCGACCCTCTGAGTTGAAAGGAACATTGCACATTGTTTTCTCTCGCTGGGCACCACACGTCAAGACAACACAAGAGCATTGTGGGTATGTGTCAGACCATAAAGACATTCTTTCTTTAAACCACTTTTCGTTTAACGTCTCGGTCGGAAACCCCTCTGAAGGTGTACTTATTTGTTTACCCTGCTGAAATAAAAGCCTCACGGATCTTTAAAAGCTAAGGGGAAGCGGGGGAGGGATCAAGGATCTCTGTAGCATCTATGGATAAACGTCTCAAGATAAGTGACCACAAAGACACAAAAGGACAAAAGCAGCGGAGGTCAGGGAGCGCTCCATCACCAAGAGGCAGCGTTATCTTAGCCGCTAGAAAGGAGAGAAAGATACCTGCGTGTCACACTCTTCACACCCCCTGTCACTGTTTTCCCCCCTCCCTTTATTTAGGTGAGGATAAGACTGCCGACAGAAGACTCCAGATAAGACGCCATACCGTCCCTAGTGGAAAGTGCAGCCTGTTAGCAGGTATTCAGCTCACTTGACCTTAGTCCACAAGGCTATGGGATCTTTCAGTGGGATAATTTAGACATAAGCCCCTAATAATGTTGTGATTTGTTGAACACATTGTTAATCAGGGTGGAAGACTTTGGATGTGTTGTCAGATCTAGGTGTTGCACATTACCTGCTTGATTCAAAGTCTAAGAAATGACACGAGAGGACAAGCCTTTTGGGCATTGGTGGATTGAATGATCCCTCTTCTCTTGTTTGGTTTTAGGCTTGAGGGGTGTATTATCTGTTTAATGGGTTCATCTCTTCTCAGCAGCTAAACAAGGCCACTTAGCTCTTTGGGCTTCAGTAATAAAAACTCAAATGCCTTGAGTTTCATGATAAGATGTTTTTGCTAAGATCACAGTGTGCAGTGTAAAGTCGAACATTTCTCATTGAAAGTCTGAACTGTTTATTTAAAGCTTCGTGTCGTTTTATTTGTTTCCATTTTTATTTCTTTTAATGCATTTTAAAACATCAGAGATAAAATTATTTTTAGCTATAAAACAGCAACGACCCAGCCAAAAATTTGTTGCGTTTTTTATCTTAACAATTTGATTCCTTGTCGTCATCTTTTTTCCAGTCCGCTGAAAACAATCTATTATGTTGCCAGAGGTAAGTGGATTTAGTGCTGGCTTCTTAGATCTGTGCTATGCCACATTTGAGCTGATCCGCTGCCAAAACCAAAGAAACTACTCGACAATTTGAAAACAGCCAAGTTCTCTCGGCCACTCACCGCAATCGAGAAATGTGCCTGGCAGCTTCACATGCAATTAAATCAAGGGAGAAAGTTCCCAAATCTATCAGACGTGAAATGGAAGGACAGTTGGGAAGTTCGCTTGCTCGTGCAATTATTGCTTAGTCATTTTTCCCATGTATGCTGCGTGTGTGCTTTTGTGTGGGCCACATGTACACATTCCTGTTGTCAATATGTTCCATCGGAGGGTGTAATTTGTCCTGTTCGCAGGAGCTCTACCCATGGTTATCTTCAGAAATGCTAGTGAAAATCTTGCACACAAACAAGTCTGATGGCTAAACCATTCACATCTGTTAGACCAGTGGGCTGGGCTTTGATTTGCAAAACATGTTTTCTTACAAACAGACTCTTTCATTTCCATTCATATCCACAGGATATATGCAGAATAGCATACTACCATACTATTGCAGTGTGTATGCTAACTTTGTTTGACAAACATTTTATCAGTAGGTGTGAACCCAAGGAATTAAACCCATGAGCTGCTCATGCAATGCTCTACAGGATCAAGCTCACCTGAAGCCTACCTTAAGAATACCTTCATAACCTACTAGATGTAATAAAAAGTGTAGTACTTTTTCCAAATACTGTATTATACAATATGCAGTGCTTTAGCATCACATTCCATATATAACCATACAGAAATGTTTACAGATCAGATCTGGTACATGAGTTGTAGGCATCTCTCTCTGCAGGGGACAGAGGCCATATGCAGGACTGCTGTATTATATCGCCTTCCAGTTGTTGTGGCCTGTTTGATGTCACAGCACTACAGTTTTAGCCGCTAATCAGCTAAGCCTGGGAACACACACTTAAAACTGATGCTGGGTTCAGAATGCAGTGCTAGCTTGTTACTTATACTGTATACTGCCTTATATTTTTAATAGTGGGTATTAGGCAACAAGGAAGGTTTTAAACAGTTTACAGTTTATCACATTGCAAGAACCGCTCAATGAAAATCAATTCAATTTCGTGTTGAAATGTCAACTTTTAATCTGTTATTGAAATAATGAGTAAAAAAAAATTACTTCTGTTTTGTCACACTTTAAATAAAAAGTCAAAAGAATGCATTGCATTGTGGGATATGGTAGCTAGTATAGACGTTTCATCGGAAGCACACGCCTGGCCCGAAGTTAACTTCCGGTCTGTGTTTGTGGATCGTTAGGTGGCTAATAATATAAATATTTATATTTTATTTAATTTAAATTCATATTTTATTGTAGAATAATTGTATTAAATAAATGATTTGTTGGATTTTATTGTATATAAATTTTCTTAAATAAACAATTTGGTGAATGGATCGTGTGTAAACGGTTCTTTTTTTTGGTAACCCAAAATAATACTGACTAGTCAAACTTTTAACTTGCTAGCTAATGGCATTTACTTTTTATTTCTTTTGCTTGTTATCAGAGATAATCTGCAGGGACTCGATTTTTTGTGGATGTGTACTGGAAGTTACGTTTGGAACGCAAAAGCGTGCATGCGCAGCAATGTTTGTTAATGTTGTTGCTTTGAAACTGTCTATAGTATGCTTTGTTGTACACTGCACATTTTGCCAGTGAATTCAGTAGATCACCCGGGACTTTCATGCAGTAAATGTGCACACTGTGCACTAGCAAAAAACACAAGCATGAGAAGAATGTTAACACTATTCACGTAGTTTTGGCAAAGGAACACACATACATACAAAAGATTTTTACAAAATGCATAAATATGTCCCTTTGTTTCTTCATTAAAGGATTTAAAGTTAATATCTAATGACATAAAGAACAGATGGTCGTCATCTGCCTATATACCAGCGTACCAGATACCATATAGATCACCTCAATTATGCTAAAACATAAGACGATTCACACGCGTTATCATACAATGCATCTGTCTCACAATGTCATCCGCTGTGTGTAATGCGAGCAACAGTCGCTGCCCCCTCCAGCAGTAATTGGCCATTTTCATCAGAGCTTTATAAAGCAAGAAATCTGCACTGGTAATTGAGTCCAGCTTTAAAGCCGGTGTTCATGATTCGAGAGGGTTGACCTCATGTGGGCGAGGTGTGTGTGTGTGTGTGTGTGTGTGTGTGCGCGCGAGAGAGAGATAAAGAGGGTGGGTGGTTGGTTGAATGGCCTCTGCCAGCAGACTCCGAGTGTTCCACCTCTTGTTCCACTAATCGATCAACAGATCGCATTAACAAGGGCTCTGACCTGAATAGACGTGGCCCTGCCCCACCTCCCAACCCCTCACCCCTGCCGCCTTTCCATGTGTCATCAGTCTTGTCCTACAAGATGCCTCACACCCAGCAGTGGCATGGGAGAGTGACTGTGTCCTCCCACGCAAAGAAAGCCCTCTCTCGCTCTCTCACTGCCCCAATGGATGTCAGAGGAAGACAACAAAGTGGGGGATTCCTCACATAGCTTCCCATTTTCATGCACTGCTGCCAGCAGAGAATCAAGTGTGTCCCCCTCCTTTGGCATCTCGCCAGATATCTCCTGGCTGCTCCAACCTTTTATCTGCATTCAAAGGTAGCCCTATACCTTCCATTCATCAAAGGAGTTCAAATGTGACCACCTTGCAACCCAATGCCTATTTTTTCAACTTTCTCATTGGCCGGGGGCAAAAAGAAAAGACCATCGTGCCCTTTGGAAAGCCGTCAGGTCCAGACGCTCTTTGAAGCAATGAAAGGCTCTTTAAAACCCTGAAACAATTGGAAGTTGCATTAAGTTGCGGAAGTCTTGCATGTTAAACACGATTATGGATGTAAACGTAGAGCTGGATGCGACGCGAGGCTTGTTTTTAAAGAGGTCACTGGCTGTGCATGAGTGACTTCTCAGCTGAGATCTTATTAGAAATATAATGGTCAATAATACGATTTATTTCCAATCACAAAATGCAATTTTTGTGTTTTAGTTAAATGTTTTATTTATGTTGGATCATGATATTCTGAAAAGAGAATAAAACTCTGTAATACAGCTGTAATACGCACAGACACTTGTGTTTGGGATTTTTTAAACTTGCAATTCATTTTTTCAAAACACAAATGCTTTACTGATTTTTCAATGACGTACGATTACCAGTGTTTGCCACAAGGTGATGTCCAACAAATTTCCCAGTTGTGCAATCTTACCCCTTTCAGTTTCAGGTCTCTGAGACCCAAAGGCACATTTAAAAACAATAATAGCAATTTAATAGGATTAGATTATTGAAATATTGATGATGGTTTTGTAATCTGGTATACGTGTGTAACATTTTCACTTAAGTGATGTTTGTGCTCTTGCTCAAATTGACCCTGGCAAAAACAATTTAATCCTTGCATGCATTTATCTGAAAGCTGCAAACATAAGGAACCACGTTTTTAAAGTATTTTATCAGCCTGAATTTTCTTCTTAAACACGTTTAATTGAATCGGGGAAAATCATTAGGCATAACAACATGTTTAAAGCTGTTAGGGGTCTTTCAGAACATGAGGGTAAACAAGGGCAATGAAGCAAAAAAAACACTCACGGAAGAGAGAGAGAACGTAGAAGAATGGGCGAGTGATGTATCAGCTGATCAGACAGCTGATAATGTATATCATGAGTTCTTTGATGCCTGTGGCCACCAGTTCACCCGCTGCACGTGTGAAGTGGGCCATTTCATCCCGAGTGCACTTGTTCCTCACGAACGCATCGGTATATTGTTTTAGGACGTTGACACATTGATCTTTTGTAGCTACCTGTTGCACTAAGAGCCTCTTTCCCTCCGGAAACTCTTTGAGGGTCCTTCACACAAACAATAGGTGGTAATTAATAAACGTTAGATGTTCAGATGTTTTCGTAACAACTGAATGCTGGTAGTTTGTTTTCCCACTCACCCTTTAACTAGTAGCAATATCAATCGTCTGCTTCCGTTCCTCTGTGTTACAGCTGTGTTGACCGGCATGTTTGCCAAGCAGTGTTTGTTTGCTGTCGTATTTACAAAAGCTATTAACACATACTGCATCGTGGTTTTTTGAGTGCCTATTAAAGCCTAATGTATTTTTTCATCTTATCCTATTATTCATGGACATGATTTCTTGAAAGTTTTTTTTGTGCCCTTTAAGGGGCTTTAAGCCCCTTTAAGTGTGTTTGTCTTGGTATACTTGTGCCAACCAAGGTGTAAGATTGGGGTATTAAAATAAAACTGGTCCAAACAATAGAAGTCAATGGGAAGTCTCACTGTGA
This sequence comes from Oreonectes daqikongensis, assembly GCA_026939265.1. Lineage (NCBI taxonomy): Eukaryota > Metazoa > Chordata > Actinopteri > Cypriniformes > Nemacheilidae > Oreonectes > Oreonectes daqikongensis. The sequence goes on along the minus strand of JAOTQM010000434.1, from coordinate 1,756,857 downwards.
ATGAGTGTGTTTTGTGCAGGTGTAATGTCAGGTGTACTGTGGTAAATAAGAGCTCTCAGGCTGTTTATCAGCTCTGTAACATCTGTTCTTCAAAGTTCAATCATATTCTAGATTCTTCCCCACCTTAATCTCATGTGGGCAGCTGCCACTAACGTACATCAGACAGTCACCTGTGTACACTGTTTAGGTGTGCGTGTAGACATCTGAGACATTATTTGGTCTGACAAGAAAACCATATAATTTCTTCAGAACACTGAGAAGAGTGTGTGTGTGTGTGCGTGCGTGCGTGCGTGCGTGTGCGCGTTTGGCTTTACTTGTGGGGGCTGTATTTTGTCCTTGCAAATATGTGACCCAATCTGTAAAAAGCTAAAGTACATTTTTTGTGATTTACAGTCTTTTTACATAAAACGTATTTACATAGTCTAAAAAACATTGTGTGAAAATATAATCTTGATATCATTCATATTGAGTTAATAAAACCAATTTTTAAAAAATAAAATCATAGTGAAATTAATAGTTGAAATCAAACTTTGATGCTTGTTTTCTCAGAATTAGATTTTGAGACTTTAGCCTGGTTTTCACAGACTGGGTCACATATAGTCTATAATAACACAATGCAAAATCAACTTGTGCAGACATTCTAGGTTTTGCAACAAAAACTATTTTTAAAAAAATTCACATTTAAAATACTGAAATAAAATACTATTCACTGCAAAAAAATCTTGTAAAAAGCAGGGTGCCAGTAATATACAGTAAAATAACAGTTTTTTTCTGTAAATTTTCATGTTTTCTTGTACATTTTTAGTCTTTGATGGGTTATAAAATATATATTCTATATTCTTTCATTTGAACAGATAGCTGATAACAGTATTATAAGATACGGTTTGTCTTGTAATATATATATATATATATATTAACACAGATTATTTTCCTGGTCATGCTTCAGGTCCAGTCTGGATGGTCAATCTATGGAATCCGCCAAAGTACATTTGACAGCTTTGCAGTTTTTGAAATTTGCAGTTTTATTTATATTTACTACAGAAACAGCATGAATAAGCCTGGAGTCTATTGTCACACACACTGCCCATCACCCCCTGCCAATCACCCAGACAGAGACAAGATGCATGGACGAGGCAGGCCTGCAGTTCCAGACAGTATACAGGTTCAGCGGTGGAGATGTGGATCCAGATGGAGGTGGCAAATTTCTGTATTAAAGCCCAGGAAGAAAGAAAGAGAAGCTTCTGAAGCCTTTACTCAGTCAATCAAAGAAAGACACTGGCCCTGAGGGCCTGACCTGAGGAAGGCTTCTCATACATCTCCTGTCCAGTGTGCAGTAACAATGCCGAACACTTTATTGATCACCCTGGAAGACTTTTCACTTACTTGTCATTTCCTTGCAGCATTTGAAGAATTGTTGTCTTGTCTTTATGGGGCAGATGTGTGGAGAACACTGTCAACTCTACAGACCGAGCACCAAATTCCTCACATTGCCTCTATAAAGGGGATTTGAGGTCATTAAATAACTCCCATGCCATTAAAAAAACTGTTGATCTTTATACTAATGTATGTTTGATAACGTATATAATGTATTATAGTTCAAATGTTTAGGGTCACTTGACTGAAATGTTTTTCATGATCTTAAAAACCATTTGATCTGAAGGCATATGTCTGAATAATTGAAACAAGTGTGGAGAAAAACAACGTTAATTTCTTTCATTCAAGACAAAAGCAAATGATGTAAAAATGGACCGATTAAAGCAGCCAATAAGAGCCCAGAAAAGATGTTCTAACCCTAACCAATTCCTGAAGCATATTAGGGTGAAACCTTAAGAAGCTGGCTGATCAAATGCCAACAGGACATTTCTGCCAATTCTATGTGAAGTTTTTTAATTTTATTTTTGCATTATTTTTATCTATATTCTAAAGTGTAAAAACATTGATCTTTAAATAGTTTACTCAATAGTTTTTGTTCAAAACGACATTTTGAATGGCAGTTTATGTTTTTAATATGTTTATATTATATAGACAGTTTCATCGGATGCACGCACATTGCTTGAACACATGGCCTGAAGTTTACTTCTGGTCAATGTTCAATTCTAACATTTTTTTTATATTTAATTCATATTAATTTATATGAATATTTTATGATATATTCATTGAATTAAAAGTTATTGATTCTTTGCAGAGGTCTACCGGAAGTTAAGTTTGTTGTTGCCGCTGAAACCGTCTGGATGTCTTCCAGGACTCAAAAAATAGCTTTATAGTCCTACCAAATAAAAATATGCCCTAAGTGTAAATGGTAGTGACAAACTTATCTGCCAGTCTTAGTTTTAGCTCACATAACCTGACAGGCTAGTCTGAAGTGACCCTTTTATTTAAGTAGCGTTGGCGTTTGAAAGTCGCAGGCGTTTGAGGCCGGTCCCGCTTAATCATAAAAATGCTTTATGATGCCCAAACCGTATTATTATCGCATTACCCCAGCCGCCTTCTCAGATGCTTAATCGAGGCAATTGCATTGTACATGCACAATAAACAAGTCAGCCCTGCAATTAGCGCAACACAGCGTGGTTGAGGAATACGCACGTTTAACAGCTAAAACAAAGCTATGTGTTTTGTGTATTGTGAGCTCACCAAAGGCACTTGAATCTTTCATTATGTGATTAAGGGGCCTGCCTTGATCCCCCTCCAATTGAGTTGTTTCTTTCATTCGTGGGGCCTAATTGGAGTCAGAATGATTTAAGCAGGTTTAACAAGGTCACAATTTAACGTCGTAGATTTGCGTTCGTATTTAGGAACATAAGGGCACAAGCTGTGTTTGCGACGACCTGGGTATGGATTTCTGGTAAAGCGTTCGCCTCTATACGAGAGAAATGCCTCCATCATTAATCTGGTTTCTTGTAAATGAAATAATGTTGCTTTAACTGCATTTTCCTAATTGTAAACAGACAGCAGATATTTTATGAGAGAACAGTGTCAGCTGTAGTGACATGAGTTGTTTTTGAGCCATGCGCGTTACGTCGTGGCAGCCAGCGCGAGGGCGAATCACAGTTACGGTCACAGAACAGTCATCTGCGCTGCAGCAAAATATTTATGGGAATGACAGAACTCCTCACAAGTTTCAGAAAAACAGTTTTATTATAACGAAAACGGAGAATGTGAGAAATACTTTGGGTACAAAACAAATCCCTAGTGCATTCCTCGGGGGGGGGGACTAATCTAATCTGCGGGCTAGAGCAGAGGTGGCCAACTCCTGCCTCTTCTGATTAAAAAATGTTGTCATTAAAGAAAAACAGCCCATCTCAGAAAAGACTCTCTAATTGTTATTATCATTGAATGGGGCCATTAAAGCAGGAGCAACCAAATGGGTCAGGGGCCGATGGAATGCAAGGTGCCCACATCAATGGGACCCTGTAGAGGTGGGTGCAAAAGGGGCGCCCTATGATGTCACTCATCCCCCAGCAAGCTTTCTCATGGGAAAAGTAACACTTCGCTCGGCCCACCATAAAAGAGAAGAACGAGCCATAACAGTAACAAGTGCAATCGGTGTGGCCGTTTGATGTGAACACGTTATCTGTCCCCTTGGCTTTTTTGTTTTCTATTCAGAGCATAAACGTGATCATTGAAGTGCTCCGCTCCATCTTCTCCGGGCACAAAAGTCTTTCACTAATTGCTGCCACATCAAATAAGTAGGAACAAGGCCGAATAGGAGCCTTGCAACTGCTGGAAAGAGAAAAAAATGGACCGTTCCATAAAGCTGGTTGGGTTTTTTTGTGCGTGTGATCTTCCATCAAAGATCGCGCTGGTGGTTTGAGGAGGTGGTGGAGGGCAGAAGAAGGGTAGGGGGTGGTTATCACACAGGAAAGACCTCTTCACAGATTAGTTCTGCATCAGCAGCCGTTTGCTATTCGATTCGGGAGCGACCAATCCGGTGGCTGCCCTCTCATTGTCTTCTTGCGACGAGCAGGAACAGTGGCCTGCAGGCCCGGGAACAAAAGCTCGGACCAGTGGAACCCCGTGTGTTTTCAAAGTGTAACTCCTCTCCCCGCCGTCACGGACCAGTGATATGAGTGTCTTGGTGCCCTGGCCCGCAACACACAGAGCAAGAAAAAGCTGTCAATTCAGGGGCCCTTTCAAAGGCGCATCACTTTTGTGCAAACAGGCCTGAAAAGTCACAGTCCATATACTTCCCAAAGCATGTTCCCGGTTAAAGAGCCATTGACTATCTTTGGATCAAATGTGATTTGTCTCAACCAGCCCCCCCCAACCCGTCTCTTTTTGACTCTCCGCATTCTTGTTTCCCAATTGTGTCGTCTTTGTTGAGGTTCTGTTGGAAGTGCAGATTGATGGGGGAAGGGGCGAGCGACACATTTCTGCCAAGGAACCGGTTGCGGATGGCATCTCTCATTGGATCTTGTCAAGGTCGCGACCTGGCAGTGTGCGGTCGTGGAGCAACCGCTGGGAAAATATCGCAATTGAATCCTATACATTTGTATCTGTGTATATGTGTCTGCATTACAAATGTACTCTGTACATATTTGGTGTGTTTTGTCTTGTCTAAATATGTAATATTGTGAGTTGTTTTGTTTACACAGAATACCAACGTTATACAGAACACCAATACAATGTGAGTTTGAATTACATACATAAAATACATTGAAATGAATTACTTTTCAGAAATGGACCAACACTATACTAGCACTTTCCTTGAAACAAGCCTCTAATGGTCAAAGTTGTCTTAAATGACCACATCAAATGTTCTTGTAAAGCTGTAAAGTGGTTCTGGTGGTGGTTATATGATCAGAGGACTGCCAGCAGCCACTCAGACATGATGATATATTGTTCGCTTGTGTAAGAGGTCTGCCACACTTGTTTCCCATTGAACTTCAGTATCTAAATATAAATGCTTTAAATGTTCCACCGATGTTCCTCAGTGTTGAAATCTCTGACTGCTGTTATGACCAACAGTTCAATGAGTAACCTAAAGGAATATAATATTACTGTGCAGTTTGCTTGGGACTCACAAGTGACTGTTTTTAGGTGGTCTCTAGAAGGTTTGCCATCACTACAGCAAGCTTTGAGACCTGGATCTTCTAGATTGCCTATCTGCAGCTTTAAGGTTCATCTTAATCCGTCTGCTGCGCAGGAGACAGACTCTGAGTATGCGGGCCAGGCCCCTTACGGCTAAAAATATTTGACGGAGGCCTGGTAGCTCATGTCAGAAGGACATAGTGTTTGTGCATGGAAAGATGGCAGGTCTAAAAATACTTATTTTAGCCCTGGGGATCTTATCCTATGCCTGCGATGATTGAAATGCTAGGAAGTGAGAAAGGTGCATGACATTATTTAATAATTTTAATTCATTCATTATTATTATAAGTGACTTTATTTAAGAAACATCTCCAAGTAATATGACTTTTTGAAAATAATAGTAATAAAAGATAGGAGTGATTTTTAGTGTGTTGCTATGTGGTTGCTAGGCTCTTCTGAGTGGATGCTATAGTGGATGAATGGATGCTTGTGGCTTATTGGTCCAAGTGGAAACAGCCCACCCTTACAAAGAAGAATTGTAGTCAAGTGTGCTGTTAATATACTTCTTTTAAACTAAAGAATGAAAAAGTGCACTTTCAGTGCATAATTAAAATTACGCTTATATTTATTTTATATTTTAGATATAAGAATATATAAGTATAGCCTACTTTTAGGAATACATAAATAATTTAAGTATACTTAAACTGATGGAAAAGTCTTTTAATTTATTAAGTCTTAAATTATTTGGCCAATACTTGTACTCAATCTTTTCATCAATAATAAGTATAATAAAGTATTCTAAGTATAATTGGCTTGTAGTTGTTTTGATTTTGTAGTTTATTAAATACTTCTTAAAAATGTACATGTTCAAGTTAGTATAGCCTACTGTAGCAACATATATTATAAAGAGTAAATTTTGAGTATGTTGTTAAGTTTACTTTTTTTAAAACTCACAATTATGCTTGCAATAAAAAACTATAAAACTAATATATCCTACTGAAAGTAGGCAAAGTGTACTTTCATTAAAAATGTGTTACAAGTACTGACCTAGTAAATTATCAGTACACCTACAACTATTAGTACACTAGTTAAAGAAAAAGAGTAAACAAAAGTTGTATACTTAAAATTTACTACTGTTATAATCAAGTGTATTTGAAAGGATACTTCTATGAACCAAAAAGTGGGCCAATTTAGTCCAAAGTTCTTTAAAATAGAACACTTATAGCATACTACTTGTACATTGATATTAGTATACTTACTAGTGCATAAAGTATACATTAAAATATACCTTACCTTTACTTAAGTATACTTAAAATGAATTTTTAGTACTGTACACTCATTTTTGGTAATGGCACACTTAAAACTCTGTGATTTGTTTGACCTCAGTTTGCTTAAATCTAGGAGTTTTGGAATGCTATGGAAAGAGGTTTGTTTAAATTCCCCAAGTCTGAGTACAGCGAACACCACAAACTAACAATTAGATCACAGCCAAATTTAGATTTTTGCAATAGAGCTTTATTTCAGATCAATGTTAACATGAATTGAAGCATGTTAAGTAAATAAGAACTGAAGTCCATAATCACCCTCCGGAGATACTAATCTTCACTGGCTGACCTCAGCCCAATTCCTTTAAATTTCCTGCTTATCCCCTAAAATCAGTCGTTCTTTTGTAGCTCATGAGAACATGGACATGAGCTTCTTTACTGTGTCACGGCCTCAACGAGGCAAAGTGTCCTGGTCTGCAGTCAGGATTAGTAGGTGTGTGATAATCTCTTTGTTTAGAGCAGGCTTTGTCATTTGATTTGGGATTTTCGGGAACAAAAAGCAACAAGGACGACGGGGATGAGGTGAGTGGCCTTTTGTCAAAATAATGGGAAAATCCAGATTTGCTTAGTGCTGTAAAAATGTTTACTCAGCGGAATTAAGAGCATATCCCAGTGTTTGCGCTTGTCAAGTGAAAAGCACACAGAGATGGACGGATATGAGGTTGAGATGGCAGCAAACAGCCACCAGACCAGCTGAGAACAATGAATCAAATTGATGTTATTCATTTGTCGTTCAGCGTCCGTTCGCGTATCTGCGTGCGAGTCCCTGCTGAAATTCCTAAGTTATGATATTGTGGCACAAAAGCTCTTTAAAAAGCTCTTCTGAAAACATAAGAAACATTGTTGTCCCCCTACAGGGCATAAGCATTGCTTTCATTTCAGAATGAGGGACTGAACTCAATTTAAGGGTCTTTTGTTGGCATTACCTGAGAAAGCAGTGGAGGGTCTGTTGGACAAGACCACCATGCAACATATCGTCTCCCAGCAGTCTGCTGGGAGACTATATGTGGGAGGCAGGGGGTCATATTCTCTTATAGTCTGGGAGTTAGCACTCTGTCACCAGGGGGGAGGCCCGGCCACAGTGGGGAAAAAATATCCCAAATCCCCGAACACTAACTCGCACAGCTGGGTAGGCGCAGAGAGACAGTGGCTGAAAAGCAGATTCAGTCAGCCTACAGCAACTCCCCCCAATCACGCAGCCCACCTCCCAAGCCCCATTCAGACAGAGAGAGGTGGAGGAGAAAGAGGTACCCAGAGGAAAGTTTATTGCACATTCATAGATCGCCAGCCTTAATGTGGAGTTTTGGTGCCTTTACATTTTTTACTTGGTTTCTTAAACGTTTAGGTAGAAAAAAATGTTGGTTCAGCTTAAAAAAAATAAGTAACCTGGCTGCCTTAAAATTTTGAATTAATTAAACTTAAAAATAGTAGTTAACATACCGAGTTGTATGAAAATCATTAGTTATGTTTTTAAATATTTTTTAAGTTGAATGAATGAACTGAATTTTAAGGCAGCCAGGTTACTTTTTTTACAGTGTATGAAAACAAATGGTTGACATGTTATGCGTGTTATTGAGCTAGCAAAGCTAATATCAGTTGGTCTTGGAAGTTCATATTGAAGTCTCTGACATTTCATTGTAGACTTTAACAAAAACTGAAAAGCAGGATCTTCTTACATGAGTCCCATATGTATTTTACATTTTCTAAAGCAATACAAAAATAAGATCAAGCAATGCAGTACAGCATCCTCTCTGCTTCTTAATGTGCTTTTAACATATGTCCAAATTTGTGCTACCTGTGCACCTGAACGTAAAACAAATATAATCTGATCATTGTGGATATTTATTGATGCAGAGGCGGGAGGTGGCAGTTCAGAAGTAAAGAGACCCACAAAGGGTTAAAGGTTTCCCTCGGAGGACATCTGAGTTGAAGGGTTTCTCAGTGTCGATAATTTGTCTAGAATAACTGCTGTGAACCGCTTGCCTTTAAAAAGAGAAAAAGAAAGCAAAAGAAAACCTTTTGCCCAAACCCACATTGCTGTAGGTCTATACTGAAGAAGCACTTCAGCATTCTTAAAGGGCTCTTGCTGTCAGAATGGAATTTGGAGTGACCACAGAACAGTCGTCCAGCACATGAATGTCTCTCTCTCTCATATTCTGTTTCATCTATGTTTATACACTCAAATGCTTGTCAATTAAAATCACATGAATAACTGTCTGCTTAGACTCCAAGGTAATGATTTGTTGTATTTCTTTTTATCTTAAAATCCTCTTGCATGCCAGATTATCTTACTGTTAAACCTGTTTAAAGAAAGAATAAAACACAATTATTAATTCATCAACTCATTAATTTAACAAAATAAAAATCATAATAAAAATGTATAAAAATAAATTCATTACTTAATAAGTACACAACCTTTATCATTACTGACCATGTCTACTGCATTATTAACATTATTAATGTTTACTTTAGTGTAATAGGATCTGAGCCTAAAGTAAGCATTTGATCTCTGATTCTCTGATGTGGTTTGAGATTAACAGGTTGTCCAGCATCATTTAGCTAATAACTTTGACTGATGGTGACCTCTAGTGGTTCATCTGGCTTTTCATTGAAGGAACTTCAAAACATCCGTTTTAAAGAAACGTCTCATCCCTGCACACACAGTTTTAAGCTCTAGACTTTGCTTTGATGTCAATAACACGTTCAGTGGCTTAGAACTAAAAGTATGGGTGGGTCAATATATTAATTTAAACAGACCTAGTCATTGGTGTTGATTTTCATTGTAAGAAGGTTTTTGAAAAGGATTTTTAATCTATATTTTACATACATATAAAGGTATCCAGTCATTCTGGATTATTTGAACTAGAAAAGCAAAAGACAAAAGTTATACTTTTCACTTCTTACAATTTCATTTAGATTACCAAAGGACATTTTACATACAACATGAATTTGGACACAACCATGGTCATTTTGCCCTTGTGAGGAGAAATCAGTCGATATACAATAATCTTTGACCTTTATAAAGCAATCTCTTCAAATCCTAAGAAAGTTACATTTACTTTGACTTCAAGTTGTTTTGGGCTTTTCATCAAGTAACATTTTTTACCATTTTAGCTCTGTTTTAGCACTTGTGTATTGATGATTCCAGATTTTGTTTATTTGTAAGCATTAAGCAGTTCTGTTAATGGTGTCACTTTGTTTCAGTGCGTCACTGCACCTATAGCGTAACAAACAAACACCACACTTATATAAGACAACGTCTCCCCTCACCCCCTTTGTGAGCTAAGACGCTGATGCCAAAGGCTAAATTCAGTTTCTTCTGTGTTTTCAGACTGCATGCTGTTCATAGAGGTCATGATGATGTCATAAGAACAGGGGGTCTCTGCGGTGTTCAGGCATACCAGGTAAACTACAAAACCCCCTCCCCTTTTCACACACGTGACCTGCTGAGGTCAGCATCTGTAGCTCCACACGTATGACATGGATGACTCAAAGGTGTTCAAATATATCTTGTGCTGATGTGAAAGCATTTAAAAGTATTTCTTCGACTTAAAAAAGTATTACACCGAAGAAAAAAAAGCATTTTAATTTTAACAAGTAAACAAAATGTCAGAATTCAGAATTTAAACAAAATAAGTATACTTCAAGTTTACATTTACTTTAGATTATGTATGTTTTTTATATTCTTTAGGTTGTAAGTATACTAATATCAATGTACTAGTATAGTATACTTGAATGTATATGTATTACAATACTTGTGGCTAATATGGACTACTTTTTATTTTATAAAAGTGTAACAGTAAACTAACTAACTAACTTTTTTAATTGTACTGCAACTGCACTACAAATGAACTTGTAAGTACATTGATAGTACACCCAGGTGCAAAAAGTGAACTAAAATTCATTTAAATGTCTTTAAAGAACTTAAAAGTTTAACTAAATAAAAACAAAAAATAATCTGTAGTACTTTTTAAAATAACTTAAAGAAGATACATAACTATGCTATTTTGAGACACGATGAATAGATTTACTAAAGAGTATATTTTAGTACATTAAGTATTTGTGAAAATAGAGCACTTAGATTAATAGAGCACAGTATATAATTTTGACTCTAGAAGTGCATATAACGTTGACTAGTATCTGATGTTAAACATAATGTTTTGAGACTGACTAAACCCATGTGCTTCAGAAGAATGTTAGTGTGATGTTGCATCTACACTGATACTATTACAATGTCCATTCTCACTCTCATAGTGCATCTTAAAATTATTTAGTTTTGTTTTGGCGTCTGTAGCACCGCAGTTTTAGAAAGAGGAACCTGCTAGAGCCATGAGGTGGTTTCTCTAGATGTGTTCTCCTCGGAGATCCACAGTTGGGGTCTTACAGGCCTCCCCTTGCTTTCCCCAGCAGGGTCTCTTCTGCGTCAGAGATGACAGTGTGCTTATACGCGCAGCTCCATAAGGACGATTCCAACAACAGCGGTGTCTCTCAGCAGGGGCTTCACGTTGAGTCATTGCTAAGTATAACCTTTAATCAAAACTTGACTTTCATCCAAACAATAGAAAGGTTACAGCTTAAAGTAACTACCTCCTGAGATCTGACCATAACACATTATGACAGTTTCCTCAAGGAAAGAACTCTTTTTTACGCGACCTGTCTGAACACAAGACATCGGCTCTTAGAATACTGACTGTGCTCATGACGGATTTCAAGATACGCATGTTCTTACAGGTTTAAGCAGCGTGCAGCCTAAATCCTGTCTGCTCATGTGAATGATGTGTCAATCACTGAAATGTTGATAAGGAAGAATTATGGTTTTTCTATGGCGATGACACAATTTTAATTCTTGGTCATGATTCTGTTCCATTCAATTTGATTCAATTTGGTACAATTCATCATACGTTTTTGAAAATATGCTCTTTACCAACAACATACTTTTATCATCTCAATGATACTAGCAATGTCATGATCATGGGTTCTATTCTAGGAAAAAATGAAATGTAGATTGAGGATCTTAATTTAAAAAAAGAGCAATAATGTAATTTTGGATAAGAAATAAACGGGGGGGGGGGGGGGATCCTTAGCTTTGTATACTGTAGGCTTTATCAGACCAGTTTTTACTGCACTTATGCATTTTGTTGTTCCAATTGCTTCCATGGTTATTTAATTTGTAAGTCGCTTTGGATAAAAGTGTTGCTAGCTCCATGCTCTATAGTTTAGGTACAGGAATCCTCTAATTCAGTACACGCCATGACACCAGTGTCACACAACGCACATTGCATAATTGAACAGACAACATATCCAGAAATGTTGTAATGCGCTGCATGGTGGAAGCCACCTGCTTACTGTTATCTGGTGCAAGGGCTCATATTGCTCAGGTGCAGGTGTCATTTGTACAGCTGTGTGTACTGGAGACCAGCCAGAGTTCTGTTCTTAAAAGATTAGAACCCACATCAATACCAACATCACACGCTGTTTCAAAAGAGTATTCAACTGTGACCTAATGTAATGGAGAATCCATTATATTATTTCATTTGAAAGATTTCATTGGAATAATTACAATTAGGGTGTTGATATTAAAAATACACTGATTTACAATAAATGATTGCAATGTAATCTACAGTCTTTATCTTTTTTATCATAGGCTCCCTGCAACCCCATGAGGATAAACTATATAATCGATGGATAATTTCTCATTTTTTTTAGTAACAATATACACTTCTTTTAAAACCAAAACCATGTCGTTTAATCCACAAATTCATCCACATGAAGTGGTTTTATGATCTTTCACAATTTTGCCTATCAAGTATATATTTCTTGTTTTAAGGACATCAAGACATTTTTAATGAATAAGGCATTATACAATAAAACAGTTTTCGAACCCAGCTGTTCACCGTGTCTAGCTTTTGAACACACCAGCTGACCATACAGCGTTTACAGCAGGCAAGGTTCATAACGACACGTGAAATCAGATGTCTGAAAACTTTGCTCACTGTCACGTTGGGGATGGAGTGTGTAGTGTCCACCAACAGCTGAGCTAACACACGCACGGGTCCTTTCTGCCGCTAGTGCCCTTGAAATGCCTTCCATGTCACTCGGTTCAAAGCCACTGCTGGTTTCTGAGAAGCGTGTGGTGTTGCATGTGCTGATTCCAGTGCTTTACCTTAAAAACGTATTTAAAGTTTTCTAGGAAAACTTCTTTAGCCTTCTCTATTTTTATTAAACCACTGTTTTAAGAACTAACAATGCTTTAATTGTTTTAACTCATCACAATTTAGCAAAATATGTAGACAAACTCAATCGTTGGTACAATTTAAGCTAGAAAATGTCCATATTTGACCCAACCATTGAATCAACCCAACAGTTGGGTTTGTCCACATTTTATTCAACCGATGGATAGAGAACAACCCAGCATTTGTTTTTAGAGTGAAAACTGCCAGGAGCCTGATGTATACATCTCGCATATGCACAAAATGGGCATTGAAATCTACGTACACAATTTTCATATATCACGCCCCTGGTATTCATTGGAAATATGCTTTAGCATGAATACGCATGTTGCCAGCTGCAATAATTGAACAGCAAGGGCTCTTTGTCCAGCACAAAACTATACAATTACATATTACATGCACACCAATAATATAACATACAAGTAGCCATTTCCTGATAATTCATCTTATTTATTATTATTACTGCAAGAGTTGTCCATTTTTACTACAAGACTCTAAGGCCTCAGTCATACATTTCCTTTTAATTGCTTTTAAACCCCCAGTTAAGGCTCAACCTGAAACTTAAAATATGTCTAATATATTTCATATTTTTACGTATGCCCCATCTCAGTATTTCAAATGACATCATTTAAAACAAAATATAGGTAAACATTTGGTTCCATATAATTAACTGTTTGGAGGTAGGGCTGGTGTGGCACATTACAAAATGTATTATTACAAAACTAAAAGGCACTGATGGAGAAATAGTGCAGTGCATTAAAATCCCTTGAGATAAGCTACACATAAATAAATCAAGACAAAAGATGCTCGTTACTTAGTTTCACAAAAATACAAACACTTCAATAGAGAAACGGTAGATAGAAAAACAAAATGTTCATTTACACAGCAAGATTATAAGACGCATGATTGCTCCACATGACAGGTGATTGGTCCACTTTTTTGTATCAATCAGACAGTATATTGCTTTTGAGTTTTCACACCTATGACATCATTTTCATCTCAGCGACTTCGTCTCCAGTAAACAACGGCTACGATGAACGCCACCGCAGCGATGCAGGACACAGTGCGCCACCTGGACACGCTACGAATAACGGCCTCCTACAACACAGAACAGCGAGTATTACACCTTACCTCACATATTGCATATCACTGTCAAACAGTACAGACAAGTTTAGAATAATCTGTACAATTTGCAAAATAGCAGCAAAGTTTAAAGTCCATAAAGGAAAATCTGATTTGAATATACACATTTTCAATATGCCATTCCATTCTGTTAAAAAAATAAGGGCCGACATGCCTATTTCTTGCAATCCCTAAAGTTTTAAAAATGTGAGGTGCCCCATCTTCCTCAAATCCTTATAAATGAGGAAAACTGCTCAGACACAATTTTGCCAATCTGTTTATGCTTGCTTTCTCCAAGTTCAGACTGCTTATTGCACAGTAAATATTGTCACATGTTCACTTTATCCCAGTTCTAAAGGCCACATTATGCTGTTTGAAGTCTAAACCCTGCACCCCACATACTGCTTCCTTTATGATCATATGTGTGCTATTAAACTTGAGTGGCCCCAAGAACTTCAGCCAACACTCTGCAGCGCACATGAATCTTACTGAAGGCACCAACACTGAGATGAGATGCAAAAGGTAAAAAGCCTCCTTAAATACTTTCTAAACAAATCCTAAATCTGACACAACAACAGTATAAGGTGTGTGAATAATGTTAAAAACACACAAACATTTTAGATGTGTTTTAGATATTAACCTAAAATCAAAACAGCTAAAAGTTTTCTAGACGGAACGGGATGCGTCTGGGTCTGTGCTTGTGCAATTCCTGTCTCGAGTGGGCACGTCTGTGTGTGTGGTGGCCCATGTCTGGCTCGACCTGTGTGGTTCCACATGGGTGGCCAGAAAACAGCAACTTACCCATCCTCCTTGCGCTCTGATCCAGGCAGAAATGTTTTCCCTGATAAACTGTAAAACCCAGCTAATGATTCTCTTGATAATTTCATAGTGGTTCTGAGTCAGTGCCTAGAGGAATATAAAGTAATAATGTTTTTAATTTGCATTATGTAAAAAGTCAATGAAAACTGAAGATACATTTCCTACATTCTTACACTAAATAAGGCAGCCAAAAAACACACCATGTGATAGTACTGGCAATATATGTACAATTTCATGCGCAGTTTGAATGTTTTTTTGGCACCAATGTTTAAACAAAATTAGTCTACCTTGTAAATAAGTTTATATACAAGGTGAAATAGAGCCACCACACGTCCCCAGTTAATGCCATCTTCAAAGATGCTCCTGGCCACCGTCATGAAGACATCCTGAGCACAGTTAGCTTGTACAGTGTTGATGAGACTGTCAAGAATAAACAGCATACAAAGAACAACCCAATTGAAAAACGAGAAACATAATCACAATGGCGTTTCACATTGTTATGAAATAGTATAAAACGTACTGTTGAAGCTCAGCATTCTTGTTAAGGTCATCAGCTATCTTCAAAAGCTGATCTACAACCTCTTTGATTTGAGGATCTTCTGCATCTTGAGGTCTTCCTCCTAGATCCTCATGGCCCACATGCATGGATGGATCTTCGACTTGAATTCTCTCAATAACATACCTTCATTTGAATAAAATAATAAGAGAAACTTGTTGATTCACATGAATGTATGCAAATAAAACAAAAGGTAGAGAAGATCTAACATTAGGAGTACATCAGTTTACCCTCTTAGTAGAATTGCGCTTTGATGAATGATGGCGTCGTCCATGACATCTGAAAATAATGTTGTAAGATATTGTAAGTATAATTCATGTTGTTAATCAATGATCGTTTTTATAACAGATGAGCATTTGAACTGGATCAAAGTGCACTCAAAGCAATCCCTCTTGTGCTGGGTTTGAGGTTTTACAGAATGTGGTGAACACTGACCTCTATTGGGCACAACTTCCCAACTTCCTAATGGTGGCTGCTTACAGGTTCATCAGAAAGCCACACTTTTATTCTCACTTCTCTTTGTGATGGTTTAAAACTAAAATGCATTGCAGCACGAGATAAAACTTTAAGAAAAATTTGAAAAACTTTTGAAGCAGATCGATGCTGGTACTGAGTACTACTAAATCAATGTAAATCTTTTTTGACAAATTTAAAAAAATCCCCTGTCACACGTCATACAGATTTGCCGGTGACGTCAGAGGAAACGCCATAATGGTCTTAACCACAACTCGACAGTGAGGACAGTTTTGTAAAACCAAAAGCTTTAAAAGCAGTGTGGAAATCAAATACAGCTAAACCAGTACCACTTTACACCAGTAAATCCTGTACTAATCACCACAGAGAGCTCTGGATGAAAACAAGCACTTCCGTACTACTCGCGGTGACGTCATACCAAGTGCCAAGAGTTCATTCGACTGCAAATACTTTAAAAAGGTTTCAAATCGCTTAAAATCGTATCCAACGTCTCACCTTCACCCTCACCGTCGCTTCCGCCCGTCCTCTCTCCATCGTTCGCTTCTGCCATGGTTTTATTGGGCAAAAACCCGCCGCCCGCAGTAATAGCTTGCTAACTAGCCGGACCAGCCTAACAACTTCTGAATCCGCTAAATATACAGTTACAGAAACATAATCGATCAATATAATCGTTCGGTGTGCTTTACATGCCCGCGTGACTCGCGCTACTTGAATGATAAAAACATGATCTAAAATCAGAAATGGTCGAAAAGCTTTAACGACAGATTCCCCGATCCATAGGAACGCTTGAAAAAAAAGCCGTGGAAGTAACACGGAAATGAAGGACCTGTTTGACAGCAGTCAGACGCATTAATATGCGCAGATTCGCCATGCCAAGAACAAAAACACAAACACCCGTTATATATTTCTTTATTCTGTTTCTTATTTTATACGTACAAGTATTTTCACTCCGATTCAGATGACCACTTGCAGTTAATGAACACACGCATAATTCATTGGTTCACAAAAGCAGTGTATTTATTATTATAGTCATGCGTTTATTTATGAAACAGCTTTATGACAATATATGTTAATTCTATAATAAAAATGCTAGAATTTAATATAACATTGAATAACATGTATTTACGTAATATGTATAATATTTTGTACATGCATTCATTTTCTTCTGCTGAACCGGTCAATAATTACAGCCCATCACTTTATTACATGCTGCTAATGGAGAAAATTCGTGCGTTGATTTTGCCTTAGGGACTTTTTATCTATTCAATATAACATAGTTTGTGTTTTGATGTATTTGTTTGATTCCTTATTGTTGTTTTCCCATAGGCTGGTCTAAAATACACTGTAATGCAGAGGAGTCACCAAAAGATGTCGCTATTAGACTGCAGGCCATTATCCTATCGTGACCAGCGATGAAAATTGCAACAGAAATCTACCTAGGATTTTATAGTAAAAGTGTGGTAACTATTTATTATTTTTTTGTTTCTTTCTATTATATTTTTGTTTGATTTGTTTTACTAAAAATACCTGGTTACATTGGTTATGGTTATTGGTTATGGTAATTTGTGGTTATTATGGATCAGATTTTCCTTGCTTTTGAAGGTCCTTTGACTTCTGACACTGAACTATTACTTATTCAAAATCTTTGATCATGATGAAACACTTAAATGGACCTCTTTTGCATATTGTTTAATTGCTGGTTTTACACCCAAATCATGGTTTCTGGTTTTGAGATCAGCTTTGCTTTTCGAAGAGTAGTTAATAAACGGTATAACATTATGTTTTTAATGAGATTTTATTATTTTGTTTATAGGAAAGTCGTGAACACGCAGCCACACCACAGCTCTGACTGCACTGCACTAACTTTGTTCGTCACTAAAATTCAGACACAGTGTTCACAGTTTGTCCAAACACAAAAAAAGATTAATAGTATCAGAGATTTCTCTGATCACAGATGCCCATCATTAGAGTCATTATTAGAATTTAGTTCTGTGACCTCTAATACAAAAACATCCTCCCCTGTATACACAGGATGTGCTCTCAAGCTCTTCCTCAAAGATGGTTAGGCTTTTCCCATGGTGGCCTTTCCTTAGAACTGTCAACCAGAACTGTCACCATCACACGCATTGCCTTGAGATAAACAAAGTTAAAGACGATGCTGTTGGTCTTCACTCTCCCTGAGGTTTGTGGGAGGGGGTGTCGTGGACAGTTAATAGAATAGATGTTTCTCTTTGTTCTTGGTGTAGACCCTTTATCTTCAAATGATCTGCTGTCTCTGACCCTCGATTCATCTTGATGGTTTGACAGAGTCTGTGAGAAACTATTCGGATCATCCCATGAACAGCTAGGCTGCGTGACAAGTCTTCACATGAACTGTTTGGAATGGGACACAAGCCTGTTTTAATTTAAGTTGAAAATAGTCACAGGAAGAACGGGGGACAAGAGGAAGTGGTCAGTATATGGGAATCTGTTAATGGAACTGTTTCAGATTGCAAGTGAGGAGAGTTATGGACATATTTCCCAGGGAGAGCGCATTACTGCTATTGTGATGTTTAGATAGTCCTATAACGGATCGGTGGCCAGCTGTTTCTGCAGTTGTGCTGAGATCTCATATGCAGAATTTGATTTTATACTACATTTCATGAGTAGTGTTTTGCTGTACAAACCGCAGCAACATCACCATGTTGTTAGGGTGTTGTGGGTGGATACTTACTGGCCCGAGGCAAAAGAGTTATTTGATATTCTTTGGATTGGGTTTTTCCATAAATGCAAAAATCGTATGTCCAGTCGCTTAGAAAAAAAAACAAGCTACGCAATCTGAGATATGTCTTAACACAAATGGTACATGGATATACAAGTGTAATATTTGATGTTAGGTGTTATCTGTAATTAGAGTTAGAAACCTTTTTCATATGATTTGTTCAAATTCATTTCTAAATATGAACAAATATTGTTTTTCCTTTTTGAATTGATAGAAATCCTGAAATCGTTCAATTTACCAAAAACACATGTCACTTCAATCTTTAAGAAGCTGCTGTGCCTATCACACAAAAGAAAACATGACACAAAATAGTAAACTCTTCGACCAAACCCACTTCTCTAACCAGAGGTCATTAACAGGCAAATATTATTCCTTTCTTTAGTCACCGAAGAGCTAGAGACCACGAAATGTTTTATGTGCTTAAGTTCAGGCTATAACAGCCATTGTTCGCATATCTAAGCCACACTTCATAATGTTTAATTAAAGCACTTTATCTTCACCTGCTGCCTGCTCCACTGAGATTCCTGCTCCTCAGTTTCATTTCACACTATAAGAGAACATTTTAATGGTGCTTGCTCATGCAAGCATCACTATTGCTATTTCTTATACTTTATTAAGAATGAAACATGCTGAATATTTTGTGCTTGTTCTCTTTGTGCTACAGCCAATGTCTCAAATCATGCAGTTTGTTGAGGAGGTGTGCTATGAGTTTGCAAACACATCAAATAATTATGTAGATGATAAAAGAGCAAAAAATCCCATAGCCACTGTAAAACAGGGATACAAGTTAAACTAAATGTTCGAAAAACATGGGGTTATAGTGTTGAGAAGTATGTGAGTACAACCATGGAAGGCCTAGGGTCAAAGATCAGGACAAAGTTTCTGACAAACGGGAAATGGTGGTTGAGTTTGGTGACCCTATTAGTCGCTGGATTCCCAGAGGGAAGATTAAAAAAAAATATTCCCTGCTTTATCTAATACCGCATCACACAGCAGAGATTCCGACCACAAATGTTTGTCATTTACTGTGAGAACAGGATTAGACGTTTAAATATAGAAATACTCCTCTTGTGGAGAGAACAACAAAATCATGCTTTCTTTGGCTCAGTCATAACGCAAGATGAAGTTTGCACACTGTAAGATCTAGTAGATTCACGTTGTCGCTGAGAAAGTCGCTGACCCAGGGCCAGACAGAGTGCACTAAGAGGGATAAATAAAATGAAAGGATCATTTGGGATTTAAGCTTTTCACAGTTTCTCACTATTTAAAGAACTTGTATACAAGAACCAGTGGCATTTGGTGTCATCAACCCTGATGAACACTACAGTTCTTAACTGACTTCATACATTCAATAAAATGATATTGTGACTAGTTAGTAAAATGTACTTGCATATATGGCAAATCATATTTTATGCACTTATGATTTCAAATATACTGTGTATGCTAATATTATGAATTCTATTCAAGTTAAATGAACAAAGTTTTTGAGTTGAAAGTGATTTAAAAATGATTTGCATGCAGATTATTGTTATGATATTATACTGTTAAGTGCTCTGCTTCAATAAATGTGAGAAGTTGTGCTCTACCCTCATGGTTTGCCTTATTCAAATGATTATTTCCAGATTCCATGTGTCCATGTGTCCTTTGTCAAGCTATTTGGTTCCATAAAAAATGTTTTTTTTTAGAAATGTTTGACTAGTTTTTCAATGGCAACGCTTTGAAAAACCTATTCTATTACCACTATTTTAAGATTGTAGATTGCTCAAAAGTGATGCTGGTACAACAAAACCAAAAGTATGTCCCATACTGTATTTGTTTGTTCTGTCTACATGTTTATTCGAATGTGTTGAATGTGCTTCATGTTGTTCTAGGGACAGAAGCAGCAGTTTGCAGGTGCACTTCTGAGATTATGAGAAAATGCCAGTTTTGCCCAGGTTTGATATATTTTTTATCATGCAATGTCATTCATGCATATGTAACTTGACTGCAAAGTTCCAATATTGTTAGGGGCCATTATAGGTTAGGAGCGTGTTTTATCTACATTTTACAGGACAGATAAAAAGTGTGGAACGAGAGAGAGTGTGTGTGAGATAGATAAGAGAAGAGACGAATACTGGTAGCATATTGTCCCAAGTTTACAACGTTACATTAAACACTGATATAATAATCAGAGACTGTACGTTTCCTCAGTTTGCAGTTCTGCAAAGCTATGCCTTGTGATGTTAACTGCCACGGAAAAGCACTCTAGTTAATTTAGTCAGCTTCACATTGAGGGTGGGACGGAATCTGCATTGTTGTCTCTGTAAACGAGTGACAAAAGAGGAAGCAAAGGTTGTTCATACCCAGTCATCTGAAACCAAGGCACAACTAAAGAGTAATAATGGCTAAGACCAATAACGTAAGAAGAACGCATGTACTGGACAAAAGCCTTTTACAGTAGATTAGGTTCCTATCCTAAATGAAAAAGTTAATTTAAACAGATCCCCAAAAAATCGGGAAGTTCTGTTCTAGGAATACGAAACAAAAGCCACTGATTGCATGTGATCAGGGTAATTATGAGAATGGGCCCAAGTTGTCATTCATTCGCCAAAGGTGTTTAGTTGCATAGGATCACCAGAAAAGATCAGCGTGGCATGCACAAAAATGTGATCGATATGATCAACAAATGGAAAACCTATACATGAACTCTCATTATAACTGACATTGACGAAAATATAGGCCAACACACCTTAGATAAGCTTGAGGCATTTTGGAACCAAAGCATGTGGTTTGATTGGCCACAATTGACAAATAAAAAGCAGAAGTATTTGTGTATGATCATCTTACAATGACAAATGTGGGACAATAGGGTGGATCTGTTAGACTATGTTCAGAATTTTATAACACAGAACATACCAAAATAGAAAAATAATAGCCATGTTCCAATAATCACACAAAGGACAAAATAAACCACAAATGTATATTAAGGAATAAAAGACGTCTATTCGATGTCTGTATTTAGATCTGCAAGATGTATTTTTTGCAATACATCTCTAAGCTGTTTCCTGTCAGATGTCATTCAGATATTTAGATGTCTGTATTGTTTATGATTTAGAATATATGTAACAGCTTTTTTAGACGATTATGATTTCACACAGCAGATATTTTTTCAGTGGAAAATCTAAATGTGCTTTTGAACTTCTTTTGGAGCTATTACTATTACTTTAGTATTGTTGAATATGAGTAAAAACATTTATGAAGGAAAAAAAGATGCAACATATTGGGGCGGTTTCCCAAACAGAGTCTAGACTAGTCCTAGACTAAAAGAAATGTAAGAGCTGTCCAAACTGAAAACAACTTGCACTGACATATCTCAAAATACATCAGTGCCTCTGTGTTGTCTCAAAATGCACAGAAGTATTGTTTTTAGTAAGGTATGTTTGTTAAAACTACTTACATTTCCAAATTAAACTAAGGCCTAGTCCAGGTTTAAACTAATCCCTGTCTGGGAAACCACTCCTTAATGTTTAGTAAAAAATAATAGAATGCGTAAAAATAATTCAACAATAATTAAAATACGTATATAAAAACTTATAAAAAATACTTATAAACACTTGTGGCAAAGCGTAAACATCTGGTTTGCCCACATTCCGGAACGGAACTGATAACGTTTGGGGTACACCTATGATGACGTCATATCAGCGCCGTGCACGCGCCTTATAAGCATGATGTCCTTCGAACGAAGCGTTGGGTTTTGTGCGTAAAGTTTGGCATTTTAAATGAAGACTTTGCTGTCCTTAAATGGAGACTCTCGCTTTCTTTGCTTTGTAAGCAGGTGAGCGATTTACATGCTCTTCGGTTAAGTGATAAACAAACTAGTTGAGCAGGTGAGAAGGAAGTCAGTGGAGGAAACTGCCGGGGCGATCACAAGTAAGATGAACTTTCTTTATGAACTATCTACTATTGCTGTCCAATTCATGCTTGACACTGGTTTTTCTATTTTGCCATATGGTTACCTCAATACGCTTGTTATCGCTCTGTTGATTAAAAACAATGTATGTATGCAACAAAATGGTGTTTAAATGACGAACTGATTTCCGTCATAAAAAAAGTTTTTTTGCTCACTATATCCAGTTGTTTGTTATGTTATTGAAGCTTTATTGTTTGCATTTTGTTTAAAACTTACCAAACTGCTGAAATTAACTTTATGCAGTAAGTTACGCAAACTTGATGACAGCATCACCTGTTGAGTATTGAAGGAATTTAGCTACTGTAAGCGCCTTTAAATTCACTGTCAATAGTCAGTCCGTTTTTTCCATACAGGTAGATTAAAATTGATTGAATAAAGTACATTTTTGCGTAAAACTGTATTTTAAAACAAGAATTCTGTTGCACAAAATATGAGATTCTGATTCTCTTCATATAGTAAGGGCAAATAGAAAATAGGGTTAACGTAGTGTTTTGTAAACCTGCCCTTATAAAGTTTCTATAGGCTACTGAAATATAATTTACACAATATGTATACATACATATGTTTCATGTAGGTTATAGGTTTCACAAAAGCATGTCACAAACTTTGCATATATTCAACAAATAGCCTACAGTACTTTAAAATTGGCCGTTTTTGATCTTTCTAGCCAATTCATATTTTGTGCACAACTGAATTCCTAAACTTTATTATTATAGATTGTAGGCTAAAATATATTGTATGAAGTAAAAAATAAAACACATTCTTCATTTAATGTTTGCACAAACACCATATGTTTCGAAAAAGTATAGACATGTATCGCATTTCTGTCTATGTTGTACAGTATGTAGCCTGTTTTGTGAACGTTTAGCATATGTCCGTTTCATTTAGAATCCAGCATCATCAACTGGTGTTGGCTGAATGTCCATCATGTGAGGAATAGGCTGTCTGACAGTGATGTAGAGATGTGTGGAGCTGTGTGGTTGGTGGGTGAGATGAAAACCCATTCGCCGAAGCGCACGCATTCAGTCCTCTCCTAGAGTTCATGTAAATACAACCGAGAGCCTATAGGAATAAATCGCGAACATTGCACACAACTTCCACTAGGCACCGTTTACTTGGAAACTAGATGAAACGCAGTTTGCACAGCGCTTCAATGAAGGGTGCAGGTGATGAGAATACTGCGAGAACAGATGAGGGCGATGAATCGGGTGAGTTTCTCGTGTTGTGTTCGTATTTGTAAGTGCGGGTTTGTTATTTTCACAATGAAGATCGAAACGTACACATAGTAGCTACACTGCGCTGTAGCTACACAGAATCCTTCACTTAGTGAAGTGCATTATATGACAGTATCATTTAGTGTTGTATTTTAACATGTTGCTACAGTCTATTGACACTTGTTACCAAGTGCAGGTTTGGTAACATATTTTTACATTCACGATTGTGTTATAAGATGTTCTAGATCGATAAGCAGCGTGGTTGGGTTTGAAAGCGGTTACGCGTTGACTGATGCGTGACGAGCGCACGAGGAAAATCCATCGCAGCATCATCATGTCTTACCTGAGGCACAGATTCTCGTTTAAGGGGCGGTGCGTGTAGAAACCTGAGCTGTCAGAGGGTATTTTCCCACTTGGAAGGAGTTTTCAAAGAAAATTCTGCAACTTTAGTATTTTATATTGATATTTTGGACGGGTAGATAAAACCTGCAACGTTTAGTATATTGTCGTGACGGGTTTCTCCAAGAGTGGTTCTTTTTTCTGACATCTTTGGAATTCCCAATTAAGTCTGTGAACTAAAACATTTATTTTGCTTTCCTATATTAAAAGATAGCACCCGTCGTCTACAGTATGTGGGTGGGTTTCTGTAGTGATTTACAGGGCATTTATGGTGCAAAATGAGGATAGACAATACAGTGCGTGCATAATTATTAGGTAGGCTATGTTGATTTTCTTATCAAATTTTTTTTAAGTCACATTTTACCAATTCCTAAACACAGCAATCTTAATACTTACTATTATTTTTGTATATAATAACTTATAAGTGATATATATATATATATATATATAAATATAATGCATATTTCACTTCAAGCCTTTTCTAACTATTATATATCAATTATTTAGATTGATTGATGTTGTTAGGAATTGGTAAAATGTGCCTGGAGAAAAAGTAGGATCAGAAAATCAACATACCTAATAATTATGCATGCACTGTATATGCGTCATTATAAGATTTTTCCAGGCATAATGGATGGGTGTAATGGTTCATCATAGAGCTAATGATATTTTCTAGCCCTACAGATAACTCTTTGAATTCAAATGATTTATTTTGAATTATGTGGACAGATGGTATGTTCTCATAATGCAGGCTAGAGACCTGAAACCTACATACTACATTATCAGGTCCTAATGAAGGTCAAACCAGAACATACACACAAACAAAATGTATCTGTAATGTATTTAAAGTAGTTTAATAGAGAACAGTTTATATGATTTCATTTAGTTTTATCTGAGATTTAAGAAGATTTACTGAGATGTACAATAAAACATCCCATACTGATCCTTTTTATTAGAACGTGGAGTTATAGGCTATATTTAGATTTTGCTCATGGTCTTTGCTTTTAGTTGCTCTATTATTGGGTTGGGAAGCATTATTGGTCTTTTGTTTTGAAGAATTGTCACGTTTATTTTAAGGAGTTTATTGACCCCTGCTGTCCTTTCTGTTTTTGCCCCAGAGCGGTGACCTATAAAAAGCTACAGAATGTCTTCCTGCTATATATTGCTTGCATAAAGCCATTAAATCAAACCAGACACTTTTATTGTGAGACATGCAGACACATGGAATGTTTGCATAATTTCTTTGAGGTTGTCAAAAAGAAAATGCACTGCACATTTAAGCATTTGTCTTTCATCCAAAGTGACTTGCAGTACGTTTGTGGTATGCGTTTTTATCTTGCCATGTGTGGGAATGTGCTTAAAGGGTTGCTGCAAAGTTAGCACTTGTCTCCTTCGTGTTTTTTTTAAATGGTCTTGGGTTTTATCCATTTCACAACTTCACACCAACTGGTTATTGAGTTGTTATATATTTGTTATTTACACTTGAGTGTGACACAGTTGGGTTCCCAGAACAAAGAAGTAATGTTTGTCTTGATGTATTTGTGATTGTTCAGGTGAGAAGCTCTTGGATTTCAACAGCACAAAGGAGCAGCCCACAGCCCGGGAGAGCATGTGGCGAAATGAGAAATATGAATCTGTCCCTTTGGATGTAAAGGGGATAGATGAAGATAATTCTAAAGGCCACAGGGACACGGAATACCTTCAGCACGACTCCCCTGTAAGTCAAAGCAAAAGAGGAGCTATTCCTTTGCATTCATGTAGTCCATTTCAAACATATAGGTTTATTTTCAAACACTGTTTCCTGTCTTTCTCGCGCTGAATGATTTGCTAGGCAAACTTTGGAGAAACATGTGGACATTTGAATGCTTCACTTTTTTTGATGTTCACAAACAGGTGCTGAATTTAAACCTTGAGAGGTTAAAATACACATGTCTCATTTGCATTGAAATTTTTACTATGAGCAAATACTATTGTTATTATCATATCATATGGCTAATAATGTTATGTCTAGTAATAAAAATAAAACAACCCAAATATATTTCCCTGGGAAGCGTAAGCTTGCCAAACGCATCTTGGCTGGAGAACGTTTTTATGAAACGGCGCTCGTCCCTGGTATCCAGTATTCCAGATGGTGCAATACTACACACTGCTGATTTTGCATACTCGGTGGGTGTGTTATACAGTTTTGCATCGTGAATGAATATTTCAGCACCCATGTAAATCTACAGGACATGCTGGTCACTTTAAAATACCCTTTGCCAAGCCTGAATATGTGTACGCTACACATTTTTTACAACCATGCTGTGATTGTGCTGGGAGAACGATTGTGGATTTGGTGCTGTTTGCGTGTGTTTTGAGTGTGTTGCACGCTCTTATATTCCCATTGTGAAATTGCTTTTGGTTTTTTGATTTCCTGTTCTGTGCTGGCTGTAATGTGATTCGTTTTGTGGGACTGTCCCTGTAGACGTGTGGTGTTCAACAAAACCCCTGGGTTGCGGTTCTCACTTCCTCGCTGCACAGAGCAGCATGAACTGTACTGAGGCTGAGTTTTGTTGTGCCTTTAGGCAAAGCTCTTAACCCTCTTGGACTCTATGCAGTAAGCTATACAAGGGCTGTTGGCCCTTTGGATGAAAAGCATTTGCTAAATAACTCATTTAACTTAATCTTAGCTACTCAATAACAGGAGAACATTACGCTTGGAGGTATACATAATTTCACAGTACAATTTGAATTTGAAATTTGTTTAAATATTTAGTTGTGTGGAATGGGATTGAACTGTGAATCATTCAGGATGCTCTGTGTATATGTGCACCAAACAGCATTGCAATTAATGGTTTCCTAAAGGATCTCAGTAAATGAAGTTATAAATGTGTCATAGATTTCCATTCATGCAGGGGTGGTTCTAGTGTGACTGGATATCCAGGGCTTAGCACATAATCATCCATTTATGTGTCAGAATACGCATTTTGCATCTAAAAACGTGTGGAAAAAGTAAGCCTGCCGCTTTCACGTTTTTTCAAAGTGCTCGGGAGCTTGCACTGTTGTGTCGTCTGCCGTTTCGCTTCCATGAGTTGCACCCATTGTGAAGGTTCTGGCAAAGGATAGGTGGATTTTAAGCACTGACGCGCTAGGAATAAAGAGCGTGCCGCACCACATGCGCACCGCGACAGTGTTGCTCCCTATTTGAGTGCTTGCAGCGCGTCTGCATGTAACGAACTTCCGCATGCAAAAGACGGGAAATGTAAACAGCCCCCAAGTTATTTATACAGGGCATGGTAATAAAAACATTTGGGGCTTTACTGAAAACTTTCGGTAGCACCCCCCCTGAATTCATGCATTAGGAATATGCTTTTTACTATATTTCAGGGCCTATTTACCTTTAATGGTATAGGATAGTGCAGAGTAGGCAGCAAAGTGTTGGATAGAGACAAGGGCAAAGGACCTTCGAGATGGGAATCGCACTTGCACTTTATGTCTAACCACAGGGCTATCTGCACCAACAGAAATATGCTTTTAAGTGACTTTCAGTGCATTTGGGATGTACATCAGTCCATGCAGTTTCTGGAACTGCAATGCTCCAACAGTTTAATTTCACCAGCCAATTTAATTAAAGCTACAAAAATGCACAGGATTCCTCACTAGGTAATTCATCAATGTATCCTGACATGCTTGCATCCAAACAGCAGATTGTTTTAGAGGTGTAATAAGTAAACTCAGTCTGAAGGGTTTATTACCAGGATTTGTATTTTACCACTTGTCAGTATACAGTACACGCAGCGCTTAACAAATTTAGTAGACCACCTGTCATATTAAGAGAAAACACGAATATTTTAGGAATTTGTCAAAAACTTGTTTAACACCAAAAGTGTTATTGTTATTTATAACAAAGTCTCCATTTACATTTTTATAGCCAAATTAGAGCCAGCGCTTTCAACTACTTTTTTTCAACTTGCAGTCCGATGGTTCAACCAAAAATGAAAATTCTATCATTATTTACTCATCCTCTTGTCATTTCAAACCTGTATGACTTTCTTTCTTCTGCAGAACACAAAAGAAGATATTTTGAAGAATGTTGGTAACCAAACAATGGCGATACCTCAATTAACTTGCATTGGTTTAGTGTTTATACAATAAAAGTGAATAGGTAACGCTGTTGTTCGGTTCCCAACATTCTTCAAAATATCTTCTTTTGTGTTCTGCAGAAGAAAGAAAGTCATACAGGTTTGAAATGACAAGAGGATGAGTAAATAATGAAAGAATTTTCATTTTTGGTTGAACTATCACTTTAAGGACTGCAAGTAAATAACTTTAATTGGGCATCAGAATAAACTAATAATGAAGTGTACTATAATAATACTATATTTGAATTATATTCTAGCATTAGAAATGCTACTGTTACTAAAGAGCTTACACATACTGGTGGACTGTTAGGACCAGGGCTGTTATCATGCACAAGCATTACATTGGGTGGTGGTCTAATACATTTCTTAAGCACGTTATATACTGACTGTATATATCTGCCAAACAAACAGGAAATCCCACCCAAAACGTATGCCTTTCCAGTCAGTGTCACTGTGTTGGGCTGCACAAACAAGCACAGCAATGTTGAAAGCTCAACAGAGCCGCAGTGTTTATAATCACCTGGAAAATCCAACCATGAATGGCTCACTTATACTTATCTTTTTACACTTAACTGGGATATGAGTTTGTTCAACATAACGTAAATTACACCTATCACCACACCTTACATGTTTTATGGCATCCTGTCAATGCATGAAATTGTTTGACATCAATTCGAGTATACATCACAAGACCTTAAAAGGTATTTTATTAAATAATAACTGTCCAGATGCATATATAATAATGGCCTTTTTTTCATCTCTAGAACGCACAGAAGACAGAAGAGGCTCCCCGGAACTCAAAACAGTGGCCGTATTTCCAGGATGGCAAGAGGCGCATCGATTACGTCCTCACCTACCATGTCCAGAAGCCCGAGAGCACTCACAAGCAGTCCTCCCACTCCTGCATGAAGAGCTTCTGTTGCAGGGGCAAAAAGGCCAAAGCATCCGCTCAAGAGGACCCTGAACTCGCAGCCCAGGAGCAAAGACTTGACTACCATGATGATGACCAGCGCCTCCGCAGGGAGGAGTTTGAGGAGAACCTGCACTTGATGGGCCTTCAGATGGAAAAAGATGAAGGGGTGAGTTCTTGGTTTTGCAAGTGACTTGTTGTACCAATTCAGCAACACAGATACACAGTTTTGATTTATTTATACAGTATTGAGA
Organism: Oreonectes daqikongensis; assembly: GCA_026939265.1. Lineage (NCBI taxonomy): Eukaryota > Metazoa > Chordata > Actinopteri > Cypriniformes > Nemacheilidae > Oreonectes > Oreonectes daqikongensis. Next base: position 1,727,695 of record JAOTQM010000434.1, on the reverse strand, counting down.
AAACATTTGACTGCTCAGCTGATTATTTTATTAATGTAAAGATTTTTCACATTATGTTAGTTTTCTCATTTGTTTTTCTCATTCTCATTTGTAATCCCACTGGAGCTGTAACCATTGGAGTTTTTTTTTTACTGTTATCTGTTAATAAAAAAAGCTTACACGATAAACTGGTATGAACCGAAGTGCACAATTATCTGAACAATATTTTTTGTGATGTTACTAATTTGTTCATCATTATTGCCTTCATTAGTTATTAAGGTTCCATGAAATCGTCTTTAGTTGCAAATTAGCATTATAAAATGATGTGTGAACAGGACCAAAACTAAAAACATCAGTAAATCAGTACTGGCAATTTTTTCTAGTATGCAAAGTTGTAACATGACTATGTATGAGCATGCACATGATTAAAATGCAGTGTTGTAACACTTATTATTTAGCACTGTTTAGAGAGGTCAAATAAATATTTCAGTAATAATAAGCAGTTTAAAGTGATAGTTCACCCAAAAATGAAAATTCTGTCATCATTTACTCTCACCCAAACCTTTTTTACTTTTTCCAAGGTATTTTGAAGAATGTCGGTAACTGAATAATGGCGTACCTATTGACATTGGTTTTGTGTCCATACAATTTTATACAGGTCATACAGGTTTGAAATGACCGGAGGCCAGGGTGAGAAATTTTGACAGAATTTTCTTTTTTTGTGTGACTTTAAGGTTGCCTAATACAATATTGATAGATCAAGAGCAAATGCACGAATGTAAACCTTTGCTACAAAACTAAAAATATCAATGAATATGGGCCATATACATTCAGATACACAGTTATATTCTGCCATGTTTTCAAACACAGCAGCGGCAACACAGATAAAACTTCCACTTAATCCAAAAATTGCCTAGTATTTTGGTACTAAAATATAAATAGTATCTGGTAAAGTCGTTCATGTAATTTTGCGGTGTTACTATGTGAAAGACCTTATGTGTATGTGTGTAAAAATCACATTGCATTGACCATTCACAAAACCTAAAAAAAATCTCAAGAGTTTAGCACAGTTCTTTTTTCAAAGCAATTACAAAGCACCTTGTTGAGAGCACAAAATAATAGATATGAAGAAAAAAGTCATTTCCATGGTGAGAATGACTTCTGCTTCTCTGAAGCTGAGAAAACTGAGAGAGTGTTATGTAAGATTTGCTTTAAATGACCCACTCCTGTTATAACATCACATCCCACACAGTGGGTCGAACCCTGTCTGTTCATTCCCAGTCGCTGCATTTTATGAACAGCACAAATAGATACTGTACTGTAGTTCTGATGGTAGCACACAAACCTACTTCAACACCAATTCAGGGAAGTACAGTGTATGGAAACAACTTGGGCCTTTAAGATATCACTAACTGTAGCAATGCCCTAGTGACTGCATCATGATAACCGGCGAAAAGACCTTAGCAACAGCATTGCGGCAGCGAGTTTTTCTCCACACTCACGTTTTCTTCAGAAATTCCTTCACTCACTGTGAACTTGCTCCTGAGAACACAGCAGAGTACATACGCTGAGGCTATGTTTGTTTTTCTCTGTTTTCAGAACAAAATCTCAGGCGTGGGGTTTTTGAAGATCCACGCACCTTGGGAGGTTCTCTGTCGTGAGGCAGAGTTTATGAAGCTCAAAATGCCAACAGTAAAGGCAAGAGCTGTCAAATCTTGCACAACTTTACTTTTTGTTTACTGCCTACTGTACACACCTGATGTCCTCATGTGTCACTTTCAGAAATACGAAGTGCGTCCGGGAAACGACATCGTAGAGAAGATCCACAAGTTTATTCACAAAGTCACGGCACCCTTACGACCTAAAGTTGGGAACAGTGGGATAGAAAATGAGAAACACCTCTCGTACCCGTTCTCACGAGAAAAACAACATCTGTAAGTTTATGGCCATGTGTGACCGTGTTAAGCTTATACTTAAGATGATTGTTGAATTTTTAATAAAGTTCACCTGTTGTTATTATTTACTTCCTTGTGTCTTTCCGAACCCACGTGACTTTGATTTTTCCATAAAACAAAAAGAAGTTAAGCAGAAAGTCTGAGCTAATCTTCTCTACACAGTAAAAGAGGATCGAGGCTTTAATACTCAAAGACAAAAAAAACAATAAGAAAAGTCTATTTGGCCAAATCTTAAGTTGCTCGTTTGTTTACTTTTATATTCTGCTTCTTGGCCATTTTACAATCAAAAACATAAAAGATCACAAGTAGTGGGTTTTGCAACATGTACATGTGAGTTTTTTACATAATTTCTGTACTTTTTTTTATTAAAACATATTTAAGTTACCTATAATACCAAATATAAATTAATGCCTCAAAATTGTTAAATGCAATTTTACTCACTGTAAAAAAATATACTGAATTTTGTACAGGACATAATCCAATAATATTAATCACATTTCCAGAATACTGGTCAAACAGCTCAAAGAAATACAGGAAATCCTGTTTATTAATATAGTACATTGTGTTCTGTTTTTATGGATACAGTGAAGCATGAATCCTCAACAAAACAATCCAGACACTTCTCACCTCCGGTGTTTTAAGTTTTACAGCCCTATGCTACATTATGCTTCTGCCTGCTTTATGGACAAATCAATGCAGAGGCAGAAAACCAAGTCTTACACTTGATCTCTGTCTCTCTTTACAGCTTTGATTTATCGGACAGAAGTTCCTTCTTCGACAGCAAAACCAGGAGCTCAATAGTAAGTAGCGTTCGCTCTCGGAAATCATCTGTTTTCCCTGTCGAATCGAAGTCGATTTAAGGCCTGATGTCATTGATCCTCTGATTTGATTACCAAAGTGCTTGTGTGTCTTATACTAAAATGTCAATGTCATCAACGTTGTTTTTTTTGTTGAGAGCAATTTAAATATGTCACCTGTCCAATCACATATTGCGCTATTTTTACAGCGAAGGTTTTAAAGGTTAGAACTATTTTGCATTTTTGACATGACTAATGAGTGAAAAATATTCTTTATTAGGTGTATGAGATTTTAAAACGAACAAAGTGCACCCGGTCCAAATATATCATGGGTAAGTCTTACCTTCTCATTTAATGATCTATGCTTCTATTGATAAAAGTGTGGTTGTACAAAAATAACTTTGACCTTCCAGGATGTTATGCATGTTTAATCGTTTTTACAAAAGCTTAGAATCAAATCTGACCCTAAAATATTATACATAATGTGTACATTTGCATATTTGTAATGTACTTGGGGCCTTCTACTACATGTATCCTGGGTAACATATAAAGGCACTGATTGGATAAGAACATTGATCCATTAACATGTTCTGCTTTGGTTAATGTGTATGAATAATTTTAAGTGTCTTCAATGTTCTGAAAATAAAAACGCAACATGAATTATTCAAATTGTTTCATTTTCACAGGAATCAGCAGTCTTTTGGGCAGTGGTGTCTACACAGCGGCGTACCCCTTACATGATGTGAGTCATCTATGTGTGCAAACAACTCTTCAAATCTCTCCAATGCATGTTATATTTCCTGTGTCATTAAATTGTATTATTTTAATTACAGGGAGATATTGATGATCCTCAGGCTGAAACAAATGACAGAAAGGTAAAATACATTTTAGAGTCCATATTCATCTCCTAATACTGCTGCAAAAGTGGATCTTGAACAACTCCGGTTTTAAGAGCGCAAGACAGTAACTTGAAGTGTTGCATCATGACTTTCTTCATACCTTTTGAGTACATAATTATGGGTTCCTTATTATCCAAGTATTTGCATGATCCAGATGGTGTCAGAGCATTAAAATGAGAACAATCACTATTTAACAGTAATAAATTGTGTTGACATAGTTGCCTTTGGCTTGCTCATGGCAAAGTTTTAAAGCATTTTGAACAATTTGTGCCTATACAAATAAAATTCCCATTGTAGTTGAATAAATTTTTTATTCCACCATCTGTGCAGGTACCATTACATTCTCTAAAACCGCTTTTATCACCGCAATAATTGTTCTCTAGTTGTTTCTCTAAAGCCACTTCACCCATTTCAACAGTTTTACGGCATAAGAGTGTGGCACTCATTGAAGCTCATAAGAAGTTCTTATCCTCATTAGGTCAGGTAAAACAAGGACAGATGGAAAAATGGTCTCCTAAATATCATAACCTTGCTTTTGTAAAAAAGACCCGGGCTGGACTCTATACAGCCCTCTGCCTGCAGCAAGCACAGAATAATTATTAGTGTGCGCAAATCACCAAGGCAACAGGATCATTTCACACTTCAGCCATCTGTCAGCAATGTTCCTGCAGCCCTACTGTTCAGTCTTGGTGGGTAGTAGAGCCATTCTCAAAATAAATGTGCACAGCTATTTTTACAGAAATGGAAATTTCTTAATAAACTCAGGTGCACCTGATTGCATAATGTGTTAAAATGTCCAATTTTACACACATTCGTCTCTGTCTGTTGTGTGAGGGTCTACAAGAGATTCTCTTGCTTTTCTTATGTTTTTAGTTCTCCATCATTGTGCTTCCAGGCCAACTACTACTACTACTACTACTACTGTTTGTATGTCATGACACATCATTAAAAATCGTATGTTCTATGCATCAGAGGCTACACATTTCAGTGTGTTTTAAATCAGGCTCATGTCTCTGGGGAAAATCCCTAAGCACTCCTTCATTCAGACCTGTATGTTACATTACGTCCCCTTAGGCGCATTACACCAAAGTCATTCCATTCTAAATTACTGACATGATGGTCGAGGGCCTTTATTTGTCTTCGTAACAGCATCCATTGGAATAATCAATAATTTTTGTCATATCTATTAGACTCATTGTATGTTTGAGCTACAGTACAGGAATTGCATTATTGTTTCTGGATGTATGTAATTTTATTTCTGTTTCTGTCTTTCCAGCTCTTGTATGAGGAGTGGGCGAGTTACAGCATATTCTACAAGTACCAGCCCATTGGACTGATCAGGTATTATTCTGACTGCCAGAGGCTGAGACAAGTGTTTGCCCTGAAATTATGAGCTTGCGGGAGGGAGAGAGAGATTTCAGAATAACTTGTATTTAGAGGCAGACTGTTACAAACCGAACATATTAAAGGTTCACAATTCCATTCAAATCAAATGTATTTTTAATTTAATATGTTGCAATGTTAAAAACAGCTTTACAAGCAAGAAATCACAGGAAACATAAAAATATTGCATATGTACAGAATAGATCGCAAATATTGTCCATATATACTATACCGTTTATCCTATTAATAAATTTCCTATATATATAGCTGAGGAAAAATTAAGAGATCAATCCAAATTTGAATTTAAGCAGCATTTCAAGATGTAATTTTGGAGAAATATTGTTAGAAGTTTACAGAATAAAACAAAATACCTAAACACATACCTATAAATATGTTACTTGAGTAAAGATAGAAAAAATGTCAAGACACATGTTTTTGTTCCTGATTTTGTTTTCTAATATTTTCATAATTAGGATAAAGAGATTTTCGATTTTACAATCTGTGTTCAAGCATGTTCTGTGTCATGCTTTCATAACAAAGTTAACGCCCAACTGACCAGGGTTGCCAGTTGTTTGTAACAAAACCCCAAAAATAGTCCAAACACCACCAGTCACCCACTTTCAAACATAAAATACATATTTTACAGCCACTGTCATGCATTTAACACGTCAATCAATGAAAATAACTGTATAGTAGTAATCATAGTATATTTACATCATATACCTCAAGACTTACAGGTTATGAACAAAGTTCTCCTAAAAAGGATAAGCACCTTTCCTAAAGGATTATGTAAATGAACTATTTACAGATTTAGTTTTATTATTGTTAGAATGTACATTTGGTAGAGTAAATTTGTTCAATACATGCATTTAGGGCAACTAGAATTTATGAATATGTCAAATTTAACCAACGGAATAACATTTAAAAGTAGTCCAATTGGCAACCCTGCAACTTGACCTTAATAGTTTTGTTTTACTCACTTAAACACTGAATGTATGACACTGTATTAGTTTTACTGTTTTATGTTATACTGTACAGAATTAGTTTCAATTTATTTACTCCAGATCTTTATTTGTGTTTTGAGTGACAGGAATAATGCATCATTAATAAAAATAGCAAACAGTAAGACATTGAGTTCGTTGCAGTGGGAGGGAAGGGATTCATATTTGACAATAGGTGCAGAAAAAAGCAAGCATTCATTATGATAGGTGATTTTTTTTCTCCTCTTCTTTTTCCCTCTAAGGAAATATTTTGGTGAGAAAGTAGGCCTGTACTTCGCCTGGTTGGGTGTGTACACACAGATGCTAATCCCAGCAGCAATAGTGGGGGTTATTGTGTTCTTGTATGGCTGTGCCACTGTGGATGACAACATCCCCAGGTAAAATTCACAATGAGTAAATTCTTTCTCGCACAAAGCAGGCGATCCTACCTGACATGTTTACAGATTTATACATCTTTTGTTGAGTCTCTATAAGCAGGGTGTGTTGCCTTGCCCAGAACAGTTAAGTAGACACTTGCATGTCGTTCAAACGCATTCCATTATGCCACACCTCTCGGAAACAAGTCCCAACAAAGCAGTATGCACTTTTCCACAATGGCTTTGAACTTTATGGGAAGATGTTTTCAAGACCAATATGTCCAGCCACAAATGCGCTTTTGAGAGAAAAACGGATGGCTGTTGCAGCGAGTGGTTATTAGAGTGGGTATGAAATGGACTGTAATGTAGCATATAATGAGTGTGACTCACCATGGCATTCATTAATTCCAGAGATGCCACTGCTAAGGGCAATAAAACTGCCTACCTAGTAAATGTTTTAAGGCATCAGAGGTGTGCTCCTCCTGTAAAGCTTGTTTCAAAACGTGGGCAGCAACATCATGCTGCCTTTTAAGATGCCTTGTTAGACCCAAATGATAAGCATCACATGCCTTGAAGAAGACAATCCCAGAATGCATTGCTTTGAAAATATTGTTGATGCAAGATGGTGGATAAAAATGAAACTGAATTTTTTTCATTTATTACTCAAAAGTAACAGTAAAAGTAGTTCAGAGAACAAGGATGCATTTAATTTGCATGTGTTGTGTATTTTTATAAAGCCTAAAAGCATGTTAATGCTCAACTTTTAGAGTCTGCATATGTAGATGGTTTTAAATCAACCATTTCGGTTAGAATGCTCTGATATGTAGGGAGTAAAAACCTGCGGCTTGAAAGTTAAAAACATTCTTAATATGTTGTTTCACGGACAAAACAAACAATGCTTTCATGAAAACACTGCTGCGTTGTCTGTGATGCATGAAGAGATGACACGGTATTGAAATCTGGTTCTGCTTCTTTGCATTCACAGCATGGAGATTTGCGACGAGAAAAACAACATAACCATGTGCCCTATGTGTGACCGAGTCTGCGGCTACTGGAAACTGACCTCTGCCTGCGGAACGGCCCGGGCCAGCCACCTGTTTGACAATGCAGCCACGGTGTTCTTCTCCATCTTCATGGCACTGTGGGGTCGGCAGCCTTTATTTTCTTGCTTGTTCTTTCGTTTGCTTTGTTGATACTATACACCAACTGTTGTGTACTGTACATACTGAGAGCAGACTTGACAAGTGTTGTGCTCTGATTTTCAGCTCAGTGTCTCAGTATTTCTCCTCAGTTGCCCCAGACCACCACCGTCTGTTTTTAATCCCTGCTGAGATGCTGAGCTTCTTGAAAGCCGATTATTTTAGCTAAAGTGCTAAATTTGCCTGTACTGGTTTGATCTCTGGTCATTACAAGCTTTGAGTTGGAAACCGACACCCCGTGACAGCTACACTCAAACCTCAAGATTGGTTTTTGGTTAGTTTATTTGTTTTTTCACTTGGCAACCGCTGTACAATTAAAGGTTCAATATAATACAATACCATATACTGAAACAAATGAAGAGTTTATTTGCAAAAACAGATGACTTTTCAAAAATCATGTTTTTTTTTATTGCGTTATCATGTTTTTATTGTGTTAGTTAGCTTTCTTTTTTTTGTTATTGATACTTAATCAAAACAACCCAACTGCAGTTTGATTGACATTACTTGGAATGCACAATACAAAAAAACATGATTTTGGAAAAATTTATAAACGAGTTATCTGTTTTTGGAAATGAACTGTTTCTGATTTTATTGCTCCAACCTCAAAATAACCAATGCTCACTCTCACTCCTCCCCAGTCATGAGTGTTTATGCCCCCTTTTGCTGACTGGCTATGACGTTGTCTAGAAGGGTCCGATCCACTTTGCTTTCTCCTGTCTACACAGCCAGGACTATTTGCAAACAATTTTTTTCAACACACACAGAACAGTCATGGCTTTGTTAGTTTGTGTGGTTAGAAATCACTTACTTCACTGTCAAGTTTGCTTTCTGCATGTGACTCTCTTTATGTTTGTTCACTTGAGTTTGTGTGAGAATGTATTTCAGTCAGACTTCAGTCAGGGAGAAATATGTTGCTTAGTCCAGTGTCGTGTGCAAAGGTTTTGTAACGGTCACAGGGTGATGAGCTTAGATGAGTAGTGCTGGGTTAACTTTAGTAGACACCAGAGGTGTCACTCCTCAAGTTGGGATGTAATATTGTTGAGCATTCACATATAAGCCAGCTGCTCTTAGACCCCTGAAATAAACATCTTTGCGATAACCTCAATGGCAAAATCTGAATAACCCTGTTATTGATCATTATTGTGGTAATTGTGATTTTATCGTGTACATATTATATACGTAATATATACATCCACTACAAAATTAAGAGACCATTCCAAATGTTCATTTAATCAGCGTTTTTCTAGATGTTTTGTGGTCATTCCAGTCCAGTGTCTGTTATATTTATACAAAATCAAACCTTAGGAGTGACAAAGTCATCCAACAGCAATGTGAAAGACTGACAGCATGACAAGACACATGAAAACGGTAAAAAAGAAATCAAGGTTATCACATAAAAAAATTAAATCATGTACAAATATTACTGTTGTGTTGCTTAAAAGTGAATATAAACTTGTTTTATTGCAGAGCATAATTTCTGTTTCTCCAGTTCTCATTTAAATGCAAATAGAAACAATATTTTTGTTTGAAATTTGGGAGAAATATTGTTTTTGGTTAACAGAATGAAAAAAACCTCATCATTTACCTAAACAAATACCTATAAATAGTTAATTTAGAAAAAAATTAAAATGGTCTTTGAAGCGGTCTCTTAATTCTTTCATGGTTGTATTATTATATAATTCAGATTAATGTGTATAAATACGAGTGTGTTGGTGAAACTTGTCGCTCTGTTACACAGCCACTATGTTCATGGAACACTGGAAGAGAAGACAAATGAGACTCAATTACATCTGGGATCTGACCGGCTTTGAAGACAGCGGGGTGAGTTATACACACCCATGTTGATCGAAGTAACTGTCAATATAAGATGTGCATGTATACCTTGATAAAAATTATGAGTCTATGTGTGTTTTGTAGGCGTGTCTTGTAGTGACTATATCCTGAAGCTTGTGTTTCAAGAATTGAAGACATCTATATTTGATGTGATTCAGTGCCATAAAATCAAACTGTTTGTTTTGTTTCTTTGTCCTGTTTTTGTATAGGGGAAGCAAAAGGTTTGGAATTGGTTCCTTCCCAATAATACAACCTGTATTTTATGTTTTTATTTCCTAACCTAACAGTTGCATTTCAGTACTAACAAATTCTTCATTCAAGTCGTTTTCTCAAGTCGTCTCCAAGCATCTGTCACATCTAGCTTGTGTACAGTACTTCACCAGCACTTATCTCTCTATTGGTCTGTTGTTGCGGAGGTCCGGGAGATCCTCGTTCTCTCTTCCTCCGACCTTACGGGTCAAAAGCTGCTCGCTCTCCTTTCAGCAGACTTTCCGGGCTCGCCACCCTTTGCGTGGATAAAATCAGGAGGTGGAAAGATTTCGAAACCTTAAACTGCTGAATGCGAAAGAAATGTTATCTGTGATGCTGAGAGCTTTTGGTTTTGAGGATTTTTCTTTCACTGAATGTCAATGTGTCACCGTTATCAGATTTTCTGTTTCTGTCGACCGATCACGCACACGGCTGCTTCTGGCTCCATAATCGGTTTTACTCTCTTTGGGCTGCTTTCACTGGTTCATAAGAGCAAGTCTGGATCTCGTGCATGTTGTGAATCACGTTCTTTGTCTTTTTTTAGAGTCACCCGAGAGCGGAGTATGAGTTCCGAGTGATGAAGAAAAGCATGAGGAAGGAACCAGTCCAAAAGGTGGGTCTTTATTAGTCTCAAGCTCAGATGGCAAAGCCCACGGACCATCTGCTGCACGAAAATCTGATTTGCTGGCCGCCGTCAGAACTCATCTGACAGCCTTTTGCATTGCACTGCATTTTATTTTATATTGTTGCAGTGCAGACCTGGCTGTGTACCTGCATGCAATACCAATAATCTGCTATGGACCAGGCTTTATGCCGAAGCCTTTTATTTGCAATGTGTGGCCAAGCACAAATGTTGATTCTTGTATTATGTTTATCTATTTACTTAAAAGCACCAGCCTTGCTGTTATAATATAGTCTGGATTATGGAGTATTACGCTGGGTAGATGTTGACCCAGTTGCTGTCGGATGAAATATGATGTGACTGCACAGCTGTGAGACATGTCTTGGGGTTGTATTTGCTGTGCTCGACTTGGCTGTCTCTCGCTTCTAAGTCCAAATCATCACAGAGGGCTGCTGAAGGCCTGCTAAGGTCGACCGGGCTCTTGTTTTTACATCAGTTGGAGGATATGTGTGCTTTTTACGCCTGGATTATAATTCATGTTCTGATCTTGTTCTAGGCAGCGAAAGAGAAACTGACGTGCACAGACAGAATGCCAGCTTATATGACAATTGTTATCATGATGTGTTTTTTGGTAAGACCTGATTTATTCACATGCTGTCTTGTGGTATAATATGAAAGGAAATATGTGCAAAACATGGTTTATAAAATTGCCATTTTTACATCACAAACAAGTTGCAAACCAATCACATCACACAGCGTAGATCACTTGATCTGGTGTCATTTTTATATTCAAATGGACCTAAAGCAACTTTGACATCTTCTGAAAAGTATCCTGATTGTATTTTTAAACCTTGAGTCTTGAAAAAGTCTGCAAGAAAATACGTTGATAATAAAAGGAATATATGAAAATAAGAGTTCAGTTTTCAGTTATTTTCATATAAAAATATTTCTCATGCCTTCTGGAATTAGTGCTTGAATGGTGTGAGTTTTGTTTTGTTAGCACATGTCCTACACAAGGCAATTTAAAGTGCTATGCAAAGAAATGATTCTCAAAAAAGGAGGATACATAATGCATAAGAGCTCACACATACTTAAAGGGATAGTTCACCCAAAAAAGAAAACTAATTTACCTGTCAATACTGTCATCATTTACTCACTTTCTTGTCGTTTCAAACCCGTATGACTTTCTTTTTTTCGCAGAACACAAAAAATATATATTTTGAAGAACTGGCACCCATTCACTTGCATTGGTTTTGTTTCCATACAATAGAAGTGAATGGGTGCCACTGCTGTTCAGTTACTAACTTTCTTTAAAAATAGCTTCTTTTGTGTTTTGCGGAAGAAAGTCATACGGGTCACTTTAAGAATTTAGAATAACACCAAAAAGGAAATAAAATCGATTTAAAATGTGTATAAAAATACAACTGAATGAGAAAGAGGACTGAAATAAAAGTGCAATTAAATCTTTGCCAAAATTTGCACATAACATGAAGGTTAATAAAAGCTATTAAGACTGGGTGACAGGTTGTTTCTACAACAGCATTGTAAATCAAACACCAAAACCACTGTTGGAATTGTTTTTACTGTACTTGCTTTAAACTAGTTCACAAAAATGATTTGTCACGCGGTTTTCTGCTCAGATCTTCGTTACGTTGGCCATCGTGTTCGGTGTGGTGCTGTACAGGATCTCCATTCAGACCGCACTGCTTATGAGCTCCACCCCCTCATTCAGAACTAACATACGAGCCACCGTCAAAACCACAGCAGCTCTTATCAACCTCATCATCATCATCATCATGGACGAAATCTACGGAGCAATCGCACGCTGGCTCACTGTTCTCGGTACGTCTGGTTGCTGTTGACCGTGTATCTAGTTTGTGTTGCGAATGTAAAACGTTTACAGTGTCGATGTTTTCAATCCATCAGAGGTGCCAAAAACGGACAAAAGTTTTGAGGAAAGGCTGATCTTCAAGACGTTCATTTTGAAGTTTGCCAACGCATTCACCCCCATTGTGTACCTGGCATTTTTCAGAGGCAGGTGAGGGCTGGTACCAACCCATCTGATACATTACATAGTTTTAATGGTGTTAGGCAGCAACTGTGCACATTACACAAAGCTCTTTTTACATTAATGACGTGCATTGATTTTAGTAAACTTCCCCTTCATCTTATGGTACAATCTTTGTAAGACACTTTTTTTTACTTTCCTCTGTGCACCAGGCTTATTGGACGTCCAGGCAAATACCTTTATTTTCTCGGGTCCTACAGAATGGAAGAGGTAAATGTCTGGATTTTTACTTCATCGTGTGTTTGTGTCCATGAACAGTGACCTACCTCAGCGCGGATGACTAACACATTTAGAGGTGTTCTCCGCTATGACTGGATTCTCTCTCTGTTTTACTTTGCAGTGCGCCCATGCCGGCTGTCTGATGGAGTTGTGTATACAGCTTTGCATAACCATGCTTGGAAAACAACTCATCCAGAACAACCTGTTTGAGATTGGCGTTCCGTGAGTACGCCTATACAGAATACACAGACACTGCCAAGACATTACACCTACAATACAATACAATACATGAGAGAGGTGAGATGATACTTGTACATTTTGTGACACTTTTGTGCTTCAAGGAAGAACTGTATTTTGTTCCTTGCGTGAACTTTTCTTCAAAGTGACTCGAGTTCATTTCCCAGTTTTTTTTATCCATCTATCCATTCTTCGATTCTGCTTGTTCTCTGCAGGGTCACTTAATAATAACCAGTAATTGTTATTATTATGTCCAACCTAACAAATTGTTAAATGGAAGCCAGATTGAATTTACAGATTTGGTTAAATTAACCAAAATATTTTACAGACGAACACAAGGGGGCGGAAGATTTCTAGACCTTTAGGAATTATGGGTATTTAAGATGTTTAAAAATCTGTGGAATCTGGTCAGTGCAGATTCCATGTTAGTCTGCACATGAGCACATAATAAAACAGGCATGCTACCAGATGTATAACCACAGATTTACTACAAATATAAAATATATTGGTAATAAAATATATTAGTATAAACTATGGTTGCTGTTGCAAAACCATGATGATTTTACTGTAGTTACCATGGTTTTTGTGTTGTATTTGTAGCAAAACCACGGTAAATGTCCGTTAAGTCTGTGCAAACCGCTCAGTTGTTTTTGTATCTTGTATCTGTGTCGCAGTAAACTGAAGAAACTTCTCAGACGACGCAAGATGGACAAGAAGCAGCAGGAAGAGCTAAACAAAACACTCCAGCGCCATGAGAAGGACCACTTCCTAGGGCCCTTTGTCGGACTCAACCCAGAGTATATGGAAATGAGTGAGTCACTACGCAATACGCGCCCACGCACGGATACGGACACATAAACATTTGTTTGCATTCTCTCCTATATCTGCTGCCTCTGTCCTCTGCAGTCCTGTAGGGATACAGCTTCATAAAAATCTTTTGTGATTACAACCTCCTGTTATGAATAATTAAAAGCATACACAGTCCATTCCCACTAATTGAAATGTCTAAATGCGATTGAGCAGATTTTTTTCATCTCACTCCATGTTTTCTCGCTCTCTCTGTTTGAAGCACTATTATTGCTGGTTAATGTATAGCATGTTGTGTGACGGAGCTGTTGTGGTGTATATGGGGTTTGTGTGTTGATGGCCCCTCCTCTCGTGTGCTACAGCGTGGGCTGGACTTCTGCTCACACTGAGGCATTATGGGTCCAGAGGGGGGCCGACTTTATGAGATTATGAGCTTTAGTTCTGGCCTGCATTCATTAATAACATGCCCCCTCATCCTTCTATCTTAGACTCCATCTCTCTCTCTCTCTCTCTCTCTCTCTCTCTCGCTCTCTCTCTGTCTCTCGCTCTCTCTCTGTATTTCCCTTTCCTGCTCTCCTCTCCTTAATCTGGATATGCTCATAACTCATGAGCAAGGACTAGAAAATATTGTTCATTTCACTCTAAATTGAATTATTCTTTGCAAATAAAAAAAAACATTATTTTTAAAATAGCCTAAATGTAGCTAAGATTAGAAATGAAATAATATCTTATCCATAAAAACTACTGTCGATAATGTCTAGTGTTTTGTTTTTTTGCAACACGTATAAACAAAATAAACACAAAATATAACACAGCATAGTCTCCTTGGTACAGAAGCTTTCATTCATTTTTGAGTTTAGTTTCGTTCCTTGAACCGTTTCTAATCCCTGTTCCTGAGACCTTAATTCTAGCTGTAGCCGAGTGTTATCGGTTTGTCAGAAAAAGCAAAACGCATGGGAAACCTCGGGAGAAATCCAGCGGTCTGACACTCATTTCATGGCACAATCCCTGTGAAGAAATCTGTGGCTTACTGCTAGATTTTAACACTAAAGTCAGCACGAAAAGCATGGAGTCAGATATGAATGTGACTAGCTCAATATTCACAATGGGAAAATAAATGTGACCTTGTCTGAGAAATCCAGGCTGAAGTCACATAATTTAATTATGAGATTAGAAGCATCAAAGGCAAAAAAAAAAGGCTATATGTGTGTTTGCTGTAAATAATAGATTCTATGTAATAGGTTATATGTTTGCGAAATATGGAAAATGATTATTTAATTAATAGTTAATTATTTTGCACAAAAACATTTCCTTAACATTGATTTCAATCTTTGACATGCATGGCCTTATTCAGTCAATAGTAAAGATATCAGTTATATTTTCACATAAGGCTCTTTACGTTAAGATTTTATACAAAAAAAAGTTAATCACAAAAAATGATTTCAAAGTTTTCACAGGCAGGGTCACAAATAGTATATTTTAATTTTATAATGACACTACAAACTATTTTCCCATCATGCAAAGACCCGATCTATGCTACTACATTTGATAAAACATTCCCAGCATTAGTTTACAAAAAGCTTTGTGCATTTCAGATGAACCTTCAATGGGAGTTTCAGTGTTGTTTTTTTTCTTGTCTTCTCTAGTCATCCAGTTTGGGATGGTGACCTTGTTTGTGGCCTCTTTTCCACTGGCTCCGCTTTTTGCTCTTTTGAATAACATCATTGAGATCCGTCTTGATGCCAAAAAGTTTGTCACAGAGTTGAGAAGACCTATTGCTGTCAGGGCCAAAGACATTGGTCAGTATCTGCTCACAACATGCACTCATGGGTTGATGGAATATTTTTTCAGTTATCCTCCATGTTTTTTTTCAAGAAAAAAGAAAAAAGCAATACCTTGACAATTCAAACAAAATGTTTTAACAGAAGAACCTTAAGTATGGCTATATATAGAAGTTGTCTTAACAAAAACTACTGTCATGTTGCATTTGTTTGCTTTGTTATTTATGTAAACACGTGATTATATATAATGACTGAGAACAATAATGAGATTTTAATGAGTGTAAAAACATTTGGCAAATTCTTTATTTATCATTTATCACCATCTAGTGGACAAATTGTATCTTAGCGTTGTCTAGGATGCTTACTGTTTATAAAGGCTAAATTTCACCATAAGATCCAAAGAAATAGTTTTACTATTATATAAAAAATAATACGCCTAATAAAGGCTATTTTACTCTTAAAACTTTTCTTAAATATCACATTTTTGCACTGACATTTTCATGACAATTAGCAACCATTCTTCTTACTGTTTTCAGAAAATATTACCTAAATTATTACATTATGAAATGGACAGTATTTGTGGTTGTTTTATTTGAATTTATGCTAAATTTATTATGCAAAACATTAGTTTTTATTTAATCTTTTGATTTTGTGACCTGCATATGTTTTACATGCACACAGCATCACACATTTGGGTTTTTGAAATACTTTTTTCTGTGTCTTAAAAGGAATCTGGTACAATCTTCTCAGAGGAATGAGTAAAGTGGCCGTCATTATTAATGTAGGTATTTTATTTTGTGTATGACAAAGTAAACTTCGCTTTGATGTTCGATCAAGTGTTTGCACATTATTTTTGCTTTCTGTGCTATTGACATGCATAATATTTCATGTAGCATGTTTAGAGGTGTGCTATTACATTGGGAAATGATTTTGACATGAGCAATACTGTATCTAGAGATCCGCATTAATCCTGCAGTGTCACTCCACAGGCGTTTGTAATCGCATTCACATCTGACTTCATTCCACGCCTGGTCTATCAGTACATGTACAGTTTAGACGGGACTCTGCATGGCTTTGTCAACTACACCCTCTCATCCTTCAACGTCAGCCACTTCCAGCCAGGCACAGAACCCATTAATCCTATGCACATGGGCTACAAAGTGGAAGTTTGCAGGTACTGGTATCTGTTTAAGTTAGTTTTTTGTGTTCGTAATTGTTTTACTAAATAAGGTGTATTCATATTTTTGAGTATTTATGTTTATGCTGTGCCTAGATATAAAGACTTCAGGGACCCTCCATGGTCTGACACACCATATGAATTTTCAAAACAGTTCTGGGCCGTTTTGGCTGCCCGGCTGGCATTTGTCATTGTCTTTCAGGTCCGTCACAACCATATTCATACAATGCCAAATTATGTGTAATAATTATTATTTTTATAATTAATAATTATATTTTATTAATTTTTATTTTATTCGATTTGGAGGTTAAAATGCACATTTTTGTCTCGTTTCAGAATGTAGTAATGCTGATGAGTGACTTTGTGGATTGGCTGATCCCAGACATTCCCAAGGACATCAGCATTCAGATACACAAGGAGAGGAACCTCATAGTCGAGTTGTTCATGAAGGAGGAACAAGGCAAGAAGTTTAGAAATACTCTCAGTGATCCAAGCCCTCAGCAACTTCGCTCGCGTCCCAGTTCACAAGCATAACCAGTTATCACTGAGAATAGCAGGAATAATATCCAGCCCAGAGCCTGTTTTAGACTCCACCCAGCTCTGGTGACCCACCTAAATGCCTGGCAACAAGGCTGTAGAGGACTTACGGCAGGACCGCTGGTCCTCCTATAGGACCAAAGTTGTTTTCGCGAATGGTACAGAGACGTCGAACATGAAAAAGAATGTTTTCTTTTCTTTTGTCTGTTACTGAATTAAACACAGGATTTTTTTTCTATTAGTGATATGCAATTTCTGCAGGTAGGGTGATTTGGTACGTGAGCTCGAGGGTCTGTATTTTATTCTATTATATGTAGTTTTTGTGAATCATTGCTGCTTTGGCTAATGAGCTTTTTATTTAAAATACAGTGCTTTTATAATTCATTTGGACAAAAATGGAAATAACGTGTGCGCGCACGCGTGCATGTTTTTTTTTTATTGATAGGATAGTGCGTTTTTTTATAAATTTTCATATTAAACATTTCATTCAGGTTAGTTCTAGTCAACTACAGTGATTAAACCATTGTCCGGGGACAAAAAGTAGTTCTGCTTATTTGATTATAATAATGACTTTTGTTTTGTCTATATACAAACAGTTAAATTACAGCTATAAAATACCATAAGAACTAAAAGTGATTATTGTTTTATTAGCTTTTTAGTTATTTGGTGTTCTTCCTGAGGGATATAGTTTTGTTTATGGGATCATAGAAAATGATCTTGATTTTTAGGTTGCAAGTCCAAAAATGCTAAAACAGGTCCAATACATTGTATATAATCCTATGATGTTTTAGAGGCCTTTATATTGATGGAAATATGTTTATGCATTTATTATCAATGCATTTATTAGTACTGTATCATATTATCATATTGTGTCTGGATTTTGGCCTCCTCTTAATGTTCCTCTTTCTGACATGCAACAAGCCATGATGAAACGACAACAAAAATGTTATATTGGTAAGTTATGTTGCATGTGTCTTCCATTAAAAGAAATCTGTTTCTAAAATTTTGCTAAGTATGTTTAATCCAAATCTAATATACAGTATGTCTTGAAACTTAATTCATATTTTGTGTTTTTATGCTTGGCCACAAAACAGATGTTTGTAATTTTTTATTCATTTTTATTAACTAAGAAATATGTTATTATACAAACCTACAGTTCTTCATTGATTTATTGTATCAAAACGTCTGATCCCGAATGCTGTTCATGTAAACACATTTTAGGACTGTTACATCATCTACATACTGTTTTTCACATACCATACCAAAACAAGAAATGTCGTCATTGAGTTTTAATGTTTCAACAAGGGTTATGACTTTTTGCTTTTTATTTATGTTTATTAAATAAATATATATATTCCATGAGGTGTAGACATTTATTAAAGGTCAGTCATCATTCGAGACGCAAGTGTTTAGAGAATAAGTTTAATATATTTATAATTTTACTAAGAGCAAACAGCTGCCTGGGAAGTCCGGTTCATTTTGCCGAAGCGAATCTTTCGGTTCACTAAATGATTAGCTGAGACCTTACCAAGTAATGGTCAATGATTCTTTTAAATGGTTTCAGCAGAAAAAACAATGCTTCATTTTGACACGATGGTTAGTTCGTTACGATGGTTATAGAAATTCGAGTACAACAAACTCGAATTAAAAATGTAAAAGTTTTGTTCTACTCTCGCGGTACTGTGATGTCATACATCGATCAGTCTGCGCAGCGCCGCATGAAGTCAAACACACCCATTGGCCATTGAAAAAAAGCCGCGTTTTGAAAGTAAGGTACGTTCAGGTGGGCGGTATTTCTCTTCATTTCTTATATTGGTCCGCACTGAACGATTTAAAGCAGTTACAGCAACAGCTCGAGACTTCTAGTAACCATGGGTAACTAATCGAGAGCGCGCGCCAGTTAAAAGCGAAACCGGGTGCACGCACGCACGCACGCAGCGCAGCACAGGCTTGTGTTGACATCACTTCGGAAACCATGGACGCGGGTGAATTTAGGGCTATGCTCCTATCAATATCCAATCAACTCGACCAGAACACTCTAGACAGCATGAAGTTTTTGTGCAAGGAAGACGTCGGGAAGAAAAAACTCGAGAAAATAAACAAGGGGATCGAACTGTTTGAGTGTCTGATCGAAAAGGGTCAGATCAGGCCTGACGACACGGAGCTTCTGCGATCCCTTTTGAACAAGGTCGGTCAGACAGTATTGATCGATCATATTGACAATTATGTGAGAGGATCGACAGCCAATGCTGATCTTCTGGACGCAAAAGAGCAAGGTAACGTATTGCTTTTATCGCTTTAACGTTACATCTGAAGTATCAACGTTCACAAGCAGGTGGACGGCGGTGTTTGCTAAACTCACGAAACGTTTGGTTTTACTTGGCAGAAAGCTAAAACAGCTTTAATGGCCTATCAAAAATGTATGTGTGTATCGTCACACCGTTTAAAAGGTATCCATAGACAAAACACTTTGTGAAGCACCACCGTTAGCGGTCAAAGCACCAACATTGTTACCTATGGTGTTTGTAGTAGGGCTACAAATTTACTATGGTGTACACAAACTTTAACCGCGATATTTGTGGTTAAACTGTAGTAATACAAATGGTAAAGCCACAGTTACTAAACGTTTACTATAATACAATCATGGTTAATGTTCTGAAGTTTGGCGTTGCCCTTCCGGTTTAACAGAAATGTGCGTAAGGTAAACAATTCATATTTGTTTGAGAAATGCCTTTAACGTTACCTCTCCAGACCTTTGAGAAGTACACGGACACTTGTTTTTAGATCTCAAGCAAATGGTTTCAAGAAGGGTAACAGTGTCGTTTTATTTCAGTATCAGTAACGTTAGTAGTAATGGACATGCTGTTTCTGGTCACGTGATTCATAGCTGTCATTTAAGGCTGTCACGATTATGAAACTTGGCGATTATTTGTCTACTAAATAATTGCGATTATGGCGAATAATTGTCTGTTTTAAGGCTTTGACAATATAACTAATGACAATTAATTTAGTTAATGAAGAAAATAGATACTTTTGAAATGTGAAAATGTTGTAATAACTAATCTTATTTACTGTAGAGTGACCTTAAAAGAGAAGACTTGAGTCTTCTTGAGCACTAAAACTAGATATGAGGGTCTTGCTGTGTAAATGCAGCAAGTCTGGAAACGAAACAAAAATCAACAAAAAAAAATACAAAGCTAATACAACTCAACTGATGGAGAAATGTCATTTGAATGTAAAAGTAGGTACAGATTAAGGACAGTGGATGTAAAATGCAGCAGATACTGCAGATCGCCCTTGTTTTCTAAGGATTCACAATAATTGTGGTTATATTCTGAAATAATTGCGATGAGACGATTATGTCATAATTGTGACAGCCCTAGCTGTCATGCAAGAGTTTTCTTGTATAGAGGGCACGTAACATAATGTAATTGACCTATAACGTTACATCCTTTAACTGCATATTTTTAATGTTGTTTTGCCTAATTGAGTGCATAGACTTAAATGTACATTTTTGGCAGACTTGTTTATCCAAAGCTACAGGATATAACATTTGCATATATTCATATGGTTTATGTGTCTTTTACATTAGAGAAATTAAACATCGCAACTGATGTACTCACGGAGCAACTGGGGCGAAATTGGAAGAAAGTTGGAAGAAAACTGGGATTGAACGACGCTAAACTGGACAGCATACAGGACAAACACAGCTGTGACCTTGAGGAGCAAGTGAGAGAGCTCATCAAAGAGTGGATAAGGATTGAGAGAGAAAACACCCGGGTGAATAAACTTATTAAAGCTCTGCGTGACTGCAAACAGAACTATACTGCTGATCTTGTGGAGAAAAAACTTCAAGCTGAAGGACAATAAAACTGGCACTTTTTCTTTCTTTTCATGTATTATGAAAGGACAGATGTACATGAACAGCCTTGGGACAATAATATGAATTTCAAATGAGCTGAATTATGTTTGCACATTTTCCTCAAAAATGTGTGCATGGTGCCGTAATAAATATTTTCGTTAAACAGTAATATATTTTACATTTGTGATTGTTGCAGATAATGAACATGAAATATAAGTGCCTTATTAGTGTCTCATTATGGAAAATAGCATTTTCATATTTTGTGATTTTTGTTTTGAGTGAACAGTCCAGGGAATATATGTGACACTTCAGGTACAATTAAATAAAGGGATTTTGTTTCATACTTGTTGAATGTTGTTACTGCTAGACAACGCACGCTTTAACCGACTACCTTTCTGTCCAGTACAATAATGTTAATATATGGCAGTCATAAACATTTCTGGTACCATTCTGGAAATGGAGATTTTCACAAAATGAAGTGTTTTTCTGTCAAATTTGCTAAGACTACATGGTATAGAAATACATGTCTAGTTATCATCTACATTCAAATAAAAGGGTATCGGATAAAAGTTCAGTACATCTGACAGTGTGCCTCTCAAAAGAATGTGCTCCACATGTTTAAACAAGAAATCAACTGATATGTCCGCGGATATTCCAGAAAAATTCCAAGAGATTTAGTGTGTCTGTGGGGAGTTTACTTTGAGTGACTCATACCTCTGGTTTATCCCACACCGGCTGTGTAAAGATCAGCTAGATTGGGTTTGGTGAGGAGAGTTTGATTATTGCATTCATTTTATTACTTTACTTTATTTGCAGTAATTGTGTTTTTGAGGCCGGTCCTAATTGATCTGATTCAATAAATGTCTGAATCGTCTTTCTCCAAACTGTTGAATGCACTCATGTTACTGTATGTCTTTAAAGTCATCAGCTAAAAATATTCCTACAGTTTCTGTATTGTAGTTAAAGCACCTTTTCCTGTAGTCAAATGACTCATATGTATGGACTAAAGGTGTGGAAACACTGTAGATTGTTTCACATGCCTAAAGTCTTAATCATGTTTAAAATCAAATGAAGCAATAGCGTTTGTGGGATCATTTCACAACATACGGGACGTGTTAATGTAGCAGTTTCAGTTTATCACTTTGTTTCTGTCTATTACATAGACACGTTGATATGAAACAAGAAATATCGTGTCTTTTTGAGGTGAACCGGATTGATAGTGCTGACAAAATACTGAATCTTTCATTGTTTCTGTTGCTGAATGCTCAGATGGAAACAATTCAGCCAGTCTGACAGATTATCCACACCCATATGTACTCCACTGTTCATTAGCTGAGCTCCTGTGAATGAGGTTTATTTTAAATCACGTGTCATTTTTTTGTCACCTCTTAACAGTTCTTTTCAAACACTCCTCCTGTGTGCCAAATGATGTTTTTACTATAGGGTCATAAAACTACATTTAGAATGAAGATCAGAGTAATATTGTAACAGTTTCACAACTCATTTCAGAAACGCTTTCTCATATAGTTAACAGGAAAAAGATATATATCCATAAGATATGAAAAGGTTTAATTTAACATTCCATAAATTCAGAATTGTGTTCATTCAAGGACAACTAAATTTAAGCCATTACGGCATGTGGCGGCCTTTGAACACATTCAATAATGATATCCAGTTATAACAGTTGCACTTGAAACACAAAACCAGAAAACCACCATCCAGCAACTCGTACAACTCAAAAAGATCCACTCAATGTAAGAAAATCATTTCAAACGTTTTCTCCGCCATATAAAGCTTTTATAAAAGGGTCCAAGTCTCAACAGAAACAACACTATAAATTCAATATACTCTATACAAAGATAAGAATCTTGTCTCAATGTTTATTTATTATTTTACATTGATTAGTATTGGCTGTTACAGTAGTTTCATGTAAAATCATGTTCACAGTGGCTAAAGAAACTCAGGACTCTTACCCTCTTTTTGTAAATATTTCAGTTCATTTGACAACATATAAACTTGTCCTGCTCTCCAAATAAAAACAAAAAGTAAAACAATCCCCTTTCTAGAATTCCGATTTGTCCGATCTCCAAAGATGTGATTAAGAGCATCTGTAAATGAAGGTAAATATGAAACACAGGAGAATTATGTATATTGTGTAACCATTACTGCTGAACTACAGCCAAACAAATCCATGTTGAATTTAGTGGAACTAAAACAATCTAACATATTACACAAAATATATGAACACACTAACATGCTTCTCATTTGCAAAACCTGAATATGATTTCGGCATATATTTGATCAAATACTTGAAATGATTTCTGATATGCATGAAATGTGAAATACTAAATATCACAAAAACAGCTCTGATCTTCCAAAAGAAATCCCGCTGTGGAGATTCATGTTTCCTGTGAACAAAATCATATATCCACATTATATGCATGTCCACCTGACCCTGTGATATGACAGTAATGAAGCTGTTGTGAACGTCTCTAGTGTTGAACAAAAGGCACTCTAGTGTGTCAGAAAACAACAACAACAAAAGACAAGAGTGAAGTGAGCGCTCCTGTCTGATATTCTCATGTATCATGGCATCAGTCCATCATCTGGTTTTGAGAGATGACGCTGTGTAGCCGTCACATTTCCAACAGTTCAGTGTGACACAACATTACGGCTAACACGGAGAAGGTGGGGTGGTCTCACTCAGGGCAGAGCAGGTTATCATGACGTCATGACTTGGACGTAGTTGGCAGGGTAGAGTCCCACCTCTCCACTGTCCAGCTGACCTTTACACCAGCCCTGCTCGTCCTCTTCACCGAGCTTCATTAACTCTTCACCTGTAGACACAATCATAATCATAATTATGTCATAATAATAATCATAATTATGTCATAATAATAATCATAATTATGGCAAAACAATGTCATAATACCAGCCTTTCTTATCCATGCGATACATCTGTGACATCCATAAAAGTTTTGCCATAGGTTTATTTTGTGAAACATGCTCCAGAAGCTCAGTAATAATGATCATTCTGGTGCACAGACGTGTCAAGTCTGTTTTTATATCTACCTACACTGTTAAAAGTGGCCAAATGATCCCCTTTGTATGGTCAAAACAAAGATACTTTATGTATAAAAACCTTGTGTTTTTATTTGGTTACTAGAGAATCCACTAGCAGGAATATTTGTTTAAAGGGACACTCCACCCAAAAATGACTTATCACCCTTAGATTGTTCCAAACCTATATACATTTCTTTGTTACGCTGAACACAGAAAGATCTTTGGAAGAATGTCAGTAACAGATCTCATCCCCATTTACTGCCATAGTAGGAAAAAGAAATACTGTTTGGTTACTGACATTCTTCCAAATATCTTCCTTTGTGTTTAACAGAACAAAGACATATATACACGTTTGGAACAATCTAAGGGCGAGTAAATGATTAATTTTCTTTTTTTTGGGTGGACTGTCCCTTTATGGCCACCAGGGGTCACATGTGACACAACTGTCAATACACATCCTGCTTGTTCAGCTGAGCAACACCATGTTTGGCAGATTCTAGAGCAAAATATTGTAAGCAGAATTAATGAATATGAATGAGCTCTGAGACAAGATCCAATAAAAGACTTTGTGGTGGATCTTGGCTTCTGCTTTGTAATCAAGTTTAACTCCAATGCATTTATTTTCCATTTTGTGTCTACCATTTTGCATTGTTTAAGGTTGGGTATCCCATTCCGTTTCAATTTCACAGTTGAAATAAAACATTTCTGTATGGTCATTAGCTGGTGGTCATATATTTATGAGCACCGTTTTGTGAATATATAGCCTACACATAGCAACCATGTTTTGTCTGATTTATTACAATCTGTATTACCATAGTTAAACTACATCATGTTGTTAAACTGTAGTTAACATAATGAAACTATGCTCAATTTGTGGTTCCTGTGCTTTATCACAAGTTAACACATGCACATTTCTGAAAAAATAAACACAGAAATAATGATTCCCAACCCTAGTTATGTTAGGGCCCATTCACACTGAGGACAAATAACTATAAATAATTATAATAACTAATTTATCAAATCTAATTATAATATTCTAATAATAATAGTAGTGGAGTCCAACTATTATGATAATACAGAGAAATGATATTGTTTGGATCACTTTGAGAGTGGTTTTTCCTATAGCTGATGAATAATAAACAACAACAATAATGGAATTTGTGCTCATACATGTAAAATGTGAAACTGCAGCATTATGGTCTGTTGGCATGGAACATAATGTATTTATTTCTTACGTTGTTGCTTTAGAGTAGCCAACTATCGATTACATGCCTCCTACAGAGTAGAAACCCACTAATCTATCTAATAGACTAAAGATAACAGGTTCTAGACTCTAGTAAGCCTGATTCAAACCTCCTCTAGCCAATCAGAGACGAGGACACAGGCTTCTGTTGAGTAAGCTTCTTGAATTTTAGATGCTATATCATACTATAAAGAGATCATTAGAAAATCCAGATGCAGTGTCTGATCTGGTTTATATTTTGAAAACTAAAACAAAGCTTCAGAACTAAAACAAAGCTTCAGAATTTAGAAGCATTAAAAAGCCAAAGCTTAAAAAAAGCATCATGCGGGTTATTCATTCCTTTTTCATTGGGCACAAACAATTTCGGCATGAGTTTATTAAAATAATTTTGTACCAATTTCACTTTGTTTGCATTTTCACGGATGGTGGCAACAGTCATGATGATTCAAATAATTATTATTAGCATCCGTAAGGCAAATCTGTATTTTTGTGTCAGTTTACTTAGTCTTCAGGATTTAAAACATGCTGTGCAAAACAGAAAACTACAGAGAACACACAAGGATAAATAATAATCATTTAAAACAAAGAACAACAGTTTTATGGGTTTAGTCTTAGCAGCAGTATATAATGCAACCCTATATTTCTGTTTTGAGTGTTAAAAGAACTTTCCTTTAACCTACTGACAGCTTTCAATATGTTAAATAAGACTCAATGCTGTATGAGACTGATATGATTCTGAAATTGATCTGAAGTCAAACTCTTAATCCAAATCTCCCGAGCGATTTCAAATAAACCCATGAAACGTGCATCTTTATAGTTGTGTGTCTTCATCACGCACATGCACACATTCATTAACCACACTGCATTTCGTCCTTTCCTCAATACCGTTATTGCAGTTATGACAAACTGCATCACTATTCACAATCACACCTTGTAAGAGAAAAGGACGAGCAACGAAATGAATCCACAAGCCGTGACTGCGTTCATCCTCAGCCGGCTGTGTGTATATTCATGTGTGTGTGACATTAATAAGCATTAGTAGGGATTAATACCTGCTCTAAAGCTCAGCTCATCAGCCTCCTGCCCTGTATAATCGTACAGCGCTTTAACTCGAACCCCGACTACCTTCTCCTCCTCGTCCATCCCGTTGGCTGCGATGTATTTTTTAGGGCTCTCGTCATCGGACCAGTCTGAAGAGTAGTCTTTACCGGCCCTGTTTAAACAGCAGAAGAATTAAAATAAAGCCAAACAAACTCATAAAGAATCATATGAACTGAAGGTGAAAAATCCATTCGGTGATCAGGTGATCTGTGAATCATCTGAATTTGTCGTCTTTTTTCAGCAGGAGAGAAACTTGATTTGTGCCTCAAGTTTTCAAAAGTGTTATTTCCAAATGATTTACTTTGCTAAAAGGTCTTTTGCAAGGAGCAGCAAAAGTAGCTAATGATATTCAACTTGCCTGTATTTGATTTGTTTTAATGGAGAAAAAATGCTGATAAGCTCTCATTTGAAAAGTTTTTTTGTTTCAAAATCTAGGGAGCTGTCTACACATGCAGAAACGTATCCATCCATCACATTAATAGAGCTCCTTACAGCTTAATTTCAAGAAGCAGCAGCATTCATTACATCTTGCATGAGCAGTTAGTATTAAAAATATATAATTTCTTCACTCCGTCAACAATCTTGGATTTATTTTTTGTTACTTGTGTTACAATGCATTCTGGGATTACTTCTTCTTTAAAGCATACATATATTATTATATAATTATGCTGCATGAAACCATCACTTTTATCAAATTCTGATGCCCTACAATGCTACCACAGGTAGTCAACTCACTAGGTTTTACAACAAAACAGTTTTCAGTCCCCGGAGAAAGTGGGGAGGTCAATAAAGAATGTGCGCACACTGACATTATGGGTGCAAAGCCACCAAGGCTCTCGTAATAGCCATCCACCTCATGCCACCTGTGGGTTTAAGAATCAACAGAGAGCAGACTAATAAGCAAGAGGACCGCAGTTTAACAGACATTCTCCCATGTGAAGTGCTCCCTATGAGAGAGGTTACAATACACAGCAAAAACATCAACATTATAAGTACTACAAGTGCAAAAATTCTGTGTAGAAACATTGTTTAGCTAATACATTCCTGATCTTGTGTTAACATACACACACATGCACGCACGTATGCTGCCTCAGCAGGTTAACAACTAATTAGTGTACTTGGTACTAATAACAGTGGGTGAAGCCCTACGGGAAGAACTGTTGCCAGGATCATTAAAAACACTAAATAAAAACAACACACTGAAACAAAACACCGGTTTTAAAAGTTGTTTATAGTATCTATATGTGACCCTGGACAACAAAACCAGTCTTAAGGGTCAATTGAGATTTTTACATCATCTGAAAGCTGAATTAATATGCTTTCTATTGACATATGGTTTGTTAGGCATAGATATATATGACAATATTTGGCCGAGATATATCAATTAAAAACTCTGAGGGTGCAAAAAATCTAAACATTGATTAACAACTTTAAAGGCGATTTTCTCAGAGGCGATGTAGCAGGCCGCTGCGAGGATGAAACAGGTTTGTTTTAAGAATAAACAAACCTGAAAGCTGAAATGCTAAGCTTTACATAGATATCAAACTTGAGTGGGTAATTCCCAAAGAGCGGCAGCGAGTAAAGTTTACAGGCATTTTTGTTAGCGATTTTGCTGCATCCACTCACAAAAATAAAGTTTTGATATATTTACGGTAGGAAATTTGCAAAATATCTACATGGAACATGATCTTTACTTAATATCCTAATGATTTTTGGCATAAAAGAAAAATCGATAATTTTGCCCCATACAGTGGCTATTACTACAAATGTTCTTGTGCTACTTAAGACTGGTTTTGTGATTCAGGGTTCTATAAAGAACATGTGTAAAGTTGTTTCTTTATGAAGAAGTATTTGTGTGTATATCACAGTCACATGTACCTGTTAGTTTCCTGTGGGGTTTGTGGAAGCTCATCTCCTGCCGAGACTATATTAGTCAAGGTGACTACATCATCGGAGCGACTGTTCCTGTCCTTCCGACTGATGGTTCGAGTCGCTTCTGGTGACCACTCCTAATAATATACATAACACATTTATGAATTTACAAAATGGAGGTAATTCATGTTACACTTAATCGAGTCAGCCCTCTAACACTGTGCATAGAGAGAAAGAGACAGTGAGAGAGAATGATTGACAGCTTGTGTATTTATGCCATACAAAGGACTCTAGTGTGCTGGCACAATGAGGAAAGTGCCAGAAGATTCCTTTAAAGGTGTCACTTACCCGAGCAAGCGAACTAAAAGCTAACTCCATGCTACTCTGAGCACTCACAAAACAGGGGGGATTTTTTTGAACCAAGCATAGAGGAAGTAAATAGCACACTTAAACTCCACAACACATCAGTTCAATTACACAAATACGCACACTGACATTGCCACTGTGTGTTTTTGTGTGTGTTTGTGTTGTGAACAGCACTGGAAAGGCAGGCGGGAAGTATCCGCCATTAGGGAGAGGGATCCGACATTCCAGAACCCACTCATGGGCCGTGTGAAGACAACAGCTCATTCACGCTCTGCCCATTAGAAATTCACCACCACTGGAGCCCGGAGCCTAAAACTGCTCTTTAAACTCCACAAAACTGTTTGGGTCTGTAAATATCACATCTTTTCTCTGCAAATGTTGACAAGATTATCGTCTGGTGCGGTAAATATCTTTTCTGCCATTCTTGGTTGCAGCAAACATTATGAACACAACAGCATTTTTGCAGATCAGAGAAGTAACTGTACCTCAAACTGCGGCCAGTTCATGCTCATTCCAGGCCCATGGGTGTTCCTCCACCACCGGAGGTCCTCAATGTCACTGGCTGTGCTGATGGTCTGTCCGAGATCTCGGTACAGGCCTCGAAACCTAAACGGGGATTTTCCACAGAACAGGTTTTATTTGTGTACTGCCACAGTCGACACAAGGAAGTGCAAGAAAAAATACAGCCTAGACCAACATGTGAAAGTTTAACCTTACAATAAGCATTAAAGCTTAAAGGGACAAAAATTCTGTCATCACCAGTGGTTTGTCATTTCAAACCGGTATAACTTTCTTCTGTAGAAAACAAAAGATATTTTACTAACTGAACCACGGCGGTACCCATTGACTGGTATTGGTTTTGTGTCCATACAACAGAAGTGAATGAGTACCAGCGTTGTTTGGTTACTAAAATTAAACAAAACTAAACAAAAAAGAATGTGTGATTTTTGCCTGGCAGACATTAAAATTGTCAAAAAACATCTCTTGCATGCAGCTTACAGCACTTTTACACGATTACAAATTTTTTTTAGTTCTAGTTTCACAATCACTGCCAACCAAACAAAGCACTTTGGAAACGCAAAGAATGAGGGAGGAATAAAGTAAACACTCAAGTTCCTGTACATAAGACTAAACTATATGATTAACACACAGCTCAGCAGCAGCCCTGTAATTACTGCTCACTTCATCAAAACTCAAGAGACGGGTTTATAGGGTGCTGTTTGTGTTGCTGCTCTACGCTGATAGACTTATCAAGTACGATAGGAGGTCTTTTTGAGTTAATACTCAACGCCATGCTCAGAATTCCTCACGAAAGTAAATACAACCATCCCAAAGAGCATGGAAAAACAAATAAGCACTTATTAATGGTTAACATCCTTCAGTTTTGGCTTGGAGACATAAATGACTAGGAATTTTTTCAAGACCCCGAGGACAGTAAGACACACTGCAATTGTACATTGGGTAAAGTTTAGGACAAGTTCCTCAGCTATTATTACACCAGCTCACACTACAGAACATTTGTGCCTGTCAGTCTCTTTGTGGCTCGGGTCCAAACTCTACTCTGGTAAAATGGTGCTGGTTCTCATGCAGCAACACTGACTTTTGGCTGAACATTGACATATCAGAAGCCAGCTTAAAACTCTTTCCTGCTGTGAAAAATGTTCACGCATGTAATGCTGTGTGTGCCGCGTGTAAATAACCATTATTATGTTGCCCATCATGTATCAAGGTTCTATTTTGGGTGGCATGCCACTATACAAGGTAGCTGCCTACATTTAGATTACATTTAGGCATTTGGCAGATGCTTTTATCCAAAGCGACTTATATTGCATTACACATTTGTTTCTGGATATGTGCAATCCCTGGGGATCGAATCCAGGACATTGCCGTTGCTAGCACCATGCTCTAACCACTGAGCTACAGTAAAGCTTCTATGTATGCCCATGTAGACAGAGAAGCGATGCCACTAACCGATCATTGCTGGAGAGGTCCAGGTGCTGGTGCGTGTCCTGCATAACGTCTTTAAAGAACTGAAGCCTCTTCTTTTCAGCTTCCTGGGTGATTTCAAAGACCTGCTCCATGTCCTCCATGTAACGGGGATTACAGCGATTGAGCTCGTCCAGGGCTTTTTCATAACGGTCCTTAGTCTGAGACAAAAGTCCAAACACAAGGAACATCCTTGAGAAACTGTATAACAAGAACTGTATAGTAAGGGATATTTGCTCATTTTAGCTTCACAAATGACAAGGAAAGTGCATAAATCAAAAAGAATTAGTGAAATATTGTCTAAAATGGTTTAGAAAAGCAAGTCATATGGCAGGTCATAATAGGAACCCTGTTTTTTGTAGTTAAAGTATTTATGTTTATTTAATGATTGTTCATTTATAAATTCCTATACTCTGTATTATAACAAGTTTATTTAATCAATTAAGTAACACCAGCTTATTAGTTTTTAAATGCAGAAAAAAATCTAATGATTCTGAGTTACGTCAATTAATGATATTGAGTAAAGACTAATAATGTAAACTTTTGTTAGCTAATATATAATATTATACATATAACTTAACCTGTTAGTGTCACGTTGTGCAAAAACAAATGGGTTTCCCTGCAAATATGTAGTATGCCTAACTAATTCAGGTTTTAGAGAATAAGCAGTTCCACCTTCTTTATTTGCAAATTACTTTGAATATGTCTGCTAAATCAAACCTATATTTCCCAACATGTATGTAATGACAGGCAACACAATCTAAATGAGGGCAGTCGTGGCCTAGTGGTTAGAAAGTTGGACTCGTGACGAGAAGGTTGCTGGTTCGATTCTCAGGGCTGGCAGGTAACGGCTGAGAGGCACCTAACCCCCACTTGCTTACTATACAAAAATGTACAAATGTATAGTACAATACAATGTAAGTCGCTTTGGATAAAAGCGTCTGCCAAATGCATAAATGTAAATGTAAATGTCACACCTGAAAACAACTTTTAAAAGGATTTTACTCTGCTTTTCCGTAATCTATTGAAGTTAACATTTTGTGCTGTTTTTCTTTTTGCCTTCAAATTAGCCAAACAGTGCATGAGTGCACAAAATAAATTTTTGTGAATGAAACTACGCCTTCAAAACCATGTTGTTCACACCCATAAATTAACAGTCTCAGCCTGTTTTGGTGGCACAAGCAGGTCTGGTCTTGCCATACGTAGAAACTTTGCTCTCCGATTTTAAACATGGGCACTTGCTAACAAGACTGCATAAAATCGTCTGATAAATGAATAAATGTAAAGCAACATATAGAGCATTTAAGTGTTGCTAGTGTCAATTTTTCTTTACCAGTGGAGCTACAGGAAACTAAACAACAAATCCATGACTGGAAAGAACCGTGTCTGTGCGTTTACGTGTGGTACCTTGTCGGCCTCTTGGGTACATTTATCCACACGGTCTGTGAACTTTTGGACCTCCTCTGGGGATTTGGTGGAATCCGCCTTGGCATGGGTTTCACGGGTTATTGCGGTACGCTCTTCCTTCCGAGCCTGGTGATAAATCTTCCTGGAAGACTCAACCTACCAAGGAGAAGACATTGTGTATCCATCGCAACTTGCAGTCCGTTAAGGCAATACATTTCTTTATCAGTACAATATGTGTGTTCCTCTAAAGATAAAAACCAATGAGCTGTGTGTTGCTCCATCAACTGAACTGAGCAGGAACGTATTCAGTGACTAGTAAGTGTCTTTTAAGATACAGGAGGAGACTCACTTCTTTCAGTTTTCGCACCCAGGGCTTCTGGGCTTTGCGGAAACCTTCATCAGCCTCTTTGGTCTCACGAAATCCACCAATCATTTGCTTGTGGAAGGCGTCCTTCTGCCAGTTCCGAATCTTCTCACTGTCCTCATTCATCAGTTTCTCTTTAAGCTCCATATGGATCTCACTCAGTTTGTCTGCTGCATTCATAAATGCATGCCAAGCCTTCTCCACAGTCCCATACTGAGGCCCTGCAGCGAGAAATAAGACATGTAGATATTTCAGCTCATTTTACAGTCATCTGATCACACAGCCAGAAAGTGTCGTTTAAAGATAAAGGGGATATTTCTCTGGCACTAGAATCCAAAAATAAAGGAAACTCCGCCCTACCTGTCACTGCTCAGACAAACAGGTAGTATTTCTTTTTTTTAACACCCAGAAGAAATACTTATTATTATTTATTTTAATAATTGACATAAAATGTGCAATTCACAAAACTTTTACTTCTATATCACAATCTCTGTTTGAAACATAACATTGCAGGTTACTTTAAGCACTTGTCTTTAAGTTGAAGTCAAACAACGTTTAACTCACATTTCCCACAAAAAAAACTTACAAATCACTGTCATAAGCTTACTGCTGTGAAACAAGGTGACCATTTTAAACAGATTTTGTACTTGCACAATAGCTGATTTTTGTTTATTTTTAACTTAAAAGGTTACAGAGTGCTTCAAACTAGCTCTTGCAAAATAAAAACATGTCATGGTATGTAAAAGGATCTGACTGCAGTAAGTGTAGGTTAGGTGCCTGTCCCTTTAAAGTCACATGGTGTGACCGACACATTGGGAGGTAATCCACTCATATCTTTTATGTACACTTTGGTTTGGTTCATTTTTCAAATCTAACTTTATGATTAACCATTCTGACAGTCATTTTGCAAGGGCTTGTTTTTCTTTTCTTTTTTTTTTTGGAGCAAGCATTCCTGTTTTACACATCCATCTCTATTACAATTTATTAAACTGGCAGTGTTTAACATGCAGTCAATTATAAGCCATTCTTGGTAAATGTCATTGGTAAATGTAAACATTTAATCTCTGTAGTGTTTTAATGTTTATAGTGACCTGATATAGCAACACTGGCTCAACCAATGACGTGAGTCTAGGGCGGGGCTACTTGTTTGTCTGAACAAAAGTATCTGAGAGTGTAAAACCTATTTGAAATCAATTATTTTTGTTTAGATGTTGACCTGTATAAAACTTTCTTCTGTGAAACACACAAATTGAATGGGTTTTGTGCCCATACAATGGAAGTCAATGGGGGCCAATGTTGTTTGCTTACCGTCATTGTTTAAAATATCTTCTTTTGTGTTCTACAGAAGAAAGGTTTTAAAATGATGACATGGCAGTAAGTAAATGATGAAAGAAGTTTCATTTTTGGGTGAACTATACATTTAAGTTACTGTGTAAAGTTAAGAAACAACTTACAAACAAAAATACTATACAATTTAACAAAAAATTTATTTGTCATTATTTTTTAGCCCTCATCCCATTCAAATACCAAGTGCTTTGTTCTTTTGGAACCAAAACTGATTTTTTTAGGTTTATAATGGGAGTGGACTGTGTCTGCCTTCTCTCAAGCTTCAAAAGGATGTAAAAGTGCTATAAAATAACTCCATATAACGACTTGTATAGATCTAAATGTAAATTATTATATTATCTTTGGTTTTCATGACGTCATATGATGTGCATGACTTGTGGGGTAATTTTTTAACACTTTAGCATCCTTTTAAAACTTGACAACAGGAGGCTACAATCCACTCCCACTTTAACCAGAACCTCAAAATCTGTTTCTTTCCGAACAACAAAAAGCCATGGGGGTGTGTAAAAGAGAATTTTCATTTTTGCACCAACTAACTCAGTTCATATGTGTTTTTGGTTAATGAGAATGTGGCCTATGGTAAGGCCCCCTCTGTCAGCAGCAACACATGCAAATATTTTAACATTAATGCAGAGAGGAAAGCCTCAGGGTACACACCAGTAGGGTAAAGGTCTGACTAGTGCAGAATGTTCATTTATAATTGACTGACAGGAAAACGTAACATCTCATCACAACAGAATGTGTTGCTGTCACTGCGGAGAGATGCGTCTATTTAAAGAGGACTGGACAGCCCCTGTAACTCAAAATCAGTCCCAAATGCCTACTTACCTTTTTCCACCACCCCCCTCCATTTTTTGGCCCAATCGTTCAGCTGCTGTGAATAACCCTTCTCAATCTTGGCCCGCTCCTGGAAGCAGCTGACCAGCTCGTTGCACAGTTTGTATCCGTCGTCAATGCGCTTCACTGTCCTTTTGTAGTTCCCCGGCTGGCAAAACATAATCATATGAGAGTCTTGTCAAATTCTGCACAAACATTTCAAGTGTTTCTATACTATCTTTTAAAGCACTCTGAGTTTATTGTTACTTTAAAAATGACTATATCGTAGTGTAAACAGCTTTGTTGATTGTAAAGGGTGTGATGTCATTAGTGTTAAAGACACATTGCTTGCAAAGTAGACAAGGTGGTGACTTTCAACACTGTGGTGAAGGGAAATGTTTTCAGCATTCATAAGTAAATAGGCTAAATGTGAAAATGAAAGTCTGTTACTGTTACAAAATTAACTTTGGTATTACATTGCAGAGAATAACATTACAATTCTTATTGTTTCTATTGCCGTTACTTACATAAACCTCAAATAACCATCTGTATTAAGCACAAGACATTTATTTTAACTTCAGTATGTAGGAGCCATTCATGTTTGTTCTCCAAGGCAAGTGTGGACTTGACCGAGCATGCTTGTACCAAGTGCTACTACAAACCAAGCCAGAGTTGGATGCCTCAGAGTTTCTCACACACACACCCTCTGACACACACATACACACACAATGGCATAGACGCAATCGAACCCAATGGGCCACTCAACGTGCGCCCGCTCTGTTGCTGTTTGTGGTCATTTACCTCCCAGAAGCTGTCCCAGCTCCCAACGTCCTGCAGATCGCCGTTGGAAGACATTTTGGGGTCGCCTCCGCAGCACGGAATGATGGCGGCTGTCTGTCAAACTGCAAAAAACAAGCAAAAACCTAGTAAGAACCAAGCACCCAAGTTTCAACGTAATCAAATTAGACTTGAGACGGCAGCCTTGCTGTGAATAAACCCGTTCATCCAGTCTCTGCGCTGCATGCACATGCCCTTAAGATTAATCCAAACAACTGAAACCAACTACACGCAACTACAATTGCCCCAATATTCCCTTCGTTCCAAATATATTCCATTTATATTTTGCCAAAGCCCTCCCTGCGACCTAACACTTCATGGCCTCTATGGTTAAGGCGTCTGCCGGAGTATTGTAATCCAGTATTCCCATGTAAAGTGAAGTAAAGAGAACTGCCAGTCTCACCTCTGAGTGGCTTTGCATCTGCCTAAGGCAACCAAGGCGAAGCAGAAGCTCTACTCCGGTCTGGGTGGGGTAGAATTATCTTAGTTAATGATGCTATCGTTACCCAGATCCTCCCACTGTACGCCTTGCTGTCTAACACCAGAAACATAGTCATAGAGATAAAAATATAATCAATGACATGTAAATGTCTGTTCTCTGTTGCTCACTGGCGCATAGGAAACTCTATGATCTTACTCATTGCCCTAAAATAATGTTGTCGGAATAATTCCAGCTTTGGATTATAAAACATTTATGCAGTATGGCAACAGAATGAGTAGGAGGACAACCGATGAACCTTATATGCATTTAGCACAACTCTTGGCCTTGGGTCCTCACAGTATTGTTTGAACCAAGGTCGTATAGTTTCCTGAAATAGTCACAACAAACTGGAGGAAGGAGCCTCGCAACAGCATCTGCTTCTAATTCAGGCCAAGCTAGCAATGCTAATGGAAAATTAGCATTCACAAGCACATAAGTAAACTTTGACACTGGATGCTTTCATGATTCACCCTCAAATTACAGTTGGCTGTGTCTTCGATTGGACAGTTTCTTGCGTTTTGAAGAAACACTGCTACTGGTTGCCAATTATTTACAAATCGAATCTACATGTGACTTCACATCCTTAAGCTTGGATTACTTCCCTTGAACTTCCTCTCTGTGAGGTGAAGGCAGGGGGGCGATGGAAAGTCGGTTGCTGATGGTGGCATTTCCCACAAACATGCCAAAAGGAGAGCTGATACTAGAAACTCACTTGAACCTCAGCTGCGAATTTAAAGTCAATTTAAAAACACCCCTTATAAATATTAGGCCTACTTCCAAAAATTACTATCGACGGTTTCAAAGTAACAATATAAACAAACGTTACTGCGCATGCACGCTTTTGTGGCCCAAACTTAACTTCTGTTACACATCCACAAAAAATCGAGTCCCTGCAGTTTATTTCAGATAACAAGCAAAAGAAATAAGTTAATGAAATTAGCTAGCAAGTATATCTAGTCAGTATTATTTTGGGTTACCAGTAAAAGAACCGTTACTTGGCTACACAAAAGCGACAAAGTTACACAACCCATTCAACAAATTAACAAATAAAATATAAATATAAATAAATGTTAATATAAATTCAATTAAATATAAAAAGTTTGATGAAACGTCTAAAATAATTTACTATAGTTAAAACATGGTAAACACAAATTTATCCTGGTTTTGCTACAGTAATCACAGTTTAACCATTGCATTTGGAGTAAAACTGTGGTTATGCGAATAGTAAATCCACCAAAAAAAACATGGTTTCTACACTTTTACTATAGTAAAATCATGGTAAATTATTGTATAAGACTACATACTGAGAGGTATACACTACATACCACCTACTATGCTTTAATATGTACTACATAATAATGATATGCAAAACTATATCTACATATAACATTATGCAAAACATTACAAACTATTATTAACTGCAAGACTTTAGTCAAATGACCTCATTACACTCATGTTTAAATAGAAAGGCTGCCTTCCATTTTGCCAACAAGGAAACGAAAAAATTGTGCACAGCGTTTCATAAGAACCGGGCACACCCATTCCCATGAAACATGTCACACTGTAAGCACAGCACCAAGCAGCTGTGTCATGTTGAACTCCAGAAATAATCAAAGCCCCAGGGATCCAGCCGAGCTGGAGGGAGAACACAGCCGAACCTAATGACCCTGTTCCATTAACATCCAACTACAGTACAGTAACAGCTGAGAGCAGATGGAACTTTCTGCTTTATCTGAAAGACTCAAAGCCAAATACCCAGCATCAGGGGCGTGGCCAATCGTGCCTAGCGACGGACAAACCGACACAATGAGCATGTTCATGGAGATCCTCGTGCTGTTAAACTGAAATACAAGTAGGGCGGAGTGCGGCCCCCTTTTCATTTTGCTATTGTGCTGTAAAGTGGAGCTTCTGGTAAGGTCCAACACATGGATGTAAAAGAGCTCAGCACTCCCACGGAGATCCGAGCTAAAAAGAAGGCATGTCTGGGAGAGGCGTGGCCATGACGGCTGTAATTACACGGTTGTGTCAGCAGCATAAGGAGCAGGCAGCTCTTAGAGCTCTTAGAGCTACACATGCTGTGGAGTCAGATGGCTTAGGCCACAAACAACATAAGACTGGGAACAGCATGCTAGATTTTTGCATTTTTGGAGAAAAATGCTTGCCCGGTTGGTATGGGATTCTGAATAGTTAGCCCATTTCTATGTGTTTGATAGTGGAGTTGTGGGTAGTCACTATCCAGCTGTTAAGATGAGTGGTTGGCAATGCATTGCTATTTGATTGCTCAAGCATCGCTATGCAGATTGTAGGAGGTTACGAGTGGCTTTCAGTACATTGCTATACAGTTACCAGGGCTTTTCTGTGCAGCTGTTTTGAGAGGTCAAGAGACAAGTCATACAGCCGAGAATAATGGGCTTATATGTAAAAAAAGCCAAAGGATCAACCTACACAAAAATTAAATTGTCATCATGTACTCACAGTATAAAATGATCGGCAGGTGGCTCATACTCTTTTGCTGACACATTCAAGTGTTTTGATAAGTGCTGAGCAAATAATAAAAGCACACTACAGCATTAGCAAGACAATTTGTGCAATTCGCCAACCATTTTCAAGTACCCCAAATGGTTTTGGTAAAAGCACTCATTAAAGGAATAGTTCACTTTAGAATTACAATTTTATCATTATTTACTCACTTTTGAGTTGTTCCAAATCTGTATAAATGTCTTTGTTCTGATGAACACAGAGAAAGATATTTGGAAGAATGTTTTTGGAGTCCATTGACTACCATAGTAGGAAAAATTACTTTATCATTTTTTGTTCCGTTGAACACAAAATTAGATATTTTGAAAAATGTAGGGAAGGGAAACAGTTCTTGGGCATTTTTTACTGGCATTGTATATTTCCTACTATGGTAGTTAATGGACTCCAAAAACTGTTTGGTTATAAGCATTCGTCCAAATATCTTTGTGTTCAACCAAAGACATTTATACAGATTTGGAACAACTAAAAGGTGAGTAAATAATAATACAATTTTAATTCTAAAGTGAACTATTCCTTTAATATTAGGAGTTCAGTTGACCTTTGAAACAGCACAAAATCACTGTGACACAGCCCTGTTAACATGCCAACACGGCTTACCCGGAGAACAGAGATACAAAACCAGTTTAAAAAAACAAAAACTCTAAAACTTGAAATGTGATTACATTTACATTCCCTGTGACTAACAACAACAACAAAAAAAACCAAAAAGTTGTGACTGACTTGAAATTTTCTTGTGCTGGAATGCTACCAAATCCCCAGGCTTATTGTGATGAAAAGTTTTCGGCCTAAAATGTACAACGCGCTGCATAGTCTCAGCCATTAAGATGCATACAGTATTTTAAATATCCTGTAGTAAACAGCCCAGTTAAAAAGCAGACAGCAGCAGATGGTTGATCATGCGTGTTATTTGTAACGTAGTTCAACTGTTTCGACGGGCAGCCCCTGGACCAGCAGGAAACAGATGTGCAAAAGCCCCATTTGTATAAATGCCTCTTACAATTTGTAATACAAGTTGCTTAGAGACAAACAGTGTTAGGGGTCTTATCATGGACTCTGGCCCTGTTTTTGGAGAGGTTTACATTTCACAGGTCATTGACTCTGTTTAGACGTTTTGCCAGATCACTGCTAAAGTCTGTCAAGCTAAATTACAAAAAAAAAAGAACAGAAACATAAGAAACACTAAAAAGTGAATGTAATCGTATAGACTGTCGTTTTCCAAGGTCGGTTTTATACTACTGCCATGGCAGACATTAAGACTGGGAATCTTTCTAAGCAAGTTATTTATGGATAGTTAACCTGTCAAAATGTTTATAGCTACCTGAATATTAACAATTTGTTTAATTGTGCAGGCATTCAATAGCAGAATGCAAGTAAAGCATGGTCAAAAATGCAGCGTGTTAGCCAAGCATTCACATCAAGTCAGCAATGGAAAATAAATCCTTCTGTGCCAATGCTGTGTAATACAGGCCCCCAGGAGCTTAGTACTGCATGGAAGTACATTTGGAACCAATTAAAGAAGCATCTACTCCGGTTGTTAGATGTGGCTTTGAGAATACAGCTTGTGGCATGTGGAATTTATTTGTGACTCTCACACATCAATCTCTCTGGTTTTCTTCCTCTCGGATGCAAACACACTCACACACAATGTAAATGCATGTCAGACTTGAGTGAAGAAAACCTTTGAATCATGGGCCAAGTCAGCAAAAACACAGCCCAAAAATCCTAGATAACCTGCTACCAAAGAACCGGGAAAAGGGTGGCTTCTGTTTGGGCAGAATGAGGCCATGGGAAGGAGGGGGCTGAAATCCTGCATAAGCTCCACTGGAAACTTGCAGTCATTAATCTGATTAATGTATACAAGACTACTGAGCGTCTACGATATTTCAGGTCCAATGCACATAAATCCAAGCAAAGTCTTTTTAACAAATACATTCTTTCCAACAAAATCTTACTCTGTATCCAGAAAACAATACAGCCAAAGGAAACTGGACCGTGAAAAATGATCGCAAGACAGAAAATATAAACAGTAAGGGGAAGGAGTGGGGCGGTATGACCAAACACTACATTTTATATTTCAGAACCAGTACTGTAAATCTCACAGCATTTGTTTTTGCTCGAAAATTCAACCCGAGCCTGCTGTAGAGATTAATAGCCACGTGGTAATACTTACATTTTCATTACATTACATTTTATTCAAAGCGACATTATGCTATACATTTGTTTCTAAACATGTGCAATCCCTGGGATCGAACCCATGACCTTGCTTTTGAGTGTTGAAAAATACATATTTTTTCAATACTCAAAAGCATTAAATAAGTAAAGGTACTTGCTCTTCAATTGGTTATTTTGTTGTAGTTCTATAATTCTCACATTTCTCATAATGTCTTTTTTAATCTCACCTACATATACAGTACACAGTACTACAGCACAAATAGTTTAGAAAAATCTCTAACATATATCTACTGTTATACTGATCCATCCAAGAGGCACATATTTTTCTCATAGTGTGAAAATAGACATCAAAAGGAAAGAACTCCCCAATAATATACACACATCGCACAGACAATAGCACTACTTGACTGTTTATCATATGGGATAACATTTGCAAAAGCAAACAAAAAAAAGTTTATAATAGGAACTTACCAAAAGCAGGGAAGAATGTTAGATATTAGTGGGTCTTTACTCTGCGATACGGCCTCTCCGGTGAACCTGGGAAAGGAAGGAGATGTTAGGTTTTCGTCAGGGTTTAGTAAGCCAAAGAGGAAGATGCAAGCAGATGAAAGTGACTCTTGGTCCTAGTAAGATGGCAGGACACTGAAGGAGAGAGCAGGTTAATATAATCCCAGAAACTCAAAGGTGACACATTCTGAGATGAAGAGAGAAATGCCACACATAGAAAACCTGAGGCAACCATGAGGACATTGGAAAACACTACAGCTTTTCACAACTGACCCATGACTAGATGCTGGTATAAGGCAAAACACCCCCATTCAAAGAATGTTCCGGGTTCAATATGAGTTAAGCTCTATTGACTATCTATATGGCATGCTGCCGATTACAGCAGAAAATAACTTGTTCCACAGTTTATAAAAACAAACCAGAAATCACGTTTACAGTAATATCTGAAAAATACAAAATGTCACTGGAATAAATATTACTACACAAATGTGTTTCAAAAGGTATCGCCATAGGACTCATCATAGATGTTAGCATGAGGCTAGTCTAATATAAATTGCTTAGGACATGTTGCTTGTTTCAACACTGCAAACTCTATCATGAAAAAAACAAAGCTATCAGCCAGGGACAGTTTACATAGAGAAAATCTCGTCCGCAGGAACGATCTAGACAATA
Organism: Oreonectes daqikongensis; assembly: GCA_026939265.1. Taxonomy (NCBI): domain Eukaryota; kingdom Metazoa; phylum Chordata; class Actinopteri; order Cypriniformes; family Nemacheilidae; genus Oreonectes; species Oreonectes daqikongensis. The sequence continues at coordinate 1,685,962 of JAOTQM010000434.1, read as the reverse complement.
CATAACCAGTTTATTCTAGAACGGCACAATAGTCCCACCATAAAAGAACGATTTAGTTGAATAACACAGTTTGTATAGAAGAGTACATAGGGTTAATTGGTTTTCTGTGGTAAAAGATAAAAAGGTTTGGGACAGCACAAAATAAATGTTATGTACACATAGTATTTACACCGCACACTGCATGTGCAAAAAATGTCATGCCACTGTTAATGTCGGTAGGTTACACATGTTTCTCCTCAGTATGGAATGTGACATCACCAACATTCCTGCGTGCTGTCAGGTTCAGGCACGCTGCACTAATTAAACCTTAAGCACACGACCGTTCACCTCACCAGACCCTCCCTTCACTTAAACCCCTCCACTGTTACTAACCAGGGCATCATCTACCCAGACGACTAGTTAGTGCGTGCAGGGAGACTTTGAATACACAAAGCATGACTGAGTAATCGCTCTATATTCCTCAAGAGATTCAAAGCAAAATGCTGCATGGAATGATTTGACTACGAAACATTGAACTAGACCGGCATGTACTAGCAGACATAAACAGGCCCACTGTTACAGCTCATGGCATACATCCAGCCTAGCAAGGGATGTAGAACCGACCTGACAGAAGTGGGAGAGTTGACAGGAGGATTGTTTTACAGAGAAGCGTAGCCTAATTTCATAAACAAGATGACTGACAACAACATAAAGTGGAAGCGAAAATTCTGCTGAAGCTCATATGAAAGTGGCAAAGAGTAAAGTGGTTCTGTGAATTGTTAATGCATTTCAAATGAATGGTGGCAAAAGGATTTAAGGGTTGAAAGACAATAGCTCAGAATTATGTGTAAGAGTGGTAGACTTGATGTCTGTGTTATGAACCCACATGATTTTAATAGCATCATGCAAATGTTCAGAAGCATATTTAAGTGTCAATTGCTCTGAATATGTAAGAGTGAATATATGTATATATATACACTTAGCCGTGGAAACAATTAAGAGGCCACTGCAACTTTTTATTTTAAACCAGCATTTCTAGATGTATTGTGGTCATTCTAGTCCAGCGTCTGTTGAATTTCAACAAAATCAAACCTCAGTGACAAAGTCATCCAACAGCAATGTGAAAGACTGACAGCATGACAAGACACATGAAAACTATGCTAAATATCAAAGTTATAACATTAAATTTTTTTTAACTTTCCCTAAATATGACGGTTGAATTGCTTATATGACTTGCCGTCTTTGCAGTATTTCAGGTCTGAAAAAATACAGAGCATCTTTTCTGTTATTGTGACCTCACCTGCTTCTCCAGTTTTCATTTTCTTGAAATAAATGCAAATAGAAACAATATTTTTTTTTTTTGAAATTTGGGAATATTGTTTTACCTAAATACATACCTATAAATAGTAAATAAAAAAAATCAAAATTTCTGTGGCTGTATATTCACCAAAAACTTAAAATGACATAATTTACCCCTCAATGTTTTTCCAAACCTTGTTCTCCTGCGGAACACAAGATGATATTTTGAAGAATGTTAGTAACCAAACAACACTAGATCCGATTCACTTCCATTCTATGGACACAAAACAAATGAAAGGTTTCTCAAAATATGTTATTTTGTGTTCCACAGAAGAAATAGTCATATACAGGTTTTTAAACCATATGAGGGTGAATATATGATGGCAGATACTAATGAATTCGATCGTCGAATAAACTTTACATATCCATCCCTGCATTTCCACAGATCTTGTAGAATAGGAATAGAATCAGGAATTTGGCTTTAGGACAGGCAGCTCAATATAGCCCTGCTCTCAAAGGCTCAGTGCACTCCCACTGTAGGCATGAAGAAAACAAAGACGGTTTTGTTCTTTACCCAGCATTCTCTAGCACCACACACAACAGCACAGATAGTTTCCTACGTTAGTGATCAGAGCAAGCATCAAAAGATTTCAGTAAAATAAATGAGATGATGATTAAAATAACAAACTATACATCGTTAAAATTCACAAATTGATGGCAATGTAGATTTTTAAGACAGCAAAAACGAATTTACTAAAAGAGCCTGACACTGTCAAAGTCCAAGCAACAAAGTTACTTAACTCATTATCTCTAACTTTAAGTGCTCTTTGACATTTAGACCCTTTCATCCAAAGCATTCAGCGATGAGGTAACAGCACAGGCAGCGCCCCTGGAGTCTTGCTCAAATGCACACAAGTGACAAGGCAACCAATGGGTCGTAGTTCCTGGGTCACCGCCTCACAACCTGCATATTTGCATTAGCCATCAGATTTCTAACCACTAGGTAACCACCACCTTTATATCAGAGCTGTCAGAAATCTGAAGCACACAACATGAGACACTGGACTATTGTTTTGACAACAATAAAAGTAACCAAATACTACATTGCAAACGCACTGTACGTTATAGTAGGATTATAAAAGAAAAGGGTCACACATACCAGCCACTGTCTAGATCTAGATATAATGAACACAGACTGCTTAATCTACAATATGCAGGCAAAATAAGTTCTTTTCCTTTAACACTGATCCTGTTTGACAGAAGCAGCAAAGGTGAACAGTTGAAATGTGGTTTAAATACCCTCATACAAAATGAAACCACACAAAAATACCTAAAGAGGGCTCCAAAAGTGTAAGACAACATTGAAAATCTAGGAATTTCTTTTCCAAGAAAATGAATCACACTGTTAGTTCGTGCCAGTTTGAGCGCATGCCGTCATCAATTCATCACTTGGATTTTTATACTGCTAAATTATTTGTATTGGAAAGGTCTTAAAGAAACTAAAAATCTAATATTTTTCTACAAGTCTTAGTCTGAATATATATATATATATATATATAACAACAAGTCTACACAGGCTTTTAAATACAAATTATATTATGTTTTGATGCCTTGATTCTAAATAAAGGCCTTCATCACCATCTTTAGATGGTAAAGGAGGTGAAATCTTCAAATTTCAAGAGATTTCAGACTGTTAATGCCAAAGGGAACGGATGTTGGGTGCTTCCCACTGGATAAGCTTGAGGTTGCACAAACTTACAATGATTTTGTTTGACACATTTACAAAACATGAACCTTAAACTTACTGATAGCATACGAGATGATTGTATTTTACATTGCTTGGACAAAGAATGAATGAAAAGCCTTCGCGTATTTCCCCCAAAAATTTACTTTTCCTAAAGTTCCCATAAACCGCTCCTAAAAGTACTGTACTACTGTACGCTCATGCTTATATTTCGATTTAAGGTTCTGTAAAATGTGTTCTCTAAACATTATTCTACTATTTAACGATACAACCTAACGATTGGCGCCGAATAAAAACAATTACTGCGTGAATGTTCACGCGTTGTTTATGTTTTAAAGCGGGTTTTTAACAGAAAGTCCGCCAAAACGCTTCACAATCAGCCACTTTATTAAAAGTGCACGCGCTCACTAGTAACGTTAGCCATAGATGTATAAAGTAACGCATTCGAATAGCACAAAACCGACTTACGACTTTTATCGTATCCAGGCCAAACCACTTGCACTCGACGTCCCTCGTCGACATAAATCCAGAGTTTCTCGATGTGATGTGAAAGGATGTAACTTGTATATCTCCAGCACATTTACATGCAGACTGCGTTCATCAGCTCAGGACAAGCTCCATGTGAAAAGTTGACACCGCTCAGACACCTTCCCTTTCTTCCATAGCAACCAAGCAGCGGTATAATATCTCCCATAAACATTTACCAGGTCGCAGGATGGGGCAGAAACCCCCTTCAACAGGTTGTTTTTAGAACCCAGGCTTATCCCATAGTCAACAGTAACTTTTGGCGTTTGTTTCAGCAGCAGGCTTGTGTGGAGAGCGTTTACAAATGAAATTAGATGCTGGGGCTCTGCATTATGCCCATTGATCCAATTACACAGTTTAACCCTTTCGATCTCAGACTGAAAACAACGATTTAAAGCACGTGCAAATGTAGGGATTTCTCATTTCACATGGTAGCATGCCTCGTATGCTGCATGTTCCTCATATTGTGTGATTTATAAAGCACTAATGACGAATTAAATGTAAAAAGGCTTTTGCGTGATCTTTTATGCCTATAACAGAAGCGACGTCGCCCTCTGTAGGCTCAGCAGACAATAAAACTCGAGTTGTGGTACTTCAAATATTTGTCTCTTGCTTCATCTTCACGTTTCTGATTGAAGATGAATAAAAATGCTTTCTTGCTATTATACATGCAAATGCAGACAGGCCACAGTTTTGCACTGACTGCTTTAATTTAACATTATAAAGCATTAAATTAAAGGTCTCCGACGTAGAGAGAAAACACAGAGAATTACAGTTGAAAAAATACATTTAAAAATGGACACCAAATTATTCCTACAACTATAATATAATAATAAAAAATATATATCAACTGTGTTGGTTAAATGGCAAGTAAACAGGCTAGTTACACGTGATACATTAATCATTACATCATGTACCATTAATCATAAATGAACAAGCGAAAGATAAACATTTGTTTAAGACCTTTTTTATGTCTTATATACTAATCCTTATACTAATTCACTAGGAGGCGCTACACGCAGCGGTGCAACGTGTACACAACGAACGTGATAATATTATAACATATTTGTCGCAAAAATAGTAGTCTGCACAGTTTGGCTTTCTTCATCTATTATTTAAATAATGTAAAAAATCCCACAGTCATTGCTATTTATACTATCACCACATAAGACAAAGTGTTGAAGGACAAAGAAAGATATTTTTCCATGGGTTTTTTTTACACTGCGGTAGCTCGACAGATGTTTTTGATAAGATTGTTTGAATGGCTTGCATCACTTAAACCAGCGTCCTTTAGTTCTTACAAGTCGACTTGTTTTACCTTTCCGTCTCTCATTAGAAACCAAACTCTGTCTTTGCCGCTTCAGAAATGACTGCAGGGACTTTTGTTTTGAAATCTCCTTGGAGTCCGAGAGCGGAAGTCATTGGCGACAGCGAAAGGTTCACGTTACTTGCAGGAACACTAAAGAAAGGAGGAAAAGCGGCTAGCGGGATACCAAGACTGATTTTATTGGGAAAAGGGTGTCATATAATCTGCAGACGCTGGTATCTCAGAAATCATCTTCCTGTTGAAGTTACGGGCTTATCATCGTGGAAGTGAGTGAAAGATATTAGGCTGCTAGAGCTAACGAGCTAAAGGTGTTTGTCAGGTTGTTAGCTCTTTTAGTCCAATCGGTTAACTGACTAGTAATCCTGTGTATATTCCCTGATATTCTTGAATAATCGATTATGGATGTGATGTGTATTCAGTGATTCAACAGCTGGTCCAGTATCTGCGCATCGCGACTCGCCCCGTGGCTCCTATTAGCGAGAAGATTGAATAACTAACAGTTATATATGTATTTGCTCGCTGTTTATATTTGATCTGTATCGATATCCAGCCCGATCGATTGATCAATTAAATTAAGTTGAATGTATCGGCGATCAAGACAGCTGGCAGGTGATATGTTGAATACGGTGCACCTCCTTCCTGTTTAGATCTGAAAACATTGAACATCGAGGTTTCTGGCCCGCAGCGAGACGAAAGCTCATTCAATGTCGTGAGGAGGATTTATTTATTTATTTGTTTGTCAGATTAAAGGTGTCGATCAACCTTTTAGTATTTGCGTTTTAGATTTTAGTTATTGTTATTGTTATTTTTTAGTTATTGCTTTTGTCTTTACTGGGGACCATAAGAGAATCCGTTACACACGCGTTTACGCATCATCAGTGGTCTGATCTCAAGTGAGATGTCAGATGATCGGACCATGCAGGTACATCAGGTTACACGTTGTATTTTGAATGAATTAATTTTAATGCCAGTGGCTGTGTAACCAATATTGTATTCGATATAAATCCTGTTAAATGTTATTTGAGCACATTCCAGGAATTATTAAACGTTTTGATTCCTCGACAGACTTTTGAATATTAAATATGGTGGTAACGGGTGGATCTGCTGTTTACTATTATCTGCAAATATTTTGTCATCTCAAATAGCATTATGTCACAGAGATGAAATGCTTATTTCTGTTGTAGATTGTTAAGTGAGTAAATGCATGAATCTTTATCATTCATAGGAGTTCTGTGCAAACCCTTTTAGATGTGTGGGGGAGGTCATAACATCTCTTTATCGTAACATCAAATCTGAAAACTAGTTTTTCCCACTCTATCGTCTGTCATAAACCTTGATATTAAAAACATGATATTATGAAGCGATCACCCCCACAGCACAGAGCATGCTGTTTTCTCAGGGCTCAAGGGAAGCATTTCCTTGCTGGTGTCACAATAGGAATCCCTCCCTGATGCCCGGCTTCCTCCTGAGCTAATCTCTTTTCAAAAGGTTAATGATTTGAGATGAGCCTCTTAATGGATACTCCATGTTGCATTAGTACTGTGCCACTAATAAACACAAATAGCAGAGGGTATTGTAAATATGTGAAAACTTATGCACACTCATGCTTTTATTTGCAGACTCATTGGGGTTATTGTAGATTTTCAACCAAAACTGATTATCTTTCAGCTTTTTGGAGAATAACTTTGGTATAGAGATGAGATGGAAGATGCCCTCTTTGATTTTTTGGGTGTTTTATTTCTATATGGTTAGATTTGTAAATTTACCCAAGTATTACTGGCATACACAAACCCACATGTTATACATAATAACACCATGTGACCTACCTGCATATGCACTTAATGACAAGCAGCAGCTGATATCAAATCTGTCACATTATGATGCAAATTCTTTAATGTGTATATTCTAAAATGTTGGTCTTCTTACACAGATTGTTTTTGTTGTGCGGTTGTTTGTTTGAATATGTCAGGTCAGATGCTGCTGGCACTGAATAATGATGGTGATCTGCACCTGTGTAGTGAAAATGTGAATTTTGATCTGATGATTCACATTCAGGTCACATGGTGTAAGGGCTTGTCCATGGATTATGCTTATTACAATGAATTAATAGGAATGGAATTGTCCGGGCAATGAAAATATGAAATAATCTCTTTAAATTGATTGTATTTATTTCAAAATGGGCTATTTTCTGTAGAGCGCTTAGAGTAGCTTTGTGTTTTAATGTTTCAAAGGCACAAACATGCTCTTTTTTAAAACACTACAAATGTTTTCTGTCCTCAGTGTGCTGGCAGCAGTGATTGGGTCAGTGGCAGCGGTGCCAACAGCCATCGTCCCATGAACTTTCTTTTGGCCTAAGCTGTCTGCTTTGGGCTCCGGCCTGGTTCGTCTGGATCTCTGTGCCTCTGGCGCCGCAGTCATGGATCACCCCAGAGAGAAGGAGGGCGAGAGGCCGGTGAGGAGCAGTAAAGTGGCCCAGGGGCGCAGCGGGCACTCCAGGCCCTCCAGCTCCTCCACATCCTCTGGGGTCCTGATGGTAGGACCTAACTTCAGAGTTGGCAAGAAGATCGGCTGTGGCAATTTTGGAGAGCTGAAGCTTGGTAGGAAAATCATTTGGTGTTTTTTCAGTTGAGCTACCGGAGGTGAAGTATAGTTGGAACATTCTCAAATTATTCTGGGATAATGGCAGATAATCATAAGGTTTTGCACAAACTTGTGAAGTCTGTATATGCATAATGTCATTAAAGTAAAAAACTGACATCAAATATTTCGAGCAAATATAAGTTGACATATTGATTACTTATATCTGCATAAAAAAACATTGCCCAACATTTCAATAATGTGTGTATACAAGTTCAAGCAGACAAATTCAACTTCTGTGGGTCAGACTTTGTCTTTTTTTTTCTTTGAAGGAAAGAACCTGTACACAAATGAGTATGTTGCAATAAAGTTGGTGAGTACATTTATATTTATTATTCCTTTTATGAAAACTGTCAGTGATAATTTATGTCAATGTTTAAAGGAGCAGAAGCTGTGTGTATAATATCTGTATATTGTTAGGTTTGTCTGTTAATCTAATGTTATTTCCTTAATCTATCTTTTTGTCATTTTTAATTCAGATACTTTTATTTTAGGGGAAAAAAGTACATCTAAACAGTTTTAATGTATATTAAACAACCAATATTTCTTTGAGCACTTGCAAGCATGAGAGAAGCTTCACAAATGTATGTGTCTATAACTTAGGTGTGTCTGTAGGAAGTTTGTAAATGATTTGTGTCTATAGTATCATTCAAATAGACCATTCAACCCCATATTTAAACTGCTCATATTCATATTTGGTATTTGTCTGAATACACATAAAGTTAACTTCTTTCTCAATTTTTCCTAATAAAATAAGGAACCTGTGAAATCGAGAGCCCCACAGCTACATTTGGAGTACCGGTTCTACAAAACATTAGGCAGTGCAGGTAAGGATAACAAACATGCTAAGACGCCCCGCGTTGCCCTGTGTTTTTCTTTTATTTCTTTTGATTATATTACTCAGTTCTTATCTGTCAGTTGTTTGTCATAGTTTTTAATTCTGTCAGTGTTTGCTCGTTGTAGCACATTGTGCTGGTGTGTGTCCTCACTTCATCTTATTCATACTGTGCTCAATAAATGAACTGTATTCACTGGCTCGAGGCTTTGTGACTGGGATTTACCGTCATTTTACTTGCTTTGAAGCCCACAGTTGCGGAGCAGGTTTTTGTTTGATGTTTTCTTTGTATTGGATCGAGGATTATTTCCCATCTGAAGAATCTGACATGTTGAATCATAGCTTTAGTGTTGACTGTACACATCACTTTGCAGTTTTATATTCACCTAGACTTTGTAGTAAAGCAGTGAAAATCGCCAAAATGAATGGATGCTTTGCCTGATATCACGAATTTGTCACCTACTAAGGGTTGGTGAAGCTACTTGAATTTGGCAAGTATTATTTGAGGCCCTGTTTCTGGAGTCTGGACAGTAAATTGTTAGTTTGGTCTTCATAGGCGCAGACTGCAGCTGTTGGCTTTACCTGTGATACGTGCGAGGCTTACTCAGATAAGATGTGTAGACTAATCTTCTGGTAATCCAACCTTGCCATGGGGCGATGTGTGTTTGTATTTAGATGGTGCTTCTGTTTTTAACAGTTTCGTTTTCCCCTGATCCCTATGGCCTGATGTTTTGTTCAATTCCTGCCCTTAATGTGGGAGAACTATTCATAAATGTTTCTATTCGAATGTAAATGTAGGCTTTTGTAGCTGCAGTTCAAAGCTGTAATAGTGTAGAGAATAGTGCTGTAGTCTTGTTAGTTTGGTTGTATTTTGGCAATGGTTTTACTTGTTATCATTTGGCTTCTTTTATCAAGACACAGTATTGAAGCAAGAGTAATAAAACATGTGGACAGTGTACACGGTTGAATAGCTTGTGTGTACAACGCTCAAAAATGATAGCAGAATTTATGGCTTAATAGCAGTGATTGGGGAAATTTTGCAGTTCATTGTTATAAGAAGGACATGTGGGATATTGTGTTTGTCATCTAACGTTCCAATAATGTGACTGTAACGTTCTTAAAGTATCTGTTTATGAAATTGATAATGTCAGATCATTATCAGCTTTTTATAATCAAAATGTAACGTATACATTATTTGTGCCAAAGTGCTAAACCGTCTATTCATAATGTTTTGCAATTAATTCAATGTAAAATTTTGGTTAATATGTGAGACCAATGTCTGAATATATCTATTGAGTAATATTCTGCAAGATTTGAAACTGCAGTTCTTGTTGTATTATGATTTGGCTGTAATATAAAAATGCACTGCATTGTTTGATGACAGACAAGCGTCCGCGCCATAATGGTTCAAGTCTTTGTCTTCTCATTGAGCGGCTGCAGGGTTTGATCACTTCACGCTGCACTTTGATTCAGGAAGTAGCAGCTCGGGCGTCACAGAGCAGCATGGTGTCAGTGTTACCTTGGTGACACAATGCAAATGCTCTCTTCAGTGCCTGGATGATGACTGGGCAGGGGGCGTGTCCTATGACACGCCGCTCGCACATTCCTCAGTCATCGTAGTCAAACTGAGTTTAGCATTAGACTGTATCAAACAGTGACGGGATAAAGGCATTGACAGGCATGTAAAGACTGCCTTTGCCCACTGATCTGGAAGATGGGTGGTGATTTATGTTGTGTTTTTGTAGTAGGGTGATTTAGGGTAAACTGGGACACTTTTTGTCAATTAAATGAATTGGATTGTTCACCCAGAAATAAAGATTCTGTCATTTATTCTCCCTCATGTCATTCAAAACCTGTTTATGATTCTTTTTTTGAGAAATGTCTCAGTTGTTTTGTATCCATACAGTTGAAGTCAATGTGGGCCGGTGATCTTTGGTTAACCACCTTCTTTAAAATAACTTCTATTGCAAAAATGATTTTGCATTTAGCAGATGAATAGCTCACTAGTTGGATAAATAGAGGTGCTTTATTTAGAAAAATATGAGCGTCATTCTTTTACAGGGGCTGTACACATGTTATGAGTGGTTTTGGTAGCTTTTTAAAACAAGTAGATTCAATGCATAATTACTTTAAGGAAAACGTCATAGAATACTGGCATTATGAGTTACCAGCCATGCCAGTAAACTCGACCAAAATGTCTACATCATTGCATCCCTAAGAAACAACAAACGTTTGCCAAAGCTTCCCTTCGAAGTAGAAGGCAGCTGGCTGTTATTAATGCAGTTTGTAAAATGTGTAGATAAGTATGTAGATCAGGGGTGTGTATGGGGCCAGTGCAGACAGGAAGAGGGTGGAGCGGCTTTTGAGCAGCAGCTAATCAATAATTCAGCACACGGCACTGCTACTACTCAATCTACAGAAGTCATCTCAACAAACCACTCATCATTTATATAGAGAAAATCTGTGTGTTCGTGAATGCCATCTGCGCTGAGATCAGAGGCTAGACCAGATCTCTCTAGGGTTGTGTAGTTAGGACCATAATATACAAAAGCAATGTCTTTAGGGATTTGCACAATATTTGCTTTTGATGACCCTACAGGGTTAAGGAGTTTATTGTACAAACTTAATTGGCATACTACAGCCTATTGTTTTATTCTAATAAGCAATAAATTGCAAAAACAAAAAGCTCACAAATAAATCATATACCGAATACACTTTTTCAGTTTTTTTTGTCAAACTTTACTTGAGTTTGACTACAGTAGACATTGTCCTGGGCCTTGACTTGGTAAGCTTTGCACATCTGTGTCATTTTTGTTTGCCAAGCCTTAAATTCTTTCCAACGCTTTGGTTTACATGCCAAGCACAACTTTGCAACATGAATACAAATTTGTTTTAATATCTTTAGTAATATCTAAGAATAAAGGAAGATTATGTCAGTTCACTTTTGGCCACTGCTATATTTCTACATTTTTAGCATAGTAGTTGTGTTAGAGCTAGCAACGCCAAGGTCATGGGTTCGATCCCAGGGATTGCACATACTTCGAAACAAATGTAAAGTATAATGCAATGTAATGTAAGAGGACACACTTTAGCATCTGCTAAACGCATAAATGTAAATATTAAAAAGTAGTTGTTAAAGGAGCAGTGTGGTCATTTTAGCAGCATATAGTATTGAGGTTGTGAATTGCGACCAGTGGCCCACTCCACCGCTCGCCTCTCTCTTTCGAAGTACTACTGTGGCTGACACGAGACAAAGATGTCGCCACGCTTCTTTGCGGAAGGACGTAATGTATTTACAAAACGTGCTCTGTAGAGAAGTTTGTCTGTTTAGGGATACTGTAGAATCATGGTGAATTCCATGTAAGACCTGCGCCCTGCGGTGTATGTAGGTAGAAATAGCTCGTAAAGGTTATAAAAACATAACGGTTCATTATGTAAGATCTTTATAAACTCTAGTTATGTATATTATATTGCATTTCTGTCTATAGATGATGCTTAATATTACACACAACACCTTTAACAATTATTTTTCCCAGAATTGGTTACTTCTGATACTGTACCTGTAGTAAATAAATCATTAATGGAATCACAGAAAGGATTCTGAATCAGAACCCGAATCATTCAGTTCTATAAAATACTGGATATAGCTGTACATGATCTATATCTGTAGACAGTATACTGTCACATTGCTGTGTTAAAACAGGATTGTGTCTATGTGATGAATCAGCAAATCAGGAAAGGTGGCACTCTGACCACGAGTGTTTCCAGGATGTTCACTTAGCTCTGTTATCGCATGACGTCTGAAAAGCAGTCTGCTGATTAAACTGCCTGGAAGAAACCGGTGTAATTCTACACCCCAGCTTCTAGAGGCAGGGCGCTGTGTTGGAGTAATACTGCATCAGCAGAGCCCACATAACCCATGAACCCCTGACTCTACCAATGGCAGATGGGATACAGAGTGTTGACCTTGTTTCATATAGACTCAGTGTTGTTTTTCAGCTGTGACATGAATTGTAGTTGTTTTAAGGCCTGTTCACACCAAATGTCGTGACTGGCCAATCAGAATCAAGCATTCCAATGAGCCGTGTAATAACTTGTGATTGAGCATAGTTTCATTATGTTAACTACAGTTTAACCATGATGCAGTTCAACTATGGTAATACAGATTTGATACGAGTGATAACCGATCAAAATTCATTCAAATTTAAAGGGTTTGTATTAGATGGGTACTCCGTGTCATCTTGGCTATTCTCTATTTTAGCCATTCGTTTGTTTGCAAGACCCTATAACTACTACAGGAAGTGAGGCTCTTGGTGGTCAGGTGAAGGAGATGCTATTGTCAGTGTAGCATGTGTTCCTGAGGATGTGCTTCCCCTTACGTCCTCTACTGTGCAACCCGACTCCAGAGGTCCACCCTCCCCCAGGCATGACTGCAGAGAATGTCTCTCCCTCATTTCTGTCCGCCATGGACACAGGGAGTCATGCAGTCATGATGCTTTTCTCGAACGCAAAAGTAATGTGCCTAGTGTTTCGCATGACACCTATCGTTAATATTTTGTCATGCTTACGCTTTTGCAAAGAAGATTATTACATGCATCCTTTATCGAAAGCATCACGATGCACCGGTGAATCAAAATTTCCTCTACAGGAGTAACCTCAGTGGAGGAGGTGCTGTATGTGAATGTGGGGTGGGCTGCCTCCACTGGGCCCACCCGCTGAGCTCTCCGCTCAGACTTTATGGATAGGGGGATGGGGTGATGGAGGGGTGGAGAGTCTCATACTCTGCTTTGTGATTCTCACCTTCCTCCATCCGCTTTTTCTTGCCTTCAAGCGCAGCGTGTTTGCACAAAGGCTGAATGTAACGTTTGGTCATTGATGGTTTGTTAAGAAACACTATTGGTGCATTATTTAATGCAGATGGATGAATTCTCTGTTGGTTCTTTGCTGTAGTGGGGTTTTTTGTTGTTGTGAGAAATCCGATAATACCCAAACAGCACGAACACAGTCGTGTATATGCAATAATGAAATCTATTTACATAACAGACTTTGCCAGTTGATACTGGCTCAAGATCCAGAGATTTCGATTTTCATTTCAGCTTAATCCAGGTGTGGTGACCTTTATTTGTTAGGCAGGAGAACGTTGTGGCCAATAATTTTTTGGTAGTATGATTTTTAAATTGTTTTTTCAGGTTAAACTGCTGAATGCTGTGATTGACATTTAGTTGCGATTTGCATTCAGGGTACACTGTATGTGTGATATTGTGCTATTAACACAATTTTTTACTAACTGAGCTACAGGAAAACTTCACAAAAAAAGAATCAGAATCAGAATCAGAATCAGAATCAGATGTATGTAGAATCATTTACATTTATGCATTTGGCAGACGCTTTTATCCAAAGCGACTTACATTGCATTATTCTATACAATGGTTTCTCAGTATGTGCAATCCCTGGGATCGAACCCATGACCTTGGCGTTGCTAGCGCCATGCTCTAACCACTGAGCTACAGGAATGCAGAGATATAATAATTAATTTCAAAGGTACGAGTAGTGAAACCACAATGTTTGGGTTACACTTGGTGTACACTACAGCTAGCTCTGTCCATTTCAAATGCAGTTTTTTCCTTTAATAGTTTTTTAATCTTGCAAATGGATGTCATTGATTAAGGTTAGCGCTCAATGACACAACATTGCAACTCTAGTCGGTCTGAACATGAACGCTGCTGTCCTGAAGCACGCCATGCTAACATGCCCAGACATGATTCTGTGAGGGGGACGTTTTAAGCAGCATCACTATGCAGTGATGTCACTGTCCTTCCAGCTGATTCTGATCTGTTAAGAGGCTGCATGACATGTTCCTGTGCAGTGGTGTGTTCTCTCAGATGAAAACACCTTTGTGTGAAGTTAAAGGACCAAACATGACATCTTACTGATCATTATCAAACAATAAAAGTAGCCTTAAGTGGTTTAAAGAGTAAATCGCTTGTGATTTTACTTTGGTTTGTGGAGTGTCCGACAACAGGTTTATGTACATACATGGTGTATAAACACTATTATTTTGTAATAATAAGCAGTTTTTATTACCTTACTTCTTGACTGACTCTCAAATGATTCGTTCTGCGATTCATCTCTTTAATCACCGCCATTCCGCTAGCCTAGTCTGATGTGATTGGTCAAATGGTCTAGTTTGATGTGATTGGTCAAATGGTCTAGTTTGATGTGATTGGTCAAATGGTCTAGTTTGATGTGATTGGTCAAATGGTCTAGTCTGATGTGATTGGTTTAGCGCGTGTTCAAGTTTTCGCGGGCAGGCGGAGACTATTTCTAGTGACGCAGATACACGGCAGTTAAAGAATCGGACTAGGTCAAGACTTGTTCGCGTGATTCAGAGTCGCCTCCCTTTTTTCCAAGCCAATAACTTTATTCGTTCACCTTTGGATTTACAACTTTACAGACTGCTTACTTTCAAACACGGCAACACTCTTTAAGGTAGCATTTGGAAAAAACTTTCTTTCCAGTAAACTTAAATAAAAATGTGAGCTCAGAGGCTTTGACAAGAATTAGTTATTGTTACTCATCTTCTGCTCCACCAATCCTAAATGATGGCGTGATCAGTGCATTTTCTCTCTCTCTCTCTCTCTGTCTCATATGCCTGGGCACGTAGCTCTTATCAATGAGGAAAAGAATGACATCACTGGTCCATCCCATCTGCTCAGATTAATGTGTTATGATTACGCACACAAGCATCATATTCAAACTCCATTAGTAATGCTCTTATATGGAGTATTGAGGCTTTAGTCGTACTGAATATAGTTATTTATAAATGCCATCATAAATTTATCTTAACATAAACAATATATTTGTATGCTGTTAATGCATTCATAAAAGACATTTAAAATGTATGTATATGTGAATATATATTTATACTGTTTACAATTTAGTTTCATGATAATTGGGAAAATCTGTACGTGACAGATCTATATGACCCAGCTGTGATGTTAAATACAATAGTTTATGGTTTGGTTTGAGCAACCTTTTAATACAGTTTTTTCTGAATGGGTTTTATTTGCCTTGACTTGAACGTAATGTTTTTTTGTTTGCACTAGTAGAGAGATCATCCTTTTTAATCTGATCCGCTCAGGTACAAAAGAGAAATCTTTCCTGCGAACACGTTTTGCAGACATCACAGTGATTCAGGTCATGTTACAGGGAATAGACTGTCACACAGAAAGAACAAACATCATAGTACAGATTCAGGTACAGTGATGATTCGATGAATGTGTATGTTAAACTAGAGGCTTGTGGTACTTCATCGCTTGCAATTTGTATGAGATGAAGGTTTGTGTTCATTCCTATGCTTTCGTGGTTTGTGACACCACCCCCTGTATCAGGATTGGGTAAAGGGAGCTGACAGGAAGTCAGAGCTTTGACAAGGTGTGTCCTCATAGTACAGCTGTCTATACTGTAAACTGCTCCTGTGTCCCAGCACATTTTCCTGTAGCCTGATCACTGGTCATACTCTCATCGTGTGTTTTACTAGTTTTCTAGCTTGTGGGCAATGTTTATGTAGAAGCGCTCCAAGTAAAAGAGGGCAATTTGTTAATCACGCTGTCTTGACCACTGTGTGCATGTGTGTACGTGTTGCGTAGGAGTGGTGCTGATGAGGGAAGGATGCTATGGTGGGAGGCACAGCTTTGTGAATGACATAACACCGCCCCTGGCTCTTATGTAATCCATGTCCATGCTCTCTCTCGCTCTCTCTCGCTCTCTCGCTTTCTCTTTTGTAATGGCAGAGGAGGATCCATGAACTCACACGCAGCTCAGGCCACTTATACACAAAATAAGTCTGATCGAGCATCTCATACAGTAAAGTACTGTGGTTGCACTATGATGCACTGATGGTATCCAATGGAAATACTATGATGATTATTAAAGAAGCATGAAACATCTCAGATTATATTGCGTGTTGAGGAGAGGTGTGCGTCTCTACCCACAGTCTTATTTTCGCTTGGCAAACAGTTTGTTTGGGTGAAATGTACCTGTGTACACTTGCATTGAAGGAAGGATTTGATCTAGAGCTATTCCAGAGACATCAGAGAGACTTAAGGACTTTTGTAGAAATAGAGAACTAATGTACAGTATTTAGTAATAAATGATAACACTGATAGCACCATGGTACCCTCAACAGACCGTGATGTCCTTTTAGTAAATGCTTCCTTATGACAAGTTAATCTTTAACCACTTGTTGTATGTCATAATTTCCCATCATACAGAGCCAAAAGAAAAGGTCACACATCTCTTTCTCTAGAAAGTCCAGTGAAGTTCTCTGTTGTCTGAGGTTAATGTGTAGCTGTATTGAGTTGTATTGACTCTGATATACCTCTGCTCTGTGAAGCGGGAGGAGATGGGCTGGTGCTTTACTGGGGCATTGAGAAACTTCAAAGTGGGATTGAATGGGAACAATACGCTGAACTGGGTTCTGCATCTCTGGCAGCAGCATAGTTGGCATCGTTTTTCTTTACAAAGGAAATCTAAAGATTTTATCGAATATTATATATAAAGTTAAATGTAAATGATTTACAAACACTAGAAAAGGCTGAGCGTTTGACCTGTAGAAATGTTTACAATTTATAGACTCTTTTTGGGGAGATTGCATTGATACATAAATTACTATGTGAGCACTGTATCCTTTGAATCCTTGCTCACATGTTCCTGTAACATCTAGCAGTGGAGTGCCAATAGAAAGCTTGTGAACGTGTTAATCACTAGAGATGGAGAGAGACGGAGTACGTGTTATGTGCATTCTGAACACTAGATGAGTCATCGGCAGGCCAACAGTGCGCTCTATTCTCAGGAGTGTTACAACAACACAATGAGCAGTGTGGGCTCATCCTAAACCTACCCACATCACCCTCTGTACATGCACACAGTTGTGAGATGTACATTGTGGACACTTCTTATTAAATATAGCACCTTGGATGAATCTTAAACTGGCTTTTTATACGATTTCTTGTTTTTCTTTAATAATTCATGAGCGGTAGTAGTGGCCAAAGTGAGGAAAAAATGTAAAGACTACATTTAATTTACATATTTCATTTCTGTCATGATCTCGCAATGCTGCCACCTAGTGGTTGGATGAATCAGCTTGGTTATGCATAAACATGTCCTTGATTTTACATGTCACACTGGTTGTTTGACTGTTTTTATTCCAGGTACCCATTTCATTAACGTTAGGATTACATTTGTGCAAAAACCAAAGCTTAAATGGCTTTACAGTCAGCTTTTATTTGTTGTGTCAGAAGTAAAAGGTTTAATTTCTTCTTTTTAAAAATAATTTCATGTAATTAATACTCTGTTTTGTATCGTTGTCTCTTGTAGTAGAGGGTCTGCCTCAGGTCTTTTATTTTGGGCCCTGTGGGAAATACAACGCCATGGTTCTGGAGTTGCTCGGTCCCAGTCTTGAGGATCTCTTTGACCTGTGTGACCGAACATTCTCTTTAAAGACCGTCCTGATGATCGCCATTCAGCTGGTAAGGACACGAAGGCTCTTCTTTAAGCATCATTTACATCTTCGGGACGTAAATACTTTGTCCGGGTTAATCCGCACAATATACAACGTGTGTGTGTATCTGTTTTCACAGATTTCTCGCATGGAGTACGTGCATTCGAAAAACCTCATCTATCGGGACGTGAAGCCGGAGAACTTTCTCATCGGGCGGCAAGGCAATAAGAAGGAGCACATCATTCACATCATAGACTTCGGCCTTGCGAAAGAATACATCGACCCAGAAACCAAAAAACACATTCCTTACCGGGAGCACAAGAGCCTCACTGGCACAGCGAGATACATGTCTATTAATACACACTTAGGGAAGGGTAAGTGTTCCAAACCTTCCTGGTCTGATGCTAAAAGTGGATTACATTGACATTTGACATGAAATTTTGAGTGCCACAACCTCCACTTTCTGTCTTGTGGCTGCCTGATTTCATTAATGGAAAAGTATCTAAATGTATCATGGTAATACTGCGGTTTTTCCGACATGAAGTGGAGTGATACTTTACTATCTTGGTTGAAAACACCACAATACTTAAATATGATAATCTTGCATTATATAGCAGTTTCACTGTTCTGTGCTCCTACCTTAGTACTTTGTGTACTGATGTGTGTTTTTTTTCCATAGAGCAAAGTCGGAGGGATGACCTTGAGGCCTTGGGTCACATGTTCATGTATTTCCTCAGGGGAAGTCTCCCTTGGCAAGGACTTAAAGTATGTTGAAACCAGCTTACTTCATTAAAAATGTAACTTTTTAATTTTGTATTTAAGTGTCTGTGATGTTGATTCACACTTCGCAGGCTGATACACTAAAAGAACGCTACCAGAAGATCGGGGACACAAAACGAAACACTCCCATCGAAGTTCTCTGTGAGAATTTTCCTGGTGAGACCCTCCACTACTCTCTTAAATGTTAAAACTTTATAGGTGTGAACAGTCCTTGGGATCAGTGGTTTTCATTTGCGTTTCCTATTATACATTCTGATTATTAACTATTTTCAGTGCATTAAGGGTGAAAAGTATTTTCACGTTGTTGTTGCTTGTGGTTTCAGAGGAGATGGCCACATACTTGCGCTATGTGAGGCGGTTGGATTTCTTCGAGAAGCCGGATTACGAATACTTGCGGACCTTGTTTACAGAGTTGTTCGAACGAAAAGGATACACCTTTGATTACTCTTATGACTGGGTTGGCAGACAGATTGTGAGTCCACATGGTCTTTTTGCATTTCAATCACGGTAACCCTGTTTGAAAATCTGGTGAGCAGTCTCTGTGCAGCACCAACCACTAAAAGTGAATGATTTGATCTCATACATGAAGTTCCTCACATAGGGCACATCTGAGAATGTTAAATCCTACAGCATGTCATACTATTAATAGTAATAAGCTTCAATCTTCGGTTGGATTTTTTGAAAGTCTGATGTTAACTATGTTTTGATGTGTTACTCACAGCCCACACCGGTGGGGTCAGTCCATGTAGACTCGGGTGCATCTGCCATCACACGTGAGAGCCACACACACAGGGACAGGCCCTCCCAGCACCAGCCCTTAAGAAACCAGGTAATCTCGCCCTACTCCCTCAGGAACTTTGAGATTGACAATGTCTTTTGTTGCAATGTTTACAGCCAGATAGTTGTACGAATGTTAAAGAAACCTGTGAAGAACATGTCTGTGTCTATTTCACCCCCAAAATCATGAAGAAATATTTTGCTATTAAATCCTATTTTAAAAATATTGCACAAATATATTACAGCTGAAACGACTTAATGTATGAAAAAATAATATAGTAATGAGATTGATATATACTTTTGATTTTGGGGTGAAATTTGGCCTGGACACTTTCAAATGGACTATTAGTGGTCGATGCATCACACCACAAGTTGCCAGCAGAGCTGCTGGTGGAGGTGAAGATGATTTTAGAGAAGTTCTGCAGTACATCGAGCTTGAATCAAAAGCATTAGACCCACCCACTCCGTTCCCACTCGGCACACTGGCTTCTACAGCATGCACTGCTTCAGTTTATCATGCCTCGAGGTGCATGCTGGCAGTGAAACTTCCTAATATTATATATATTTACATATGTAAATATCACATAAGACTATTTTGATTGATTTGCTAGTTGTTTTTGTAACCCGCTTTTTCTTGCTCTCACGTTTGCAAGTGCAAATCAGCTTTGCACATCTCACGAAGCTGCCCTGTATCAAACTCATTTGCTAAGGCAAAAGTTTATGATTTTTAACCCGGTGGATAATTTTTGCTGTATGATTGAATTGGTAGACAGAGATCAGGGTTTAGATGTTGAATATTTAAGGCAGTGGTGAGAATTCAGAGTGAAGGACTATATTCTTGTGGGTCTTGTGAGGAAAGAAATGTGCAGATATATTTAGAGGTTCTTGGCTGAGATACACAAGGGCCTCATAAAGTGCAGTCATCATCATTTTGGGAGAAGTTTTAGTTTCAGCGTGTCTGTTTAGATCTGAAATAAAATGTATTGTCACTTTTAAAACATATCTTGTATAGTTAAATGACTGTGAATGTGATTCCCATTAGGTTTAAGTTAAACCAATTTGGCTACTTATTATCAGTTGTGTCTAAATTATTGAATTCATATTTATAAAGACATTTCTATTACAGTATCTCATGTTGGATGCTACTTATAAGGTCAACGTATTGATGTTTATAGTTTTGCTACATATAAATTCATTCAACCGCTATAAGAGAGTTTTGATTATTTTCCTCTGTTTTAATGCTGTTTATTTTGTGTTCAGTTTGGCTTCTTGATTTAATTGGACGACTGGTCCGCAGTCACTAATGCCATTTCCTGGCTTTGACTGGCTCTTTTGTTTCTTGTCAATTTTCATTCCTGCATTGTGCTGCATGCCACCTGGCATCACTCCGCCCGCTCTCGCTCACTCGCCACACCTTCCCTCCCCGCGCCTCCTCCATCCGCGCAGACGGCCGTCTCCGACCGCAGAGGAGCTTGGGAGGTGCAGCCCAATCGTCAGACAAACTCCTCCTACCTGACCTCCCACCTGGCGGCAGACAGGCACGGGGGCTCGGTGCAGGTACTGCTTTACCCCTCGCTCGACTCCTCCTGTGTGTGCTCATGTCCGCAGCCGCCTGCAGCAACACCTTCCTCCTGCAGACCTTACAGTAGATCACTTCCTCCATAGGTTCTCCTCTCCAGATGGTCTGTTCTTAGCCTGAAAAGAGTTTAAAAATGCTGCGTTTCATCCCACTGTATCATCTGGGGGCTGTTATTAGATAAACATAATTGCAATGGTAGCATTTATTTCGCAGGCGTGCAGTTATCAAAGACAATGTGAATTTCTTAGATACACCTGTATATACAGACTTCACAGATTTTTCCATCCTGTTATATAAGACTCATCAAATCATTTTGATAGCTTTAAAGCATTTGTCCCAGGGTGCCGCCATGTGATGTCATACATCTAAATCTCAGTCTGACATCAAGCGGTCTTCTGTGGCACCTTTCCATGCAAGACTTTAGAAATCTACAGAATTTTCCAAACTTACATATTCAATTTATGTGTTAAATGAAATGCAGCATAATATACGACTACCCCAAGGCTAAAACCTTTAGGCTAATGAAACATGTATGACCACCTGCTGTCGGAAATCAATACAAAATAAGGAATAGTTCTTCTTGAAACAATAATCAATTTTAATTGGCCCTAAAGAGAACATAATTTATGGCTTTTTTTGACACCCAGTTAAATGTAAGTTTATGTTCACATGTAGTCAGAGGGTAGCTGACCTCGTATTAGCATTGTTACACTGATGCCACATGATGTTTTGACTAACATGTTCTCACTCCTTCTTTCCTGCCACAGGTGGTGAGCTCAACCAATGGTGAGCTGAATGCCGACGACCCGCTGGCGGCTCACTCGAATGCACCAATCACAGCGCAGGCAGAGGTGGAGGTGGTGGATGAGGCCAAGTATGTGCATTAAGATTCTTACAGATTTCTGTCGTCTCTGCCTTGTGTCTGATTGACACAAGATGTCCTGTAGTTCTCTGGGTCTTACCCTGACATCACCTTTACCCTCAGTGGTCCATTGTCATTCGCTTTCCCCGGGTGTAGCACGGGTTTTGTTAAACAGGACAATTTTGAAGTGAATAAAACGTTATATTGAATCACAATTGCACTATTATACTTTATAAAATTGAATGACATAAATTTCAGATCAGCATGAATTTATGCTTGCTGTTTGGAGCAGCCTTTGCATCAGTAGTGTATTTTCCCTTTGAATGCTGTTTAGGTAGGCATCTCGCTAGCATTTATAATAGCATATATTTCCATAAGGCATTATCCATAAATGTCTGCAGCCAGCGAGTCTGGCCATTAAATTCAGGACGATTACACACTTCAGTTTCTTTCCCTTGAATGCACCTGATGTCCCTGTACATTTGAGTTCCAGTTGTATAAAACATCCTGTTTGATATAATTATAAACGCTCATTGTTGTAGTTCTTTGATATTTTTAAAAGCTGTCTGTCTTTGATTTATTAACGCACAGACTTAAAAGTAGCACTGAAAGTGTAGCAATATCAATTATCAGCGCGGCACAAACGCACAAGGTCGCCATGGTTATTACACACGCCATTAAGTTCTTTCTTCTAATCTCTCTGATCATGGACTCGTCTTTGTGTCACAGGACTCGTCTTTTCCCTTTTGGTTCTTGCATACAGCAGCATAGACATTGTGTTGTTATTGTTACAGATTGTCATTTGAAGATTAAGTCGTCCTTATATGACATATCTTTCCTGTAGCTCAGATTGTATTGCGCTAGCAATCATACTGATGGACACCTTGAATGCGCAGTACGTCACTTTGAATAAAATTAGCAGCTAAATGCATAAATGTTGGAACAGGTTTTATCCAAGGGCTTGTTTATTTTTGTTAAATAACTAATAGCCTTTAGTTATTGTTAAATACATTTAAGGAGTTTGCACACCGGATGCAGAAGCGTCGTGTCTCTGTTATTAATGTGGTAGAATCGAGAGGTTTTCTGCATTAATGCACTGTTTTTCCATGAATCCCAAACCGATAAATGCATCTTGCAGCGTATGGTGAAGTCAGTTTGTAAATGATAGATCATTTCAGTCAAATAATATCTAATTTAATGTTAAATTATGTGAGTGGCACGCCGTGTCGCTGCAGGACTCAGTGTCAGTGAACAGTGTCCAGAGTTTTTTTGTTTTTTACAAACAATGGTGTTACGCTGCACGGCCTGGTGCTTCTGCATCCGGTGTGCGACCCCCTTTAGTTTATTTTATGGCCATTAACCATATGTTACCTGCTTGTCAAATTCGCGTTAATTTGCGTTTATCCCTGAGTCATACGTTTTTTTGGTAGATTTTCCCAATAAGAAAAAAGGATTTCAATATGTGTTATGTCTGAAAGCAAACGTGTATTCACTAGGGCAGTGGGCTGCTGAGCGTGATACTTCATTACTCCAAACCCTCTCCTCCTCTCATCCTGCTATTTTTTTATTTTTCATCATCTGTTACATATTCACAAACAGGAATACAGAAAATGCCTGCTGTATTTTATTAAAAGTGGAGTCTAAATGGAGCCGATATTTCAGAACTCGGCTTCCTCTCTCTGTTCGTGTGTCTTCTCTGTTGGTCTTGTGTCGCCGGCATTAGTTTTGTCTCATCATCTCACCTCTGTGTAATAATCTCTGTGTCTTTTCTCTTTTCACACTCTTCTGTAGCTGCGTGAAAATGCTCAACCTGTGGTGAGTCTCTCTCCAGTCCACATCAAAGCTAAAGGGAGTGGACCAGCCTAGACTGTGGCCATATAGATGTAGTTTACATCAGGACTCACATTTACTAACACCGTTATAGGCTAATGTAGTTTTTCACGGTCTGTGAAATGGGAAGAGAGTGATGTGTCTGATTTGAAAGACTGAAGGACTGTTGATTGGAGGTGTGCTGTAATGTCAATAATCGCCTGAGTTATGACATTTCCATAAATTCAGTAATGAAATGAGAGGGTTAAGGTGTTTACAAAAACGCCTCGGACGTATGCAGACCCTTAACTAAATCTCTCATTGTACTGCATCACCAGTCCTGTGACAGGATTTATTTATCAAAAACGAACATTTATATACCACATTTGCTAAATTAAAACAAGGTGTTCATTTTCTAAAAATCTACTATTAAGTAGTTTCAGGCTGTTGCCTTTTGGCACGTTTAGGGTAGTTTACCCAAAAATTCTTTATAATTTATTCGCTCTCATATCTGACTTTCTTCTGCAAAACAAAAAAGAAGACCTTTCTTAGAATATCTTCTTTTGATTCTGCAGAAGAAAGTCATGCAGGTTTGTAATGACATGAAGATTAAAGAATTTGAATTTTTGGGTGAACTATGCCTTAAAATACTGCATTTTACAACTTTTGCCTCTGTATCGCCACCTCTGTGTGAAACATAAATTGCAGGTTACAATCAAATTATGTCAAACAGACATACCTGACAAATTTGAATTAGGCTAAGTATGTTCTTATGTATTTTTTAACGTTCTTGCTCAGTGACTGATTTTTGTTTTTCTTACAAAAACGGTGTGAATGGAAGCTTTAAAGTCAATAGAAAAATGTCACGAGATGAAATTATCTGTTAAAGTTTGGAGCTAAACACGGCGGTAATTGTGGCGATTTATTGACATCAGACCTATGAATCACCACCTCTCTGTTGTCAGTCATTTTTGGTATTGTTCATACACTACCGGTCAAAAGTTTTTGAACACTTCAAGTGAAATGTTTTTTATTATCTTAAAAAAATTTTGATCTGAAGGCGTGTGCTTTAATGTATGAAATTGGTTTCATAGACAATTTTGCAAACATAATGTTTTTTGTTCGTTACAAAACTAACACTTTATTTAACAGATGTTTTCGAAATAGATGACTTTGACTAAATAATGAAGAAAGTACAGCCAATAGGAGCTCAGAATAGATGGAAACTCCTTTAATATGGTTTTAAAAGCATCTTCAAGGTGGGATCTCAAGAAGTTGCTTGATGAAATGACAAGAAAACACTTCTGCAAATTCTAGGCAAAATGTGACTTCGCTACAGGTTCTAAATTATTTAGCAACTTAATTCCAATATATTCCCTTTTTTGTTTGATTTTTTTATTTTGAAAATATGAATAATTAAGTGTTCAAAAACGTTTGACTGGTAGTGTACTTAAGTTAGAGGTTTGCCGAAATGCCGAACTGTTGAGAGGTGACCTTTCCAAGCGAACAGATGGATGACACTTTTATGACAAAGAAATATTTCACATTATATTTCACTGTAGAATTTGAAAATGAGAGACTTGATTAAGGATCATCATATTTCTGCAGGGCTCTTATATTTTTATATTTCATAACAGAAATAAACACAGTAAACCGCTACAGCCACGACTGCTTGAGATTTACTGTCTGTTTTGCAGCATCTATTAGAAGTATGTTTAGTAAAGTCTATCACTTTTCAATGTGTCAGTCTGGTGCTGTTCTCTTCCACTGCATGTGCCTTGTTTTTCCCAACTCATTCTGTCGTGTTGTTGCTGTTATTGTAACACTCTGTTGTTGGTGCTTTTAACCAAACCTAGGCGTCAAGTTCTTTTCTGTTAACTATTACTAACTGTCATTCATATGCCAACATGTAGGTTTGTAAGGATATACTAATGCATTCCCCAGCCTTTTTGACAATGCTGGCTTTATCTGCTTGATGTGCGATTTGTTTTCTAAGATTTACTAAGGCAGCTACATACCGACGGCGCATGTGTAGCTAGAGAACAGATGCTTCATTTTTAGGTTTTTAGAATCAGCCAATCCACAGCCTGCGCTAATGTTAACCTGTGTGTGTTTGTCCCATAGGTGCTGCTGCTTCTTTAAGAGGAAGAGGAAGAAGAACACGCCACGACACAAATGAACCTCCAGCCTCTCAGCGAGAGCCCGTTCCTTTGGTTGTTTTCCGAGCGTTCAAATAAAGAAATTTTTATCAAGACGACGACGTCGAGCCATCAAAACGAATTGCTTCAAGGGGACCGATGTATGAAAACCGAGGTGTGCACACGTTGTCTCTGTTGGGATTGTGTTGATTTTTTTGTTGTTTTCTTCCACACATGAATTCGGGCAGCGACAGGCCTCACAGACGGCTTCCTAAAACTGTCTCCGGGATATTCACGCAAAGCACTGGAACAGCATTGCACTTGATTCGCTGTCATGCTTATTTTTCGTTGTCCTCGCCGGTGGACGTTGTGGGGAGGAAATCTCTGAATGTGCTCTCTTATCCTGTTCCTCTGTGATGGACACAGTTCCCATTGTGTGATATAGAGGGAGGGAGCGAGACGAAGTCACCCACGCTGGAGCTCGAAGCGCAGACCTTTTCCACCGCTGCCCTCCCCCGGCACCACGCTCGAGACGGAGCTGCCGCGCGGCCCTTCTCCGTTCACCCGTTTTATTTTAAGTGTTTGTATATTTGTTGGCTGATTGTTGGTTCTCGCGCTGCCAGGAAGTGGTCGAAGCCTTAGAATATGACTAGCGTTCGTCGTCGTATCTGTGGGAGTGATTTAACGTCTGCGGGCGAAGCAAAAACAGTGTCCTAATGAGGCTAAGCGGCCTTTACACGTGAACTTTGTGAAAGCGTGACGTAAGCAGCTCTGTTTCCAGTGGTAACGGGAGGGACGTGCGTGATGGGCACGATCTCTCCGTTCCACCGACTAGTATTTAAGCTGCTTGTTCTAAAGCACTCCTCCCGACACACCCACCAGCCAGTCCTGCTGCTGTTTCTCTTACGACGTCGTATCGCTTTGGCGTAAAACTGGCTGCTTTTCTGTTGGCTGCCGTGACCAGCAAGACCTCTTTCCTTCTCTGCGCTTTTGTATCTAAAACCCCTTTTTTCTGTCACCTTATTTCCACAAACAGTCCCCCTGATAGATGTTGTTTTTTATGCCAGAAAACCGCTTATAATTCAGGATGTGAGTGACCGTTTTATGTGCCAGGGTGGCTTGTGGGTGGTCTTATTCCTCTACGTGTTTGTAAAAAGCAAAGATCAATTTCAGCTTGTAATGACGGCTATTCGGCAAGCGTTTCCATAGGTGTGTATGTCTCCAGGTGGTGAAATGAGAGGTTGTAGTCTGGGAGGATCTAGACTTCATGCTCAACATCTCGATGTAATGCCTTAACATTACTCAGCAGGGTCCACCTGAATGGGACTCCGCAATAGGACGTTATGAAACTCCTACCATGCCTTCATGCTAATGTGATGCGCGTCTCATTCCCTTTAGGACCATTGCTGGGGGTTTGACTCACTGAAGCTAATGAATATGAATTACGTGGTTAAAAAAGTGTTAAAACAGACCCATTGAATCGGCCCGTCTTTGGTAACGCTTGTGGGACTGTTATAGCGGCCAAAAGCAGCTCTAAACAGGGCAGCCCTTGACCTCTTACACGGATGAGGCAGTCCTATCCTGAGCTCAGTCCTCAAAAGCAGGGATTAGATGATAAAAATGGGGTTATATGCTAAAATTACTGTAGTCGTGTTTTTTTACGTCAAGAGAATCGCTATGAGAGACTTTATAATCTCAGTCGTGATATTGCCTTGCTCATTTCTTGTTTCTCGCGTTCACCTATTCACAGCATTAAATCCATGCTTTTATTTTGTGAGCTTTCTAATGTAAAGTAAATGTGAATTAATGTAAGATAAATTATATAACTATTATTTTATTTTATTTCGATCACCATTACAGACATTGAGAGAGAAGCCATAGGAGTGCACTCCTACAAAGTTTTGTTCGACCCGCGTTGTTAACTTTAACTGTTAGTCTGTGCGTTACTGTATTCTTCTGACCTCTGAACTCATCCGTTTGAGGAATCAAATACCCCACTTGATGTGCCCGTTATGTTTCATAGAAACCCTTGGTACTACACCATGATGTTTCTGTGTAGAAGAGGGTCTACAGGCGGAATGGTTTGTGAATGTTCCTTTAGACGCAGTGAATAAATTACTATGTTGTTGCCATGTTGGACCAAATGACACAAATTCTCGATTAGCACATTTGTCCACTTCCTGACTAATCAGTTGAGTCTATTTCAAATGTAAATAGTCATTTGGTGAGCTCCCCTGAGGTCTAAGCCTCCATTCAGGAATACACTTGTAAAGCTACTTCCAAGCCACACGTGCATGTTGGGTTGGTAGCAATGGGGAGGCCAACCGACCGTTTTCACCACTGCATCATGGTAAGCTGTATTTCCAACGTGATGGTTATTTAATCATTTTCCTCATGCTTATCCACCGTGATGCGGGTCACTTTGGGTCTAAATTATTCTGTGAAAAGTACTTGAATGATACGCTTGGAAATCCACTCGTGGAGTCTTTCTCGTAGATGCGTCCGGCGAGAGGAGAGTCTTTATTTAACATTCTTCTCTTATTGATATGTATTACGTGCCTCGCTTGAGTGGGAAAGACGATTTAGTATTTTTTTTGGATGTGCACTGCTTGCTATTGCCAGGGGCGACTGGTTAAAAGGAGAATGAATTCGCAAGTTTACCCTTCTCTAACCCCATTACCGACTCTCTTCTAAAGTAAAAAAACAGGCTAATTTTGGCTAGTCGCAGAGCCACTTATAGTATCTGTTTTGTGAATATAAGCGGAATATGTAATTGTTTAGCTTGTTGGATAATGGTTAAGCTATCTAGTCCTATTATCACTGGACTGACTTTTTGAGATTAGACAACAATGATCAAATTGTAAATTGTGCCTCATCTATATAAGACACTACACACTGAAATTACACTCCCTATATGCTATATATGAAGAACTTTTACTGATGGATGGGTAGAACGGACATTTGTTATTACTGGATATGATCAAAATGACTACTAGCTCAAACCATCTTTCATCTTGTTTTAGTTTTCCTTTTTTTAAGATTGTACCATATGTTTTGTACCTTTTTGTACTTTTTATTTTAATAAAGATCGTATCCTTACAATTATGGCCTTCCAAGTCCATTTTAGGTTCAAATATAAAAACGGTTCGATGAAAGTAATTGATTCCCCAGGGTCTTTTGGAAAGGTGTCTGTGTGCCGTTTCGTCTTCTGTAAATGGCCTTTGCTTCCGCATCACATTTCTGATGACATTACTGTGTTACAGATTTACATACAGAGAGGTACAGTACAGATTCTTCTTATAAAGTTAAAGTTAGTGACGTTAATGCAGATTCTATGTGCATGGCTTTTGATTCCGAAAGCAATGGAAACTACTTGTCAGTTGGGCACTGAAGAACATTGTGGGCATGAAGTTGATACACTGTTATCCTGTGGCTGCATAATGCCTTTAAATGCTACTGCAAAGCTGCGAGTCTGACCCTCTGTACGCTTGAGTTCAGCAGGTAAATCTCCACTGCGTACTATTTTTACCGCTGTATACTGTATAGCCCTTCCATTGTGTCTGCTATAGAGTCATTGCGCTTTCTTTTCTCGATAAACGTAATCATTCCTGTCACAGTTTTAGTTCATGTGGGAACTTGTTGAAACGTTTCTTTTTAATGACCTCGGAATGATGATTATATTACAACAGTCTGAATAGGAAAGCACTGCAATATTTGAATTACCTTTTGTTTCCACTTTTTGTAGTGTTTTTTTTTCAGTAAGAGAGATTCTGCATTTCTGTACTTCAAAAATATTAAAAACTAAATTGTACAGTACTGCGAGAGTCGTTCTCTCTTGTTCTGGTCATACTTACAAAGATACTTTAAATTTCATTGCATCATGAATTTATTGTGTTGAAATATGAATGTTACTTAAATGTATTTCAATGATTTACTTTGTCAAGGGCTTCAACTGTGATGGACCCATTTTCTCTTCTGTTTCTCTCGAAAACGTTTCTTTTTAAGTTGCAGAAAGATTAAGGCCTTAATCTTATTTGAAATGCCTATTTTCCAGAGGAGTCGTATAAAATTCCACACGTAACCTTTCAAATAAAATTTTTATTCCCTCTACTCCTAAAGGGAAACTCAAGTTTGCACCCTTTTTTATGTAAAATAAAAGAAATGTCTCTTAACCTCTGAGTGAGTGTGTGTGTTTGCCTTCTTTCAAGATTTCTAATGTCTTCTAATATGAACCCAGAGTGAAACTATAAATAACAGTTTTCAACTTTTAAAGAGGCCCTTTGTGTATTTATTTACAAGGCATATCAATACCTTAAGTCTGCAACGGAATCAATTTCAATGTTTGCGCTTTTTCACAACGTTTATGTGCTTTTCCTACCTGTTCTCTTCACCTCCTCTAGCTTTCTCGTCCCGGTCCTCTCCATCTTCATGGCTGAGTGAAGGAAGTAAATCTTAGTGTTGTACACACAGTAATTCACTTTAATTTTGAAACTATATTGCTGTCATATATATATATATATATATATATATATATATAGTATAACAATAAAAAGTACTTAAAACAACATACAGCGTAATCCAGGTGTTGATACGACTGAGGTAATTTAAAATTTAATAATGAACGTTTAGCATTCATTTAGTATCTTTCTTTAATGCAGTTTTTTTTCTTTTAAAAAAAAAAGCTGTTTCGCTATCTTGGACACGCATCATTGTACAAGCAGATATTACGTAAAAATGTATCTTATAACCAAGCAACACTTATTTACATTTATTAATGTAAGAAATGTTTATCCAAAGCGACTTACAAGTAGGAGAGCATAACACATGTTGTCAACACACTAAACCGTACTCCTGTTCTTCACAGTCCCAAAATATTTACCGCGGCGGTGCAGAGACTTTTATTCGACTTCCGGCGGTGCTTTATAAGCTTCCGCTTAGGTCCACTTTAAACCCTTTTACCCTACACCGGCTAAATATGGTGAGTTTGTCAGACAGAGACGCTCACGTCAATCCGTCCAAATCTTGTTTTATATTTACTTGACGCGTTTCAAAAAACATTGCAATGTTTGGCTAACACCCACGATCGTTTTTTAACACATATTTTGACAATTACAAGTTAGGATGATGTTAGATGTTACATGATACAACAAGTCTCCCTTGGCGAACTACCGATTCACAACGCCGAGTTTTACTACACCGGGTAAAGACGTTAAGGTCTGGAGTGTTTCCGACAATGTCGATTTAAATATTGTAAGATTGGCGTGTTTGAAGAAGCCCCTGTTATTTTCACGGCTTGTAGAAGTAACAAAATACTCCCAGATTCCACAAGCTATGTCTTCGCAACGTTTACTATGGTTTAATTGTAGTAAAATCAACCGTGTTTTTGGCGGACTATCCCCAGAAATATTATGGTAAGACCATGGTAAATTGTGATTACTATGGGTTTACTACAATACTAGTGAAACATTGAGATCTGCTCACTAACTCTGAAGGTGTTCGAGATCATGTATGACTTTAAGTTCTTTACTGTCATATGTACTAGACATCATAAATGTCTTGCCTTGTTTGTATGTTGATGTTGGGATAATTCTGGTCATGTTGGACACAATTTAACTTCATTTCCACAAGTTCGATAACTCTGGTGTGTTGACAGGGGCGTGTGAGAACAAAGACCATTAAAAAGGCCGCTCGGGTCATTATAGAGAAGTACTACACCCGTCTGGGAAGTGACTTCCAGGTCAACAAGCGGGTGTGCGAGGAGATCGCCATCATCCCCACCAAACCTCTGCGCAACAAGATTGCAGGGTGAGTGATTTCTTGCCCCCCATTTCTGCTGGCTTTACTTTCAAACATGTTACCACACAGGAAAACCGATGTGGTAACATCAGTAACAACTGATGTGTGTTGGAGCTGAAATCTGCAGGTCTCCAGGTCCGACGTTGCCTTTGGTTTTAGGCCTTTGACGCTTGATCATTTCTGTGTGTCTGCAGGTATGTGACCCATCTGATGAAGCGCATTCAGAGGGGTCCCGTGAGAGGCATCTCTATTAAACTACAGGAAGAAGAGCGAGAGCGGCGAGATAACTACGTCCCAGAGGTCTGCGATGTCATTGTTGCACACGTGTGCACCGCGGTGTAAGGTGCTGATCTCACAATCTGTGTTTTTGTTTTCAGGTGTCTGCTTTGGATCAGGAGATTATCGAGGTTGATCCAGACACGAAGGAAATGTTGAAGATTTTCGTGAGTTTATTTTGCGTTCTAATTGTAATAGCCCAGCTGCAGAAGCTCAAAGCTTAGGATTCACGGAGCTGTGTTAACACCGTAGCTTACATCATCTCTCTCGTTGCAGGACTTCGGCAACCTCGCACAGCTGCAGGTCACCCAGCCAAGTATCGGGATGAACTTCAGAACTCCAAGAGTTTAGATGTAATTTATCAAGTGACAATAAATATTGCATAAACATCTGTTTTGTTATTATTCTTGTGATGTAACCTTTAGTTAAAATGTTTGGTAAATCTGCAATGGACATATTTCATGTCCCTATCTACAACAATATATACATTGTTTTCTAGTTATGCACAGCCATTGGAATTGGTGCAATTCCCAATTCTTTTTAAGAAAATACAAAAGAAAGCATGCAAATAAGAGGCAACAAAGGCAATGTTTTCCAGAATATTTTTTAAAAAGCCACAGAGTATTTCTAGAGACAGTGAGAAGATATTTGTACAGAAATAAGCAACAACAGAATTCTGCATAAGCAACACAGTAAAAACTGCCGCTCAAATATTATTCCAGAGGCAAAAGAACATGAGACCAGCTGCCTATGCTAAACTATGACACTACATTACACAAATAGAGCTTTATATTCAAAACACAGGATATGTAAAAATGTTTTTTTTCTTTCCCTTTTCTTGAAATTGTTGAAAAAGTGCAATAAAGGTTTGACTGTCAACAACTTAACAGGTTAGCCCGAATAGGTAACGTTTACCAAGCTTTTTACCATGTTCCTATAGTTACCCAAAATGTCTTACAGTCAGGATGACATTCAATAAAATGTTCAATGAAACGTTGAAAAATTCTTCAAACCAATGATTGCTGTTACATATTTTCTTTGGGTAAACGGACAGATCAAAACCATATCCAGCAGGAGAGGAACAGTTGGGGTTTTGCCTTTCACATTGAAACTCTATACAAGTACTTCATATAACAAATACATAATGGGAAATCAACGCTGAGAAGTGGGAGTCCTACATGAGTTAAATGCCAAGAACATAGTCTATAAAACACAGAAGGTAAAATCTCACAGTGAATGTCATTCATTCAATAAATGATCTGGATCTGAGAGATGAAAGATCATGCAAAGCACTTTCCACTGAACCAAACGTATTCATTTATCATTTATAAATGTGTATAACCTGAAGTTTTGAGTTTAAGCACCAAACAATCGTTTGAAGTCCAACTCGGACAGCATGAGCGATGGAGGTCTCCTGTTCGAACCAACATACAAAGTGACAGCTGAAGGTTCAGCATTACAGAATAAATATCACAGTGTTTTGTGATACACGTTTTGAATAAAACAGTTGATTTTTGTCATACCATGAATTGAATAAGGCAATTTCTGAAGGGAACTCCCATTTAAAAAAATGCATAATGTACAAGGAGAAATTATATTACCGAAGGCAAAAATCCATTCAAATCACAAAAATAAAGGCGGCCATTCTCTGACTGAACAGAAGCTGTCGTGAGAGGGTCGAGAAAAATCGCCACTGTGACAAAATGAGTCAGTTTTTAACATATATATACAAACTGATGAGTGTATATGCCTATAAAACAATACAAAACATGTTTAAGAAAATAAGACATGGCACATTATATGTCATACAAAAGAGAAAGAGATGCTTAATACAAAATGAGAAAAAAAAAGGACAAAGTCCAACGTTCACCTCACTGGAACGGGGGGCAATATATATAGATACAAAAACATACAAAGAAAAGACACAAATAAAACACTGTAAATTGTGCCTTATGAGCACCAACACTTACACCAGCATATCGTCGTTTTCCTTTTTTTCACAGGATGATAAAATGTCTTTTCAAACTGTCTCCATTGAAACAAAAGGAAAAGCTTTAGAATGGCTGAACTTTTCCGTCCTCTGATGAAGGAACCAGTTGTCCTTTCTCAAAATGTCCACTGTCCCTCATGATGTGTTTTTTCCTTCCTGAGAGAAAGCAAAGTTCTTCCTCTCTCT
The DNA here is from genome assembly GCA_026939265.1 of Oreonectes daqikongensis. Taxonomy (NCBI): domain Eukaryota; kingdom Metazoa; phylum Chordata; class Actinopteri; order Cypriniformes; family Nemacheilidae; genus Oreonectes; species Oreonectes daqikongensis. The sequence goes on along the minus strand of JAOTQM010000434.1, from coordinate 1,651,921 downwards.
CCTTTAAGTGAATGACTGACAACTCCTCTGTGCTGCACGTCCTCACTGTGACGGGTGAGGTTCACGTTCAGGCCGTCGTGATGGCATTCAGGTCCTTCATTAAACCCTCCAGATGGGCCATTTCCTCTGTTAACTCGTCCGTCTCGTAGTTCTGAGGGAGAGGAAGAAGGTTACAGCGGGGGGGCGGGATGGGGTCGGGTGAGCTGGGGTGTTTGGGGTAGATGGGGTTTAGGAGGGGATGGTCAATGGTACTGCAGAGGAAACGTAAAAAGCAGACGGGTAAATGAATCAGAACGGCCACAGGAATGGTAAGAGATGGGGGGGTAGTACAGGCATTACGCAGCAGAACAAATGAGAATCATTCGGCAAGATCAAGTAAATCCGTTTTAATCAATTGTGAAATTGTAATCAATTTTAATATGCAGGCAATACATAATAAATTAGTTTAAAGGGGAAAGCAGGTAAAGATATTAGAGGGAGAGAAAAAAAAATCAGTTAAAATCTTACACAACATTAAAACGCAATATTATAATGTGAAATATGTACAAAAATATTCACATAGTTCTGACTCTATCAAGTTGAGAATGCATAATGGGAAAAAGCATTATGTGTTCTAATAATAGTAATTCATTTTCCAAAATGAATAGTGATATATATGCATACAATTAATATTATATTAATATATTTTACAATAAAATAACAAATAATAAATAGAATTAAACAATATAAACAATTATATTAGAAATAAATGATATAACCGAAATATAATTATACAAATATATTATTATTATCATCATTATTATTTTTAGAATAAATCATTCTCACACTTTAATGTATCTTAACTAATAAATCTGTTAAATTTGTACTTAATACTCAAACAAAGCACCAAGATTTTTAAATGATATTATTTGCAGATTTATAAAAGTATTACTGTTTTGCTTAATGTCTGGATGTCTCTATTCTGTCAATGATTTGTCATTTTGTACAGCACATTGGTTAGCGAAAGCCGTTTTTAATTGTGCTTCATAAATAAACTGAAATTGAAAGTATATTCAATTTTTTTTATTTATTTATGTACTCCATCAGGTAAGATACAGAACTATATCATTGGGTTAAGCATTATTTAAAATAGCTGTTGTCTTTTATTTTGTAATCCCATGGGTGATGACCTTAGCCATGCAAGAAAACGTGTTTCATTTGCTTTGAATTAAACCTGACTGTAAATCTGAGGTTGTGAGGGACAGATGAACCATCAGATGTTCATTATGTTACACTGTTCCGTATCTCTTTAGCAATCGTTAAAGTGCTAATACACCACGAGTCATACTAACAGATGTACTCACGCTCCCAGAATCCTCATGATGTCTGCTGCTGTCTGACACGTCCGGAGCGCTTGGAACTATGACAGGCATGGGAGTCCTCGTTCTTCCCAGCGTCCCGATAGAGGCCGTCTTAACGGAGTGTGGCCCTAAAACATTCAAGTCAGATTCAGTTAGTCATCTTTATAACCACAAAACATTGTTCTAGTCCACGCTACTCCCTGATGATTCATTGTTCATATCTAGAGTGTCTATTTCAATGACTTAAAGCACCCATCCATGTTACATTTAGTCACACATCAGACGCTTTTCGCCATTTTAATAACTAAATCTGATAAATAATCCGTCATCTTGGATCGGTGACAGATGTAAACAGGGCCGTACCTGTCTGAGACAGCAGTGGAGTGCTGGGTAGTGCTGAAGAGTCGTACATGGAGTGAGCTGGTATGGCAGGCACTGCGAAGCTCTTGAGGGCGTGTGTGGGCCGAACGTGTGCCGTGGGAGTCGTAAACACGGTATCGTCCTCCGCAGCTGAGCTGTGATAGCTGATGTCCGTCTCGGAGAGGTCAGTGGCACAGGAGGGCTGGCCGGACAGGGGATGCAGGTCGGCATTGGGCGTGTTCCGTACCGATTCTGTAACCACATCATGGTCAGCACATACCTCATAAAGGAATTACAGCCAAGAACGGTCCGGTGTACATCCTATGATTGAGTTTGAGAGAACCCGGCTGGAAAAACCAGGTGATAAGCGGATGCTGGACAGGGTTACGGAGAAGAAAGTGTTGCCATGGTGACCAACCCAAGCTTTATTATAATGTATGCAGTATGCACATTTTCTGTATCCATATAGTATCAGGAAGACCTACATTAATAAATGTGTGTGATGTCGCTCGTCATGTGGAATACGGTATCCCACAATGCATTGCAACGAACGTGTTTTCAATTTCTTACATTTGGGTGAACTAATCCTCTAAATGAGACTCAATGCAGGAAAATAACAGGTTATCATCCAGGCGTCGCTGAAGGTCTTCACAAAGCTTTGCTAATGCGCTCTCACCTGTGGAATCGGCCCTGTCTAGATGAGAGATGGGGGTGTCGATGGACCGCGGGCTGCTCTGGTGATGTAGATAGCTGTGTGTCGGCGAGGCCAGGCTGCCCAAGTGATAATGATGGTGATGGTTATCGAGGGAATGGATGGGGTGAGCGCTAATCACAGCTGCGGATGGACACAAATAACATTGAACAATGGTTCATGCCACACGTAAGCACACAGCGGAGACCACGTGCATGCAAAGACCACCACAGACTAAAAGACAACATCGAGCTATGTTAAAGAACTAATGTAGAAACACATTCTACTCAAGTGCTCAAGGGACAACCTACGGGGACTGTGCATAAACTAAAATAAATGAGAAGATCCAGGCCTGGATTAAGATCACACACTTACGCTGAGGGGGCTGTGCATCAAAGGGCATCATCATTTTAGGTCTTATTCCCCGACGGCCCGCCAGGGTAGACATGCTGTCCTCTGATTCATGGCCTGTAAATCACACAGCGACCAGCCAATCAGATTGAGGCAGGTTTACCCACCCCAGGCTGTCAGTACAAGAGCCTTGTGCAAACTACCAGCTGACTTCTAGTCAACTGGCAAAATCATGTGACATTTTTAAAATTGCAGTAGGATGTTTGACCATTGGAGGGCACTATAAATGCATAAATCAGAAGGGCTATTACGGCAGCAGGTGAATATCACCATTCAACCCGTGAAAACATTTCACATTGAATGTATGAAACAAGCCAATCACAAGCAGTAATGACAAACAGCAAGCATGACTTTACAAGCATCCCTTAAGAAGCAGCGGTTACAATGATGTCATTGATGATGCAATAGGTGAAGGCTGTTTATAGATATAGCAAAAAAATCTCTGATATGTTAATAAAATCTCTGATATGTTAACATATTTACTGTTTAAACCTTTATTATGTCAAAGCCAGGCAAAACCATGATTCAAGAAGACTACATTTTACACGCATATCACAGATAAAAGTGAATTTTATCAACTTTTTGTAAGTACACCAACATTTAGATGGACTTTGAAACTAACAACAAAACAAACCTCATAAAGCCATTAAATTGTGCTTTAAATCGAAGGTCTTACCGCGGTAAGAGTTGCGTCTCTGGAGCATGGGATCCATCGAGTTGTCCACCGGGGTGATGTCTTGAGAAGTCCGGGGAATTGGTGTGTCAGTCATGACGGGGTTGGGGTCGGGTGATTTGTCGACAGCTTTGAGCTCCAGGCGCTCGTGGTGAATCCAGAGGTCTGGTGGCTTCAGATCTTTGGAATTGCCCTTGTATTTGTGGGATCCATTGGCAGACTTGCAGGCTGCACGTTTCCTGAAGGACACATCAAACAGTTTAAGAGAAGAATGAGGATTAAGACTGATCTAAACTGAGCGGAACTCACTTTTTCTGCTGTGTGGAGGAGCGGCGTGTACACAGAAAAGCTCCAACCACCACCAAAATGATGGTGAAGGCGCCCACAGACACGATGATGACAATAACCAGGATGTGATTATCACCGGTGCCAGACATGTCTGGTTTCCCTGAAATATATGAAACATCTCTGGTTATAAGATTATTACTAGAACAGGATTTTAAGATATACTTTGGCTTCTATCTAGATAGATATATAGATAGAAAGAATTACCTCCTGATCCGAAGCCTTGGTCTGGTGAGAGAGGTCTTGGTTTTACTATGCCAGGAGCTGGAAGATGTCACATAAGAATCAGTACTGAAACTAATCTTTACATGAATGTGATATTCATTGTTTTTGAAAGAAATGTTAGTAATATTAAGCTGTAGACACATGCATTTTGCAGATCAACTCTTAGGAAACGGTCAAGCAAGCGCATAAGATGTTGTGCTTATCTCCTCAGCAGCTTTCTCTATCTCTCCATGACTGATGAATTCAGAGTGCAGGGAAAAGCAAGATGCTGGCTTCAATTTGAGAACATAAGTGGAACAAGAGAAGAGAGATCAATTACCTTGGTCATTAGCCATTTTGTCAGAGGATTCGGCTAGCAGGAGAAAGCAGAGACAGGCAGATTAGAGAAAGAGAAGCGTGCAGTAAGAGCTTGTGAGAGAACAGCATGAAAGAATAGTGAGGTCAGGCTAAATGCAAAGGGTGACGCTTGCCATGTGATTAAACATTAGCGTGTATTAGTAAAGCAGCATTGTTTACCCACATTAAATCCAACCAATTATATTCTGCATTCAGACCGTGCTGAATAAACCAGCTTAGACCAGCATGAGTTTTGCGTGTGTGTGTGTGTTTAGTTTGGTGCTGATCACAGCTTAGCTGGCAAAGTCGGTCAAGATGTTTATTTTGTCTGCTGGTTAAGCCAGGTAAAGTCCATTAACATCAACATTCAAAACTGTCTCTCAACTTTATCCCAATTCACAATGGTAAGTTTTAAATAATGATTTATCATTTCTGCTGCTGGGTATGATTTAGCAGTTTGACATTCTTGGACTTTACACCATATAAAGATAAACCTGCAAAGTAACCTGCATAGATGACACAGTGGCAAAAATTACAAATTGCAGCTTTGAAGAAATACAGATCACCAAAGCTTGACCTGTATGTTCTTCTGAAGACATAATTGGTTGTAAAAAACCCTGAAATGTAAATAATGTTAAACCCTCAAAAAAGCATTTAATCTAAAAGCTGAATAAAGAAGCTTTCCATTGATGTATGGTTTGTTTAGGAATCTGAGGGTGCAAAAAATCGAAATATTGAGAAAATCGCCTTTAAAGTTGTCCAAATGAAGTCCTTAGCATTGCATATTACTCACAAAAATAAAGTTTTGATATATTTACGGTATTTACAAAATATCTTCATGGAACATAATCTTTACTTCATATCCTAATGATTTTTGGCATAAAAGAAAAATGGCTAAAAATGACCCTTATGATGTATTTTTGGCTATTACTATAAATGTTCTCGTGCTACTTGAGACTGGTTTTGTGAGCCAGGGTCACATATGTGATGCTTTGTTTTTGTTTTTAGGGTGACATTTTAATATTCTGTCAAGGGTCAACAGATGAAAAAGAGCCGTTTTGGTTAATTCTGGCACATTTCCAATTATTTTTATTAATGTGCACTGCCCCTGTAACAAACAAATAAATAAATAAAAAAATGTTGACAAACCGAGAGTGATGTATTATGGCCTATGTGTTAGATTTGAGAGCAATAGTGACCAATAAAAATTTTTTTTTTTTGAGTTTATCAAGCAAAGGTACATATTGTACAGTATTGTATAGCTTAAGAGGATTTATTATAGTTGTTGAGGTGATTTTTGCTATTCTCCAAGCTCAAGATCAAGTCACAATATGCTTTCAGTGTATGGAACTCTCTGCTAGATGTCTCCTCTTGTATAGTTTTTCATATTAAACAGTGTGTATTCCTAATCCGGTTTACCTTTTGGAGTGCGGAACTGTGCTGCCTCAGACATGGGTCCCATTCCCTTAGAGTTACGGGCCTGGATCTTGAAATAGTAGGTGGTATCAAGGGTGAGCTCCTGAATCTGGTGAGTCAGCCTGTTTCCAACCACCGGCTCAATGACCCAATCATGAACCTCGGCATTTACATCGGTGCTGTAGTAAATAATGTAACCTGGGAAAGCGGAAAGAGATCGAGAAGCACATTATACACATCAGGAGAGCTGACATGGCAACTGAAATCATCACATCTACATGGGAATTGATGTTTGGCACCTGTGATCTTGCCGTTGGCTTCTGAAGGTGGCTGCCAGTTGACTATGATAGTTCGCGGTCGTCCTTCTTTGCTCACTACGGTCACATCTTTAGGTGCAGAACTTGGAACTAAAGGAAAATTAAAAAGAAAATTATTGTGTGAATCAATCTTGATGTTTATTGTAATTAGGAGACGTCACACAGAAGTCGAGTAGTATTTGGCTGGTCATGCGATCTCTCTCAGTGACCCGTCCATTGCACAATAAAAGTCTTTTATTTGGTTAGTTTTAGAGAAACGTACTTGTTTCAAAAGTAGTTCCATGAGCAGTCATACTCCACGTGCTGGTTCTTCTTCCTTTAGTCACCATGACTGAGAACTCGTATAAGGTGTTGGGCTTTAGACCTGTCACTGTGTGGCTCAGGGTGGTGGTGTTAGCCACCTGAAAATGAGCAAATCAATGTCAGACGAGAGAACAATTTGCTTAATAATTTGATCATCTATAACCTCACCTTAAACTTTGTATTAGCAGGTATGTTGGTCTTCCAGCGCACCGTGTAGTAGCGCGCATCTGTGATCTTTTGGTTCTTGGGCAGCGAGTTGTCCGCCCAGGTGACTTTGATGGTATCGTGGCTCAGGACGGACGCCTGAACGCCCACAGGAGGCAGCATGGGTAAAGGGTCTGGTACTGGAGTGTATGGAGCATGGAAAAGTTCGTACAAATCAACATCAGGGTCTATGGGGTCTGCGAGCAAATTACACGTTTCATGGCCAAAATAAAAAAGTATGTGAAATTAAATGTACAAGGGGAGGGTTTTAGGGATGGGATACACGTGACGAAGGGGTTAATGGATTAAATGGAGGAAGGGGAAATGCGGATTGGAGAAAGAGAAAGAGAGAACATTTTGGATTAGAACAAGAGACAGATACACAACCATCCAGTGCTAAAGAATCTACAATGAGTCAAGAAACAACTTCTCTAGAATCTCTAGAAACTACACTGGAAATAAAAGGAAAACAAAAGCTCTTGTCTAAAACCTAGTGAGCTGTCTCGCTACCTACATAGGCGGCTACCTTCTAAAGTATGGTGTTAAAGGGATAGTTCACCCCAAAATAAAAAATCTGTCATCATTTACTCACCCTCCTGTCATTTCACACCTGTATGAAACAAAAGAAGATCATTTGAAAAATGTTGTTATATGGCACCCATTGACTTGCATTGGTTCTGTGTCTATGCAATAGAAGTGAATGGGTGCTGCCGCTGTTCGATTACCAACATTCTTCAAAATATCGTCTTTTGTGTTCTGCAGAAGACTGAAAGTCATACAGGTTTGAAATGACAAGAGGGTGAGTAAATTATGACAGAATTTTCATTTTTGGGTAAACTATCCTCTTACATTCAGGAAACTTCAGACATTAAGTGGCTTTGCAATTCAAAGGCGCACAACACCAAAGCATAATAGAATTTGAAAAAATGATACCATACAGGGCATCATATTTCCTGTACAATACCTTAAAATGTTATCTTTGTGGGCAGCTGATTAGGTGTTTAAACAGAGCCATTCAGTAAGACAGCAATAGAGAGGCCATATACAGATGTATACAGATACAAGTTGGCATCTAAGACAAAGCAACTGAATCATAAGCAAAACAACCTTGCTGATTTAAAGCCCTGCTGTTATTATATAATGTTGCTTTGTTTTTGTTTTACCATCTGAGAGATTATAAAAAACTAGCAGTCCATGATGAAACTACAAGGGGTTCAAAAAACTAAAGAATGACCATAAAACTGCCAATGCTGAATTAGTGTAAAAAACTAACATTACATTCCTAAATCAAGCCGTTACATGCATCATTTGACTAAAACATCTGTATATATTTTTATTGTAAATATTATAGAATTTCTGTCTTATTTAAATTGTAATAATATTAATATTGTATTTGCTGTTGACTGCCTAACCCTCACAACAGCATTTCAATGTACATTCTCTCTGACATCTGTAAACATGACAAAAAACTTGAAATCTCTTCCACGTGCACCGCAACCCTGGGTTTGGTGATCAAATACCAGGAACACAGAAAACCAAGATAGTTGTATAGATTTAAAGCAGTTTATCCTCCTTTAAACCACCTGTTTTCCTAACACACACACTCCAGGAATGATAGTGCGGAACAAGTTAAAAAACGCACTCACTTTGGCTTCAATCAGTGGGAAAAAGAGAACACATGCTTTCAGAGTCAAACCTTTAACAACAAGTGTTTTACAATGAAACCTCTGGAGTGATTTTCCACAGTGATGAAGCAGAGCATTGTTATACAGTCCCATAGTGAGCACTACATGTGGTTGAGCGCTGCTTCGCCTCTGGAATGCTGGTTAAGAGTGGAATTTAAACTAAACCATTAAAACCAAAAAATAACACATGGAAAAGCACTGCTGAGTGTAACGCATTCTGTAGGTGTTCACTCAAAAACTACACAAAGTATTAAAATTAATAACATATTTTTACTAAAAGTTCAAGACTTCTGGTACCCTGAGAAGTGATGACACATCTTTCTGCTACTGTATTAAAACAGGCTCTTGAAAGCAGCAGACGTGCTCGTGTAAAATAAAGATGGATGAGCTAGAGACCCTGCGGCCTCCAAACCCCTTGCAGCATGTTGACTGGAGTTCAGTCAAAGGTAAAGCATAAAAATGAAAAATGCAGAGCACTGCAGTGCATGCTGGGAGGTAATAAGACTGCATCCATTGAAAAAGAAATCACCTGGTGTTCAAAGTGTTCTCAGCTGCAATTTTTACTCTTTCCTTCCCTGTGTGTTGAGAATCAATATCCTCATACTCTTAATATATTATCTGACATCTTTTACGTGCCTTTAGCCAGTCAGCATAAGCGCCTTAAATAATATTTATTAATATTTAAAGAAAATTCTTCAAATTCATTAGGATTTTTTTGTAATTACATGTCACGTCATATTTGCTCTACATTAATAAGGAAACCTGCCAGACTGGATTCTAGACTTTCAATAAAATCTCTACCTGAAGATAAATACATTTCACATGAACAATTTTAAAAATCATTACTGTTTTGCGTCCTTATTATAATAACTTATTGCATCCATGTCATATAAAACTTTGTAATTTTTTGTTCTGTTGAGTTTATGTATATGGAATAAGAGTAGAGTTATTCAAAGCACTGCATCTATATCACACACAGCAGTGCTTCGTGTGAAGTGCAGATGGTTTTATCTGCATCTCATAGTCTCCTGAATTCCTTGCTGAACGCTTCAACGCTTCACCCGGAGCCCACCGGAGAACTCACAGGACGACCTCTAATGAAACACACAAACACTCCACAACATGCATCGCTGCAGGGTCAATATGATTCCCCAGAATACCTCAGTTGTTTCACCAAGACACTGTTGTCACATTGTTGTGTACATTTCAAAAACAAAAGTATCATAATTCTTCATATCATTTTTAATCCGAGCCTTGCACGCTGTTGGCTGCAGTGGCACATATGTTTGACTGGAAAATAAATCATTTTTACTCGTAGAGCTCTCGAGCTGTCGGAGTGCCGAGGGTTGTCGACTGTGACCTACCTGATTGGGGTCGTGTGATGGCGCTCTCATACACAGGAATGCCCTCCCCCACGTTGTTGAAGGCCTTCAGTGTGATCACATAGTGTGAGCTTGGATCTGGCAGAGAGAAAGTCAATCATTTAGTTAATCAAGCCCGCAGATCCACCGAGAGTTTCCAGCATATTCATCCTAGCAGGGGTGAATATTTAAACTCTTATTGATTCTCGCTCTCATGTAATTAGATGAATTACCAAAACTTAAATTATGCTGTTTCATCTCATGATGATTTTTTTCTGTTTTCCTTCAAATGTAATTACAATGAAGTATACAAAGAGGTTTGTTTTCTGCTCTCGAGTACCCGCAATCTACTTCCACACCTCTGTTCCTTCAATTCACTTTCAGGGGCCATTTAAGCCACTTCACAAGTGTGTGCTCTTTGATAAAGGTTTGCAGAAAAACGATCACTTTAATTATTTTACTAGCCGGAGCCGATGGTGTAGTGGACAGTGCTCCAGCATATAGTGCGGTTGCGCTCCGGGCGACCCGGGTTCAAGTCCCGACTCGAGGTGCTTTCCCGACCCCACCCCCCCTCTCTCTCCCACCTCATTTCCTGTCCTCTCCTTCACTACTTTAAAATAAAGGCATAAAAAGGCCAAAAATAAATCTTAAAAAAAAATATATATATTTTACTAGCATAAAACACAAAAAGTAGATTTTCCACATTTATATAGACATGTACCATGTAAATACCATGTTTTTTGGACATGTAATACAATGTTTTAAGCAAGCTCCATGGAAATACTATGTTTTTAAGCATGCACCATGGAAATATCATATTTTGGACATTTATGTTGGATATGCAGTACACCATGGTAATATAATACAGTATTTTAAGTACTTGATATTATATACAATGATTGTCATATATGTACAATGGCACTGAAATTATTTCAAAATACCACCACATATAATCTGTCATCACCAGTGTACCACGGTACAATAACGGTACCTTTCCATATAAATCACCTATCATCACAGTGAAAAGGCTTATGCACATTATAAAAATGTTGTGTCAGGTAACATAAACTAGTTTATTTAACAAACATCATTAATTTGAATTATTGTATTACCAACCAGACTGATTTTAATGATTACAACAGAAATACAGTACAAAGCAGTGTGATAATATTGAAGGGCCCTTACTTAAGTTCTCGATGGTGTAGTATCTCTGTTTGTAATCCACTTTAGTGGTCTGTGCGTGAGGGCTGCCAATCCCATAGCCGATACTGTAACCCCTCACCACGATGTCCTGATTCTCTGGCGGGGTCCAGCTCACTACAATACTGTTGACAAGCGGCCGCATGTGCAGGGAGCTGGGGACATCTGGCACTTTTGTCTCTGATGATCGAAGAGTAAGAACAATCACTTGTAGCCATCAAAACCACTACTAAGAAGAGACATATTTTGTGTTTATCTGTTTGTACCATCCAGATCGCTCTCGAAAGTCTCAGAGGTCATCCATTCCGTGGCTGGACCTGTGCCGTTTACCGTAATGGCTGACACTCGCACCATGTATTCTGTTCCTCGTTGAAGTCCTGTAAAAAATAAAATTTTCATACATTTCATGTAGTACTACAAATCATTCCAGCTACACTTTCAAGTTAAAGGTGCACTTATTTAACTAAACTTTTACAAAAAGAGCCTATCCCCAAATCTGTTTCATGTTCTTATCCCTAGTTAGGGCCCGAGCACCGAGGTGCAGAGCCCTATTGTTTCTGTGTTGATTCTTCTAATTCTTCCGGTGCCGCTTTGATCGCAATTTAGAGGGTCTAAACATGCTCGAAAACTCACAAAACTTCACACGTTTGATAAAAGTCCCGGCCTGAAGACATCTACATGGTAATATTCAGTTACAATTATAGCGCCACCTGCAGGCAACAGGAAGTGGCACATGATACAGTAACCTATTGTAACTTAGGCATACAATGTCCAACAGGCCCCAAACTTCACACGTTTGATAAAAGTCCCGGCCTTAAGACATCTACGTGGTAATATTCAGTTACAATTATAGCGCCACCTGCAGGCAACAGGAAGTGGCATGTTTTACACTGTGATTAACTACTCCTAGAGATTTAAACAAATCAACATCATATTTGGACAGTATAAACTTAAGGTCTTTGTGATGATGCATTGACAAGATCTTGACGTTTCGTTGAAGGGCGTGTCCGTGGCGGCCTGACAAAATGTAATGTTTTACCATGATACAGGAAGCTATTGTAACTCAGGCATACAACGTCTAACAGGCCTCACACGTCACATGATTAATAAGAGTCCTGGCCTGAGTCCTCTATGTCAGTATTCACTTATAGTCATAACGCCACCAGCTGGCAACAGGAAATATGGCACCTATAAATGACAAAATCCTTCTATAAATCACCTGCATTAATCTTCATTGCCTACCATTCACTGTTTTCCTAAAGCGATCGGGTGGCGGTGGAATTGCTACGAGGGCCTGATCATCACTGCTTGCAGTTTTAATTATGGCTTATGTCTCTGCTTCAATGTATATGCTATTTGCATTCACCTTCACAATACACGAGTGATAAACAGCCCTCGACATCATGCCGTACAACGTACTGACCTACACGCCACAGAATTTCTACCGCATCGCCCCGAGTGAGGATTTCAGAAGGTCTACTTGTACCAATTCATATCACGCTGGACTGGCAGGAACAACTACAACACGAAATCTCACTGATTCCAGAGGAAAAATCATTTCACACGCCTTGAGTTCTGTTCTGTTATTCATAGGCGAGGGACTGCCTGCTGTCTTTAAATAAGCCAGAGGTTGTAATTGCTTTAAAATGTTAATAAGCGTCTGTTTCATCTAATGCAGAAGGCTGTCGCTTTCCCTCTGAGCTCTTCCTACAGCCTCAGCTGGAGACAGCCGCTCTTGTCTTCTTCCAACACTCCACTTCAAACCTTTGAACTGCCGAGACAAACATCTCAACCGCTGGCATACGAGGCACCGCGGGGGCCGTGAAGGGGGGCCCGACCCTGTGGTAATGTTATTAGATTATGGCCTATATCAGCGATTTTCCCCAGCATCAAAGCGGCAAACACACAGAGCTTTTACACAAATGCGTTGACACAATTGCAGGAAAAGGGTGCGTCACACGCTTGAACGTTGCTGAATTATTGATTTGCACGCAAGGACACGGCTATTGAGCGGTGACGGTAATCTAATTGGTTTGGTGATCTGTCATCGAGTCCTGCATGAGTTGGAGATCTGGAGGTCTTACCCTCTATGAGCTGAGACAACTGCGATCCTGAAGTTATCTCCGCCGCTTCGCTCTTTCTCCCTCCTTTCCTGTAACGGATCTTATAGCCGATGATGTCACCGTTCTGAGCATCCGCGGCGGGAGGGTTCCATCGCACCATGATGCTCTACAGGTAAACACATTAACAGAAACAGGAAATAAACAACAGAACATTTGAACAGGCCTAAACTAGACAAGGAGTCTACATGATTGAAATCAAACTGTATCAATATCAAACAAGTAACCCCATCAGAGGAAAATTAGCACTGCTATTAACTCCCCACCTTCTCTGAGCACCTAGCCGCAGAGTCACCATAGAAACAAGCATCAGTGTGGGAATCTAACCTAAGTCACTGTCTCCCAGAGGCATCCATTAGAGAATGTGATCATCTTCCACATAAAGCATATACAAGTTTATGAGTCCTACAGCAGAGGCTGGCCTGCGCCGAACCCATGAATAATAGATAAAGGTGTGAGTGTAGAGGAGCCTGCGGGACGACGGTTCAGGATGGAAGAGGCTAGCTGCAGGGCCTGCACTGCCTGCTGGGATAATGAAGGCAGCGAGAGGGGCCGCCCAGCGTGGGTGGGGAATTAATTATCAATGTCCACAGTTGCCGTGTTCACGGGCCATGAGGGAATAAAGCAAATTAAATTTGCACCAAGTATGCAATTACTGTATTTCAATTTTTCTCCCAATTCTAATTTATTTCACTAACCGTTGGTTGTTGTTTCTTGTTTTAATTGACTTATGGTTCACAGGGGAACACAATGTTACCAGAGGGGCCCTTAAATAACTGACTGTGTTCATTACACACACCCAGAATGTTGCGTAGCACCCCAGGACCACCCAACAGGGGCACTGACACAGTCGAAAGAGGAACCTCTAATTAACCATCTAGTCCTGCAATATACAACACTGACAAAAGCATCTGCATTATTATTCAGTGTTAATCGCTCAGCCATAAAACTCATTACAGGCATGAATGTGTAAGGGTGTGTGTTTGACTCTACTAATGTATCATACTACTGTAAACTACCATTTGCACACTTGTCTGTAAAAAAACAAAACAATGCTAGGGCGCTGGGTGTGGTTTCGGTGCACTGTTATGCAGTTGCTATGGTGTTAGATGCTAAGATGTTCTGAGTGGTTGTCAGGGCATTGCTATAATTTGAGTGGTTGTCAGGGCATTGCTATAATATGTATGGTTGTCAGGGCATTGCTATTAGGTTGCTATGGTGTTTTGGGCGGTTGTTAATGCATTGCTATAAAATGTTTGGCTGTCAGGGCACTGTATGTTATAATATGGATGGTTGTCAGGGCATTGCTATGTGGTTGCTAAGGTTGTCTGTGTGGTCGTCAGGGCATTGCTATTAGGTTGTTATTGTGTTCTGGGTGGTTATCAGGGCGTTGCCATAATACAGTAAGTGTGGTTGTAGGGGCATTGCTATATGGTTGATAGGCTGTTCTGAGTGGTTGTCAAAGCATTACTATAATATGTGGTTAGTAGGGTGTTCAACATTGTCAGGGCATTGCTACACGATTGCTAGGGTGTTCTGTAAAAACTTCCGCTTTTAACAAAATGCATATCTGCAGCATAAAAACTACACACATACTGTACAAGTATACGATCTAGGATTTGTTCAATTTTCTAACCCTAAGATTGAAAGTGCTATATCACACTCTTACAGTCCAGCAGTAAAGATGCTCGTATTGTACTAGAAACATAAACAGACTCATGAATAATAATAATAAGCACTGGAGAGAGACTCACAGTCCCTGGCAGCTAGACAAATATAAATTGTATGGGTACAGAGCGTGAGGAAGAGGGGGAAGTGAAAGCAGAGAAAGAATGATTGGGGAAGTGAAGCTTTGTGACAGCGTTCCAGCAGTCCACAGATGTGCTGCTCTGAGCAGTTAACATCACAACAACAGATGAGGGGCTGAATCAGACCTGCTGTACACTATACAGCACACAGCTGCCACAACACAGGAAAAACCAAACACACTAACCTTAGAGTTGAGCACCTCCACGCTCAGGTTCTGTGGAGGGGCACCAGGGACTGAGGAGAGGGGAGAGAGTCTGTCAGTACACAGTTTTAATGTTTTCATTCATTTATATCTGTAGCAACTGCAAGAAAATATATCATGCAAAGCTGCTTTACTTCAATAGTAAACGAGCTCTTGCATTTCTATATATATTTTATTACATTTCACTATTTTAAAAATGCAAATGAGTTCATTTTAGTTACATGTTCTATACGTTTTTAATTTACCCATAAAAATGAATATGTTGTGATGCCTGCAACAATGTCAATGTGAGAAAAGCTGACTTCAGATATCAACATCAGATAAAGTGTAGGAGAAGTGTAGGTACCATCAGAGTAGGTCCGTACTAATACGTCTTCAGTAGAGACCCCAGGACCGTGTTTGTTATAAGCCACGACTCTGAAACTGTACTCCGTGAACTTCTTCAGCCCAGTCATGGTGTAGGATAATGCATTCACCTCCACATCCTGACAGTCATAAGAGAAGCTTTAAACGGCTGTACTGCATCACACATATATGTATCACAAATTTACACTTACATTAGATATGCAACAATATACCAAGTTAGATATTACAAATAACAGATCATTACTGTATGCTACGACCAATATATTGGCGATATCCAAATTCAAAATGTCCAAAAAAAGTCATCAGGCTGCCTTAAAATCTTTAGTTCATTCAAAAAAAATGAATTTCATGCACACTCGTTATGTTAACTAATATTTTTAAGTTGCATTAATTCAAAATTTTAAGGCAGGATACTTATTTGTCATGAACCAACATTTATTTTTTACAGTGTAGGATAAACTCTTTCATATGAACTTTTAGGTTATATATACACTGTATGTATATATATATATATATATATATATATATATATATATATATATATATATATATATATATATATACACACACACACACACACACACACATACAAATACAAAGCTGGAAGTCAGGTGTTACCTGTTCAATGCCCACACCCTTCTCCAAATAGTAAACTTTATAATTTTGGATCTCTCCGTTGCCTGTGAGAGGCACGTCCCAGCTGAGGCTCACTATAGTGGGGGACGTCACCACTGCCTGCAGATTGGGAGCAGGTCCAGGCACCTGGACTATAGTACAGAATATACAGAAAAAGATCAGTTAGAAATGTCTTGTTTTCATGACAAAGAAAACAAGAGAGTGGAAAATTATCTTCAATTTCTCCAAATTACCTGAAAAGACTTTCACTGTGGTACAGCTTGTGGTTAAAATGCATATGCTTTGAAACCCAGAGCAATTAATGGGTTTATAAATGTCTTGTGTATGAAATCCTATACTTAATATATTGTTAGAACCATATGTTCCATCTTTTTATGCTTTGGTAATACTGTTTGTAAAACAGTCATGCATACAAAGCACTTAGTAGAGCTAAAATACCTGAGAATGAGAAATTGATGCTTTGGCAGTAATGTACTGTATGTAAACAGTCATGCCAATCAAGCGTTTTTCAACAGAACTGAATAGAGAAAAATCAGTTCTCAGCTGAGCGTATGACAGTGACGTGCATCTTCTGACACCTCTGGCAGAAACCACCAGTACACCCCCCCAGCTCACACGACAGGATTAATTTCATTTCATTTGCTCAGCCGAGCGGGGAGAATGGAAATGAGATGCTATGTTGCTTAACTTTTGTTTACTTGCTAGGGTCATGAATCATTACATTCAATTATAAGCTCTGATGAGTGTCTGTTAAATCCCTTGTTTTCCCGCAGAGATGCTTCAGGACGTGCCATGTAGGGCCAATCTGAACTGAACTCTACATGAAATAAAATATGAGCTTATTTAAAAACCAGGGACATACAATTACTGGCTGGTTTATAATAGTCATTTCACCTCTACCACAAAAGACCTACAATCTCATCTCATAAAACTCAATCCAAGACATATTATTTATTCAGAAGCGACATAAAAATTCAGATTTGAAACAGAAACATGCATTTAAAGAATTATATTTATTGAAACGTGCTGTGTCGTGCAAGAAATGTTTATATCAGTTTGATGTCGGCCCTTAAAATGTATAGTTTATCCTTTCGTTTCGAACTACTCGAAACTATTCCTGTCATGTTACAGTTTTAATTTAAACTGTCAATTTAATGCCTTACGTGACTCATGTAGCAAACTTTGATCAAAGTTCCTGGCGTGATCTCAGAATGTGTGATAAATAAAGCCACTTTATCTCACTTACACAGACATGCGTTCTCTCCAACATCAACGGCTGCTCGGATTCTAAAGTCTTACCGGATTGGATCGGGCGCCTACACTGGATTTACCACACTGCTGTAAGTATGTGTGTGTGGGTTTGTGTTGCGATTCATTCATAACGTGTACGCCATGAGTGTGCGTGAGCCTCGGAGCCTGATCTCCACGCAGCAGGATCCCCGGGTGTGCCAGGATCCCGCTAACACACATTATAAAGTGCTTACTGCAGCCAGAGCCAAGGACGCACAGAGGAGCAAGTCTGACCCAGAAACAGCCTCTCCTGTGCTGCGTCTGGACTGATAATGTTTCACATTGATGGAGTCGGGCCATGCACCTTCAGCGCTCGCTTAAAACCCAGTGGGTGTTAACTTGTGCTTACCTCTATAATGTGATTTTAAACTGACATCGAGGTATTAGATATGTTTTGGAAAAGTACATAAACACAAACACTTGGCACAATGCAGACTCAATGTTATGCATGGTTGTGCCCCGAAACGTGTCTGAATGCAATTTGTTATGCAAGGCAAGCATGTGTATTTTCAGTATAGCTGCAGTGTGACTCTACGGCCACTTTTCCTTTAGAACAAATACTATTGCCAAGTAAAAGCCATCTTCTATACATTATCTGGTTTACTTTGACCCCTATTCAAATATAGAGCAACTGTGAAAAATGCAATGTTATGGCTAAATTACAACAAAATTATTTGATGAAATCAAATTTGAATGCATTTTAAGTCGTTCTGACTGACACGAGAGTTGGAGGAACAGCAAGTGCAAATCTTACCCTCAGGTTGGGTGTCTACCCTCAGAGGTGCTGAGCTTTCTCCAGGTCCATTCGTGTTGTGGGCAACCACCCTGAAGCTGTACTTGGTCCCTGGCATGAGGTTCTGAATGGTGACCTGCATTTCACCCGGACGACTCGTGTTGACGGTCCTCTCCCTACACAAGGTCAGAGAAACAAACATGAGCTGCCGGCTTATTCATTCTTTCAAAGCTACTCTTGGTTATTTGGTTGTCAATAACAGCTGTTTGAAGTGTTCAGAGCACTATTCATCAACAGGATAAATTGGCTTCTTGGTAGGTGAATCTTACAAAAACAAATTTCACCCCAAAATAAAAAAACAAAAATACAGTGAAAATGAACTAAAGATGTTTTACATCAAGATCATTCTATGAGACCAATTACTTTTTCTCAATAATAATTCTCACAACAGCAGGTTCTCAACAGTATAATAATATTTATGGCAAAATAAATAAATATAAAATTAATAATAATAATATAAAATATTGCATTAAACTCTTTCTTAAAATGTTCTTCGTCTGCGTGTTTGGTTCCACAAAGAAATATTCACAGAACCTTCTGTTGCACAAAAAATGGTAACACTAAAATAAGGTTGTATTTGTAACATTAGTTAACACATGAACTAACAATAACCAATACTTTTTATTAATATACATATAATGGTATAACATTTACATTAACATTAACAAAGACTTAAATTCTGAAAAACTATATTGTTCGATAATGTTAGCTAATGAATTTACTAATGCTAACAAATACAACATTGTAAAGTATTAACTAAAAAGGTTTTTCAGACCAAAAAATGGTCTTTAAAATAATTAACAGTCCTAAAAATAGTTATATATGACATAAATGTCCTGCCTGTTGGTTCCCTCTAGGCCGTAGTAAACGGAGTAGGTGACATCATCTCCATGTGGCTCGGCCGGAAGGCGCCAGGTCAGCTTGATGAAGCGGGTGGAGACCAGGGAGGCCACGACATCGCGGGGGGCGGAGGGCGTGGGGCCAGTGCTGCTTCCGGAGCCTGGCATTAGATGGTCAGTAGTGGAACGGGTCAGTGAGGTGGGAGGGGATGTGGGGATGGCTACATCTTTAAGTGCAGACAGTGGGGTGGTGTGAGTGAAACAGAAATAAAGAGTGCAGGGAGTGACAGAAAGAAAACCAAGGAAGACAGAACAGAGGGAACACATAAAGAAAAACAAAAACATAATACAATGGCATTCATGAGGAAGAAATCAACACAAGATCAACAAAATAATCAAAGAAAAATGAGAAATGTTGACCGACAGGCAAGATTGTCACTGGAGAAAAAAAACAACTGAAGTGGAAAAAAATGAATCACAAAATACTGATGGAAAGCTGAAGGACACAGGGCATATTTTAAGTCATAGGAAAAGTTCACCCAAAAATGAATGGGCATTTTTAAACTCTCACCACATATGATGTTTTTTTTGTCCATTTGAAGTTTGACAGACTCAAACCACAATATGCTTTTAATTGTATAGAAAGAAACAGCTCTGAGATCCTTCAAACAACATGATGACTAAGTGATGAATTTTCATTTTTGTGTGAACTCTTCCTTACACATGGGGAAAAATCCAAGCCGATCTAAAGAACAATGAGGCATGGAAGCCATCCGTTTAAATGACTACCATGCGTCCAGAAAACCTGTGTTTCATGGTCACCACACAGATATGTGAAATATTTCATGCTAAGGCCTTTGTGGTTAAATCTAAATATGTCTAACTCTTGTTTACACACAAAGGAGTTAAATCTGAGAGAGAAAAAACCTCATGAGTCATGACTAAGTGCATTTAAGTTTTGCTTATGGCAACCGAGCAACTTACACACAAATCAAACAAAGACGTATCTGTGGAATGGCTGAACATCAACCAAATGCATTTATCAGATGTACTTGGCCATTTAAATGAGATTATCATTTGAGATATATGAGAAAATTTTCACTCCATGCCAGCCAAGAGCGCTGAACAACAATCAACATAAAGCACCATCATCATCATCAACAAACGCATGCACAATAAAATACCCCACAAAGGTCTCTTTGATATCTCAATCGTTTCTCCCACACAAGATTAAATGGAGAGCAAATGGAGACTCGGATCATACTCCAGAGAAACAGAAGTGTCATCTCTAGAACACCTGAAGACAATGTCACAAACTGTACTCAGATTTTTCAATGTACCAAGATCTATGATAACAAGTCTAAGACTTCATTATGAACTCAGACAAACAATAAAAGACAAATAAGACAAAGTATACTATAATAAAACAGAATATATATTACACTACAGTATAAGAGAGAGAATAATAATTTTAAGACCATGCAACACATTTCTTCTACATTATCTATTGATCTCTATTCTATTCTACAAATCTCTATTGGTGTGTGTGGTTCACTTAACCCAATTTTGTCTTTAAAGACATCACATTGTAAACAGCCTCTGTATGTAATCTCAATGCTTTCGGGCCAAAAACCGCACATTCACAAAGGTATCCGTGAAAGGCAGTAATGTCTTTACAGCATGTATTTGTGTCAATTTTCACAGAGAGGATTGTAAAAGCGCTCAGTAATGTTCACATCCCACATCCAAGCATTTTCAAACAACTTCTATAAAAGTCAAGCATCACACTTTTGTGGTGGATTGTGGGATTGATGGCGACGCTCTCTAAAAAGCATCAGGTTGGATCCTAAGCAGCTGAAAAGGAATGTATAGGCTTCTCTCGATGCTTTACACGTGCGCATTTGGCAGACATATCTATCCAAAGTGACACAAACAATGCATTCAAAATATTTTTTTCATCAGTATGTGTTCTCTGATTAAACCCACGCCCTTAATAAACCTTAATAGAATAAAAATCCATCTGGGATATGCAACCATCTTAAGCCGCCAGTTAACCAAGGGTTAAAAGGTACCATGTAATGGTGTTAGAGGATAGAAACCGGGATGTACGATGTTAAAATGTGCTGTTTAAATGACTTAATGATTCACAGTAATCTAAAAACTGCCTTCAGCTCAGAACAGCCATTGGGAGAAGAGGCTGATAATGCAGAACTGTGGAAAATGCAATATTAGCAGCGCTCATTAGCTTATAGCTTTCTCCTAAATGACATGATCCATTTGAAACAGCAAATTAAACAGTTGTAGCAATTACACTTTTCCCACAAAGACGAGTCATCAATGTTCATCTGTCTAGCCGCAGGGAAAAAAATATTAATTCATCATTTTTCTTAGGTTCACGTTTGTGTGGCACGTGACATTCGGTAGTTATTTTATCTCCCTCTGGCTATCTGAACATGTGTTACAACAAAGCGGTTTATAGTAAGACAACTCACTCAGCATCCATCTTTAGAGATGTTTTTGGAATAGTTTCTACACTGATGCAGTTTGCAATACGTTAATGTTTAAAGGTGTGTGAAATGGCGAGGAACGGTACATTCGGCTTATGATTCAATACAAAACACAATACCTTGTTCACAATGTGATAGTAGCACAATATTTTGGAAAAAAAAACAGAAATTCAAACAGATTTTTGTTAAAGATTAAAAAATATTTTATGTTTATAAAATATAGGATTTCACTTACCCTTCTGTATACAAATTAATATAAATTTAATACGTCTGCCAGTGAAAAGCAAAACTGAATTTGAACAAAAAATTTACATTTAGAAAATAAAAAGTTCATTTTTAAGGTTAAAAGCAGTAAAAACATACCATAAAAAACCCTAAAAAAAATGTATTGGCAGCTTAACCAATAGGGTAAAGGATAGCAAAACACAATAGAAGATATTTTGAAGAAGGTAAGTAACCAAAAATTATCTTCTATTGCAGGACACAAAACTAATGCAACTAAGTCAATAGGCACCAACGGTTTTCACTTACCAACATTCTTAAAAATATCTTTTGTATTCTGCTGAATTTTTCATTTTGGATTTTAAGAAGACATAATAACAAAAACATACTGTATTGTATTTTTTTGTATTTTGTATCGCAATAGATCATGCCAGAATAAATCGTTACACCTCTAGTTTGTTAGCTGGGATAACATCAAGACCCTCATCCACAGCCATCAGTGTTGTGCAGCGGTTAGCGGTAAAAGATAAATACCGCTTCTATTCATAGCAGACAGTGGCAGCTTATTTATCACACACACTGAGGCAGGCAAAAAGGTCACACACCTTTAGTGCAATTTGGTGTTATTAAAGTCTAACCTCTATTGTTCGACTCTACTTTTGCTGTAAATTGATGTAATTATGTGATTCTGCGTATTTACGAGGTAGTTTCTGTTCAAATTGAAAGGCTGCTCAAAGCAATGGCCATTTTATAAGTAGGTCACCAGAAATCACTACCTAATATGCTAAATAAGTAACCGTGTGACATGAGGACATGGAAAAATGTAAACAGAAGAAAAACGGCCTCATGTGCTCCATGTGTCGCAGTCTAAAAGAGGAACCGCATCACGTTGCTAATGACCACTTGGAAATTTCTCGCTTTCATCTTACAGAAATGGGTGGGAGATGTGAGATACAGTTATAGCTACACACCTAAAGAACCATGAGACTCCATCTTTTAACATTAAAGCTCGTGCCCCACAGCTATTGACCCGAGCAGCACATGCTATTATCGTGAAGGGGTCTTGAAGGGACTGAGGACATTATTATATTGTATGGGGATGTAAAAACTAGAGTTCTCTGTACGGTTCATGTTCTTCACCTTTATTTGTGCGATAACATCAAACAGGATTGATTCTGACAGCTGCTGATACAATACGTGTGCAGATCTTGAACTACAGACACAAGCTAAAAGCCCCAATGAGATCTCTAAATCTTGTTCTCTTTCTGTACATTTTATAAAGCTGTCTGCTGTGATATTTTAACTTTGTTCTGTAAAAATGGACACAAGCTGGACACAATGAAAAAGAAAAAAAAACTAAATAAAATGCCAAATATGTTTCTCTAACTCATACAGAACAAGCATTTGTTATCAGGTATCTTGTTATACGTCAGCACAGAGGACGCTTGAGAAATTTAATCATAAAACAAATATGTATCTTCAGTCACATAAATCACAAAGCAACAGTCACCAGGATATTGAAGAACACCTAACAGTAATATCTGAAAACAATACAAGAAAATGGAAATCTTCCCAACAGAATGGGAGATTAAAAGACCAATAAACAACAACAACAAAAAATCACACTTGTCTGGACACCATAGAGCACAGAAATACAATACATTTTTGTATGAAGAGAATTGTATGAAATATTTTTCTTTTTTTACATTGTGTCTATTTGAAAAAGTCATGTCACATTTGTATTAATTGTTTTTTTCAACCAATGAGGTTGTGAGGAGAGACTATATGCATTGTGAATACTAAAAATGATTCGCCTTTGCCAATTTGGTTAGAAATGAGATTCAATAGATCTAAAGAAAAAGAAGCATATATTCATACACACCAAATACATGACAGATTTTGTTTTGTGTGCGTTTTCTTCATTCAGATCTGGCCTGCAGCGATGTTGCACTAGATTTAAAGCGTGCTCTATTGCAGCTTTGACAGCAGTCTATCTCTTCAAAGCAAACATCATGAATATGAGAAGATGATGATGGATTAAAGGGCATCATCACCCCCGGTGAGATTAAACAGGTCCCTCACGTGATGAAGAGTAAGTAGTTCGCTCCCGAGACGTCTTGCTTCTATAGTCTGGGAGATAAAAGTGGGAACAGCAGGGCGCTTCCAGGGGGAGTCACGGGCACCTCGGTGGGACGTACCGGCCTGAACGCCAGTGCAGGATTATGGGTCACAGCGTGAGGCTGGCAGGGGACTTCCTCTGCGTTTGCCGGGAAAGCAAAGGCCCATCTGCCATGTCATTACTGCACGACTGTACCCCGCCCTCTCTGCCCATCTCTACAGCCCTCTGGGTCATACCCCTCTCCACCTGCTTGCCTGTCTGTCTGTCAAATCTTAGCACGAGGCAACAAGATCTTACTCATATGCAGCTAAATGACCATCTGTAGTTACTCTGGGCTACACATCGTTCCTCTGAAATGCACAAAGTCCCTTAGAGCTACACAATGTCCCTTTGAAATTCAAAATGTTCCTTTAAGCCACACAAATTTCCTCTGAGCTACACAACACTTCTATAAGCTACACAACGTTCCTCTGAAATACATAGCGCTCCTCTACACTAACAACGCTCCTCTGAGATACACAACATTTCTCCGAGCTACACAATGGTCCTCTGAGATACACATTGTTCCCCAAAACTACACAATGTTCCTCTGAGATAAACAATGCTCCTCAGTCTAAACTACACAACACTCCTCTGGGCTACTCTAGGCTACACAAATGTTCCTCTGAGCTACAACGACTTCAGGTTACACTTTATATTAAGGTGTCCGCGTTACAGTGTACTTATACATTTAAGTACTCAGTAATAATAATCAGTCAACTGGCAGTTAGTCAATTGTGTAACTTGTTGTGTACTGTAAATGCAACAGCAGGCATGTGTCTACTGTATGGCTGAAACACAGACGTTTATTACACGACTATTGAGTCAGCACTTTCATTGCCAAAGGAGAAAATACCTCAGATGTCAGAACAACAATTTCAAAACATCTTCATATTTGCTTTTACCCAAACAGCACACAACAAAACCAAGCAGGTGCAACTAAACACAGCAAACTGAGAAGCTTGTTGTTTTAAAACCTATAGCACTGCCTCCCTTCACTAGAGTATACTATATATAACATCATCCATAACATCTGACGTCAATATTCTTATCACTGAATCATGATTCTTGTAAACAGAGCATAGATGTTAGAGAGCAGCCTTAAGGCTCCTTCTGTGGTCATAAATAAGTGAAGCATATTTGCTTGTGTGTGTCTGCCACACGGGTCTAGTTAAAGTGTCATATGAACAGTGAAAGGTCTCGGTGGACACATGCTCTTTATATTTTATGTCTCCACCGATTCCTGAACAGAGACATAAACACACGTACAGCCCACTACAGGCTCACTGCTTTATCATTCTGTCCACCTTTATACACACCAAACCTTCATCCATCATTTTACTCGACTCAGACATGGTACATTTTTTGAGTGATTTATTTAAATATATCTGCAATGACTGCTTCAAAAAAAAAACATTACACGAGACTACATGAGTCAGAGCCGTTGCAGATGTAATTCTGCATGACCTGTTTATCACATTTCATTGAATTTAGACCGCAAAGACTCTTATTTCTTTTCTGGTGGTGCTGTAGATAAATGCTGCAGGAACAGCGAGTGGTGCTCAGCTCAAATAGGCTGCAGCTTTTCTCTATTCCATCAAGTGTTCACACTGTTGGAGTGGCTGCTACATACCACAACCTACAGATTATCCCGCAGTAACAGCACCTCTGTCTAGAATCAGATGCTGGGAAATGGGTTTGTGGAATGCATGTGCCGTACGTGATCTTTGGAAGAGGAGGAAAGCAACAGAAATGAAAACAAGAAACAGAATGTGTCTTCTAGCTGCTAGGAATTCTTGGACATTGCCTGGAAAAATATGCATTCGAATGCAAACAGGAAAATAATTGAAAAATCTTATACTGGAGGATAACATGGAGGCATTAGGTCACAGCCACAACAGGTCAGTGTCTACAAGGATTCAAATCAATGGATTTGTTCATTTCGATACAATTTTCAAAGGCTATACAATTTTATAAACTGACTGAATGTTTACTTTCCAGCATGGATGACTATGAATATGAATATATTTTTGCAAATGAACAAACTAGATTATCAAGTACAGGTCTCTGCCGAACATGGAAGATGCTTTTCCAAACTAGGACAGGGGTTTATCTATTGTTTAATCAAAAAAGACAAGTAACAATAACCCAAAATAATACTGGCTATACATACTTTTAAATTGCTAGCTAATGTCATTTCTTTAGATTGTTATCAGAAATAATCTACAGAGACACGATTCTTTGCGGATGTGTACCGGAAGTTAAGTTTGGACCACAAAAACGTGCATGTGCAGTAACGTTTGTTTATGTTCTTGCTTTGAAACTATCTATAGGTCCAAGTATAACCAGCCAAATCGACTATAAAATATAAAACTGTGTGGTAGTGAACATGACTTTCTCTGCCTTGTTTCCCTTCATTTCCCTAAATAATGTCACTCCTCATTTGACTGCGCTGTTGCTTTCTTAAGATCAGCAATACATCTGCATGAAAATTTCTGCAATTACAGTTGTGCCTCAGGTAGTTACAATCCATCAAGTCTAGACCATTAGGGAAAAAAACAATAACATTGTAGCTATGAAGAAAACACAACATGAGGACAAAGGAAGCACATGTTCCATAAACCACATCACAAACTTCCTGTCTGTAACTTAATAAGCTCAGCAATCAGCTCTAACAATAAGTGAAGATAAGCAACCGTTTCTCAATTCACCATGTGCTCATCCAGATGGCAGCGACAACCGAGGCTTCTCCAATCACACCTGACTAGCAGCTTTAACCAGAACAGGCTGAGACGTCTGCCAAAGAAAGTATTTGCAGGACCATTTGGTGTTAGACGAACAGAAATACAGCAAAGCCCCGCAGATGATTTTAAAAGAGATTTCACATGCTATCAGATTTAGCATAATTATGAGTTGCAGACTTGGAAGTTGCACATGAACACCCCCTCAAATCATAATTATTACTTGGAACGCCTGATATCATTTTAATAACCTAGTGGGAATGACACATATTTTTTAATATGGTGAAGATAGTTTCAGTTTTTGAAGTCATATCCATTTCTACAGTCATAAACACTTTTTTTTTTAACTCCAACACCCCATCACATCCTACTCAACACATCCTCCGGTGTGATGCCACTTCTCACTTTTGTTCTTTTTCTGGGATCACAGGAATCTTATAGGATTCTCAAAATTTGTCCTGGTCAATCTCAGCCCTACCAGCCAACAGGGCAGCAAATCTATACCAAACCTATACGGACCTAGACACCGACTTGATCATAAAACCATCATGTGAAAGCATCAGAATTAGATTTTAGCTGGATTTTTCCACAGGGTTCAAGAGAATATATTTCAGTGAAAAACATGTTAAACTATTTTGATTGTAAAAAAAGCATTCTGCTCTGCGAGACGTACCTGGATCCAAAATAATGAGCTGAGCACCAGACTGCGCATTTCCTACATCATTCTCTGCTAAACACTGATAGAAACCTTCATCTGATCTGACCAGCCCCAACACCTGCAGGTTCTGCTCCTTCTGCGAAGAGATAAACATGAGGAGGTCATTTTAAACATCGTTCACTTGAACACCTGCATGTCTGTATGAAGCACTTGAGCAAGCGAACAACTTACAATGATCTTGAAATAGTCGCTGGGAATGACGGCATCTCCGTTCTTTACCCATTTGATGGTGGGAGCGGGAGAGCCGCTGACCTCACATTCAAAGGTGACGTCCGTGGCTTCGTGAGCGTATATGTTGATGGGTTTCTTCAGGAACTGTGGGGGAGCTAACATGAGAAGTACAAAACGATGAAAATAATTTGTAAATTTACATTTTACATTTACATCCAAATCTTTAAAATACCTGGATTACAATAAACATGAGATGCAGTTTAATAATATCTAATGACATCAGTATGCTGATTAAGATGATGTTGATAAGGTCAAGAAAATGTAATATTTGTTGCTCAGATTTTGTTGCTCCTTTAAAATCGATTAATACATGAAAAATTGTGAAGGCCATGGGAGTCAGATAAATGTATAACTCTTGAATTTAGTCTCATGTCGTTCAAACCTTTTTCGAACCAAAACATTTTAAGTGTTGTGTTATATAGGAAGTGCATTTTTGCATTAACCAACCCTTTAAAAATGTAAACTACACTATGGCACTACACATTTATCCTAAATTTACAATGCATCCTTAACCTACAACCACAGTGCAAAACTGGTCCATTGCCAAACAAGACCCATTGTAAAGACAAACTGACAGAGGTAAGATGATGAATGTCTGTTACTATGTCCTCCTGTGGTTTGCTGAGGTCTGCACACACAACCTGCTGAACAACACTTGTCACACACTGTTGGGTTCCTGCTCACACCAGCTTCACATGGGACAGATGGATCACGGTTGCTCAGTAAATCTCAAACAATATGCTACACCTAAAACCCCAGTGACACACTGTGTGTGTGCGTGAGTGTGAACTTACACACTTCTTTTGTACTGTATGTGGTCCACATCAACATCAGTGATGAAAAACATTTTTATGCCCCTACTGTGGTGTATTTCTGTGCGAAACCGAATACCAAGAGGAAAACGTTAGGCTAAACTTGATCTTATCCATTGATCGTTGCTTATACATTTCTCACTACACATTCTACAGGAATGAAAACCATCTGAAATGAGCACACAGGTCTTCTCGCTGCTTTTACAGAGCATGTCTCAGGTTTCCTGCTGTTCCAGACAATGTCAAACCTCCACACATACTGTTGATTCTGTTCTTTCACCTGCATTTTAGAACAGGATGAGAAACAGCCGCCTACAAGCTGATCCCTTCTGTTCTGTGTAGCACAGAAAAAATGCATATGAAAGTTTAATAGGATTCTGGGTTTCTTACCTATAACAAAAGCCACAGAGATCAGACACTAGCAAATCAGTTTGACCCTCATACACTAACACACTTTACTGGATTATTTACACGTTATGCATGCACAACTTCAATACATGCATAATTGTGTTTGTGCATGGCTGGATGACATTTAAAGAGAAAAACCTAAAGAAACGGTAGCGAGAAAGGACGTGACAATCATAGACCACTATTCCAAAAGGTTTAAAAGCAAAAATGTCATATATCGTTTAAAGCACTTAGATACATAAATTATTCAGTAAAGTTCGTTTCCATTAGAGCTGTGAAGTCTTATAAAATGTCTTAAGCAAGAACTACTAAAGACAAATTTTGCATTATATATTAACTCAGTATTAAAGATTTTTAATCCATTGTAACTTGTTAGCTAACATCGTGTTGCATTGTGTTTAGCTATTTTAATGTTTAGGTCTACACAACAACATGTAACATTAATGTATGTGTGTGCATTTATGTGTATAACTATGGTTGTAGATGCACAGTAAACTTGAATGTTTCAGTCTGGTGTACAATCTTATAGCAAAGCATAGGAATAGATGCTAATGAGGCATCCATGTGTATATATATATATATAAATATATATATATATATGATTTGTCCCATCTGTCAGCTAGGGATTCTGATATGCTCCTGTACTAGCGCTCCAAGACAAACAGCCCACTCAGTCCCTTTAGTTTCTTTCATCTCATCGTCACACTGTAGTATCAATTCCCAGCAGATGGACAGATGACCAAAGCTCATTACACACCACATATCTGCATGAAATCTACAGTTGGGAAACAAAGTTCAGGTTGTGTTCTATTCATTGCGATTTCACGGCAGTCTGAACCACCTTACATCCTCTTCATCCTCACACAATCACATCTCATGCTTTCTGAAGAGCGGCGGCTCTTCTACGTCAGTCCCAACCGAATCCTCAACCCGTTTCTGTAAACGTGTTTCACGCACCAGAGCTTGGAAATAAATGACTGAATATAATGTCATCAAGATTATGCAATGCTTCCTCTGAACGAGCAGTTTTTATTATGACACCAAAATCACTTTAACGTCAACATGGAACTGTGTGTTGAAAGAGATATTTAACAAAATAAACAAATGTGGGTTGGCACTAGTCTTTTCAGAGGTGGTGAAGGTAATTACCGTGTTTACATCAAAGAAACAAAACACGCTTCGCATGTAATAACTTGAAATAAGCAAACTCCGCACACCAGAACCTGTAATGTGTATTAGGAAGCAACTTACTGTCAGGTCTTTAAGCATTAAGACTTTATTTTACCTTTCATTGTGAGCTCAGCCTGGGATTCGATGGATGCATTGACGTTGTCCGCCTGGCAAGTGTATATGCCAGCATCTTCCTTTGTCAAGTTGAAGATCTGCAGACTTCCCCCACCCAGCTGCTCAAAGCGGCCCTTCCTGTGCAGAAAAGAAAAAGACACAGTCAATACCCTCTATACAGAAAATCAACAACAAATCTGTATCTCCTTACAGATAAGCTTCTATAGATAGCATCATAACCAAGGTTATGGTTGAACCAGTAAAGCTCAGAAAGAAGGTTGGTGGTTCAGTCCCCCACAAGGAGTCAAGAACTGTCACAAAAATATCCCTGGGTTGCTGAGGAAGGATTGACCCTGTAATAATGTACAGTAAGCCTCTTTTGATGAAAAGCATTCTGCACAGAAATGTACAAAAATATTTTTATATAATGGGAATCAGTAAATGGACGTGCTTAACCTTCAGAAAATGCTTTTTATCCACTTCAGCCGGGCAAACCAAATAAGATAACATAATAGTAGAATAGGTGGATAATTTGAAACTGACATGTTTAAGTACAGTATGAAACACAGATGCTTTCAATATTTTGTAGGAATAATAAAAAAATAAAACAACAATAAACAAACACAGAAAAAGCCACAATAGATAATAGAGCTGCTCACATAGAAGAGAGCAAGTAGTTTGAGCGCAAATATTAGCTTCCAATAAATTACAGATAAATATTCATTTGTTTTTTCTTATAATAATCTTGGAAACAGGTGTAAATAGACAAATACAGTCAACACTGACATAATGTTAATAATGAATTCAATGCTAGCAGCATCAGACTCATATTAGCTGTTATTAATTAGCCAATGTATTAAATAAACAAGAAAACATGCCCTTGGTCACAACTTAATAAATAACAGGCATTCCAATCCTGTGGAAAGTCTCCATCAGAGTAAAACTGCACTCTACCTCCATCATCACACCTACCTCATATCCCTGAGGAAAACCAGCAGGGCTCATAAAGGGGGTCTTTGTACTGCTAGGCTTAGAAACACTCAATGAAACACGCAAGTCGACTCGAGAGCTTTTCCACATTACAAACGTGCTTACGTTTTCAAGGGCCAGCCACAAAAATACAGCCATTAACGTAAAGGGATAGTTCACCCAAAAATGAAAATTCTGTCATCATTTTCTCACCCTCATGTCATTTCAAACCTGTATGGCTTTCAGTCTTCTGCAGAACACAAAAGAAGATATTTTGAAGAAAGTTAGTAACCGAACAGCAGCGGCACACATTTGTTTCTACTGTCAGTGCCAGTTAACAACATTCTTCAAAATATCTCTTTTTGTGTTCTGCAGAAAAGAAAGTACATGTTTTGGGCTAACTATCAATTGTGTGTAAGACATTGAGATAAGAGTGCTATAAGAAAAAGCTTACAAATGTCTTAAGAATTGTGCAATATTTAACTAGCCAGACTAAAGGCCTGTTAACATCAAAAACAATGATGATACTGATCAATATAAAAAGTTGTAAAAATAGTACATTTTTAGACATGGTATCAAATGGGAATATTTACACAACAACAAAGCAAGCAAATAAATATTAATGTTAGGTAAGTGTCTACCATTAAAAATGCATTACACAACGGACAGACGGCTGCATCAGAAAAAGCTTTCAATTAGCTGTGAATTCACTCATGCAGCTCTCAGCAAAACGTGCAGCCGTTACCAAAGCCACTGCGCGTGCACGTCAACCGCAGAGTCCCTAAACCTATATCCTCATTCAAGAACGCCGCTGCATTAGAAGTATCACGGTAGCAGTAATCCTTACAGACTACATGCAGAATTGCTCCAAATAACCCGGAAGTAATGTGCACCGGCTTATAATCGCAGGCAGGTTGGTGCTAAGGCTAGCGACGCATTCTCGATGTGCAGTTCTGAGGCCAAACTACTGGCATCCGTCAACAGTAATCCAACACCAAACTACCGGTGGCGCTGACCCAACCTGCCTCAGAACAGCCCGTCTGTGATTGATGCAGCCATAAGATACTATGAAGTGAGATGAAAGACTGCCTTGTCAACGGCTCCGAAGGTTCTGGCATGATCTCCACCCTTAACTGTTCAGCTCTACGGCTGTGACTCTAAACAGAGCAGCTACTGATGCTTTGCCAAGCATGAATACACGCCATTCGATGCCACCAGCAAGGGTTATGCTGGAAAATCCGGTTAAAACCAGCTGCTGGTAGTAGATGGTTGTACTTGGTTAACCCAAAACTACAAATTCTGTCAATTTATTCACCCTCGTGTCATTCGAATCCTGTATATGACGCTTTCTTTTGAAGAACACAAAAGAAGACATTTTGAGAAATGTTTTTGGTTTTGTGTCCATACAACTGAAGTCAATAGAATCCAATTGGGCACCAACATTCATCAAGAATTCTTACTTTACTGTTTCTAAATGTACACTTCAGATTATGATTTCCTGAATATTTATTAACTCCGACAGCACTGTGCATTTGGAGCACCAGCTAATACTGGATGACTTGCAAAGCAAATGAATGTGGGGAATTGCGATGTGCAGGTGTGTCTGTTTACACTGAATATCCTTCTCTGGAACGGGCTGTGTTGGGACCACATCGCATATTTAGAGACTTCAAAGTAGGAAAAACATTCCAAGTCAAAACCCATATGAGGTAATTTTCTGAATCCTGTGCTCTCCCAGCTGTGGTTTGTCTAATGTGATGCACGCTACACTTTTATAGAACGCAGCTTCAAATGAAACAGCCCAAAAGAGAGAGGAAAAAACACGTAAAAAAAAATCAATATGAAGAGCTGCATTCTTATAACAATTCAGAGTGCTTGTTTTTCCCAGCGGGATCGTCTTCATACCTTTCTTTATTTGTTTTGTCAGTGCTTCCAATGGTAAACCGATATTTTGATTAGCACATTACTATACAGCCCAAAGCCACAACCTGCGTAATATGCACAGACATTAGAGGTCTGAACGCACTGGCGGATGAGGCTGCATTTAGCTCTGGATGTGTCATTAGCTGCTGAGTGCAGGGAGAGGCCACAGTCATTTCTAAAGGGAAGAGACGAGAGGAAAAGAAACAGAGAGAGAAAGAGAGACAACCACAAAGTTCTTATCCTCCAGTGACCAAAAAACAGTTGCCTCACTTTCAGGCAAATGAACTTGGCTACATGAATGCAGTTCTGAATGCTCTGGACAAGGCAGTGATGTCACAAACCTTACAGACACCCAATAGACGGTTTTATCGGATGCACGCGCATGGCTTGAAGTTAACTTCCGGTCTGTGTTTGTTGAACGGCCTGGCTAGTGGTTAATAATATAATGATTTATATTTAATTTAATTTATATTATTGTTAATAATTGTATTAAATATACAATTTGTTTAATTTGATTGTATATTAATTCTATTAAATAAACAATTTGTTGAATGGGTCAAGTTACTTGAAATAAGTTTCAGTATTGACTGAATGTAAGTTTTTCTCTCACTTTGTCCACTGGCTTGAAATTGTTTCCATGCAACCATTCTGAATATGCTTTTCTGAAAAAGATACAGCCATATGTACAAACAGATGCCTTAAAACATTCAACTGATAGTCAGCTCACTAGGTTTTAAAACAAATCAAATACCCTAACCAAACAGCAACTTCCTGTCAAAATAGGCAACACATTAATAAACTGCAATTTGGACTTTATGCTGGCAGTCAAAAATCCAGCTATGCGAGACCATAAATGATATAACCGAGGGTCAAAACAGCCAAATCTCACACTCTCTCTTTTCTCAATATTTTTTACACAATTTTCTGCCCTCCCTCCCAGCAGCTCTTTGTGCCAGTCTTCACTATTTATTCTTCAATAAATCCAGCCTGTGGTTACATTCCCACTGAGAATCGAGAGCATCTCCAAGCCTGCCATTATCTCTCTCGGTTTCCTGCCCAGTGACTCATCAGCAGAGAGATTCTCAGCCTGAGAGATGGGCACACAGCTAGTGGCACAGAATCAGAGCAGTTGGTATGACTCCACGGTCAATAAAGCACTGTTTGGGTTTCGTCATTAGAAAAACACTTTTTCCCCAGATACACTCGTAAGGGTGCTGAGGAAGCGCCATCTGTGTTGACTGATGGACTGCTGTCTGTACTGTAGTGTGTGTGAGGAAAACCCTGGACCTGAAGACAGTACAAGGTCAGGGTATAAAAGAAAAAGTCACCGAAAATAGACCATAAATATGCTTTTTGGCCTACAGCAATAAACTATGTGCAGAAAATGTTAAAAGGATAGTTTACCCTAAAATTAAAACTCTTCATTAATTACTCACCCTCATGTTATTCCAAACCTGCATGACTTTCTTTCTTCTGCAAAACGAACGTCGGTAACCAAACAACATTGGCCCCCATTGACTTCCATAGTATGACATGAAACCACATTTCTCAAAATATCTTCTTGTGTGTTCCACTGAAGAAAGAGTTATGGAGGCACAGCAGTACCGGATAATATTTCAAGCCAAACTGAAACCTACATGACGCACGTGAGCATCTCAGCTCAAAGTGCCAAAGCACTTGTGGCAGCCGCTAAGCCACAGCTTCACTGTGATTTGTTCGGAGTCATCAGCACCCTTCCTCGAGCTGAGCATTACACACTTAGAGTGTCAGCGTTAATGCCAAAAGCATAAATGTTATATCACTGAAACAGCATTCATCTTGTTAATACGTATCCTGAACAAAAGGCTGCTGAAATTATAGGCCATTAACATTGATAAGCAACTCTGCCAATGGCCATATAACAATAATTTCACACATCCTTTATGGATTGCGAACGTAGTGATCGACCGCAAATTAGATTTTAAATGGGGTTCCAGAAAGCTGAACAAAAGGGAACAAGGGGACAGGATTAACGGTTTGCTAGATGATCAGTATTATGGTGTGTGTAAAAAAAGATTACAAAAGTATCCACCAGCTTTAGCCAATAAAAACGTCATGCTCTCGTACAGTTTCCAAAACCCTCTCCCAAGACGTGCATGCAAAAATGGTTCAGTCTTGACCATCCACCTAGCAACGCCATGGCAACACGGCAGAAATCTCATCCATTATTAAAGCAGCGATTTGTGGTCTTTGCTATGCATCTGGTAAGTTTCTAAAGAAAAAATGACATTTTAAAATATTCATATACACAACGTAGACTGAAGATAATTGCCACTTTGCTGTATCTGCCTCAGTGGATTTCTAAAGTACTGTTTGATAAAAAGGGCAAGAAACATTCTTTGTGTGACATTTAAATTGTGTCTTAAGTTCTTAAAAAAATGAAGTCACACTTTTCACAGACCCCAGTATTAAGAAACCCACATTCACTCCCATTCATCGCTATGGTCTCTTTCATCTAACTCTGCTCTCTCGTTCTGCCTCTCTGACTCGCTCAGTTACTGCGGTTAATCCCCACAGCGCAGCCGCTGTCAAGGGCCTTGAGGACATTACAGCTGTGCTAGCACACAAAACATTTTTTTTATACATTCAGATATGACAAAAAGGGCTTGAATGCCTAAATTCTATCACTGTCTGATAATAAAAACTGTACAGATACTTTACTTTACCATCCAAATTACTTACTGACAGTTCAAACCTCGCCTTCAAGAACAAAGGGAATGTGGGTAATTTTACTGGTACTTTTTTTAACAGTCAAGAAGAAAAGAAAGTGCATTTTGTGTAGGAATTACACTTAATAGACTCTTGTTCTCCAGGTAACTCGCAGTATCATCACAGTACATTTTCACAAGAGATGGTGGTACTATAACACAATGATTGTAGCAGATGTCAATACCAATGTATGTCAATTCTTTTCTTTTTTTATATCAGATTTTGACTACATGGATATCATTGCAAAAAAATCCCATTAACAATATCATTGCAATATCTAGCAAAATGTTTTTAAAATAAAATAAATGATGCTGTCATTCAAATTAATTGTTTTATTTTGTGTTTTCGCATCTTTTGGTCAACGAATCACTATCGAAAAAGAAATTTAGGAAGGCAGACAAGTTTGTAACTATTGTGGCTCTTAAGGCAAAATTTTAAACGGGTGCAGAATTATTTAAAATATCACAATGTGTGTCGAATTAGGAAAATTCTGTCATGAATTACTCACTCACTAGTTGTTTCAAACCTGTCTTTGTTTGGTTGAACACAGAGAAGATATTTGGACGAATGCTTGTAACTAGGGATGCACCGATACCATTTTTTAAAGAGTACCAATATTTTATTTCTGATACTCGCCGATACAGATCCCTTAACCTGTATTTTTTCTTTATTTTTTGGTGAGGTGGCAATTTTCCAAGCACAACACTGTGAGACTAATAAAAATAGAATAACCTTATAATTACAAATACACCTCAAACACATTATGAAAAAAGAAATGATTTTATGTGTTTGTCATAAACTTTAAAAAAACAAATTTCAGTCAGTTATGTCACATGAGGTATCAGTTATTGGTATCGATGTACTTTTAAGAGTACGAGTACATGAGCTTAGTATCGGTACCGATACAGAGACTGGTATTCTTGGGCCCCATTGACTACCATAATAGGAAAAATTACAATGGTAGTCAAAAGTATGCCAGAACGATTTGTTGTCCTACATTGGGCAGTTGTGGCCTAATGGTTAGAGAGTCGGACTCGTAACCAAAAGGTTGCCGGTTTGATTCTCAGTACCGGCAGGTAACAACTGACGTGCCCTTGAGCAAGGCACCTTACCCCTGTTTGCTCCCTGGGCACTGCAGTGATAGCTGCTCACTGCTCCCGGTGTATGTGTGTTCATGACGTGTTCACTATTCACTGGATGGGTTAAATGCAGAGGTCACATCTCGGGTATGGGTCACCATATCTGACAAATAGGTCACTTTCACTTCTTAAAAATATCTCATTTTGTGTTCAACAGAACAAAAAAAGATCAAGTATTTTTTTCCACTATGGTAGTCAATGGGGTTCAAGAATTTGTTTGGTTATAGACATTCTTCCAAATATCTTTCTCTGTGTTCAACCAAACGAATCCAATTATACAGGCTTGGAACAACAAGAGCGTGAGTAATTCATGACAACATTTTTGGGTAAACTATCCCTTAAAGACAACATCGATAATAAATAATATTGCTTTTAATATAACCTTGACAATACCAATATATTGTGACATACCAATACAATTTTTGTTAAACTTTAAACAAATAGAAATCTACACTGTATGATACTTTTAATCCGTGTACAGGAGTGTTTCTCAACCAGGAAGCCACTAGGGGGTCTCATCAAACTTCTAAGGTGGCCTCAAGGTGGCTTAAAGTGATTTAAATTAGGACAAAACAAGTGTTAAATTAGCTAAAACAACTAAAATATAAATATTTTTACCATTTAATTTTTTTTAACAAATATTCCCAGGAAACACACATATTGATACAATATATATCTTCATATAATCTCCATATAATATATATTGCCATCATTATTATTAGTCACCCTTTATGATTTTAACTGGATTTTGTAAAAACCATTAAACAAGTATTAAAAGTGCTTGTTAACTTGGACAACTCAGTGTTTATTTGTGCACGGTTTTGGAAGGACAGTGACTATATATAAAAATATATAAATAATTTATAGCTTGAATTAATTAAAAATCGTTTTGAATAAAAGCATCTGCCAAATGCATAAATGTAAATAATAAATTAAATATTAAATTAATATACATCTTTCTAGTTATGCCAAGTACTAGAACATTTTAATAGGTAGAAATGTTGCTTAATTGTATTTTATGTGTTTACAGATTATTGTTCTGCATATGCTGTAGTAAAGCGCTTTATAAATGAATAAAATAAATGAATGAAATTGTGCGTTGTGGGCACTTCAAATATTGTTGTGAACAATGGGGGATGCTTAAAGCCTAAATGGTCGAGCTCCACTGGTGTACAGCGCTCGGAGTCTCTGGATGTCACGTGGCCTTTAGACACATAGCAGCAAATGAGAATGTATCACATACATAAACAGCGGTCACTCGGTCTAATCTGTGAACAGCCCTGCAGTGCGTGAGAGGTGTGACAGAGATTTAATGCGTGTGTGGTTTAGACACTTGCAGTTTTGACTAGCATTTGCACCTCTCAGGCGGGCGCCGTCACTCTAATTATTTACTCGGGCAGCTGGGAAGGCTGTGTGCCAACACCACAGCACACATACATGGAGACTGATGGCTAAAAGTGGACACTGTTGCCACAGCGGGACTTGAAACTCATGTCGGTCACACTGGGAGAAAGCGAGGAATTAATGCCCTGTTACTGCCAAGCACCTGATGACGGCTGCCTGATTGGAGCACAGGTTTTGGATCCCGTATAAAAAGTAATATTTACTCTTCCGTCGAGGTCTGTGAAGTCAAAAATGCAGTTCTGACCAAAAATAAGAGATGGTACTGTGATCTCACCTCTCCTCAATGAGCTGGTCTTTGTGCATCCAGCGGACGGAGGCTGTGGGATATCCCGTCACCGCGCAGGGGAACAGCACGCTCTCGCCTATGCTTTTAGACACGATCTGAAGTTCGTGGAGGAACTCCAAGGTCCTCTCCTCCCCCGTTTCTGAAGAAGAGAAGTGAATGCACAGTCAGTCAATATCTGTCCCCATCATTCACTTTAGAAACTGCACAATACTAGCGAATATATGTTTAAAGCACGTCATTGACTGAAATAATTGAATGTTTCCTTTTACACTTTGACTGTATTTGCTAGCGTGAGCCTCCTGCTCCATGTTTTGTGTGATAACACCAGCAGGTGACAGAGCTTCAGGCCTGATTTATGTTCTCTAATATCTCACTGTGTGTTCACGGCTGACTCTTTAAATAAATCAACATGCTGTATATTAGCCACAAAAAAGCTCAATTCTCTTTAGCCTCGATGTAAACTACACAAGTGGCCTCTTTTGTGTGTGGGTTAAGGACAACAAACCTATAGGTCTAATTGAGATTTTTTTTACATAATCTGAGGGCTGAATATATAAGCTTTCCATTGATGTATGGTTTGTTAGGATTGGACAGTATTAGGCAGAAATATAACTATTTAAATGTGAAAAAAATCTAAACAAAATCAGAGGCGCTGTAGCAGGCTGCTGCTAATAAGAAACAGGTTTGTTTGAACGTTCTCTATTGGTTTACCGCTGGTATGATGGAGAATAGATGAACTTTGAAAGCAGAAATTCTAAGCTTTACACAGATACCAAACTTGAGTGAGTAATTCTCAAAGAGCAGCAGCAGCGAGTGAAGTTTGTAGACGTGTTTCCGGCCATTTTTGTTAGCAATTTTGCTGCATGATTGCATCCACTCACAAAAATAAAGTTTTGATATACTGTATTTACGGTAGAAAATGTACAAAATATCTTTATGGAACATGATCTTTACTTAATATCCTAATGTTTTTTGGCAAAAAAGAAAAATCATACAAATACAAATGTATTTTTGCCTATAAATTCTAAAGATTAAGTATAATTGTGATTTCTTACCAGGCAGTATCTGTATTTCAGCCTCCTCGCTGGTTTTGATGGGCCCAGCGTTTTCAATGACACAGCGGTAGAGCCCTGCGTCCGTCTCTGTGGCATTACTGATGACGAGAGCTCCGTTCGGCAGGACAAAGACTCTCTCATCCAGCTGGACCAGCTCTTTATTTTTCTCCCATTGAATAAACGACACCAGGTCTGGATTTACCTCACAGCTCAGCACCTGACTGTCACCCACACGTACCAATGCAGCTTCAGGCTGGCTGAGATACCGCGGTATTCCTAAAATTAAAGTCAAAATAAAAACGTTATGTTCTTGTGTTTGTGTATTGTGCGACTAAATAACCAAACCAATTTCCTTATTAATGATTATGCAGAGGTTAAAAACGCAATCTTTTGCTTCTGTATTGCCATTATT
Source organism: Oreonectes daqikongensis (assembly GCA_026939265.1). Taxonomy (NCBI): domain Eukaryota; kingdom Metazoa; phylum Chordata; class Actinopteri; order Cypriniformes; family Nemacheilidae; genus Oreonectes; species Oreonectes daqikongensis. The sequence continues at coordinate 1,611,982 of JAOTQM010000434.1, read as the reverse complement.
GTATGAAACATAAAATTGCAGGTTATTTTAAGTACTTATCTTAATGTTATTTTAATGCAAAAGACATCAAACTGACATCCTGTGACATCATAACCAACAGCTCAACTTATAAATCATAATAAAGCTTACCCCATTGATTTAGAGTAAGGTAAGGAGACAATGTTCTTATGTACTTGCTCGTTGCCCTGATTTATGTTTAACAATAAAAGCAATAGATTGTAGTTTCAACAACAGTTAAATCATCACATCAATCTTTAAATGCTAATGTGTCTAGTTAGCCGTTCAAAACTGTAGCAATGTTGTAAATGACTGGGGTACTATGTACTTCACTTTAAATAAATGTATATATTTCAAACACGTAATGCCAGTTTTCTCCATTTGCCACAGTCATCACCTTATGCAGACTGATGATGACAAATTAAAATAAAAAAATACGATTTAAACGGAAAGGCTTTAAAATGATGCCTGAACACAGTTCAGCTTTGTGCCAGACTGAAGAAATCCTGGAAAGAAGTCTGCAGCTACACACTGATCACTAGGGGGTCCAAAAAAACCCACCAATGACATTAAAAGCATACAGACCGACGTCTTGCATGTTTTACTAAGAAAAGATCCTAGTCACATGTGTCTCTCATGACACATCAACCTATATTCTCCGATCAAAACTTGCAACTCGTACATTACCCATCCAATTCTTCCAGGCCCAAACTATCTGAGCTACACTTGACAATAACATTTTATAGCTCTGTTCTGCAGTCTGTTGTTTATATCTTTTATTAATTTCTCCTAAAGAGTTTCAGAAATGGTGCAACATACTTAAATATGGACAACCAAGACCTTCATTAAATCCACTGAGCTTATGAAAAAGCAACCACTGAGTTTCTCTGCGGCATCTGACACAGACAGAACTGCTCTAGAGCATTAGCACACAACCTCAAGACAGACACCTATGGATTCCACGCAGGCAAATGAAAGCTATATATCAGAATCTCTTTGTGAGAGACTAAAAGAAAGGAGTGATGGAGATTCCTTTGTGTGGCACTGGTCTGCTGCACACATGCCTGCCCTTCTCTCTCTCTCTCTCTCTCTCTCTCTCTCTCTCTCTCTCTCTCTCTCTCTCTCTTAATGCCTGCAGTGAGAGATACTATCAGCCACAGGCTCTGAGTGAACACAGAGCAGCATTCATACATCTCCACAGGCTGTGCTTTATAACGGCCGGGAAAAAGGTTTCACAGAGCATGCTGTGGGCTTTTAATCCCCTTATAAACTATATACAACATCAGGCTTTTAGTACAGAACAGCTTTCATACTCTTAAAGAAAACATTCAGAGAGATTTCTCATTTTAAGCCTGGTACTTCTCTATCTGAGAACATTCAAGTATCTTTTTTAAAGAACAAAACAACAGCCTTCAGTACGGCTGGGAGATATAGAGAATGTTTGCAATGTAAGCAGTAATGCACAGTCGGTGATCATTATCGCAAAATATTCGCCAACAAGATAATGCCCAGCCGACTGTACATTATTCTGCTTCATGCACGGCTACTTTCTAATTAAATAAACAGACATAAAATATAGATTTTAGCACACATTATTTATGCGCATACATGCAGAGAGACATAAGAAAGCAGTTCAATTGGGTTAAAACAATCATTTAACAATCATTTTATGTCATTGCTCAAAAACATGTTCATGGTTCACATTTTTGTATACATAAACATACAATTTATAGAACTAATTTGGCACTGAAAAATAAAACTGAATTAAAAAAAATGAAAACTAAAAAAGGACATAAGAAAGCTAAATCCTAAGAAAGAACTTAAAGGAATAGTTCACTTTAGAATTAAAATTGTATGATTATTACTCACCCTTGAGTTGTTCCAAATCTGTAAACATTTATTTGTTTGGTTGAACACAGAGAAAGATATTTGGATGAGTGCTTGCAGGAAAAATTCTGGGGAACTTTTGACTACCATTGTCATTTTTCCTACTATGGTAGTCATGGTGACCCAAAAACTGTTTGGTTACAAGCACTCATCCAAATATCTTTCTCTGTGTTCAACCAAACAAAGACATTTATACAGATTTGGAACAACTCGAGTAAATAATCATAAAATTTTTTCTTTCTTATGTCCTTTTTCAGTTTTCATTTTGTTAAAATTCAGTTTTATTTTTCAGTGCCAATTCAGTTCTATAAATTGTATGTATATGTATACAAAAATGTGAACCATGAACATGTTTTTGAGCAATGACATAAAATGATTGTGAACTAAATCTATTCCTTTAAGGCATTTAAAACATAATATATATATTACTTATTAATTACTATATATATATATATATATATATATATATATATATATATATATATATATATATATATATATATAGTATATATAGTATATGGGTCATCCCATAGCTCTACAAACTGTATATATATATATATATATATATATATATATATACACATTTATTATTACAGTATGTAGAGCTATGGGATGACCATAGCTCTACATACTTTAATAATAAATGTAATATCGTCATAAATTATATTACATTACATTACATTACATTACAAAAAAAACATTTTTGCATTAAAAAATAAATAAAACATTTAAAAAATTGCCACCCAGGCCTTCAATAACAATCAAATCTTTCTTTAAACTGTAGTTTACAGATCAGGCGATGTGTTTTGGTCGCAATGGGAGCTCTAGGGTTATATTCTACCTCTGTCTCAACCTTTCCACCCTAACAGTCCAAGAGCAACATTTGTTGAGTGATTCATTATGCTGGTGTAGATGCAACATGGAAGAGAGCGTTTTGCTAGTTGGACCTCACACACACTTACAGATGGGCCAACCACAGCCCAGCTAAAAGATCACAAACACACACACATCACATCCCCTCCATCTCAGTGGTTTGATCCGGGCATGAGTACAGAAATACAAACAGGAGATGTGGATCGACAGAAAGATCATAGTTTATTGGCCAGACAGTTGAGTGATTTTACAGAAGTTTATTCACAGCACGTCTCTAAAGAATTCATCTATGGCGAATACAGGTTAGCCCTAAGTTGATCGATTTTGTTTTTGTTTAAAGAGATTGCATTAACTTCTAACCAAAAGCATAAAGCCTGGAAAGGAAAACAGGCGATCTCAAATCAGGGGCCCCTTCAGGACCCCCAGTGTCCCGTTAATGGGGCCCCAGCCTCTATTTACTCTCCACAAACTGATAGAAGAATGTGAGTGGCTATAAGGTCTCCTCTGCCCCGCTGGGCTGATGCTTGCTCACAATAGAAAGCCACTCCGTCAACTCTCTGGATACTCTTCTTTATTGGGTCTTAGAGGCGAGAGGCAGCTCCTAAAAAAGCTCCAGAAATTTACAGGCTCACAGACCAGCGGCTCCCTCCATTTTGTGGCAGTGTTTTCACACACGAGGCCTACAGAGAGATACGCGCAGAGCAGGATTTACAGACGTTGTTAAAAGCGAGTATGAGAAGATAAATCTAAGGTTGAGAAGGTCTGGGAGGAAAACAAGCAAACCAACCTCACTGCAGCGGGCTCAAGCTACAGCAGTAAACAAAGAGGTTGCAGTTCATAAAGCAAGCAAATAAAACCTCAACCTAAAGCAAGGATGAATAAATAAATAGCCTTACATGTATCAGGGTCATTCTGAGGAAAGGTCACCAATGGAGTGCACATGACTTACTACTGAATTAATTAATATCAGGATACAGAAACGTGTATCATTGTTACATAGTTTGGACTGAAAATGAGGCACAATGTATGATAATTCTTATTTATAGCAATTTTTTATTCTTGCACATTATTTTTATAATATTTCCATTTAAAAAACATAGATGGATCACAAAAATATGAGATCTTATTGAAAAGTTTATCTTACAGTCTTTTTGAATATGTACACATGGACCCCAATGACTGTAAACCTCAATAGTGTCAAAAAACTGCAAAGAAATTGCCCTAAAAATAAGTACAAATTTTCCACGTTTCCTAAGAATGACCAATCATCATTTTTCTACCTTTCACTCATAGCAGAGTTATTCATAAAGCATATAAAACATTAAACTGAACAAATACAATACATTCGTATTTGGATTCAACAAAGCTTAACATGGATTTCATACAAACTAGAGATTTTTGAGCTCCAGTATTCTGTCTTACAATTCTGTAAACATCTCAAATACTTTAGAATACCTAAGAGGAAAAAACTGCTAGCCATAACATGACCCAGTTCATGGAGAATCAGTCCAAGACATGCATGTCAGCTTTCCCAGCTTGTGAATTTTGCATGAGTCTTACATGCATGGACACACACTTTCGTAATGGTCTGCAACATCTTCTCTGCTGAGTTTGAAATGGTGTGGAAGAGCCAAGAAACATTTTGAGTGATTTAGACGTGATGATATTCAGAAATAAAAGAGAAAGTAAAAAACAATGTTTAATTTGATGTAGAACAGCAGTAAAACCATGTAAATGCATCAGATTTCCCAGCAGGGATGTTCAGACTCTTCTGTCTGACATGCTAAAAATATCTGCAACAAATATTTGACACAAATTAGCCTACAGCAGATTTGTTTATGAAATGTAACATTAGAGCAACAAAATGGATCAAATGTTTATCTGCTGATATGGGCTTCCTTCGTTCTATTTCCTTTTAACTATAGAGTTCCACTTGTATAAAGATGAACGTCACGGGTTATATTCAGGATCTGTTTCCCAGCAGCGGCCAATAAAAGTGAATTGATAACGGGCACACACATTAGTGAATGAACGCCGCATTCCCATGAGGCCGCCTCATTACAAATCTAACACAATAAAACATCTCTTTCCATTGTGATATAGCGCTGCATCAATGTCAGAGATCACATATGTGTAACACAATACCACACTGAAATGGAAGGTTCATATCAAGGTCAAAATTTGCCTGTAAACAACCTGCGCTTTCATACTAACAATACCTTAAAATGTAGCATACTTATAAACCCAATTGCCTTCATATAAAGTGCTAAGATGGCACAATTAAAAATGGTCTACCAAACGTACATTTTTGATATGATACAGTATGTTCTTTCAAAAACACAAATTCCATAAATCCCATTTCCAAAAACAGCAGACCACCATGTGATGTAAATTTGTGAATAATAACATATAGACCACTTCAGATGACGTAAACAACCCTGGTTCAACGCTGGTCCAGAGGAACTTCCTGTTTTAGTTTTTTAACACTACACAAACGTTTTTAAAAAAGTACAACCAAGAGAACATTTATAACCGAATCAAAATGGTTAACAAATATATTTAAGTTTAATTATATATATATATATATATGAAAGATTTAAAAATAAAATTAATAAAAATGAAACAGGAAGTGTTTACATCTTGTAAAGTGGTTCATCGGTCAGTCTAGACTTATTCTCAAGGATTATTACAATTAAAATATTTTCTTTGCAACAATCCCACTAAAACATGCCGTGTGTGTCGGTCGCATTCGGTGTAGACACGATGTTAGTCAAATAATTAATTAATAAAATAAATACAGGTAGTCAACCTGTATTGGTAAAGGGTTGTGAAAGCAACGCCTAAATTTCCCTAGTTTACAGACAATGTACACCAGATATACTGTACAATGTACTGTATACAGCAGCTTAACTGCACTGAAAGTCAATTTGCATAAAAGTACCTGCCAAATGCATAACAGGAAGAACTGTATTACAATAAGACTACAGATTTAAATTGCACTGGTCCTTCTGACATCCCTGCTGCATTTTTTTAAAAATCATTTTGAAGGAATTATTTAACCCAACACCCAAAGAAAGTGTACAAAATCCGCAGTGACAAGAATCACAGGAAGAGTTTGACCCGCTCTGGTAAAGGGGAGGGGCTTCTGTTTGATCTTGTATTTGCATACAGATGAGCTCATGAAAACACACCAGTCCTTTATGCCCTGAAGATATGTCTGGAATACCAACCTCAGACAGAAAAAAATATCCTCATAATTATTAGTGTGTGTAAAAACCGAAGCTCAGCTTGTTTGTATTGCTCAGTGATTGCTCTTCCATAGCTCAGGAGACTTGAGAGTATAATTTAACAGAAAACTTTTGCTCAGGTGTTTCTTAAAAATTTTTTTTATGTCTGCTTAATATTCACAGATTATAATTAGAGCATTCGTATGTTGATGTCTGTGGAAAGTCTACAGTAACGCTGCGGCTTTGTGGCGCTGTTCAAACATTGCTTTGTTTGAGCTTCCAGACCAGCAGAAACATGGAAACACTGGCTCAACCAATCAGGTTGAGTTTGGGGTGGGAATATCTGTTTGTATTACAGACATCAGACAGTGGGAGTGTATGGGGAAAAAAATCTGCAATTCTGTTTGTGCTGCAGCTAGAGGCTCATAAATTACACACTTCATCCTTTAAGATATGAAAGAAAGACTGTTAACATTCAGGAGAGCTAAAGATGGAATCATCGGTCCGAAGTTAACTTCCGGTCTGTGTTTGGTTATAATAAAACAAATTATAATATATTTAATTGATATTAATATTTTATTGTATATTAATTGTATCTACTCAATAACGTTTGTTTATGTTGTTGCCTCTGAAACTGTCGACACTGGTATCCTTGCAAATCTGAGGACAAAAGTGAAAAGTCTTCATTTGCTCATTGCTGTCTAGAGGAAACAATTGAGATATAAATGAGAATCCCCTTGTGATCTGATATATTCCTATGGGAAATAAGATGTAAGAGCAGGTGGAACAGAAACTCATTCCCTGCACAGGAGGTCTGATTGAGTTATATCTGAGACAATAACAATTACATTCGGTTCTACATTATTAAAATGACATATTTTACCTTAAGCAACTTGCTTCCTCAGTCTATTATGCTGACCTTCACAAGAGGTCGTTGCCAGGGGAGATGGCACCGCCGCAGCGAGATGCCGATCGCATTACAAAACGCTGATAAATGTGTTGCCAGGAACTTGTGCCTCTCCTCTTATCGGACACTGGGGGAATCGCTCCGGAGATCACCCGAGCATGTTCTGTAGCACCAGCTCAACAAAACTGTGAAAGGACCTGCCAATCAAAGCCTCGGCGGACCCCGAGTCCACTCAAAGTCTGCGGTTCAGCCAATGAGGAGAGAGCAGCCCCCTCATCACCTGCCTAATGCAGTCAGCACCCCGCGGACGACACACCAGCAAATCTGATTAATGCACTCAGCCTCGGACAGCTGCTGATAGATGCCGTGATAAACCAGAGCAGAAGTTACCCGTTGTTCTTTGTGTCTGTGTGCATCTCTCACATCAGCACAGGCCATTGTGAAGATCTCTGACCTTTTGCTTTCAGAGCATCAGTATGCTCAGTTTCAGTCACTGAAAGTGGAGAGGAAGTTGGCATGCAAAGAGATGGGGGGTGGTATTGGTGTTCTAGATTTAGAAATACAATCCAAAATGTACTTATTAGCATGGGAATAAAACTTGGCAGACACTAGAATATACTTCCAATTGTTCAAGACAATGAATACTATTTTCTTTACTGTATATTGGCAGCGAACAGAGCAAGACATTGTCTCACTCGTAGCCTTATATTGAAGCCAGTCTCCAAGCAAAATACCACCTGTCACCAAAAAAGATCTGTCAGGGCTGTGCCAAGTTTGAACAACCCAAGTATATGATTTTCTGGTCTTTAAATACAGCTCAAATCCCTCCTAACCCCCCCTCAAAAAATTTTTTTAAACTTTTTGTGCTACTTTTACTTAATATTTATGTACTTATTGTCAAAGCCAATCCATACTCTCATTTGTTACTAAGAATTTTAAAGAGACAGTTCACCCAAAAATGAAAATTATTTCATCATTCATGCCATCCCACATTGACTTCCACTTTTAAAACCACAGATCCATTTCTCTTCTTTTGCATTCCACAGAAGTCATATACAAATTTATACATGAGTGTGAATAAATGATGTCATTTTTTTATTTTGGGGTGAACTATCCCTTTCACTTTAGACATACTAAATAATTATCTTCTCATGCTCATCTTTAGCCAAGCACACATACGGACATAAATGATAATATTATTAATATTTAACGAATATATTCTAACTGACTCAAACACATCCTTCGGTCTGTTCTACTTTTATCTTTTTAACTGCCATCCAATCCTCACACACATTAGCTCAATGGGGCAGGTGTTTTTATCAGACTGTGACTTGTTGGATGCGTCTTGCTTAATGCCTCCCAGCAAACTGGCACATGGAACAATAGTCCACCCGTTTCGTTTTTTCAGCACGTTCACGCTAAACAGATGCAGAGCTTCAAACAGTCACACATAAATGAGAGATGACTCTATGATCAGTGAATTGGCCAGAGCTGAAGAACCCGTCAGCGGGGGATAAAGAAAAAAAGCCGTCAGAGTCGACAGGGTGTTTGTGGCGGCTCTGCCCCGCCTTCAGACAGCTCCGCCCACACTGTGAAATCAGGACAGAGAGTTTGAGCCAGAGGTGACAGACACAGTGTGATACCACAGCAACAGCTGAGCCTCCCTTCAGTTCACTATTCACTTCTACACTTTGAGTATGAATAATAAGCCTCTTTAGTCCAGACACCTGCAAAACTGTGGATGAGAGACCAGTGTGAAATCTGTGCATTCATTTTTCCCTCCGGGGCAAATCAGAGCCGGACACAGCGTCTGTTCATCAAGAGCATATTGATGTTTTTGTGGGTTTAATTAAAAAGTTTGAGAAGATTGACACAATTCTTAAAGAAAAATTACAAACTATGATCTAACCTGTTTCTCTTTGACAGTAAAAAGTTTACAATTTGTAATCATTTATTTTTGCTCATCCCTTACAAAAATTAACTGTGCTGTTTTTGTGGTAAAAGTGTAGTAACCATGGTTTTTGATGCATTGATTACTATTGGCAAAACCATTTTACTACATTAACCATGGTTTAACTATGGTTTTTAAAAACCATGGCTATCAAAACCAAGGTTATTTTGTGGTAACCATGGTCTAAACCATGTTTTTTAAACATGGTTAATTTTTCATAATTTACATTTTTTAAATTTTTTTAGCAGACGCTTTTATCCAAAGCGACTCACATTGCATTATACTATACATTTGTACATTTTGTATAGTAAGCAAGTGGGGGTTAGGTGCCTTGCTCAAAGGCACCTCAGCCGTTGCCCGCCAGCCCTGAGAATCGAACCAGCAACCTTCTGGTCATGAGTTCAGCTCTCTAACCACTGGGCTACGACTGCCCCTGTAAGTAAAGGGTGTACCCTGTATGTTTTCATAAGGGATTTGAAATCTGTTAATGACTCTTTCTTTGGTGGAACACAAAATAACATATTTTGAGAAATGTGTCAGTGGTTTTGTGTGCATGCAACTGAAGTCAAAGGGTACCAATGTTGTTTGGGTTCAAAAGATCTTATTTTGTGTTCTGTAGAAAAAAATCATATAGGTTTGAAATGGGATGAGGGTGAAAAAGGGGTGAACTGTCCCTTTACATGAATAAGTTAATTAAGCATATTGCATACATTCTCCGATTTTTCCTGCAATCGCTCTGGAAATCTCCCATGTCCTTCAGAGATTTAGAAAAGATATCACATGATGTCCCAAAATAAAAATTAAATTTTCTGAGCTATGCTATCCACATTCATTTTCTAACTCTCTTACTGCATGTCAACAATCGTCTAGAAATCCATATTTTCTCCTAGACATTTTAGAGCTTAAAACAAATGATACAATACGAATCAAATTAATCTCCTGAGCTATTAAACTAGAACTTCTGAGCAATAAAAAGTTCCTCCGGTGTGGAATATCACACCTAGTGTCAGATAGACAGAGAGAGCCCACATGAGAGCACCTGCATGATTTATTTCAGAGCGAGAGACAGCCAGTGACTGACACTAGCTTAGTGATAAAGCCCCCTTTTCTAGTTCTAGTGGTGCTGGCTCCACTTACACGTCTCAAACATGCCCCTCCAGTGCTGTTCTTTCATATCCGACTAGTCCAAACAGGTTCTTCCTGTGAGGTGTGAGGCTATATGGCACAAACACAAGTGCAGCTGCAGGGGCCCTTCAGACTGCAGCGTTACATGAGCGTGAAAACAAGGCAGCTGAGAAAAACAGGAATGCTTACACATCTCCAGCATCTCAGTCTGTATCTCCACACCGCCATGCTTCACATTTTGGCCAAACACAATGTAAAGTGACAACCACAATTCATTCTTTTCCACCATTACATTCTTTTTTTTTATTTGAAGTAAATTGTAGTTTAACATTCATATCTTAACGGTTAACTGTTAACGCTCGATTAACAAGCATTAATCATGTGCATTCTTCTAAATGACTTCAACAAATATGTAAATAACTTTTAGAATCCGGTTGTGGTCTGTGGGCGGTCTGCGGGCATGTAGCCAGAATTTAAATCTAAATCCTGGACGCAATTTGCTCACTACATACTGACAGCCGTTAGTTAGCCAGCAGAGAAATTCCTCATTTCTCCCCAGGGCCCGAGCACGCAGGGTTCAGAGCAGCCTAGTGAAACAAGGACCTTGAACTAAAGCAAGCAGTCACTTTAAGAGCCCGTTTCAAGCGGCGCCGGACAAGCACGTCCAACTTGGAAACCGGATTTATTTCATACGAAGTGAGAATCGGCTGTCGACTTTATTCCTGCGAGCGTTCACTCCCCTGCTGCTGTGGAGAGAAGGACGTGTATCGTGGCAACAGCGCCTGCCTCTCTGTCTTTTATTAGTTTTGAGTGACAATTTGAATCTGCTGCCAGCATCGAGACGTATTCTAGACAAAGCTGTGACATAAATACAAATGAGCCTCCCGCTAAAGGCTACTAAACAGCACCGGGTTCAAATTGTTTTGACTTCGCTGGTGGCGAAGACGAATCAATAACGCTTAGAGTGAAAAGTTGGAGACCGAAAAACAAAGATATATGCCAAATACTCTGAAAATGAAGAATTGAAAAGAAAGCACATTCAGTTGGAGGAAATAATGCTACTGCATAGAAACAAGCTGAGAATCTGCTGGTTTTAGACAGATGGCATCTGGGGCTGAATGGTTGACAATGGTGTCTGGATCTGCTTTGACAAGTGAACTAAACAAAAACTTACCATCTGCAGACAAAAGTCTTACACAAACCTGATTTAATATCAATATAAGATTTGAAAAGGGACAACACCTGAACTGTTTAAAGAGCCTTATTAGCGAAAATTGGATTTGCCCAGTTCACCCAGACCATTTATTAACTCTTCATTTCACAAGAAACAGCTTAGCAACACCCTAGCAACCACTTTGCAATGTCATTATCATTCACTTAGCAATGTGCTGTCAACTGTCCAGAATACACCACCAATTACTCAAAACGCTTAGCAACTCAACTGCCTCAATATGCAAATCTTTGATATTATAATTTATGTGTTGATTCATTCTTTAGTCACTGATTTACATGAATGTTATTAGCAAACCCAAACAAAAAATAATATAGGATACTATGGTATTTACTATAGTAAAGCTTCTGTAATATACTGTAGTATACAACCCTTTACTATAGTCAATACAATAGTGTCCTATACTCATGGGCATCAGAAGTATTAAAAATGTGGGTGTAAAGGGGACAGTACTTGACCAGCAGCTTGACAAAAGACAAGTAGTTTAGATGGTGTATTGACACAAGTTCGAAGCTGCCTTTTGTCGAACTCAATCTTCATTTTAACATCACATATCAGATCATACATCAAAATTAAAAAGAAAATAAAAACAGGTGTTTAATAATGGTGTAGGGAGGCAGTGTGGAAGTTAAAGCTGTAGCTAAAACACAAAATGGAGTTTATTTATTAGGCATTCCTCGTTTGACTGATGGCGCTCTAAAAAGTGAACGACATATGCACATTAAAGTGAGTGGGTTCAATATCATTGGTCTTAAAAAGTGGGTGGATCCTGTCCCACCCACATACAATGCTTCCGACACCCTTGTCTATACTACTATATTATCCTATATGTAATAATATAATAATATTATTGTTTCTACTAGATTCCAAACTGCTGTCAACAAATGAGTTTCATGGGAGTTAGAAATAGCCAACTACAAAGTGCAGTAAAGTCAATAACCAAAAAATACCTTGAGACAATAAAATGCACGGTGACAGCTCAGCCTTCTGCAAAACAGCAATTTCCAAACACGACAAATCTGGATTTTTTTTAGTTGTCACCTTTAAACTATTTCTAGGTTTACTAACAAGATGTCAACTTCATCCAACAGGGATTACTCTGCTGGCCAAGATTGCAATTCGAAGAAAAAAAGCATCAAAACTCCTGAAAAAGAAAGCTCAATTTTCCAGGCTGATTGACAAAATAAATCACTCGCCACTCAATGAGGACTGTCACTGCTTATCAATGTTCTCAGCAAACGCGTCAAGCCCTGCGAACATCAAAATGAATTCGGTTCAAAGGTCTGTCAATCCGGTTGAGGACATCGATGCATGATGTGGCTTGTGTCCATCTCAATCAGAGTTGCACCGAAGAGATTTCCCTAGAGTACAAGCGTGACTGGAGCGATCCGGATTTGTAAGCAGCAATTTTTAGATGAGAGACCGTCGGTATAATGACACTTCAGCACGGAGGTAAAAGAGCCAAAATGCCGTGCTCTAGTAAAGACGTGCCATCCCAGCTCAACCTCCAGAGCACTGCACCATGCATTCCAATGTGTTCAGGGACTTCAAATAAAAAATCAAGTGCATCCAGGTTGCTTTGTTATGCAGATTCGCTTATTTTTGCAGATTGATTCCTGTCTAGAGAGTCTTAGCTAAAGGTGTTAAGGGATGAGTGATAAATGAATCCCCATGATAAGGCCACTAAAGAGGGGAGAATGAGATAGTTTACCAAGCAAATGCCAGATAAAGCGTGCAGATTCTCAGAGGGGTATTTTCAGAACTAATCAGGCTATAACTTGTGGAGCGTTAAGTCTGCTAATGTGTCTCGACATTCAGGCATCTGAAAACCAGCATAGCTAGCAGCACACAATACTATCACTGAATGTTGTGTTTTATCCCACTGTGAGATGCTGGTCACACAGATCAGCACTAGACCAGGTGAAAACTGGAATTTTTAACAGGGCTGGTTGGTTGTGACAAACATAAAGGGTCACTAATAATAATGATTTATATGCCTTTTTTGCACTTACATTGTCTTCCCTGCTAAAAATATAGCCAAAACCAGCCTAAGCTGTTTATCTGGTTTCGCCTGGTGGGTCGGCTGGTTTTCCAGACTAAGACTAGCTTGACCAGTAAAAACAAACCCTCTTGAAACAATATTTGTATATATTAATATAATGTTTTTCTTTCAAATAAAGTTAGGTCACAATGCAATGGTAAACACGGCATCTTGCAAATATCTAAGACAAAGCATTGAGGCTTTCTCTAACATTGCAGTGCGGTAGACGTCTGTCAGCATATTGGCACAATCTTTATCCATCCAGAGATGATAACAGATCCAGACCTTAAAATAGAGAGTTGGCAAATACACTCTGGTTGTTGTGCTAAATATTATTGACCTGTTCCCAGATTCCAACACATTAACAAATGAGGATTTTATGGTACAAGCATTATACAAGAACAACCATGACTCCTGATTCAGTCAGCGGACATCTTGGTAACCTCCCCTTATCCTACACGAATGTGGAAAATCTCCAATACTGTGTTCGTGCTTCCATAACCAATAAAAAGTGGTTTCTTCATATTCTTGTCTAAAACGCTATATTTAGGTTGATCCAGTGAATAGTTCTTAAAAACAGGTTTTATAAAAAGTTTCTTTATGTGTTTATGACTATATCAAATCCTTTTTTAATACTCTTTATACATATGGCAGGCCGAATACAGCAACCAGGACAAATGTTGCTATAGTGTGTACAAAACAGAGACAAGCATCAAGCTAAAAATTCCCTGCATAGACGACACAGCTGAAAGCCACAAATGCGGTCAGCGGAGCCCATGCAAAGACAGCCATAAACGCTCGCAATCCGCCAATCCACGCTGACATCATTGCAATCCTGTGCCAAAATTTACCATGAAACAAGTACGGTTTTGTGTTCTCTACTCCTTCAGAGTGGGAATGTTTTGTGCTCATTACTCATAAGCGACATCTATATCCCTGACTTCAATGCATGTATTAAACCTAAGCCCCTAAACTCCATCCAGAACACGTCCTAGGACACACCCATCCATTTTATCATGACATACACAATACATACACAAGCACACACACGTACAGTAGAGCCGGTAGAGACATCAGTGGGGAGTAAGGGCACGTTCTCAGAGAAATACTTCACCACAGTGCTGATAAAGCATTTTAAACTCAAAAGAGCACACAATGAATTTCAGAGCGTGAGATTTTATCACAGGCTGCAATTCATTTCAGGCCATTCAAACTAAAAGCGGGGATGATAGGCACAAAAAGACGGTGATAAGGAAATAAGTAACCAACTGGGGGCAGTTGTGGCCTAATGGTTAGAGAGTCGGACTCGTAACCAGAAGGTTGCCGGTTCGATTCTCAGTACCGGTAGGTAACAGCTGACGTGCCCTTGAGCAAGTTACCTTACCCCCGTTTGCTGAATGACAAATAGGTCACTTTCACTAACATGGGACTGGCACAATGCATTGTGATGCTCTAACAGACAACAGATCTTAAAATCTGCATCACACTTTTCCAAACCATATGTGATCTTTTTCTACTGTTCTATAAATAAAAAAAAGAACATAACCATTTATTTAGTATACCGCATAATATTCAACATTTAGAATACTGGATTTATATACAAAAGATAAAATAAATAAAAAAACCTGTAAAAATAAAGAAATGGCAATTGACGGGAAACAGCTTGCTATTCCTCAGGAAGCACAAAATCTGTCTCAGTGCTTCCAGTATGTTTAAAATTCATAGCTGTGTTGCGTATGAATTTCATTGCCGGGCGTCAGCCAGCAGGGCAGGGTGAGATTGTACATGGGGCTGATGTGTGAAATGAAATACTGATTGATTGAGAGAGCAGCAGACAGCTCAGGGAACGACACGACCCCGCACAAGAGCAGGTCACAGGAAGACAGGGACGTGTGCGGTTGAGCTGAGGTTATACAGGCGGGGTTAGATAAAGAGCCTGGATTGGTGTCACATCCTGACCCCGGATCAGTGTTTATGACACTAAACATGCCCCGTGAACACGGAACGCCATAAACCTGCAAATAAAGGGCCCTTAACTGCTGGAGATGTTCTATCTGTCCATCAACATTTATACAGATATTATATCTGTGACTTAGCTGTCAATCTTCAGCCTTCTGTAAGACAACATATTTGATATATGAGTGGGCGGTAAATTGAAGAGATAAAGCTGTTTTTTTGCTTCTCTGCATTGTATATGTAAACACATTTTAAGTTATTTATTATTATTATAAGTTTAGTTTTTATTTTTAACATTTACTATTTTTATCAACATATAATTTCAAATAAAACATTAACACATAATATATGGTATAATAAACTTAAAAACTATTTCCACTAATATAGAATCCATTGTAGCTCATGTTGTACTGACGCTGGGGTTGGCAAAAATTATTAACAATGTATCGTTTCTAAAGTGTTGCAATGCGTCACATCATCGAATCATAACTCCAGTAACACTTTCAGTATTATTATTGAATCGTGTATCATTACCCTATTTAAAGGGATAGTTCACCCAAAAACAAAAATTTTGACATCATTTATTCACCCTCGTTCAACCATTGTGAAACCAAAGAGAAGATATTTTGAGAAATGCCTCTGTGGATTTTTGTCCATAAAATGGAAGTCAATGGGGGCAATGTTGTTTGGTTACCAACATCCCTCAAAATATCTTCTGTTTTTGTTCTGCAGAAGAAAGAAAGTCATGCAGGTTTAGAATCACATGAGGGTGAGAAAACTAAAACAAAGTGTAAGGTTAAATGAAAAAGAAAACATCTCTTTGGTCCTCAAATCAGCATATAAAATAACAGAGTGCACTGCCCACCTACACTGTGGTGATTCCACAAAACCAATTCTCTGGTGCCTGGTAATTCTGTTCTCATTCTGTGAGACACAAGCAGTTCAATTGCAGAGTGAATTGTAGTAGATCACCTCCAGAGTACCTGTGATGGAGGAGCATGCAAACAAAGCCTTTCATTTTGGGTGTTCTCCTTGGCAGCCTGCTCGACAGCCCACCTGCAGTCCACCCCCAGGGGTTGGGCTCAAAGTGTGCTGCGTGCTATGAGGCGGCAAGGGCTAGACAATTCCCATTACCCGCATCTTGCTCTCTGCCCTGCCGTCTCACGCTCCACGAATACAAATAGCCTCAACCAAGCCAAGGCCACGACTAATCCCCCGCACACTCGCGTACGTGACGGCCTCCGCCTCGGTGGTGCGTAGAGATAGTGGGGGGGCTTTGTTTCTGTGTGAGGTTAGAGAGAACAGGAAAAAGGGCCGTTCAAGAAAACAGGGCTGATGGAGGGAGGGTCACGGTTTTATTCCATCCATCACGAAGATTGCTCTCGCATTAGTCGGAGTGCTACTGCAATTCTGATGTCGCAGGTTGTGGCGACTGTGCTTTTTTCCAGACGCAATGGCACTGTAATGGCCCACAGCAAAGACACGACAATTAACCTTTGCATTACACGCCTGTCGGCCGCAGCAGACGGATTTCTGTCTGAAAGTACAGAGGAAAAATGTGACCACAAACACCATTTGTGAATTTCAGCATATTATTTTTGAACTAAACATGAAATAATGTGCCGATTAAAGGAATATACTGAGGGGAAAATAGGGTTTATTTACACAAGGTCACCTCATGCATTGATCAGACTGTTATCTGATTGGAGATGCACATTTCATTTACACTCGGCCACGTAAATATGTCCTTAAATTTAAATCCAATTTACTCGTACGCACTTGCAAAGTTAATCTCCTCAATTTACTCAATTCCATTTTATGAACGTGCATTTCTTTTATTGTTACAAACTGAACATGCACTACAAAATCATACGCCGGTTGCCCCACATAGCGTCTATTGTAACTTCCACAAGTGCATTAATGTCTTTCTTTGACTCACAGACGGGGTCAGAGGTCAAGTCATTTCTAGTAATGATGTGAGAGGTCCTGGTCAGATCAGCCAATTTGGCAAACAAACACAAGACCTTCTCCAAATGTATTGCTCAGAGACTGCTCCTCATAGCTCAAGAGACTTTCTAATGGTTTCCTTTTTTATTAACTTTGTCTCAAATGTGTTTCTTCAGAAATTCCTGAACAAGGCAAACAAGACAATGAATGGCATACAGTAAAAATACTGTATACAGCTATAGACGGTTTCAGCAGCAACAACATAAACAAATATTATGAGGCTCATGTAGTTATGTAACTTCCGGTAGACCTCTGCGAAGAATCAATTTCTGTTGAGTAATTTTAATTAAAAACACTACACAATAAACACATTTATATAAATTAATATAAATTGAATAAAACATAAATTGTTATATTATAACCAAACACAGACCAGAAGTTAACTTCGGGCCAGGCGTGTGCATCCGATATAACCATCTATAAAATTGCAAGAATTTGTGGAGACATATCAGCTGATTTTAATAAATTAGGGAGCAAAGTTTGAGATAAGTTACTGTCTCAAATGTGGGAATATTGAGGCCATTTCTTGCAGAAAAAAATCTGAGAAATAGAAATTCTATTTACAGTATTGTTAAGGAGAAACAACCGAAATAAAAAATAAAGTGTGTTTCATTCCTACGGGACCTGTACTAGGTGTAAAATACCATTGTTGTCTGACAAAAAACCTCCCGCTTTGGTCCAATCTTGCACAGCCGAAAAACCTCACTAAAAACACCCAAGAAATGTTTCCCACAGTTTCTGAGAAATAATAAGCTCACTCAACACAGACCTCTATGGGGAAAGCAATATGTGCTCCTCCACTGCTTTGACTATTCAGAGATAACCTCAGTGTGGGAGCCCTTCAGAGAGATTTCAATGAAGTAACAGTCAAAACTCGGACTGCAATGGCTTGATGTAACTTAATTGCATTCCTTTCTCGCCTCCGATGGCAAATTGAATTCCGGGGTAAGTCCCAACTCAAACAACCTCATAATCCCCGCTGCTTGCCTCCTGCAAATCAAACAAGGTCACTTTCATTCCGACTCAAAGGGCCTAATATAGCAACCCCTGTACTGCCAAACAAACCTGCTCTCAGAGCATTTACAACAATAGTGCTGTCAGTCAGGACAGAACGCCCCGACTGCCTCTCTGAACTCGCCTGCAGCCAATAACTCTGAAGGACGAATACAGAACAGACAAACAGCTCTCTTTATTCTGTCCTCACACACATGCTAATGCACCTGCTTGAGTTGTGGAAAATGCATTATACGGCAGTCCCAACTAAAATTTGGGCTCGGATCACGCTCAAAAAAATCTAAATATTCAATGTAGTATAATCTTAATATAATACAATATATGTGTTTTGTGTCCAAACACTATTTGGAATCTCTGTAGATGACAAAACAAGTCAAAACTCATTTATTTCCTGTAAAAAGAGATACAAGGCAGGCAGCGAGAGTCTTACCTGCTACACTGAGTCTGGCTGTATGGCTAATGATGGTGCCCAGGGTGTCTATAGTGGCCACACACTGGTAAACCCCCTCGTCGGGTTTATTGTGTTTGGAATGAATCACGGAGGTTATGGAGAGAGAGCCATCAGCCAGGATCTGCCTGCGCTCATCCGACGCCAGGTTGAGAAAAGAGCCATCTTTCCTCCACTCAATCTTGGCAGGGGTCTCGCTGTGGACCGAGCAGTTGAGTAGCGCCGGCGCTCCCCGCACGGCTAGCGTGTCTGACGGCTCGGTGGAGAACCAGAACGGGCTGAAGTTTCTCACTGCTGACCCTACAGAGAAAGAAAGAGAGGTTAAAACCGGCACTAGATTCATTCTCGGCAGGACGCACTGACATTAGGTATGAACTCAAGGTTGAAAGGATGGGAATCTAATAAAAGAAGGTATTTGCATCACTGCTTAATAAAATTGAAATTAAGCCCATGTGGATGATTTTCTTTCATATGAGAGCCAAACGCATCATTTCAAATGTCAAAACTTTATTACAAATGTCGCAAAGAATTTAACCGAATGTTAAAGTGAACGAGAGGATAGCGATGAGCAAAAACATTATAAATCATTTTAATTATAGATGTAGAATTACAAACACAGCCCATGGACATCAAAGCTCATTTGAATATTTTTTGTTTTATTGCTCATTCAGAGGAAATGGGGGTTCATGCCGACAGGTCTAATGCGAAAAGCCAAAGTAAGTGCAATTACTTTGCATTTGTCCTCATAAATTATTCAAATCTCGGCCTCTAGAGTCATCGAGACATTGTTTAAATAAATAACTTCAGTACTTCTTGGATGAGATATGAATAATGAGCTTTTTTTAAATACTGCACTGAATGATTGCTGGAATGCTAAATATAGCAGAGAACAACTGAGATCAAGCTTCATCTGACAGGCGCTTTGGTTCGGGCCAGGCGTAAAACATCAGGCCTGTAAACCATCATTCTGATGTTTGAACTCAAGGGTTAATGTCTGGATGCCCTGATAATGGGGTCACCCAACATTCACGCTGTACAGCGAATACTGCATATCCAGTCACTTCAATAAAGATATGTTTCCAGGACACAAAGGAAAAATGCGAGGGCTGGTGAAAGTGGTATTTTTATGTGACCAAGAGTTATGAATATTCACAATTTCTAACACAGTGTCTACACTACGATGCGACATGACAATTGAGCATAAGAAACGCTTTTGAGCCCATTATAATTTTACATTTTGTCCACACTGGATGCATGCCGGTCATGTCCGATGTAGACACATCGCAAATTTTAGATAAACCATCAACATGATCTAGTTACTTGAATAACAATAATCCTGAATTTCTGAATTTACTATTTATAGGAATGTGTTGAAGTAAAATGACCATGTTTGTACATTCTGTGAGCTAGTGACAATATTTCTTCCAAATGAAAATGCTATCTATTTGAAACTGAAACACGACAATAGCAAAAAAGACATAACAAAAAAGATTCAATGTTTACAGATTTTGAATAGTGCAAAAAAGTTATTCATGTGTTCATATTCATGTTTAAACAACATAATAATACTGGGGGATCAGTTCCAAAATGAATATTTGATGGAATACGGCTAATTTTTCACAACTTTCATGAATCTTTGCTTTCTCTCAGTGTTTGCTGTTGGATGACTTTGAAACTCCTGAGGTCTGTCACTGGATTTGAAAAGCTAAAACACATGCAGAAATGCTAGTTCAAGACAAACAGGAAGTGATCTCTTAATTTTTTATCATGGCTGCAACGCCAGTTTAACAAAAGACATTTGAATGTAAAGGCCTGTTTACGTTGTTTACTGTTTACTTAAGTGTCCAAACTAAAAAACAATAATATTACAATATTACTTAATACACCCTTGAATGGGTTTTGATTGGCTGTCAAAGTTTTATTGTTCATCAGCTAGAAAAAGTGATGCTATCAATATAATTTCTTTGTATCTTTTTTGTTATAGTTGTGTTGTGGAGTGTCCCTCAAAGCACTGTGGTTTGTTATCGCCAAAATAAAGACAAGACTGCACATTAAAAGTCTAATTCATCTGAGCACAAGTTATTAGCTACCACAAGCCTCACTGTCGACCATTTGCATAATGGGGGCACAGTTCCCCCACCATTCGGTCTTAAAGTCTCTTGTAATGGGGTTTGGGGTGTTGGTCAGATAGGAAGTTTCATGGGGCTGTGGGCAGTAATTGCGGTCGACCTTCTGTCCAGTCAGAGAGGTCTACTGGAACTAAGCACTTATTCTGACTTGCTGGACTACTTCCACAAAAACAGCGCTGAGAGCCTCACAACAGCGGCTTTTGTAGGCTGGACTGTTTTACCGCAATATAAGATAATTGAACTCTGGCAAACGTTAGGCTTTCCTCAATAGTTTCCTTAACACTGATGTGGGGCAATACCGGTTCCAGCATAAACACATCTGGATTAGATTAATTTCTGTAAGATAGACGCTCGCTCTGTTCACAAACTTCTTTAGCATGACATAGTCCAGCAGCAACTATCAAACAGCTTTCCAGAAGACTTTTAACATAAGTTAACTAACAGAAAGAGTGAATACACAGCAGCGGTGTTATGCTGGTTTATCTATCCCATCTTATATTTCACAACATTTGCTTTGTTTTCCTTTTGTACTTTCAATTATTTTACTATAAAAAAGTGCCTCTGCGCTGCCAAGATTCTGCACATCTGTGTAGCAGAGACTTCTGAGTTTTTCGCAGATGGTGATGTGTGTTCTCGACCGAGGGACTCGCACCTCCAGCGCAGCGTCAGATGAACTGCATGCCTAATCATCAGCATCTTTGTGGCTGTTTGGATCTTGCTTTGAGGAGAGATGCAATACACACTTGCCAGCTCCCGCTTTACCATCAGCCAAAACGAACAACCATCTGCTGCTAGTGTTCCCTTGTCCCAAAGCAGAGCAGACACTGAAGCCACGCTCACAGTCTTCTGCTTTACAGAACTTTTCATGGGTCATTAACCTATTAAAGCTCTCCTACACATACAGTATATGAA
Organism: Oreonectes daqikongensis; assembly: GCA_026939265.1. Lineage (NCBI taxonomy): Eukaryota > Metazoa > Chordata > Actinopteri > Cypriniformes > Nemacheilidae > Oreonectes > Oreonectes daqikongensis. Next base: position 1,590,277 of record JAOTQM010000434.1, on the reverse strand, counting down.
TCACACTAGAGACAAGCCAAGTGCTTAACCGTACAGACATGCTGGAGTAAAATGTGTGCTGGTACCTCAGGCTATACATATGAGAAGAGTCAGCGGTCAGAACTGATTGTTGGCTTCAAGTGGCGGGCTGAATACTGTAAAGTAGTTTGCATTGGCAGTTCTTAGTGTGGTCGAAAATTCAGTTTGGAAAGTATCTAGGGGCATCTGTAAGGAATGGACTACCTACAGAGGTTTATAGGTCTGCGAATGCACAACATGAAGTTGTAATTTACTGAACCATACTTGAGACGGTCACATCATAGGACAATTTTGAGATTTGGCTCAAAGTTTTTATAACAAGAGCATGAAAAGGGCTGATACAACAAACCAAACGTTTATTAACGGCTTAAATGCGTTGTATAACGTCTGTTGCATAATCCAACATCTCTATCGGAGTAAAATAGTGAAATGCTTGCAAAATAAAATAAAATCTGTACAAAATAGTTTGTAAACATACATCAGAAAAATACTGTGAAGGATTACCCATGTGCACTGAATAGAAGTATTTTAGAAATTTTGAAAATGTCTGGAATATAATTATCTGAAATGTACAGTATATGGGTAGTTGAAAAATAAACCATACCATGTGTATCTATGGTGTGACAGCAAAATTTTGAATTTTCTTTTAATAATATATTGTTTTATATTAATTATATTTATTATATAAAATAGCATTTAAGAGATGTATCTGTTATTTTTACAGATTTACAAACAAATTTACAGACTGTTAGTCTATTACTTGGTAGTTTTGTTTATAAATTATTTTTTGATAATATAACAAGTATTATATATTCATCATTTTTTAATGACATAATTTCTGTAATTAAATCAAGCTTATTAAAACGCATGATTTTATTGAATTTGAACAAAAATATAAATATTGACAGCACCTGTAATGATAAGTGGGTAGTCTCTCGGTTTGCACAAACTTCACTGAGATCCTCAACTTTAAGTTGGCATCTTATTATTTATTTAATTGGCTCAAAACACAGAGAAAAAGTGCAGCAGAGACCAATTACACAATCTCTTTAGAGTCACTTGAAATTCTGATGAGACACAAGCACTCTTTGGTTATGAATCATTTTAAATACTAAGCAGGTCAGAGCAATATTGGATTTTCAAAAGAATTTTGTTATACGAATGAAGAATAATGAAATGGGGAAGAAGAGAACAACCTTCACCAATGCGGCTCAAGGACAGAAGTGAGAATATTGCCAGTAATTTAACACCTAAGCCAAGATAAAATACAGCTAATAAATAAAATCTTGCCCATATGCCTACAGTATTGAAAACGTTGTAAATAAATTGACTTTTCTTGGTCAAATATGCAAACAAATGCAAATTAATCTAGCACTGTAAAACTGGACCATGGTACATGTGCAAAAAACAATAGAGTATGAGTGTCAGGAGGAATTTTACAGCCAGAAGTCGAATCTATTCTGCTTTAAACTTAAGAATCGACTTGAAATCCTTTTCTCTATAGCACAGAGGAGGAGAGAGGAAATGAGCTTGTCTCCTTGATAAGTAAGAGTCGTTACTTATGTCCCAGGTCTTGAGGAATCCATTTTATTCCACATCCAAAGAGCACTTCAGAGCCAGAGCGCTAGTCAGAAGAAACACCTGAATCCAGGCTGATATGGAAAAAAGTTTGCCATAAGTCTCATCCAGAGACTTTAACCTCTATATGGAGTCTGTCAAGCAGCTTAGGGCAGATGTTCAAGATTTTATGTCAAAATTTGTGTCAATAACTGCCTATAGAATATTTTTTATGGAAATTGCTTCAAGTATTTGTACCAAGTAACAAATTAAGAGACCATACCAAATTTTCATTTGTGAAAGACTGACAGCATCACGAAGACACATTAAGAAAATAGTGAAATCCACAGAACAACTATATGATAACATAATAACATTAAAACAATTTCAAGGGCTCATGCAATTGCTCATATTATTAAGTTATTGTCCATTGGAGTGTATAGAAATATAGTTTATTTTAACAGTTCTTGGTGTGAACATAAAGGGATATTATGTTATTGATACACTTCTATAATTGAATTACATTTCCTTGATGGCAATGGCCCACAGATCAAATCCCAGATTAGTACAATATCTCTTATTAAAACGGAGTAAAATTTCAATTACATTTTTTCACTCGGCCAAATTAATTAACTAGAGCTTTACTATAAATATAACATCCAGCCCTCCACCGCTGTGAAACGACTTTTATGACCAAAGAGATAGCAGCAGAAAAACCCATTCACTGTTTCATGAGTTATCATCACTGTAGCGACAGGGAAAACCTTGTCGTCACTCAAACGTTTCCCACAATTCCCAGCGCATCAATGTAAAAATCAAAGTGTTCATATCCATGCATAGGCTACACAAAACAAAAAGCTGTTCTACCCTTCATTACAGTAAAAGGCCACATGACTCTCCAAGAAATACACAACCTTCATTCTATTCAGATCTTATACAGGAGCACTGCTATAAATGCTTGTTTCCATCCAGACTCATAATGAGATCCTTAATGAGAATCCAACTAAATCATACAATCAAAACAAAATCCTAAATTAGAACAGCACGTTAAAATAATACAAAGCAGCCTTTGAATTGAAACGCCAATTGCTCATTTTGTTGCACGACGCAGAAAAAGAAAAACAAGCTAGAATCTCAGTTTCATCATTAGTCAGTGCTGTTACATCTGGAAATGACATCTGTATACACTCTGTGTAAGAAGACTACCTTGTTCTAGTTTATCTGCATTGGGGAAAATGCCCTGTGGCGTTGCGATATTGAGCAGAAGGGCTTTCTGTGCCGTCTGACCTTCAGCTAAATAAATACACTGAGAAGGAAAATAATTTGGGCTTTGGAAAACAGTCTGTCAGAAGAAAAGATTTTATTTCCAATATATAGAACAGCATCCTATCTTCTCTTAGACTCCCACTTCTTTATGGGTTTCTAGGCTCATTAGTCCGACTGGAAATGCCTTTTGCTTTCATGTGTGTCCACCTCTAGTTTTTCCTTTATCTTCCTGCATCATGTCTTCTCTCTACCGACACTGAACGCTGTGTGAAATTATCGCTGATGTGGTTGTGAGAGAGAGCAGCAACATCTCAAGCACGTGCTTAACTTTGGTTTTGGCTTCCCTGTGGAGATGAGACGTCTCAAACCCACCTAATAAACACCCCTCAGCTAAAGCTTTCTAATCTCATGCTGAACGCTGAAACTGAGACTCATTTTCATATTAAACTGCTGAAAAGCAAGACAGGCTAAATTTAGAGAGGAAACAAATGCTGTTTCCACGAGTATATCAGACAGTTGATTGTCTTACAATATTATTTATCCTTATGGGGTATTGAGCGTATTTTTAAGCTTCTGTGAAACACAAAAAGTACATTTTGAGAAATGTCTCAGTGGTTTTGTGTTCATATAATGCAAGTCAATGGGGGCTAATGTTGTTTGGTTACCAACGTTCTTCAAAGAAGAAGAATTTACTACTAAATCAACAAAAAAATAATGTTAAAGGGATAGTTTACCCAAAAATGAAAATTCTGTCATGAATTACTCTCTAGTTGTTCCAAACCTGTATAAATGTATTTGATTGGTTGAACACGGAGAAAGATATTTGATGCATTCTTGTAACCAAACAGTTCATGGACCCATTGACTACCATAGTAGGGAAAATAACAGAATTATTTCCTACATTCTTCAAAATATCTCATTTTGTGTTTATAAGAAACTTATAAAGTAATTTTTTGAGATTGTTGGGATAAAAAAGATGAAAATGTTTTCATAACATTAGACATCACTTATGACAAATATTGAGGAGACGTCCAGCGTTGCCTTCCATGGGTTTACTGACCCATTTAAAGGGGCCATTTTTTATTCTTTGGGCTATTTAAATACTGACCTCTTCTCAAATCTTGGAAAGATAGACTGTCGTAATAATACGGGGCGGAAACGTCAGCTATTTTTAAAGGTCACTGTCAGCACACCAGAAAGGAATGAACTGGTTTTGACGACCTCATTGTCCTCAACACTCGCTTCCCTTCATCTTTCACACGAGCTACTGGGAACAATGGCGGTTTTCTCACTCAGGACCCCTGCCCGACGAAAGCGCCCCACGACGAGGTCTGGATGCTCAGATAATGCTTCAACTCTCTCAACAAGCATCCAAGGTGCAATGGCTGATTGGTGTGCCTCCATGCCTGCTTTATTAGTTTGGCACACGCTCAAACTGGCAGAATGATGCAATTTTCCCTACGCGAAACACCTCGAGCTCGCCTTTCCTTCTCCTGCCAGTGGAGCTTTTCCAAGACCTAAACCATCCTGAGCACCGGTCTCGAGCCAATTCTGTCCCCCTGCTACTGTGTTTAGCAGAATTATGGGATATTTAGTGGAATTAACACCGACTCTGATAAGCCTATTGGAAAAAACAATAACACCTTTTTTGCTGTTACGTCTTACTGTAATGACAACATTAGATTTGCTATATATCGCTTTATGATACAAGATTGCTTTGTATTGAAACTTAAAAGGTTGTGGAGATACAGGCTATACTGCATTTGTAACAATTCTGAGCATATAAGAGGTATCTTAGTATGCTGTCTAGGTGGGAAGCACATCCAGACCCTACCCAGCGATCAATGATGAATCTGAAAACCATATGCAGACAGAAGACCCCCAAACGTGGATACACTCAGCCCAGAAGGGGGAAGGAAGGGTAAATTCACGTGTAGTAGAAAAGCCTTCCAGCACCAAATGAATGAAAATAAGATGATACGAATCTGATATTGAGAGTCGGCGAGCTGTCTCTAACAGATAGCGACTCCCCAGAGCACACAGGTAATTTCCAGCCTGCAGTAAACCTTCAGTGCACGCTGGCCCTCTCACCTCTGTTGGACAGAGTAATTAACCACGCTGAATGAAACTCAATCTCCTTCAATCATCAAAGGTGGCCAGCTCGCTTCTGAATCAAGCTATAGACATGAGCACAGTCAAAAAGATCAAAAAAATAAAAGACGAAGCTTTTGAGTTTACTCCAGGTGACACTCTAAAAGAAACAAGGTGTGTTGAAACAAAAGATGCAACCCTGAATTGACTTACTATACTGCACGGCTACATATATATTAAAAATTGCGATGGTTTGCAATAATACTGTCAGACTTGTTTTTCATGTATGTATTTAAAAAGTAAAACAAGGCTGTTCACTTTCATAAGTTGCAATGATGCTTTGTCTTCCTAGCAAAAATATTAAACATGTAATTTCATTATTTATTTTTCATTTTTAAATATATTTGAATATAATTAAAATGTATTAATTCAAAATGTATAAATACAATATAATTTCAATAAAAAACAGAATTTAAGCAGTATCTGATCGTATATTGCATATTTTTTTAGAAAGGTACTGTATACTGCATATTTCCTCAATATCATGCTGCCCTAATATACTGGAAAAATTGTATATAATGTAATATTTCGCAAGCATTGGTAAGCAACAAAGGAAAAAGTCTTAAATGCTGTTAAATCATTAATATAAATGTCCGTTTTCATGACATCATGTTCAAAACTGAGGCTCACTCGTAATTACACTAGTTTAAATACACGAGGGTCCCTCATGTAAGACAGTGGCCAATTAATTTATGGATATGTGACAGACCAGAAAAGACAAATTCTATTAATAAATAAAGACACAGCTAAGGGCAAAGACCATCAGACACTGGGAGGAGGTTTAGATGAAGTGCAACGATCTAATGATGGGCTGTCAGAATCCTTATGGTGGCCAATTCCAGCTGCTCTGCTTTTAAAGCAGTTACGCCACAATGCCACTCATAGGGCTGCATTGCTTTTAATGTTGGGGTGAACCTTCATCAATCCCCTCAGACTGCAGATATACATCCACTGTATTACTACTACTATTGTGATATACAGTGAATGAAATAATGTGAATTACTAATTTCTGGTCATACTGCCTACACTGTAAAAAACAATTGGGGGCTTAATTTAAGAAAATAAGTAACCTGGCTGCCTTAAAATTTTGAGTTCATTCAACTTAATAAAAACTAATGAATTTCATACATACTCGTTATGTTAACTAATATTTTTAAGTTGAATTAATTCAAAATTTTAAGGCAGCCAGGTTACTTATTTTTTTTTAAGCTGAACCAACATTTATTTTTTACAGTGTAGTAATGCACCAAAGGGACTTTGGTGAGCAAATAAATATATTTTTGGAAATTAAACAGAAGTATCCAGCACTAAATCTAGGTAAATTATATGCTCTAAAATGTTTTGTGAGTCGAGCACTCAAACCACATTTGAAGTTAGCTGGAAACACTGCATTTGCTGTGTATGCTAATTCATCCTGACATGTTGTAGTCAACAATGAAACAAAACACAAAAATAGGAGAAACAAAAAATACATGTTAATAAAATAAAGTGAAATAAAATTGATTCCAATTTAAATATTTTTACCTGGAAAGTTTTCAATCCAATCGCCATTAGCGGGTGTGACCAAAACGCATACATTGTGAAGCTGTGCCTATGTTCAATTTGTCACTGGAACTATTCAATGACTGTGTGGCACAGACAAAGTGATGTTGGGTGCACTGCTAACCAGAAAGCGCTGCTTTGTTCTTCATCTCCAGTGCCTTAAGGCAGACAAGGAGAATAATACAGGAGGGAGTAAAACATTTATCTTTCTGTCCTAATAGTAGAGAAAATGAAGTGCTCGTAATCAGATACATTATGGATTTGATCATGCAATACTACAGCATTTTTTTTATATTTCCTTTCCTCATATCCAAGCCAACCCCCTAAAGAATCTATAAACTCCAATAGCCCTATCCAGAGTCAACCGCTGGCCAAACTGTGTGCATCAGATTACAAAAACCAAGTGGTGACACTCTGGTGAGCTACAGTTTGCTTTAAGATGCTATAGTCATTTTTAACCCTTCAACTGTGATTTAAAGTCACCAAATTATTTTAAAAACAAAAGCAATTACACATAACAACAAAGCAAAATGTATTCATATCTTGTCATCATCACAATGTTTCTCCGTATTCCCAAAATGCTGAGGGTAGGTACTATCAATTTATCATCTGTAATCTTTAACCAGAAAATATTAATGATGCTGCCAAAATTCAGGGTGTAGTGGGAGGTTGCAAGGGCATTGCTAGGGTGGTTAGTAGACCAAGAGCCCACCTTCAGGTCTCTATAAGATTTTGGTGACCAGGTACAGCTGACATGTAAACCTGCGTAACCTTTAAAAGGTGACCCAACCAGACGAAAATCGTGAAGAGAGAGCTCACACAAAAATAAAAAAACGAATTCATCATTTTCTCACCCTATGTCATCTGTATGACTTTCTTCCTTCTGCAGAACACAAATAAAGATATTTTGCAAAAACAACACTGGCCCCCATTGACTTCCATGGTATGGACACAAAACCACAAACACTTTTCTTAAAATATCTTCTTTTGTGTTCTACAGAAAAAAGGTTATTTAGGTTTTGATTGACATGAGGCTGAATAAATAATGACAGAACTTTATTTTTGGGTGTACTATGATCTGATTCTTCATTTGATTCAATTTGATTCATCACTCTTTATTCTCAAATGCATGCAGAATGTTTTCTATAGCACTCCCTTTCGCGCGTACGCACGCACATATATAAAGTAACCGAGAGCTCAGAGGTTCATTTTGTTCTTGGCACCATTTACTCCTTCATTAGGAGAGCCAGTGAACAGCGGTTCCCACTAAACCTTTTTAATTAGAGAGTGATTCTAAAACTAACAACTCTTATCTCATGAGACCAGTCCCTGATCGAATCTCTTACAGAGGAGTTGGAGCCAGAATCAAAAACATGCAGTTCTGCCTCTAGATGGGAAACGCAATACTTTATTGAGCAAAAAAGCAAGGTGGTGTGGATATCGGGCTTGCGTTGGCACTAAAGAGAAGGTCTCGTGAGCTACAGTTAATGTCAATCATAGTGGAAAACTATGCATTCTGCTATCATTTGCTTAGGTCAATTTAACACATTTCACCATGTTTACATGCAAATTCCATCCACGTCCACCCAAAGGAAACAAACACTGCGCCTACATTCTTGTGAAACAATCTCCTTAACTTTCTTTGACGGCAGAATTATGCCAAGCTGTCCCAGCAGCATTATTCCTGGAAGTTGCAAAAGATGGAGGATAAGTGTCCAGAATCCAAGCACCACTGCAAAGATAAAGTCAACCGAATCCAAGTTGAGCACCCATAATTAGCTGGAGCTATTTGGACCGATGCTATCTGACCGGCTTCTACAGATATTCCACTGAGAGTCCCTGCAATGGCACTTTTTGCAGGCCTGGCATTTACTTCTCTTCTGTTTCCTATTTGTTAGCCTTTGATGTTCTGTACGGGGGAGAGTTTTGGTCCTTTGTTTGATCATTATGCAAAACAAAGACAGACCATACCAGTGTGAGGTGGTCAAGCTGTTTATGGAACCTGGTAGTTTTATGTGATATGGGTCCAAATGGGTCTACCAGCTCTTAAGAACTTGGCCAATGACCCAGAACTATTTGGTGTCCCACATTCTTCAAAATGGCTTTTTTGTGTTCAACAAAGACATTTACATTTACGCATTTTGGCAGACGCTTTTATCCAAAACGACTTGCATTGCATTGTACTATACATTTGTTTCTATGAGCCACGGAAAAGCATTTACAGAGGTTTTCAACAACTTGAGGTTGAGTAAATGATGGCAGAGTGTTTATTTTTGGGTGAACTATATCCCTCTCTTACAACACTAGCTTATTTGTCCTCCCACAAAGACCACTCTCACGTTCTTTCATAGATAAATCTCATCCTCAAATCCAGTCCCCTCTCCAGCATCTTCTGACCACCGCAAACAAAGCTAAAGATGATGCTCTACAGCAGATTACAAGCACAGCTCCATCTTTGTTATCAGTGTTCCACTCTGTGAGATAAAGGACTCCATCTCTCTCCTTCATTTGCTCCGCTGCCACCTCAGTGCCTCTCTCATAAACACAGGAAGGAGCACGCTAAAGAACTTAGGACGGATGCCATCAAAAGCCATCTTATCTTCAGAGAAAACACAGCTCTGTCAAAAAGATGACCTTCATATCTACACGAGACTCATAGAGATGCTTGGGAACCGTATGCGTTTTTGCACAATACTGCAGATACTATTATTACAGTAGGTGTGTTGGGTCTTTTTTGACCTTTTGCCTAGTTTTAAAAAATATAGTTAAAGATGTGATGTGAATTCAAGGAAAGAAGGGAGAATGTATTGGGGGAAAATTCTGCAAGATCCTGACGCCCACATGAGCACCCAGGCGTTTGAAGGTTTTTTCCCCTCCCTTTGCAATTTCTGTGACCTAGACGCAATCCGAAAAATCAATAATAAAGAAAGGCGAGATATAATTTATATTCTCTGTACATCATACAGTATGTAGGTTGGATATGATGCATAATTAATAATATTCTATTGGAAAATGCTATAAATATGCTGTGCAAGGACTTTCACTCACCTCCGGCTACGTTTAATCAAACAAATAAATGTGAATACACAGATCTGAATGCATTTCATTTTCCCAGTTCCACGCACTTTACAGTTTTCAGGGAGATGACGTGATAGCAGATCTCATTTGAGTGCCATTTGACAGCTCTGATGAAGGCTGCCATTTCCTCACTTTCATTAAACGTTGCCTTGATAGCCACATCTCTCCGGCGTGTGCTGAGAATCCAGTCGGCAAGCGCAAGTGTCCATCAATACGTGGAGCATTCTGCTCGCTCAATAAATCCATTTCCTGTTAAGATCTAAAGCTGCTTTATCAAAGTGAGCGAGGCCGATTCATTCCACCTTGAAGGACACACTTCGCAAACGCGGTGGCTGCCAGACATCCAGGAGAACCGGGGTCTCATCATACTGCCAACTATTATTTACACCACTTACAAAAACACTATGAGAGAACTACAGTTCAGTGATGTTAAAGGATGGCAATATCGAGTATTGCGATGTGGTACCATCTTCACACACCACTCCACTTTCTTTACCACTAGCAAAAATCTCAACAGGTTTTTCTAACACTGCCTCTGTCTGTCATTGCTTCACCAAACAGGTAGACCCGCCCACACAATTGGTTGACATGAAATCTGTTGAAACAGTCACAGTAGTTATGGTTTGGATACTGGAAGATAAGAGTCAGTCCCATATGGCTGCGACTGTGCCAGCCTCTTCAAGCTCAAATAAGGGAAGGTCACATAGACGATTCCCCCACAGCTGTGTTTATGTGTGTGTCTGGAAAAGAGACACTCTGACTGGATAATTATTTGTGTTTTTACGAAGCTCTTCCCTCTAAACACAAGGGTTCTCTAGCCATGAACTCTTCATACCCTTTACAAGCCTATTTTTATGTCGCGTACATCTGCTTGCATGGCTGTGCTCTTCTGAATTTATAAATAGGAGTTGCTGTTTCTGATTGGTGGAAAGAGGAACTATTTAAAATGACCGCTACTACAAGCAAGTGCTTGCATTCGTTTAGTATACATCACTCATTTTATCAAGAGGAAAGGCTATTCCAGCTTATACACATTATAAAACACTGACATTTTTCAGAAACATATACAAAAATAATATGTCAGACCAACAATACAACACCAAATATTAGCTACACGTTATTAACTGCACAAATAATTGCCTACTGAACAATGTTGCTGATTTGTGGGCTCCCAGCATGCATTGCAGCATGAATAAATGATGCAGTTAGTGCTACAGAGTTATTGCTTTGATGTTGCTGACTGTATTCATGCTGTTGTCACTTTTAATATCACTAATTTTTAAATGTTTTATTTATTTATTTCGAACTATTAAAATAAAAAAATACAACAGAAAAAAATACATATAAAAAATATAACCATAAACAGAACCAAATCAACAAATACAAAAAACAAAACAAAAAATAAATACAAGTTATACATATATTCAACCCGTTCGAAAAAATGTCAAATGCATGTTAAATGTAAATATCATCTTTTTCAAAACAAATATTTACAAAAACAAAATATACAAAAAACGATGCCTTGTTTATAGCTACAATTTGTAACTTTTGCCTCTATATTGCAATCTTTGTTGAAACAACATTGCAGGTTACTTTACGCAGATAACTTTACATCAAAGGAGGTCAAAGTGATAATTCCCGCAAAATCCAACCTGACAGCTTAAAGGAGCAATGTGGAGATTTTTACAGCATCTAGCGGTGAGGTTGCGAAATGCAACAAACCACTCACTCCACCGCTCGCCGCTCCCTTTCGAGGAATTACGGTGACTGACACAGGACAAAGATGTCATCACGTTTTCACTTCTTTGCGGAAGCAGATAACATATTCACGAAACGTGCTCTTTATAGAAGTTTGTCCGTTTAGGGCTACTGTAGAAACAACATGGTAAATTCCATGTAAGGAGACCTGCAGTGTATGTAGATAGAAATAGTTCATTCTAAGGTAATAAAAACATAACGGTTCATTATGAAAGGTCTTTACACATATCTGAAGACATAGTTATGTGTATTATATAGCATTTTTGTCAATAGATCCTCCTTAATATTACACAGCGTACCTTTAAATGATGAATCATTATTATAAGCTTATTGTTAGGAGAGCATTCTAGTTTATTTTTAACCAAAAAAAGTCGCAGACTGCAGCTTTAACTTTCCTCAACTACATCTCTTTTATAGATCTAACACAGGTAGCTGAAAACTTGACGTTCATTCTCTATAACTAAAAAGGAAATGACAAAGGAACAAACAGCACGTCCACGTCCGCAAAATTCTAAACAAAGAGCAATCACACAGAAAAACAATGCCATTTCAAGCTGTCAAGCCATGGAGTAAAAAAAACCTACTGTTAACAGCAACAAACAATTTTTATATTTAATGGAGAAAGGCTCTCTTCACAGCTGGATCGCTCCCCACCACCCGGCCCTCTCGTCTCCTCCATCACGCTAAGAGAGTGATTAATTATTCATGCAGACCCGCAGCAGGTTAGAGATAGATGCAGCGTCTGTGTTTCGTCTACACTTGTTCTCTGCGTGTTTACCTGCGCAGATCTTGTGATTGAGTAAGACGCCGTACCGGCTTTACCGTAGTATCACATAAACATGCACAGCATATGAATCAGGCTCATTCTATTTGCGTGCATTAGGGCCTGAGGATTTCACAGAGGCGACCAGCAGTCGGTCGATCTGTGATGATCTGATGAGGTCAGATTGAGGGCACTGCCCTCTCTTACCTTACGCTGACATATTGCAACATGCTTTTATAATCGAAAGTGTGTTACTACATTACTGGTGTTTCATTTAAGAGCATCAAAATAGAAGGATGCAGAGCGTCTCACAGAATAGACCTTTTGAAAATAAATTTCCTGATTTTACTAAATATCACTTTATTTATATAATCCTAGCACAATATATACAATTCCAAAGCGGTTTTATAGATCAAAGAACTATTTAAATCACTCCAAAGTGGCCATAACCTCTCTAAGATATGTAGGTGAAATAGTGGATGATGCTTGTGTTACACTAACTGCCAAAACAGAATCACAGCTTGAGCCACAGGGAGCTTAAACACTCCTCAGACTCACCGAACAAAGGGGATTCCAGTTTGGCTGGCACATTGAGAGAACTGAATAAATCAGAGAAAACTGGAGCGAGTGACGAGAGAATCTGAATGTCTTCATTTGGTCATGACAGCACGCTGGCCGACTCCACAACACCTTTTCATGTGAATTCAGGGGGGCAGCTTTGTTTGTGCATCCACTCACATACACCAGACCATAATAATGACAGCCAATTACCATCAGGACTGTTTTTACCCCTCGTTCACTTATCTGTGTACAAAAAAAAAACACACTGAAATGAATACAGGCTGAATGAAAGCGATTACAGCTGCCAGAAAAGGTTCCTTGAATTCTCTTTCTTGGAAACGTCTTTGTCGTGTCAAACGCAGTCATCATTGGCTCTAGGCTATACTCTGGCTTGGTCATCTGCAGTGTTAAAGGTGGGGGTGCTAATTGGTTCGGCTCCTTTGATCTGCAGATGAATTCCGTAATCCGCCTTAATCATATTAACATAACCCCTTATCGGCAAGACGGGCCCGTCTATTCACTTCCCACATACACACACTTTCCATTAAACACGGCTTAGAGAGGTCTTCTTCTGTCCATTCATGGATGAATTTTAAGAAACTTCCTAACAGTGCGACTGCAATACAAATGAACAACGTCAACCATATAAGAAGATAATGTAAACCAACCCTAGGTTAGGCAGAACTTCATTTTCTTGGAAATCTCCAGAGGGGGGGTGTGTGTGTGTGTGTGTGTGTGTGTGTGTGTGTGTGTGTGTGTGTGTGTGTGTGTGTGTGTGTGTGTGTGTGTGTGTGTGTGTGTGTGTGTGTGTGTGTGTGAGCAGGTGTCAGCTCACCAGGGGGCAAGTCAACAGCAGCATGGGACTTGATGGCCAACATGTCACTTCCTGTAGATCTTCATGCAACTGCCACATCACGACCCCTTGGGAACATATGGTCCCGTTACATGTCTCTGACCTCAGACAGCACTGCATGGAGAATCTGGCTGTTCTAAAAGCATAAATCATCAAATGATTTTTTTTGCTCACTAGGGGAAATTTACCCACATTTACATGGAATATCATTTTCGCTAATAGTTTGAATATTTCTGTTTGCCTACAACTTTTCTTGCTTTAGAGGCATTGAGTAATTACATCGTGATCTACATTCCACTGCCGTGATGTATATGTAATGGTAAAGAGATGAATAATTCATGTGGGGCCATTTATGCAGTTGATGAAATCCCTTTATAAGCAGTGTTCACTTAAGAAAATTGTGACTGTGCGGGGAAAATCTGCAAAATGCATTTAGACCTGGGAAAAATGTGTCTATGTGAAAACAAATATTGATTCTGTTTTTACCACATTGTATTAGTAGCTAAAAGAATAATGAAAAAATTAAATTCCAGCAGATCTCCATACAAAAAGTAATATAGTGGTACCATGGTATAGTGATAACAGAAGTCATCACACCATGGTACTCCAATATATGTTGACACTGAATGATTACCATATTCATACACCATAGCATTTACATCTACTCCAAAATGCTTTAAAAGTACCATTATATTTGTCAAATGTATAAAATACTGTCATAATTTATTCACCCTCACGTTGTTCAACATCTGTGACACTTGCAAAAAAAGAAGATATTTTGAGAAACGTCTTTGTGGTTTTGTGTCCATACAGTGGAAGTTAATGGGGGCCAATATTGTTTGGTTACCAACATTCTTCAAAATATCTTCTTTTGTGTTCTGCAGGAGACGGAAAGTCACACAGGTTTGGAATAAGGGTGAGTAAATGATGGTTTAATATATTTTTGTGTGAACTAACCCGTTACTGCTTCAATAAACAGACAATAAAGACACGAGATGTTAGACAAAAAAAAAATGTATAAACAAAAGCATATGCACAAACCATGATATTACCATGGCACATGCCGAAGCAGCTATGACATTACTACGAGACCATGTCCAAAAATCACAGCACTGGCACATGTCCCAACAACCATGGCTTTAGCATGGCACCTGTCCAAAAATCACGCTGCTAGCTGGCCTGCATGTGGGGAAAAGATGCGAGCCAACCAGTGCTCATCCTGTTGCAGATGAAGCATCCAGCATGCACATCCTTTACCCAACACACACACCAAACAATCTCTTCATCTACAAATATACAAGCCTCTCCAGAGCTCTGCTTTATGAGGGCAGGCGTGGCTTCCATCCAGAGCAGCACCATCCATCATTGCACAATTATACCGGAACAATCTAGCGAACACAATTATTCCCCTGTACGTCTGAACTCAACGCGTCTATGCATACACGCAAATGCACGCAGCAATACACCACGGACACTATATGAGCTGTCAAAAACTGCCTGACTGTGTCCTTGGGCTACAATACTCGAATGTGGTTTGAAACCAGCAAACAGACAGACGAAAGCGAGAGAATTTCGAGTGCTGATTGGGGGAAACGGTGAGGGTGGTTGGGGGAAGGTTTGGCATTGTTGTGGGAATCACATACCAACCGTTACCATGGTGACGCGCCGTCAGTGATGGACTCCTCGCGGTAATGAGCACGCTGGGTCCCAGAGAGACCCCTTTCCCGAACACTTAACACCACATCCCCCATCGACCTCTTGCATGCGGCAAACACAGGGCTGCAAATGGCCACACATCACTGCTACATACATTTCCAAATTAAACTGCATTTCTGGTGGTTTTCCCAAAGAAATGAAGGCGTGAATGGACAAAGACAAGTCTCGCTAGCACAGGTGGGTAACGCCTGGTGGGTGTGGCTTGGCAGCCTGCCAGATACACATTCGCTAAGGTGGGCTAAAGTGGGGATATGGGCAGCCTGTGCAGACAAATAAAAGCATTATGGAGCAGCTCTCCCGCAAGTGATAATCAGACTGTTTTAGTACGCGCTGCATTCAAAATAAAACAAAAGCTTTCCGAGGCACTGCAGGCTGTCTTTCACAGTGAAGCAAATGCACAGGTGATGTCAAAGAGCTTTTCATGAAATGCGTTAAATGAAAAACATGCCTTGGATTTGGATGCAGTAATCTGTATTATTTAATTTGCCGTACAACAACAGAATTATTCCTCACTTTGCAAAACAGAAAAATATTTCATTCCCTGTAACACTTACAATAGAAATCAAAGGCAAGTTGGTAGTGAAAGGTTATATCTACATTTTTTAACTGGCTAAGTTCAAGTTTTGTACATTTAACAAACAGTCTGTTATTACAATTATAATTTGTAATTGTGCGAAATAAAAAATGTAAAAGTGATCACTACAACATTTTGAGTTGTATTGCCAGTTGAATTACATAATATTATCATCATGGTTGAATTATGATTACTATAATGTGAGACCTATAACTATAACGAAAACTATAGCTACTATGGTTATTTTTGTGTAAAGTCTTGTGCAAGCACCGTTTTATGCGTTCCGTCCATGCGGTTACAAAAATTGGGCTGCACACAGACGGACAAAACCGCAGACCCTCCTGATGACGAAAATGACATCATGCGGGCGGCCAGACTATACTATGGGCTTAGGGAAGCCATAATGTAACTATAAGAGACTATTGTGATAGAAATTCTTTCAATTTTTACCTGGAGAACATAAAGTCATAACTTAATAATGCAGGAACATCCCTTCCCATACGTTCAACCTTCCAACTTTATAAATTGAAAAGAACATCAAAAGAACATCAAAAAGGCCATTAAATACCAGAAGAAGTACTAAATCAAGGTCATCCTGGCACATTCTGAACCACATCACGTGTGATGATGTGAACCACAAAGCCAACTCAACTTCAGTTCTGTTTTACTGTTCATTAAATTCTTCAGTCTGGGACATATGAAACCAAATATTCCTCATCCTAATCCCCATCCTCAACCTGCGCCGTGACGAAAATCATTTTATCCGACTACATGAAGAATCCATTAATAATTGAGAACAGAATATCACTCAATCTAAAAAAAAAGCTCTTGCTCACACTGAATTTGAGATCCTGAGTATTTTTAACCTAGTAATCCAGAAAGGGTGAGCTGCTATGGTTTTGAATTGGTCCAGACATATTCTGTCTGAAGAGAAAAAGAGACAAAGAGAGAAGAGGTGAGAATGCATTCCAGTGTTCTTGAATAACAAAGGCTGTTTAGCACCTGAGAGCAGCTCTGATAACAGTGCAACGCTCCAGTAAGCCGTGACTATATGCACATCTCGTCTACAGCGCAGGTATGAAGCTGTCCTCCCACAGACGCTGCTCAGACAACCACACGAGCGCAAAACGCAAATGCACAAACACAAAGTTGAGCGTGAAAGCATTGGAGGCATGTCTCGTCTTAGACAACCAAGAGGAAAGAAATGCTAGACTTGTTGAGCTACTCTCTCCCCCACAGAAATGACTTTCAAGGGAGAGTCGTGTTTCAGTTTAATAACAGGTCTTGTGTAGGAAAGATCTGTCTTCAAAAGCTCTAATTTGGAGGGATGGGGTTTTGAACGACGCGTCAGCAGGTCTGTTTGAGGGGTGAAAAAAAAATGTATTCACGGCAGTGAAATGGTAAACACAGATGTCTTATTAGCAGTGTTTGCTAAAATAAGCACCACTATTTCTATTTCTCAAACTTTAACCCTTAAACCTAGTGTTTCATTACTCTGTATTACAATTCAGCATGAAACTCAAGACTCAAAGACATAAAACATAAGACTCAAGATAGCACTTTTGAATTAAACGAGCCAATAAACAACCACCTAGAATACATTAACAACCAACTTAAAGAAACAGTTCACCTGAAAATAAAATTCTCTAATAATTTACTCACCCCCATGCCAACCAAGATGATTTCCTTCAGACTTTTCTATATCACTTTAAATCCATGTATAGACCATTTCGCAAGATGTAAACATGGTCCAGAAGCTTAACATCTTTAACATCTTGACTCGGTTATAAATGTTCTGTTGGTTGAATTTTGTTCAAACGATTCGAACTGAAACAGGAAGTTTTCTGGATCAGCGTTGGACCAGCATTATTTACATCTTACGAAGTGATCTATAAGTTACAAGTTGTCAAATCTCCAAAAAGCCATCTGTCCATCATAAAAGTAATCCAAATGACTCCAGTGAGATAATAAATGTCTTCTAAAGCAAAATCTTGTCTTACACACCTATCTATTCATAATTTGAACTTATTAAGGGATATCAAAACTAAAACAAACCAATAGACTGTTTCAACACAACAACATAAACATTACTGCACATGCACGCTTTTGGGGCCCTAACCTCACTTCCGCAAAGAATCGAGTCCCTGCAGATTATTTCTGATAACAAGCAAAACAAATAACAAGTAAATGACATTAGCTAGCAAGTTAAAAGTATGTCTAGTCAGTATTATTTTGGGTTACCAGTTAACAACCGATCATGGGTATTTATGGGTTTCGATTTCGATAAACGAGACACAAAACAAAACATTAAGAGTTGTGCCTCATCATTCCAAACCATTAACCAACTGGAGTCATTTGGGTTACTTTAATGATGTGCTTTCTGACGAAATGTAAAAGCATCTGAAATTGAATAAATGTAAAAAAAATGTTAGAGCTTCAGCAAGTTGAATTTGTGGGAAATAAGGGTCACATAGAAAACATCTCTCAACATCAGAGATGTGACATTCATAACTTTAAAACACAATGGCAAACAAAGCAATTTATCAAAGAAAGTGTCCTGCTTTCAAAACAATGGCGCTGGTGACAGATAACAGCTCTGTCCTGTAACTCCTCAGAGACTCTCACTTCACAACAGAGTAAAATAAACATATCCACTCAAAGAAAACCTCCATCTTTATCTCCGTCAGTAGAAGCCTATCCTAGTTCAGCATCGCACCCTTCCAGCTCTGCTCTGCTGTGATCAGCAGCTTTAATACATCAAACCAAGTGTTTGCCCCACTTAAAGACACACATGCCAGGTTACTGTCAGATTGCCAATCAGAAAACCGCTTTATTAGTGGAAACTGCTCAAGCAAGAATCATTTTAACCATTTTTTATCTTGCCTTCGGTAGACAAGTACTGCACATTTATGTTTTCATTAAGAAATCAGGATGCTGATTTGTGCTTCGGGATATCTACCCATAATACATCTGAACCTGCCACCCTAAATATCACGCTATTCTTTGCTTTGAAATATAAACAATTGAATGTACCAGGCATCATTTAACATCTCCAGGAAAATATGTTTAAATGTAAATGTAATAAAATCATAAATGTGTAGCATATGTCGGCTTAACGGGAGATAAAGCATAATTAAAATCAAACAGCTTAATCTAACTCTAAGCTATTATTATGAGTTATTAAAACCGACAGTAGAGCGGCTTAAACCCAGCTGCCCTAAGCCTGATTGAACCATATGGTAAACATCACACATCGAGTCAAACGTGTGCCACAGGGCCATGCAAAACTGAGCAGGTAGTGATGTGTCAATGAAACGCCTGCGTGATGCTCCTCTGACAGAGCCTGTTGCTCCCAAGACACAAATCTGTTATTCTGTTGGGTTTCCTCTTTGGTTCACTGCCTTTTATGGCTCCTCTATTCTCCATGCGCGCTCATTTGCATCTCATTTTTAGACGACAATGTGGCAGGGGTTAAAATCTCTGTTGTGGAACTGATTGCTTCCCGTGGAGGTATTGGAAATGAAGGTATATAGAATGCTCGCTTCCGATCGCTAGCACGTTCATGACGCAATGACAAGATGATGCAAGGACATTTTCCTTTTCAATTAAGAGACACAAAAGCAGAGCAGCTGGAAATCTACAGTTGGCGGAAGCAGAGAAATGACAACAAATCTCAACAAAGAACTGGATTTGAATTTCTAAGTGCGTGCATAAAAATAGTGGCAAAGTTTTAGGTAAACCGTGTTCCTGTAGAACAAGATAGCAACACTCATTAAAAAAGAAGAACCATTTTCGGTTCCTCAAAGACGCATTCATGTAAATTGCTGTGGATAAAAGCATCTGCTGAATGGAAAAATGTAAATGTAGGTATTTGGCTTTGTGCTTTTTAATTTACCTCACTTTGCTGCAGTCGTGACCCTCCGTGCGATATAAACCAATGTAAAGAATGAAAATCATAAATATTATTCATGAGCAAGCCTGATAACATTTATAATGTGCTTTTCAGGTCATTCCCACACACACCTGTGTAAAACAGTTTAAATAGTCTTTTTACAAAGTGCTTTAAAATACCTAAAATATGAGAAAAAAAATACCAAAACATATTAAAAGTGCTGGCTAGCGAGTGCTGTGATAATCCCCAGTAAAGTGTGAATGAAAGAATAAAAGCAGGACATTGAGACAGTGTGGAACAAGTATTAATTGAGACATTACCAAGATGGCCAGAGGGGTCAAAACACATAACTGGTGGCCGCAGGAACAAAGAGTGTTTGCTGTAGATTTGACATTGTCCAGACACAGCGCGCCTGGAGGGGAGGAGTTATGACCACCCGCATACGAGCTGTGTCCAAACACTCATGTGAACATTCATGCATGTGACAATCCACACACCCTGCACACACACATAAACCTTCTAAAATCACACAAAGACCCTGTATAGAAACAGCACACTTTCTATTAAAATCCCTTCATTGCTCCATTTGGAGAAAGCAAGCAAAGGTTTAACATGTATTGTCATTCAACATTCATTCACACTGACAACCAGAACAAAATCTCTTCAACACAAAGACGTTAACACGAGACTGTGTATTGTGTCCCGATGAAAAGAAACACGGCTGGAGAAAGAAGGGAAGAGAATGCAGACAAACATGCTATAAAATCACATCTGGATGGTTAGCTGGACTTGACCTAAAGACCATCACTGAGAAATCTAGATGTAAAGGTGTAGAGCACTGCTGTGCGGTCGCTAAGGAATTCGGAGGGGGTCGTGTCGTGTTGCTATGGTGTAATGAATGGTTGCTTACAGGCCCAGATCAAGAGCCCACCCACAAGTCTCTGATGTACTGGTCTTTAGATATGGCTTGGGTTGCTCCTTTACTGGATGACTGGGATTTTTACCCACATTTGTCAACTGACAAGAAAAAACCATTTTATTCACCCTTATGTCATTCAAAACCAATATGGTTCTATCTTCTGTGGTACACAAAAGAAAATATTTTGAAAAATGGTTTTGTCCATAAAATGAAAGTCAATGGGGTCCATTCTTCAAAATATCATCTTTTGTGTTCTGCAGAAGAAAGAAAGTACAGGTTTGGAAAGTAAATAATGAATGAATTTTCATTTTGGCTGAACTATGCATTTATCGTTCCAGGTAACATGGAGAAAGATTAACATCGTTCATTTACTATACTACCAACGTGGTAATGGCGCAAAGTTACACTTGATGATGTAGTTAGCTAGTGCTCATTGCAAAATAAACCTTGAAAGGTTGATATGGGCTGCAGAACGCTACCAATCAGAATTAAGCATCCCATAAATCCACAAATTATAATAAGTTACGAGACACTAAATTCCCTCATCTCTCCATCTCAATGCCAGAAGCACATAAAAGACGGGCCTGGTCTCCATCCAAAGCAACATTCATCTTCATTCTCCATACATGAGTTTGAGAGTAACTGATGGGGGGTGTGGAGGCTCTGAATGATTACTCGTGTCTCTCCGCCCTCTGCGTCTGTATGGTGGGGTGAACAGGAGGACATTCGGTGTGTCGGGGTGCCTTTATTCACCAACACACGTCCCCTGGGTAAATGAAAGGCTGCGAGGTACATGTTCTGGCTATAAGTAGTCCGAATAGAGGCTAATTGTTTATTGCGGCTTCGGACAACTGTTATGGGGCAAAGGGTGCGAGAAACAATCAATAAAAGCGTGTCTGTGTGGGGCCGTGGGTTCCTGAGGCAGCATCTGTACAGAGCCCAGCCAAACAGCATGATCGCTCCCTCACACAGTCAATTAGCCGTATTAATTAGCTGTCCAATACATATCATTTAAAATCAATTTAGACCTCTTTATGGACTCTCACAGGCACCATTTCAAGCCAAATAAACCCGAAACAAACACGGCCATTTGTCATGCATAAGGAGGTGGGATTTCGCAGACTTGATATCTTCTTTCAGATTAACTAAAAAAAAAATTAAATATGCAGAGTAAAAGACACACATATTATTGTCAATCAAATGTGAAAATAAAAAAAGTATTTTTTTTAAATATTTAGTATTTGTGTTTAGAAGATATAAGCTCTCAACACACCGTCTCCACCAATACAGAGCTACGATTTTATGACATCATTCTGCACTTCAGCTTCTCATCCGATTCCAAGCTATGAGGTAAACGTTACTGGCTATTTTAAAAGGGGGAGGAGTCACGTAACGCACCCGCACTAACTTCCTGTTTCAGCGAACAAAGCTGCACATTTCAAAACACTTTAATGGGTCTTTAAAGCGAGTCCCTCCTCTGGTACTGGATTAAGATATTATGAGTGTCTGTGAAACACAGCCCGTGAGGCAGGGAAGTCAAAAAGGCCACAGAGAAAATCACACAGGGCAGTAAGAATCATTTAAGCTCCTCACAGAGAAGGACAGACTCTGTTGCCTGGCCAAACCAAACTGCTAAGACTGACACCAATTTGTACAAAGCCATCCGCCTGTTTCCCAGGAGCAAAGCCTCGCTGTCAGATCTCATGGAGCTCCACACCAGCATTGTGTGTAAATGTCAGCCAATGCTCGCTGCTGAGAAAACATTCAAACTAAGACACTATTCAAATAACAATGACTACAGCCCTTCAAATATAAATCCATTCAAAGGATTTGAGTCTTTTTGTGTGGTTTTTAACTTAATAAATCACAGACAAATGTCCTTTTTCTGTAATGTTAAACATCGCAGTTGTGTCTCTCTGTAGATCGAACTCATAAGCGTAGACTCTGCTAGAGTAAGCTCTGTATTGTCCTACCCATAATTCCTCTCAGGGTTACAGAATTCCATAAACTTAAAGGCCCCCATCCCAGAAAAATGCACTTTTAAATGTGTTTAACATAACTGTGTGTCAAGAGTGTGTGTACAGAACCACCCTAGAATGTAAAAAATCCACCCATTCATTTATTTATAATCCCCAATAAACCTCATCAGTCCTCTTGCATTCTCTGAGCAATCTGACGTCACATTAATTAAGCCCCGCCCATGACTGCTGATAGTCTGCTGCTGTCTCCGCCCTCATCGAGCCACCATTGTTTCAACACTGGACTACTTACAGTAAACTACAAGAATGTTTTGTAAACAAACAAGGTGCTTTGTTGTTGGATGCAAGACTGAACAGAAGTCGCTGAATACGCTGTGGATTAGTTTTATTTTTCAACTGATAGTGCAGAAGAAGGTAAAGTCACTTTACACAGAACTGTAAAGATCATGTTTTCAGTTTTTTAGATATGACGCATTTATCCTGTGAACTTTCACTTATAAAAATCAATGTGCACGTTGTTAAGACAAAACACGTGTGTGCATTCACTGACAGAGATCGTGATTTCAGTTTTTATAGATATGATGTGTTTATCCCGTGAACTTCATTGATAAAAGCAATGTGCACGTTGTAAAAACAGATAACGCGTTTGTCCTGTGTACTTTCACTTATTAAAGCACTGTGTTTGGACACTGTTTCTCATTCGCTTTGTGATCACTCTCTTCAGTTTTGTTGTTACTGAAGCACAATCTCTCAGTCAGGCGCTTTCTGCTGGAAAGGGGGCAAAGACCTGCAGCTCATTTGCATTTAAAGAGACAGACACCAAAACAGCACGTTTTCCCTCACAAAAATGGACACATATAGCACAGTATAATAAAAGATCTGTGGTATATTTTAAGATGAAACTTTACAGACACATTCTGGGGATACCAGAGACTATTTTTACATTGCAGAAAACACCCAGATTAGCTGCCCTTTAAACTCAGCTGGACCGTTTTAATGTCAAAGCCAACAAATACAGACTTGAGGTTGCATGTGTTGCTCTTTTAGCTGACTAATATACAAGAAACACATATTATTACAAAAAAAGACCAAAAAGAAGTAGAACTATTTGCTATGCTTAAAAATAAATATTTGCTACTGTGTAATGTGCCGTATAAAAATATTTGCTCTATTTAACAAAAATCATAATCAATATAACCAGAGATCATGTAAAAGATTCATGCTAATGAATACCAGACACAGTAACACTATCAAAAACTAACATCAATGACACACATTTGCAGAAACAGACAGATAATGGTCTTTCTCTAAAAAGTGGATTATTAAAAATGCATACAGAAAGAATTTTGTTGAAGGTATTCTGAAAGTCTATTAAGACCAAAGACTAGCAGAACTATCTAGGGCAATATTTGAATCTTAAGACTTAAAAAAACGAAATAATCAAAAGAATATATCATCAAAAATATATTTTATAACCACTGCAGACACTTAAGACATGAGCTAAAACAGTGATTTAATGATGGGATTCAAGATTTCTATGTGTCACATACACAGCTATATAGAGGATATTCAACCAGTAGTGAAATGTAAGTGAAGCAGAGCGACCAGGACGGCGATCAAACGCGGAGGTGCCATCTTGTCCCCCCAAAAATTGAAGGGACTAGGGCTGGGTCTACAGTGCTGGACAGTTATAGTCGGATCAAAATTTTAGACAAAAGTCTATATAAAATGCTGAAAAGGACCTGTGAGGAGAAATACATACACATACATTAAAACAGAGAGAGAGGGCAAGAGAGAGGGGTCTTTAGATCATGCACTGCTCTAAACCTGCATAGTAAAGATCTTGCGGTGTGAATTCCTAAGCAGCGAGCCAGCAGGACTAAAGATGAATAATTTATGATGGCCCTTTGCTCAGTGTCAGCAGCTCCACTGGATGAAATGATATTTATTAAGTCCCATGGGCAGGGAGGGATCCTGGTCCGATGGGAGAAAACCAGCCACTGATTAAGGGATGCAGAATGAGAAGATGCTAGTCAATGTCCAAGGGATATGAAAAAACGTGCATTCATCAGCAAAGCAAAACAAGAGCTGGATTATCTGTGAAATGGACATATGGGTTGTTAGACAGTATGGACAAATAATTCGTCCCACACAAAATCTGTCTTGGACAACATTAAAAATGACAACATTTCTGTTTTTTTTCACAGTTTAAAGTGGTATATCAGTAAAATAGAACTGGAAATGTGGAAAAAAGCAATAATATACAAAGACAAACTGAGAGGTATTCTGAATACAGCATACCATTAAATATCTGCATGTTTGACAATAAAATTAAAGATTTGAATTGATAAATTTTAAGGTTTTGATACACAACACAACTGGAACCCTGGACATGCATTAAATTCCATGTAGTCATCATTTCAGAAAGATTCTTGGATCATACGCTCCCTAGAATTGTAATCTTGTGGTGTTTTTCCATGACTTTCTTTTCCCTAGAAAGAAACGGATACTAGAGCATAACGTCCACATTATCACCATTTCCAAACTCTCAGTGAGAGACGCGTCGAGCTAAATCAAACAGTTAGAGACGGCTTCAACTCAACATGTAAAAATATCTAAAGACCACACAGTGTTCCTTTAATGACAGAGTGTGAAGATGAGAAATTACCTTTTCAAAACTAGAAGCATCTGTGCATACCAACAGCCTGCAGAGTAAAATCACTCCCGACACCAGAGACAAAAATCAAGTTTCATTTGCATTTGAGCACTTCTGCTCTGTGTGATATGTTTGCATCCATCATTGTGGCTGCTTCTTGGTCACTACAGACCACAGAGCAAAACAGACATCCGCTCAAACCACAGTTGTGTCCCAAAATAATGTTTTTCCATTTCTTTTGAGTCATTTGCGATTACAGTCACATCACAACAAAAGCCTAAAAACTGTACAGATACTTCTAGCGTAAAATGTTCATATCTAAGAAGTAATTCAATATTGTCTGCCTCTTCCACAGTTTCATTACATGATCTTCTTATTTTTCTTTTATGTGTTCGGCACATACAATCTAGACCAGATGAAGCAAATCAGAGTAATTTATAATTTGATATATGGATTAAAGTCGAAAGCTTGCTAAGGAGAATCACTACTTGAACCTGTAACCCTAAACAGATAAAGAATACCTGGAATGATGTGGTTTCCAGAGGAGAGGTTTCCTAAAATGTTTCTTAACATTCTAACTTATGATTTTAACCTGATATATAATCAAATCAATACTGAAAAACCTCATACAATTCATAATAATTATACATCATAATTTTTTGTAGGATTTTGTGGAACTGTGGTGCGGGGTGACATCACGCTAATTAACATATTTGTGATGTCATCACATAGTTTGAGTTGCAACGTCAGACCTGTTTCGCTTTTGCTATCTGAACATTCAATACAGCATAATACCCAATAAGCCATAATCATTTACATATTTTTGGTTTGTTGTCAGTTCTAACAATATAGTGGAAAAACACTTCAAAGCAGTATTTAACATTTTGTCATATATTAACAATATAGGGTCTATATGAATTGGCTCTTTTGGCCTAGTTTAACGGTGCGTACACACCGCCAGTGACTCTGACGTGAGCTCCGCTGCTTTACTCCTATTGGTGGTCGCTCCTGAAAGTCGCTTGTCATTTGCATGAAGTTTAGCAATTCTCAACTTTGTCGCATCGCTAGACACGCCGGTGTGAACGGGGCATAAGTAGGCACAAAGCAAAGTCATAGTAAAGCCCAAAAAATTGCAACTGCATAGCAACATGATAACCGCTCAGAAAACCTTAGCAACACCCATGATTTTTTTAACATCCAAGCTATTTCTTAATGTCTGTATGTCTGTTTGGTATCACTAAATTACACATTAAATGTAAGTAACACAGCTTAAACAGCACACATTCTCTCCATAATCTGATAAGAAATGAAGAGATTTCACCCTACGTATGATCTCCTGCTCGGTCCAGACTGACAGACAAACACTCCACATGGCACATTTCCATTAATAATGATAATAATAATATATTAGGCAAGGGGACAAATGTCCTCTCTAGAGGACCAATCCTCTGGAGTCTCTGTAATCTGTGTCCTGATAAACGGATTTCAGCACTATTTGAGCACATTCTCAATGTCAGACATCGATAACTCCTCCTCTCCGCTTTCCAACAGCCTCTTCTACATATTCATGACTCACAGAGATCAATGAGCTGCCAGAAAGACTGATGGACAGAAGCAATTGCCTTTAGGACGACAAACACAAGCCCTGGAAATTATTCTGAGCCGTCTGACAAATGAAAAGAGCATGTGCTAATGGAGAGAGATGATATGAATTAAAGGAACAGTTCATCCAAAATTCTCATTTAAGCACGTCACTCCAAACTTATACAGCCTTCTTTCTTCAGTGTGATGCAAAAATTTTCTTCAAAATTCATGCTGGCCGTGAGTGCACACATTGCTAAAGAAACAACTGTCTCCATTCACTATTAATGACTTTTGAAAAAACATTTGATTAGAAAATAACCAGACGCCATGTTTCTAAAAAGTTTAGCCACCATAATGTGTGTGTCATCACTAAACTCAACGATTCATCACTTTAAAAAAATGCGACTGTATATTCACGCGAGCGCCACATCTCACCTCTTTCCTTAAACCGGCTATACAACCCTGGTATAACTTCTGACCCCTCTGCATTGTGCCACAGCCAAAGGAGAAGGAAAAAACCACATGACTCCTTCAGCACAGCATGATGCCGTCAGAGGCTTTGTCCGAGGTGACCTCAAAACAAAACAAGAAGTAGCACTTCGATTTAAACATCATTCAATGACAGTCAGCTTTGTAACACAACAAAGCAGACACCTCCTGATGCACTTGGCCAAATCAACAATAGCAGTAAGTCACTGTGCGAGAATGATGTATGCTCTCAACACTAAACCAGACTAGGCTAGTCAATGATGGGAACCACAGCGGAGACAAGTGGGGGGGATGGGAGGCAGAATTCGCACCCTTTAGGATTGGGGGGGGGAAGTAGCATCCATTATTAATGCAAGTCGGCTGCAAGGGGAAATGGATCAAATGTGGCTTTCGGTGGATCCACTACCTCCAAAAATCCATGAATTATTTGTTATTCATTTTGCTAGCTTTACCATCTCTCTGCAATAATCTCGCGGCCGTTAAAAATCTCATTTGGCATCAACGCCGACACCAAAGTGGTCAGGCACCATATGGAAAGGTAGAGAAAACATTGAATTAGCATTTCCCAACAGCACTCGGTGCATTCGTAAGAAACACAGTGTCACACACTGAATAATTCAATCACAGTTATGGTAAATACCCATAAAACATACGGTCGAGTCCAGGAGACAATAATGGCCTTGAACGTTCCAGTGCAAATGATACATGCTAAAGAAGCTATAGAGCAATCACAGCAAATTTTGTTTAACGTAAGAAACTAAGGCGTGGTGGATGGGACGGTAGACGATTAAGTGGCACAAAGCCGGTGGGGAGGAGGTAAAAAAAGATATTGATTGTACCACCTCCAGTTTGAGATCAGCAGGCTTGCAGGAAACGTCGGCAAAAATAGAATGTTTGCAAGCCTAGAGGCCAGCAGTTTATGGCAAGAGCCCCCCCGGGACGCGAGCGGACATAAACGAGCTTCAAATGAGCCTCTGTCGGTCACGCCACATATTCCAACCTGCTTCCATCCCCCATGCCTTCACATAACAACACATCAAATGCTAAATGAAATTCAAATGGGATTGCGGCACGACGGGATAGATGTTTCGAGTCATTGCGGAGGTTCTCAGGGGCCCACTACGGCACAGCTCCATAACCATTTAAGTACTGGTCAATTTTCCACAGAGATTCTGAAGTGAAGTGTGGCAATGTGTGACTTCATGGCTGATCAATGCGCCGTCTTGCATTTCTGTTGAGATTCCACGGCAAAAGCGCATGGCATTCATCGTTCCTCACAGAACTGTAATGATCGCATTTACTTGTTCATTAGCGGAAAGAATTTACTGGATGAAAATGGAGGGCAAAGCTTGAAATGATATTAGGAAGGCTTTACCTTGAGTAATTCGGTTAGGAGGGTTCAATAACGACAAGCCGAATGAGCACCAGAGCTGGTCAAGGACCCAAAATCAATTTGTACAGAACAAAGCGGGAGGAATGAGCGAAGGTTAAGCCTGTGTAAGGTAAATCTCATTTTAGATCGAGATCGCTGCTTCAAGTACACTTACAAGACTGCAAGCACTCTGAACTATAGAAAGACTAAAAGGCTGAAGGGAAAGATAAATATAGTCAAGACAACAGGTTATGACTGCTCAGAAAGACTAGACTATAAGAGCTGTAACCAGCTTAGAAATTGTTCAACATAGCCTTTTCAATGATTCTTAAACTATTACTGGTATCTTGAATAGAAAATATGAATACATGTTTACATCCTCACCTTGATGGAATAAAGTCTTAAAGGAACAGTTCACCCAAAAATGACGATTATTTATTCTGTATGACTTTTCTTTCAAAGATATTTTAAAGAACATTGGTAACCAAACAACACTGGCACCTATTAACTTTCATTGAATTTTTATCTATATTTATTCTAAATATCTTCTTTGTGTTTCACAGAAGCAAGAGTTAAATACAGATTTTGAATGACATGATGGTAAATAGATTTTTCTGTGGTGAAAGAATTTTCTGTTTAAAACCATCTAAACACCCAAAGCAAAACATTCAATCATTCAAGTGAATCGCAGTGAAATACCGGTATGCCTATTTTATTGCTTATAAAACTAATTTTGCATATAAAGGAACAATAATATTATTTAACCTCAAAATAATATCTTTGTGTGACTTTTCTAGATTTTGTTGCTCATTTCACAGTTTCTAGCTAATTTCTTTCACGACCGCTGAAGCTCACCCTCTCTGTTTACTGGCTGAAGATAGATACGAGGCCCAGATTTCCTAATGACTTCCTTCATTTCACACAACAGTTTCCTCTCAGGAAATATTACTCATACAAACTGCTGCAAGCACTGACCCAAAACCACAATACACAAGTCACCATCTTTAATTAAATGTGAGTGTGCACTCCTAAGATAAATCTCATAAAAAATAAATTCCATGAGGGATGAGTTTACTGAACTAAAAACATCATTAAGTATAAAAAAACATTCTCAGATAACAGTGAAATGACAAAGAAATTTGTTTCATACTGCAATAGTGTGTTGAAATAAAATTAAATACAAAATCATCTTTAAATCAAATTTCTGCATTGACATGAATGAAAAATTCTCCAAAATACTCTGCAATTGTTTACGCAAGTTAAAGCTGCATTATATGCTTAACACTTACTCAAATCTCGCAACTGTCGACACAAGACCCTCAATCTTTATAATCCACACCGGTTTCATTCTGTGTGTGGTGCAAAACCCTGACCAAAGGGGCAGCTCACCCAAAAATCTCCTTCAAAACCTGTATATGATACTTTTTTTTTCTGTGAAACACAAAAGAAGATATTTTGAGAAATGTCTCTGTGGTTTTGTGTCCATACAGAGAAAATCAATGTTGTTCAGTGTTGTTTGCAATCCACATTCTTCAAAATATATTCTGTTGTGTTCTGCAGAAGAAAGATAGTCATTAATAAATGAAGGATTTTCCTTTTCGGGTGAACTATGTGTAAGGCTCGCCTATTTCTGCCTATAAGTCAAGCCTTAATAAATATAAATTAAGCTTATTATTATCATCATCAAAGCATACTATACCTCTTGACCTAGTAGAGAATATTACACACTTTAAATAAATGAGGCAATAAAGGTTCCTTTTAAGTCTATGACTGCAGCCTGTGAGCTCAGGACAGTTCAGCAGATTTAACCTCATTAGAAATTAATTATCACTGTAACCAGCGTGAGGCCGCTCTACAGTCACCAATGTATCTAAAGCTTTACCCAGTGGGGGCAATTGAACCCCTGACCCCTCCTCTTTTCGGCATGCAATGCGAGACACCACCCTACCACCCTGACTGCAAACGGCTGTGCTGGGAATACAAGTGCCATAAAATAGACTATGTCACTGGTGTGGGTGTGTGAGCCCACCGCTCAACATTTTTACCTTTATTCTATGGAACTCCTCTACCAGCTCAACATGAAAAATTGGGAGTGTTTTTATTTTGGCCAAGAAAGACTGATGCCACAATTTTATTCGACTGCAACCCCCAATTATCCAATCACTCTGTTTTTGTGTACATGATTTTGCCTAATTCACATAAAGTGGGGCGATTGTGCGAGTGTCTAGAGGTTAGAAATGCAAGATAAAAGTAAATCTGTGTATAATTGCGCCGTATAAGAAAGATCCCTCTTTAGCAGCTTCATGTAATTGCTTTTTGATGAACATAATGGGAAGGATGCTACAACCGCACCTCTGAAAATCATGGGAGAGTTTTCTCTCCCAAAATTACCTCATTACCGAAATCAAACCTTATTATGAGGTGAGTGACAAGAGAAACAAGAGAAATCTTATTTGTGTACAGTGGATAAAAGAATTCCGGGAAGATTCAGCTATTAGTTTCGGAAATATTCCTGCAAATCGCAGTCAAATAATAATAGCCGACTTGTCTTCAAGCTAATTCACTTCATTTGTTAGCACGAATGAAGAGGGACATGTTTACAGATCTCTGTTGGACGGATTATACCCTTATGAAAACCCACAGTTTGACTACAGTAAGCATAGTCTTTTGGTTTTATTTGTAGTTACATAGTACATAGTAATTTTACTATAGTAACCATAATTTAACCATGATATTGCAAAAATTCTCCACACGAATGGCAAATTTTAACTTTATTTTACTTTTAATATAATAAAACCTTGGTTCATTTTCCTAAGGGTATACACCTAGGCCCTAATGCAAGTGGTGAAGGATGTGTAAATCGTGAATGATGGCCACTCATAATCTGTGCAAATGCCCGTGCTTTCTGTAGAATAGCAGGACTACTTTTTCAGCAGGTAGTCAGTCAAATGTGCATGATCATCAGATCTTTTGCATAAAACAGCTCATTAGGCACACACAGTAACAGCTGGCCCTCACTTAATGACGCCCACGTGAACATGCTCTCTGGAATCATGTGACATGTCCGAAAGGAATGTCAGAAAGACTCGGCAGGAGCTTTCTCTGCTTTTTCTAGTGCTCTATTTTTTCACGGGGTCAGAGGTCAATGCTTGGGGTCGGGGACCAAGAGCAGCTGGCTTCTATCATTCCTGTCGCTCCTATAGGGAATCGTGCATGTGCTGCAGCTGCAAGACAGTGTACAAGTTACAGATGCTGAACCCCCCAATGATCGCTGCTGCAACGGTGCTGAATAATGTGAAAACCGCATCCAAACTCCCACTGTCATTGAGGGTTATGTCAATAAAGGGCGATTCTAAAAGCAAAAAACAGTAATATTACTTTTAATAAAGCAAATCTAAGCATATTATGAAAAGCTTAAAGGGATATTCACCCAAAAATAAAAATTATGTCATCATTTACTCAACTTTGAGTTGTTCCAAATCTCTATACATTTCTTTGTTCTGATGAACACAGAAAAAGATATTTAGAAGAATGCTTATAACTGCAGAGAGAGAAACAAATTTGGACGAATGCTTGTAACCAAACAGTTCTTGGACCCAATTCACTACCATAGTAGGAAAAGTTACTTTATATATTTTTTTTCAATTTTGCTGGTTTTGCTGTCCTACATGCTGTCAACTGAACACAGGACAGCATGTAGGACAGCAAAACCCCACAAACATCCAGAACCACCCACAACACCTTAGCATTTGGAAGCAACCTTATAAAAATACATAAAACAAAACATCAAAATTTACTTAACTCCTAATAAAACTGTAACAGGTAAAGCTCACAAAAGCATATTTACCCACCTCGGCCCTTTTAATAACTTAAATAACAGTTATATACCCATATAATACGCTACAATCTATACCAACATAAAACAAGAACATGATGTACGAATATCTCTTCTAAAATACATAATAAACATTAATTACAATCAAATTTGGTAGACCCATTTCTTTAAATAAAATGTCTTACTTAATTTCTCCAACACTCCTTAGGGCAACCACTAGAAAATAACTATTAATCTACACATGGAGGAAAAAGTCCCAGCGTTCAATTTTCCACACCTAAATTCCTTGGTAATACAAATATAGGAGTGTTTGTTTTTGGAGTAGGCAGGTATGACAAGGCCTTTCTGGATACTTGTGATAAACCAGAAAAGCGATCAGAATGGCAGATCTTAAACATGCTGCCAGGAGCCACAGGCTCAGTTCAGGGAGACTGGCACTGAGTCTCGGAGTATACACAATCTTTCTTCTTCTGTGATACTCTGCATACCCTACAGCTGTACGACGCACCATGAGCGTTTCTCTTCTGGAAGGGCCCCCATGGTGCCCGTCATCAGTGTTCAAGCACTGTGCAACAGCAACGGGGGGCTTCAATCACCTTCAATGATTTCTCAGCATTATTCTGCTGGGCCGCTTGGCACAGATGCAAGCTATACAGAGACGTTACTCACATATAACATTTGCAGACGTCTGAGAACAGGAAACGGAAAAAAGGGAAATACTGGAAGGTTACTGGAATGTTTATGATATAGTATACAAACACAGACGGGGTTAACATTTACTTACACTTACTGATACTAAACTTGGAGTCTTTCTTTTACTGGTTAAAACAAATAAATCTGAATAATTTCTGAGACTAAGTCAGAGCACAGATTGAAGTATATTATTTCTGAATGTAAAAAAATATTGACAGACACTTTATTTCTCCCCTGTTCCACCATCCTCTTGTTCTCTACCAATGCATGCAATGCTTTAAAAGTTTATGAACCATCGACTCTCCAGACATGTAGTGCTTTATAAATTCTTTGAACATGCCATATTTCTCTTTTTAAATCTCCCATCTACACTTCATCTGTGCATATCTGACGTCCATTAACTTATATATACTTATATAATTATTATAATCTATATATAAATCCAGATAAACTAGTTAACCTTTGTGACCATCCTAGTGTATTGTCAGCATATCGGGCAGGTGTGAAAACTACAACGTCTGGTCCTTTCAGGTTGCATGATTAAGTGCAATGCTAGAAACAGGTCCCAAGGAAAATACTAGAGCCCTTTTCACGACAGCTAAACTAGCAAAGAAAAGATGGAAAGGACAATACTAATGAATGTGGCAGCCAGGCCGTCCTTGAATTGTTGGAGCAGAGAATGAAAGCTAAACGTTCAAACAAATTGGGTCAGTGAGAAATGGCTTCAAATAATACACTTTCAATTGGACTGCACCAGTGAGCCGAGCAACACACAGTTTTGCACATGGAAAATTGGTTTCCCACAGATGACACATCACAGGTCCTCAGGTCCAGCTTTGATATGGTATTGAGGTGAACCCTGCACAATGTAATTGTGAAACTCTGGAAGTCATGGAAAAATCATACACACTTTATATAGTTTAATATACAAAGCTATGGGTTTGTTCTAATCACCATCCCTAAACCCCAAGCAACAGTTAAATTAGACTTTTTAATATTAGCTCTATTCTGCATTTGTTGAGGATACAAAAGTTACAAATGGCCCACCATGACTAGGTTTTACTTCACTTTACCAATTACGAGCATTCATATCACACATACATCATAATCTCCAGCTGCTCGGCTGGCAAGACCCACAGCAGTAAGAATTTACCCGCAAAGCGAGGTCCACTGGGACAGCATCCACTCGCCACTCAAATGAGGGTGTTGACCACCGAACATTCTGTAGGCATGACCATTTCAACAAAATTTCTCTGACAGTAATAAAAAGCCATACTTTACCTTATGGGTATTTGAGTAGCCTGGTCATTTTCTCAAACACTACACTAAAATAGAGCACTCAGTAACATAATTACACACTACTGATGGTAATGCAGCGGAATTGACCGCTGTTGGCTTGGATCGCCCGTAATCTTTCCACTAATGTCATATAGCCTAAGCTCATCCTTTCAATAAATGGACTCGAATGTCACAAGTGGCTCTAACCACTCCTACTTCAATTTGGAGACGGCAACAGTGAGCATAGCTATTAGCATGAATGACGTTTAGAATCAAATATATATATAGGGTATACAGCCAATCGTAGTTTTTTATACAGTTGATAAACACAGTTCCCTTTTATGCTGTACCTTAGTAAAATGGTTTCATTGTAGTAAAAGTGAAGTGTTTTTTGACAGATTGCTATCTGTATTAGCACAGTTTTACCTGATCACTATGGTTAAACTATAATTACTGGAGTGTGATCAATTACCATGGATAATTTTTGTAAAGAGTCTCATTTTGAATAAAAGCATCCGCTAAATGAATAAATGAAATAAATCATTTTTCTACAGTATCCTTAAGGACAAACACAAGTTTCGCTTGTTTCGTTTTAGTTTCTTTGACAAAGAAGCGAAAATGTGACGACATCTTTGTCCTGTGTCAGCTACCGTAGTGCTTCGAAAGGGAGGGGCGAGCGGTGGAGTGAGCCATTGGTTGCAATTTGCAACCTCACCGCTAAAATCTGCACATTGCCTTTTTAAATCCATATAGGGTTAAAATGACCTAACTCACAAAAGAGTAAAAAACCACAGTTGATAGTTTCCTGAAATGGAAGCTCGTGTAGTGTGCAATGCATTATGGGATACAGTATCAATTTCAAAAGCAGCATGCTTTGATCCTACACTGCAATTTTCGGTAAATGCAGCATGTCTTCTAATTTGGCCCAGTGTGCACAGTTTACATCTGCATACCGCATAGTGAGCAGTTTACTGTTCTGAACATCTGACAAGGACAAAACAAAGCTTTTGTCTTCTGATAAAGATTCCTAAAGGACATGCTGACAAATATCGGATCAAATCATTCATAAGCACTTCTGCCGCCAGTGCAATAAAACTTCCATCAATCACACGGCATTTACATGTGGCTATCAAGCCTTCGTTTACACATTAGGCAATTAGCCAAGGGCCCATTGTCCATCTAAATTAATAAAGAAGCTGAAGGCTGGATCTCTCAGCTGGAGGTTATTGTAACGCCCTATTTCCAGTGTGATTCAATTGCTGACAATACTGAATTTATTACTGTGATATTGATCCTCTTTGTTCCCCAGACATCTGAAAACATGCAGCTGCAACAGTCATGATGACTCCATATAATGATCATAATGCACAACAATGGACAGATATGGGGGCAATCAAGCTATCGTGCCGAGCGGATATTACCACCAGCTGCAGGCAAACTGTTTAGTGATACATGTTTAGACCACAGAAAGAAAAGACGTTCCTGCATGTGGGGTAAATACTGCAATGCACATATAGCAAAATGCTAATTGTTTTGTAAACAAAAAAGTATCCATGTTAGATAAATACTATCCGTTATATGCATTCTGGCTTAACACGAGTGCAGGGAAGACCTGTGCATTTGGGGAGGTCTGCGAGGAAGCAGATCTTTTACATCGGCATGTGGTTGCAGACAGGGTCGTGTGTTTATACAGTTTAGCATGCTGTTTACATTGACCGCAGGGAAGTCATCAACAAACAATTCTCTCACAGCAGGATAACGCCGATAAGATGGGATGTAAACAGAATGCACTGACAACTTCTCTAAAAATTCCTCTTCTCAACACATGCCCGTTTCCTTTCCAGCACATTGGAAAGTTGGTTATCGATGAGATGTAGGCGGCCTGACCTTTACCAAGCCGCTTATGGTTCGCATTTGTGTGATTTAGGACCTCGGAAAACGTGTTTCGTATAAACAGATATTTTCAGACGGGGACCCCACAATTAGTAACTTGAAACTCGCTCGCCGCATGTAGGTCCGATTCTCTGGAATCAATCAAAACTCCCAAAGGAACTCCCTGTTCTCCCCCTAATCTCCTGGTTTTATTACTTTCCAGACAGAGCCTGCCCATTCCACCCAGCCCCCCATTCCTCTCTTTTGTACTGATCTCCAGCAAAGCCTGGGATTTTTACCCCAGCACATTGCTTTTCATGCAGCAGAACCTCTTCCATCAGCCTCGGCACGCAAGAGAAACCAGCCGCAAACTCTACTACCGCTTGCACTCCACGTACGTGATCCCAATAAACAACAACCGGCCGTGGTGTGTGCAGTCACACATAGCCGAACAGATGCCAACATGTTGCTGAAACAAATTAGTCAAAATGATGAATCGCACAAATGAAAAGCGAGCTTTTTCGGTTGCACTGTAAACAAAAAGAACTTAAAGACAGTCATTTGGGAATCTCATGAACACAAATTACAACCTTCCTACAACCTTTCTTAATTTAAAAAATGGCAGCAACAGTTTTATCACAAGAAAAATGTATTTTTAGTCTCAAATAAAGTCATTTGCTTTCACTCTTCTAGCCAGAACTGTGCCAATGTGAAAATAAACAGGTCAGACATTCCACCACAAAAAAATACCTTCTGCGGTTTTCTTTCATGTCTGGATCATAAGATACAATTTAACCCGGTTACCTGGACTGAATTAAACAACAAGAGATCATTTCTAACACCCAACATAACAAATGCATGTAACCCTTTCTGGCATGATTATAACGACAGATGTAAAAATAACATTTGGACATCTAAAAATGCATGTAACACCTTCTTGCACGATATAACGAAAAATGTAAATGATTTCACACAGAAACAGTGTAGGAGCTTTAGTGACACTCCAACAGTGTGTGTGTGTGTGTTACATTCCATAAGCCCTGATCATCAAACAGGCGTGAGGTTATTATCTTATAATAAATTAGACTATTATTTTCTGGTTTGGTGACTTGTTTAATTTGGAAAACCAGTTGGGTAGTGTATCTACGTTAATGCGAATTAAACCTTTGCCCTTTACAATGTGTCTGATGACATAAATGCTATGTCTCAGCTGTACATGCAGAATAAAATCATTGTATTCATAATGTTAGGTGTGTATAAAGTAAGTTAGTTAAGAAGGTAAGTTAAGTCACAAACATTCAGCGCTTCCTTTTCTTACACATACACGTAATCCACATTCTTAAGAAACACACAGGTAGGTTAGCGCTGCAGAAAGTTTTAAAGACCCTCCGTGTTGGTCTTACCTTTCTCGGCGTGTGAAAGCGTGATCGTGAGGCAGAAAACCGCGACGAGCAGCCGCTCCGCCATCACTTTAATCACAAGTCAAAGTAGTACCAAAAGCCTCGGACAAGATCCGTGTTTAAAATCCGTCTGATCGAGCGCTCGGGTCGGCTCAGCAACGCAAACGCATCCGGAACGAGTCACTTCCGAAAGTTGCCGATGGAAACATGAAGCTCGCCGAACGGAGACGCGATCGGCTGGAGAAACGCGGTTTACAACTTCAACAGGCTGCGGAGACAAATCAAAGTCAATCCATATCGGCGATATTAAAAGGACGCCGAGCTGCAGAGAAGCGAAACCGGGGGCGTCCGCGTAGACATTGTGTGTAAAGGTGGAGATAGACGGTGAGAGTCAGTCCGGACGGTTGGAGATATTTTTTACTGATCGAGAGAGAGAGAGCGAGAGAGAGCAGCAGCAGGAATTCAGATCGGATCATTGGAAAACCGGGAACGGATCGCACAGCTATGCGGATTTATTACACGTAGCCATTTCAAAAGCCTGGAATGGCCATTCTATCTGACTTTCTTATCTTAATGTCTTTCAAGTTATCTTTCAAGTGTTTATGCGTCGTCTCTCACAAGTTCTTTTCAACTTAATTCGGATCTTTAGTCTAAACAAAACAGATTTTAAAACGCAAAGTTTACTCATTTATCCTGTTTTAAATCTGCAATTTCATTGATACGGTTTGAAAACATTTTGTACTTTATATTGTATATTGAATACTGTATAGCCTATATAGGCTACTTTAGAAATGTTTTGCATTTTAAAACAAACATATACCAAGGCATAACATATAGCTACCATTGGTATTCAGAATTATATATTTCTAAAAAAAACGAGATATAATTATATTAAATAAATTGTTTAAAATAGTAATTTTACTGCTATTTAAAAAGGCAACATGTTTCCAAATCTTCAATGCATTCACTTGGATGAGCTC
This sequence comes from Oreonectes daqikongensis, assembly GCA_026939265.1. Lineage (NCBI taxonomy): Eukaryota > Metazoa > Chordata > Actinopteri > Cypriniformes > Nemacheilidae > Oreonectes > Oreonectes daqikongensis. Next base: position 1,551,491 of record JAOTQM010000434.1, on the reverse strand, counting down.
CATCTACTGGCAATTGTACATATAATTTCTTTAAAGACATACAAAAACAGTGATGCATCTTCACATATTAAATCATAATAATTACATTAAAGGAATACTATTCAATTACCACGTTCAAAGCAACATGGTAGACTATAATTTCATTCCTTTTGTTTCTGTAGAGGTTTTCTAAATATAAACACTTTTTAAGGTTTTGCCTTGGGCATTTTGTATTTGTATTCAGATTAGATTTACATTTACATTTACATTCTGCATTTAAGATACTAGATCTGTTTTGGCATCTAAATGTATTTTTAGCATCTAAATGTATTTTTAGTGACAATACTTTCCTTGTGCCTTATCTGCATTATTTATTCATATTTACCCTTCAATTTAATATCAACCATAAATCAATGAGTAAATTGTCAAATGTTGCATTTTTACTATTTTTACTGTGATTGCAGCAATGCATGGCATGCATATACATTTTCTATGTTAATAGTGACATTGGATCTCTCTTCACATGCATCTAAACACATTTTTATTATTTTAAGCCTTTAGGGCCGTCCCTTATCCACAAAACTTAGATTTCTTGCTTTCTGCAGATGTTTTGCATAAACCCACGAATGGCATCTCTATTAGTCCCAGTCTGCAGTGCCGAGAGGAGAAAATTTGATTGTTGGAGGGTGCAGAACAGAACTGCATGGCTACTTTCGTATTTTTCTCACTTGGTGGCTAAAGGATTAAAGCACTTGGCAGTCAAGCTGCTGAGGATTACATGGATTAATACAGGTTTAGAAAACGCTGGCGGAATTAATCTGATCACTGTAAACATTGAACCCTATTAATTTAAGACAGATTATTTGGTTGTGGATTGACATCATACTGCATGTCATATGGACAGCAGTGTTTGCTGAAAGGCTAATAATGCAGCGCAGAGACTGATCCAGACTGACGGCAGTTATTTCATGCGTGAACTCTGAGACTCTTCTCCAAAACACACAGAGTTTCAGTATTGCTTGGTAAAATAAAATTATATAATATGTAAAAATAAATCAGAATTTTACATTCGAGTGGAACACAAAACATGATACAAAATGACAAGACTTTTAAAACAAATCTTTTGTCTTCTTCAGATGTACTTAAAGGTATAGGTTCACCCCAAAATGAAAATTCTGTCATTAGTTACTCACCTTCTTGTCATTTCAAACCTGTATACATTTCTTTGTTCTGCAAAACACAAAGGAAGATATTTGGATTGACTCTCATAGTATTTATTTTCCCTACTATGGCAGTAAATAAGGGGTGAGATCTGTTTGGTTACTCACATTCTTCAAAATATCTTTGTGTTCAGCAGAACAAAGAAATGTAAGCAAGTTTGAAATGACAAGAGGGTGAGTAAATGATGACAGAATTTTCATTTTTGGGTAAACTCCCTTTAAGATTAAGTTCCTAAAGCAGAGGTTTCTAAACGCTTCAACTGAATTAGGAAAATGTTGACAAAAATGAAATCTCTGTTTATAATTACTCATACACAAATGTTGTTGTAAACCTCAACAGGTTTTTTTTTTAACACAAGACCATAATTGTCTGAAGAATAACCAGACCACTCAAAATAATGCAAGTAAATGAGGGTTGTGTCTGTCACGGTCCAAAAAATCACTAAAAAGCACCAAATTGTATGAACGAACAATACTTTCTAAATTCTTCTTTAAAAAATGGTTCACAAAAATCCAACTAATTGATTCAAGCATGAATAAGATAAATCAGATTTTGTCATTTTGGAGCTTGACAGCCCCATTCCTCATTTACTTTCATTACATGGAACAGACTGGCCAGGATATTTCAGAAAAAAGTGAGTAATAGAATGATACAAGGGTCAACTATTTCTTTACTTGCACTCAATTATTTTGGAGCAGAGAGTCAGGGCAGAAGACAACAAACTTCAGAAGAAATACTGAGAGCAGAGGCTTATGTGATCTTAAGTGGGTCGGCAATCTTTCGGCCCAGCAGGGGGCTTAGCCTGCAAGGCTGACTTCACCCACAGCACAGCAGGAGACCCAATCCTAGATGAAATGCCCAAAAACCACTTGCCACAAATTCTAAATAAATACTCCATGGGCATCTATGACCAAAGTCTCAGAGCTTGTTGGAGGGGATCATTTTCTAAGGCAAAGAACAACTCTGAAATTAACCACATTTCATAGATGTTAGTATCATTGATTGACTATAATCGAACAAAACAGAACAAGAGAAAACCATGAAAAATTTCGGTTACAGTACTATGAATGTAACACGGCAACAGTAATTTTTGTAAACTGAGGCAATGAAGCTAACACAATGAAATTATATTATAAGACAAAGCTTTGTAATACCAAAAGCTTAGATTGCTACATTTCTACATCTCATTCAACCTGAGCTTTTGTGGTTAAGAGCTTTCTTCCTGCCAAAGGATGTGAACTGTTGCTGAAACCACTTTAAGGGGGCTTTCAATCACCAGTGGCCATCTGAACTTACGGGACACACAACCATGAGGGAACAGGAAAATCCTTTATCTCACATTTGTGAGACACTCACAACAATCTGAATCATGAATCACTTGCCTGACAAGCACTGAATGAACATCTTAAGCATTCGATAAGAAAAAGCCAATTCCACATCTCCACAGCCAATTCTAATTTATGCCACATCTTGGGCAGAGGCAAATCTGCAGACCAGAATGTTAAATTCAGATTGCAATGCAAGATAGACGGGAAAATATTACCACGTGTGTCTGTCTCAGTCTGTCTTAAAATCTGTTCAATTATTTTAAGATGTATGTTCATGTGCTCTCAAAGTTTCTAGGATTCATCGGGTCCTGTGGAACTCTGCCATTCACTTCACCAGCCATTACATTCATGTTTATTTATACATGTTTTTGGCTAAAAGTTTTCTTGTCAAAGCAAATTATGAGTGTAGATATACTGTGTTTATGAGCATTACTTTAACAGGCTCCTGAGAATTCTAGGCAAGAACTTGGAAAAAGCAAAGTGCATACAGTGAGCAAAAAAAATTATAAGGAGAGTTTTTTTCCACAGATTGGAAGATTTAAAGACTGAAGATGTGAAAGGGGAACCTCCAAGAATTCCAAAACGATGTTTAAAAAGGTTTGCCAGAAAATAAGAAAAATAAGTGGATTTTATTCCCTCGGTAGGGGAAGCGAATAAGTCTTCGAAATGTTTGTGTGCCAGAGGCAAAGTTTATTCAATATGGAAACCAACTAAATAGACCTGGCAGAACTCACATACTTACAGATAAACTTGTTGTCAGTCTACATGTATACAATTATATTGTGACTGTGATGGAAAGTCCAGATGCTGGTGCTGCTTATTATCAATACTATCAACACTGTGAATGATTCACTCTAAACATTACTGACCAACAAACCTAAATATCCTGCAGGAAGATCTTGGTCAATTTAAACAGATTGTGGATTCTGAGTGTGTATCAAAATCTGTTCCAACAAGTCTGATCAACCTTTTATAACATCAAGCCAGGAAAAGTGAGTCATTCAACAGTCTTCTAATCTACAATAATAACATTACAGCAATATCTGCAAAAATCAGAATTCAGTTTTACTTCATCTATCGCATTTTGCTTAATTTTGGCTCAGAAAAGCAGGATCTACATCCGAGCAAACATCCAGATGGTGACTGCATGAGCACTGGAATGCTGTTATCAGGTAAGATTACAAGAGCACACAACAAGTGTCTAAGACTCGGCCTGCTCTCGTGATAAATTGAGTTAATGCATGTTTACGTATGTCAGCACAGTCAAACTCATTTCCGTGAAATCCATATCAGGAATGTGATACCCTTTCACAACTCATTTTAAAAGACCCAAACCATTTTTTCCCTTATAAAGTATGAACATTATGAACCAGAGTAGATGACATTGTTCAGAATCTTAGAAGGCACAACTTAACCTATAAACAATACTGGGGCTAGTTGTCACAAGCCTAGTAACGTTTTATAAGATCCAATTACACAAATGAGAGTTTTCCGTAGCAGTTTGTGGTTATGTTGATTTCAAACACACATTTGTTCATTATATGCCCAAACAAAAACTCAATTGTCATATTTTTACACAAGCTCTTGGATAATCAAGTGAACACAATACTACCCTAGCAAACAGTGATAGTTTACCAAAAAATAAAAATTCTGTCATCATTTAATCACCATCATGTCACTTCAAACCTGTATGACTTTCTTTCTTCTGCAGAACACTGTTCGGTTACCAATACCAATAATGGCGGTACCCATTCACTTATAGACCAATGCGAAACCAATGCAAAGCAAGGGGTACTGCACTGTTCGGTTACCAGCATTCTTCAAAATATTTCTATGTTTGTGTTCTGCAGAAGAAAGAAAGTCATACAAGTTTGAAATAACAAGTGGGTGAGTAAATGATGACAGAACTTTCATTTTTGGATGAACCATCCCTTTAAGGCAACAGTCATTCAGAAATTTAGCCAAGACCAAATAAAAAAAATTGACTTTCAAAAATAAACTCACACTGGCACCAGACCTCCTAAATAATAAAACTGGTCTCATTATATACATTGTAGTTCTAGGCTTATTTTGAGAGCAAACAATTTGTTGGGCCAGCTGTTCTATCTGTCTCGAACACAACAGTTCAGACATGCACATCTGTCCGCAGCTAACACTGATGCTCAGAAAAAATTGCATCCCACATACATAATTGCTATGCATCCATGTGTTTATGTGTTATATCAGTGAAGGCATCTGCCAAATTTTTTTTGGGAAGAAAAATGGTTTTGCTGTCGGAGCTGATGGCCTTGTGGGCAGTGCTCCGACATGTGGTGCGGTTGCTCTTCGGGAGAACCGTGTTCGAGTCCCAACTTGAGGTCCTTTCTCGACCCTATCCCCTTTGCTTCTTGTCCTCTCTAATCTACTGAACTGTATAAATAAAGGCAAAAAGGACAAAAAGAAATCTTTCAAATATTCATGGTGCATATTTTTTCTAAAACAACACTTGCCTCATTAAAAGAGTCGATGTTAATATCTATCTGTGGCCATAAAAAGCATGCTAATCTTGTATTAAATGCTTACCTGCGGAATAGTTTATTAACAAGTAGGGTTGGGAATCGAAAACCAGAATCGATTGGGAATTAGAATCGAAAGCTAGGATTCGTATAGGAATCAAAAAGAATAGAAATCAGATACTTCAAATTAAAATTTCAATTCCTCTCATCAAGTCCTGTGTGCATATTTTTTAGAAATGTGCATGTGTTAACTTGTGATAAAGCACAAATTGAGCATAGTTTCATTATATTAACTACAGTCTAACCATGATGTAGTTAAACTACCATGGTAATACAAATTGTAATAAATCAGACAAAACATGGTTGCTATGCGTATATATACACAAAACGGTGTAGCAGGCTAAATGGCCGTACAGGATAATAGCTAAGTGTTTTACTTCAACTGTGGAATCGAAACTCGGAATCGATAAGCAGAATCGGAATCGATTAAACTCAAACGATACCCAACCCTATTAAGTTTTTCTTTAAACACTGCTCAATTTTCTCCTGTCTATTTTAAGGTTTAATTTATTTTAATGCATATTGCAGTAAGGCGTCTTTAATTGACTGTTGTGTTTTGAGGTGCGGTAAGAATTGGTGTTGGCACAGCATATGGCCTTCCACAGCTAGAGCTCATCCAGTCTTACTGAACAGGTGTAACAGCAATTTACTGGCAGGGACCGCTCAACAATAACGTGATGAGCACCAACTGGCAGTGGTCCCTCATCACTGGGTCTCACAGCCAGAATATACCCCATTTTCACCAGCCAAGGCACAATGCCACATAACCAAAACCAGTGCCAAAGTCCTCATAAATGTTGCATTAGGAGTTCATGCTTTCTAATGCGTTAATGAGGGAATAAACAATGTGTCATGAATAGCAACATGTTGTACTTCTTCAATTCTGTGGGTACGGTCGATATTCAGCACTTCTACAGTAGATGTTGCTGGATGCAAAAGGTTGCTGCTCAGCTAGTTTCTTCCAGAATAATCATTCTCCTGTAAAAGGTAAACCAAATTATTTTCAGACTGGTAAGAAATCTACATTATAATCAGTGGAATGGGTGGTTGGTTATTCTACAGTTTAAATAATGAGACCCTCTCCAAAATGCTCCTCATCCATTTTCTCTGGCCAATTTATTCTGCCCATCATTTGTACTGTGTAAAGATGACAGAGAGAGCGACAGAGACAGAGCGAGAGCGTGAGAGAGAGAGGGGTTACAATAAAGCAGGCTGTTCGTATTCCACAGGAGGAGTTATTGCAGGTAGCAGACAAAACCAATCACCATAATGTGTTATTCATCAGCTCAGAATTGTTCAGCACAAGGCCACAGCGTGAAATAGACACACAATTATACACAAGCGTGTATGCACAGACACGCACAGACACATGTTCAGATGGGCACATGGCCTTCTAGCTTACACAGATACCACAGATGCTTTTTTAAAAACTTTTTAGCATTTTTAGTTTTGTTTTCGAATTTAGCACTGTGTTCACGATTCCTCTGAAACAGACTGCTGAGTGATTCTACAGAAAGCTTTGCAATAATTAAGACACCCAATGCATAGCGTATTATAGATGCTCTGCACTGATTATTTGATTGGGACTAAACATGAATGTAGAACATAATACTCTCCTTTAACGTCATGCACAACAGTACAGTACTGAATCAGAATATGTACACATGTTAAGCTAATATTGTCCCATTTTATTTATTAGTCTAACAGACAGAGGTCACATTTTCAACTCAACTCAATCTGTTCTATTTTATTAGGTTCATGACCCTGATCTTCAGCAAAGTGAGCCATCCATCCCAAGGGTTTAATAATAAAACATTAAGTATGTTTGCTTATACTACTCCACTTGATATTGGAAATAATGTAATGGAAAGATGTAATCTTTATTAAATCAAGTCTTTTTAAGTGCAAAAGATGCTGGTATAAAACACTGGTTACTCTACAAACTACATCTCAAAGTCAATGTTGTTTTTCTTCATTTTTTAAACGCCTGAAATAAATTCTGTGAGTTTTGTTAACACAAACTCAAGATATTTCCATGTTTTGTAATACCTCGCTTGTGATTTTCTAAAGCTTTTACTTCACTTGAAAAAGGGACTGGGATTGTCCAAAGTAATCCACATTTGTACAACTTTACACTGTGTCTTCGTTCACTTCTTATAAAGAATTTCAGGAGAACCGTCTAAAAGTTGCAAAACATATCAGAGGGGCAAGTTGCTCAAGGTACTGTACCTAAACTCAGCGTGTCAATTTGACTATTGTTTACATTAAACAATACATTTATATTCAACCGAAGCAAGAATAAAGTGATGCCATGGAAACGGAAACGCGTCTCATTAGGACCCGAACAAGCTCCAAAAGTAGATTCACCAAGCCTTTCAGACTCAGAGAATATCTAATGTAACTAAATCCAGGGCTGTACGCCTACCTCAAAACAACTTCCCGTCTGGGTCATTATGAATGATGAGGTGCTACTCTACAAGCCTGACCCACTCAGCTATCTGCTTTCTACAATGGTACACACACAAGGCACGGTCTGACACACACACACACATGCCATTATCCGCTGAACGGATTCTCTCCACACAAGCGGCTCCATTATACGGCAGCATTTCTGTAGAGTACAGAGAGAACATGTTTCACCCTGAAACACAACACCTGAGAGGCAGTCTTTTAAGAGAGAGGTAACACAATAGAACCTGCAGGATGACGGTAAAGCAAGGTGTGGGATTGTCAAATTAATCTGATTATTGAAGATTTAAACAGAGGTAGTGTTATTCAATGTGAGTTTCTTCCCACAAATCCTAATAATTGATCTCTCCTATTTAATTCAACCTGAGATGGACTCCACCCCCCATTTCCCTACATATGGACTGAGTTATGGGGAACAGTGCCCCCCCCCAACACTAACAAGAATCAATAGCAAAGCAGCTTCATTTAGCAGGGTCATTTAAAATAATTATAGTGTAGGTATACGACCACTCGCCCATTCGTCGTCATTTGCACGAGTAATATTTCACAAAATTAAATTAGAGTGCCCCTACATACATCACATATAATCACATACACGCAAAACATCATAGTACTGATATGTACAGAGCAAATTAATCTTAAGGCCAATTCACACTGATCCAACAAACACCAGCAAACACAAATAATTTCCAACAAATGCATCTATAGTTTGAAAAAAAAAAAAAAAAGTAAAAAAATCACATCTATAACGTTTCATCTTTACGTTAAAGGTAAACAGATGGGTCAAGACAATCTCTTTTAGATGTAAAAGTGTGAATAATTAATCTATATAAACATCTACATGGTTTGCAGTTACAAACATGTTTCAAGTGGTTTCAATAGGTAAAGAATTGTGTTAGCAGCGCAAACGTCGTGGGTTCGATTCCCAGGGAGCAAACATACTATAAAAATGTATAACCTGAATGCGCTGTAAGCGGCTTTAGAAAGAAGTGTCTGCCAAATATATAAATGTAAATATTGAAAACTGATTTATGCAGATTTGAAAGGCCAGGTTGAGTTTGGCCCCCGCTTTTCTATTTAATGGGAGTTGACATCATGTGTTTACATCACTCAGGCAGGTAATCTATATTATTCTCTTTTCTGATGATATTGTCTGACTAGTGTTGGAAGAAATGGGCGAGTTGGCTTGTTTTTCACAGCCACTGGGACTTGGCAGCCATTCTGAATGATGGACAGAAAATGATTTATGAGAGCACCACATGCAGCCGGGGTGGAGCTCCAAAGACCCTCTTTCTTCGGTTTTAACAATACTACGACCCCTCCCCTTCTCCTCATTACTGGTAACAGGTGGCTGGAAAGGGATGGACGTTTATGCCAAAAGACAAGCTGTATGGTCGACTGAAAAGCAAATGAGTAACAAAGTTATGATGTATCCTCGGGCGAGAAACTCCAAGTGTTGAATGAAGCGTCATCAATCACTGCTAATGACTAATGCTGGACGAGTCAAAATCAACCCTTTATATTTGGACCCCCTTTAAATTTATTTATTACTGCAACATCCATTTCTATGCTGATTGGAACAACATCTCTTGCCGTCACCCTGTTCTGTGCCAGCCTCACCCCTCCATAACCCTCATTAGAGACATTGTTTCCTCTACCAACCAACCAACCAACCAACCAACCAACCACTAGGGATGTAACCATCATTTAACTGGTTAGCATGGCCCAACCGGCCACTTCTGGTGGATGCTTCAAACGCACCATGATGAAACAAAAACAAATCATTTTAAAAGCATGTGTGTTCATTCAGCTGCTGACATATTGGTTACACCCTCAGGCAGATTTTTCATACATGCAAGTACAGATCCTATTTACCTGGGGAAAGACAAAAATCTCCAAAATTGTGGGTCAAGTTTACACACCAACATATTCCAAATCAGGTATCAAATTATCATAAATTTTGCTTTTCAGCTCAAACCACACAATAGAAGTGCACTTTTCATATGACACATATACTGTACATGTGACATGATACCTATGGTGTGACAGCATGGACACAACATATTGGAATGGAATGCCAATGTTCAAGCCTTCTGAAAACTCATCAGGGTAACGGGAAATGATTTGTCTATTTCTGAGATAGACTAAATTTAGACTGCATATTAGACTATATTTAAATGGTCAGCAGTGACACATGACCCTTTGGTCGCTGGAGAGCCTCTTATCACAGTGTAATTTATCACAGTGATGTGGTCAGTTAAAAGCAAATGTTTTCAAAGAGACATGTCACGAGTGGAATCGGCTGAGATAAATACTGACCAGGGCAAATAAAAGCTTTATATAATTACCATCAACTTCTGCCCATTCCCTAACTTTTGTTCATTTCAGCTCCGTATATTAGCACAATGAGTGTCCAGAGGTCTGTCTGGCCCTATTTTTTAAAACCACATTTCAGGCTTCAGACAGTCTAATAGTAGCTTACCATCTTTCCAAACAAACAATGGAAAATCATGATCATCAATTTAAAGTCCCAAAGAGAAAGCTTAAAAGATCAAATTTGTTCTATGGCATGACAAGTAGGCCTATACAACACTATTCATGTCACTCTATCCAGCTCTAATCAAAGCAGGGTCAAGTGGGTCCCAACAAAAACTTAACTAACCATTAGGTTTTTTTTACTTTAATTTATAATAAAACCATAGTAATAAAAAATGTATGGTCTTACCTCATTAACAATAGTATTTGTAGTTAAACTCTGCTAATACAAATGGTAATGCGGTGACTTCGCTTTTACTACGATAAAAGCATGGTTAATTTTGCTAAGGGGATTGATGGAGCATATTAGCCAAAAGAATTCTGGATTAATGTATGAATCATTTGTTGCAGTCATTTTTAGAGACGCAATGCAGAAACATCGAGCTTACAACCCAGCTCCTCATGGCACGTGCAATAACGATTTACGTACGTTTAGCCTAAAGTTATGTTTAAACCACTAATGATCAGTGGTTAAAACTAACGTAACCGCATTAACCAAACTAACACTCGATTTTTGGAGGGGGGGGGAGAGATTTGAGTAACTCACCCGCGCTTTAGTCCAAACTTCTGATCCAGTCAGTCGCTGTCTTTCACTGCCCCTGCTGACGGGTTTAGGCTTTGCGGCCCAAAATATTGGTCGGATAACGTTACACAACACAAAATATATTGCTAATAAAGACTTAACGGGTGACCTCGCGCCTAGATTCATTTGTTAAATAAAATCTTGTCAGTTGTTACAAAACTTTAAAAGCTAAGGTTTTAATTTTTTACTTAAAAGTCACCTCGCTCTGATTATTCACGTCTATCGCGAGAATTGAACGTGACTTCCGATTGTTCATTCAGTATGGATTGTAGTTAAATGCAAACGATTCTGTACAGTGTTTGGTAAGTTGCGGTGTTTTTAATTTTGCTGTCTTATCGCTATTGTAATGTAATGATGTAATGTTGGAAAAAGTGACAAAAAGTCTCGAAAAATTATAGTGCAAATTGGTTTCAAAATTGGACGTGATTTAGGATTTAAAGGCACTACAAGCTATTTACTTTCTTTTCCACATCCACACAGCCTCCTTTCCGTTTATAAAAATAAATAAATAAATTACTGTGGTTTATTCAAGCTGCTTTTGGTTTATATAAAAGCCACTCTATTGCTGTTCATATTGTTGTTTAACAGTCAAGCCTGTTATTGACAGTTTGGCTGATTCAAGTTGGTTATTTATGTTCTTAGCAGCTAAAGCTAAAGAAACATAACGTTACCTGGTCCAACCTTAAGTGGGGTTTCAGTAATTCAATAAGTCTTTTGAATAATGTTGTAAGTGGTTGTTTCTCAGAACCAGTGGGCCTGACTGTTTTTATAACTTCTTATATGCTGTGGTCCTGCTGTAGACTTGAGAAATGAATTCTGAAGCATTTCCAAAACTGGAAGTGCTGGCTGTATTAATCACTGTAAAAGTACACAACATGGTAAGCTCCATAACCTATTGTCCATGGTGACGGATGAAGGCTAAATGAGAGCTTTTGAGTGGGTGAAAAGTACACCACCCAGTCGGGTGAGGTAAACCAGTACGTATAAATGATAGCAATGCAACCATTACTAACTTTACAGTAAAACTGTTTTGGGCGGTGTCTTGGACAGGGATTAACTTAAAACAGGACTAGGCCTTAGTTAAATTAGGATATTTAAAGTGATAGTTCACCCAAAAATGAAATTTTGAAAAATTGAAAAAACTTTGTTTTTAGCTGTCACCCATTCACTTGCATTGGTTTTGTGTTCATACAATAGAAGTGAATGATGTTTGATGATCAACTTCCTAATAGTCATATAGGTTTAAAATGACAGGGTGGGTAAATGATGACAGAATTTTTTTTATTTTGGGGTGAACTATCACTTTAAGTCGTTTTTAAAAACATACTTTACAAAAAACATTACTGTGTGCATCTTGAGACAAAACAATCCCACTGATATTTTAGGATATTGAAAATTAAAGACACCACAAATATTTAAGTTAGTGTTTAGCCTGTCCGGGAAACCGTAATATACAGTAGTGTATGTGCATGCATACTATTTTAGAAACTCAACATGACAGGTCATAATTTGACTCATGTTTATTTCAGGATAGGATAAAATGGAAATTCAAATGCTGCATATGTCATGATTTTATCCATCTGGAATTGATTGTAAGAAGCGAGCGTACCATAACAGAATGAAGCTTAGCTAAACAAAGCAAAGAGTAACTCTGTATCCTTGCAAATAAACCACACTGTGTTCATATTTACAATTTTAATCTGATGAAAATGAACCTGCCAGCACACCTCAAAACCACAAATCTAAAGACATCTCTTTCCATATTAAAACTAAGATTTAAAAACATTTGGTGACCCCCTTAAAACGTTTCAAAATTGTTCTCATGCTACTTATGATTGGTTTTATTATCCAGGGTCAAATATAAGAACATTATCCATTCATACATGAACAAATGCAAGACTTTCCTGGACTTGTTTTTACATTACAGAATAATTTAATAATCCGTTCGTTTTTAAATATTCTAATCACATTTAACAATCACATACTAAGGTTGTTTTGCTTGGAAGGCAGAGGTATCCATTTCAGTTGCCTGACAACCTGTTCTCAGAATGGAGATGGATGAGTGCTGTGGGAAGTGAGGTAATATGAGGCATCCTCCACTTTCTGCAGTCAGCACTCTGAAAGCTTCTTCACTCTGGAATTTGTTAGTGGTGTTTGTTTTAGTGGTCTTTATTTCTGGAAACCCCCTCTCCCGTCTCAAGAATGTTACACAGCTTTTAATGGCCGCCTTCAAACACTGTTTCTGCAGCATGAAGTGGTCCTATAACGCCTGTTTATTACCAAATCTTGTGATATAAGCTGTGTTTACTCACTTCAGTAATGTTAAGTTGAGCCCTGGGGCAAGTGTGATGTATTGAACATAATAAGTAACAGGTGTGTGGGCTAGAGGGGGTGTGAGACACCCAGCTGTCCCTGCAGCCTCAGGTCATGTCCTTCCCATCTGCTGCCCCACAGCTCCCCATGTTCCCCAACACCTGAGGTGCGTCTGTAAGGTGCTGCCCTTGTTCTTTCAGCCAGGGGTCAGAACCCCTCTCCCTCAATACTGCAGATCCTCAAGAGTCAGGCAGGAACCATGCTGATCATCCAATGTGTCTCTGAAATACATTTGTGAAGTTCAAAACAAATGAAAAGGGCAGGAACTGTGCTTCATTGTGGCATGTTTGTGATTTTAAAGATACACTGAAAAAAAGGTTTATTGGAGTTACTTAATTTAATCATGTACATCGGTTCCACATGATTTAATTAAGTTTTAACATAACTTTTCTTGCAAATATTCAGAAAAAAATGTAATTCAATCATGTGGAATCGATGTACATGATTAAATTGAGTAATTCCAAAGGAGTCTTTTTTTCAGTGTATTTTAATGGATCATTCGCTCAAAAATATTAATAAATTATTAATAAAACCTGTACATGACACTTTTAGTGGATCACACAAGAAGATATTTTTGTCTCAGTCATTATGTGTCCATACAATGGAAGTCAATGTTCTTTGGTTACCAATGTTCATTAAATTATCTTCTTTTGTGTTCTGTAGAAAAAATAAAGTCAGGCACGTTTGAAATGACACGAGGATGAGTAAATAATGAAAGAATGCAAATTTTTGGATGAACTATCCCTTTAAGGTATAGGATTAAACAAAGTAATTCTAAAACCATTAGAAATATTCAATGGAGTTAAGCGTCCCGTTCTCTCTTTATAACGTAAACATATATAACAATATTGATTTGCCAACCTGATCTACATATTTTTCATAATGTTCTTGTTTAAATACTTCACTTTTGTGAAAATTGATTTCCTTATGCATTTGCTCATTCTGAATCATGTTTCACCGTTTTCTTAAGTAAATTCTAATTAGGCTGAGAAGATGAAGCCAAGCAGAGCACCAAAAGTCTTAAAAAAAATTTTCTTTGAAAATCTTACCTTTTTATTTGTTGATTTGACCAAGATTTCGTCAATATCTCATAAACTCAGAGAACCAGAACTCTGTGCAGATATGTCATTAAAAGAACTAATATTATAGATTGAATAGATTTTAACTGGTTGCTGAGGCATCCTATTTGAATAAACAGGACTTAGTTTCCTAATATCCTAGCAGCAGTTCAATAAATAATGACAGAAATGAAATAATCTGGTGATGGATGATCTTGACTTTTGACAAAATCTCACTTAACATATGAAAATGTCTTGTGCTCACAAAACATGCATTAAACAACTGACTATATATATATATATATATATATATATATATATATATATATATATTTTTTTTTTTTTTGCAATGCTTTACAGAAACATCTGGGGAGAGCTGTGCTGTATAGGAGCTTATTCAGTTCAAATTCAATAACCGCTTCAAACCCAACCACCTTCCTTTAGAGGTTTGTGGTATCCAGTCAATAACTATGCATCTGCAGTCTGTCCAAATCTTTCTTACCGGACCATCTCGTAATATTCCGCAGGTAATTTCCAAACAATAAATCCTGAATTGATGACTTGTTGCTCCAGAATTCATTGCTGTCAGCTCCAGCATCAGCCAGGCTAAACGAATGAATATTTCATGTTATAGCGCGAAAGGTTCTCCTAGTGTCATGAGCGTATTTCAAATTACATTTGTTTTAATGAAATCGATCCAATGAAGAAAACATCATATCAGACCTGACCATCAGGCACCCCTAGCAATGTAATTATGTTCTAAGGGTATTTGTTACTTGTCCATAGGCTCTCTTAAACACAGTAATTGCATTGCCTGCCTGCTCTGGCCAAGTATTTAAAGCAAAGTAATGACTGCATAGGGAGCTATTACAGTGTGGGCCAGGTTGTGATTGATGGGATATCAAAGTGACCCCAGCAGCAGCTCTATTGCAATAAATGCAACCTTTGTTCATGTGACCAGAACACGACATTCTCACCAGTGACACAATGTCACACAACACCACATTTTCAACACAGTCCGCAGAATTTTGCTAGATGCATCTATTTTGTGTGCGAAACTGCATATGGCGAAGCGTCCTGTAGTCACTGCTCAATGGTTAGAGCATGGCACTATCAATGCCAAGGTCATAGGTTCGCACCAGGGATATTGGACAGTATTGCACATACTCAGAAACAAATGTATAGTATAATCCAATGTAAGTCGCTTTAGATAAAAGCGTCTGCCAAATGCATAAAATGTAAATGCAAAATATATATCCAGACTAATGGACACTGCTTGGTTTATTTAATTTGTCATTAGTGTATTTATAATAATAATAATAATAACATTCAAGTTTTTAGAAGAAGCTTTTATCTAAAACATCTTACAAAAGTAAGGAGTTTAACAAAGTTGTACAATGAGAGAGAGAGAGAGAGAGAGAGAGAGCAGTCATAATCCTCCAGCACATAAAGTGTGATATCTCTCAGTTGTCATATCATCTGAAAATATATCTGAGCCCTGACAACATGATCATATTGATCCAAGGCACCAGCTTGATCAGAGCTTTGAATTATTCAGCAGCTCTTGTGCAGGTCATGAGACATTCTCTTTCATTCTCCATTTCCTTTTCTAAAAACGTCTCTTTCATATTCAGAGACACAAATGCTTTCTCTCTCTGATTTAAAATATCTTGTTCTTGGATGCCCTTAATTGTATTATAAAGTAAGTGTAAACACTACTGAATATTGAATGTATATCAAAGGAATGTTGAGCGTAGTGGTCTATAAGATATTAAAGTGTGTCTGTGCATGATAAACAGCTGATTCGTTTGATTTAAGCTTTGACTGGGGACTGTGGGTAACAAAGGCAGATGTGAAGCGACACAGAACGCGTGCATGCAATATGGGACACTGTCAGAGAAAGATAAACCATGTGTTTTGTCTCATTACATCATTCTCTTAGACCTTTTCAAATTTTATGAAAGATAAAAAGCCAAACCAAATCAAAGCTTTGAAAGTTAATTTCAGACATGATACTCAATTATTTAACATGAAAAATTTGGATTTGTGTGGATCATCAGTTCCAGTTCAACACTGCCCTCTACTGCTTTCTGTTTGTATTGCATGTAATTAACAATATGTAAAAATGTCAGTAGCACAGCTGAGTCAGCTGCTGTAGAATAACATATGGCAATTTCTTTGTAGTTGAGAACACTGTAAATTAAATCTTAGTTTCAAGTTTTTTGTGTGTGTGTGTGTGTGTGTTTGTGTGTGTGTGTGTGTGTGTGTGGGTGTGTGGGTGTGTGGGTGGGTGTGTGTGTGTGTGTATACAAACACACAATTGTTATATTGGGTATGTGTGCATGTCTAGTGCAGCTGATCATTGTAAATGGTGAAAATTGTGCATGAAGTATATGTATTGGTATGTAAAGTATGTGTGCAAAGTAAAGTGCAAACCCTGGGTTTTATGGTCGATCACAATTGTGACCCGCGGGATAATGTGTATACTAAATAAACATATTTCTGCAGTCATCAAAAGTGTTATATATTTGAGCCCAGCTATTTTAAACTTTTTTATCACATTCTAGGGTTACTATTATGCTTAAAAAACATATACAACACTGATAGGACTACAGAGATCAAAAAAATAAAACCATCAATTTATTTAAAAATTGTTATATTATTGCTACCAGTATAACAACATCAATATTGTTACTTATTTGTAACATTTGAACTTTTAATTTAGTGCAATTTTTTGTCATTTTAGTGCAACTTTTACTTACAAATGCACTTGAATGTATAGGGATACCTGAATTCACTGTTATCCCATTGGTCACTATTGTTGCCATCAACATGTTTACTCATTCTATGACCACACTCAACAAAACTGAATAATTGTGAATTCACATATTAATACTAGATAATGTGGACCAAAAATCTTGTATTTACATACTTTACTAGCCTTTTGTTTTGAAGCTTTGATGCGGTCATCATCATCTTATGGCGCAAACAGCAAGTAAACATCTTTCACATATTTGTAGAAATGCACTAAAACATTAGGCCACAACCCAACAGGGGCAGTTGTGGCCTAATGGTTAGAGAGTCGGACTCGTAACCAGAAGGTTGCCTGTTCGATTCTCAGTACCGGCAGGTAACAACTGTGTGTGTGTTCACTATTCACTGGTTGGGTTAAATGCAGAGGTCACATTTCGGGTATGGGTCACCATATCTGACAAATAGGTCACTTTCACTAAAACATCAGTCAGTAAGACTTTTAGAGCTTTATCAATGAAGCCCTTTATGATCACTATTGCGACCGGTTGGAATAACATAACATCACATTACTTTAATTAGTTTTATAATTAATTAT
The DNA here is from genome assembly GCA_026939265.1 of Oreonectes daqikongensis. Taxonomy (NCBI): domain Eukaryota; kingdom Metazoa; phylum Chordata; class Actinopteri; order Cypriniformes; family Nemacheilidae; genus Oreonectes; species Oreonectes daqikongensis. The sequence goes on along the minus strand of JAOTQM010000434.1, from coordinate 1,534,041 downwards.
GTGAAAATTTGTTTTGCCCATAAGGTTGGTGTTCCACACATATCTTGTGTGAAGAATTAAAATGTATTAATAAACTCATCTGCATGCAAATGCTAAATCTAACAATTTTCAATAATACAGCCTCAGTATTTACACTTTAGGTGCAGCAACATTTGTTTTTATAAACAAATGATAAAGACATTCACCTTAAATTGTATATTTAATATAAATTACATTTGTCATAAGATGTTCAGCATAGGCAGTGATCAAAGGTTTAGTATTCAAAATGTGACTTTAATTGATTGTGGCTCAGTGTCAGATGGGTCTCAGTTTATCATTCTTGTGGCTTTCTTGTCACTTTGTATGTAACAATTAAATTTCTTGTGAATTTTAGAATAAGATTGTTTGTTTTATTAGCGTGAATAATAATAATACAGTGTATAGTAAAATATTGCACTGAACTTGTGAACCTACTGTTTCAATGTGGTTTTGGGTTACACGTCTCATGTGATATCTGATGCAGTGCTAATGTATGAGAATGGGAAGAAATGTATTCTGTTAGATTTAATGAGGCGACCTTATGGAAATATGCCTGTTATCAATTCACTTTTTTGGTCACTTCTGGAAAACACACCCAGAATAACCATCAGTGGGCATACAGTGATTATCATCTGCACTGATGTCACCAATATATATATTTATATATATCATCAAAATGAATTTAAAATGTAAAATAACTAATAAGTTACAGCAATTTATCACTAGTTACAGTTTAGGTTAAAATGACTTGCATTACTTCAGCCTGACGATACCTGAGACAAAACAGAGCTGCTCATGATCTCGGCCGACACAAGGATGCGTCACACAACCTCTCCATTCATCTAGGTTCATCAACCATTTAACCTTCCAGGACATATATAACATATATAACTGTCCTATATAACATTAGGAAAATTAGACCTTTCCTGTCAGAGCATGCTACAAAAGTCCTGGTACAGGCTCTTGTCCTGTCCAAACTGGACTACTGCAATGTTCTCCTGGCTGGACTTCCTGCTTGTGCAACCAAACCTCAACAGATGATCCAGAATGCAAAGAGCCGAAGAGAGCACACGTTACTCCTTTCTTCATTGGGTTACATTGACTCCCTATAGTCGCTCACATCAGATTCAAAGCTCTGCTTTTGGCCTAAAAAAACACCACTGGTTCAGCACCCCCTTACCTTCAGTCGCTAATACAGATTTATGTACCCTCTAGATAACAAACAACGTAGTTCCATCCCAAAAAGGAAAAAAACACTCCCGCATCTTCTCTGGATCTGTTCCACTATGGTGGAATGACTTGCTATGGGTACTATCAGCAGATTCTGTAACCATCTTGGAGAAATTCTACTACTTTTCTATCCTTACTCACGTTTTAATCCTTACAAAAAAAGTAGTTTGTACTCAGCTTAGTATTCTGCAGTCAGTTTTATTGCACTTATACATTGTTGCCCTTTTGTTGTACTAATTACTACTATTGTTTACCTCATTTCTATTGCTATTCTATTCTATTGTTTACCTCGTTCAGTTGCTAAATATACATTTGTGGGATTCTAGGGTGTGATATGTGAATGCATGTGGATATGATATGTTTTGTGCAAAACTGTAATATGTTTTGACCTTTTAAGTTTCCTAATATATTAGTAATTATTTATATTTGTACTTTTTGTCCATTTATAGCCATGAATATAAAGCTCTTCCTGATGTGTGTGTCACTGGGGTTCTAGCGATGCGTGTTTTACTGAGATGTGTGTTAACTGAACCATGATCCATCTGTCCCGTGTGAGGCTGGTGCCCAACAGAGTGTGACAAGTGTTTTTCAGCGGGTCGTGCATGCAGACTTCAACAAACTGCAGGAGGACATACTAACAGACATAACTGACAGAACATACAAAAACAAGCATATTTGGATGCTGCATAATGTTCAAACACTTCTGTTAAGTTCAAGATCATGTTGTGTATTTAAGTTACAAATAACACCCATATTTCAAAACTTTGGGCACTGTTTATCTATTTTTATTTATGTACTAGGTGGCCTACTGGATTGATTTATGGCTGTTTGTATATATTAAAGCAATATAAGGCAAGTAGAAATGTATTATGGTTGTATATCAGCAAGAGGCTGCTGGTGATCAATTACTGTGGAGGTGGTACAGAAAATGTCAATTGTTTAGGTGTTTTATGCAAATTAAAGAAATGTGGTAAGCACTTTCTCACTTTTGGATGCTTTATTTATATGTGATACTGGACCAGCTGAATAAATAAGCTTTCCATTGATGTATGGTTTGTTATGATAGGACAATATTTGGCCAAGATACAACTATTTGAATATCTGGAATCTGGGGTGCAAAAAAAAAAAAAAAATATTGAGAAAATGGTCTTTTAAGTTGTCCGAATGAAATCCTTAGCATAGCTTATTACTCACAAAAATAAAGTTTTGATATATTTACTGTATATACAAAATATCTTCATTGAGCATGAGCTTTACTTAATATCCTAATGATTTTTGGCATAAAAGAAAAATCGATCATTTTGACTCATACAATGTGTTTTTGGCTATTACTACAAATGTTTAGTAAAAAAAGGTTTTGTAGTCCAGGGTCACATGTTTTTCAGTTATCACAGGTAGCCTACAGCATGCAAACATCTAAAGCACAAGAAATGTTAAGTACTGATGGTGAGATGGTGTAAAGAGGAACGAGAAGAATTATTCATTATGTGCCTAAATGTCAGCTTCCACTTTTCATAAGTTTAAATGTATTAAACAAATAGTTCTCCATAAAAATGAAAACTCTTAATTTACCCTCTTGTCATCACCTTCTTTCTTGAGTTGAACACAAATCACATAAAAAGGTTATTTTGTCTGATGGGTTCCAAGATTTTGTGGATATAGCCATCATAAATTAGCTGAAGCCACATCTGATGGAACCAAGAAAATAAGTGTTCCACTTACAGTATGCATTGAATTAAATGCAGAGATGTTTTAACTATAGACAATCAAAGGTACACAAAGCTTCAAACTAACAACATTTAAACAATCTTAAAATAAAGTTGCTGTTATCCACTCATTCAGCATTAGCCAGACAGCCCAAAAGGGATTCGAAATCTTGAAATTATAGTTAGGCTACTTAGTTATGGGAGCGATACCATCAGGAATTTACATGTTATTTAAAAATAGCAATCAATATTCATTTAGATTTGCTTCTTTTCCTGAACCATCAGAAACCTTTATAGGTAAAATGTGCTTTTCTTGAAAATAAAAATCAAATCAGATCCCTTTTTCTTCAAATTCTTGTTTCTGCCTTTCATATAGTTTATTATTTAAATGGTTTATTTAAAAATATAAACCGGAAAACGTTTATATTAAAGTTTTAATATAAATTTGGTCTTTACAACAGAAATATTTTCTCACTAATAAAGTAAAGGAAGTGTCATTCAAAATAATAAATCTCACCCTGTCAAACACTTTATGGTGACATATAAAAAAGACATTGATACAAGATGCTCATTTTGTAAAGCTGGCAAAGAAAAAGTTATTCATTTGTTTTGGTCCTGTCATTATACAGATCAATTTTGGAAGTACATTAGTGCTTTTATTAATGAGAATATTGAGAGTGGTTTATCCTATGGGTTTATCAATAACTTATATTATTTTGGATTATAATGATTCTGACTCTACTAAAAACGATGTTTATACAGAATACAGAAAAAAGTATATACGAAATGGATTTTAAATAATGTTTCTGTAAGGTGAGGAATGTTGTCTAACATCCAACTTATAAAGGAAACTATTTGAAACAAATTCTCAGATAGTCGAATCACAGAAGGTGAATGAGAAAGCAAACTGATTTTATTTCCTTTTAATTTATCTATTTCTTACATTGTATTCGTATTTTAGGCTCCTGATTTTGGTTTTAAAATTATGATTAAAAATTAATTAGCATTCCTTTGAAAAAAAAACAGTATAAAATGTAATTAGCTTAATTAAATAATAATAGAGACCTAAGTCAACAAGATCAGACAGCAAGCAGTGAGTGAGTGAGTCAGAGGGGGCGTGGCATCACGCCTTTGTTGATACCGCTGCATCAACTGTGTTGGCATCTGCTAGCAAGCGGGATGCTGAGAGAGCGTCTAACAGCACAGCATTGAGGAATCACCGAGTATTGCCTCGAGCTAGCATCTTTATTTCCGCAATTGAATTTTGTATATGAGGATGGGAATTTGGGAATATGCTCTTTATTTCGCTACCACAACGTGCTTATGGAGGGGTGAGTCTGCTAATGGATGATTGATTATGAAACAGCTCATGCAGCTCCATTGCATTATTGTCTGATCCTTTATTGTTCCTAAATTAAGTTAAGCTGTTCAATAACAATTAGGCTACTGCTCTCTTGTAAGGTTACATTTTTATTTTTATGCCTGCTGGGATATATTTAGACAGCATCCTTAAATTAAAATCGATCGGATCAGACATTGAATGAAAGTCCACAGAGTTGTATATTTTAATGACATCTATATTTAAGCTGTAGCCTGCCTGATAAAGCTTGTTTATACAGATTGTCAGCTTAAATAAGATAAAACCAGAAGGTAATGTAAGGTTCTTCACAGCAATGCCACTTTTGGTTCCATTCAGTCAAAGGTTTCATCTCTTTCTTATGTTTTTATAATCCGAAGAACCTTTTGTGAGACAGAAAGGTTCTGTTTAGGTTTCTTATGGAACCATTTAGACAAAAAAGGTTCTTCTATGGCACTGTGAAGCACTTTTGTTTTCTAGCTTGTACATTCTCAAGACATCATACATATCCAGTGGTTTTCAAACGCACATTAGTTTTGCATATTCATTATAAACAATAACAACAATTTAAAAGTTAAACTAACATATATTTTACAACCTGTTTATTTTTCTTCATTTTGCTTTATCATTTGTTAATCTGAGAAGCTTCTGATTCTGACTTTGAATTAAAATATAAATCCCAGACTTAGACTTTTGAACCCCCTTGTATTATTTTGTGCGTTGAATTTATCTCCATGCAAATGCAATCTGTTATGTTTCAGCAAAATAGACATCGCCACAAGTATAATGTGTTTGCAATCTGCTTGTCGGACTCAATTTTCCAAACACTGTGGCTTTAGATCTTTTATATCTCATTGTGTAGGTTTTGACTACGCTGCATTTTCTTTTTATCTCATTGGCATTAGCTAAGCTGCAAATGTAATTCAAGATTACACTGAATGCTTTGTGTACAGTTTTGTGTCTCAGGAACACAACTCACTTTTGTTTCTTTGTGATGCTTTTGAACTCATTTTGATGTAATCCCGAGGATGTCCTCAGTGGAATTAGATTGTGAATGGATACGATCTTAAGAGAATTAGACTGAGATGAGAAATAGGGTAAATGACCTATGCTTTTGTTTTTACTTGCATAATATGTTCATGAGGTTACAATCAAAGTGCTATGCTAAGTATTATCTTAATGAAAAGACTGTGGCAAGGAGTTTAAAGCAAAGGGTTGAACAGTTAGACTGACTGGTGGAGGTTTGATCGCTGAAACCAAGCAGAAAAGCTTGAGGAGGCTTTAGATCAATAGGCGTACATCCAAATAAACCGGGGAAACTGTCTCTGTTGATTTGCAAGTGTTTTCCTGAATATCCCATCTTCTGTAACATCTGAGAATAATGTAAGCACTGACACTGTTTATGTTTTAGTGTCACAACAGGGAGAGCATCAGAGAAGGCTCTACAGAGACCTGATGAAAGATTATAATCCGCTGGAGCGCCCCGTGTTTAATGACACACACTCTCTCACTGTGTATTTCAGCTTCAGTCTCATGCAGATTATGGATGTGGTAAATTGTTTGTTTCAGTTACTAAAGAGCAATGTGCTTTGTACTTATTCTAATAGTAATATGTCAATATCTGTGACAGTAATCCCATTACATTAAATGCCCACCGTCATGTCATTCAATAATACATCACTGAATTTCTAAACTAGGGCTGTCAAGCGATTATTCGCGACTAATCTTCTGCAAAATAAAAGTTTTTGTTGCCCTGTGTGTACTGTGTATAATAATTATATTAGGGCTGTTAAACGATTAGTCATGATGAATCGCATCCAAAATAAACGTTTGGGTTTACATAATATATGTCTGTGTATTGGGCATATTCATTTTGTATTTATAAAAACAAACCCATACATGTATATATTTAATAAAAATATCAAATATAAAAATTAATAAACATTTAAATAAAATATTTATTATTGGTAAATATAAATAAATACATCTAAATATTTCCTAAATATATATAGGCCTACATATATGTGTTTGTGTTCATAAATACAAAATGAATATGCACAGTAACCACAAACTTTTATTCTGAATACGATTAATCGCGATGAATCTTTTGACAGCCCTATTTTCAATATATAAATACACCCACATGCATGTATAATTCTAAGAAAAAAATATAGCCTACATGTATATAATAAATATTTATAATATATATATGAACATTTATATATATTCTTAAACATATACATGTATGTATGTGTATTTATCATAGACTGTATAAAGGTATTTATATATACATAGCCTAATTATTATACACAGTACACACACATATGTAAACAAACTTTTATTTTGCATACGATTAGTAGCGAATAATCATTGGACAGCTCTGCTCTGAACACGCACATGACAAAATTTTCATGAAATATGTTGCTTTAGATGTAGCTTGTGCTTTTATAGAAATCGTTCTTCAAATAATTTTACACTCATTTTCATCTATAGGATGAGAAGAATCAAGTACTTACAACCAACATCTGGTTACAGCTGGTAAGATTAGTTTAGCCCCAACATTCCCCACCAATACAAACATTTTCTAAAAATAAAATATGGTTTAGTAACTTTTTTAACTGTAACCTATATTGTTTTCATTAGTATTAACTGTTTGTGTCATTCATGATGACATTATATTTTAACTTTGAATTATGATATTTTACCAAAATGTCTAAAAACTGCACAGGTAAATAATATAGACATAAAAAACATTAAAATCATTTGCCATATGCATTTTTAACAAGATTTGAGTTTTTTTTCACCAAAAATTTGTCAGTTTGTCATTCGTCATTGGCCCACAGACACACATATGACTGAAAATGTCTCTAAATGCTCCACAGCTATTGTGACACATTATTATTTACACATTGTTCTTGTGTTTATTTTCAGTACTGGAATGATTATTATCTTCAGTGGAATACCTCTGAATATCCAGGTGTGTCCAGTGTAAGATTCCCTGACAGCCAGATTTGGAAGCCTGACATCTTACTGTATAACAGGTTTGTTAAAAGAATGATTGCACATGTATTTATTGCTGATCTCGTCTGTATCATTAGTGGAGAAACACAGACACAGCTTTTCAAGCTTCTGTTTATGGAGGATTTCATTAGGAATGCACTGAAAAAGTGCTGCTGTCTAAGATAATGGACACTGAGTTTGCACTAATCCATGAGGAACACCAGTGTTTGACCTCATTTGTTTCTGTCGACTGGAATGAAGCCTAAAGACTTACTGCAATGCTACTCAGTGTAATCTTGCTATCACTCATGTCCATTTAGCTCTTGAGAATTTATATGGGGAAATTACACTTAATCATAATTGTATAGCAGAATCTGACAGCCAGTGCTTACTCAGTGGTGCAAAACTAATTCATTGATTTAATTTAATTTTCTTTTATGGACTCTTTTATTGTTGTTTTCTTGTCTTTTCACAGTGCCGATGAAAGGTTTGATGCCACCTTTCACACAAATGTCCTGGTGAACTCCTCAGGTGCCTGCCAGTATCTGCCACCAGGTACAGTCATATTCACAATAAGGTGCAGCACTTTTTCCACTGTTCAAGGTTTACGCGTAAGAAACTAAAACGCACCTTTTAAAATATAGGCCTACTTTTAGATAGATTTCTTGCATTTGTTTTTTGCCTTGACTCCTCTGAACACTGCATACTGTATGTTACAGTCTCCTTGGGATGAATGGCATTGTTTTATACTTTATTTGTGAGCCACTTTACATAAATGTGTCTTCTAAACAAATATGTGAACTATAAATGAAACTGATGAATATTTACACAACCTACATACCTACCGTATATAAAGACGTTTCGTGCTTTATTATTCTGTGGGGGCCCAATCTTTCTCTCGATGTGTTTTTGCCCGAGCGACATTCACCAGCGCCGCATCATTCACTTTCGTCTGGTTTCCTGCTGTGCACAGCTGAACGGAGCTCTATCTCAGATAAACGTTTGATTCATGATGTGATCCTGCCAGCACTAAATTCTTTTTGCAGTGACATTGGAGAGATTGCCTTCTCTTGAACTTCCATAAAGCTTCTTCAGAAGTCGGCTTATGCTTCATGGCTAAAAAGAGCAATGAAACATAAGGACGGTGATATACTAAGACATTACCTAAACAATCAACTGTCTGAACTGAATTACGTTTTTTTTAACAAATGTCTTTAGGGCACGGTAGACATCATGCGATCCTGTAAATAGGATAGCTATCTTCGCCCTTATGTTTATAGAAATACTCTTATTCTTTTTTTCTTTTGTTTGCATGAGATTCTTGAACATTTTAATTATTGCAATGATGATGCAATAAAATGATCAAATATTGTTGGTGCATTTGTTGCTTTTGTGTGGATTGAAATGCACATTTGTTGCTGGCGGAGCTAAGTTCTATTGTGTAACTTATATTATGGTTCATTTTTGTGCATCTGTTCCATGCATTACTGTCCACAGGAATATTTAAAAGCACCTGCCACATTGATGTCCGCTGGTTCCCTTTTGATAGTCAGAGGTGTGATCTGAAGTTTGGCTCGTGGACGTATGGTGGCTGGTCTCTGGATCTACAGATGATTGAGGCTGACATCACAGGATATATTGCTAATGGAGAGTGGGACCTTGTGGGTAGGGTCTTATAGTACATGAGTATAGAGTTACATTCATTTTATAAACAGGAATATGTACATTATATGATAAATGTCTGTTTCCACATCCAGGCTTATCAGAACCCTTTACAGTAATTTTAACAATCACACCATGCTTAGTTTATTAATCTGTCCATATTTTAAGTGCAGTATGTGAATTCCTGGATATGTGACATTACATAAGAGCAAAAAAAGTTCATTTTCAGTCACTCATTAGTTTCATGACATTGCAGAGGTTCCAGGTCGCAGGAATGAGAAATTCTACGACTGCTGTAAGGAGCCGTACCCTGATGTGACGTTCACAGTGGTCATGCGCAGACGGACGCTGTATTACGGTCTGAATCTACTCATTCCCTGTGTGCTCATCTCAACTCTGGCTCTGCTGGTCTTTCTGTTGCCTGCTGACTCAGGAGAGAAGATCTCTCTTGGTAAGCGCAAATGACTTTATCATCACTGTGTTGTCAGCGGTTGGATTTTATGAGTATCTTCATCTCCCGACCAGTTTTTTATTAGTGTGCCATTAAGAAACGTAGATGCACTTACTGTATTACTACAATTACAGCTTTAGTGATCTCGCTTGGACAGTCATATATAGACCTTTATGTCGGTGCAAGGATGACGTATTTTTGTAGGTCAACCCAGAAGTTGTGCCGCACTGGGTGCACTTTGGTCCCTCGACCAAAAGCCTATGCATTTATCCCATAGACATTTGAAAGATGGCAAAAAATAAGATCTGTGATGAGCAAAGGTTCGTTTGATAATATTTACAAATTAACACCATATTTGTTACTTTTGAAGTCTAACCACAATCTGCAAAAGTAAAAAGCTAACATGAGACTATAAGCAGCTACACTACTGTCGCTCGATGTCAACGTCACCACCACCAAGCCTCCGACAACTTTTTTAATAAAAAAAAACATGTTTGCTGGTAAGTAAATACACCGTAGATTAATCTCCATCCACGTTTTTAGAGATTTGTGTTGGTTGCATCATTCGGTTTATATGCGCGATGACATTTAACGTCCTCACCAAAGGATGTAGTCGCTTTTAGCAACTTATTACCAACTGCCATTTTTAACATAAAACATTTACATGCATCAGCTATTAAAGGGTTAATTGTGGAAGCTCAACCCAACCGAGCTCATTCTAGCCCTGCGCTGTACCAGAAGTGCATAAATGTCAAGTTCGTCATTATACAATATATTACTTTTACCTCTCACAATGCACCTGTCACACGTTTTTTGCTGACTAGGTAAAATATACACATTTTATCAGACATCATATGAAATTCCCTTCAGCACAGCGAGCCCACGCACACAATTTATGCAGACGCTCATTTAAGCTACCGCAAGTGGCGTGTAGTGAGATGAATGGCTTGCCAAAGATGTCGTCAGTGATTAATTCAACCGGAGAGCTCTGAAGGCCGAATGACTGTGTGTTCTCTGGATTTAGAGGATGCTGCCACGGTTCCAAATAAAGCCGCTTGGAAGAGACTGAACCTGAAATCACAACAGAGCACAATTTATTATTTCATTTTGTCCCTTCTTAATGGTATTACAGAGATGAGGCTGCCAGCCGTATGCTCCACAGCCTGAGTCATTGACCGTGTCTTTGAGCCTCAAGATCAATACTTTAAATGCCAGGGATTAACCGACTGTGTCTGATACATTCGGGTTAAATGGTGCTTTTTATTTTCTTAAGTAATTAGGGAACTGGCTTGTTTCAGTCATTAAATGAAAACGTCTCCTGTGTCACACGTTCAGGATGAAGCACAAGGTCAGGTTCAACAGAACAGAACAAGGCCGGCATGTTTAAGATTCAGATCCTGGTGTACAGGAGAAATAGGCAATGTTTTGTGTGGAAGCACTGGGCTCAGCCTCTGCAGACACACACTCCAATTATTTTGCATATGAGAAAATGTGCTGCTCAAATGTCTTAAAAATATGGTATTTAAAATCTAATTTATACCTCGTAATAATTTTATTTAATACAAATGACATAAAGTGTAATATTTCAAAATACTTTTTCTCTTTTATACACTAATTTAAAGGGATAGTTTGCCCAAAAATCATTTACTCACCCTCATGTAATTCCGAACCTGTTTAACTTTATTTCTACTGCAGAACACAAAATAAAACATAAGATATTTGTATGAATGTTTGTAACAGGGTTGCCAAGTGTGCGTTTTTCCTGCAGAATCGGGCTACTTTTTACTTTTTACTATTTTCTTTTTAATCTGTGGGCTAAAGGTTGAAAGATTTTGTTCATAATTCCTCGTTTTTGAGGTAAAATTAAGTTATTTATGAAACAGACTGTCATTATGATTACTATTGTTCAGTGGTTTTTCATGAAGAAATTGTGCATAGTGCATAAAAGTGACTGTAAAATATGTATTTTAGGTGTAGGAGAGCATATTTTGAGTATTGGTGTGGGCTTGTTGCGATAGGCTAGTTTTGTCACGAAAATCTGGCAACCCTGGTTGGTAACCAAACAAGCATTGGCCACCATTGATTTCCATCTCATGGACACAAAAAGCACATGGACATTTCTTAATATATCTTCTTTTGTGTTCCACAGATATACAGTTCCATATAAGGATTTTGAATGACATGAGGATAAATAATGCAGTATACAATGTGATACAATGCTCTAAGTTTGTAAAATCAGATAAAAAATTTGAGTGAAGATAACTTTTTATAGTATTAAAGTAATTCAATTTTGATATTGGAACGTTCTTGGATCATACAGGGTTTACACAAATTGTCACAATTTATTTGCAGGTTTTACCTTAATGCTGTCATATAGATCAAATAAGAAATAGATAAAAAATGTTCTTGTTCACTTTAACATTTTCTACTCAAACTGTTATGTGTATAATATAAAATAATGTTTGAATAGTGTTTTCACAAGTGGACTGCTAAACTCTGTATATCAACTACAGTAAATATAGCCCGGCAATTTGTTTAAACTGCCTCTGTGATACTGAATATAGTGGGGGGTTGTAATCTGCTAGATTCTGGGATTCATTTTTCATTTTTTTTTTTGATCAGGGATCACAGTCCTGCTCTCATTGACAGTTTTCATGCTTCTGGTAGCAGAGATAATGCCAGCAACATCCGACTCTGTCCCTTTAATTGGTAAGTGCAACCTGTCTTGTCTACAGTACTTTACAGTACGTTAGTACTGTGTTTATGTAATTATCTCTTTCCTCTCCTCAGCCCAATATTTCGCCACAACCATGGTTATTGTTGGGCTTTCTGTGATAGCCACAGTCTGGGTACTGCAGTACCACTATCACGATCCTGATGGAGGCAAGATGCCAAAATGGGTAAAGCTTTTGAAACACTGACCGCATGCTGCGCCATCATTACACTATTAATCACTTTGGCATTTGCTTCTCTGCAGATGTGAAATGGTATAAAGCTGCCAAAATAGTGGTATTCTTAAATCTGTGGCCACTTTGATTTCTTTTTTTACATGTTGGTGTTTTCATTGATTTGTTTTGCTCTTTAGACACGTGTGGTGCTGTTGAACTGGTGCGCATGGTTTTTGAGGATGAAGAGGCCCGGAGAGGACAGGGTTCGCTCGGCCTGCCACAATAAACAGCCACGCAGCAGCCTGTCCAGCGTGGATCTAAACATCAGCAGCGGAGCGGCACAGTCCACCAACGGAAACCTGCTGTACATCGGCTTCCGCGGAATGGACGCGATTCACTACGCAACATCACCCGACTCCGGGGTCATCTGCAGCCGACTCGTCGGCACAGGTGAGGAGGACGTGGTGCTCCCCGGGGCACAGGCATCCTCCGTTAGCAGCGGTCCTGGAGACTCTGAAGTGTCTAAAATCTTGGATGAGGTTCGCTACATTGCCAAACGCTTCAGGGATCAAGATGAAGAAGAGACTTTGTGTAACGAGTGGAAGTTTGCTGCTTCGGTCATCGATCGACTTTGCCTTATGGCATTTTCCATGTTCACTATCCTCTGTACCATTGGGATCTTAATGTCTGCTCCTAACTTTGTAGAGGCCATATCTAAAGATTTCTTCACCTGAGGACTTTTTACATTCTATGTGCAGTTTTTTATTTCTCAGAGCCTCTTAAAGGAATAGTTTAGCCAAAAATTAAAATGTTGTCATTTACTCACCCTCATGGATTTGACTTCTGTGGAACACAATTGGAAGAATTGTCGCCATTTTCATGCAATCACAGTGAATAGGAATGAAGAAGCAAAACGATAAATAGTTATTAAATTGTCATGAGGTGAATCTAAAGTAATCGATGACAATTTCTGGGTAAACAATTTCTTCTAGTGTAACTTATTTCATTAGCAGAAAATAACTCTAAAATTGTTCTGGAAACGTCATGCTAAATTTGTCATAAGAGCAGAAGGATGTATATTTTTTGATGTACTTTTCCCCCTCCAAGCTTAATGTGCAGACACTGCTCATTTGTAGTCATTTGCATGATGATTCCCCCAAACACTATGGCCATCAATAATAATGTTTATTTAATTTTCTTGACCAGTTCGTCCAGTTCCATTTGTCAATGCCAATGGCACAGAAATTACGCACCTCAGCTTTAATAGTGGCCTCGGCTCAGCATATCTCTTATGAGCATTGATGTACTAGTGATTCTATGTAGTGCAATTGCCATGTATCCCAATTATGCCAAATATCTAAATTGATAAATCATTGTGCAGCAGTCATTTTGTATACTTTGTAAGTGCTTAACATTTATGTACAAAGGTTTATTATTTACTTTACAAAAAGATCAACACACACCATTTATTGTATACTTTCTGTATTGTTGTATCTTGTTTTATTTAGGGTTAATAATATAATCTGTCATACTAAAATTACATTTGTTGTACATTTTATGCACATTAATTAATTTATATCATTCATTTAGAGTTTTAACTTCTTCATAGTCATGAAGGTGATCATTTCAGAGCAATCTTCTTCAAAATGTTGCTGTACAATACAAATTAAACATATTTTTGTAGGACAAAATTGATTTGATTTGACTTAATTTATTTACATAATCTCTTTTTTTCTCTGATTTAATTATCTACACATCATTGGTTTTCAAACTGTGCTGTCTATGACAGAAGATTTTCGGGGTAGGCCTAAATGAGAGAAAAACGTCCAAATAATAACTAATAATACAATTGTTTTTACATCTTGACATTAGATTCAATTATTTAATAACGATACAAATCTTAAACTGTTTTCCAATTTGAGATTAAACAACTGCGACCATAATGGACATGAAGACTTTATGCTGATTTTATCACTGTTTATTCTTTACGCTGGCGCTCGGCTGCGTTCAAACGAAAAGCCGCATTTAAGTCTCGCGATGTCTAATTCTACATTCACATTTATGCATCTGGTGTTTTAATTGTTTACTTGTAGTTCTTAATTTAAATAAGTAGATCACACCTAATGACATAGAGAAAATCAGTTTTAACTCATAGGTTTAAAAAAAAAAAAAAAAAGTGTTTTACCCTCAAGAGTACATGGACTTTTATTTTAAAAAATCCATATGCCGGAAGTGTCAACGACCTGTGAGCTGTGGAGTGCGTATGTACCGTGTATCTCATCGCTGTACTAACACCATGACTGACTCTTTACTTCGCTGGACTGTGGATAAATTAAAGAATAATTTCGGTTTAGAAGCAAGCGACGACATTGTGCAGTAAGTACATTTTAATGTGTGTTACCTTTTTGATTGAAATGTCCGCAAGCTTGTCTGCTGTCAATTGAAACAAAATGCTGCAAAATGAATGTGTTATTGCTAACACGATAGTAAGTTGTTTAATGTCAGCCGTTATAAGTAATTAAAGGATTGTGAGGAAAGCACTATATTCCTTGATTTTATGTACATTATTGTCAAACAGGCCCATATTTATGATTTACATATCGTCTACGTACTTTCATATTATTAAACCTACACTAGGCAAGCAATACATATTGGTACGTATACACTGCTATACTGTCTATTTCATGTACTATTTAAATCCTATAAGATTCTAATGTAACGTTTTGTGGTGTTTTGTTATGAAATGAAATGAGTGTTGTGTAATATGAGCTGGACGCTGTTGTTTCAGGTATATCATTTCCATTGAGAATGCAGATGAAATTGTGGAGTATGTTGAAGATCTCTTACAAGGAACAGAAGGAAAGAAGAAGGACTTTATAGAGGAGCTGGTGCAGAGATGGCAGAGTTGTCGGTCACCAGCACCTGATGTTCCAGGGCTCATCCTTAAGAAGGATGAAATGATGGGTAAATAAACACACATGTCCATGCAAATGTAGATCACAGATGCAGTCTGGGGCTCAAGGGATTAGGGATGTAATATATATCAGTGGCTTCACATTATCTTACATTATAGAAAGATTATTGTTTGTTGTTGTTGTTGGAAGAGCAGATCATGGGTTCGAAACCCAGGGAATATACTGATGCACATAATGAGAATGTATACGTTTAATGCACTGTAAGTCACTTTGGAATAATGCATAAAATGCATAATTTCCAAATATAAATGTTTATGTTTTTTAATTGTTGTACGGCTTATTTATCATATTCCAATAGTATTAGGTCATCAAAATAATAATGAACTTTATTTATCAGTGCATTTTGTCAATAATAACTTGCCTACTGATTTCTTCGCATGCATTGATATTAATATTTTTAAACCAATATCTTGATGACATTTCTACTCTCTGCAGAAGGTCTGGACTCAACACTTAAAGACACCCAGAAGAAATCAAAGCGAAAGGGAAGAAACAGGCAGGAGATCGTAAGTGTCTCTCAACCTGAACCAGAGCCTGTGAAAACCCCCATTGACCTCATGAAGGTACAGCATCTTGTTTCACACCCTTTACAGTCTTTCATTAAGTCTTGGCAGATGGACTTAGGGTTTTGTTTTTGTCAGGCACAGGAGAACAGCAGCTCAGCTTCAGTGAAAAAGAAGAGCAAGTTTGTGAATCTTTATGCCAAAGAGGGTCGAGACAAGCTGACTGTTCTGCTGCCCGGCCGTCAGGCCTGTGAATGTCTTGCTCAGAAACACAAACTCATCAACAACTGTCTGAGCTGCGGCCGTATTGTGTGCGAGCAGGAGGGGTCCGGTCCCTGCTTGTTCTGCGGAAGTCTGGTGAGCTCGATCTCTGGTCCCATTAAAACAGTCTGAAATAGTGACAGACTGTTATATCGATCCATGTTATATCGATCCATTGGCATCATTTGTTAATACTGCCTGCTTGTCCACATGTGGTAGTTCACCCTTGTGTCTGGTCCAAAAGGCCCAAATGATGAAAATATCCAGGTCTTTGTCTCAAAACTAGAAATTGTGCTGTATATTGCATGGGCTTATTTGAGAAGATGTAAACAAACCTGTTTTAGGTTTGCATTGCAACATTTTACATAAATGTGAATTTAAGATCTTTCACAAACATTCCAGGTCTGCACTAATGAGGAACATGAAATACTGCAACGAGACTCCAACAAAAGTCAAAAGCTTCGTAAAAAACTTATGGGTGAGAAACATGAAAGTGTTGTGCACTCCTTATATCTGACATAAAGTTATCCTATACAGTTGTAAAACATTTCTGTGTTTGTTATCGTGCCACAGAGGGGTCCGAGGGGTTTCTGCCCCACCAAGAGGCCAAAGTAAAAGCAGGACTGGAGAAAGCTGTACAGCATAAAGACAAACTTCTGGAGTTTGACAAGAACAGGTGTGTCTGTGCAAATACACTGTCTATGGATCTAATCGCTTGGGTTAACCGAGTCTTATCTTTAGGCCCTTTGAACTATTCACTAACCATTTGATTCTGATAGCAAGTAATGGCAACAGCTTTCAGAAAACGAAAAATGTGATTGACTGACCGTAAGCCATTGATGTATGAACATGAAATTAAAAAACAAGTAAAAAAGGTATCCTTGATCACACCTGCATGGCCCTAACTATCACATAAAAAGACTGAATTCATGTAGCTCAAACAGCAGAGTATGGAACTAGCAATGCTACTTCAGTTCCCAAAAAATTCATAAACACTTCGAACAGCGAAAAAGCAAAAGCGTCATTCAAAAATGAATTTAAATGACCCATGATTGGTCGTTTTTATGTCAATCAAATAATTTTTGTCTGTCTTAAGTGAACGTTGCACAGTTGACTAGACTGTACTCTTTCTTTAGCGTTAAGAGAACACAGGTTTTGGATGATGAGTCAGATTACTTTGCGACGGACTCCAACCAGTGGCTGTCTCCATGTGAGCGAGATGCACTACGCAAACGAGAGGAGGAGCTCCGGGACCTTCGACACGCCTCCCGCAAAGATCGCAAGATCACGCTTGACTTTGCCGGCAGACGAGTGCTGGATGAGGGGGAGAATTTGACTCCGTACTACCAGAAGTAAGAGCCTACTGTACCTGATTCTGTTAATGTACACTTGTCTAGTAAATACATTCAGGAAGATGTGATATAGCAGCATGACATCATTTGTTCGTGTAGCTAGATCTGCAGAGTCATGTTTACTTTTTAAGTTATGAGTTTGATTTCCAAGGGAACTAAGAAAATGTATAGTTTGAATAGCTCACTTTGTATTAAAGTGCCTACCAGATACATAAATACAAATGAAATTGTTGTTATTTTGGATAGATTTGATGAGACAGTCAAGACCATCAACTCTGGTTCTTTTGGACAGACGACAAAAAATTCGGGTCCTACTGATCAACAACACTTCCGAGAGCTGGTTAACCCCAACATCGGGCAGCCGGCACCAGAGGTTGGTGCTAACAAAGAGCTTATCGTCTTTGAGGAGCAAAACATATATGGATACACATAAAAATGTTTTAATATCATCTTTTTAATAAATTCTCAAACACAAGCATACTTTACAAGTCAAACATTTCACAAAGAAAGTTATATATTTTGGCACTTATTTTACACTTATTTGGGAAAACGTAATATGATGAAATGCCCCCTTGGTAAAAGGGTTGGGTAAAAATCACTTGTCTTTGAAGTGTGTAATGTTTGTATTTGCGCTGCTGTGTTTGTGTTGTATCAGTGGGTTGATGTGGGTGGTGGCAGCTCCTCGAGGAAGTCTTCATCAAAGACCGTGAGCAGTGCCCAGGAAACTGAGCGCAGTCGACTGAGACTGCAAGACAGAGAGCTGCAGGAGATCTCAGATGGTGGCTGGTGTCTCAGCATGCACCAGCCATGGGCTTCACTGCTCGTAAAGGGCATCAAAAGGTACATATCAGTTAAACGCACACAAATGTGTATATATGTAGTCCTGTGAGTGTAGCAGGTGTCCTGAAGCATACACATTGTTTGTGCAGGGTGGAAGGCAGAACGTGGTACACATCCCATAGGGGGCGCCTGTGGATCGCTGCCACTGCTAACAAACCCTCTCCGCAAGATATAGCAGAGGTAGAGGCTACTTACTGCCACATTTACAAAGAGGGTAAGTTTATTATCCACTCTATACTGTCTAGAGTTTAAAACAAGCATGCTTATAAGTATCTGTCTTTTTCTGTTGTTTTATCTTGCAGAACCTCACTTTCCCTGCGAGTATCCTACAGGCTGCCTGCTGGGCTGTGTCAATGTCACAGATTGCCTTCCTCAGGAACAGTTCAAGCAGCAGGTCAGTGTTCCTCTTCATCCATCCATCTATACAAAACATTTGTGTTCATGAGACAGTTATTATTAAACAATGTTCTTCACTCATGCAAAATGCAATGTTTTTTTTTGATGAGGTAATTACTTTTTATTGAAAGTTTGGTGGTTTGAGCTATTGCGCTGTTTTTTAATTGTTGGTTTACACACACATTCATCTGTTGGAAGTCTTTAGCCATGTATATGGTATCTGGTTTTGGTAAACATTGTTTCTAACACAATGCTTTAAGTTAATAATTACACTTCAAGGAAAGCCTCTTGGGACGCTTGCATTCTTTTCCATTTAGGTCCATCACACTGTCAAAAGCTAGGAAGTGTTAATATTGCTTACAGTTTCTGTATAGCAACCTCCACATATCGCTCGTTCTCCTGCATTCTCAAACATTACTGCTCACAACGCATTAAAGCTGAGCAGCACGCAGCAGTATCCTGGCATACATTCCTCTCTTTGTCTGCCACCGCTTTCCCTGCTGTCTTCTTCTGTAGCCTACAGCATGTTTCCTGCCTCATTTCCTCTTCTCCCTGCATGGCAGACTGCATGTAATAGAGGTGTAATTGCTGCTGTTGTATCACTGTCTGCATGTGACATGAGCTCTCCTCCTCTGCAACAGTCAGGTGAACTTATTACAAATGATGTGGGGTCACATTTCACCCAAGATCAATAGACAAAATGTGTTTAAATGATGTAGTGTGCTTATTAGTGCGAATATATAGTAAAGCTTATTTTTAGGATTGCTAAATTTTATTTTATACATTTTATGTCAAATGTAAAGGTAATACTTTATGGTGAAGTTGTATTCATTAACATTTGTTAATGCATCTGCTGAGATGAACTAACAATAACGTATCAGAATCAGAATCAGAAAGAGCTTTATTGCCAGGTATGTCTGCACATACGAGGAATTTGTTGTGGTGAAAGAAGCATCCAGTGCACAGAGACTATGATATAATACAAATAAACAATATAATACACAGATGTATCTATATATAAAGAATAATAAAAAAATAAAAAAATCATATCGTTGCTGTGCTTCTGAAATTTCCATTTTTGAGGAAATGGAAAAAACGCTGTACATTTTAAATGATAAAATACTCTGTTCACAAGCACTTTTTAATACTTGATTATATATTTGTAAAACCCAGTGACAAACATAAAGGGTGACTAATAATAATGTTTTATGGCAAAAATAAAAACACGATATGAGGTTTCATAAGGACAGCAGTGATATTTTTTATAGTATTTATTAGTTAATACAAATACAATTGCTTATTCAAGTTATTTCCAAATTAACTATTGTTAATGCTTTTGATTTGACCCGTTTTCGTAATATTGAAATATATATGTATTAAGATGAATAAATGCTGTAGAACACCTCTGTGAGCAAGAATCATCAGTAGGTTTTTTCCCAGAAGGCAATGTGTATATTTGCATACATTTATGTTGTCACAGTTTTAATGTACAGATGGTTTCAAAATACACACGAATGACAATCTGGTTTAATTGGGGTTTTGATGTCAGCCTGCAGAGGGCGCAATGCACCATTGGCTCTTTAACCTCCGTTCAGTACTGCCATTTTAACTGCCACACTGAAGTGAAAACCCAAGATCCTTGTGTACTAATTCATGTCATGTAATTACTGTCAGAATGGACACTTCTAACATTGATACAGTAGCTGTATGTTGGAAGCGAACATCCATATTGTGTTTATGTTGTCAAGCGGATGATTCAAAGGGGATTATGTCCTGGTGGAATATTGCTGCCCTGCTCTGTCCTTGATTAATTATAAATCAATGAAGTCTATTGCAGCTCAGAGGGCTGTAATCTTTTCTCTTTCATCCTGTTTAAATGTCTGTGTGCCTCAGACACATTGTCTACTTAAACCTTGCAAAGTCTGTCTGCCTCGGTGCTTCTTAAAAGCCAAACACCTTTGACAAAGTTACATTTACATTTATGCATTTTGCAGACGCTTTTATCCAAAGCGACTTACATTACATTGTACTATACATTTGTACATTTTGTATAGTAAGCAAGTGGGGGTTAGGTGCTTTGCTTAAGGGCACCTCAGCCGTTACCCACCAGCCCTGAGAATCGAAGTTCAGACAGAGATCTGCTTTTACACAGAGATGAGGATGTTTTAGTTCATATTTGCATTAGGTTTGTACATAGGAACTAAACTAAAATCATTTTTATCCCTCATGTTGTTCAAAACTTGTATGTGACTCATTTTTTCTGTGAAACACAAAAGAATATATTTTGAGAAATGCCTTGGTGGTTTTGTGTTTGTAAAGTGTATGTCAATGGGGGCCGTTGTTGTTTTGTTACCTTGCAGTCGTGGCAGTCGTGGCCCAGTGGTTAGAGAGTTGGACTCATGATCAGAAGGTTGCTGGTTCGATTCTCAGGGCTGGCGGGTATCGGCTGAGGTGCTCTTGAGCAAGGCACCTAACCCCCACTTGCTTACTATACAAAATGTACAAATGTATAGTACAATGTAATATAAGTCGCTTTGGATAAAAGCGTCTGCCAAATGCATAAATGTAAATGTAATGTAAATGTTACCAATGTCCCTAAAATATCCTTTTTTGTGTTTTTCAAAAGGAAGAGAGTCATACAGGTTTGGAATGAGTTGGGGTGAACTATCTTTTTAAGATATTTAACTCGTTTAGCTATTCTTTCAAAGTCATGTTGATAGTGCCTTGGCCCATACACTTCTCTGGAAAGTGTAATAAGCATCTCTTATATTTGTTTTGTTTATATTTATTTATTATTTGAAATTGAGGGACGATCTGATTGCTGTCAGTGAAGAATTCAGAACATTCCTTTAACTTCTGGATATTTCCCTGTAAAATGTCTTCTTTCCAAAAACGCTTTTTCAGTGTAGTCTAAGCTTCCAGTTGCACACGCCCATAGACCATTTACAGAGCATCTAATACAAAGCGCACGCAAAAACGACTGGGGTTAAACACTTGAAAGTGGTGCTTGGTTTCTGTTTTGTTTGTAGATCTTGTAGAATGTATGTGAAAGTGAACAGGCGCTACCGGCCCCTTTATTGTCTCTTGTTTTATTTGGAGCTGAAATTGACAGCACAAACATCTGTGACAGTCACCGCCAGCGTTCCCACACCCTCTTACTCTCATTAGCTTTAATGAGATATTGACACAGACACTGGTGTCTAAATTATGCACACTCGTTTTCCGCTGATGTATAAATAGCGCTGATGAAATGTAATTGCTCTCCTTTAGATCACTCACAGGGTGATTATAGGGAACGACTCTGAGCGACTTCTCCCCCGGTGTTGGACAATTCTTACCATTTGCTCCCCGGCTGTTTGTTCAGCCTGTAGTCTTGTGATCTTAAGTTGGTAATAACAATTGGATGTGGAATCTGACTGGAATGTGTTTGTCTTTTGTTTGTGTCATTTAGAGTTGGGAACCAGTTCTTATTTACAACCATATCCACTTTTTAGAAAGTGTCTAAACTACATTTTTTAAGCTTTTTGGTTTAATGAGAGGTTTTTGAATGTGAGTGCCCATTGTTGGGTCAAAAACGACATTTTTTGGGGGATTAATTTAACCCAACGGCTGGATTTGTCAATTTTTTGTATTGAGTTGAAAATAACCTAGCATTTTCTTTAGAGTGTAACTGGACCAAAACCTTTTTATGAATTGAAATTATGACACATTATGAGTGTTGTTGTATTCAGAGAGGAAAAAAAAATGTCTAAAAATTATTTGTATAGCACTTTTAATATCATGCCTCCCAAAGATTTTGTTTTGTATTGCTTAATATTGTAAGTCGCTTTGGATAAAAGCATGCACTAAATGTAAATGTAAAAAAGGGCGGTAAAGGCGATAAAAATTGCGTTTCCTATATACAAATCATTTCCGCAATCGTGAAATTCCCCACGATTCCCACCCCGGTGTTGTTTGTCCAGCATCTGTTTTCTAGGGCTTTTCCACACTGATCTTGTGGAGTGTCATAAAAGCTTGTGTTTGAGGTGCAGTGTGCAGCGCGAGGGCTTTTCATGCTCCGTTTTGAGTGCTTACAGCTCGGAGGCCGACCATAAATCCAGTCTGAGGAGCAGGAGGGGGTGGAAAGGGATTGAGAGAGAGAGAGGCTAGGCATAAATGAAGCCTTTGGTAAAAGCCTGAGCGAGAAGTGTGGATCCCTGATTCTGTTGTCCTCCACCCCCTCTCAAAGAGAATTAGCGCAGGCTATGTGGCCTCTCCCACTGTAGTTTGTTCCCCCTCCCTGTTGAAGAATAAAGGTTTGACTGGCTTTGGTAAGCAGCCTGGAGGGAGGAAAGGAAGAGGGGAGGGTGGTGGGGGCAGGTTTTTTTTTTCAGAGACAGGCTTACAGCATGGCCCATCTGTTTGGTGGCACTATAACAGTCTTGCAGTATTAGAGTGCATTGAGATATTGATCAACGACCCCCGCTTTCAGGATTACCGGGAGAGCAGCATCATCTGTTCTGCGGCTCCTCCTGCTTTATTTTGGAGATGGAGACCTAAATTATGTTGCTGGGTCGTGGAGCACGGGAGCCTTGTATTACACTGAAACTCCTTTTTCCACACATCTAATGTTACAGAATAGAATGTACCATTTCACCTGAAATCTTCTGGTTTCTCTTTTGTAGTGCATGTGAGATGGTAAATGTGTTCTTGGTGAAGAAATTGAGAAAATTCACATCATTTGTTTATGACTAGATCGCAACGTGCCATCATTTACTATTGCTCGTTGAGCCTGGCACGAAAGCATAGATCGAAACAACATCTTGTATTTTTGTTTTGACACGTGTCGAAGAGTAGAAAACGTTTGCAACATTAACAAAACATCTAGATTACATATTTGTACTGAATACATTAAAACAGGGTGCACAGCATTTTGCAAGAAAAAGTCTACTTCCTACTTCATTTATTGTGCAACGACTTTAATTCCTAAAAACAAATTCTTAACAAGTGTTTATTTTGAGCTCTGATGACACAGTATCTCCAAAACAGAGTTGATCTTAATATTTTAACATGTATTCTTTTCAGTCTTGGCTTTTAGACGAAACCATTAAGCAGCAAACAAAACAATAGAAGCACATTGTTGGCCAAAAGCCAGGCTATCCAACCCCCGTACCAGAAAGAAAGAGATTACCAGACAGCATTTCTGCCTCTAATAATCATTTATTTCTATATCTCATATTCTGTTTAGGTTGATTCTGTTCATCTCTGTTCGCCCAATGTCGTGCTGTCTGCAGCTATCTGTTGTCTGTCAACATGGCACTTTTTTTCCCCCACTGGATATGAGCAGAAAAAAACAATTTCCCCTCCACTGTAGCTGAGTGTTGTATTGAACTGTATTGATTGAGCATAGACAGGTTGTTCTGGCACACAGAAGCTGCACTGTTGCTGTAATACTCCATCATTTGCAGTCTGTGAGTGTGTGTGTGTGTGTGTGTGTGTGTGTGTGTGTGTAAATGTAAGGGCTTGGCTCTGCATTGCTTTAATTGGTTGAAAAGCAGTCGCTTGCGCTGCAGAATGTCTGGGTTTGGCATGCCAGCATGGAAGGTTCAAATGTAGCTTTGCATGTATTTTTTGTAAATGTTTTATAGTGTAGTGTGATATCAGATTTACTATATTGTTTGTTGAAAATACTAATAAAAGCATTAGTAATGTTGCAAATTATTAGTACTTTTTGACTCTGATTCAGATTTTACCTTCAGTAGCTATTAATAGATCTTTTTGGTCCTAAATTTGATCCTAAAAAGCTTTCTTTCTTTAAGGTTGGGCCAATAGACTATGCCTATGACCGCGCACACCATGCCGACGTAATTTTAGTTGCGCACACCAACGTGCTCGTGCTGACGCCTCAAGTATAAACTTTCTTTAAATCATTAAATCATTTTTTACATTTTCTGCAAAGCATGACTTGCTCTTAAAAATACTTTTTTGTGTGTCTGAGATTTAAACACAAGAGTATACATTTAAAGGGGTGTTTACAGAAAACGTTGTTTTCTAACTAAAAATGTAAACCTTTATTTACAGTGTTTTAGGGGCCTATAAATAAATGTTTGAAAACAGGTTTTCAATACCGTAATGGTCTTCATTTAAACTGCAAAAATGCAAATTGTAGTTGTGCATGCAATTTACCTAGTTTGTAGGCATGCGCTATTACGTAGAACTAGGTAAATCAAATAACATTAATTACGGACTACAAGATTGTGTGTTGTGCTGCTCAAAATACTTGCTGCATTCCAATTTGCATACAATCTGCCTCAAATAGTATTGGAAAAATCTAATTAGTATGTCCCAAACTGTAGTATGTTGAAAAGAGTATGCCAAAGATTCCCAGATGGTCTACTACTTCTGGTAGAAATTTGAGGTGCAGAACGATGCACACTCTAACGTCTAATATTACCCAGAACTCACTGCGAGTAGGCGGAGTTCAAGGACACTATACTGCACTCATTAAAAGTAAATAAGAGATGCTTCACTGAATTAATAAATGTAAGTACACAGTAAACCTGACATAAGCAATATTAATGAATTAATACATACTTAAATGCAAAGAAGGGCTGTATTTTAATGATACAGTGTTGTCTAGACAACAGCAGCCATTTCCATTTTGCGTTAGTATGTCCCAATGTGTGCATAACCAGTTTTGCTGCACACTTTTCCATAACAAAAACAGTTCATACTTCAAGGATAGGCGAATTGGGAAGCAGCTACTAGATTTTTACCACTCTGTATAAGAATGTTTCTTACATTATAGGGTGACATCGCCAACTACTGGCCTGGCATGCATAATGTAGCATTTTTAGGCATTATCATGGATCGTTTCGCTAACATTGACGGTAGTAGGCTACATTAAACTTTTCAAAAACGCAAAGGAAACTCTTTTCTGTTTCTTGTACATCTTTGTCATGTAAATGCACCCTAAGTTACCATTGTTGTCACGTTATATTGCTTGACTTGACATGTACTAAAGCATAGTCTTGACAGACTGTTTTAGACTTTTCATTTTTTCCCATTTAATTCGCTGCACTTAAATGCATACTGCCTACATGGAAAATAACTGCCTGGGGTCACCGCCAAGAGAACTGCCAAGTGAACTGACTGGCTTTTAAAGGGACTTTGATCTCATTAGCCGAGCGTTTCACTGCTAGGTGAAATTTGCAGTAGAGGACGGCTGCAACATCAATAAAGCATCTAGATTACATATTTGTACTGAACGCATTAAAACGGAGAGCGCACTGCGCTTGGCAAGGCAATATGCACGGAGATGAATTTCAGCCTCTTTAGAATTAGAGATTTAGCTACAGAAAATGTTGTTATTAAGAGGGATTCATCGTCTTAACTTATTAATAACCTTAATTGTTAAATGGCTGACAGTTAAGGTGGCTTTTATGAGAAAGCAGTTGGCAGTCCTCATTAGTGCAGGTTAGAGGGCAGCTGATGGCTGTGTTTCCTCATGAGGTAATGTGATATTTATATGCTGCAAAGCTTTTCTCCGACGAGGGAGAGACGCCTAGAGTATCTAAACTGGATCCAATCCAAACCTAGAGCCTATTTCTCTCTCTCTTTCTGTTCTCTTTATCGCTCTACCTGTCCTCCCCCTGCAGTCATTGTTTTTCCCTGTCAGTGTAGTGTGTAAGGATGTGGTTGTTAGGAATTCAATTTCTCCGGGAGCTGCCTTCATTATCTGCTGTGTGGAGATGTGCTTTGAAGTCCCCTCCCTCTGCTGTGCTGGGCGTTCTGCCATGCTGGAGAGGTCAGACGCCATGTGACTCTGTAGCATTGTGTAGAATGTAGCCTGCAGTGTCCTGAGGCTGAGACAGGCCCATGACTGCAGCGTTCCTCTGTCTGGATTGCCTTTTATGTTTTTTATTTTTACCTCATGCGTATGAAAGAAATATCTTGTATTTGGAAATTTGGTTTGATTATTATTGATCATTTTATTGTTGATTGATCGAGAGAGATTTATATATTACATGAAAAGGTATTTAAACCTTTGCTTTGCAGAGGTTAATGTGGTGTATATTGCAGTTAAAACACTGATCGGGCATTAAAATGCTTCCTGATTTTGATCTAAAACCTTATGTCCGAGTATTTAACTTAAAGTTAGTTATGGAGAAAAATATAGTTGTGTCAACATATTTATTTCTTTTCATGCAAAAAATACAAATTAGGGATGCACGGGTATGTACAGTTTGGCCAATACAATAACTGATAATTATTCAGTTGAAGCTGATAACCGATATATTGACCGATATACAGTATCTCAATATTAATATACATTGGGCCTGAAACAAAAGGCAAAAAGTGGACAACTGCTTTTATTTTAAAACATTGACTACAGAAAACAAGGTAACATTTAGTTCTTTTCTTTTTTTTCTCGAAAATCATGTATCAAGCCTAGTTTACACTAGTACATTTTTGAACTTTGATATATTTCATGTTTATTTAATAAACAAATTATAGATGTTTTTCCAGTGCAACCCAGAAAAAGTCTCTACAGGTCTCAAGACAGAAACTCAACCAGCGTAAATGAGTTATAATTCATCGGCCAGATTTTATTATTGGGCCGCTAACATTAAAAATGACCATTTATCAGCAGATACCGATATGGCCGATAATATATTGTGCATCCCTAATACAAAGGTTTTAATACTAATGTTTTTGGAATATTTCTGAAAAATAGTTGATAAAATAGTTGATAAAATGCCAAGAGAACATTTCTGCAAATTCTTAGCAAGGCAACTACTAAAAGCAACTACTAAAAGTGCAACATAGTTTTGATTCATTTTTAATTTTGTATTTTCAAGTAATTCCCAGTGTTACATTTGTGTTATTTTGTGTTTTGTTATAGATAGATAAAGAATAAGTGATTCTACACTTTTGAACTATATTTTACCCATTTCCAGATGGTATCATCTGTTTATTTACCTGTAACTAGTGGGAAAATTCGAAATTGACTATACAGCTGCGATTTGTCATTACATTAAAGACAACATTAACAATTTGAAAGCTCAATATTTTTTTTCTTCCAAAAATGCAAGAAACTCTTGTCATGCTTGTTTTTTGTTTTATTTTAAAATTTCTATAAGGGCCATTGTGACTGACTGATAGAAGGCATTACATATTTTCTAGTCGTCTTGAAAAAGGCCTTTTATTTAGTAATTAGCCTTCTGACCTCTCTGTGATTCAGTGTTAAGAGCAAATGTGTTTTTGTTTATCCTCATTGAAGGATGTTTCACTCGCCCAGCTGAGATTTCCCCACAGATCGCTTGTTATATGGTCAGTAAGGGGTCGTTCTTCCACTCACCCTCATGAATGGAGGCCGTGTGGAGTCCAGCAGGTGCTCGGCTGGCTCTGTTAAAGAGTTGTGGCCCCCCGTCCCCCACCCAAGACCTCCATCACCAGTGGCAGGTGTCGGCCGCGGCCGCTGAATCGGGGAGCTGTTAATGTGCCTGACATACTCCTCCTTTATCCCGGCCAGCTTGCGGTAGAAAGCCAGAAGCTGTCAGTCAGAGGAAGACACGTCGCTGCAATGCCTCGCCGTAGGCATCTGTCTTCCTGACAGGCAGAGCAGAGAGACCCTCTGAGGGTGTTGTGGGTCAGAGTGTACAAACCTGACTGCGGTGTTCTTGTACGGATGTCCCTCTCAGCCAACCCTGCACTGATGGATCAAAGCCACGGCGCCGCTTTCATCCTTCATCCTGTTTTTTGTCAGGGCTGTGGCTTCGACAGGAAATGATGTCACGCCCTCTTAAAGCACAGTTTCTCTAAAAACGTCTTGCTCTTTTAACAGATTCCCTAATGAACTGCCCTGTGCAACTGCTACTTGTTTTAAAGTTCCCCGGTTCAGCTGATGATGTTGTGGTCGATCCCTCTCTGCTCGTTCCCTGCTGTTCTCCGGGTCTGTTTAATGAGGTGTCGGTAGAGCCGGGGGGATTCGGATGAAAGGAATCCTCTTGTGGCCAGTTGCGCTCCCTCCTATGGGACTTTATGGGAGCAACTGGAAGTTCACGGCTTCCAGGGGAGCTCGGTGGACGCAGATGGGCTTCAGGCCAGAACCGCAATCAAAGCAAACTTTCCAGTCTGTTCACCGACACGCTCATAAACATATCTCTTACTTCCTTTAGAGACCTCAGGGTGAGTCCGCCGCTGCCCGGTTCGACCGATACGACGCTGTTGACACGGGCGGTGTTGACAGACGAACTGAGATCTGTGGGGCTGATAAGATTTATTTCAAACATGCATTAGGTTTAGCAGCAATTTTTTTTGTGGCGCTTTGATCCAGATGGAAAGCAGAGACTTTAATAATACTCCTGAGGAAAACCCAAGTTGTGATTTTTATTGGGTTTTGAGCTCTTTCAGAGACTTGAGGTTTGCTGCGAGCTGTTTTCCTGCCTCAGAAAATATATTCTAGTTATTTTGCTCTTTCCAGTGTTCTAGTGGAAAGCTGGTAAGAATGAGTAGTTTGGTTAGTTTGACTGCTGACTGATGGAGTGAGTTTTAAATGATTGCACTTGTATGTCAGAGCAGTTAATGTATTTTAGCTTCTGTCTTGCTGAGTTTTTAAGACGCAGTGTCACTTTAAAAATAATAAAACTGCTTCATGCTCTCTCTTACATGCACTTGTTCAAGATTTTTAATGGTCCATTATTTTTATGCTTTCTGTATGCACTTGTGTCCCTTAAAAGGATAGTTTACCCAAAATTAAAATTCTTTCATCATTTACTCACCCTCATGTCATTCCAAACGTGTATAACTTTCTTTTTTCTGCAGAACACAAAAGAAGATATTTTGAAGAACATACAACATTAGTCCCCATTGACCTTCACTGTAGACTCAAAACCACTGAGACATTTCTCAAAATATTGTTTCTGTTCCACACTAGATAGAAGTATATTTGGGTTTGAACAAAATAAAGGTGAAGACAGAATTTTTCTTTTTTGGTGAACTATCCCTTTAAAGCTAGTCAGATGACACCAAGTATCCAGGCTTTCACTGACCATTAACATGCATTTTTAATTTTTTAAGTCTGTGAGCATAATAGGTTGTTGTGTCTAGCTCTGGATCTGGTCGATTTCACAGGCGGTCTTGTTTTCTCATTGCTTGTGGGTTGTTCTCAGAGGTTAGGTCACAGGCAAAGCTCAAAGACCTGGAACTGAGCAAAACATTTGGTCTGCGTAAATCTTTCCGCCAATATAAATGATCTCATAAAATCTATCATCGTCCAGTGATGCATGTTTTCTTTGTTTGCTGAAGCGTGTTTGTCTGTCGAATGCTAATATAGAAGCTGCTTTCAGCGAGCTCCATTGCAAGCCTCCTGTTACGTTTTGCTTACAGGTTTTTCAGCAGGGGCTTCATTCGGTGTCTTAAATGAGGCCAATCAATGTGTTACAGCCACGTATTTTGTACCCTGGCGGGCTGCTCCTGCCCAGCTGCTCCGAGAAGTTTCATCCAGCCACCGTTGCGAGTACATCACCTGTTCTGTATGCGCTAAGGTGAGCGTTTACCATCGGCGTGATTGACACAGTGGCAGCTTGTGAAGCGTTAATAGCTGGACATGAATTTTCTTGCGGCTGAGGCATAAATTATGTAAAAGCACCAGTGGCAGTGTTGGACAGTGTTGTATAATTAATTTGTGCTCTAACTTGACACCAGTTGTGTTTGTGAAGAGTGTGTTTAAATATTAATCACTGCAGAACTCTCTGCTGGAGAGAGACTTCCATAAATATAAAGAACTGAGTTTCCTGAACGATCTGTTTGTCTGGAATGATGTACAGTAGGCTTCCTGAAGTTTTGAGATTTAGACTTTCATTGGAAATATAATATTAAGATATACTGGTATTGACAAAAAGCATAATATTCATAACCATGATAATAAAACTATTTTGTTGCAATTTACTGTACATTACAAAAAAATGACGAATGATGTCAAACCAACATTAGTTGCAAAATTATACCCCACAGCTTAATTTAAAAAGTCTAAAGTGTAAACTTACCGTTGTGAATTGGAGTAATGTAGAAAATCTTTTATGTACTTTCTATTTTTTATATAAGGCACAGATTGGAGTTTTAAATGTACTCTTTAAGAATAAAGTATGAATTAATTTCTGGGGTTTGGTCTAGGTTTTGAAACATGGATTTTTTTAACTGTATGGCTAAAATAATGATGGTAACATGTATACGTACACATATTTAAAATCACTGTGTAATTCAATTTGAACTCCCTTTAAACCAATTCTTTTTGATAATCTTCCTTACCCATTAGGAAAGATTCTGGTAGATTTTGTTTTTATATATTGACCAGTATTCTACATTAAACACCATTAGATGAATCCAGTCTGGATGATACATCAGCCTATTACTAATATTGAGCTGTAAAAGCCGATTCAGGAGCTCAGAATGCTGTTTGATTTCACCTCTTCATAGTTTATTCACTGTCATGAAGCTGGAATGCTGCTCAGGCATGTTTCTCACTCCAGTTCCCAGATGGTCTCCGGCTTGCAGGCTTTTATGACTTTTTTCTTGTTTTGTTTTTAAAAGGCTGGTAAGCTTTTGATTTTCCAGTCAGTCTTGGGTCTGTGCTGGTGAAACACGTCTGAAAAAACGTTGAAATTGAGCATAAAAGCAGTGATTCTGACAGCCTGCTCTTTCCTGCTCTTTTTCACTTATTCCCCTTTCCTTTTTAAAGAGGCTCTTCTCTGTGCTTCTCCTGCATCAGGGCGTCTCTGCCAATGAAGTCTCTTTATTTGGCTGAGATTGAGTGCAGCCATGCGGGCCGGCCCTATTACCCCTGCGCCACGGTGCAGGAGATTGCCTGCCTCGGATGTCTAATTGCGGACATCAGCTCGGAGGCTGTAGCTCTGCAGCGGCGAGCAGACAACCGGTCTAGGATTCATTGCTCCGTTGGCTAGTTAAAGCACCAGGCTGTCTTTGTTTGGGACGTGGGGAGGCTTATAGGCTGCGGTTTGCTCTGTCTGCCCACTAATCTTATAATGTTCCCTGGCAAGGGCCGCTCACCCTTTGCTGCCCTCTTCTACGCTGGACAATATGAATCTCTCATCACAGCGCTTATTGCTGTGACACACTGGCAAAATCCCAGTCTAGTGAAAAGAAGGTCTTTCCACTTATCTGGCACCTTGTCAGCAGATTGTTGTGGCTGCACACACATTTTGCACTCGGCTGGCTTTGGAGTGTTTTTGAGTGGACTACATGTGAGTGGTGTGATGCAATGAATGTTTTTGTATCCTGCAGCTTGAGCTGGACCGACAACATTTACTTGACTTAAACCCCCCCAAAACTGGGATAGATTTATCATTGACTTTGCAATACGTAACTTTTGCCATCTCTATTAAAGGAAGGGTTCGCCCAAAAATGAAAATTTACTCACCCTCAGGTTGTTCCAAATTTGTATACATTTCTTGGTTTTGATGAACACAGAGAAAGATTTTTGAAAGAATGCCTGTAACCAAACAGTTTTTGGACACTTTTGACTACCATTGTATTATTTTGGATGGTGTTGATCAAACCACAGTTTTGTGCACATCTTTACGTGGGTTAAAACTTACCGTTATGAATCGGGGTACGGTAAGGTTTCAGAGATTTTTAATAATACCATATATCATACATAGTTCGTAAACATTTCAAATGTTTTGCCTTTTCCATGTATTTGCCGTAAAGCTACTTTGATACAATTCAATACTGTAAGAAGCAAAACACTAGCTCTCGAAATTCGTAACTATTTTACGATAATTCAATAGGGCTGGGTAAAAAATATCGATTCCTCGATTTTAATCGATCTACAATTCAAAGAAACAATATTGATTCAGAAAATTTGTGAAATCAATTTTAAATTTTATAATTCTGTGTGCTCTACTATCAATGTCAATGTGTTGAATATTGAATCGAAACCCTATAAATAATAATCAAATCAAATTGCCAAATAGGTCTCAAAACCCAGCCCTAATAATTCATTATATATAAATTTGTACGATGTTATTTAAACATTTTAGCTTTTGCGCTAATGATGTTAGTTTTAGGGTTAGGGTTAGGGGAGAGACTTAAGTATTGTGGTTTTCTAATGATCATACGTTTTTGTACGATCTACATCATACGAATTAGCAACCTTGTAAAGTAGTTTCGATTTCCTGTGAGCTTTGAAAGGCTCTATATAAATACATTTGAATTTAATTGAACACAGTGATTGGTTTATATTTTATGATTGTAGCTTTTAATCTTTCCAGACTTGATAAAATCGCTATGAAATATGCCGATCTCTTAAAGAGTACATTCCACAAGATCATAAACATTACATTTCATGCATTGTGTAATGTTGCCGCGTTTGAAAGTAAGCAGTCTGCCAAAGTTGTAAATCCGAAGGTGAACGAATAACGAATTATTAGCTTGTAAAAATGGGAGTCGACTCTGAATCACGTGAACGAGTCGTGAACGGTCCGAATCTTTAACCTCTGTGTATCTGCGTCACTAGAAATAGTCCCCACCTGCTCGCGAAAACTTGAACACACGCTCTAAACCAATCACAGCAGACTACGCTAGCGGCGAGGCGGGGATTAGACCGATGAATCCCGGAACGAATCATTTGAGAGTCAGTCAAGAAGTAAGGTAATAAAAACGGCTTATTATTACGAAATAATCGTGTTTTTACACCATGTATGTACATAAACCTGTGGTCGGACACTCCACAATCCAAAGTAGGCACTTAAAAATCAGAAGCTATTTACTCTTTAATAACATGTTTTCTGTTTTTTAAAGCAAACTAAATAGTCATTCCTTTTTGTGATAAACCACTGCAGGCCAAAGATACTGTCAATAGAGCTTAAGTTGTGTGTTTAACCCCTAATATTCCTTTAATGATTGATTTGCAGATTGTATCTTATCTAAGCGACACAACTGAAGGCTTTAGTGTAAGCTTTTATGTAGAGGATGGATGCGGATGTGACATGCCTTTTCAATTAGCCGGGTATTGAAAGTATCATGCGGGGGGAGGAGAGGACGGGCCAGGCTGTTCTGCAGCATTAAATCAGAATTAGCCATTGAAGGATAAAAGGGAGATGTTTTTCAGTTTTTTCTTTGATCAGGGTTATTAGATGCTGAACATATCTCTCCTTGTGTCAGTGCGCCTTCACTTTTTGTTGAAACCTTTGGCTTGCATTTTAGATAAGAGCCTTTATTTTCAATTAAATTCCTGTTTCCTGTTACATTTGAGATAAACAGAAGCTTTATGAAAGATGGCTTATAAATAATAATACTGAGGCTACACATGTGAAGGAATCTCTTTAAAGAATATTTCATCTAAAATGAAGTACTCACCTGTATGCTGTTTTTACATTTGAACACAAAATCTTTATACAGCTCTATATGTAATCTTGTTGACTTTGTGTTCCCAAGTAAGCTATAAAGCCATATGATCGATTGTGTAAGAAGTAGACTAAATGCAAGTCACCTTTCCCTCCAGCGTGCTGTTTACTTTAGAAGTGTTTTGTCTTTCTTGTCATGTGTGGTGACAATAAACTCTTGTTATATGAAATAAAGGAGAATGACGTTTATGCTTTAGTATTCGGTGAAAAAGAAATAACAGCGTACATGTTTGGACCGACATGAGGGTGAGTAAATAATGACAGGATTGTAATTTTTGGGTGAAGTATTTCTTTAAAGAATAGCTCTATCTCTGTGTTGTGTTAGTCTTTTGTTCGGTAATCCTCCCACCAGCCTATTGCACACTCTTTTAAATGGATCTCAGCCTACACGCTTAATCTGTGCTCTCTACACTTCATTTTCCCCCTACAATTCTTTGAAATCAACTCTTTGTGAGCCTTTCTATAACATTAACTTGAATTTTAAATGTGTATTTATGGTTTTATTATAGCGTTTGAATAGTGGCTTTTGTTTAGTCTACTTTTTAATTTGTTTGTTATGCAAGGTGGCATTTCAATTTTTCACCTGCTGGGAACTATTACATTTGGGAAGCTGACATAACAGTGTTAGCTGTGACCTGTGGTGTAGCACTCTACATTCTGTTAATATTAAGTAAAGTTTTGTAATTGTAAATGCAGTTTTTAACATGCCATGCCACATTCAACTGCTTCAAAAGCATCAACACCTCCACCATTTTACGAATTTTCAAGATGGCACAACATTCCGCAGACCCACCCCAATGTTCTACCAAAACAAGCCTAATGGCGCCTAAGTACCAAACTTGAAATTTATCACTCCCATATTTAAAATATTTATTTCACAGTTACTGTTATGCATTAAATACAATTTCCTTTTCAAAAGCACTGTATAGTAGCACTCATAAATACATTCTGTTTTTCATATAGAACTTCATCTTATCTTAAAGGGACAGTTCACCCAAAAATAAAAATTCATTTACACACCCTCAAGTTGTTCCAAATCTGTGTAAATTTCTTTGTTCTGATCGACACATGCTTGTAAGAAATGGTGGCCAAGACTTTTTATTGCTGTGTTAGCTAACACCTTTGTCTTGTTGTATTGTGTTAGTTTAGCAATTAATGTTTGGCTCTACAAAACTGCACATAGCATTTCATATGTATACATTTTATACATACGCAGACGCACAGTCAGCTTGCTTTTGAGTGTTCACGGACACGCTTTGACTGTTCCAATATGGCGAATGACCTGCTCATGTAGGCCTGTAGAAACAGCTGCTAATGTAGGTTTGTAGGTCTGTGGTTTTTAAACTTTCATTTGTTACACCACAATGCTATTTATATTATTTCAAAAGTTTAAAGGTGGTTTAAAAAGAAATAAAACTTAGGGGTTACATCAGTGTACAGTATCTAAATACAGCCACGTAAAAAATTAAGAGACCACTCCAACTTTTCTAGATGTATTGTGGTCATTTCAACAAAATCAAACCTCAGGAGTGACATAAAGTCATCCAACAGCAATTGACAGCATGACAAGACACCTGAAAACTGTGATAAAATACGAGGTTATCAGATCAAAAATAATTTTTGAACTTTGAACTTGAACTTTTTTGAACAAATATGACTGTTGTATTGCTTAAAAGTGAATATGAAATTCTGAAGGTCTGAAAAAGGATACAGAGCAACCTTTCTTTTATTTTGACCTGTTTCTCCAGTTCTCATTTTGTGCAAATAAATGTAAATAGAAACAATATTTGAAAATGGGAGAAATATTGTTAGTTGTTCACAGAATGACACTAGAACGATAATTTTACGTAAACACCGACCTATAAATAGTACATTCAGAAAAACTCAAATGTTGCTTTAAAGCGGTCTCTTAATTATTTCCGCGGCTGAATATTCTCTCACAGATATAGATGCATTTCAACCATTTTATCTTTTTCAATCTTGGTTTTTGATTAAAAAAATGTCAAAGATGAACAGCTAAATTGTAGAGTAACATTTTCCCTGTAGAATTTCAATCAGATATGTGGGTGTATCACAAGTATCACAATCCAGCAGTGAGTTTGTTCACATCTCCTGTGAGACAACTCAAGTATGCAGAGGGACCTCATATCTGCTGGGCTCTTAAAAGCCCTGATTGTGTCAACCTCTCTGCTGCCTTTAGTGTGGGGGTTGGGTGCGGGAGGGGGGGAGGTAATAGTGTTGTGAAAAGCTTGTGCTTCCTGAATGTCCTGATACAATCATAGCAGTCTCTGATGGCAGAGAGGAAATAAGATGACCCGCGCCTTCCCCCGACAGATTAAATAGATGTCACTTTTCTTATGAAAGTGCCAGTCAATTTCGCTTCTCCTGTGTGCAGCCTATCAATTACCAGGGACGAGAAGCCTTTCAGAGCCGCCGTGCTCTCTGTGCGCGCTCACCGAGCACATCTCATTGTTTCCTCTCTCTCTCTTTTCAGTGTCCCCAGATCTGCGAGGAGTCGACTTCTCCATTCGTCTTCATTTGCTCCAGCCCCCAGGAGTTGGTGGTGAAATTTCCCATGAAAGGGAAACACAAGATTTGTAAGTGCTGCCCGCCTCTTCATACGCCGGCTGCGCTCTCATATTCACGTTTAAACGCATGCACACTCGCGTGAGGGCACAGAGCTGGGAGATCTGTCTGATCATGTATGTTTTGCAGTCGTATTTATTACAATCAGTCCCAGAGTATTGATGGGTTTAGCTTTTAATGCTTTGTGTGTTTGTTTCGCTAGCATCTTTGCTTTGTTTTGGATATAATCAGGGTCACGTTTATTTAATCTTTATTTATAAAAGACCTTATAAAGGAATGGTTTACACATCATTTATTCATCCTCGTGTCATTCAAAACGTGTGGGTGGAGTGGAACACAGAAAAAGATATTTTGAGATTTGGATCCGTACAATGGAAGTCAATGCTGTTTGGTTACCAACGTTCTTCAAAATATCGTCTTTTGTGTTCTGCAAAAATAAGAAAGTCATACGAGTTTATGATGACATAAGGAGGAGATAAAAGAATTTTTATTTTTGGTTGAACTATCCCTTCAAGACGGTGTGTATAGATCCAGAGTTTTTGCTCTTGGTGTAAACAATCCTTAGCAGAGATAGTTTGATAAAGCAATGAGCCCCAAGAAGCAGTGGGTTACAGTGCGTTTTATAACAGCTAAGAGTGCCGTAAACCCCCTTAGCTGTTATAAAATGCACTTATCTTATCGCGGGGCTTATTGCTTTTATAAAACGGTTATTTCATATGCTTAGCAAGGTTTTATAAAATAAAACGCAGCAAATAAGTGATACATGGGCTATGTTGGCAGTTATCAATTGGGTTTTTTATAACGCCTTAGAACTCAGCTTAGCCAATCAGAATTAAGGACCAGAACTGACCGTTTTATAATTCTCTTTATATAGTCATTCTTATGTAGTCAAGTATCTTCAAAGCTTTATTTGACCATACAGACATGGAAGCATTTCAGTTTACATTTCAGAAGTGTCTGATTAAAAGCATTCGCCAACTGCATATATGTAAATGTAACTTGCTTAACCTCTCAGATAAAAATGATCTGTCAATTCATAACTTCAAGGATAGTAGTGTGAGAGTTCTTGGGTGGAAACCGTTCTTGACAAGCATGGTTGATTGCTCTTACAAGAGCGCTGCCTGCTCGCTGTTCAGGTTCTTTTGTTTTCACATAAAAGAACCACAAAGCCAGGCCCTCAAAAGCGATCACTGCCTCTGACATTCAGAGCCCGCTTCATTCTCCAGCAGCTTTTCATAATGTAATGGAGAATTTTATATCCATTTTGACCTTGCGTCTAGCCGGCGTTTCTCATTCATTTTCATTCTCTCCTAAGCTCCCAGAGATCTCAGGAGAAACGACCTCTGTGAACTCCTGGCGGGGTGAGTGGGGGAGGAGACGGGGCTTGATAAGCTGGTGGGGGAGTTAAGATCAGCAGTAACCACAGTGGTGTCCTGCCCTTTAACTCTCCATTGCTTTTCCCTGCTTCATTCAACATAAGGGTCAAGGTGGCATCATCGTTGTCTTGTACGTAAAGCCCAACAACCTTCTCCCTGTTTTTTGCTTCACGAGATGTATGGATTAGCAGTTACGAAAAATAGCTTACGATGTCCATGCGTTTACAGAAAACGGCCTCGTGTAACAGCAAACCATCCATCTCCGCCTTTGGTTAAATAGCTGACATTAGAAATTTTCATTCTGACATTCCATTACAACAGAACTCTCAGTTATTGTTTAATATGACTGTATTGAAAGCCGTTTGGGTTTCTGCTTATAAAGCGTTTGAATCTTCCATCCTGTCATTTAATCTGCAGACTGAAGGTCATCTCGCGGCTGACTGTGAGAGCTATCAGACATTTCCTGATGAGTGGCTTCAGCCATGTGTGAATATTGCAGGTTCACATCAGTGATTCTGTTACATGTCAGCCTTTTAGAGGCTAAAGGTTGTTTCTCCCTTCTTGCTTTATCTGAATCAATATGCCTTCAATGTTCAAACAAGCCAGCTGTATGCATTTATAACAGTGCAGCCTGACTTATAGCGCCTCGAGGGGCGACTTCAATTAGATCTATTTACTTTTTGTAAAGGAAACCTCTTTTACATGAATTACCCAACAGTTTTGGTAAAAATAAATAACCAATGCCTCAAGTGTTTTATGTATATATTTGGTTTTGCTGGTGACTCATAGAGCAAGTCTGTTTAAGTAGTCTTGTGTGGTTATATCTTTTGACTTCTGCATGAAGCAGATTTTTCTTGCAAAGGTCTTCCCATTCAGATGCACTGCAACAAAAAGAATTTCTTACTTAGGATTTTTGTCATTTTAAGTCGTACATTAACTTGACATGGTATGTGACCTAAGGCATTTTATGTTTAAAACTAGCAAACAAATCTGC
This sequence comes from Oreonectes daqikongensis, assembly GCA_026939265.1. Taxonomy (NCBI): domain Eukaryota; kingdom Metazoa; phylum Chordata; class Actinopteri; order Cypriniformes; family Nemacheilidae; genus Oreonectes; species Oreonectes daqikongensis. The sequence goes on along the minus strand of JAOTQM010000434.1, from coordinate 1,495,039 downwards.
CAATGAGGTAAGAAAAATAATATTGAATTGGGCCCTTAAGAAACAGTTCACCCAAAAATGAAAATACTTTCATCATTTACTCACCCTTGAGTTTTTCCAAATCTGTATACATTTCTTTGTTCTGATGAACTCAAAAGAAGATATTTTGAAGAATGTAGAAAAGCAAACAGATCTGGGTCACTTTTGATTACCATTGTAATTTTTCCTACTATGGTAGTCAATGGCGGCCAAGAAATGTTTTGTTACAAGCATTCTTCCAAACATCTTTCTCTGTGTTAGACATTTATACAGATTTGTAACAACTCGAGGATGAGTAAATGATGACAGAATTTTTATTTTTGGGTGAACTGTTTCTTTAAGAAAAAGGTTCAACTAAATTCAAGAATATTTTTCTTACTCTATTGTAAGTTTTTGTTGTTGTTGCTTATTTTAAACATAAAATTACTAAAACAATTTTTGGATTTCTATAGAAAGTAAGACAGAAATGCCTAGTAAGAAATTCATTTTTGGCAGTGTAGAAAAACACGGTCATGTTAGATCATGTTAAATAACCATTCACACTTTTTGGTTTTAGGTTTAGTCTGTCCAGAACATTCACAGATTATTTCACAGACAACCTGGGAGCAATATAAATTATACCAACATGTTTCCACCAAAACACATAAATACGCAGATGATGGATGACCGTTTGTGCGAACAGGCCATGGGGTATGTAAATACATACATAGTTTGACAAAAAATTAAGAGATCCTGTCATTGTTAAAAAAATGTCTGAAACTATTTACTATTCCACAAATTATATTTAAATGTAAATATATATTTAGAGCACTTGTCCTAGTGATTACTGTCAGGATGTGAAGAGACTTTCAACCAGCTTAACAGTAAATGTTTCTGGAAAGAATCGCCTACCCTGACTTTATTATATTGGCTAATCTAATAAAGCTTTCATCTGACCGTAAGAGTTTAGTACAGTAAGATCCTAAATCCTTGATTTAAATCCATTCCACAAAATTGTGCAGATTTTCCCACTCAATCTCAGTTATCTCACCACCCACCAGTTACCGTACTGAGGGGCTTCAGTAACCTGAGGACATGAGCTTATGAGCACTTCTTTCATCACTTTCTCCTTCTCCTGGCAGTGCCCTTGTTTCTACACTTCTCTCTCGTTTATAGGGAAAGTATAAAAAGAAGGTTTTGATTTATTCATAGACTCTTTTCATATTCATGTCTATTCCGGTGGAATTTCTTGCTTCAGCAACTGCTGGGATGCTCGACAGAAATCAGGTTTCAGGTCTATTGAGTCTTAGGCTGGGGGAAGGGACGGTTGCATATTACCCAGGAAATGTGCAGCAGGCTTTAGAGGTGACGGGCTGTGTTTATTACAGATCTGTCACACGGGCTAATGGGCAGCTGGGAGCTGGATGCGTCGCTAAGGGAAAGTGTGCATTGAACAACAGGACCACATTGTTTAGGGAAGAGATTCCTCTTCTTTTTTTTTTTTTTTTAAATGCAAGGTGGTGTCATCCCTGTGAATATGTGAACAAATTTGGCCTGGAAAACCACAAGTGTCCTAGATTACCAACACACTAGTAAGGGGCCTAAATGTGCTACAACAGTACAGCAGATGATTTTATTGAAATGGACTAAGACGTGTGAATGCCACAAAGACAATAGGATTTTACCAGAGTGCCTCATAAACACAAAGTTATGTGTACACTAAGAGAGAGTAGGCAATGGAGACGGGCAGTTTTACAGACCAGGCGAATAAACCGTTGAAGGTCCTGTGCAGTCAAGCGACGATCCAAGAATGCGGTTGGCATTTGACTGTGAATCGGAATAGACCGTGACTTATCTTCTCATTTTAAGCAGGGCCCCGGTCAGCCCGGCATAAAATGTAAATAGCGCAGCAAGACCCGGATCATTTTCTTTGAGCGGGGTTTACTTAACCGAATTCATTTGAGGTTTATGCCTCATGTGTTGGATATGTACTGGAATAATTAGCCTGTCAGAACGGTTAATGGTTTGAGAAGTTAGGTCTGATATGTTTATAAAGAGAGAGTTCACCCAGAAATATAAATCCTATCGTTTTTTTATTCACCTTCATGTCATTCTAAACCTGTATGAGTTTCTCATATAGAGACACGTCTCAAAATATCTTCTTTTGTATTCCACATATACAGGTTTTAAACGACACTGTGAATAAATGATGACAGAATTGTTATTTTTGGGTGAGTGTTCCCATAAAGCTTGCTTCAAATAGCTCTCAATATTGTGCAAGGATAGTAGAAATGAAATGAAAATAATAAACATTGTGTACCCTCCGCCCCTCTGTGGTTGTACGTGTTTTGTCTGTGATGATCTGGCATGGTGCTGCCCTCCATTAGTTATCAGTAATGACTGCTGCACTCAGAAAGCTCAGCTTCTCTGAGAAGAACGACGGAGAGCGAGTGTATGTGTGGGCTGCCAGCTGCTCTCATGTTTCTCATGCTGTCTAAGGTTTAATTTTCCCACTGCAGCGCATATGAATAATGATAGGAGGGTAAGAGCTATCTCCTTTATCTTCATTTAATCCCAATATACACAACAGCCAACTGCAATAGCATTAGCGACAGAGTATCGAGTCCCAAACCGTACGATGGCGAAGATTACTAGGTCCCTGTCTGGCGTTGTCGAGCGTGTTTTTACTGTCTCATCTGTCGACAAATACATCATCTACTTTGTTCCTGGAAGCAGGAACTCTTGACTCTGTGCCCTCAGCGTCTGCCAAGATGGCCATTTAAGCTCCTGAAAAATTAATGCTTGGAAGATGGAGAATGAGGCGGGAGGAGATGAGTCTGGATGAGAGCGGAGATGCTGGTCTCTGGTTACTGTTGTTGCAGATTTGCACCTCGCGTCTTTAAGCAATTATTGCATAAGCTCTTGTTCAGACTGACAGAAAGTGTGATGTGAAAGGTGATGAGGTTTCTGCGGACTGTTGGAAAGCAATTTGTAGGGTAATTGTTTTTGGGCAAAAGGAGTTCCCTTTAATAAAGTTCCCTTTATTATAAAGGTAATTTGAATATTGTTAACATTGCTTTTTTTCTTTATCATCACTAATGTTTTTACCGGGTAATTGCCTTAAATCTTAAGGCAATGTTTTTCATAAGTAATTTTAATCTAAATATATTTTTATATCGAAGCGACAAGGGCCACAAAATGTTCGTCCAATCATTGCATTCGTAGGAGGTGTAGCTTTGGAGAATGGGATCTTACGCTAGCTTGCTATCACTAGTCTCTCTGAAATGGTCTACGTTTCCTTTAATTATTATTGTATTATGTCCTTTGTACTGTTATGTTGTTGTCCCACTGATGAATGAGACTGATTGACAAGAGGAGGTGTGGCTTTGGGAGAGCTCTTAAGGGAGGGTGGGATCTTTTCCTCATTCATGCTTTCAAAGCTAGCTTGCTATTGATAGCATCAAACCTACAAAAGCAGGGTTTTCTTTGAGTAAATAATAAACTACTATGTAAACATAGTTTGATATGCACTGGATGAGCATGGTTGTAGTTGTCTAACAAGAAAGATTTTGGTGGATGTGTAACAGACTATTTTGAGATATAGTCTGTTACACATGAATTTTTAATGTCATTACATATTGAGATATAGTCTGTTACACAGATGAATATTTCATGTCATTACAGCCGCAAATTGTCATTTAATGAGCATTTCTAGATGTATTGTGGCCATTCCAGTCCAGTGTCTGTTGAATTTCAACAAAATTAAACCTCAGGAATGACAATTTGTTTGAAATCTGTGAGAATTGTTGTTAGTAGTTCACAGAATAAAACAAAAATAATAAACACATAAGTATTAATAGTAAATTCAGAAAAACTGAAATGGTCTCTTTCGTAGTTGTATTCATCATGTTGATGTTAGTTCTGTTTGTCTTCATCGTAATTGTTAAATAGCCCATAGTGTTCAATGTCAAACGATTACATGCGGTCACAGCTGTGGTAAAGCGTTCTGATGTTTTTGTGAAATGGCAGTCCATTGCACATGGCTTTCCTTCATGCTACGTTTCTCTTCTGTCGAGTGTGAAAGGAGCTACAGAGAGTCCTCAAAGCCGTGTTGTGCTGCACTCTCCTCGCCATGAATATTGCATTAACACATTCCCACCATATGCAGTCTAGGTGCCCTGGCTACAGCTGCAAGTGCACTCAGCATGCAGTTTAAGAGCCGCCTGTCACATGACCTGCCGACAACAACAGGTCTATAACATAGACAAGGGTTAGTAGAATGTGTGGATTTATGTCTTGTTGAATATCGGCACCCAGGCCACAGTTAAACCACTTTAGCGCTTCTGCCGACTTTATTAATTCCATTAAATGTGACTGCTTTATTTTGGATCAAATTTCATTGTTTCAGAGCCCTTCCTCCATTGTTGATGTTGTGTTTTGGTGAGAGCTTCAGTCTTGTTGTGTATCTTCCATTGAATAGTTGACAGATTAATTTTCTCAATAGCTAGGTTTATCATTCAGATTGAGTGAACATCCAAATGTTTTTTTATCTATCCGAATGAAATTTTGATCACATTTTTATTCGGATTGCAATTGGAATACAAAGGTCCACGTAAACACAGCTAATGTTAGCATGCTTTTATTTTGATGACTTTTTACTCATTATTCTGTAAGTGTGTCTAGCCCAGAGCTCATGCCCTGCCTTTTCTTTCAGAGCTCTGTAACTTCTCCTTAACTTAACGTCTTTTATTACACAACAATTTTCTTTCTATTACCAGCGATAATGTGCACTTATCTGTGAGCAGTTGACTCTTTTGCTTGCGCTGAGCTCCACGCCTGCTTGACTCAACTCTTCCTCAGGGACCATCTTTCACTTGAGACTCAGAGAAACACGTCTGCTCTCTCTATTTATAACACCAAGCAACCGGAAATCCTTGTTTTTGGAGAGTTTTTGATTCAAGGCGACATGGACGAGTTACTGAGGAGTTAGTAGATTTTAACTTTTTTATTTAGCTTAATATAAATCGTTCTCTTCCGGTGTACTTTCTACAGTTCTCGTTGGAGAATCTTATGAGTATATGGGTCATTTGTAATATTTCAATTCTTTATATTTAATAATACAGCGATATGCGATATATATTTATCTATATTCACAGTTTGAACTGCATGAGAAATGTGTGCCTTTGTGTGCCCTGAGATACGGCTGGAATTCCCCCAAAAGGCAACCGCAAACAAGACAAACGCTATGGCGGGCATTCTCTGTCTCTTAATTGGGCTTTCACTATCAAAGAGAAATCCTTTTTTCAACTGTCGGCTAGATTCTCTCCAGTAGTTGAAAGCGACTGGACGTGGTTTTCCATTTGAATCAGACTCATAATAGAAGCATGGCAGAGGAGACTGAAAAGATGTCCTTGTTAAGCAATCAAACAGTGTTTTGAAGTGAGGATGCAGCCCCAGATCGTGACTGCAGTAATTAGAGAGCCGTTTGGTTTATATTTGGAAACCGGCTCTGTTCTCTGGAGAGGAGGGCTGCTGCTGCTGCTGCTGCTGCTGCTGCTGCTGCTGCTCTGCGTCAACTGTTCACATTTAAACTGGATTTCCTGCTTTAAACGCATTAAGGCCTGTAAGACCAAGAGCAAAGTGAGCAAGGGAAACAAACTGCTGCTGAAAATCAACCGGAAATTGTTGCCCTTAAAGTATTTACACAGCGTGACACAGATTTTTGCAGGCTTAAGATACATTCACGTTCCACTCTGCTTGTTTCTTACTGCGGTGGCTTTTTTTTGCGTGTTCTTTGATATTAGCAGATACCCCATTCCAGATTAATGTATGGCTGGTTCTGGACACATGACCCAATAATGTTATAGAATTATTTTGAGAATCTCTTTTGAGAGCAGTATTATATGGTGTTTAAGTTATGTTCAGTGTTTCAATTTAAGAAATTACTTAAATGCCTCACGCAAAGTTTATCTGCCTTAAAGGTGCTGTGAGTGATATTAAAGAGTATCTATTGACAGAAATGCAATATAATATACATATTCAGATGTGTATAAAGACCTTACAAAATGAACCGTTATGTTTTTATTATTTTAGAATGAGCTATTTCTATCTACATACACTGCGGGTCACCTTACATATAATTCTCCATGTTGTTTCTACAGTAGCCCTAAATGGACAAACTGCTCTACAGGCTGCATTTCGTAAATACGTTACCTCCTTCAGCAAAGAAGCGAAAACATGACGACATCTTTGTCCCATATCAGCCACCATAGCACAGGGCTTCAAAAGGGTTAGGCAGCAGTCCTATCTTTCTCTTAAATAATGATTTATACAATTTTACTCCTCAACTCATATATAACAAATTACATTTTATCAGCTAAAAACAGCTAGTTGCTTTAAAGCAGCAGTATGTAGTTTTTTTACCTTAAAATAATGTCTGGTAGGAGAACTCTTAACAGGGCGAATTTTACTGGTGCTGCTACCAGAGCAGGCTCCTAGTGTCCAAAACCAGATTCTGTAAAATGACTGGAATCGGCCAAACAAAACGAAAAAGGAACTTATGACACGCATGCGTCATTTGCAGTAAATAGTGGAAGATTTACATTATCGTTAATAACGTTGTTTACATTTCACTCCCATTCTATCGCTTGGAAGAAAAAGGATAAATGGTATTATAACTCTGATTGTATTCGTCTGAAAGAAGAAAGTCATATACACCTAGGATGCCTTGAGGGTGAGTAAAATATTGTAATTTGCCTCTGAAATATCCCTTTAAGTCATTTTTAGGTTTACTGCTTTCTGCATAAAATCAAGGGGCAGTGAAAATATAACATTTACATCTTTTAAATTGACTGAGTAAGACCATTTCAAACATTGAAATAATAGTGAAATTAATGTTTGAAATCAAACTTTAATGCTCATTATATCCTAATTAGATTTTGAGACTTAAACCTGGATTTTACAGGCCGGGTAACATTTTGTGTGAGGATATTAAGCCGAAATATAACAATACAACTTAACACAAATACAACTTTATATGTTAACTATTGTTTTATAATTAGAAAAGATCTTCCTATTGATGTTTTCCAGTTCACTCTCAAGGCAGATGGATATCTCGATGACTGAGGTTACACACAAACACACACTTCCCCATGGCAATTATCAGATCTTTATCTTATCTACAACATTTCGTACGAGTGCCCTTGAATGTGCGCAGACAGAAACCGTGGCGAAATCACGCGACGGTTAGAATGACTCTTTGTTTTATAGTTCAGTGTTTCCCACAGCTAGCTCTGCCTTTGTGTGGAGCTTGTTTTAATCTCCATAGCTCTTGTTGAGCGTATTGTTGTGCTTTTGAAAGAGGTGTATTTACACTCTGAGAGCTGTCTGTATCCACCTCGACTCAGGCCAGACCTCTCTCAGCAGGATAATCTGCAGTCTGATCTCCTCACCCCCTACACAGGGAGCTCTTGCAGTCTTTGTGGTAAACTCTGAGTGGGGGAGGAGCGCTCGCTTCTGTCCTCCCATGTATGGACTAGTTTTCTCAGAGCTGAAGAGTGTGTTTATACCGAGTCCCCACGGGCTTCGAGTTCACTGGCTGTAACATTTGTACTTGGAATACAGCACTCAAAGAGTTTTACGTTCTTGAAGAGTCTGAACTAGCATCAGTTAATGTATTGTTTTTAAATCTAATGTCATGCACATGTTGGTGTGAGGGTTAGGTTTGGGGCTGAGGTTAGGGGACAGAATATATCATTAGCCTGATATAAAATCAATGAAAGTCTATGTAATGTCCCGACTAGTATAGTACAACAAATGTGTTCGTGCATCTGTGTGTGGTCCTGATAAACCCTACAGTGTGTCCCCAAATGTCACGATTTAATAATTTCCGAATGTCCCCACAAAGATAGTAATAAGAAAACCTCTTATAAATTAAACTAAATTGTGTTTATTTATTTAAGTTTAGCCAAGTAACGCTGCTTCTGCTGGTAACCCAAAATAATACTGACTAGACATACTTTTAACTTGCTAGCCAAATAATTTACTTGTTATTTCTCTTGCTTGTTATCAGAAATAATCTGCAAACTCAACATGTGTGTATGTGTGTAAATACATTGAATCTTTTTTAGTACAGAAACAAAAGGTTTGATATTCTTATTGTGAAATGGGCCTAGAAAAGGAAAATGTTTCAGTTATGTAATATCAAAAAGGCAACGTTGTTTCAGAGGTAAAGCACAATATTAGATTCTGGTGAAAGATCAAAGAAAAATCTTAATACAAAGAAAAATATCAACTTTTATGTAAAACTCAAAGAAATGCTGGGTTATTTTAAATCCAGCATTGGGTCAAAAAAGGACGAACTCAACCAGAGTTAAATGAACCCAGAAAATGTTTATATTTGAATCAATGGATTTTGGGCTGAATCAACCCAACATAAGGTTGGGTTCATTCCTTTTTGACCCAAAGCTGGATTGGAAGTCACCCAGTAAATGCTCAGTTTTGTAGAAGTATTTATTAATAAAGTATATTTGGCAGTTTTTGCTTTATATTGAAGTTGAAGGTAATATTAACCCGTGTTCAATAGGATAGTGTTTGGAAAAGCATCTTAAAAAGTGTTTAGTTCTGCAGTTGAAGGCTGTTAGTGGTAGAGTAGCTCCTGACACGTTCTTTTGTGAAAGCATGTGCTGTGTGCGAGGTGTGTGATACACTCATCACATGGCTTCCGTGTGTATTAATGCTTTGTGGCGTTAGACTGGCAGGTTTCCAGGGCTGCTCAATGAGGCAGAGCTCTGTCTTCTCAGCTCTTTCTGCCTCCCGTCACTCTGTTTATTCTGCCCTGCACTTCAGCAGGACCAAACCTTCTCTCCACATACTGCCAGTTCATTCCTTAACACCTAACACGTAGCATTCTGGCCCGAGAGCCCATTTGGATGATTACAGAGAGCGTTTAATTCCACTGTCTGTGCGAACAGCCTTCAGGGAGCCAAACTGACCCAGTTTCAGTGTGAATCCATATTTAGACCGGCTCCGTGGGCTAAAATCATCTATCCTTGATCTCATCCTTATAAACCAGCTAACGATACCAACTGATTCCTTCCTGTCAATGCTAAATAAAAGCCTTAAAGTGCTTTTTGAAACAACAACACAACAGTGTTGTTCATAGAGATACACATAGAAAACTGATAACAAACATTCTGTCATTATTTACTCACCCTCATGTCATTTTAAACTTATATGATTTTCTTCTGCAGAACACAAAAGGTGATATTTTGGTGAATGTCGGTAAGCGACAACCGTTGGCCCCTATTGACTTGCATTGGTTTTGTCTCCATACAATAGAAGTTGATGGGGACCAACGGTTTTTGGTTACCAACGTGCTTCAAAATATCTTCTTTTGTGTTTTGCAGAAGAAAGAAAGTCACACAGGTTTAAAATGTCATGAGGGTGTGTATATTATATTTTTGTCTTTGGGTGAACTATGCTTTTAACACAACTGAGTGCTCTCTCAAAGACTCTTCTGAAAGACAGATCCACATCAGTCATTTGGGCCAGAAAATGTTGGCTAATGCTATCAGAGAAGCTTTTAAACCCATTACTGGGTGAAAATACACACACAACATGCTCATTTTCAAGAGACAGCAAGTCTGTCTATCTCACACTCAATCCTCTGTAGAAATCATAAAAACAGTAATGGGCATAAAACATTCTGTGAAGCCTATTCAAGTTTTTGCTAGTATAGAACTCAAGATTGAATTGTTTACCTTAAATGTTTTAATGCGTGTTGTGACAGACAACCATTTATCAGTGGAACCTCCCCGACTGTCAGGTAGTATAGATGTGTTTGTGTGTGTGTGTGTATAATATATAGTGTGTGCGTATAGCGTCTGCTATTTAGCTCTGTCTTCCGTAAAGGCACAACCATTGCAGACTGTAACCAGTTCTTAGTCTCTACAGGAGGATGTCAGGCAGAGCAAGCCAGCTGAGCGCTAGCCCTGTATGTGGTCAAAGTGTGTGTGTTAGAGAGAGAGAGAGAGAGGGGGTAGAGTGGCTCAATTTCCATTTTTATTAACAATCCTGTTACCACTGTCAGGGAGACGGATGGACGGTAGCTTGTGGATCAATGTCAGTCTCCCTCCAGCATGCCAAAGACTCACACAAGCGCACTGTTAACCGCTTCCTGGCCTCAACTGCACTTCCCAAAAGGAAGAGCTATAAATACTGCTTATGTTACATTTCCCAAGGACTTATCAAAAGAGCAGTTATGTTTAACAGAAAATGTAATGCTATTTCTTGACTTTCTTGACATTGACAGCGCAGGTAATAGATTACTTGAGTGCAACCATATGTTAGGTATTAGGGTTAACCATAAGTATTAAACTTGGACACATAGGTTGTCCTGTCTTAAAACGTACAACATTTAACGTTTAAATGTACAGCCAGTCAGATGTTATCGCAGAATAAACCTTGACAGGGTTGTGTATCCACCTTGAATGGGTTTAGTTTGCGGTTACAACCGGACGGATGATACATGTCATGGGTAAATAATACACAAGTAAATAATGGGACATGAACTATTGAGTATTGAGTTGCAAGACTTGCAGCACACAGATATCACGACTCGCCTATAAGAATCAAGCATTCCAGATAGCCATGTAGTAAAACGACTGAAACACAATACTAAACTAAGCAACCACCTAGCAACACCCTAGCAATCAACCAGAACGTCCTAGCCACCTGCATGGGCAAGCATTGCACACATTTTTCTCTGAAAATGTCAAAAGCTGGTTCATTAACTACCTGCACTGAATCTGCACATTTGTTCTCTGTTTACTCTTACTGTAGTTTGTCATGCTTGACAGAAAGACAGGCAGTCGGAGGAGTGGTTTGAAAAAACTCCTGCTGGTTTTTGATTTGCAATACACACACGCCAGCAGGAAAAGGATTGCAGGTAGTGAGAAGGACAGTGTCTCCCAGAGAGTCTCCAACTGGAGACAAACCGTGATGGATTTTGCATGCACGATGATGAATTTATATCCGTGTTTGTCAGATGCTATGTGTGCACGCTGTGCTCTCTTAGGTTGTCTCGTGAGACTGGAGTGGAGTGCTGAGCTTGACTGCTCTCAGTGTGCATGAGGTCTGTTTGAGGGTTCAATGAATGTCGAAAAGGAGCAGATCTGGATTTACACTGCAGGGCGGACGTGTATTTGTATAATTTCTATTGTTTTTCCAATAGGAATTGTATTCCTGTGTGTGTTTCACAGAGAACTAAATTTAATTGCATGAACCTAGATCCAATTTCTTTCCGTTTTCCTAAGCGTGTGCTTTGGCAAAGCATGCAGCATGTACCAATTTCTCCGTGTCTTATCCATCCCCTACTGTCTCCTTAATTTGTTCTCGTTGAGTGTAGCTCGGTCACAGTGCTCACACACACTTGTCTTCATGTGCATTTGCAGCGGGGAAGGTTCAACTTGCCCTCCCCCCAGAGAGCAGCTTTGCACTTGAGCTGACCGTTAAACATGCTTTGCTGGGTTGCCATAGGGCTGAACACAAAGACACCCATCCTGACCTCTGAGCGGCTGTTAGCAGGACTCCAGAGCCCACAGAGAGCGTAAAGATACTTGTGCTGACACATATCTGCTCCTGCGCTGCTGCACATGTATGCAAATCTCAGCAGCCACCCCCCCATCACTTCTTCTGCCACTGCTGTGCTAATGAAGATTTTCTTTCCCTCCCCCCTCACAGGAGAGCAGTGGAAGAGAGCTGAGCAGTGTTTGAGTGTGGGGGAGCGGTCATGTTCTCATTAATGAATGATAATGGAGCCATCATATCTCATGTAAAAGGGCTGTGACTAATTGTGCTACGCTGTTTGCTCTGTAGACCGACCCTGATCTCAGTTTCAGAGGCTTAAGAGAGACACCGTCCACAACATACGTGTACGTTTTTCCATCCTGGGTCAAAAAGGGCTGAAGCCAACCAGTTGGGTTGTAAATTAACCTGTGCTGGGTTGTTTCAACTTAAAATGCTTGACTGATTTAATCCATTGTTGGGTCATATATACAATTTTTCTGGGTTAATTTAACCCAACGTTTGGGTTCATTCCTTTCTTGACCCAGTGCTTGGTTGAAAATAACCCAGCACTGTTTAGAGTGTTGTTCACAGATAAATCCATAGCCTCCAATAAAAATAGTATTTTCATAGTACCAAAGCCATGTCTTTGGTAATACCGAGCCATTTGAGCTTCACTTTGGTCATATGTGTTGTGATTAGCTGCTGCTACAGTACATGTCATTTGGTGCACTTAAAAAGATTGTGGAGGCCGATACATTTTGAGCAGCAATTTGTGGTTGGTGTGACAAGTTAGTTGAGGTCTCTTTTTTTGTCAGGGTGCACCAAAATGCATAAATTGAATGTAAAAATCACAAAAAAAATTCTTATGGGGAGGATGCCCCCACACACCCCAACAGGGATTTTTATTGTTTATGTGTCACCATTTGCAGGTCTATTGTTAAACATCTTTTAATCTGAAGATAATGCTTAAATGTTTGAAATTATTTTGATATTTATGGTAACGTACATTTCTTTAATTAAAAAGAAAAAAATGTGTCAGAGGAGAACTGGTCTTGCCAGCTGATACAGAGTTTTTTTCTCTCTCCATTCATCATTGGGGTTTTGGTTCCATGCTACTGTTGCTGTGTTGGCTTGCTCACAAGTAGACTGCTGGTATAATATTAAGTTATATACTCTTTCAGTTTTTATGATTTTACTATTATTCTAAAATGTGGTAACTAATATATAGAAGATGAATGTTTCAAAATTTTTGAACAGTGTAGTGTATGTGTATATGTTGTGTAGTCAAGTTGTATCAACGCATGGTTGTGCCACATATAAACAGACTGAACTGTTAACCTAGACAATACATTTGACCCAGCCATGGCTTGAATAAACCCAGTATTTTTGGGACACAAATAAAAATGTATTTTTACATTTCAGCAGTGATGTTTTGCAGCAGTTTGGTTTTCATGATATCTGAATTGAGCTGAATGAGGATGGTCGTGATTTAGAATGAGGTTAGTCGTCTCTCAGGCAGGCGGTAGCTCTGGATCTGTGCTCAGCCTCGGGCTCTTGTGCTGACAGAGAGGAGAGGTGATTCATTGCCTCGGAGGGAACAGTTGCAGGAATTATTAATGGCTGCAGGATTAATCTGTTTGCTCTGTTTGCTCTATTAGTATGGGCGACCCTGGTTGCTGGAAGATTTTTCTCTGCTTCTGGAGCTCCCTGGCAGCTCCTACCACTGAACTCTCAGTCTTTTCATCGGGCTCTTTTCTTTTACTTTCTTCATGTCTCTTGGAAAATTCCCATCCTCGGCTGGCCTTTTCTCCAAACTCCAAACTCTTTGTGGCAGGTGGAATTGATTAATGTCACAGTGCATTAGGAACAGTGCTGTAAACACACCGTGCGTCTGTTTCAGAGGTCCAAGCGCTGCTGTTGTCCTGTATATCTGTCCTGGTCTGTGGGTGTGCATCTAAAACGAGAACATAAAGTCGGCTTTATGGAATCTGGTAGCTCTTAAAAACTACCAGATCACACTGAGATCTTTTCACACCTGTGAAATTCTCAAGGAGTCTTTTATAAAGTGTGGCATTGGATGCGTGTTTAGTAACACTTTAATGTCAGTACCAACAAAAGTATAGTATCACAACTCCACTATATTTGGCAGAGATTGTAGGTCACGCAAAAAACAAATGGCATGCATTCCATCCTATTTAGACTTTTCATTCTCATCCAGCTTCAATTGGAGAGGAAGTTCAGTAAATCCAAAACCATAAAACCTTTTCTTTCCAGCAGGTCTGTGCACATTGAATTCTCTTCAGTGAAGCGGCAGTAAGTGTCTGAGCATTCATGACAATCTCTAATCGTTAAAAACAAAATGGATTTCCCCAGGCGGTTTGATTTTCCCATGGCTCTATGATTGAGACCCTCCGAGTTTGTCTGATCCTGTGGGAAACTGTGATTTGTTTGATTAGGAATCCACACAATGTCACAAATGGAGAATAAAAACACAACACACTTTCCTCGATTTTCTAGTCATTTTTAAGGCCAACTTAACTCATTAACATGGATGATATTCTTCTAGAGCAGGATCACAATGCTCCAGCTGTCTGTGTTTATTGCCCCCGCGGAGCTTGTTCCGCCCTCCCCCCGTCTCCCACTGCTCACGGCTACAAGACAATCAGCATTTTCTAAACAAGATGTTTGCCACCATCAGCCCAGCCAAATCCCCTAAAATTACTACAATGACAATGAGTCTATGAGTATTTGAAAAAGCTGGTATTTCAGATCATTTGTAGACAGGAAGGAGACATCAGTGGTTGTTGAATGTCAAGACTCCAATGAGATTAAAGGAATAGTCCACTCAAAATAAAAAATCCTGTTATTGTGACGTTTTTTCGGCACAGCTCACTTGATCGAAGATTTCAGAGAAACTATCAGCCGTTTTGTATCAGTATTTGAATGGAAGCTAATGCAATTTCCTGAGAATGTCATTCAAAGCATTTCAGTCTGCTCCTTACATAAAGCGTGCATTCAATATAGTTTAACGTAATTGGATTATAGTGCACAAGACTATTTTTTAATCATTTTCGGAGCTTAATAGACACTTGACCATCCACTTTAGTTTAATGGAAAATAACATCTTCGTCTGCCAGATGACTAAGATTTTTTTTTTAAATGTACTAAGAGTGAGTTGATTTTTTTTCTTGCATTCTACCAGCACAAAACACATCTATCCACCAATCTGACACAACCAGTTTGGTCCATCTGAGTGCTGTTTTCTGGTCTGTGTCTGTAACATTACATGAAGGCTGAAGCCTTGGATGTGAGAGCAGGCGGTTGGAGGAGAGCCAGGTGCGTTAGATGATGGAGTAGCAGAAATGTTCTGGACACACAGCGTCTATTATTGGTTTGGCTCCCTTGCTGCAGCATGGATAATAAACTGCTTCACAGCAGCCCCCCAAACAGAGCAATCAATGGGAAATTATCTTGCCAGATCGATGTCTGAGCTCTTAGAAGCTGCCTCACCAGGCAGCGCAGAATTCTGGGACTCAGCATCTGAACACAGCCATTAGCTAGAAAAGTGCATCTCCTTTCAGACTGCCAACATGTTTGTTTGGGCTGAGTCACTTTTTGCGTATTTATGGAATAAGTAATGTTTGTGTTTTTCTTTCAGACCCTATTGCTTTTCCAGCCTATTACAAATTAATGGTTTTAATTCATATAAACAAGACTGAATTAGACTCATCTATTCTTTCATATTATGGATTCTCTCACTGCTGCTCAAATATGGTAAAGAAAGAAATGATCATTCAAAAATCGTTCAAAGCAAGAACATGAACTGACGAGCTCACTTTAATGTCCATCATGCCTCTTGACATTTACATTTAGGCATTTGGCAGACGCTTTTATCCAAAGTGACTTACATTGCTTTATATACTATACATTTGTTTCTGAGCATGTGCAAACCCTGGGATCGAACCCAGGACCTTGGTGTTGCTAGCGTCATGCTCTATCCACTGAGCTACAGGTAAGCTAAAGCTTGACTCAGTTGTTGCTTCATCAGTATGAGATGTTCGATGCGAGTCAGATTTTCTGCGATCCGAGGTCGATGGTTGCCACGGCTGATCTGTTGTGTTTGTAAAAGCAGCCGGCCGAGATCGAGGGTGGAATTGAAAGTCTCTGCTTTCTCACAAAATAGAGATGCTGATGGCAGCCAGCTCGGCTTCATCTCCCTCCGTATCGATTCAGTGGCTCCAGTTTCAGAGATGGAGACTGCTGAGAGTATGGTGCAGCTCTTAGCCACAGTAATGCAGCATTAGGACCCGCAGGCTCACCACTGCAGGATCTGACAGAGAACAACTGACCCCAGACCCACAGATCATATTAGCCTGGAATAGAGATACCTCGAGGTTTCTGAAGATTATTCTGTATAACAACATATATTCTGTATTCTGAAGGTTGCTCTGTGGTTGACACAGTTAAACATTCATTTTTGAGATTAAATATTTAATTCCTTAAACCTTTTTATTGCATAAACTCATTTGCCTAATTTGACATTTAAAGCCGCATTTAAACCTTCATTCTGCTGTCTAAAGACTATAATAGAAACTAGGTTTCTCAATTATCATGGCTAAAAGACTTCACGATGATGATATGTTTTACATGTTTTTTAAAGAAATAATGTTATCAGTCAAAATCATTTTTAATTTTGATTATTTAGTTTTTTCTCTATTCTTAGCCATTGCTTCATATTAGTTTGCAGAGACAAATAAAAAGTTTCTAACCATTGTGGCTCCTAAGGCAACATTTTACATGGGTGCTGAATTATTTTATCTTATGTGTAGAATTAACAATGAACATGTAGAATTAGATATTAATCATGGTTTCATATTACTTTTATTGTTAATACCATTAAATGGTGACACCACCTAATAAAAACCTTTAGAAAAGCAAGAAAATATTTTTTATTATAAAATAGCACGCATATGGGGCTTTAAACAATTTAGAGTAAAGCAAGTTGTAGTTTTTGTATGATGAATGTACAATACGAATTTTACAAAAATTGACAATTAATAGAATAAAAACAAACACGAAGATCGTTCAAAAACGTAAGAATTACACTGTACAAAGTCCATGCGAATTAGCCACCAATAGACGTTTCAGCGGCAACAACGGAAATAAACGTTATGCGGCCATTTTCGTTTTTCAGAATCTCTTGTTCTTCATATGCAGCAGATAGACTAGTTTACAGATGTATGGTCTAGCGTTCATGTGTCAGGGTGACAGCACTTCAATCGTCCTTCGTGCGATGAGGGAGTGTAAAAGAAAGAGTTAGGAGTGTGTGGATGTGTATGTAAACAGATTCATAAATTCCCTCTTCCTGATTCCAGCCCTCGCCTCAGCAGGCAGCTTTTCGTTGTTTGACAGGGAGCTTTGAAAAGGTCACAGGGACTTGAATCACCATTAACCCCACCCCTCCCCATTCTATCACACAGGGAAACTGGAGAGCCAGATCCACCAAAGTGCCAAGAAGTGTTTAATGCAGCCAGCGTGACCCGAACAAAGCCATGCCGGTCAAGAGGAAAAGAGAATCCCGGTGGAAGCCTCACGACGGACGGTTCACGCTATAGTAGCAACATGCTACATAATGTTAAACACTAGACGATAAATGAACCAAATGACATCTTATTCACTGGTTGGATGGTATTGCTTTTTTTGCAATAAAGGGTTGTAAGATTGCTCGCATGTGTGCTTTTTTTTAAGTGCATTTTCATTATTAAGCATTTTGTGTGTTGATCATCTTTTGCTATCTTTACTGTCTATAATACTACCATACAATTAACCAAGTTTCTTTTTATTTAAAATGGATTTCCAGCTCGTAAAGCCAACAGTCTGAACCTGGGCCGGTTGGCTGAGCATGGAATATTCTGCTTACTAAAGAGCCATTTGTGTTGGAGAGCTCATATTGGAGCTACTCTTGTTATTTGGGCTACAATGGCTGTCAAAGCCAGAGGCTCTCAGGTTTTGGTTCTGCTGCTCTCAAAGTGATTGAGTGGCCTCTTTGTGACACAAGCATCTCTACACCAGAAAGAGCAAATCACTGGCTTCTGTAATGGTAGATTACATGATAGAAAATGCATTGAAGTTGTTTATGCCATGCACGAGTGTATATTTGCATCCTGGATATAAATCCACACTTTTTATTACTGGTATTCTCATTACATAAATACAGACTGAATTTTATTATTGACACCAGTTTAAATTAAAATCAGTACAACTAATACAATGTTTTTTATGATATATTGGCCATTTTTACAATATTCTCCCTTTAGAGGCATAGTTCACCCAAAAATTGAAATAGTTTCATCATTTACCCTCCATCATGTCATTTCAAACCTGTATGATTTTCTTCTGCTGAACATAAAAGAAAATATTTTGGAAAATGTTGGTAACCAAACAACATTGGCTCCCATTGACTTCCATTGAGACATTTCTCAAAATATCTTCTTTTGTGCTCCACATTTTTATTTTTTTAAATATGTTTTTAATGCACTTGTCACTTTTCCATCATACTGTAATTTGCCATTAATTATCCCAAATACTGTTTAAGTTTAAGATTAAACCTTTTAACAAAAGGTTAAAGTGTTTTGTCTTAAGCCAGAGAACAGCTAATCAAACTTGCTCATCTCAACCACCTATAGGGTGCTGCGGACTCCTTTGTGTCATAACACAAAAGACATTTTCTGAGGGAGCTCCAAAATTCTGTTTCACACAGCCAGGTCTTGGGTGGGCTCCGTAGGTTTTATCATTTTAAAGTGTTCCTCAATACAACAACATTATTATCGAGTATTCACAACAAATTTCCTACATTTGTTTAAACAAACAGTATGGGCCATTAAATGCATGATTCAAGTGTGAAGGAGCTAATTATCTTATGAAAAGCTTATGGTTTTGCATTTGAATGGGGGGGCATTTTGAAAGAGGCTTACGTTGTAGTAGGAATATCAGCAGTGCGTCTTCCTGTTCCCAGTCAGCACTTTACTTGCAGGCATTTCCCTCTCTGCTGCGTGACAGGCCTCCCTCTGTAAAGCCAAAAGAAAAGAAAGTGTGAATGAGTATACCTGTGGCTACAGACTCAAACGCTGCCACCCACCCACGCTCACAAAACCAGAGTTAATAACTTCCCCAGTGCTAAAGAGCTGCAGGTTTGACATCAGACAGCTGGGAACACACGTTGTCTGAAGGAACGTTTCAATAGCATGCTCACCCAAATGTAAAATATTTTCGAGTGGTAAGAACTCAGCATGTTGTCAGACTTGAGAATGAGAATTTATTCTACTCGTAGTGATGCGACTGTGGATTTCAGGATAAAAAACATGATGTGAGAGGCACTGTTTTGGGACAATAAACTGATTGGAACGTGTTGGATTTGACACTACAAAAACAATCATGGTTACTACACTTTTACTATAAAAACGTGTTTTATTTTCATATGAGAAAGGTGAAACATAATACATTTTTATCTTTAAGGATATTTTATATCATTTAATATATTTTCTACCCAAATATTTGGTTTTTGTATTTAAGTGTATCTTAGCTGCAGAAACAGGCCTAAATGTACAAAATAAAGAGTGTAAAATAGTATAAATATAAAAACATCTAACTTCCTGTTCGATAAGAACATAAAAGTGAAAAAAACACGTATTTAATATCCCTAAAACCAGTTCAAACACATGCCCCAAGTATGAAAAGAAGGGGCGGAATGGAATGACCGATGCAGTTCCGGGATCCAGTTTCCGCGTCTTATCGCGCACTCTGCGCTTATGGTTCAATCCACGCGGATCATTATCCTGGATTTCATGGCGCTTCCTCCTCCTGTCCTTTAGTTACATTGTATCTCCCTTACTCAAAGGAGCGAGGGATATGAGACTCAACTGAAGGGAAAAATGAATGAATATACGTGAAAATGGACGCGCCGGGATGTTGGATTTATCGTCTTGGAGTTTAAGAAAGACGCATTCGAAGAAAGCCGTGAGATTGAGATCATGCGATGCCAGTTTCAGGGCAGTGTTTCCATTTTTGAACGGGATCTTTAGGAGTGTGATGGCTGCAGTCCAGCGAATTGCTGGCCTTGCCTTTCTCTAGTTGCTGGATGTGTTGGGAAGTGCACTGCTTTTTTGGAATTCCGTGCGCAAATCCAGAGGCCTTTCCACTCTCCTCTATGGAATGTACATAAGTATTCTCTGGATAGGGGTTTGCGTGTGGGGTAAGTGGCGCCGGGATTAAAGCGTTTCTTTTGTGTGTGTGTGTGTGTGTGTGTGTGTGTGTGTGTGGTGTGTGTGTGTGTGTGGTGTGTGGTTGTGTGTGTGTGGTGTTGTGGTGTGTGTGTGTGTGTGTGTGTAGGTAGGGGGTGCTGTTATATTGGTGCAGATGGAGACTGGAGGTACTTTAGCCCGTTAGCTTTAGCTCGGTTGTCATGCTTTGCTCGTCTCTGGCAGTCATTCCTTGCATGTAATGCGAACTAATGTATTTAAACCGCGCGAGCTTTGCACGAGGTGTGGATTGCAGCGCTCCATTATTCGATTCGAGTAATCAAAACACCGCGTGCGGGCTTAACCGATTACTCGAAGTATATTCGTCGTTTTGTCATGGAGAGAGAAAACGCACAGATTCAGTGGTTATACAAACAATAAACAACACAGATACGTTCCGTATTTGGTTTGTTTATGCTGGAGTTGTAGTAATAGTAGCTCGTTTCTGTTGTGAATGTCATTGGGTCTGTGAGTATCACCAGAGTCAAAGCGCATTGCTCTCAGTTCTGTTCACATTAAGCACTCCAGGAGTTAATGTAAGCATTTGTTCATGTTAGCCTGATCTTAAAATTGCTTGGCTAGCAGTGCTTGTCATTAAAAACTAGTGTTTTCTTACCCTGTTTTAGACAAGGTGACGGTAATATTTGATGTATTTTGGGTACCATGTAAATCTGGGGATGATTCTGGACACTTTAGTTATTAAAGCATCACAAGGCTGTGCAGTTGCCTACAACAGTGATGACACAACCGTGGTTTTATTATGAAGAAGTCGCTCCATAGTATTGTGTAACACAATAAACATTACCAAACAACTTTATGTTTATCCTATTCATTAGATATATTTAGCTTTTTTCACTAGGTTAAAATGCAAGTGTAGAGAGCATGATTCTGTGGAATATAGTTGATACCTTGAGTCGTAAGTGAATCCCTATAGAGGGCTCAGTACAGTGTTTCTCTTTTAGTTGTTCAGTGTCTATAGAGAGTAGGATCTGCAGGGTGTTAGATTTAAAAATACTGTTTTCGTTAAAAAGGTTCTTCTAGCTTTATCTCTATATCGTTTCTCAGTTCATATAGTGCCTTCACCACAAACAAGCTTTGAAAATGAAAGTTTTCTCTTGTGTTACAGTACTTCAGTCCTAGAGAAATCAATAGGTCCAGGCCGGTGGGAGCTTACAGCTGGAAGAAACATGTTGCTTAAATCGCTCTAATGTTACTGGGAGTGCTTTGACAGATGTAGAGGAATCACACAGTGAATTTGGTGCTCCTAACGTACTATTCACACGGTTTTTGCTCTTTTAATGTGATCATGCGATGCATAGGCTGCAGTTTAGTCTGCAGTTACATTTGTAGTGTATTCAATAATGTGCCAATGTAAGCGATTATGTACATTAGTTTTTTTATTGTTTTCTTTGAAAGATTTTGTTTTATTGTATCAACAGTTAGGTTTCAAAGCTCGTGTAAAAATGTTTTACACCCATTCGCTGTCCCTCATCACCCCAAATGAATCTAGTAAAAGTCTTTCAATAAATAAGTTCCAAACACCAACTTGCATATTTGGCATCATCACTCAATGAATGTGTCTTTACACCTTTAATGATGTTTTAGTGAATGTCATGCGAAATGTTGAATCACATGTGATTAAATCTATTAATTTTATTGAGTGTATAAAGCGTTTGTTTTAGATCTGTACTGTGTTGTACTTCTGTAATGGCAGCTTGGTCAAAATTATGGCTCCTTTAAATCATTTCAGAGCGAATTCCAAAGTATCAGGATTTAAATACAATGTCGCCAAAAGGCTGATAAACATGGAGGCATTTTTTTTTACAATGATCTCCAAGTCTAATTTAGTCCTGAATATTCAGTGATCGTATGTTTTCTAGAAGAACGTACGGAGTACGATGTACATCTCATATACTTCTAAAGTGACCAAACAGGCTTTCCTTGAGAAATAATGGTGCACAAGTTAGTTGTTACAAACCAACTTTGACCTGTTTGACTGTTCTAGCAGAGCAGCTGTAGTCTTTAGATCTGCCTACTGTGAAAGAACGACCATCTGGGATTATGTAGCCCACGCATGGTCATCAATGCAGGGGCCTCGATCAATACAGCATTTTGTGTTTGGTTCTGTGTCATCTTGGTGGCCTATTGTCATCTACACGAGTACAGTGAAAGTGATTGTAATAGAAAAGCATTCGAGTGACCTAGTAACAAAACATATTTTATTAGAGGATTGAAGAATAATAAAAAATGTACACTTACTGTTTCTATTTGGCTTTCCTAATGATCATAGACTTTAAAGCAATAGTTTAGCAATAAACACTGATATAAGCTCCGGCTTATTCTCCAAAGCCCTCGCTCACTTGATCTGCAGTTAAGCTTGGTGAAACATTTCAAACATGGATAGACTAACATGAATTAATCTGATGTTTACAAATGTAGCGTGTATGTGTCATTAGAACATCGGGGTCATTTGAGTTGTTTTGCAGCCTTTGTTTGACTGCGCAGGAACTCTTATCAGTGTGGGACAAATGGTGCAGATTCCAGTGTTAATTATTTACACTGTCAAAGGTCAAAGTGCGTTAGCCTTGTGTTCGCTGCTTTGGTCGTATAGCATCACTGAGCTGTGATGACGTGCATCAAAGCTTTGACTTTCGTTTCATGTATGCTTTACTTTAGTAAAACTGAAGAGAATTAGCAGTAAATGCAGGTCTAATTGCTGACAGTTGTATTAGTATCTGCGTAGCCATAATATAAATAAGTCCAACATTATGATTTCTGTGCTATTAAGTAGAAACATACGCTCTTAGCTCCACATAACAAATGTCTACCAGAGATGACAAAAATAACTACAAAAGCGTAAATAAATCCAGATAACGGCAAAACAAAAAGTCTGTAATAGTAATTGTGCTGCAATGCATTCTGGGAGCTCACAAATCAGCAACATTGTTTAATGTGAATTGTTCATTCTCTTTTAGATTCATTGGAACAACATTTTGATGAATGTGGTTGGTTCAACATGTGTTTCTATGTAGATTCAAAATGCTAGAATAATGACTGCCAAACTGTGTAGTTTAAAGTTGGTGTTTGGTCTGTGTTCGTTTTAGAAAAATCATTGTCCACATAACAGTTTGCATGTTATATTTAAAATGTGCATTTACATTTACTTTACATTTATGCATTTGGCAGATATGCTTTTATCCAAAGCGACTTGCATTGCATTATACTATATATTTCTTTCTAAGTATGTGCAATCCCTGGGATCAAACCCATGACCTTGGAGTTGCTAGCGCCATGCTCTAACCACTGAGCTACATGAAAGATGTGTAGAGATATTAAAATGAATGCTGAATGACTGCTTGAAGTTATAGTTAATTTTATGTTCATACTTTGTCATTTATTTTCACATATGACACTCAAAACCTGTACATAACTCTTTCTTACCTGAAACACAAAAGAAGGTATTTTGAGAAATGTCTCCATGGTTATGTATACAAGGGATGTCAATGTGGCCCAGTGATGTTTGGTTACCAAGTTTCTCCAAAATATCTTCTTTTGTGTGATAAATGGCACTCATATCTAGTGCCACGTATTCATCCTTTACAGTTTAATTTTCAGAGTAAAATGTCAAGATATGTAATCCCTCTTTATGTCTTTCCTTTAGGGCAAAATGTGGGCGGCTGGGAAGTTGACATCAATACGTTGAGGCTGCTGTTGTCTTTCTCCACACCGCGGCAGTCTGAGAAATCAGGCATTACTGTGACAAATCTGGGCCGCTGGCACTAAAATGTCCCTAAGTGGTGGCACTGCAGGCGGGAAAGGTGTGGATTCGAATGCGGTGGACACTTACGACAGCGGTGATGAGTGGGATATCGGGGTTGGAAATCTGATTATTGACCTTGACGCTGACTTAGAGAAGGACAAGCTCGAGATGTCTGGCACCAAGGACGCAGGAGCCATGGCAGCTCCACCCAACGCAGTAGCATCTCTACCCGACAATATCAAGTTTGTTAGCCCCGTGAGCGCCCCTCAGGGCAAAGAGAGCAAATCAAAATCCAAACGCAACAAAAATTCTAAAGACAATAATAGCAAGGCTCCTGCTGGAGATGGAGGGAAAAAGGACCACCAGGGACGAGCCCAAGTCGAAGTTACTGGTGCGACAGGTGGTTCGGTGGGCAGTAACCCCGCCCCAGGTAAAGGCGTCGAGAAGGGTGCGAAATCCTCTCGTGGTGTACCGAACAACAAAAAGGAGAAGGAAGTATCGAGTGGGAAAAACAAAAAGGAAAAAGGCGAAAGCATACCGGTCGCAGTCATTGCGATCGAAAAGGACATCGTCACCAACACTCAGACTTTTGGAAGCACGCGCAACGCTACTTTTGACAATACGCAGAATGCGGACATGGGTGTGACGGAGCAGCTTGGGAATAATGCCCTGGAATCTGTTGGAATTGTTTCTCCGCTAGCTATTAAATCGGAACCCGAGGAGCTGGACGGTGGGGAATGCAGAGCTCTGAAGAAAGTGAAAAATGAAAAGGTAAGCACCAATGGCCCGCTTGTTCATTTGAACCATTTAGCAGCTAATGGAAAGTTCGGTATTGAAGTATTGATAACTCGAGTCGATATTACCGACCTGGACGCTGGAATGCAAGTGAGTTGTTTCTTTTTGTGCTGCCTCTCATGGGGTTTATGAGGGCTACCTAGCGTTGTAGGTTTTGTGAGCTTTTTCTGATTGGCTTCTTTGCCCTTTTATTGATCAGCGAGTGAAGAGAAGACTGATGTAAAGGCAAGGCAAAAGTAGGAACAGAACGGTTGCTAGTTTTAACTCTTGCATCAGCCAACGTAGGCTTTGTTTCCTAATGTGTCGCCAATTCTAATCCATGCTTGTTTTGATCTTTTTCACAAAACTTGCATTTCTTTGTTCTTTTGAAGATATAGATGGTTTGTGCGGTTTGAAAAATGTGTAATTGTACAATGTTCAGCAATATGGTAACATTATTACATTGCAAGATTATCTGGGCTGAATTCTGGTTTTCCAGTGTGAGCTATGAATAGAATGAACAGGGACGGTTTGGTCTGCCCCTGTCAATTAATCCAATGACCCAGCATTAAGGATTGTTGTGGGGGATTCGGAACAGAGCTCTGAAAGCCCACCCCACTTTCTTAAAAACTTGCTGAGGGGTTGAAGGGCTGGAGGAAGGTCATATAACTGCTTGTCTCAAGCTTTCAGTCAGAACAGAAAGCGTCTGGGATCATTAAAATTGGGAAGGAAATTCCAAATAAAGGGTTTAAGTTCAGTTTCAGATCCAGAGATAAGTCAATCTGGTGTGTTTGTTTGCAAGACTCGAGTTGGTCCTGTAGTTAAATTTTTTCATACCCTGTTTAATTGAACTAAAATTGTCTAATATATCACAGGTGAAGCGTATTTTATTATAATATTTCCTCCAATAACATTTTAAACGTGCATCTTGTAATCTGTGTTGTTTTTAACAGTTTTTTAACACAAGAATTAATGCGGTTTAAATGTGCTTTTAAACTGTTTTTATGCTGGTTTGCTGTTTAACAGAAGCACTTCACACATGTTAGTAGGCTCACTCAGCCCATTCTTATTGTTGCGAGATGGCATCTCTCTCTTACACTGGTCCATTATGTGTGGAAATTGTGATGTAACTTTTGCAAGTGTATGTTATCCGGACAAGAACAACTGCTACACTGTAGTTTGCCAACATTGAAATTCTAGTCACCATAAAGTCTGTTGACATCTCTTGGAAATAGTTTAATGCCTATTTTAAGGTCACTCCCTAAGCATTTTTGTCTTTTAAATGTCATGCAGTGACAGGTTAAATCTATTGTAGATAAGATCTTTGACCATCTTAAAATGCTGAAATTTCAGAACCCCACGATGCAGATGTCATATTGATGACCCGAGCGCTATAATTCAAAGGCAAATCCTGTACTTCCCCCTGAATTTCCACAGCATGCTGTTTTCCTAGAAACATGTCGGTACAAAAAAGATCTTGGATATTCAAGAATCACATGACTGCCCAAGCCACCCCCGGGCATCTGTGTGTTTGTCATTGGCACGAGAGGGTGTTATGAGACTAAGATTTTAAACGTAAAACTTGGCCTTGAAAGTAATTGTTCATTTGATGAATTGTACTGATTCTTTGTCCTGTATCTGGAGCGCATTTAATGATCCATCCCTATTTATAGTTTGTTCTTTAACAGTTCATAGGGTTTTTTTCTTTATCCATCTTTACCCTGCTGAAAAAACAATAGAACTTTGCCCAACAACACACAATAGAAAATGTCATTGATTTAATGATTATAATGATAATTCTATTGGTTTTAATGGAAACTATAAGGGTGTCTACTGGTATGTGATGCATTTTATTGGTGGGGTGTTATCTGGCAAATCCTATTGGAATAATGCCAAAAACATACTACAAAAAGGATTTGTAATGGTTTTAAAAATTGTTTTTTTTTAAAGAAACCGTTAGAATATCTGTGGTGATTTCTATTGGGTTTCTGTTTTTTTTTAAGCAAATAGGCTCTTGTAAAGCATACTATAATATTTCAACATGTAATAAAGATAAAACTTAGTGTATTTGAATGTTAAATGTGTGAATTGCTTTTATTGATAGCTGGTTTACAGCTACTATTTACAATTTTTATTATCGCTGATATTCGTAAGCAAGCCAGTTTTGCTCAAATATTTGCAAGACGTCTTGCTCTTCAAGGAACTAGGTTGTTATACCTGCCTCTAGGGTTGGTTTTCATGGTATTCGTGTTACTTGGCACAAAATCATGTTCAGTTTGAGCTGTTGAGACCGAGACGTATACAACCGATTTAGCTCATGACGCAACCTGCCAGAGGCGTTCGAGAAATAAATACAAGGTGGCAACATATGAGCAGTTAAAGGAGTCTCATATTTGGCAAACAAAGCCCTTTAGTTGCGCATTTCCCTGTACACGACTACTTCGAGTATGTCTGGTTGTGTGTCGGAGCAGAGAGGTGGAGGAGGGGAAGCGGCGAGCTTGCGCTGCTAATTCAACTCATGAATGGCTTGAGCAGTGAGAACAGCTGGCCTTCATTGTCAGCCAGCAAATTTCTAGCATGCCTCATTTCACCTCTCAATGTGAGCAGAGAGAAAGCTGGAGGGCTGAGCGGAGGGCGGTAAACAAACACACAGATAAATGAAGAAAAGGAATGAATAAATGAGAGCGAACTGTTGAATGTCTCAAGTTGCTGGTGTTAAAGACGCTATGAATACAAAATTTGGGTTTTGTGGCGTTTGTCTTGTGTGTGTTCGCTTCGATGTTGCCTGTTGTTGTTTTGTACTGTATAATTGTATCTAAAATATTTTTGATACATCCTAGTAAACGGACTAAAAATACTGATGACTCATCCTGCACTCGCAGGCAGTTTTAGTCCAATCAGAAGCTGTCTAGAATGAGCCACCCCTATTAGCACTTATCACTGACTAGCAGTAGTATAGAGGGAATCATGGTTTGTGCAGTGAAGTCAGCTTGCAGGTTTTCTCTGCTCAGATCTTCAGGGGAAAAAGTGCACTTGAGGGTTAGAGGATCAGGGAACAAATGACCTGGCTAAATGAAGCACGGGGGAGGGGGGGTGTTTGCTTTGTAAGTGGATGAAGTCTTTAACTTCCTACACACAAGCTTGTCAGCACTTCAGTTGCACTGAGCTCACCGAGTCAGTGTCTGGTGAAGAGAGCACGGCTAAATTACAATTTGTACACTTTTTGTATACCTAAAGTTATTTGGGCAATCCCATGCCGATGTCAACCGTAAGATGAAAAAATCATGCTTCATGTCAAAAAAACATGTCGCCGACTGAGACAGCGGCTGTAATACTAGCCACACTGTCATGTTACTTCACGTGAAATTACAATGCAGTTACATTATTTCTACACTTATAAGGAAAAACGTTCGTTTCTCTTAGGTTATATGCCCATTTGTATCAAATGCTAATGTTACCAAACAACTGGTTTCACTTTCACAAAAGTTAAATTATCTTACCAGCCCAGCAGAAAACAGGCAACTTCGGCGTCGCGTTGAAAACATTTGTTCTTCATCTGGTAATAGCTACACCGATGTTTATCCTGGATTTCTGCCGTCGTTTGTCTCTAATATGTCAGGCAGCATCACGTTTGCGCTTTGCAGATGGAGATTTGCGCTCTGTCGGCTCTTGTGCACAATACGCATGGTCCTCCATTGTATCAAAACTTCTAAAAACAGAACAATCTGTGCTTCAGCTAGATGTCACGACGACTACTCATTCTCTTCTAACTAACTTCTTTGTGCGTCTTCAACTCAGTGATGACGCAAGCTGCCTCTACGAAATGCGCTCTGTGAGCTGTTTGTCCATTTAGGGCTGCTGTAACCAAACATGGCCGCGCAACATGGAAAATTCCACATATATAGGCCCGCGCTGTATGTAGATAAAACTGGGTTGTTTTAAGGTAATAAAAACATAACTGTTCATTACGTACGGTCCTTATACACCCCTGAAGAAACAGTTTTGTATGTTATATTGCATTTCTTTCAATAGATCATACAAAAAATCAAGTATTGTTCCTTTAATGTATCTTTTGTGTTTTTAAAGTATAGTTTTCCATAGTTAGGTTAGGTGAATTGTCACATCCGTAATGGTGAAAAATGAAAATACAATTTTATGTTCGATAAGGAATGTTTTCCATTCGTTGGGTATTGTGTTTGGTTTGTACATTTTAATTCACAGAAATCCTACAAAGTATCCTTTTTTTGTCACCAACAACACATACATTTTTATCTCTTAAAATAGAGATGCATATACTGATTTTGTTCTGATGTCTGGTCGGGATTTAGTGAAATATAATTTGATGGTTCAATATATATTTAAAAATACATTCAATGAAAATGTATGTTCATGTATTCTTTATTTTCATATTCATATAAACAAGTTTTGATTGGAAATGTCATATACCTAATGCTAGAATTGCCCATTTGCTTTTGTTAAAAGTGCACGGTTTTGAGTTTGTAGTAAAACAGTATGGTAATATTTGCTGTTTACAAACACTACTTATTTACTATAAACTGCCATGGCACACCTCAGTCTGGGCTTTAGCGTCCAATTCATAAAATATGGAGTATGGAGATTAGGGTTGGTTAAGGTTGTGATATTTCAGTAGTTTTATAGTAGCTTATACCCTAAGTACATATTAGCATTGTTTAGTTTCTGTTTTTGGCATCTCATAGAGCGTCTGGACCTGGAAGTGGTTGCACGTGACGTCAGACTGGTGGATCAAAACATGGCTTCAAATACTTAATTCTAAAAAAAACTACCAGCTGCTAAAGTGTCACATTATCAAAATTTAGTTCATTTCATTATGTGGCTATTTTGTTTTTTAGGGTCATACATTTTACAGCTTTATGCTTTAGCATACTTTACATACTCTGATTTGGGCCACACTAATCCCATTTTTGCAAACTGTTTAGGACACTTTAAATATATCAGTGGTTTTACTAGTCAGTATTTGCCATGTGGTCTGATTATTCAAACCGCCGGCACTGTTGAGTAATGAAAGTAGTGATGATTGGCTGTAATCTTGGATTGTTTTGAAATCTGCTTCACATTGTGCTGCACATTGTTTTGTTGCTTCATTTTGCCTTTTCTTTCAGTTAAAAACAGCTGGTGTATAAAAGAAATGAAATGATTGGGGCCATTATGAACGTCTTTGTAAGAGAATACAATTGCAGTTCCTTCCCTTTGACAAGCACAAATGCTTCAAGCTCTTGGACAGCTACGGAATGTGAAGCATTTTTGTTTACAACCATAAAAATCACAAGATCTCGTTTCTTTGCCTTGAAAAATGTGTAGGAAGCTTCCACTCGAGGTTGCTTAGTTGTGTGTTGTGTTTAACATCTTTGTGCTATGGCTTTGTGGTTTGAGTTTCTTCTCGTCTAATGGGGTTAGTGTCACAGGAAAGATCCTTTTAAGAAGATTAGGGGGTATTGTTGAAGATTTCAGCAACAGAATGATTTAGGACTACCTCATGCAGTCTCTGCAAGGCTCTGTCTAGAACTGCTGTCGTTCGGTCTATTCATAATGCTGTTGAATGTTGTTTGTTTGATAACCACTTCTGGAAGCAGTTTGAATAGCAGAGTGGCCGTAAGGCTTTTTAACTAGATATGCATTTTGTTCAGTGCTGGTGGTGGCTGATAATAATTACGTTACGATTTACGTTAAGTAAAAACATGCTTTGGGTGGGTTAAGACGTAATGTTGAATGCTTCCTCATTTGTAAGTTGCTTTCAAATAAAAACATCTGCTAAATAAATAAAGGTAATATGTAGGTGGTGGGTTTTTTTACCGATCGAAAAATCATGAATTGTCACCAACCTAATATGCAAGTTAAACTGGCCTTCATTGACATGTGACCACCATTGATGTGTTTTTGTTTTCCATAGTAGTATTAGTCAGTCTGGTTAAAAAAAAATCATATTTTTGATGCACATTTTTTCTCTTTGGTAATTACATTGTGCAGAATGGCGTTCATGGGTTAAAGTATTCATTTTCTTCCCCTTACACCCTTACAGTATTTCTCTCTCTCTCTCTCTCTCTCTGTGAATGAATTGAGCAGCTCTACAGATCAAATGCTGTCACCGTGCAGGTGCAGAGGGCGAGTCTTTCACAGTAAGACCCAGCTACTCATTACGCCGTGTAACGCTGTAGATGTTTTATGTGGAGAGAACGTGCTGTGCAATATGTTTTGCTGCTTCAGGGCTGCG
This sequence comes from Oreonectes daqikongensis, assembly GCA_026939265.1. Taxonomy (NCBI): domain Eukaryota; kingdom Metazoa; phylum Chordata; class Actinopteri; order Cypriniformes; family Nemacheilidae; genus Oreonectes; species Oreonectes daqikongensis. Next base: position 1,464,393 of record JAOTQM010000434.1, on the reverse strand, counting down.
ACGTGCAGATGTGAGATGAAAGGGTTATTTTCCCATAAGCTTATGTTTCCATAATCGATGTCAGCCATGAGCACAGCGGTTCCACATAGAATGCAAGGGCTCATCCACAAGTTTCATAAATAATATAAGAATTAAAAGGAATCTAATGCTAATATTGACACTTGAGCCCCTGAAGATGTATAACTTATTAGTATTTGTCTGTGGTGAATTGTCTGAGAATTGAGTTTACATTGTGGGTTTAAATAAAAAACACTTTTCAAGGGAAGGGTCAAAAACAGATTTAGGTTTAGAAGAACAGTTAGGGTTCATCACCTACCCTCATTTTTTACTGGAGATCTCCTGTATCTTGTTTTTAGTATTTGCTAAATCTTCTTAATATAAATTAAAGATGCAGGGCACATTTTCCTGAGAAGCTCAATTGTAAGGCGTATGATTTTACGTGTTTCTGAACGATCAAAATTTTTTGTTGTTCCCAAAGTGGCATTGGCTTTGTGTAAGAAATAGACCAAAGTACATTATTTACTGACAATCCTGCTAAATACCTTGTTTTCTCCCCAAAGAATATGGAAAGGGCCATGGCAAAATGTGTTTTTTATTAATTCTGGTATAGATATGAAAGCACACAATGAGGCAGTTTTGCTGTTTGAGTGCTTGGAAAGAATCATTTCTTGCTGAATGACCAGCAGTCTTGGGCTTTACTCCAAAGTTATGAGCTTGACTTCATCATAAGAGTCTCTAAATGTCCAGTCAAATGAGATGAAGTTGGCAGTCTTGCCCAGAAATTGGCCAGAAACGGTTATGTTTTATCAGCTGTTCATCTGTTTGTGATGTGTAACGTTTCTGTTATCATACACGAACGCTGATAAGAGTGTTTCATGTGTAAATTATGCTTGACTGTTTAGTCATGTCAGTGTTGTACCCGACCGTAACTGAGTGATGTTGTTTTAATGCACCTTGTGACGGGACATTTTCCTTGATGATGTTTGGGCTTTTGTACGTGGTTAAAGGTTTCACAGACCACTGCGGCATTAAAAACACGATTAGTTATTACAAATCCTCTTTATTTTTGTAAAGTGGTCGAACTGTGTTTTGGTGTAAATCGAATTGCTCTTAATGGGGCAGCTTGTGCACAAATGAAATTGTCATCATATTTTTGATCCTCATTTCATTCTCTTCTCATGTTTGTGTATTTTCGTGTGGGTTACCAACCCTTTAAATGTATGTTTCCTATTGTTTGTATTGAATTGCTTGAATGCAAATAAAGATTCTTAAAGCAGCGAAACTGTATATGTTGTTGAGAAGTATTGATCTCTGGTTCTGTAATATAGTCTAACCATTGTGCTGATGCCAATAACTGGGCTTTTGGTTAGAGATGCTGACATGAGTGATTTGTTTTAAGACTAAATTGAGCATTTGTAATGATTCTCGGCAGTTTATCATCATCCATCCTGCTATGGTCATTGTGCCACTGTACGCTGGGCTAGAGACGATATTGAAACCAAGGAATTGTTTCGACCACTTGCCAATTTTTCTAGAATTATAATTAAACTTTTTTTGCAATAAGGAATTGCCATAAAATATAAATGGGTTTCTATAAGCTGTTGTGACTTTATTGTCCTGTTGTACAAAATGTAGTTCCAGTACTTTAGTTTTATTGGCTGAGCGGCATTCCAAAAGTGCTTGGCAAGTTTTATTGGCTGAGAAAAACATGAACTAATCCGGCAAAATTGTGTCCGAGTTACTTGATATTAGTACCCGAGCACTCATGCTTGAGTGATATTAATTAATCATAAAATGTCATGAGAACTTAATCATAAGCACTTGAACTTTCTCATAAATGTAAGTTCACTGAATGGAATGTCAAGGTTTTAGAACTCTTAACCTGGCATTTACTTTAAAGAAACTTAATAAGTGAATAGTTTAAAGCCTACAGCCTGATTTATTCTGTGTTAATGGCAACCCTCTACATGAGTGCCCAAACTATTTTTCTTAAATCCACAAGTTTTTGAGCAATATTTATAACAATTGGTCCACAGATTATTGGGGATGATGTTTTTTCTAGGGATGCACCCATACCACTTTTTCCTTTGCCGATCTGATTTTTAACCTTTTAATCCTTGAGTACATTACAATCTACCACTTTCATTTACATTTAAAAGTAAAAATGTATTTTTTTAATATAGTGCATGAAAACGTTTACGGTTGTTTCCTGATAGTTTGTGCAACCATAACAATGGTAACATTTTATTTAAGTGAATCAAACTAACTATAGATGATAGGTATAGAGATGTTGATGATAACTTTTGTGTTTTTGTGGAAATAGTTCATTGAGACGCAGTTCAAACAAAGCGATCTCAGAATTGTTAAAAAGTTGTTTCTCCTCGAAATATGTGTATGTTATATCTGTTAGACAGACAGAGTACCACCCACAACGAGTTTTTCCTCTGTCAAGAGGAAGCACGAAATGCATTACTTTCAGAAATAGTTGGCTGAAGGTTCTCCAGGGAGATCTGGCAGTTTGAAAAATAACTTGTCTTGTAAGTGGCTACATACATTTTTTTGAAAACTCTATAAACTGTGTCATTGTGTACTATTGTATACCCAACAGCTTTTAAGGTACATAAAATATGCCTTGCTGTCTTATTATAGCAATATAATTGCTGAAGAGAAAGTAATTGTTTGCCCAACCTTGTAAGGTTGTTATGGGTTGGTTGTCAGGGTATTGCTTTGTGGTTGCTAAGGTATATTTTTTATATATATATATATATATATAATATATATATATTAATAGTGTGTTGCCATGTCATTGCTTTGATGTTCTGAGTGGTTGCTAGGACATTGCTAGGTGCTTACTGGCCCTTAGATATGGTTCAGGTTTGTTGTTTATTGCAAGTATATTGTTTACTTTTAGGTTGTGTGCAAGGTTAAAATATTAAGGTGTATTTTTTAGAAAATGCCGTCTCTGTGAAACAAAAGAAATGTTAAAAATACTAAATTAAATTAAAGTGAATGTTGATTGAGGCTGTCAGTCACATCTTTGCATTAAAATTTTTACAAGAGCAGTAGCAATGCTTGCCTTCACTTTCTTATGTTTTAATATTTAGTGTTGCACGTAAAATCGGAAAAACAGTTGTGCATGTGGGGAAAGGCTTTATAAATAGACGTGTTGTTGTGCTCCAGATGTGATGTGTTTGTTTTGCAGAACTGTGGGCCAAAGTTCTAGTTCATGAATCTGGACTGTTGTTACACGTAAATGTTGAGTTGTCTGGCAAGTGGCGGAACACGAGATTTCTCCAGATGTGATGTGTTTGTTTTGCAGAACTGTGGGCCAAAGTTCTAGTTCATGAATCTGGACTGTTGACTGTTGAGTCTGGCACCGGACAGAGATTTCTGTCGGGTTTTACTCGTGTTGTAAGAAGGTATATGACGCAGCAGCGCTCTGGAGAGTCAGAAATCCTCTGTGCTCTGAGCTGCTTATCTGGATTTCCTCTCAGCCCGGCCTTTTCCAGAGAGGATGACCTTGAGGAGAATGTGGATTATTATTGTAATAGATACTGTTGTTAGTGAATGACTTGTAACACCAGGAGGTGGTATTTTGGAGGAGGGGAAAGAATTTTCTTTTCTGCCCCCCACGTCTGGTAACTCTTTATCACTCTCGCTCTCTGATGGGCCTCGCATATTATTAGCGCTTAGCTTGACGCCTGGATCATTTTCTGTGGTCCTGCAGCCACCCTTTTAACATTTAAAAAGACAATGAGATGTGGTGTGACAGAGCATTCAAAGCAACTTGAAGTGTCTCAAACAAGCACTTGGCCAAACGTTTGTTCTGAGAAAACGTCCTCACTTGATCCAACTAACAGAGTTAGCTGTACCAGCAGACCTGAAAGAACATCCGCTGTCGTGCATCTACAATGAGCAGCTGTGCTTTGATGGTGTTAATGGAGGTGGGAAACCGCGTATTTATACTGTTTTTTTTTTTTTTTTTTGTTACAGGAAAGTATAGGAAGTACAGGGACCTGACCGTTGTTGACTTGATGCACAGTGCGATTGTTAACAATCACGCACTTTTAAATATAACTCCTCCTCGCATTTCTGATTTTCTTTATTTTATCTTTATTTATTTATACTCCGTGTATAAACGAATCTGCACTTGGAATTTTCACCAGAAATCATAGATTTAAGCATACTCATTTCTATACTTGTATTTGGGACGTACTAATTCTAATTTTGAATTCCATTTTGAATGTTTGGCATATGAATTAGAAAGCAAGGTTTAGATACCCACCCAACTATGGTATTGACTATGGTATGGAAAGAATTGTGATTATTGATATTCTATTAATTCATATAATATTGTAAATAATTTGGTGTCAGATTCTGTCAGAAACTCTAAAATAGTAGTCAGTGGTTTTGTCACAATGCTTACAAAGTCTCTACACTCAAATTAGAAGTTTACCTCATCGGCCAAAAAAGAGGACCTTCATAACAATTTTGAGAGGTGGCTAATTTGTGTGAATGCATCCGATGTTTAAGAAAGTGGTGTATGATGTATTTGAAAAACACCATAGTGAATCCCCTTCCTAAAAAGTGAAAGCAAATCGTACTAAAACATACGAATAAGATCGTATAAATTCATAGGAGTTAGCTACCTTGTAAGATATGTTGTGGAAAATATACAAAAATTGAAGATGAAAGATGTATTTATTTAATGTGATATCTATTTATTTACATTTTGTTGCAATTTAGATATTGCAACAATATCCTAAACGTGAATTCTTTTGGGCACAATGTTCATGTATTGAACATCTTTATTCACTGATGAATTTGTCAACAATACAAATATTTTGTAGTAAAACATTGCAGTGTATTTGACTTGGCACCTTGAAAATGGCTTGGGAGTCCCTTGTACAGTGTCAAGATTTCCCGCACCTTTTTATGTTTTAATAGTAGTTATGTAGTCGACTATGAATTTTGAGCATTAACACAATCATTCATGTACAATCAACATGCAAGTGTAAATCATTTATTTTTTTGCAGCCTCATAAAATGTGAGCAATACGGCTTCTGGTGTTTGGCATCTCAGGCGTCCATTTTCTCCAGCAGCTGCCGCGAGGAATGCTGCTCGCCACTCATGTTCTGGGAAGGTGGGAAGCTCGGCTTAGCTAGGGGACCTCCCTCATCCCCCAGCAGCCCTCCACAAGCCCGTAAACAATACTGGGCATGAGCCCAAGCCAACCAGCTGCACAGAGGAGAGCAAATGAGGAAGGGGGGGGAAGGGTCAGACATGAACAAGCCACGTTGAGAGAATGTTCTCCAACCACCTGCTGTGTAGAAGACAGTCTACTAACCACCTGAGAGCTCAATGCAGAATGTGTGGCAAGCGCTGATAATGTTGAATGTTTTTTTTCCGTGATTCTTGGCACGATGTTGTCATAGTTTGGAGTTAGTTCTTAGCATGTGACAATATCTGCCTTGGTTTGCTTTGGATACAGCACATGGTGATTGGCTGTTGCATCCGAGTTAAAACAATATAAATGCTTAACTTATGAGTAAATGTCAGTCTATACGTTTTTGTTTCATTCTCTTTCACGCTTTTTCGATAGTCTCTTTTAAACAACACAAGAAAATCAATCGTTCATCTCGAAAAATGTAATCTTGTGAAGGAAAAAGAAACAATCATGTGCAATTGTGAAATTACCTTGACTTTCCTTACAACCGTCAAGCCACGTCTGTTTTTAAACCAACAGCCTTCAACTTGAGAGCTTTTGTCTTGCCATCAAGCGCTGGGCAGAAAAGGGCTGCGTGATGGCTTGCTGATGAACAACGTGCTGTTTTCAGTGCTGGAAATAATCCTCGGCTCACTTGATCACTGTAGGTCATCTGTTGTCTTGGAAGCACAGAAGCAGTTAAATGAAGCTGACAGATCGCTGCTTCAGATCCTCGACCCATCTGAGTGCCACGTTCACTTCAGACGCGGCTTGGTTTCGCTGATTCTCTGCTTCAGTTTTTGGAAGGGTTTGGGTTTTGCATGAAGCATTTAAACTCAAATCTCTGGTTTTAAAAAAAGTAACCCTAAATATTTTGATGTGGACGACGTAACAGATCTGGTTTTTATTTGGAATGCTGTTATTAACCTTTTACAATTGGTATAGAAGTGATCTGACACATTTTATAAGCCGTTTGCTCTTACTTAGATTAGTGCTTTAATAGATTGAAAAAGTCTCGTGGATGGTTTTGTGCTCAATAAGCAAAACTCAAAGTGACAAACACAAAGTAAGAAAGTGCTTCTCTTAAGTCACGCATATACTTAATATGGTAAAATAGTGTGTAGCGACGTCATTAATTTTGTATGAATTTGTATAATGTGAATCGTGATTATTTAAAAAAGCAATAATGAAGTCCCACCCCTAAACCAAACGTCACCGTTGATGAGAATGAGAATTTACGAATTAGACAAATAGTGATGAATTGCAGTTGTGTTGGATGAAATATTAACTAATAAGGGCTGTTCCACGTTGAATCACATCTAAAATATATTAGATATAATTTGTATTATATATAAAATATAATATATGTCTGAGCACTGTGCTATTAAAAGGATAGTTGAAAATAAATGAACATTTTGTCATGAATTACTCACTCTCTAGTTGTTGTGAACACGTACACATACACATACATTTATATATTCAGGAAATATTTGCATGTATATGTTTATATTAATATATAATTTAAATTGTATATAAACATTTATTGCTTTTATATATTATAAATATATTTTAAAGGAGAAAAAGTGTGCAATGTCGTGTTTTCCTGTGTTTTTGGTGTGTTACAAGTTGCCCCTGCATGCATTAGACACAAAAATTTTCCAAAATCCAAGTATCAGAACAAAATATATATTCTTTCTAAAAGCCATTGCTCACTGTGACCTGCCTGAAACGGCTCGTATAGACATGCCCATATATTTTATATTTCAAATACAATTTTAGCAATTTTACTCTTTAATATATACATATAAATACAAAATGAATATGCATGGTACACAGATAGATATTATGTAAACACGACCTGCAATTAATCACGATTATTCGCTGAACAGCCCTAAAACTAATAAATAAAAATAGCCTGATATACTTTATCCCAACTGTGCAGACTTCCAGTTTAAATTGATGGGTCAGGAACATCAGAGAGCTGGCCGTGCGTGTGTGCTTATTGCCTGTTTATTAGGCTCCATCGATTTCATCTGTGCATTCACCCTCAGGCGCCGCTATCATTCTCAGATTGATTCTCGCCGTTTAGCGTTTGGATTTTTCAAAGGCAATTGTTTTATTCTCCCCTATTAGTTTTTCTAAGCATGTCTTTTGGGGAATGTCAAATCTGTCTTCTTAGCAACAGGCGGATGAGCAGAAGCTGTTGCTAAGGGCCTGAGATGAAGACATTCAGCTCCACAGGCATCTCTAACAGCTCTCATCCACACCCTGCGGAAAATGTCTTCACCCTTTATAAAAATCCCTTAGATACTTGCATCTGACGAAAGGCTAAGCATCAGTTAACCGAATGTGTTGCGGCTGGGTGGGTGTGTGGGGGGGTATTAGTTTTAATTAGCAGAGAATCAATGTGCTTTTAAATTCACAGTTTTTGCTTCACTTGCTGTTTTGGTTATTAACACAAAGACTGTAAAGAGGATTAAGCAGAAACATCTCTTCTTTTTTTTGCCACAGTGCTCTCGTACTTGTCGGAAAGGTGTTGATTTAATCTTATCTCTCTTTGTAAAGATGTTGGAGACCTGAGGCTAATTCTCTTTTTTAGGTTCGTTTACGTCGTGCATCTCGGCAGAGAGCTGGAAATGAAGCTTCTTTATCTGGCAACCGCTGTGAAGATTTGTCTCATCTCCTGTGGCCATGTTGTTCTTTCCCTGTCTTAGAAAGTTATTGGTTTCTCTGCGTGTAAAATAAAGCTTTGAACTCTTAAGTGTGCACGGCCTCAATCGCATTTGCATTTTCCAGCCTCGATGTTCTTCCACTCTGGCCATCTGCGTGGAACTGTTTTTATCCTCTCGTGCGCTATGTTGGTGCTCGTATTTTCTTCCGATACTCAACCTTAGGGTAAAGAATAAGCCATTTATCATCACTGTAAGCAGTCTTTATGCAGTTTGGGGTTTTCTCAGTGTGTTAAATTTCCATGTTAGTGTATTAAAGGCATCTGTGTGTTCCAAAGATGACTGACACCTGGGCAACATGTAGAAATCGAATTGAATTCTCATCTGAGAGAATTATTAGGATGAAGAAATGGAATCTTTTTGTATTTACTTTGGATACGTCTATAAGCCTGTAATTCTTTCCTGCTCTGTATCGTATGAGGATGACAGAGCTTTTCTGCCAAGGTTCTGCTGGCGACACTGTGTTTGTGGCGCTTGGCGTCAAAACCCCTCCAACATTTTATTTACATTCTGACGATTTGTTCCCATATCTTTTTGTAATCCATCTCAGTAGTGCACATTGATTCATACTAAACACATATTAAATGTGGTAATTGCCAGATTCATATTAAAGATAGATCAATGGACGTGTGTTTGGATTAGCTGGAATGTGTTTGGTGTCTCTTTCTAAATGTGTGTGTGTTTTCTGGGTAAGCTGACAGCTGGATATTTGCTCGTCTGTTGTGTCAGCACATACGCTACCACACGGACAGTCATGCAGCATCATAAATCAGCCTGTGGTTGAGATGACATGAGCCCATCTCACTGGTGTAATGTTTCATGCAGGAGGTTAAAACAGTCATGGAGCTTCTGAGACTGTTATTATCTCAATCACATGTGATAACAGCCCATTAGACACAATAGAGACCTTCCATTTCATCGTTTTCCTTGCTGTCTTCAGAGTCCTTTCACAGTTCAGATGGTTGGCTATTAAAACATTCAGTCGTCATTACAGCTGCGGTGGCGGCTAGTTTTTTCCATGATGAGAATTAGATTATGCACAAATAGGAATGTGTATTGCATTGAAATCACACACATTTGGAGAATTTAGGTTTATGGTTTATTTGCTGCGCTTGTGTTTTGTGCCAGGTAAAATGCATGTAACGCATCATTTTGTAAGGTTTGTTTCTTGGGTTTTTAGGTCAGTGTGGCTGATCTATATAGAATCTTGTCTTGTGATTTATTTTATTATTAATAGTTGCTTGTTTTGTATTGATGGGACCACTTTAATAATTTGTGACCCTGCCTGTAAAAACCCAGCTAAAGTCATTTTTTGTGATTTGATGTTTTCTACATAAAATCATCCTACACAGAGTAAAGAACATTCTGTGAAATATCATCTTGATATCTTTAATATTGACTGAGTACGGCCATGTCAAAGATTTGTTAAATGTTGGTCTCAGAAAATCCAATGTATAGACATGCTTATAGTTAAAGCTGAAATACACTTGAACTATAATTTCCCTGTCTATATGTCATATATCATATTAAAGCTGAGATTCTCTAGTTTACTGTGATATATGACACATATGGGATAATTCTTAAAGTGTCTATTATTTATTATATGCATGTTCAAAAAGCATAAAAACATTAAACAAAATGAGGTACCACAAGAGCTTGATTGCAGCAACAATAACCAGTTTAATTAACTAGAATTATTTGTATAATTTTTTGAGTAATATAAAATATCAGTAATTATATACAATATAAATAAATATCCATCTCTTCAGTTCATGCAGCGTCAAAGTCTGTTCACGGAAGTCGTGCCACTCGGCGGCCAAACTGCGACGCTGCCATGCAGCTGTTTCAGTCATAGCAAGAGCAAAGTCCTATCTACTTGAATGTGGGTGGTAGATATTTCTAAAAGCAATGTCAAAAGTCCCAATTAAATCACTTATTTCCCATCACTAATTAAACCTGACATCAACTATAGCATACATTTAGTTTCCTAAGCTTTAACTGCGCTGGAAATCACCTTTAAAATGCCGCTTCAGCTTCTGTTCAGGTGAATCACGTGATCCCTGTCTCACACTGAACTATGTGTTCACTGACTGCCCATTCATTTTAACTGCAGTGGCGCATCTTGTTGGTATCTATTATCTTTGGCCGTGTCGGAACTCATCATGGCAGCATTAAAAAAATGAATTATTTCGGCAGGTAGGAGTTTTAAAGTGTTTTCAAAACAAGATGTTTATCTTGTCAGAAGTTGAGCTACAAAACAAATTAGCCGTTTCGAATATTTTGGCTGATGATACGAACAATATTTGTGCAGAAAGAACCACCCGGCTAAAGTTTTTTGCCTCACACCGCACTGATCTGATTTTTGCTCATGCGGTTTAATATTATGGTCTGTATTAACTTTCTAGTGGTAAACGTAGTTTTTTTTAAACAAATGATACAAGAATCATGAGGTGTTTCTGCGCATAAAGTAAACAAAGAGACGATCAAAATCAATGGTGAGGAAGCCCGGTTCCGGTATTTTTGGTCTAAAAATTCAAATGTATGCTATTGTCAATAAATCTATTAATTTCAGCGTTTATCAAGTTATAAATAAAATTTTGGTCAATGAATGTTGAAGGATAGGGTTTGCTCTGTCATTTACAGCAATAAACACAAATTGCATATTTTTGTCAACTTTGACGCTTTAAATCTCATAATTACATTCTGCGACTTTAGCCGGGAAATCATTATTTGGTTACCAACATTCTTTAAACGATCTTTTGTTTTCTCCATAAGAAAAAGTCATACAGGTTTAAAATGACATGAGGGTGAGTAAATGATGACTTGCAGAGAATTACAGTTCTTTCCAAGCATTGATGTTCACAGAAGCCATAAAATAAATAATCCTGAGAAAACAAGTAAAGCAAGATGATAAGAATTCATGAGCTCCGAGACAAACTCCTCATTAATATAACGAAGAAATGACAGTGTTTAATACAGCAGCTGTAGAGATGGAGGTCTTGCCTTTTAATTAAAAGAGCCTATTAACCTTATTGGCAAATGCATTGACTCGTCTTTACGGTCTTTAATCCAGAATGCGTGTGCATGTTAACTGGACCAACTTGATTTTTATTTCTTTAGAAGGATTAGAGCTGCGTAAGCAGATTTATGATACCGTTGTTGTCCGATTTCTTTCTGTTTTTTACTGTGATTTAAACATGGCAATGCAGATAACAACCTCACTAGAAAATTATCTGGCAACATAGCCTCCATGTGTACTGAGTTGTTTTAGAAGGATTGCTGTCGATTGAGCTTAAATGGTATTGAACCCGAACATTCCTCCAGGGTTTGTGCAGATCTTCATGCATTATTTGTTCCCCGTCTAAAATCCACCATAGCTCATCTATTGCTTTCCTTTTTACAGATGGAGTCTCCAGTCTCCACCCCTGCTCCTCCACCTCTTCACCTCCTCGCCTCAATGGGGAATTCTGACATCTCGTCACCCTGCGAGCAGCTGATGGTGCGCACACGCTCAGTGGCTGTCAACACATCCGATGTGGCCCTGTCCACGGAGCCTGAGTGCCTGGGTCCCTGTGAACCTGGCACCAGCGTCAACCTGGAGGGCATCGTATGGCAGGAAACCGAAGATGGTAAGCGCATGTATTTTATCATGTGCCGTTTTGGAAAATCTGCTTGTTCGGTTTAAAGTAGCTTTATTATCAGTATACGAATACCAGTTATTATTAGTTCCTATTTTAATTTGCATACTTTTAGAATTTCTCCCCTGGGGTCAATAAAGCGGATTTATCTTTGCACGTCTTGAATAATAAATCTGTCTCTTGATAATTGCAGACTCTTGTTCCTTTAACAGCTCCTTATCCAAGGCTGTAAATAACACCTTGCGTTTCCAAATGAATTTATTATAACAGGATTCAGACAGTTTCTGTGTGTTTATATCTCTTGAGGATTTGTTACATCTAATCATAGCCCAACGCAAGATCCATCAGGGCGATGTGTTCTCAGCCTCGCTCCTGATTGTTGAGCATGAAAAGAAAAAAATCTCAATTCCTAAGTGAGAGCATATCTAGGCTACGGGTAGGCAGTTGAGTTGGTCCCACCCACACTCAGCCTGCTGTCGTCCCCCCAGTGCTGCCACATAAAGAGGGTTGGCTCATCAACATTCACAGCGCACGGCTGCCTAAGTGTTTTCTGTTTCTCTTGCCATGGGCGCAGTGTGTCTGATTCATTCTGCTCCTCTGTGGACACTCTGCTGCGTGTGTGTGTGCAGTGTCTCTAATATGGAGAGAAAATGCAGTCGAAGGGTCAAGAGGAAGAGAAATACAAGAACGTTCACGGGCGGACCCAACCAGTGCCACGCTTCCTTAACATCAGCTAAATCTATTTGCAGAATGCAGACTGGTATCATCTGCTCCTTGGCTTTAAAGGGATAGTTCACCAAAAAATACAAATTCTGTTATTTATTCACCCTCATGTTGTTTAAAACTTGCATATGTTGTTGGTTATCAGCATATTTCAAAATAGCTTCTTTTGTGATCTGCAGAAAAAAGTAAGCCATACAGACTTTGAAATGACACAGGGGAGTAAATGACGGAAAAACTATCCTTTTAAAGAGAGATCTGTGAATGTCAGTTAGGGAGGGTAGATTGTAGATGGATGAAATTGAGTCAATGGTACTGTCTTAATGTCTTGGGTCACATCTAATTTTCATAACCCATATAGATAAGAATAAGCATATGAGATGTTTTTCTATATTGTAAACATAATGACTGTTTACAATGTGGCATGACCACGGCTGACTTATTGCTTATTTTTTACATATGTTTTGTCATTTTTTTTTATGGCTTTGATTACTTTCATCCTTCTACTTTCATCCATCTTGTAATCAGATCAGCGACAATAAAGTCCCTGACGAATTTTGATAAGAATGCAAGACTGGAACTGTTTTATGGGTCTCTTTTATAGAGACGTTTAACTATGTACATAAAATATATATAAAATTATCTTTTTTTTTTACATTATAACCCATTAGACAGATCACACACAAATCCCTGACAGCCTCATTTCCATTCACATCTTGTTAAATGCGATGTCTGACTGAGGTCTATTGCAGTACAGGTGTTTAGCGTCAAATGATGGGCGAGGGCCAGTAGAAACTGGTGTGCATCTCTCTTTTGATGTGTTATTTTTCTCATCGGGGTGTTGGGCAGATCTGTGTGGTGGTGACACTTTGTGTGGGTGGAAAGGAGAGCAGCCAGATCTTGTGGCAGAGAACACATCTCTCAAGCACTTTGAGATGTCTTTTCACCGTGCTGCACTCTATTATAGATGCTGCAGACAGTCCACCCACTCCTCTCATACTGCTTATCTCCTAAGCCCTAACTGCCAGTGTGTTATGTTTATTTTGGTTTCATTCCTGTTGTTTTGAAACTTTAATGCACATATGCAGGCGACAGGATTAGCCAGGCAACGCTGATACGCCAACATGCCAACCTTCTTCAACTGCGAAATAATTTGACATTTTACAACAACCAATACCGGAATGCTTAAAAATTGAATATATTTTATTTTGCTGTCAATGTTTTATTATTTATCAATTAGGGAATAAAACACTTTAATAGTACCCCAAAACACGGAATCTGATAAGGAAATATTTTTCCCAACTGTTTTTAACAGCCCATATTTCAGGTGTGCACCTGGTTATAAACATTGCTTTAAAGACAACACTGGCCACCATTGACCTCAATTGAACACAAAACCACCAAAAAACATTTATCAAAATATATTCTGTTGTGTTTCACAGAATTGCATACAGGTTTTAAACGGCATGAGGGTGAATACACGATGACAAAGTTTCGATTTTTGAGTGAACTATCCCTTTAATAGGCCGTTTAGTGTGTTTTGGAACACATCCATGATGCTTATTGCAGATTAAGTTGCTGAGTTGCAGTGTCCTCTCCCGACTTCTCCGATTCAACAGTGCCATGCTTTATTTCACCACAAGCCCAATGAGGAAATGTATCCGGTGTGCTCCAACCTCTTATTTGTGCACAGACATATTGACTTGCTCATGTTTCAGCCTGGTGCGTGAATCCCCGAATGGCAGGAGGTTAAGGGCAAACAGCTTTCAGTTCATGATGAAACAGTCAGAGGCAGATTGGAGTAATATTTCTAGGCATCACTGTGACACAAATCCCCTCTGCGGGACGCTGGAGGCAGACTGGGGTCGGGTTGGTGTGGCATCCACTCTCGCAAGCCGCGCATGCTGATGCCTCCAAATGTCAGTTCTAAATCTTCTGAAAGTTTATTGCTCTTGAAGTGAAGCCCAGAAAGGCCTCACCCAGAGACTGCGAACGGCGCTCTGCCAGCAGACGCAGCCGTGCCAGGCAGTAGGGCTCATATGCCAGTGTCCTGATGCAACCCGTTTCCAATGCCACTTTGACAAGCTATTGGATCGATGTGCTGTTTTATTGCCACAATTTCCTGTTGCTTAAAGCTGTTGATTGCATTATTATCTTTTCTGTTTTAATATGCATGTTTTCAATTTTTTTTGGACCGTTAATGTTTGGCCGTGTTAAATATTGGCTGTGAATGAAATGTATTGATATGAAACCCTAGTAAGTGCAAGACAAATCTATGTCGGTGTAGCCTTTTTACTCCGATAGAGCTGTTTTTAATGGAGTGTAAGTGCGCAGCGGCACACATGCCAAGCTTCTGTTTGTTCCACTCTGGTGTCTGAAGGGCAGGAGAGGTGAAAGCAGGCCATTTAGCCTCATTTAGCCTGGGTTCAGACAGGTGGCCAGAGAACCACTAATGACTGCTAGTGAAATAGGAAGAGGCCCCGCTAATGTGCCCCTCAACTGACCTCCATTGACGTTTTTCAAAGGAACGGCTCTCACATTTGGCCGCCCACACTGTGATGTTAGGGATTGGGGGAAACAAGATTAGGGTTTAGCTATTTAAAACACTAATATTAAGTTATCTTGATAGTCCAGAGAATGATGGCATTTGTTGTATTTGGCTATGAGGGATGTGGTTCATGAATTCTGGAGACGTCCAAATGTTCCAGAACAGCTTTGTCTGATTTGTTTAAGCTTTACAGATGGATTTAGGACAATGACATTGTTATTCCATAGATAAATTATGAATAATTATTTTAATTGAATGAATCATTCACGCAAAAATACATTTCTCACACATTTGTTATTCTAAGCCTGTATGATTTTCAATACACAAAAGAAGATATTTTGAAGAGCATTGGAAACCTTGGCTCCCATTGACTTCCACTGTATAGACACAAAACCACTAAGACATTTCTCAAAATATCTTCTTTTTTTTGTTCCACAGAAGAAAGAGTCACAGTTTTGAACAACATATGGGTAAATAAATTGACAGAATTTTTATTTTTGGGTGAACTATCCCTTTAAGTGAATGCCCTGGTTGGGAAACCCTGATTTATCGATTAAAGAACCATGTATCTGAACTGTGTGTACTTACAGAAACATGATATGCCAAAGTTGTTTTAGAAATACATTTGTTAGCCTCCATATGATGGCAGGACTGCTTGCAGACTGACTAAAGCAACTTTATCGATATGCAACATTACGCTGCCTCTCACAAGCTACTAAATGCATATAATTGTAATGTCATATTGATTTTCTCTGCTATTATAGTGATGCAGAATCGCAGAAGTATCTAGCTCTTACCTAAACTTGTTTTTGTAGTCAAGCCTCTGAATGCCTGCCAAACACGAGCCTTTTCATTTGCTTCAGCTGGTTTCGCACAATTGCTGAACTATTTGCCGAGGCAGGAACAGCTCACGGTGCTGCAATGTCAGATGAAGGGCACCATCAAACAATTTTCCTCCCAGAAACTACATTCTTTGCTCTTTGCAGCTTTTAGCAGCGGTGAATCATAAAGTGCATTGCAAAAATAGCAGCCCTGCTTTGAGAGATCTGGCCTTAATAATATCTATTTGAACTATTTAAATTGGAATGGTGGCATGTGTCAGAGTTGTGTTAAGAATACAGGGAATGAAAAAGAGATGGAGCCAGAAAAAGAATATTATATTAAGCATCCTCTTGTTTGCTCTGCAGGTATGCTGGTGGTCAATGTTACTTGGAGGAACAAGACGTACGTTGGGACACTTTTGGATTGTACTCGCCATGACTGGGCTCCTCCGAGGTTGGTGAAGTGTGTAGTGTTTTTTTCAGGAACACCATGTTAAAATATAACTTTGATACATTTAAACTTGAATCTTTGTATAATTGACAATGTATTGAATGAATATAAGCCACAACTGACATCTTACCCTAGTATAGAATAAAAGGTATTGTCAACACAGTAATGCTAAATGTTTTCCAGTATATATAAGAGAATTCCTCTCCAGTATATTTTTCTGCCATCTCTGTCTGACTGTCAGCCACCCCCCACACCCCCGCATCAGTTTTCTTGATTCCCTCTGGGCTAGCAGTAAGCCAGGTGCATCACTCACTGGCTGTATCACATCATAACCTTCAGGGATGAGACACTGTAAAGACACACATCATCTAGTCCATCAGGATATGAGAATAGAATTCATTCTCAGGCTGGATATGAGAATCGAAATGTTGTGCAGATTTATTTTCTCTCTGCAATTTTAGGCATTGTAACGTTGTGTGAATATCCATGGCAGCATTTTTTAAACCCTGTCTGGCAACAATAAATAGGCCTTTGCTAGTGTTAGTTCATCTTTCTGTATACAATGAGTTCATTATTGTATATAATAATATAAAGTCTGATGAAACGTAAAAAATATGACACAATAATATTTACTTAATTATACTTCTTGTTGATTAGATATTTGCAAAACCCAGTGACAAACATAAAGGGTATCTAACAATAATGATTTATGACAAAAATAAAAATCACGAAATATGGAAGGACAGCACTGCTATGAAAAATTGAAAAAAAATTCTAAACTCCAAAATATACTGTTTTAGTTTTCAATCAGCCTTTAGTTTTGATATAATACAAAATGTGGCATTACATTTTTGTTTATTATAATCAAAACACGACCGCTCCCTTTTGTAGAGCTCATAAATAATCTTTTTCATTTCTGTTTTAAGGTTCTGTGAGTCTCCTACAAGTGACCTAGAGATGAGAAACGGGCGCGGCCGTGGTAAGAGAATGCGACCCAATAGCAACACTCCAGTCAACGAGAACAGCAACTCGTCTGATAATAAGGGCAGCAACAGCAACAAGACCAGAGCAAGTTCCAACAGCAAGGGGCGACGCGGCAGCCAGAATTCCTCGGAGCGCAGGACCCCGCCCAATAGCAACACTGAGGACATTAAAGCCAGTCCATCCTCAGCCAACAAGCGCAAAAGCAAGCCTGCATCAGACATGGAGCCGAACTCAAGCTCAGAGGACTCTAAAGGCAACAAGCGCATGCGCACAAGTTCCAACGGTGGAGTAATGCCCTCTACTCTCCCTATTCCCATCATTAAAACTGAGTCCCTTCATCCTCCTCTAGAGCGTAGCTGTCCTTCACCAGTACTCATTGACTGCCCACACCCCAACTGCAACAAGAAGTACAAACACATCAATGGTCTGAAGTACCACCAGGCCCGTGCTCACAATGATGATGATATTAAATTGGAGATAGATGGGGACAGTGAATACGGTGAAGAATCCTCTCTCCACCCAGAGCCAGGAAGTTGTAACGGAGCTTCGATTACACAAAAAGGCTCTCTCTCCCCCGCACGCTCTGTCACACCTAAAGGTAGAGGGTTTGATGCTCAGAGTCCATCTCCCTCTCCTGGAAAGTTTGGATCAAAGTCGAAGAAAAAGAATGGTGATGTCGAAGCCGAAGGCACACCTATGGAAGGTTGTGAGGATGGGCCTTGCCTTACTCCAGACGAGGCTAGTAATGATGGCATGGAGGACAGGAAGTCTAAAAAGACTAGCAGTGGTGGCAAGTCTGACAAACTGTCCCAGAAGAACATGAAGTCTTCCAGATCCATGGCTCCAACCCTTGCCTCTCAGCAGATGTACCCTTTGCAGCCAACGCCGTTCAGCGGAGGAAGCCCAAGCCATCCTCCAGGGATGGCCAACATGTTGCAAGGCATTCCCAAGAGTCCCCAACTCAAAGGCATGCAGTCAAAGTTGGGCGTGACTGGAGACTCCTCACCAATTAATCCAGCGTTGAGCAGCTCCAAGGACAAGAAGAAAAAGGACAAGAAAAAGAAAGATCTCGGTAAAGATGCAGACAGCCCTAAGATCCCAGGCAAGGGTGGGAAGCCTGAAGGTGGGAAAAGCCCTTATTCCGAGTCCTCCGATCCAGGAAGTAGAAGTGAAGGTCATCTAAATGGTTCCTCTGACCCTCATCAAAGTCGCCTAGCTAGTATGAAGGCGGAGGCGGATAAGATATACAGCTTCACAGATAATGCTCCCAGCCCATCCATTGGTGTGGCCAGTCGGGCAGATAGCAGTGGACAGCCCCTCACGCCACATGTTGCCACCCAGAATGGTGCGGATAGCTCTTCAGTAAAGACAAACAGCCCTGCATACTCTGACATATCTGATGCGGGAGAGGATGGCGAAGGCAAAGTGGAAGGGGTCAAAGGCAAGACAGAAGATCAGTCAATGCGGGACGGTGCGAAGAAGTCACTCTTTCCCTCACAGGCAACCAACAAAGAGTCCTCATATTATGCTAGCTATGAAAACTACTACTCTCCCAATTACACCCATCCAAGCCCCGGTGGAACCCCGGCTGGTGGACCCCTACCGGATGGACAAGCTGTGAAACTAAAGAAGGAGGATGAGCAAGAATTAGTAGAGGAGAAGAGCAAGGTGGAGGTGCAAGATGAGCGAAAATCTGAGGTTGCTTCAAGTCAGCCACACCTACAACAGCAAGCGTCTGTCATTCAGCAACGTTCCAACATGTACATGCAACCTCTTTACTACAACCAGTACTATGTCCCCCCGTACGGATACCCAGACCAAGTTTATCACAACCACCTCATGAACACTAATTCAGCCTACAGGCAGCAATATGAGGAAAGGCAAAGACTTATGGCAGAGCAGCACAAATCTGCTGAAAAGAAGCCTGATTCAGGTGTAAAGGACAAGGACGCCTCCCTTAAGGAGGACTGGAAACAGAAAGGTCCTGTTCCTCCAGGCCTGACAAAAGCCCCCAGCCTTTCAGACCTGGGAAAGCCACAGGCCCCTGGCAAGCATAGAGACGCTTCCTCTGAACCTGCCAAGTCCGTCATCATCCCTAAAGGGGAGGAGGCCAAGCTGCAGCCACAGCAGGCTGAGGGGCTTAAAATGAAGCTCAGTGAAGCTGGTCATCACGGAAAGGATGACTCAAAGGCAAATGTGGAGTCTGCCAGGCTGGGTATGGAGCAAGCCATGTGGTACAGACAGGTGAGACAAACAAGTGGTTCTTAAAGTAAATGATGCATACTCTAAAAATAAGGCTGGGTTGTTTTTCGGTATTTTTTGGTGAAAAATTGAGAAATATAGACACCCTACTGTTGGTTTAAATTAAGCCATATTTGACTTAACTATTGAAACAAGCCATCATAGGTTGATTAAAACCCTACGGTGAAACAGACTAGCATTTCTTTAAAAATAATTTTACACTCATGTTGTTCCAAACCAAAATTTGTTTTTATTTAAACACAAAGGATGTTTTGAGAATTGTGGAGATAAATTGACCCGGGGCTGTTAAACTTTTCATCCTTTTATACCCACATCTTGTGCCCTTTATAACACACGCTAGTTCAATTTCTTTTTCTGAGCGTGGACTATATTAAAGTTTTTATTGCCTATTCCTGTCTGTGATCATTCAGTACCCTGAGAATCAGAGACCACCAGAAGACGAGCGAGACCGAGAGCGGGACAGAAAAGTCAAAGAGGAGAGGCCCAGGACAAAGGACAACAGCTCCAAAGATGAGTGTAAAGATGGAACTGATGGTTCTTGTCATCCCAGCGCAGAGGATCAGCGAGGCTGTGGGAAAGATTCTCGGTCTAATGCCCACATACCTTTCAGTTCCCCTTTGGCCCAGCACCAGCCCTACCTGCATTACATGCATGGATATCCTTTTGCACAGGGTTATGAACCCAGTCATCCTGGATACAGGGGCATGTCCTCAGTTATGATGCAGAACTACCCAGGTAAGGCAAACTATTCATTAACATGCATTCATTTACTTGTTAACAGTATCTTTCTTGCCTCCATAAAATAGTAATGTAGCAGAAATCAGTCAGTATGGTCTTCTCTTAATCTTCAGGGTCTTATCTGCCAGCGGGATACCCTTTCTCTCCTTATGGAAGTAAAATGGGCGGTGAAGATGGAGAGAAGTCTCGCTCCAGTCCCACGGTCAGCAGCAAGTCTGCTTCCGAGTCCAAAGCTCTGGATATTCTGCATCAACACGCCAACCAGTACAAAAGTAAATCCCCAAATGTTGCCGACAAGCCCTCTCATGAAAGAGAGCGAGGAGCAGGGGATCGGGAAAGAGAGAGGGAAATTGATCGGCCTCGCTCATCTCCCTCTCAACGCATTATGCCACCCCATCACCACCTAGGTTACCCTCTTGTAGCCGGGCAGTATGATCTGTCCTATGCCACAGGTTAGTGGTTTAGATCTCTTACATGTGAACGTTTCATGTAAAATATGACAGCTGTGATGATAAATGTTTATGGTTGCCTTTGACTAAACCTTGTTACCTTGTTAACCACACTGCATTTTAAAGTACCAGTGTGTAAAATTGAGGATCTATTGATAGAAATGCAACTATGTCTTCAGAGGTGTATAAAGACCTGACATAATGAACCTTAAAATAAGCTATCTCTATCTACATACACCGCGGGTCCCCTTACATGAAATTCGTCATGTTATTTCTACAGTAGCCCTAAACAGACAAACTGCTCTACAAAACGCGTTTCGCAAATATGTCATCTCCTTCGACAAAGACTCGAAAACGTGGCGACATTTTTGTCCTGTGTCAGCCTCCGTAGTTCTTCGAAAGGGGGGGGGACTGGTGGAGTAAGCCGTTGGTTGCTCACCACTAGATGGCGCTAAATTTCACTGTCTGGTCCTTTAATGTTTTGAACAGAGATAGTGACATAGAGACAAAGGATATTAATTAACTTTTTTAGCATTTTGGTAGTAGTTGTTATACTACATAACATTTTTCATTGATTTTCTTTATTGCAGGTCTTTCATCGTCTGCGATTGTTGCCAGTCAGCAAGCCTCAGCCCCTTCCCTGTACCCGCCAGCACGGAGGTGAGAACGGTAAGAGGAAACCTGTAGATAAAGCAAAGTGGCTGGAAGGGTTATGTGTAATGTTATGTAAAGGCTAGTTTTTGATACACGTGCTTACAGAGAGGTCTTTGTAGTTGTTCTTGTAGCTCTCGGGTTCTGCAGACGTCCATCTGTTCCAGGGCATTATGATTATTTAAAGGCCTTTAGATTGATGCTGATCTTTTAAGGACAGCAGCAGTATTAGCACAAGCCATATACTTTAAATGAGACCTTATACTGACCTCTGGTGGAAAAGAAAGTTTCATATCACAAAATGATTTAAAACAGTATATATAATACATATTAAATGTAAAAAAAATGTATGACTTTTTTCCATTAATTATTGTAACCCGTTGTTTCTTGTGTTTTCTCTAGGGAACCCTGATTCTTTCACCCTTTACAAATTATCATGTGACTGGCTCACATGGGGAGTATATGGAGTTCATTTAGACATCAGTTGAATGGTGTTTCTATATTTTTAGTTTTGTCTGCCGGAATGTGTGGCAGATCGATGTTTCTTTTAGTATCTGTACCTCGAACCCCACTACAGACTGTGAGACCAGGTTCAAAGCCATCCTGCCCTGCTCAGAGCCCCGCTGGCCACTGAACTCTACCTGTGAACTGTTGAGGAACCATTGAGAGACAAGGACTGAAACATGTGATTCTCACTGAGCAGGCTGTGGCCAGACGCGAGGCTCGGACTGGAGGGGACACTAAGAACACTAAGACTGAAAATAGTTTTATCACACTGAGATAACTAAAGTTGTTTCCCTTTTTTTATTTTGTAATTGCATCCTCACTGAACGTCAATCTCTGACCCACGGTTTTCGAATTGTTGTTCTTTAGATACCACACGTGAAAGCTGCAGATAATATTTAGCATTGTCTCATAATTCCGGTGGTTTTTAAGCGGTTTTCATTACCACATGCCTCAAGACTGCTCTTTTTTTCCCTCACGCCCCACTTCAATCTTTTATCAGCACAGTTCAATGCAAAAAAAATGACATCATCTAACTTTCATTACTGGAGGTCTTATATTTCTGAGGTATTACAGCCGGCTGGTCATACCACTTATCTTCAGCTTTCCTCTACTAATTTATGATGACGGTTTTAATGACATCTGCACCATCCACCATCTTCACTTCTTTCGGAGCTCAAGGGAAACATCTGCATCTGCTGCTCTCCTTGCACAACTGCTTTGAGACCTCAGTAAGAATTGGTGGATTAAGATGCTATTACAATAAACCTCATACCTGACACACAAACCGAATTTCAGATCTGTCGCTATGGTTTTAAAAATGAATGTTTGTTAATGTGACACGGTATAGAAGTTATTTTAGAGGTGCCGGACGTTCTGCTATAGCACTATGCGGGGTATGTACAAGTCAGGGGTTTGTGACAACAGAGGCCCAGTAGTTTTGTACTAATTGTCCTGAAGTTCTTTGCATGGGGCCATTTTATCCCTGAACACTTATTGTTGAAGTGTCGTGAAAACTCCAGCGTGTTTTGATGAGCGTTTGAACTCAACATGCTTTCATAGGCCGTCATGCTCACTGTGTTTCACGTGTCGTTGCGCATGGTGTACTATAGCACTAGAGATGTGACTTTATACGGTGTCTCCTCAGGCAAAGCAAACTTTGGTTTTGTACCAAACGCTGTCGTAATTCTCGGTTGCACACACTATGTGATGTCTGTATATGATGTACAGAGGGACTGTTTTAAATTGCTATCAAGAAACCATCCACCCTTTACTTTGCTGTTTTGTTTTGAAATACTCGAGGGGTTTTTGCTTTCCTCTTTCTTGACGTCACAACGCTTGCTGGGTTTTTTTTAGCATTCAGAAGGTCCCTTTCAGATTCTTAAATGAGTCGTAGGAGTCATTCCTCAAGCTCTCAATGGCTCTCAAATGATCTCGAGTAGTTTAACTGGTTGTTTGCTGCTAAAACCGTTAATGTGGGTTGTTTTTTCATAAAGAGTGGTTCGAGCAGGCAGGTTTTACTGGCCGGCAGGTGTTCAGAGGGTAGCGTTGGCTCATGTACACTCCCTTTCATGTGAACCACGGTACACTGGACACTAAGAGAGACGGCGTCTTACATTGCCCTCTTAAATACATTACAATCGACAGTTCAGTTGTACGCTTTGGGACGTTTGAGTTTGCACCTTCTGAATAGTGAAAAGTTCAAACACCTGAAAATATTTTTATCATGACATGTTCAAATGGTGCTCAGTTGATGTGCTTTGATATCTGAGGAGCAGTGCACTGTTGCATGCTTTGCATCATTTCTTGCGATGGACTACCATTTCTCTCTTATTGCGTTTCAACCCAGTGTCTCAAAGAAGGCATTTCATCACGGAGTATCTTGCCCCTGGTACTTACAGGATGTTTACTTTTTTATGGCTGTTTGAAATGATTCTTTGGCTGTATCACCCAATCCTTTCTGTTCTTTCTTAGACTGTTCTCTCATGTAAAGTGTACATTACCACATTTCTTTTTTATACAATACTGTAACTTGCCTTTGTACATTTAGGCAAAAAAAATAAATCTTTTTATGAGACAATCACTTATGTCCTTGTGTGGCTTTTCTTTCCTATGTTTTACACAGATAAGACTGTGTTCTTTTTTCTATTTACGTATTAATTAAATGGTGAATGTATTTTTTTTTACTGTTTCTGAACGGGGATTTCAAGCGGTGGGTGACATTTGGCTGTTGCGGTGAATGACAAAAACAGTTTAGCAAAATGAACGAGACGCAATGTGGTATTGGTATTGCACATAAATATCATTCGTACTATGACAAGGAAAATAAAAACTGAACTACTAAAATGAAACAAATGTCCATTTTTTTTTATTAAGATGATGGAAAGATGAGAATAATTTAGAGATGAGATTGAAATAGATTATCGTGTCTTCTTGTGTCCTGAATATAAAGGTTTGGGAACCCCTGTACTAAACAGATAAGTTTGCAGTTGTCAGATTAGTAACCACTAGAGGACACTCACTCCCTGTTTTAGTGTCAAAACATGTATTCTGTACACACTGGTGTGACATAACCGTTCCTTTTTTTAAATGCTTTTAATAAATTGTGGTTTCAGATTATTTTTAAATTCTTTGAATAGAGACCATACTCAAAAAATTATTTCTAGCCCTTTGAATATTTTATAGTTTATTAATTTCCATGACTTTTGGCTTTGAGATCACAGTTTTAAAACTGCACATTACACTTTTGATTTGATAAATTGGCAGAAATATTGCAAATGCTTCACTGTTAAATAACAGAATTTCCAATCCCTGAAATTGTACCACATTCACATCCTTTTTGTTGCTCTAATAGAGTTAGAAAGTCATATGACAACAATGACACTTCTGAAAAGGAAATTGTCTGATCATTTTGGTATTTGCACAATGGGAGCTCTAAAGCCCTTTCAGCAGTGTAAAGTGCTTTCTGTCCCTTACAAAAGGTACTTCTTGTGTGCAACGTGATGCAGCGGCAGATTATTCGAGGATGATTTTGTGGAGTGTAAATGCATAATCTGATTATTTCTGCTGTGGGGGAGGGAAAGAGGGAGATGCTGAGGCTACGATTTTCCTCCCTGATATCCTGCAAGGTCTGCTAACTGGCATGGAAGTACCGTTTTTCTGTTTACCAGGGCTGCAGTGGACATCTGGGGTTTCATGGGATGCACTATATACCCTGCCAGTTCTGAGGCTCCTTCAGCGGAGGGGCCCGAGCCACAGAGACGCCCTCGTGGTCACAACGCCCGGACCTGTTGCACCCGTGACTGGTGAGGCTACAAAAAAAAGTGTTGTGTGCTGTGTTTTGTATGTGGCAGTTTTGTGCAAATTATACAAAATATCAATATTAAGCATTTTTGTTTTAAACCAAGTTATGATAACGTCCTAGTACAGTAGTTGTGTACTGTAGTAATATAGTAAGCTATACTGAAGTTCCTAGATACTACAGTGCTATTGATCCTTACTATAGTAAATAATAATATTAAAGTATATTACAGTATTTGCTACAGTTTGACAAATTACTAGTTAATACTACAGAATACTAGAATATACTATGTATATTATGTGATAATAGTTACTATATACAATATTACTATTATACACTACAATTTACTATGGTAAATATTAGTATACTTTTATGAAGGTGAACTTTTGTTTAGAGCTTCAACAATAGATTAATAATTTTTAAATAATGTATTCGTATTAACCGTGAACACAAAATAATTAAAACAATAGGCCTACTGTACATTTTATACACAAAATCCATGCATATCCATATTTGATCAACTTACTTACATTATATTTGATGCTTTAAACTTAAAGTTTTTTCATCTTTTCAGTGGAAATAATCGTTTAAAAATACAATCTTATGTGTTAAGTGTGTGTTGATACTGAAGAAGAAATCCAGTTAGAGTCTCTATCCACACTGATCCACTAAAGCTCCTGACGCCACGTACAGTGTGTATAACGCTTTCTGTCACACTCAGGGCCGTTTACATTCGCTAAATCCCACAAAAAAAGCGGATTTATGAGCGCTGGCTATTATTTCATACTGTCGGATATGGTACCTTTATCTACTCTGACACACCGCCATGGGACACAAACGAGGTTTCGTCAGGTAGGCTAAGTATCATTTCTTAACCCAGATGACTCGACGAGTAACGTTAGGTCTATGATGTGTACACGCTACAATGGTCATTCAGTACAATCTCAACAATAAGACGTGGTTGATTCTTTGAATCGATGAAATTATTGTTTGATTTAGTTTAATTTGTATTAGTTTGTAGGTTCATCTAGTGTTGACCTGTTTGTTTGTTGCGTGATCATTATACGTTCATCCATCCATTTGATGAATTAGTTGATCATTGAATAATGGCTTCTACTTTTTAAACTGTAATGTAAAATCATTTCTAAATTATAATACGGATGGTTATAAATGTAACATCTGATTGGACGAGACACCTTAACTAGCATGACTAGCAAGCTGCTACGTTGCCAGGCAACAATTAAACGTGTGCAGTTAACTAATAGACTGGCGGAAGAATTATTTGTGATTATCATTATTATATGTTTAATTACTTATTTAAACCTGTCTGTCTTTATTAATAATCTTTATATTTTATTGAAACTTACAGGCCTATTCAAGACTACTAATGTAGGTCATTTAATAATTATTTGTATGTAATTAATACTTAATATTTACAATACAACAGATCAGATTTTCACCTCAACCATAGCATTATAGTATACATACATATTATGTAGTATGACCTCTGTCTCAATGGAATCCCATTATTTCCATTTATTTGGATTTAGTTATATGGTGGTAAACTTTTTTTTAAAGGTGTCGAAATGAAAAAAAAGAATTTTCTGTAAGTTCTTATTTGTCGTAATTCATCTGTTTCCCCAAAGGCCTAACTGTTACTGTACCCAATACCCATCACACAGGTGTTAGCAAAATAAGCTCACCTGCATCGTGCCCCCGCAATACAGTGTGAATACAATAAAAATGCATGATGGTGTGTGAATAGTATCCATCAGAAAAGAGCTTTATCAATTGCCTGGGGTGAAGATTTTTCATGAGAATGGGTCTATTAGCCTCCTGCAGTACAGCTGCTTTACATGTTATTGCTGTGAACCCCTCGAGGGATCTTTACACAAATACAGGCAACCCCTTTTCATTGTCCGCTGTAAACCACTCACATTAACAATGTATGACAGGGTTTTTCTTTATCTTATCGTTGTTGTACTTGAATATTGAACAGACTATGTACACAATACATCCAAAATCCAGATATTCAGACATCATTTCTTTTCAATGGCTGAACATAAAAAATATCTCTCATTTATCTCTTAATTTTTGTATTTGTGATCAAAGTTTAAGTAATGACTGTCGTTTATTCATTTTAACTACCCGGTTAATTGATTTTGAAGGATCGTAGACGACGTCTAGATTTCTGGATTTCAGTTCAGACTGCGCTTAAATCTCATCCCTTAAACTTGCTTTATTAAAGACACAGCATAAGCAGTAACAGCACGCATTCCCATCATGCCTTGTGCCCAATAACTGTGCCAATTGTGACATCAATGGTGTTGCCGAGCGGCTGAAAATGGCAGTGTGTCTTTAAGGGAGGTTGTTGTTAATGCAGAGCTAAACTTGATTTGGTTAAACGGATTAGCAGTTATCCTTCGACTTTGTTGCTTGTCTGCACTCTAATATAAACTCAAGCAATGGAGCCCTGATGAACCTTCGGCATTCACAACAGTTTATTATCGAATATAAAGTTTATTATTTATATAAATTGATGCTCCAGTAAGGATTTATTTTCCTGTTTGTATAAAATTACATATTAGAGCAGAACAGTTTTTAGACTTTGTTACATTTTTGCCCCTTTTAGTTACCTTTGTTAATAAATATTTTGAATGGAAGGTGCTGGAAGAGATTGTATGTTATTCGGGTTCAAAGGTTCAAATCAAGGACCTCAGTCCTTATGAGTGGTTACCAGGTTTATGCATTTCTCCATTTGCCACAGGTTGTGGTAGATTTGCATAACACGCATTTGCACTGCACACCTCGTTTCTGTCCTGTAGGTACATTAGCACAAGGCTGAATAACTGCAAAGTAGGCGCTTTCAGGATACATCACAGCTGCGGATGCGCTGCGTCGCATGTACTGTAGAGTCTCCGGGGTGCATTAAGCAGCAGATCAGGTCTCGTGACCTTCAACGACAGGGTGATGTCTGTCAGAGCACACAAAGATGACGCAGACTCCATCCTAATGAAGCTTGCTAATTAAAGATAACAAGGAAGAAATAGGTCAGAGCGCCTGTGTTAATGGTGATAGCATTGCTGTGCTCGCAGCACCACCAGAGGTCCATTCATCACACCTTTTTAATTGTAGCCCAGGAATAGCACATGCTCTCTTGCCCAGGGAAACGGCTAAATCTGTTTTGTGTTTGTGTTTACTCATTAGAGACGTGTTACATCTGTGTGTGTTTGTGTGCGCGCAGGCCTAAGACCATGAGCGATCAACAGGATCAGGCCGAAGATGTGGGACTCGTGACACCTCACGATCAGTCAGATCCCTCAAAGGACGATGACACTCACATTTCACAGCTCAGGCAAGTCATGACATACTCTGCCTTACAGAGAACATAAACTGCGCGTCTGTTACTAACCACCAGAGAGTTGTGCGTGCAAGGTATTTTTTATAATAAGAGTTGTAGAAGAGGAAGTCATTGGTTTGTGATGTTTATCGATGCTCATTTGAGATAGAAATAAAATGCAGAAATGATGTTGACAATATCTTGAATAGTAACCTTGTTTCTGGGAGACGCAGTGCTAGAAGTGAGTCCAGGGATTTCAAGGGGGCAGAGTTCTAATTTAAATTGTAAACGATTTCCATCTTTTATCCATGTAATAACCTCCAAGCGTTATGCAAATTGCATGTATAAATATAGGGAGATTTTCTGCATCTATGGTTTAAAATCTCTACAATTTTCCCAGCTAGCTTCCCCCAGTGAATAACATGGCCAGTATCTAAATTTACATACTTATATATTATAAGAAGCTGAGTACTTGGGGGCCTTTTTTAGCAATCTGTATGCACTTCTGAATAAATAAAACATATTTTGCTGCCAAAAATAATGAGAGCATTCCTTGTGCTAGACATTTTTATTGTAATAATTGTAATATAAATATTGTAATAAATCATTAAACTATGCATAAACTTAAAGGACCAGTCAGGGAAATGTAGCAGTTTATCCGTTTAGGGCTACTGTAGAAACAACATGATGAGTTCTATGTAAGGGGACCTGCGTTGTATGTAGATAGAAATAGCTCATTCAAAGATAATAAAACATAACGCTTTATTATGTAAGGTCTTTATACACCTCTGAACACATAGTTATGTATATTATCTTGCATTTCTATCAATAGATCTTCCTTAATATTACACACTGGTCCTATTATTTCAACCCAGCGCTGGGTCAAAAAGGGACAAACCCAGCTGATGGGTTAAGTTAACTCAGAAAATGTTTAGATTTAACGCAACAATGGATAAAACAACCCAGCATTTTGGGTTTATTTATAACCCAATGGTTGGATTTTTCCCATTTTGACCCAACGCTGGGTTGAAAATAACAGCATTTTTTGGAGTGTAGTTCAATGCAGACATATCTCAAATTTTAGGCTCGTTTATGCAATTATACTTTAAGTATATTTGGCAAATGAAACAGTAGATGAAATTCAATTCAAATTCAGTGAAGGAAAGACTCAAGCCACATCTAGGGAAGAAAATATCATAGAGACCTGGACCCTGATAAGCAGTCAATTGCTAGGAACAAACCTAACAATCTCCTGGCAACCACCCACATCTCACCTTTATCATTTCTTCATAAAACGTTAGGCTGTCAAACACTCAAACACAGCTAGCGTTCTCTGCATGTTCTGTTTATCTGTTAAATCGGAAAATGTGATGTTGGGAATGCACGTGACAACTCAAATTCCCCGTTGGCAGGTCACATTATATATGTGTAGTGCACATCTTATGTAAGTCTGCTCTGAGACAGAATAGGAATGTGTTTCCAGATGGGATTTAGCTGAGCACTATATCATGTGCTCACAGAGTCATCCGTTCTGTTTAGTGAACTGACATCCACAGGGCAGAATGACTGAATAGCTCCCTGTCACAGAGCCTGTATTGTGTTTCCTCTGTAAAGATCCCAGTTTGATGATATTTGTCCATTTTACTTGCTTCGAGATGAATTGCGGCCACTGGGACATATTCTCTTTCTGGCTCTAGATGCATTTTGGCTGTTAATCAGCCTGCCTGTGCAGAACCACAGCCAAGGGCGTCCATGCACCCCGCCGGAGTGGTAACTCTCCACCTCCGCAGGCAGAACAAAATGAGAATGCAACTGTGCCATGCCGCAGTCAGCCGCCACCAGAGCACAGCATAAGAATAGTGTGTGACTCATGTCTGGACACACAGCATAAGATGATGCATTAACAATTCTGTGTTCATACCTTATTAAAACCTCAAAGGTCATTTCTAATGGGAAAATAAAACGAGAGTTTCCTGGGGCTCGTAATACTGAAGATTTATGAGAACAAATCAGATCTAAATGAATGACTATTAATGAAACACACGTACATGCAGATGTCCCTAAAGACTGCTTGTGTACCCTGATAACAGAGCCAATCCTATTTATAGCGCAAGAAGTAGACCAATTCTATCTCCATGAGATAATGGTCTAAACAAATTCACAAGCCTACAGCTCTCAGTACACTTGGAATTTATTAATCAATTTATTTTTTACTAAAGCAATATAAGCTACCCTGTTGTCAGATGAGCAAGTGGAATCCATTTATCTTAAAAAATATATACAGTTATGTTGCATTTTTATTCAATTATAGAACGTTAAGTAGAGCACATTGCATTTTGGGATACCATACCCAACTGTGCTCAACTGTATTCTCTAAAGTTTCAACCTACACTCACGGCAATTCGTAACATAGTCGCAAAATTTAGAATCTGTGGATTCGTGTTCAATTCTACCTTTTTTGCATCAGTCAGCACAACTATTTTACATGTCACTTCAGTCCTCTTGTTGAGTCTGATGTCACACACACCATATATGGAAGGTCATATATCATTTCTGGGTCCAACCGCTCTATCAGATGCCATAGGAAAATAACGCTAAATGCTAATATACACTCATGGCGTGATTTAAAACTGCAGAAAACCCCCAATCCATTATCTCCATAATGAAATCACAATTCCGTGAGCTTGGAGACTGTAGTGTACACTGTGAGTTCATAAGAGTTTCTCCTTAATAGGTGATATGACTACAGTGCTCATAAACAGCTGTTTTAATAATATCCTCCATTGAAATGAGTCAAGGTTTGGACCCAGAAACAGTATTCCTTCCTATACAGACCGCTTGCGTATATACATTTATATATTTATAACCTGATATCAGGGGAAGTCATACATATTTACGAGGTGGCTACAAGCCACACCTTACCTCACCCAAACCCACCAGTTACATTTACATTTATGCATTTGGCAGATGCTTTTATCCAAACATTTTTTGTACATTGCCATATACTATAAATTTGTTTGTATGTGCAATCCCTGGGTTCGAACCCATGACCGTTGCTAGCACCATGCTCTAACCACTGAGCCACAGGAAAGCTACCCAGAAGTGGCAAAGCAACGATAAAAAAATACAAAAAAGTCATCACACAGGAAGTCACATCACATGACCGCAGTTCCCATGGCCTGTTTGTGCATCACTATACCGCTTAGAGACTGCAGGAGATTTTTGTTGACTTATTTGCAACAATGTTTGCAACAAAAGAAATAGGTTGAGGCAGCTATAGTAGACTTATATATTAGTAGCATATATATTTTTACTGCATGCAGCAATGCAAAGTTTGGCACAGCACT
Source organism: Oreonectes daqikongensis (assembly GCA_026939265.1). Taxonomy (NCBI): domain Eukaryota; kingdom Metazoa; phylum Chordata; class Actinopteri; order Cypriniformes; family Nemacheilidae; genus Oreonectes; species Oreonectes daqikongensis. The sequence continues at coordinate 1,432,703 of JAOTQM010000434.1, read as the reverse complement.
TGCTTTTAGGGGACATGATATTGTTTTCTCTGAAACAATGGTGTGTGAAAAGAAAGATATGTTAGTGTACAGAAGTGTCAAAAGTGTTGACGGTCATGTTGTGCGACTGATGAAGAATAACATTCACTTGTTCTGTCAACACCAGTAGAGTTAGAAAAAAGAAGTCGCTCACTATCATTCTGCTCATCGCTGCACTCTTGGCCATGTGCCCGTGTTCCTTATGCCCCCTGACTGACTGTGTACACAGTATGTGTGCTGAATGACTGATGATGTCTATAATCTCATTTACTGGTCATCCTTGTAGAAGTTTTAATTTTGCTGTGGAACATAGGGGACGTTTTCTCTGCTGCATACAAAGGTTAAAGGTGAAGTTTATCATTTTCGCCCCCAGTTTATTTCATTTGGCTGAATGTGAGTTTTAGTTAGAGGTTAGCAGCTTTCTCTTTCAAAACATACACTGAAAGCACGTCTTTAGGTTTGTTCTCATATTCAAATATGAATATTTGTAACAAAAATCAAGCTAGTCAAGGAGAAAATAGACTTTTTTATAATTTGTATTTATTTAGTATGTTTCATGCTAATGTTTTGTTATGCAGAAAAACGTTTGGAGAAAAATGTAGATGGTTAAGGGTCATCATCGCCTCTGTAACGTAAACATTGATGTGTGTAGCTTATCAAGTTCACACAAGGTTAACAAGTCTTGTGTAAGCACAGAATAAATGTTTTAGCTTAGTTTATATGTATTTTTAACCAGTGTATTTACTCATCCACTTGTTTCATAATAGCAGCTTCTATCAGGGTCCATTTTAAATATAATATTCATTAGGTAAATACATTTTTCTCTTTGCATAACAGGGGGCAACTTGTAGATGACCTGTCATATGAGGATGTGAAAAAATGCTATCGTGGATCTGTAAGTACCAAATCACATACTGTATGAAATCGATTAAGTTCAGTCATAAAATGTCTAAATACCTAGTTGCATGTACAGTCTTCTAACCAAAAGGCACATACAACCAAATGAAACCAGAGACTCCCAAAATGATATTTTATTTTTACATTCAAATCTAAGGAACTTTTGTGAGATGTGCCCTTGTTGTGTCTTTCTTTAGAATACATTACACGTCATTTACTGTTTTATAATTTATTGCAAAATGTTAACATTGTATGTACAATAATATATGTTTGCTATTTTCACGGATTTAGATATAGTCTTTTATTTGGTGCCTTTCTTTTAGACTGCAGAGACTGAAGAGAGATTTGAGTTTTATATTTTAGCAAAAGTTTGAGTCACAACAGAACAGACTAGTTTTAAAATGCACACCTATTGTTGCCGTACAGTTTATAAACTGGCAGTGAAGTTGTACACGCAGGGTTAAATATTCATTCACTGACTGGATCAGCCCAGTTACATCATCAACATTATGTTGTGCATCACTGGGTTTTGAAAAGCTCTACAGGAAGATACAATAAGAGAAGTTGTTCTTCTGAGGTGCAGTGGGTGTTTCTGCTGCGTGTCTGTGATGGGGCAGTGGAGAGGGCGTGCGAGCGAGCAGGAGAGAGAGAGACTTTTGTAAAGTAAGAAGAGATGCTGTATTAGCTCACAGGAAGAGGAAGAGAGCTGAGCGTGCTCTTGAGTCCCAGGACAGAGTATCTGCAGCGGTACACACGCAGTTAAGGCTGCCTCGGTGTGTGTGTCGAGTCAGCATGCTGGGCTTGGTGCAAAGCTCGCATCCCTTACGAGAAAGAGCCAGGCTGCAGAAAAGCTGCGCAAAACAGCTGATTTCTCTTCCCTCTGCTTCTTCTCAGACAGTCAGCAAGTATAATGCGCAGTACCACAAGCTTTTCCAGAGCGTTCCTAAAGAAGAGATTCTGATGAAAGGTAAGAGTTTGTTGCAGCCTCTTACGTGACGCTTTGCTGCATCTTGCCGCTTTTGTTTCTCGTAAACTGACCTTGTGTATTTATATTTAATGAATTGCATCTACTGTCAGTCCTGTTTGTTCATCACTGTTTGATTATGTTTTGATATTTGATGTTGTCTGACATTGTGTTTCCAAAACTGGTATTAAAGTATCTGGTTCGTAGTTTTAAGTTTTAGTTCACATTCAGAGTGAAACAAGACTGTAGAATTTGAGGCTGTTCTTGAACTTTCCCTCAAAAGTATTAACTTGCGTGACTTGCATGTGAGTGAAGTGCTCTTGTGACCTCTCCTTTAGTGTATTCCTGCGCTCTACTACGAGACATCCTGCTGCAGGGACGACTTTACATCTCTAGAAACTGGCTTTGTTTTTATGCCAACCTGTTTGGTAAAGACATCAAGGTGAGCTTGAGGCCATCAGCTCAATGAAAATAGATTGATAAGACACTCGACAGCAGAACTAGAAGGGAAAAGCTGCTGTTTGTTTTTAAAAATGTATAACATTTAAAAAGGTTATTGTTGAACTTTCAGGAAATAATAGTTACAGAGCTAGCTGTATGATTATAACTATTATAGACAGGCAACTCTCCCCCAAAATAATATGTATTTTTTTTATATATTTATTATATATTATATAATTTTTTTATACATGTTTTTTGTTTTCTTACACTATTATCCCTAATCTTACATATCAGTACTGCCTCCATAGTAATTTTGTTACTAACCCTTACCCTAGATTAAATATAGAGTTACAATTCATTTCGAATTTCTTATTTTGTAACATAGACATTTCATTGGACACACGCGCCGGGCTCGAAGTTAACTTTCTTTTTTTACTAGTCTGGTTAGTAGCTAATAATATAACTATTTATATTTTATTTAATTTATATTCATATTTATTTATATACATATTTTATTGTATACTCATTTCATTAAATAAACAATTTGTTGAATGGGTTGTGTCGTGTAACTTCATCACATTTAAGTTTAGCCAAGTAACGGTTCTTCTACTGGTAATCCAAAATAATACTGACTAGACATACTTATAACTTGCTAGCTAATGTCGTTTACTTGTTATTTCTTTTGCTTGTTATCAGAAATAATCTGCAGAGACTCTATTCTTTGTGGATGTGTACCGAAAATTACATTTAGGCCACAAAAGCGTGCATGCGGAGTAACGTTTGTTTATGTTGTTGCTTTGAAAGCATCTATTATATTTTAGAACAAATTTGTATTTTATTTGCTTTTGGGTACAAGTCCTTTCTTCCAATAAAAAAGACAACCATTTTTGTTAAAGACAATTTTTTTGGGAGAGTGGCTCAAACAAAGGGAAACAATTTTTTAATAGTGCAATTTGAGCTCAAAAAAATACAAATAATGTCAGGTTTTATGTTTGACTGGAAATCTGAAATATGTTGTTTTATGTATTAATGTTCTTTAAACATTATTTCATTCTATTGTGCTGTAAGTTTTTCTGTAATTAAAGACAACAGGCCAGTTTTTTTCTTGAGAATGCACAAGAATTCTTTAGTATAGTGGTTTTGTATTTGTAACCATAAACCTTTTCTTCTGCCACTTTCTCTTGCTTCTCAGGTGGCCATTCCTGTAGCGTCAGTGCGATTGGTGAAGAAACACAAGACAGCTGGACTGGTCCCCAATGGCTTGGCTATCACCACAGACAGCAGTCAGAAGGTGAGTCTCCACTGGGCTCAGGTCAGATGTTGGCATACTGAAATAAAACTTAGTCAGCAGACGCTGCAGAACAGGAAAACAGGGCGAATGCAACACTGCACACTGAGTTCAAAGGATGAGTCTTAGCTGGTCTTGAATCAGCATTTTTCACATCTGTCAATGTTTTATACCTTTTTGGTTAAGTAAATGGTTCGGTTTGTCTCTTGTCAGTGGGGTAACTGTGGCCATATGGCCTGTATATGCCTAGAGGAGTATTTTACTCATGAGAGTAGACTTTTATAGACTGAATAGAATCATGTTATGCTTCAAAGGGAAAGTGTCAAAAGTCTTCATTTATTTGCTCATTTATAAATAGTATAATGGTTCTTAAGGGCATTTATACATGTCCTGTACAGTGAAGCAGAATGAAATGAGCCAGGTACATTGTGCGGACTGAGACTTTAATCCATAAGGCTTCTCCACGAGATCAGCTTTCATACACTCTCAATGTTCCCAAAAATAATATTATTTATTGAGATTATGGGTGGCAGAATACTGAGATTAAACCAAAATACCCTGTAGTCCTCCCTAAGGGCTGCGTATTCATGTTTGTGTATCTGGTTATGCCCACTAAATCTCATCCTGCTGAGAAATCAAGCTATTGTAAAACCAGTGAAGTTTTGTTTTGGAAAATGGGTTTTTGGAGGGATACGTCATTGTCATTATCTCTTTTCTCCTTTCACAGTATGTGTTTGTATCTCTACTGTCCAGAGACAGTGTCTATGATGTGTTGAGACGAATTTGCACACATCTACAGGTGAGAACACCGAATACTCTCTGTCTGTTTCTTATAGAAACATATATGAATGTTCACCTGTAGATTATAATGAATCAATTGTAGATATTCAGTTTCCCAGTTGTAATGATATTTTATGCAATACAGGTGAATGGTAAGAAGATTCTTAGTCTTAAACAGTATATGGAGGAGCCCACCTCTTTATCTCTGGTAAGTTGGATTCTGTTTGCCCATATAAATCCATCCCAAATGACATTAACTATAAATTATTTATGCTCAGAGTTTCAAAAAGTCCAGTAATACATCTGGTAATAAAATGAAATAACACGTGAGACAAATATAAGTCTCATTGGTTGTGTTCTGTATTTGTGCTGGTGCAGGATGAGTTTCCAGTTCCTGAAGTGTTTCCAGTACAAGAAGAGTTTCCTCCAGTGCTGAATTGGAGAAGAAAGTCATCAGCAGTGTCCGTGTCGTCTTCTCTACCCGACTTGCGGAGAAATTCTGCCAGTGGTCTGAATGTTGTAGATACTTCCTTACAGACAGAGAAACCTCTGGAGGGTAAGTGATGAGCTGAGACCGACACACAACTGAAAGAGTTATGACAATAAACCCATTACTTACCCATTTACTTATTATAAAGGTTAATATGGTATGTTGCCATATGGATACTATACCCGTAGTAATACCTCCCGACATGGAGTGATGTTCTTTTTATGGTTAAAGCAAGTGAAATCTGCATTAGGAAAAAGTATTAGGCATGAGCGGATTATTACTCTAATTTCCCTTTTTAATCAAACTTCTCTGACATTCATTTAAAGGATGTAACGCAAATAAATCCATGAAATGGTTTAGACGTGTACAAGCTGATCACATCAAGCTTGTGTACATGTTGTGAGCATTCTGTTCACTCATTGGTGTGTGTCGGTGTGTTGGTTCTGTTTGCCTGGATCCACTTGTCTTACGCAATACAGGATTAAGCACAGAGGGAGATTTTAGCATGCCGGTCTAACAACTAATACATTTATTGCTTTTTTGTATAATGATCATGATTTTTAGGGGAAAAAGAAATATAGATTTTCCCAATTGTATTAGTTGCTTACAGAAAGTTATAAAAGAATAAAATGGTAATGAACTGATTTTCAATATGAATTTATAAAACATTGTACAGTCTTTGTTACCCTTTTTTGTAGGTTGCTTAATTAACACCGTAGTGTGACAACAACTTTTTTTACAATTATTATTTTTGAAGTAAAAGAAACTCAGTACCTGTACTACAGTTTTTAACCTCTCTGTCCAATGTAGAGCAAGTTCTGGAAACCAAGAAGATCCTCCTCACAGAGACGATACCAGAGTTGGGTCAGATGGAGTATCAGTTACTAAAGTTCTTTATTATGCTGTGAGTTGGACTTCTCTTTCATAACTCTGTTTTTATGAAAACCCAAATACTAATGTCATTATTATCATCACATCAAGCATCTTAGAAAACAAAGTCCTCTTCAAAGTAAAACAGACACGTAAACAAAAAGGAGGCATGTCTCTGACAGAATAGCAAAATAGAATACAATTCTGAAGATCCAGAAATAATCCAATTTTTTAACAATATCTGCTGCCATCTAGTGTATAGTAAAATATCAAGCGTTCCATGATCTCATAACATACAAATGAGAGTTACAAGCCAGTGAAACGCAATGTCAGTGTGCTAGTCTTCTGTTTCCTGTTCACGATGGTGCATTGATTTGCATTCAGTATGAACTCAACTGACTTCTGTCTCTGTGTGACCTGCAGAATTATCCTGCTCATTCTGTCTTCATGTTACCTGGCCTTTCGTGTTTGCAGTCTGGAGCAGCAGCTCTCTTTTCTAAGCAATAACCCTGCGCTCATGCTCAGAGAGAGGTAACTGTAATTCCACACTCTCTTACCTCACTCACACTAGACTTACAGACGGTATTGGGTAGTAATGAACCCGCTGATATACCCAGATTACACAAATCAAGTACTTGTAAGAAGAGTTGAATTCTACAAAATAAATTAAATTTTCTTATTACACAGATCTAAATGAAACATTTTGTGTTACTATAGTAAAGTATATCATACTGTACATTGCAATATTTAGTAGTATCCTATTAACTATAGTAATTGGATAAATTGTAGAAAATACTGTAGTGTACTTTAATATCTACTAGAGTATACGAATTTTAGTAAAGTTTACTGTAATAAATTCTAAGTACACTTGAAAATTTTTCACCTGGGAACTAATTCAAATGTGCGACAAAAATTAATTAATACAGCAATGTTTATAAAGGGAAACGTAAAGGCTTGTGCACACTGGGACGATAATCGCGCGTTTATCACTGATGTTTAATGCCTCGTGACTAAACAAAGGGCGCCAATGTGAGTGTGCACAACGACGTGCAAAAAGGCTAAAAGCGTCATTTTTTAACAAGTTTTTTTGGTTTGATGCATCACTTGGGTGTGAGCGGCAAAAAATGTTTTGAAAAACGATCAGCACGCCATTATCGTCCCGGTGTGCACAAGGCTTTAGGCTTACTTTAAATGTGAAACTAAAACGGCCACTAGGTGGTGGCAATTTTTTACTGAGTCAGTGAATCATTCCACTAATTCGTTCAAAGCGGATGATTTATTCTAGAACATAGCAAGTGTTTTGATGAATGACTCACTTAATCATTTCAAAACACGGATTCGTTTAGGAGAGAAACAATGCAAAAAGGCAAACGTAAGGGTTAAAAATGAAAGTTAAATGCGCATATGCAACATTACTAACGGTACTTTTAAAGCTTTAGCATCGCGATGGTACTGTAGCACCGGTGCACCGTGCAACAATATTTTGTAGTGTATTAGACAAAAACATTAAATAAGATTGTAATATACTGATGTGCCCTATTTTTACGTTAAGTTACGTTACTGCATTAGCATTGCACACATAAAAACACTCCCTTTTTATTTACTAATAAACTGTTTGTCTATCCAGGTAACTACTGACGGCCCCACTACAGTTCACAGGACATTCGCCCAGCACTGGCCCTCTCTCTCTCCGCCTGTGTGATCACATTGCAACTATGCAAACAGACTTTAATTTATTAATGCAGTAGATCTGCCTCCGATTGTGTTGACATTGAGACTGACTTACAGTAGGAGAACACAATATGAAGCGTTCTCGCAAGCAGGTCGATTTGTATTATTGGACACAAAACGATGAAAGCAGACGCCTTGCCTGCACAGGACACACACAACAAGTCCCCAATATTAAAGTGATATGTTATTGAGGGCTCTTTTTCCAAGAAAAAACTGTTTTTGGGATCACTTGTTTTACAGAATGCTTGTACAACAAGGTCATGAATCTCAAATAAATATCGCTCAGGATCCGACCTAATGTAATGTATTTAGATTAGATTGTTTTATTTTTGCAATGCACTTGTCATGTTTTAGCTCTTCCAACAGGATTAAGATGAGAAATACACTTTATTCCAAGCACTGTTGTGTTAGAAGAGGGCTATTCTTAAACTGTTGCTATAAAGTCACACAGTTCTCTAGAATGATACGGTATGCCACTGCATTAATATTTGTCCTCACTAATATTACTGGAATAAATGCACCTGTACAGTAGAGAAAGTTGTCAAATATATATTTATTATTTCAGGTTGATGAAATGAAATCAGGTTGGTATGATTCACACTATGTACTCAGATCTTAACAAATGACATTCAAATCAGTAATCTGATGTTTCCCTGACTAATGCAGAATGTTTGCGATGTTATGAATGTAAAGTAAAGTACTGTAACCAGAATAACAAAGTCATTCTTTTTTCACATATATTTTGTTGTGGTTGCATTTTTACCACTACTTTAAATACAAGAAAGATTAAAGCAAGTTGTCACACTCCTTTAACAAGCAAATATTTGGGTGTGTTTATTTAAGTCAATTTCTGTTAAATAATAAATCATATCACATTTTATGAGGTAGGCTGTTATTTTAACAACATATTAAAGACTGCTGTTGTTAATACTTCTGCAATATCTAAATAACTCATTATTTATGATCAAATCATTGTTTTGGCTGACACATTACAAAACAAAATATACGGGACCACACTAGTTTGTCATTTATTCAGTATTTCATGTGTTGTGGTAATTCCAGTGTCTGTTTATTTATCAGACCTACTTCATCAATATTCTCCCTCTAGAAGTCTGATTCGAAACTTCTGCTTCAGGTACCCAGAACCTGGCTACTAGCAAGGGGAAACCGAGCATTTGAAGTGGCTGGCCCGTGGCCCCACACTATGGAACAATCTCCCTCTGTATATTAGATCGGCTTCCTCTTTGTCTGAGTTCAAACTCCATCTCAAAACGTATTTATTTACCACTGCTTTTAATTTATAATGACTGTCTCTGTCTTACAGATGGGAATTATTATGTTTATGCTAATATTATTGTTTTAGTTTTTTATTTACTGATTCTCTTTTCTATTTGTGATACTTACACTTGTACATCACTTTGGTCGGCCTGCGGCCGTTTTCAAATGTGCTTTATAAATAAACTAAACTGAACTGTTGAATATCAACAGAAACAACGGCAGGAATGACATGACATACAATCACCCAACAGTTATGTGAAAGACTAAGAGAATGCAAAGATGCATAAAAGTTGTGAAGAAAATCAGGCTTATTCCATCACCTATTCATTTTAAACTGACCCTTAAACGGTTTTGTGTTGTTTAAAGATTATTCAAAATCTTTTTTTTTGTCATTTTGACCTTGTCTTGTTTCAGATTTCAGTAAATAAATGCAATATTTTGGGAGAATAAAAAAATAGTGTAATTAAAATGTTTAATTTTGGAGAAATGTCGTCACTAGTTTACAGAGTGAAACAAAAACGACTTTTTTTTACTAGTTACCGAGATCCTTTTGACAGCTTCCATGTGTGAGATCCATCCCTAATTTCTCCAAATAACTGAACATTAAACAAAGTATTTTCTAAAAAAAATTAAATAACATTTAAAAGTTATTCGTAAGGCAGTTTCTCAAGTACAATTTTTGTTTAAAACAGAGTTTATGTTTATTAAGGAATATATAGAATATATGGTATTATTGCAAATTAACTGTAGCAAGATTAAACTACAGAAAAATTTCTGTTTGTAATCAGATCATATTCATATAGTGCTATTAAGCAAACGCATGTAGGCTATCATATTTTTTATAGATTAGCGATACTAACTGTAAGATGTAGGTTTCTTCATAAAGATGTGACTGAAATTATTATTAATTTAAACCCAACAGATGTTGTCGATTTCCAGCTTGTGTGAGCTATAAACATGACCAAAATATACTTAATAAAGGAACATAATTCTTCTATCTTTATATATTTTAAAGATTGCCGTGGAGATTAGTCACATAGGTTACTCTTCAGTTAAAGGTGTTTACTTGTTACAACACCTCAAGTTCAACGCTTTCAGGTGAAGCGATTCCCGGGGTCTGCACTCCCACTGACATGTTCTGTTCTCGGCAGAGAGGGGGAAAGCCATTGTAGTATGGAGATCTCTCCATGGACTCTTCATCCTCCACATAAATGCAAAATATAATCATAAGACATTTTTCAATGCGACTGATTTTTGTGGGAGGCATAACGTTAGCTGCAGCAAAATGTTTTGCTCGATGCAAACGAAGGTCGTATCGCTGCGCAATCTGCAAATGGAATTTCTTCTGCTGTAGCGTGGGTTCTTACATTGTTACGTAACAAACACTAAAATCCTATTCTCACTTTTAATTGAACAGTTGTTTGCTTAAGTATTTTACTACTAACACTTAACAATATTGCCTGTACGTTACCTGTTTATTCTCATGACAGTTTAAAAAAAAAAAAAAAAAAAGATTTCTAAAACTAAAATGGTTTTTACTTTGACAGACACGCATGATTACAAACGTAAAACTGATTACGTTTTAGCTCTACAAATGCGTACTAAATTGTGTTTTATTAAAGATTTATTTTTGCTTTCTTGTTGCTTTTACAGTATCTTCACCAGCAGGTGTCGCCATCATACGGCGTTTTGAGAGATTCGAAATACGGAATGATTTTGCGATGAATTGGTTCAAATTGTGTTTTTTATATCAATAAGATTATATCAATCACCGATAATACAATTATATAACATTATAAACAATTAATTGGTTCATTTCTCTCTTCGTCACTAGAAGGACCGGGTGAAAGTTCAAAATCTGCCTGGACAAAGGCAAAATAAAAGCCAGTAGAGTGGACGTGTTATACGCACGTTAAATTCCTAGTTTATTTGTTACATTTTTTGTTTATCATTACATAAGCAAATGTATATATAGAATACAAATAAACGTGTTATACAAATGTTCCAAATATACAGATATATTGTCACACGTCAGACAACACTTTTATTTTGATGGCTTACCGGTATACACAGAAACCATGTGATTTTATACTTGCGGTCTGCAATGAAAATTACTCTTGTAACCTTGTTGTGTGTATATTTCTAAGGGGTCGACAATATGTCAAAACTTTCCGAATTAAATCTTACGGATAAATGCAGACCAGAAAGCCTGTGGTCCGCTGCTGATGTCTGGATAAAGAAACCACATGTTGTTAATAAAAGACTGTGTGGCGCGACAGAGTCAGAGTACAGAGACGTGGACACCTCAGGACTAAAGCAGTTTTTATGTTCTGTTTTGAGGACCAGTACTGACATTCATGATATTTTTCACTTCCTTTGCGCTTATATTGTGGATGAGGGACATGAAACTGCAGGACGCTGGAGTGTCTGCCTCAGGACCATTATTCCCAAAGTAAACAAAACAGATGGGTGTCTGTACAAAGAAATTGTTATTAAAGGTAAAACAACAGAAACATAAAAACGATTGGATGGGTGGTTTGTTTTTGAGTTTTTGCCTAATTGGATTTGTTTTTTGTCAAGATATTGTTGGGCACACAGTGACATTTGTTCCTTTTGAAGAACATGGTGTGGGGCAGGTTTCTCTCAGGAGCAGCAACATTTACCAGATCCAGCTGCAATTGAAGACTGAAGCTTGGTGAGTATGCCTTTATATCAGCTTTTTCTTTTGATATGATATACAAGTTTTCAGTTTCTGAATTAAATGTGACTAATAGTAGGGCTTAAAGGGATAGTTCACTCCAAAATGAAAATTCTGTAAAAGAAGATATTTTGAAGGACAAACAACATTGAGGCCCACTGACTTCCATCACATTAATACAAAACCACTGAGAGATTTGTCAAATTATCTTCTTTTGTGACAGAAAAGTCATATATGGGTTTTCAATGACATAAGGGTAAATAAATGATGACATAAATTTCATTTTTGAGTGAACTATCCCTTTAAAACGTCAAGAATTGTCCTTATGGAGTTTACAGTCCACTACCTGTAATAAACTGCAGGGGGCAGTCTTGACAGACGTACTGATTTAACCAATAATGTTGTTTCTGGTTGTATAGATGAAATACTCTTATTTTTTCAGGATATTGTCTCTTCATGCTTTAAAGCCTGAGGTTTGGTACAGCGATGGTGTGGCTTACCCTAAACTTTCCTGGCTTTGTACGGAACTCCTGCCTAAACTGTCACGCTGGGCTTTGGAGAGCAAGACCAGTGAATTTAAAAGCACCCTGTCCCTTATAGCCATAGAGAAATATAGCGTGCTCTACCAGCAACTGAAAGAAAAGTACAAAGAATTAGTGAAGGTAAGGAACCCAGGAATATTTTTATATTTTAACAACAAATCAGACTTGTATTTTCACATGCAACAGGAATAAACTGTCTGTGGGCAGCTACTTCTGCTATATGTGAGTGTCATCACCTGCCAGAAGCTAAACCTAGTGGGGGTGGATGTGATGTTAATGGCACCCTACAGTTTAGGCGAAAATATTCAAGTCAGCAAAACCACAAAAAATGCAATAAATTCCACTATTTTTTAGGATTTAAAACACATTTTCTTGACTTGATTGCAATTAAATCTGATGCTTTTGTCTCCGAAATTACTTTCTATTACATGATTTTATTTATATCAAGATGTGTCTATAAACAAGCCATTTATAGTGTAAACACTGTTTGTTTGAGCATCCCAGCCAGCCACATTGACTCAACCATTGACATGAGTTTGGGACGGTATGATCTGTTTACAGTATGAAGGAATGTTTGGGCCACACATAATTATTTAGTCATTTTGTTTTATAATTTTAATAACAAGGAAATTACATCACTGTCAACTAAGTTGAAAAGTATTAGCACGCAATTGTGTACTTTTGCAAAGTAAAAAACACTACAGGAAACTATCATCTAGACAAAATCACACTCATTAGTTTCTATTGTATGCATATGTAAGGCATAAAGTGGATTGTTATGGTCTATCATTGTGATATGCGTTGAGTGCTTTCCTGCAAATAACAGAAAGCTACTAATTGTTCAAGGTCTGGCCCGAAGTTACTGATCCTGAGAAATTTGTGTATGAAGATGTTGCCATCGCTACGTATCTGTTGGTAGGTTTAATATACTTTCTGCATACATATTATATAAATGTTTTGCTTGTTATATAAAACACTTGTGTATTACATCATCAACTCAATATTTAGCATGTACATTTGTATTTAGCATTAAACACTTTTGTGAGGTTTGGAATAAATATTCATATGCCATTCCTGACCCTGTCATAACTGGCATGTCAGTCTTTATATAGAAAACTTTGGAAATGAGGATTGTGTTAAATAAATAGGCTTCATGGACATGAAGTGTTTTTGACTCTCTGCATATCAGATGAAAACACTCACTCTCTGTCACCCATGCAGGTCTTGTGGGGTGAAGAGCGCACTGAAAAGGGAACAACAACAAAACAGTCCTTTGTGGATCTCGGCTGTGGAAACGGCCTGCTGGTTCACATATTAAACAACGAAGGGGTAGGTTAACCAGTACATCTGCTAGACCGCTACAGTGTTTAATTTCGAGCATCCCCTCAGCGTTGAGCTCGTTTCATTTGTTAATATTCATCCAGTGTTAAAATCAATGATACAGCAGAGACCATGTGAATAAAAAAACACAATGAAAAGCCATCTCTCATCTGTAGCGTTTAATTATACAGGAGATTAGAAATTTGACTCCTTCCTTCTTGGGGCTAAAATTGAATTATGTACACGTTCTGCCTGTGATGTACCTAGTGTTCTTTTTTGATTAAACTGGCCATGACTTAAGTCAGTCATGTGGTTTTCAGCATCCTGGAAAGGGCATTGACATCCGGAGGAGGAAGATCTGGGACATGTATGGGCCTGATACGCATCTAGAGGTAAGATATAATTGAGAAACAATGTCATGCTCCCCAACAAAAATGAGTGAAATGATTGTTAAGGCAAGCAATACAAGTACTAACTCGGTTGTTGCTTGGTGAAAAATCCCTTATAGTAGAGATCTGAGGAACTAAAATATTGTAGACTTAAGGGAAATCACCCAGAACTCACTTGCAACCACCCAGAACACCATGGCAACAGCCTCCAAAGCAGTACATTTACATTTATGCATTCGTCAGATGCTTTTATCCAAAGCAACTTACATCACATTTAAGGTCTACTTTTTTTCTTCATTTGTGTTCACTGGTAGCATTAAATTCTCTTTCCAAAATGTAAAATTCTTCTTTTCTAATTTGTGTCACCGACAGTGATTAAAAATCATTATCTGACTCATCTTAAAAACCTCCTGTTTTCCACTCCATGCCTCTCCAATCAGTCTTCCCTTTTTTAATTTGACTCCCTTTGAACAAGGCTTGGAACATTCCCTGAGCTCCATTATTTATAGTGTCCTGCCGTGAAAGAGATGCTTTAGTGGCAGGTCTAGTGGGAATCTATGTGAATTTAGGGGGCGCGTTCGTGCACTTGTGAAATCCCTGCAGTATTTCAACATCGGTGAAACACATGGTGTTCCCTTCAGAACAGATGCAGCACAATCTGGGATGTCATGAGTGGGCTGCCTGACGATGAAAATAGGGGGTCAGGGCTCGTGTGGTGGTTTGGATGGTTCTTGTCATTCTGCATGTAGGGTTGTTTATGACATGAGGGAGTCATAATTTGTATTTTATTAACCCTATATCCGCAAAGAATCCTGCCGTGTTAAATGGACCAGACATCCATCAGAAGAACAAGGACGTTAAATGAAACTTCAGCATTACTGTTAGCAAAATTCACTCCTGAACTTAGAAATGGAACCCTTGGTTGATTTTTGTAAATGGGCCGAGTGCCTCCCAATGTCATTACGCATTCAACCAATGATAATGAAATGCAGCGGGTGCTCTCATCTATTTCAGGAAAATGCCATCACACCCAGCAACGGCTTCCTCTTTTCCACCACAGACTGGCTGATTGGAAACCACTCAGATGAGCTTACACCATGGATCCCTGTTATAGCAGCCAGGCAAGTCATCAACACGGGGAAAGTAGCACTTGTGTTGAGGAGACACCTGCTCTTCAGAAAATTCATTTCAAGTGATTAGAAACTTGATTCTGTTTTCCAGGATTTGTGTCGGGAATGAGGTCATTAAATAAGTGGTGATTATGGATCAAATGTAAAGATTATTACAGAACAGGTTGTTAGATTTATTTTGTTTTGGAATGCTGCTGAATATTTAATTTGGTCTAATTTTGGTCTGTTTGATGTTTTACAAAGTTTTAGTTATACCACACTTATGATAAATGCACTGTATTATTTCTCCACTGGGAACATTAAATTATATCTAATAGATTATTAAAATAAAATTATGTAATTGGTTGCATTTCTGTTATTTAAATGTCTAGAAGAGTAAATTAATATTTAATCATATTTAAAGGGATAGTTCTTCAAAAATAAAAATAAACCGGTTTGAATTTTATTCTTCTCTGCAACACAAAAGAAGATATTTTGTGTTTTTAAGTCCATACGATGGAATTCAGTGGGGTGCATTGTTGTTTGGTTACCAACATCAAATAGCTTTTGTTCTGCAGACAAAAGAATGTCATACAGGTTTCAATGACATGAGAGTAAATACTTTTGGGGTGAACTATCCCTTTAATGGAAAAAAGGGATAAAGTATTAATAGTTAAAAGGAAAACAAAAAATAGCTGTTTGCTGAGTAATGCTCTGTTATATTTCCTGTAATGTTTTCAGTGTGACAGTAACCATACAGAGACAAATGATGTCTCTGCATTGTTTTTTACCACCTGGATAAAATTGCCGTTTTGAATGATCTGTGTTGTTAGTGATAACATAAATATCATGTTATAGGTGACACAAACCAAACCATTCAACAAGTTCATATTTTTTGCAAGAAGAGTTACAGTTGTATGGAACAGGCATCATCCAAAAACATACATTACTAGACTGTATTCACTGGTCCGCTACCCAGGGAATTATTTGTTTATGGATATTGTTCTTTGTAGGTGAACAATGTTTGTTGTAGATTGTATTACAGATGTAGATTTTCCAGATGTTATTGTAAATATTTTTACTTTGTATAGAAAAGTTTGGAAATTGAATTTTCATTTTTTATATATATAAAAAAAAAATATATATATATATATATATTTTTTTTTTAAATAAGCTCTGCTCTAAAATATGTAATTGATCCAATTGGTTGTATCTGAATGATTCTTAGCAAGTCAGAATTTAAATGAATTGTACAAAATATCACCATCAGTGGAAAGGTCATGCAAATGTCATGGAAATGCAATGCATTGATCAAAAAATTTCTGAATTTTAATATGGCATCTATCCTGTGTGTCCATCTCTTCTAGATCATCTTACTCATGCCGTTACTTTGTACTTCCCTGCTGCTTTTTTGACTTCTACGGAAAGTATCAGCGCAGACAGTGCAAGAAGTCTCAGTATAAGGAGTACATTGACTTTATTACTGATGTCAGCACAGCATGTGGCTTTAACACAGAAGAGGATTGTCTGAGGATCCCTTCCACCAAACGGGTAGGTTGGATCAATGTTTTAATGTCAGCATTAAACTGGACGGTTTTAAGGCAGATTAATTTAATTTCATTACTGTAGAATCTTATGCTAGCAAAAGCCCATAAAGAAACATCTTTGCCTCTGCACTACTGGTTAAAGTTATGAACTTATGTCTACAAAACCTAAAATAATAGTTCACCCAAATATTAATGCCATCCCATCTGTATATGACTTCCTTTATTCAATTAAACACAATTAATTGGTGTCCTGTAAATGCATTTCCAGAATTTTCCTTTCTGTAGTATTATTTCGAAGCGAGGGTGTGAATGACTCCATTTCACATAAATTCTCACCAGCCTAAAAAAGCTTCAAATGTGCTGTCTGGACAATAAAAACTCTGAGGTTGTGAATTAATGTGAAAGCACAGTCAAAACAATCTGTGGTCTTTATAAGCCTCATTCTGTAATGTCACTTTTGCAGGTCTGTCTTATTGGCAAAGGTAGGAGGTATGCAGAGCATGAGGAGTCCCTGATAGAAGAACAGAGAAATGATTATATCAGAGGTCGTCAGGCCTTATTCACAAGATCGGGGGGTGGCACGTGTGCCAATCAAGGTGGCCAAAATGGACCTGACCACTTTGAGAATGGGCAGGATATCTCATCTCCAGGAAGTGACTGGGGAAATGGCTTCCAACCAAGAGAGAAGACGGAGACCATCAGGAACTGCGCGGCGCTTCCGAGGGATTTTGTGGACGCCGTTGTTCTGAAAGTGGCGAAGTCTTTGCTGAGTCTGACCGAGAAGAACACCGAGAGCAGCGAATGCTGTGATGTGTGGAACACCGGAGGTAAGAATAGTTTTGCATCTGTTTCCACCAGGAGGGGTCATGTGACATGGAAATGTAGAAAAAAGCAAATGCTCATATACTTAAATCAATGGGTTTCCATTAATGTTTTCATAATTCATTAAAGAATTAAAGATGTTTTTTATTAATTGGTATTCAGACATACATTTACTTTACATTTTAACAATAAACATTAATAAAAGACCAAATTAGGAGCTAAACAAAGGTTGATAAGATAGGCTTATACGAAATGGTTGTATGTAATTTCTCCCTGTAATTTCTCCCAGTTTCTTTATGTTCTCACTTAACACATTTTACATGACTCTAATAACATCTGCCTCATGCCGGAAAAGCAGAAGTGTGATGTTTTAATTATGCAAAATATACTACAGCTTTCTGCGTCTTGAATGAGTATATCATAATTAGAAATAATTAGAAATAAACTTTAAAATCTTTGTGTAAAATCTCTGTCTGACATGTGCCGATCTCACGTTGAACTATTTTAGTCTTCTGCTTGTGTGGTCCACACAGTGTTTTACCGCAGACTTGTACACATACGCAGATCATATCCTAATTCAATTATAGCCCTACAAAGAATTACATACAATAATATTTAATTCACTGTTGGGAGAAAAAGAGAGAGAATTGAGTAGACAAAGAGAGAGACGATTGCCCTGAGGGCAGGTTCTGGATGTAGTTGTCTGTTTGAATGATGTTCTCTCACTTTTATGTTTTATGCATGAGATATATTGGTGTGGAGGTATTTCGAGAAAGTATTTTAAATGACACGCTCTTAAAGGACTTGTAAAGGTGAACTTTGGTGCACGGTTAAAAAAATGTATATTAATATTTTATTGTATAATAATTGTATTAAATATACAATTTGTTGAATGGATCGTGTAACTTTTACGTTTAGTCAAATAACGGTTCATCTACTGGTAACCCAAAATAATACTGACTAGATGTAGTTTTAACTTGCTAGCTAATGTCATTTACTTTTAGCTTGTTATCAGAAATAATCTGCAGGAACTATAATTCTTGCGGATGTGTACCAGAAGTTAAATTAGGGCCACAAAAGCGTGCATGCGGAGTAACGTGATTCTATCATAGTAGATATTGATGATTTCATGTTTTGTTCCCTTTGGAAGACCTGTAAGTATTTGTTTTATTCCTTAACCAATGACAATGAAGTAGAAGGACTCAATCTTCTGTATAGACCTCTCAAGATCATTTGTGATGTGTTTCAACTCCTGCTCAAGAAGAGATGCACACATTGGGTGAAGGTTAGGAGAATGATATGCCTCATAGATGAGCTTCAGCTGACCCGAACTGACATTCACCGATTCAGACAGTGAACCGATGGGTCAAGCCATCGGAGATTGAGTTCACCAAACGCTGGCGGAGGAAAAGGTTTCAGCCACACATCAGGTCTCGCAGCCCATGGGTCTGCTCCTGGTTGCTATGGCAACAGGTTTACGGTCTGAAGGTTCCAGCCAGCCTCGTGAAAATGTGTTCAGTGAGTACTAGGAGGGATTTTGGATGCTATTTATAAGTGTGCATGAAAAGGATGCTCATTTGATCCTATATAGAAATGCATTGTATGGGCCTTTTGCGGGAAGATTAACTTATTTGAAGTGTAAATTTGACATATGTATAGTTTCCAGCAGGGGCTACTTGGGTGGTGAAAGATGAAAAAAATAAAGGTGTTCCATTACGGAGATCATAGATTCAGTCCTTCAGTGCGAGGTTCAGGTTGGGTTTCTCAGGAAATAATGTGGTTTTTGAGTGTAGATTGCTTTGGGAATTTACTTTTGAGAAAGATCTATTTGCTAGTGTGTTGTTGACTTCTAGAAATGGCTAATATTCCCAGTGCCTTGTTATTACACCATAGATGACCAGAGAGTTTTATAATTGTATTTTGTGTGCATTTTAAAATAAAGTTTATAGGAAGTAAAGTGTAGACAGGAGAGTAGAGGGTGAGAGAGGGATTGGGAAGTTACCTGTGTCGGACTCTTGAACAATACTCAAAAACTCATTCTTGTTTTGTGGAAAGCACAGGCCTGCTTTGTGAGTCCAGGATTTTAAGCCAATAATTATTTTCTCAGACTTCTCGCTTTGTGGCATTATGGGTTCTTTGGCAAACCGTTTGCATTACCTCAGATGCTTGAAATGGCTGCTCTTAGCTGAGTCACAAAGCTCAAAAATCGACTTCCAATCTTACAAAGGCCAGTGGGAAAGTTTAAAAACGATTCAGTGATCAATTTTGTAAGAACGTCAGAAGGTATTTAATAAAGTCACGTATTGATTGACTGAAGTCAAGCACTAATGTTCGACAGTGTTTGTGAACTGAGTGTGTTGAATGATCCAATGATGGAAATAACAGGAGTCTATGATTTCCACTATGAAAAAAGCGAGAAATTAGAAAACTTTTCTCCTCATTTTCTCCTGTCCTCTTACTGTTACTAACCATTACATTTTCCATTTCTTGCATAAAGATGATATGATAAGAGATGCATAAATTGAAATAATTGCTGCATTTTCTATCCATTAGATATTAAAGGCAGACATTTAGTATTATTTTTTTTCCATCACATTTGTCAGACTTACTGTCAAATACATTTACAACAATGTAATGACCCAAATAAAAATATAAGTGCTTTTGTTATGCATAGAGTGTTTCTTTCGGGGCAGTTGTGGCCTAATGGTTAGAGAGTCGGACTCGTAACCAGAAGGTTGCCGGTTCGATTCTCAGTACCGGCAGGTAACAACTGACGTGTCCTTGAGCAAGGCACCTTACCCCCGTTTGCTCCCCGGGCGCTGCAGTGTTAGCTGCCCACTGCTCCTGGTGTATGTGTGTTCACGACTTGAAGTGTGTGTGTTCACTATTCACTGGTTGGGTTAAATGCAGAGGTCACATTTCGGGTATGGGTCACCATATCTGACAATTAGGTCACTTTCACTTTTTAAGTAGATTTAGTTTTACAATATATAGTTTCTGTCCAAGCTGCAAGAGACAAAAAAATGTATTCAACAAAACTGATACACTTAAAAATGATAGAAAATACACAAATATTTAATGAAAGACAATTAACACTCACAATTCATTAATTTAATCTAAAATATTTTTTATCTTTCTTAAATGTTTTTATATATTCTTGATATCTGGAACATTCTTCCAGTATTTTCCACAGTATTGTAATTGTGTTATAATAAAATACTGCAGTGTATTGGTAACTTTGGTACAAAAATAAAACCTTAACAACTTCAATGTAATGTCTTTTGCTGTCAAATCATTGTACTGTCTCACTTTTTGTGTTTTATTCTTTAGGTAGTTTGTTAATAAATGAAGTAGCTGATCTTCTGGACCAGTCCACACTGCAGACACTAAAGAAAGAGTGTGGCGGTCTCCAGACCCTGCTGAAAAACAACCACCAGGTGTTCAGAGGTATTCAGATCTCTTCCAGCACTTTGTTCTCCAGTGATGATTGATGCTTGACACATGTTGTTCCTCTGCCGTTCTTCAGTTTTCTTCACCATAAACCCTACATATATGCATTGTGTGATTCCAAATTCCAAAATTGTTTGTTGTGATTCCACAATTTTATAAAATTTAAGTTTCTGTTGATAGTAAACAATTTTAAATAAAAAATTCAGTTTTTCGGAAACTATTTTAGAAAACCATGTGCTTTGGATGAAATTGGAATTTAGACTTTAGCTTTGAAGACAATGAAAACTTCCCCATGAAACATTCACCTTTTCTTCTCATTTCAAGTGTGACAGGCACATTTTAAATATTTCTCCCTGCATCTGTTTTTTTTTTCATAGTGGAGGGTGGAAAGGTGCTCATTCGTGACTGGAGGACGCATACAACAGCACAGGGTGCTAAAGCGAACTCAAAGCGCAAACCTCCTCCCTCAGGTGCTCTGAAGACTCGACTCTGCTGGTTCCACACCCACCATCCACACGGTTGCCCTTTAGCCAGTGAGGTTTGTGTTTTCGCTCACGGAGAGACTGAATTAAGACCTTCCACGAAACCTCCAAAGATTCGGACCTAAACCTTATTTTAAGGTGGATGTGCTAATAACATTTGACTATTTGGAACAAGCATTCCACAATATTTTAGTTACATATTTGCTATCTGTAATTGTGGCGGCCATTTTTCTTAAACCTCAGGTGCTTATTTTTTATTTAGGAAGTTTAATTTCCATCACATTTGTGATTGACTTGTTGTCAAATAAATCTAAAACTACGTAATGAGATGCATCGGCTTTTGGCAGGAGACCCCCCCCACTGGCTCATGAAAAGGCTTCTGTTGAGAGAGGGCATGTGTAGTGTAAATGTTAGGGGCATGAATAATTTGGAGGGCCATGTGGGGGGTTGGACCGTGTGTGGGTCACTGCCCCTCTGCTAAAATGTCATCGGACAGGATGTTCCTCTCTCCTTTAAGACCATGGGGGTCAATCAAGGTCATGTGCTATTCAAACAGGGACCCATGAGATTTGACACATTCATAAGTCAGACAAATCACAGAAATGTATTGGATGTAATGTATTAAAATAATTAAGTAATTTTCAGATTTCTCAGTGTGACTCGTGAGCTGTTACTTAATAACACTGACATGTATTGATCTTTTAAAGAGGCTTGCCACAATAGTAGAATATCTTCATTAGCATCAATGTTTAAAAATAAAAAGGCCCTTACATTTTCTTTTTGCGTTTTAATGGTAAGGGTCCTTTAGTTTTAAGTTTAATAAATAACGAATTGCTTTGTCTATAATTAAGAATCTCAGCGACATAAAAATGTCAACAGCAGAACAAGATGAATGTATTGAAGCAGTTGCTTTTCCTCATGATGAACACAAGTTACACAACTGTCCATATAAATATTCCCTTAGTTTCACTGGAAGGTACTATACTCATGCACCGTTCTCAGGATGTCCTATTTATGTCAAGCCATGAAAAATGTCCTGTTTTACTTGTGCATGTGTTTCATATTCATTTATATCGTATGCTCATGCAGTTGCTCGTCGTTCGAAAATACACGGATCCATTTTAATATAAAGAACCGCCAGTACTTGGATTAAATAAAAATGTAGTCTAATTATTCAAACTGCATTTTTCTGAGGTTGTTATATTTAAAAGGTTATATTTACAAAGCAAGCAGCTCGGCTCTGGTTTGGAAAGTGTCCAGCGGCAGCCTGTGAAAGCTAATGGAGATGCATGGCTTTATTGATTGCTAGAAGGTTTGAAACGGACTACCATGTGTTTTATTTTATATGTTGAGCCAATGCATTAGATGTTGGGTATAACCGGGGCGTAAGTACGTGCGACCCATCGCTGTGTTATGTCGAGTTTAATGAGGCGATTTATGTAAGGTCACTTCCAAGTCTGTAGGGATCTGTCTGTCTTTTGCTTTCTGATGAGAGATCAGTTTGTTAATAGGTCTAGACTTCCATATAAAAAACAGATGACTAATCGAGAGGTGTACGTGGCAAAGGAGGGGGAAGAGTTGGTCATGATTTGTGTGCATTTTTACATAAAGTCAGAACTTCTGTTCTGTCCTTACCAAAGTAAATTCCTTCTGACATTTGGCTTGCATTGCATCACAAACCTGTCACGTTATCCAAGATGTGTTAAAGCCGAAGAGATTGTGAGATGCAGTACAAAATAATGCAAGTTCTCGAAAAGGTTTATAAAATCTTTCAACTAGGAAAGAAAACCTAAGCTTGCCAAAAAACAAAACGCGCTACTGACAAAAAACAGCCGGACACTGTTGTTAAATTGAACTCTGTGCTTGATGTGTTTATCTGCTATATAAAAAATTGTAGACACACTTGACGCAGAATAGCAGGTCTGACAAATGGGTAGTCAGAGTTAAATCTGGGTCAACAGAGGAAAGAATTAACCTGCTCTCTATTGCACGCTGTTCTGCATTCTAGGTAAATGTGGTTCTCCAAATGTGTATCTTACTCTATTGGGTTTATTGCCTTTGTTTAACTAAGTCACAGAGATGACTAGATTATACCGACTGAAGAAGACTGCAGCGTCATTTAAAACACTGGAAAAGAAAGCACATTATGTAAGAACTGCATTTGGCTTTACAGCTGCAAAGAGGAGAGTTTGAGGTCATAACTGGTTGTAATGTGGGGTGTGTTTGTTATGTTTATAAGGGGAAATAAGAAAGCACTGGGATCAGTCGGAGGTTGCGGACAAATCCTATCTGGGTTTGGTTTGAGTTCTGCATTGTGAATGTAAATTCATGTTACAATCTATTTCATGTTTTCATAGCTTTTACCAAACAGATGAGACCATCATAACCGTCATACTTTGTACAGTATGCTTATTTTAATATACAATTATGATATTATTGAAATTATGTTGCCGCTGCTTCTTCAAATATTCATCTGCTGGTGTCGCTGTTGGAAAGTTTGATGTCAGAAAAACAAATGCTTGACTTGATGTATTTTGTAATATTTGTTTTTCCTTAAATTTTATACTGCCAGTTATTTTCTCATATAAATTGATCTGCCTTTCAGAGCAAATGCCTTTGGCTTTCAGAGATGGCAAGCATCTTACTTACTGTGTGCTCCAGAACACGACGAGGAATGTTTTTGTAAGGCCAGGAATGTTTCTGTAAAGCCACAGTCAGATTCAGCAGATTCATAGTGAAGCTGAACTTTTTCTCTTGATTCTTTCCTCCTACATTGCATTGTCTGTTCCTTCTCTGTTCTTGTTTGTTTGGAGGGAGTGTCGTGTTATCCAAACCGTATGGGAATGACACTAATTTCCATCGGCACTCACTGTTACATTCTTCAAAATTACAGCACATTCTTTGTCTTTTCAGTATTGTACCATGAGTCATCTAATACTCGATTGCAAATATTTGCTATTCCTATAACGAAAAATGACTTATTTGGAGTTGGATGGCTTTCATTGCATTAGAGAGAAAAACATCAATGTTACATTTTTTTAATGAATTGAATCACTTTGATTTAAGAAATTAAACAGGTAGTTTACCAAAAAACTAAAATTCTGTCATCATTTACTCACCTTTTTGATCTTTAAACCTGTATGAGTTTTTTCTTCTGCAAGAGATTTTGAAGAATGTTGGTAAACTAAAATCTTCATTTTTGATGGTCTTCATTTACTTCTATTGTATGAACACAAAACACAATGCAACTCAATGGAGACCAATGATTTTCTGTTACCAACATTCTTTGAAATGTCTTCTGCAGAAGAAAGAAACTCATACAGGAGAGTGAGTAAATAATGACAGAATTTTCATTTTTGTGTGATCACTGGTCTGTCCACAAGTGTTATTCATCAAAAAAATTATCTTAACCATTATATGTATGGTATTATAATTTAAATGAAAAAATGTAGTTTTCTGGAAAAATCTTGTCTCTTTAAAAAAAGTTTGGTTTGGTGTTTTATTATGTAATTCAGTGACATTCATGCCCCCAATACTTTTTCGGGCCATTTTACTATTTGGGCAAATAAGAAGCCAAAGGAAGAACATGAGAAGCCTGAACGCTTATAAAACACCTTCCATTTTCTCAGATTTCACAGTGTTACATGGACAACAATGACAAATGCCTCAGGGGGCCACACACAATACCTCTCTCTCTCTCTCTCTCTCTCTCTCTCTCTCTCTCTCAGTTATTACTCCACGCTATATGTGCTGTCATAAAGTTCAGTCAAAGACCCTCCACCTGTGTGTGTGTGTGTGTGTGTGTGTGTGTGTGTGTGTGTGTGTGTTTGATTCTGAGTCAGGCTGACAGGTATCTTTCTCACCTGGGTCGAACATGAACTGTGCTTTAAGTCTCAGGTTCAATTCAGTCTACCGCATTTGGCTTTATCTTTATTTTCGGCTCTTGACAAACTGACACGTTGAATGAAGTCAAAGCAGTGTTGTTTAGCCCGAGTCCTTATGGCTGAATATATCGGGCACATAAGCAGCTTCACTTTAAGGTTGTTCTTTCACACTTCACACTTCTAACTGTACTCTTTATAGTCCAGCATGTTAACTTTTGTTATACAAAAAGATAGACTGTGGCTGTGAGCAATGTGACCTTATTCTGCCTGCTGTAATGTTAAGGGGTGGTTTTCTTCAAGGTTTTGCAACGTGATGCTTGGATGTGACTATAGTCTGTCTACATGGTTGTTTTTTGTAGTTTTCAACCTTCAGCTGTGCCACCTCCACACACAGCTCAGGGACCCTTTAATGCACCTTTACCGATACTTCTCTACTCTTTCAATTTCATTTCAAGTGTGCTTTATTGGCATGACAAAATTGTACATTGTATTGCCAAAGCATCTGCATACAAGGAGTGCAAATATCCAGTATCAAATGAAAAGTGTGATGTGTGTAGTGCAAGCTTAAAGTAAATTAGTAATATAGTTATATAATATCTCTCTCTCTCTCTCTCTCTCTCTCTCTCTCTCTCTCTCTCTCTCTCTCTCTCTCTCTCTCTCTCTCTCTCTCTCTCTCTCTCTCTCTCTCTCTCTCTCTCTCTCTCTCTCTCTCATATAAATGCATTGTCTTTGACATCCATAAACCACCTGCAAGTGTTGTGAGGATGTAGAATTGACTGCTGGAGAATGAGAAAAAAATTGAGAATAAATGAGGGAGAAACTAAATCAGCGTGTTGGTGGAAAGTTATAAAGTGTTATGTGTGTGTGCGATGAAGTTAGAAAGAGAAATGTTATTTTTATACACCTTACTGTATTAATATAGAAAAATATAACTTGCAGACTTATTTGCAAAGCGCATTTTTCCGTTTGAGGATGCATCAGGAAAGAAACTATTTTTGTTATTAAGGACACAAAAGATGACCAAAGGGGATTTATATTCTCCACAGTGTAAATAAACTCTTGTTTTTTTTAAATGCAGGTTGCTTTAAAAAAGCACCAAGTGCAGCATAATGCAATTTTCTGAGGTTAGCAAGTTAAAATGATGAATCGCAACATTATGGGGGATGTGTTGAGTCTCGAGTTCTGCTGAAACGAGACATTGCAGACGTTCACATTAATCTTGTGGTGAATATGTATGACATCGGACAACCATGAGGATCAGTGGAAATATTTAGATCCCATCTCAGCGGCTTTGTGCTGAGCATTTTTCATGGTGTTTTGGTTTGGACTGTTTGAAGCCTAAAACTCAAAATGACTTAGGAATATGGCTGTTCTGAGGTCTATAAAACACGTGGATTGGGTTATATGTTAACCCTCCCCTTGGAGTGCTTGATGGATGCTCACATATTCCCTTGGCAATATTTTTGAGCGAAGTAGAGGTAATAGAAGCTATTACTATAAGGATGGTTCATTTCTTGCTACACGTGGTGCAAGTTGAAAAGTTGAAAAAAAAATCGCTTAACTGTAAACATGAAGCATATTTTAGTACATGTAAACACTCACGGCAGATGTAGTCGTGGTCTGTTTACACACGCGTTAGAATGCAGACAGCTTGTAAGACATGAAATGCAAATCTATAACCTTAGGGAATGGGAGAAGGTTGACTTATGATTAATATAAGAGCTGTTCCTTCAACTCATTAGCCAGAGTGCTGTTTAATCTTGAAGGACGTTTTTCAGAAAACCACCACTTCAAAACAAACTACATTGGTAGTCTTTCCCTCCAACCTTGGTCCACATGCGATTTGAATCTCTTATTTTTAAGACAGATATGCTTAAGGCTCTAATTTTGCATGCCTTGTTTTGCATACTGTAGTTATGATATAATTATGCTTAAAAACATTTGCTTCGAAAGTCCCGAATGCTTCAAACCTGAAGCCAAGTTACATCACAGCTGAAATTTACTGCTACACTAACAATACATACTCTATATACATATTCTGTATGTATTCTATATATAGAATCTATAGATTTCAGACTGTTTATAACACACAGTATTGATCGTTTACATTGTTCCATCTAACATTTCTTCATTATTTAAATGAAAGGTAAATCACTGCACACATTGTGGTGATGATGGGGTGCTGTGTTTTTCAGAAGCTCATTTTTTTGCCCCACATGGTCTCTGAGTGGGCGACACTAACTCAAAATAGCTTCCGCCAGGACCAGATGAATCGACTCCACACATTGTGCTTAATTAAAGATTAATAAGGGTTGGCTTTGTGTGCGATGGTCTCTTGAAGCTTCACTTGCGCCGCTGATTAGACTTATGTAATACTGCTTAATACTGCATGTCCTTGTGAAATAGTGATGATCATCATAAGCTACAGTAGACTTATACCTGTCCTGCACAGCACGATTAGTTATTCATTTATAATTTTACATATTGCATTTACATATCGTCAAATAAGTCACAGAAATGTGTGCAATGGGACTCTGGGTAGGACAAATTAAGTAGTAAATTAGAAGTAGAGAAAAAGTCGATCAAATCCTTTAAATGCTAAGGTATAGGTTATATGATCTTATAGTCCTAAAAATAAATATTTTATTGGTTTCCAGATATATTCTTCATTCTCTGTTATAATAACACTGATAATGTAGACACTGTAGCAATGTAAACTTCGTTGACTATATGATTGTCTTTCACTCCATACAATAACAATGCTCTAAATATGTGATCACAAAACCAGTCTTAAGTGGCACAGGAACATTTGTAGCAATAGCCAAAAATACATTGTATGGGTCAAAATTATTGATTTTTCTTTTATGCCAAAAATCATTAGGACATTAAGTAAAAATCATAATCCATGAAGATATTTTGTAAATTTCCTACCGTAAATACATAAAAACTTTTTTAGTGGATGGCTTTCTACAGCGCCTCTGATTTACAACTTTGATTTTCTCAATATTTCGATTTTTTTTGCACCCTCAGATTCCATATTTTTAAATAGTTGTATCTCGGCCAAATATTGCCCTATCTTAACAAACCATACATCAACAGAAAGCTTATTTATTCAGCTTATTTATTCGAAAAATTGACCCTTAAGACTGGTTATGTTTTTCAGGGTCACATATTTTACGTAAATATTGTATGTATAAATATTTTGTGTATGCAGTATGCTATCTATTTGTTCTCATGAGGACAAATCTATACACCACGGAGCTCTTTGATAAGATATAATGTATATTTTATGTATTATTTATCTTATGTAACTGCCGCAGGAACAGACTGTGATGGATACAGTAACTGCCACGCGTGTCAGATATCTGCACTTCTCCTGGGTCAACACTTTCCAGTACACTGAAGAGGTGCCTTTAAGGGTAATGTTACAAACAGCACTTACAGGTACAAGTGGTTGAGATGTGAAAAATGTTACAGTTGGCTTTTATCTATATATAAGTTTGTTTGTACTAGACCTACTAAAAACCACCATTAACTAAAATACAAAAAGAAGAAAGGTTATTTGAACTATTATTTTTATGTAAATGATGTACTCTTTTCTAAAAGGTAATTCATGGTTTGGTATGAATTGTTGCATGTTAATGTTACATGTTTAATTTATAACCGTATCTGACAAAAGAAGCATTTTTACAATAGCGTTTTTCTGTTCTTTTTATTTTATTATGTTTAATAGATGAGGCTTCATAAAGAGATATGGATTTTTTGGCAGCTTGTCTTAAATTAAAATAATTACTAAGTAGGCTAGTTTTGTGTTCAGAACTTGCAGTGTTTCTAAATTTCCAGGTTGAAACCTGAATATGAAATTTTGTGTTGCACTCATAAAACTGGAGACCAATTTGTCCAAAGTGAGTTTACAATTTCACTCTCATTCTCTCTCTCTCTCTCTCTCTCTCTCTCTCTCTCTCTCTCTCTCTCTCTCTCTCTCTCTCTCTCTCTCTCTCTCTCTCTCTCTCTCTCTCTCTCTCTCTCTCTCTCTCTCTCTCACTCTCTCTCTCTCACTGTACCTTCATCTATGTTTTATCAGGTTTCCCTTTGTAATGTACCTAATGATGAAAGACATAATTATGAGAAACAACATCAGCCATATGGTCACTCCATCTTTGATGGCATAAGCAATGATCAGTCCAGACAACACTGAAGTATGTTCAGAGATAATTATCACAGCACCTGCTTACAGTGAAATATTGCCCATAAATACAACAAATAAGAATGAGCAGGTAGACTTATGTTTTTAAAGAGTAAATAGCTTGTGATTTTTAGTGCCTATTTTGGTTTGTGGAGTGTCCGACAACATTCGTAATAATAAGCCGTTTTTATTTCCTTACTTCTTGACAGACTCTCAAATGATTCGTTCTGCGATTCATCGGTCTAATCCCCGCCTTTCCACTGATTGGTCAGATGGTCTAGTCTGCTGTGATTGGTTTAGCGCGTGTGTTCAAGTTTTCGCGAGCAGGTGGGGACTATTTCTAGTGACGCAGATACACGGAGGTTAAAGATTTGGACAGATCACGACTCGTTCACGTGATTCAGAGTCGACTCCCATTTTTACAAGCTAATAACTTTGTTATTCGTTCACCTTCGGATTTACAACTTTGGCAGACTGGTTATTTTCAAACGCGCCAACATTACACAATGCATGAAATGTAATGTTTATGATCTGGTGGAATGTACTCTTTAATATTAATATGTAATATTTGTAAGCTTTTAAAATTGTTTGACCTTTTGACACAAGTGTCTAAACCAAAATGAGACTAGAAAAAAAAGTATCAGATGCTGTTGTGTACTTTAGTAATATGTGTTATGACAAACAACATAACACTTACACTAAGACACTTAATAAGTCTTACAAAATGCTCCATATGATGTATTTGTATAGTGAAAATTGCAAATATGGAAGCTCACAGTCTTGGTAACACCACCCATAGATCTATCAGATTAGATCGGTTTATTTTCTGGTAAAATTTATCTTTCATTGTACATCAGCGCTACACTGTAAAAAATATATAAATTATATAATTATTCATTCAAAAGCTGCCTTGAACTTTAAAGTTACATCCAATTGGCTTTACTTAAGTCACTTAAATTCAAGATTCTGTTAAACTGATCTAAAAAATTGCATTTTGTATAACAAATAATAATAATATGAAGTTGATATAAGTAAAACTAGATTTTAATATCATTTGAATTTAAGTGGCTTGTAAAGACTGATTTAACTTCCTTTAAGCTGCCTCAGATTTTTTAAGTTGTTTTTTACAGTGCCAAGATGCTCTGTTTAACTTGAACAGTAGGGTTCTGGATTGATCTGTGCCCAAAACATACAAAGAGGGCTACTGCACTTTTATATGTAACTGAAATATGTGGTTTTGAGATGTTGCGTAATCGCCATAGTTAAGCATTTCGATAAATAGGTGCGATAAAAGCATCTGCTTAAATACGCTCTCTTTGTTGTCTTCGGTCGAACAGGGTCAATTCTGTATTTTTTTGTCCAGCGGTGAGCTGTAAAGGCTTTATCGATGCGAAATCCTGGTCCCGTTCTTTCTCCAGTTCTTTTGGTCTCTGGATGAAAGGAGCTCCCCCACGATTTAGGCAAAGGTTGACTCTGCCATGGCCAGTGGCACCCTGCAGTTGGCAGAACCATTCAGTCGTTAGGGGATGAGATTTGTATACAATAAGTTTTGCTTCTAAACACTCTTGAGGAATTACCAGACCAAAGTACATACAATCTGATAAAACTGAAAGATGTTGTAACTATTTTCCAACAATCCTTATCTCTAAATCACGGCAGACATTTTCCGTACACTTTTGAACTCTCTATTGCATAACTGTCTCATCCACAGTAGTTGTGTGGGACTGTTTGGATTGGAAAGTGCTGTTTACTTTAAGCCATGTGGGATGTGCGACTGGGTTTGTTTAAGAAAGGAAAGGCATCTCCACACACACACACACACACACACACACACACACACACACACACAAACAGTTTGTTAGAAACACAATATGACTTTATCTGTTTAGGAAAATCGCCAAGAAAGTATTTTGAGCACTCTCAGTTATGTTACTCTGACATTAAAGTACTTAAATAACTGTAATATGTCACATGGACTGTGTAAATATTGCATCACACTTGTCAGTGTAATATCTCGAAGTTCACTTTTCAATGCTGTGACGAGTTATTTTAATCCGCTGCCATTTCGACAACAGACAAAACCTCACAAAACCCTGCGTTTCCATGACAGTATGACTCACATTAACTGTTTGAGCGTACCTGAGCCAGCTGGGAATGCCTTACAAGACTCATTTCATGCTGTCTCTGTTGCCAAACAGCTCTCTGTTTAGCATCTTTACCGTTTTAATTCTCAATAACATCACCTGCATTGCGTGCCCCGCAGCACGAAAGAGCTATTGTGGGCTTTTAAAGTCTCTTAAAATATTTCATTTTAAAAACCTAAAGTTGGAATGTATTTTGTTATTGACCACCATCAAACAGCAATGGGTGGCTGGCATGAGTCTGATACTGACTGGAAATGTAGAGATGCCATGATGTGTTAGATTCACTATAAACACGTGCACACACACACACACACACACACACACTGCGGGAGATGCTGCTGTGCCACCTGTGGCTAGATGCACATGTCAGAGATAACAGAGGCAGTGATGAATTATCTCACAGCTGCAATGTTTTACCCGTGCTTACACCACACTGCGACATTACACAGTTACCGGAAAACCATCCCCGCTCACGAACACCTACCGCGCAGTTTCGTATAGATTAATCTGCTTTGTGTGCATAAAATTAGCAGTTTATCAATATAATAGCAATGCCCGCTGTGTATAATGACTGTTTATAAGGTTTTGACATGGAAATGGAAACTCTATGTAGGTGCACAGCTTATTTTTTAATAACAAGGCATTCAGGCCTGTTAGTCATGTGTGCTATAATAAAAGACTTGAGAGCAATGACCATTCTAGAGGCAATAATATTTATTTTGTTGGTGTAGAACAGATCTAAAGCATGGTCAGCATGAGTGCGATGATCTGCTTGTCCTTCAACCTTGTGTTTTTTCTTCTCTAAAATGCATACATGTAAAGAACGCCTTGTGTTTTTTATAATATTATAGCAGTCTGCTGTTACTGGTTTGGCTTCACTGGCATTATTCTCTCGCTTGGCTGTTGTCACTCACTGTTGTTAAGAAAACAAAGTTGGAAGTTCCCCAGGGGGCCTCCAGAATGTTCTAATGGTTCCCCACAAACATTTTGAGAAAAAGAGACTGCAAAATTTACATTACAGTTTAATATCTACAAACAATATGTTGTCTTGATAATATCACACTGTTTGTCTAACAGTTGAAATGCTTCTTTATATGAAAAATGGATATGTATTTTAGAATGGGGTCTCGTCATATTTGGGGGTCTTTAGCATGAGAAAGTTTGAAAACTCCTGGTATACTCTTTACATATATAGGGAAACTCTAAACACAACTTTCTGCATTGCTTCCGTAAAATAGCCTCTTGTCATATTAATTTTAAACTTCTGTCATATTACATAATATTTGATGTGCTTTTGTGATATCAGCCCTTTTGTAATCACATAAAGATAATTATGCAAATAATTAAAGTTTTGACTTTTACATTTACTAAAATCTTCTAGTATGAAACTTTATGACAGTTTAATATGATGTAAATGTGGAAATTGTTTAAATATAAAACAATAACATGCATGCATTTACATGTAGTAACAATAATAAAATTGAATAAAATTTTTTACTGTTTACTGTGGCAGTACTGTTTACCCTATAATCTGTTCACTCAACTAACTATGTACAGTCACTTAGTGCAAAAACAGCAGCACAAAATGTTTAATGCCTGTATAAGGTTTAGCAAAAAACATTAGAACAATATTAGAACAAAGTCTCACTGAGCATGCAGGGAATATTTCATAGAGTTACCCGAAGGCCTCAAAGTCATTTAACAATAGCAATATTAGTTTACAATAAATATATAAGATGTCTCATATGGCTCCACATTATTATTAAAAGCCTTTGTGTGCAATGCATTGTGAAATGCATTTAAATAATATCAATAAAGTAATCATTTTGTTTAAAGCACTACATTCGAGATACACAGCACATATCCATAGTTGTTTATTATGACCTTCTGTGTAAAGTGGGTTAGAGCTCTTGAAAAAGAAATGCCATTTTGACCCGTTTTCCCTGTGGGTTGTAATAAATGGTGGGAAGTCTTGGGGGATTGCTGATATAAAGTCAAGCTATGACGGGGACAATAAAAAGCACTTAACCTTCTCCCTCTTGACCTCAGGTGCTACAGAATATTGTGACAAGTATGTTATATAATGCCTAAAGAACATCTATATCTCAAGCTATGTCTTCACCTTAACTGGGATAATATTTGCACTGGTATGTCTCGTTTTACATGTAGATCTTCATTGTTCATTATTTATGTATTGCATTTGTAAAGATGACCTTATCTTTCAAAGTTCTTTTTCTCAAAAGTGCATTTAATGGCAAACCAAACTAAGAACAACAAGTCACAAAGCAAATACTCAGTCACTAAAACTGACAGATAGACGGAGAGTGTATATAAGTACAGTACAGAGTGCAGGTGAGTACATTCACAGGCTCTGTTTTATAGAGACAGACACAGGTGGGATAATGAGCCTTTATCATGCTGATAGATTTACAATAGAGGAGACACCCACGGCGCGCTTGTCCCCAGAAGCGCAGCTGGCTCTAGCTCTCAGCTATTGTCTTGCTCCTTTTGATTTGGCATTTGTAAAGAGCTGATAGTGAGCCTGCTTCTGACTCACGTGCTCCCCGGGGAAACCCATCACTGAGGCACATGTACTGTAGTGCTGCTTCATTACAAGCTTTAGGGCCCTCTTGCTTGCCTCTGGTCATTATACACCTCTGATTAGTCTTCAATCCACAGTTATACAGAATGCACGGTTGTGTAATAAGAAATACACATCGCCAGGAGAAATTTAACTTTTAAGTGCTTTTTAAAAACAATGCAATGGTTTGCAATATGATAAATGTCTGGATCTGACTTAGAAGCGCTGCCACAAGATTTAGATTTCACTATTTCTGCAAAAAAGGCCACCCACAGTCGCTGCCCTTGTGCGCATGATCCAAGAACAAAGCAGTAGGTAGTGAGCGTGACGAGTCCCTGCGCTCCACCAACAGTAACGTTGTGAAGCGCAGGACTGAACGTCTCTAGCATGATGGAAATTGAAAGGCTTTTGTTCTGCATTGAAAGTGCAGTTTATTCGTCGGAAACGATTTTTTAGTGTTATGTTACGAATGGGAAATGAGCAGACGTGAAAAGAAGACGCGTTTACGGTTCAGCACTCTGGACAGCGCACGCAAGTTGCGACTCACCGGAGTTATTTGGTCTCTGCTGAATAAAACGCCGCGTTTAATCGACGAAGAACCATGCAGCTCGTAACATATTTACCAACAACAGGGGCAAATACACCGCAAGTGGACTTTTGAAGTGAGAAATGGACTTTGCGGAAATCCTGTTAGCTTTGTTTATCGTCGTGGTCGCGATCGTTTCTCTGTTGTCGAACTTACTGGTGTTGCTATGTTTCATCCACAGCGGCGACATACGCCGACAGGTGCCAGGTGTGTTCACCATGAACTTGTCGTTTTGCAACATACTCATTTCCGTCCTCAACATGCCGTCCACTTTAGTGGGGATTGTAAAAACCCAGCAGCCGTTTGGGGACTGCCTCTGTCGCACGGTCAGCTTTCTGGAGACCTTTCTGACAGCCAACAGCATGTTGAGCATGGCAGCCCTCAGTATAGACCGCTGGATCGCCGTGGTTTTCCCGCTGAGTTACTCCAGCAAAATGCGCTACCGGGACGCGCTGGTCATGGTGTGTTATTCGTGGCTTCACTCGTTCACATTCTCCCTCATCCCGCTGCTTTTCTCCTGGTTTGACTACAGTCCCGTTTACGCGTCCTGCACGTTGCATTTGAACGAGGAGAGCGCACGGATTAAGTTTACCGTGTTTACCATCGTCTTTCATGCCACCAGCTTTATGCTCTCCCTCCTGATTTTGTGCGTTACGTACTTAAAGGTGTTAAAAGTTGCACGCTTTCACTGCAAGAGGATTGACATTATAACCATGCAGACCCTCTTCTTACTGGTAGATATTCACCCAAGGTATTTACGACAATACGTTCTCGGTATGTTTTTAGGGTTGTTTCCAAGGTTTCCCATCCTGACACATCATTAACACGTTATAATTATTCTTTTGTAGTGTGAAACAACGATGTCTCGCGGAACAAAAGAGGAGGAAACAGCGCGCAACTAAGAAAATCAGCATCTTCATTGGGTCTTTCATCATCTGTTTCGCTCCTTATGTCATTACAAGGTATGTGCTGCTTTCACCATAACATTTGAACTTAAACACTTACCTGCGCCATATATGATCTGTGCTGGAATGAAATAAGGTAGCTTTTTTAACATGAAAACTGACGAGAGCAGAACTACGCACTGAAGCTGTTTAGTATTATTATGAACTATTGGTTTTGTTGTAAAAAAAAATGTTTTCACTACAATAAGTGTCTCGAAATGGCGTCATTAAAGTGTGTCGTGAGATGACGTTAACAAGACTGAAAAAGACTGGTACTAAGAATAGCTCTCGTTCGCCAGAGGTGACAGGACACACAAACACTTTTAGTTACTCAGGTGATTGGCTCATGATCCTTAAATAAAAGCATTACCGTTCCTGGTGCTCTTCCCTTTATTATATACAAAACATTTTGGCATATTCCTAGCATGCAAACCAGAATAACAAGACTCAGTTTTGTTCTTCCGTACATGCTGTCAATGATGTCGTTAATCGATTCTTTTCTGTTTCCAAGGTTGGCTGAGCTTCTTCCCCTTGTGGATATTAACCGACACTGGGGTATTGTCAGCAAGTGTTTAACATACAGTAAGGCAGCTTCTGATCCCTTTGCATACTCCCTCCTGCGGCAGCAGTACAAGAAGGTCTTGGTAACAGTAGCCAATCGGCTGCTAAAGCGTGATTTATACCCCTCCTCTGGACACAGCAGCTCTATGGACACAGAGAACGACTACAGTCTGCAAAGAATTAGCTAATGGCACAATTGCACAAACTGGAAAATTCCAATGCCTTGTTTTCAAAAGTGCGTGAGAATGCAGATTGTGTGTGTGTGTGTGAGAGAGAGAGAGAGAGAGAGAGAGAGAGAGAGAGAGAGAGACAGACAGAGGGTTGTGTGCCCCTGTTAGTGATGGTACTGTACCAGTGATGGGCCACTTTAATGTAACCAGAGTGTTGTGATAAACTAGGACAGCAGCTCAGTACAGAACATAAACATATTCACACAGACACGCTACTTTTGGGCTGCAGAGTAACATCGTGCCACATCGTGGCTTGACATCATGCTGCACTTTTTGCTGTGATATATACTATTGGTCTAATGTGTCCCCAGCTTAAAAGATTCAATGAAGAAGATTTTGTTATCAAAACGTGTACAATTTTCTGAGAATTTACTCCTGAGATTTTGAGAATCTACAAGATGCCATTTCGTATCAGTTTACTTAGATAAGTGTATATTTTTGATGTGCCATTAGAGTTGACTCTCTTGTAAAATGACTTTCTACTCCCAAGCCTATTGGTCACTGGATAGTGATGCACTTTGTTATATCTTAGTATTTGATATTAGTGACAGAACAGCCAAAGTTAAACATCTCTATTACTGATATCAGAGCTTTTATTGTAACTGAATGTACTAGATTCATGTAACAGCTGTTCATAGCGCTAGTACATTGCATTTTTGGTGGAATGTCGCGAGTTCTTTCTAAAGGTGAATTTGTTAGATTCTTGATGTAGCTACTTTGCACAGCACAAGGAATTTATAGTGTATTTATTTATTTAATATTTTTCTGTGAAGCAGTTTGGCGTACCAGAGTTCAAACTACTCAAGTGCTTTATACAGGTGTATTAGTGCCAGATTTGTTAACATTATTTTGTTGAATCTATTGTTTTGTGAAAATGGTGCAATAAAGATATATACTGTAGGAGAGAAACTCACTATAGTTTGTGAGTCTTTATTCCACATCTTTATTTATATATTATAGTCAAGAAATAATAGATCAATAGAAAATGGGTAACACAATAAGGTCTCATTTTTTAACATTAGTCAATGCATTAGTTGATCACGAATTTTGTTACAAATACAGTTGTTTATTTCATGTTAGTTCATTGTGCGTTAACTAATGTTACCAGTTGTTTAGAATGTGAGTAAATGTTGAAATTATTGTGATTATTGAGATTAATAAATGCTGTAAAAGTGTTAACTAACGTAGTTAACTATTACCAAATGCAACATTACTGTAAATTGTTAGAAGGCGGCGTTGTTAAAGATCAGTGCATGGGCTGTCTGTAAAATCCTTCAACATTTGAACAGCCATCTAAACGTTTTGTGACGATCCAAACGAACACTGTAGTGAAAACAGGGACTAACGTGACGTTAACAAGTGTAAGTCTTGGTAAAAAGCCATGTTTCAGCGCCAGGGGTGAGGTAGACCCAAAACCTTCCGCCATCATTTCGTTTCGTCCTGATGTTTTTGCTAGTGTACGGTTATTGTCGAGTTGCGTTTTACCTTGGGTGTTTTTAAACTCGATAACTTTTTAAGGAATAAAACACAAGTTTTCCATTTATAATGGAATAGATGACAGAACAAAGTGCGCACGGAAACAGTTTATGAGAAAGTTTTAGACTGGGTCTGGATCGTAGTTTGGACATCAGAATGAGAAAAGTCGTTTTTCTCCTAAATATTTGACTCTGGTTCGCTGCGTTCTGCCTCGGTGTGAACCTGGCAACTATTTTCAAGGTAAGAACTTTTTATATAGACCGTTTTACTACAAACATTCAAAATACAATTCACTAATACAAGCTTCAAAACGTACAAAGACTAAATTGCAAAAGTATGACGTTAACGTAAATGTTTTGTAATGATTGATATCTGTTCATTCTGTTTGTTTGGGTTGTTTGTAGCCTACTGTTGTTCTGAAAACGCTATCTGATTGTTTGAAACATAAATGTCACAACAAAATTGTTAGAATAGTCGCTTTGTAGCGCCATCGAGTGTTTTCTCACAGTAACATGCATGCTTCTTACTTTCATAGGTTGGTGTAAAGTTGCGGTTGTTGAGCCAAAACGTAAGTGCCGCGAGATTTGTTTGCATAACATCACATTCAAATTAAATGCATTTCACCCAAAAATAAAAATTCTGTCATCATTTACTACCCTCGAGTTGTTCCAAATCTGTAGGCTATACATTCTAATGAACAGAGAGAAAGATCGGAAGAGCGCTTTTAACCAAACAGTTCGTGGCCACCATTGTAGTAGGAAAAATGACAATACCCCAGAACTGTTTGATTTCCTACATTCTTCAAAATATCTTCTTTTGTGTTCAACAGAACAAAGACATTTATAAAGAATGTTTTCCTATGGTCATCAATAATGGCCAAGAACTGTTTGGTTACAAGCATTCTTCCAAATATCTTTCTCTGTGTTTATCAGAACAAAAAAAATGTGTACAGCTACAGATCAGCCATATAAGAGAAATCTCCAGAACCCTCTTATTATATTAAATCACTTAAAAGTTATTTTTGTGTTTGTCCTTTATTCGTTTCTGAAAGTGGGTGGTATGTAGGTGTAGGTGACCTCTTCCTCACAGCTCCAATTTTTGAGATGGAGGTTTGATACATAGTGACAGAACAAGGAAGCGAGAGAAAAAACTCAATACTTAATTTTGTCTATTTTAAGATGAGCTCTTGTTGAGAAATGAAATCTTCTGCAGGCTTCAGGGTTTCTCCTCATACGGCTGCCCAAATGATCGATTGCGCTATGAAAAATTGATATCTTAATCTGAGAGAAAAAGAAGAGGATAAAGCATTGGAGTAGCCTAATAAGTGTGGTCTACTTTCACAGCCAGACACTTTTTATTCATACTTTTTGACAATAGACCAAACAATTTACAATATAGCTCACACTCGCATAACAAACCGGCACAGTCAAGATACATAAATACATATTGTGTTTAATTTAAAAAGCGTAAATTCTGGCTGCAATATGTTTGTCTTCCTCAGCAAGATGCACAGACGTTGTAATGGGATACTGTGATGACATGTCCTACTCCAAGACTTTATTCCCTAACCTCCTCGAACACAAGACACGTGATGAAGCCGAGCTGAGCACAGAATACCTGCTGTTGAGCGTGATCCATTCTTTACTAAATGGAGAGTGCAACCCGGACATTCGCATGCTTGGCTGCTCAGTGCTCGCTCCGCGCTGCGACGGCGGCAAGATCATGAAACCCTGTCGCAGCTCCTGTGAGTTAGTGCAGAAGAGCTGCGAGCACGCATTTGAGGCCATTGACATGGCTTGGCCTTATTTCTTAGACTGTGATCGGTTTTTTGTCAGTGAAGAGGAGGCCTGCTATGACCCTTTGGAAGGCCTGAGAGGTACATCTATTATTTCCTGAATGTTTAGCAGACGCTGTCATAAATTCCAATTCTATCATTTATAATGAAATAACCTAAACATTTTTAGTGTAACCAACCCAATGCTTGTGTTCTGCTATCATGTAACTCTAATAGTTTCAATCACCCACATTTAGTCATTTTTCCTTTAAAGAGAGGCAGGAGATGGTCATGCCTAGTGTCTCACCTGAAGAGCCTTCTACAGCTATTAAGTTCAGCTATCACTCCCACACCCAGATGTTTAACATTCTCAAAAAGACAGCGGCTCAATGTGCACATATCTCCAGA
Source organism: Oreonectes daqikongensis (assembly GCA_026939265.1). Taxonomy (NCBI): domain Eukaryota; kingdom Metazoa; phylum Chordata; class Actinopteri; order Cypriniformes; family Nemacheilidae; genus Oreonectes; species Oreonectes daqikongensis. The sequence continues at coordinate 1,392,813 of JAOTQM010000434.1, read as the reverse complement.
ACGTACAGCATCGGCAGAAGCGTTGAAGGCAAAGACCTGCTCGTGATCGAGTTCTCGAGCAACCCCGGAGCACACGAATTACGTAAGTAACTTCTGAAGCCGTAGGCAAAGCTTGAATGGACATCAATTCCAAGGGATTTTCTCACAGTTTGATTTGCAGCGCTGAAGTTGAACACGAGATAAACACTGTTTATAATGTTCCAGGCAGAAAAATGTGCAACATTAACTCACTTTCCTTAAGTCAAACTTTTACTGAAAAATAATTACAAGGAATTGTATACAAAAGTCTACAAAACAGTCTTTATACTTTTCTCTGCAGTGGAACCAGAGGTTAGATTCATTGGAAACATGCATGGGAATGAGATCATGGGCAGAGAGCTTCTGATCTATCTTGCCCAGTACCTGTGCTCTGAATATTTACTTGGAAACAGTCGGATCCAGACTCTTGTGAACACCACCCGGATTCACATCTTTCCATCCATGAATCCTGATGGGTGCGAGCTGGCCTCTGCTGACACGCAAAGTGGAAGTGACACAGATTATGATGAGGTAAAAACAATCTCATTCAGAAATAAAGACTTCAGTAAGGTTAACCTAGTTTGTTGTTTTTATTAGAATCTAAAACTCTTTCAGACGGTTTCATAAGACGTACGCGTCTGTGTTTGTTGATCGGTTTGGCTAGTGGCTAATAATATAACAGTTTATATTTAATATAATTTATATTCATATTAATTCATATGATTATTTTACTGCATAATAATTTTTAATAAACAAACAGTTTGTTGAATAGGTCGTGTAACTTTGTTGCATTTAAGTTTAGCCAAATAACGGTTCTTCTACTGGTAACCCAAAATAATACTGACTAGATGTAGTTTTAACTTGCTAGATAATTTACTTGATATTATTTTTGCTTTGTATCAGAAATAATCTTCAGGGACTCTATTCTTTGTGGATGTGTACCGGAAGTCAAGTTTGAGCCGCAAAAGCGTGCATGCAGTAACATTTGTTTATGTTGTTGCTCTGAAATTGTCTATAAAAAACTTGCTCACATTTTAGAATAGGGATCAATTCTCACTATTAACTATTAACTTTGATTTTGCCTCAGTAAACTTCTCATTACTGCTTATAAAGTAGTTTTAAGGTTTATGGGTTAAGGGATGTAGAATAAGGCATTTATATGTGCTTTACACATACTAATATACAACCAATATGCATGTTAATAAGAAAGTAGTTAATGACGAATTTGTGTAAACAAAAACTTTTAACCACCCTTCATGCTTTAGGTTTCCCAACCCAGCGCGAATTCCATTGGCAGAGCCAATGCGCAGAATATAGACCTCAACAGGAACTTCCCAGACCTCACCTCCATCTTCTACAACCGTCGCAGATTCAAACGATACCGTAGCGATCATATTCCCATCCCTACTTCTTACTGGTTTGGTAAGGTAGGAGTTAACACCCTGAGCAAAATGCACTTTTTATTAAACATACATTTTAAACGTACAAACAGGACTACAAACAGGCATGCGTGGCTTGTACAGGTGGCTCCAGAAACGTATGCTGTTATGAAATGGATGCGCTCGATTCCGTTTGTCATATCGGCTAACCTTCACGGGGGAGATTTGGTGGTCTCCTACCCATATGATCTATCAAAACACCCACTGGAGAACATGTTCTCGCCCACTCCAGATGAACAGGTCAGTGTTTTTTACATACAGTAGTGATGATATAATCTGAACTTTTTAAACATGACTACTGTATGTTGATTATAAAACTTTATAAAAATCTTAATATATTTGTCAAAATAATAAAAAAGTCTAAACTCCAGCCTAACAACAGGCATTAAGTATACATTATACACTATACACCGAAAATGTTTCATTTTTCCCTTGGCTCCAACACTTCCAAGTTATGTAAAACATGGTAAAATGACACTTCAAAGATACGTCATGTGCATTATTTCAGTTGTGGGTTTTTAAAATTGTTTTTGCAATTGCAGGTGTTTACAAAGTTAGCCAGAACATATGCAGACGCACATGCCACCATGTCAAACGATGACTTGAGCAGGTGTGGAGGAACGTTTGCAGATAAAGGTGGTATTGTGAATGGAGCCAAATGGTATAGTATAACAGGAGGTGAGTTCAAATGTTAAATAAGTTATGAAATAAATGTAAATCACCCTTTGAAAACTGCTTGCCACAAGGAGGTTTTTAAATGCTCATCATCAGCTTTCGTCTCTCGGGCAGGAATGTCAGATTTCAGCTATCTCCACACAAACTGCTTTGAGATAACAGTAGAGTTGGGCTGTGATAAATTTCCAGCAGAGGAAGACCTTCACACAGGCTGGCAAGAAAACAAGGAGGCTCTTTTGAGCTTTATGGAGGCGGTGAGCTCATTCTCTTTTCGAGAGCGCTGTGCTAATGGAGACGCTTGCTTCCTCAAGCCCTTTGCTCCACATATATTTTTCATGCGTCTACCGCGGACCGTTTATTCATTTCCCCTTCGATGTGAAAAGAAAAATGAAAAGAGGAATAAATCTATTTATGTCTGTTACAGCTAGAAGTGTTAATAATACACTACAAAGTGATAGTTTGTGATCAGTTGTTTTCCACAGGTGCATCAAGGGATTAAAGGTATTGTGAAGGGTGAAGATGGAAAAGGGATCAAAGGAGCCACCGTGTCCGTCAAGGGTATAAAACATGACATCAGAACAGGTGCGTGAGTCAAGCTTTAAGCTTACATTTAAAACATGCTATTTCATCATCATCACACATTTGCTGATTCAAAATAATAAAATAAATAGTTATATATTTAAGTGTATATTTTATTTTTTATTCTCATCATTGCTGTTATTGTCCAATTATCAGCCGAGGATGGAGATTACTGGAGGTTACTGACATCTGGCATCTACATTGTGACAGCCTCTGCACCAGGCTACTCCAAGGCCATGAAGAAGGTCCATCTTCCCGCTAACATGCAGAGAGCCGGTCGTGTAGATTTTGTGCTCAAGAAGGATGAAGTACAGCCAGAGATTGACACATCTGTTGATACCTATGAGCGGTTTGACCCTTTCAACCAATTTTCTCAATATAATATTAGAGATATTGTGCAGAGAGAAGAAAGAATAGAAGAAAAACCCTGGTGGTGGTCTTACTTCACTCGCTCCACTTTCCAAGCACCCACCTGGCTTCTTAGAAGGAATTAGAGCGCCATCTACTGGTCAAATTGACATCTTTCGTTTTTAATCATGGGACCCTCAGCACCGCACATGAAGCCATATTGACTCGCTGTTAATAAATATTAAACATGAATTTGAAGCCATCAGCTGTTCATGAGAACAGAATTACCAGCAGATTATCAAGTGTAATAATCTTCCATAGTCCTAGTGCTCCAGGTTTTGTATTAATAAGACCAAATATGTTTTGACCAAAATAATACAGCCAATTTCTAAACGCTGCCTATACAGCCTATGACGTTTTGAATTGATTTTTTCTGTACTCATTTTAGTTTAAAATGTATGTTAACAAATAAAATAAATACCTCAGCCCTAAACATCGTAGTGCAATGTTTATTTCAGAAGAAATTAAATTGGATTTAAGACCACACCGATTTCCCCTATGCTCCCAACACCGGACCACCAGTTTCATTCATTTTTATAACGGAAAGCTAGAACAATGAGTAGTAGTCGAGCTATTATTAAAATAAAATGGCAAAAATTGTTATTGTTCGGTTATTATTGTTCGACTTATTTAACAACTGGATGGACGTCATTTTTAAAGTTCAAGTTAAGTTGGTTTATTTACAATGTGTAGGCTACTATTTATCCATTCTGAGATTGTGTGCGTTTTAAGATTATCTGAACTTTTAATTATGAATTCAAAAAAATTCATTTACAGTAATAAAAACAAACGAAACTAATTCATTAAATCTTTTTTGAAGAGGCCGCTAGGAAAGAACTTGTTTTATTTCTTATCGACCACTAGAGGGCACTGCTGTATTAACTATATACAAACAGCTCGAGATGTTTGAATAAAAAAATGTGTTTAGATTCATTTTAATGCTCATCAACATACGTTTCCAGTTTTATATCTGTTTGCTAATGTTTCACAGGTAAATATTTTTATGTCTTTAAGTGTTGATTCGTACATTTTTCAAACGTAGGCTATGCGTAGTAGGCTATAGTTGCTGACTTTTAATTTGTGGGACGATTGCTGGTTGCATTCAAGACACCTCGGATTTAGGATATTTCCCACCACAAACCAGGATGTAACGTCTGGATTTAGTAGCCTAACATTAAAGGTATTTAACATTAAACATAAATGTTACTAATGGTTAGCATTAAAACAATGCAAGTATTTTTTAACATTAAAACATTATTTAATGTTGAGGTGGGAAATATCCCATATCCGAGGTGTCTTGAACCCATGCATTAGATCGGAAACTCCAAATATTGAAATTCCCTCCTCTTGCAATATTGTGTCAAATTTAGTATTAAGATTAATAAATGAGACGATTTTCTGCGTTCTGTAGCCTACAACTCATAGTCTTTAATCATCCTGCTACTAAAGACTTGAAGAGGCATTACTGATATTTCTACACCCGCGGTGTAGATAGAAATAGCTCATTCTAAAGTAATAAAATACAAGGTCCAGACAGCTAGTGCAGCGGGAGACGATAAGTCATTTTTTTGGTATGGCATTGAGCAAACTTGAGCAAAATATGCAAAGTTAAGATAATGCAGCGAGTTAACCATGAGGCCCTGGAAAAAGCAAAAGATTGTCATTGTCAAAAAACCTCCCATCTGCTACTAAGCAGGTCTGAAGCAATCCTTTAATGTTAACAGTATTACAATACTTGGTATTAAATGCTAAACTTACATCACATGACAGCAGTTTGAAGTCACAGCTGCATTCAGTTACATTATGCCATCACAGTTCCGTTCCCTGCATATACATTCCTTATAACAGATTTAACAAAATCTATTTCCCTATTACATTTAATAGGCTCTCTATGATAATCGTTTTCTCTATAACGTTAGTCGAAGTCACTTAGTACAGCTGTGACACGTCATAGGAGAACTGGCCCTCCCGACTGAGACTGGTTTCTCCCGAGGTTTTTTTCTCCATATTTATCATTTGGAGTTTGGGTTCCGCCACAGGGCCGTGTTGGCTTGCTCACCGGGAGACTGCTTTTATAGTTATTTTATTTTATCAAATTAATTTAAAGGTTTAATAATTTTTACCTTTCTTATGTTTTTTCTGTTGCTTTCTCCTGTAAAGCTGCTTTGCAACAATACTCATTGTGAAAAGCGCTATATAAATAAAATTGAATTGAATTGAATTGTGTGAGGCACCTGAAATTTTGTCAATTACTTTTTTTCCAATGTCACTTAGTACTAACAACAACAATTCAACAAATTCACTATTTACAATGACTCTGCAAGTATGATTTTTCTTTCTATGAACGTGACGATTGTGGGTCACGAAAAAGAACAAAAGTGCCTGCAAAAATGGTCCATGAGTTGAGCTTCGTTTGTGTAGCCTATGTCTCTTTCAGTTTGTTGTTATTTCTGTCTCAGACGCTCCCTTTCCCCCTAGAGAAGGATTAAACCAAATGGCTCAGATGTTTACTAGAACCAGAGAATAAGCCACACTAGATGAGTTTACTGAGAGCCCGGCAGGCTTTCTCATGCTCGATCATGATGCTAAACTGGATGTGGAAGTTTAAAAGTTCTTTGTTAACTCACTTGCTCCAGATGTGAGCTCCAGAAATTTTCCTTTTTCGAATCGCCTGAAAAACCACCTCATGCGAGCTCAAAAACCTTTTCGCGATAAATGGGAATTTTTGCGAAATTGACGTGTTTCCGTTGAGCGTATTTTCAAATCGGAATTTCAATTTGCGCAATTTAAAGGGTAGGCCTAATGGAAACCTGTTTGCAACACCAGTGTCAAGGTTCTAATCCCAGGGCTCACAGATACATCAAATGTATACCTTCTATCTATAATGCTACGCTGGTTCAACCCATGGTTGGGTAAAATATGGTCAAACTCAACCATTGGTTTAAATTAAAAATTTCAATTTTTGACCCATTTTGCTGTGTTTAGTGCACTTTGGATAAAAGTGTCAAAAATATAAATTCATGATAATAGTTCACGAAGTAGTTTTAAAAAAGTGTCTTCTGATCTTAATGCATATTTACTGTCGTGTCCCTCAGTTGAAACACTTAAAAATGAACCAGGAAGCCGTGAAGGGAGGGGGCCTGCAAGCAACTACTTTAGCTGTCATGCTGCAAGATTGTGATGCATCGCTGCCTCTGCAGATGCCCACTTTAAGCTCTTTATTTGTGCTTTGGTGAACTAAGCTAGGCAACTACAGATTAGAGACACCCTGAGAAATTATAATAAAGGATAAGCAGATATATTGAGGCTATAAAATGTACAATGTGAAATATTCACGCTGTAGCTTAGGGAGGTGAAAAGCACACTGACACGGGAAAAGTGATATTAAAAATCAACATGACATGATGCTGAACTGAGCTTATGGGATGACCGATGGCAAACCAAGATACCACATGAAATTGCATATGACGTGTTGTGCTGTTATCACAAAGTGTGTGTTTATAAAATGCCCTGATGCATTATGGGTTGTTGCAGTAATGGTGCACTAGTGTAGGGCTAGAACGCTTTATGTATGCATGCATACTGTCAGAGCAAATCTCACACGTGTGCAACTAAAGAGTTTTGACCAGTTGCTAAAGTGAAGCACACAAATAAGCAGTTGGGGTAGATTAGTGCTCCTACTGTATATCATTTCATCACAAAGAAAGTTGACTAGGAATAACAGACTGAGAATACTGGATGCTCATTGATGGCCTGTGTAGTATGAAAATGAAACACTGAACGATAAACACCATCATAAGCCTCAAGCACTTTTCTGCACCACACACAGATGGTAATTGAATTTAATCCTCAGCACATTGACCTTTAAGCATGAATTTCCTATAACAACCAATGTGACATTGAAGGGATTCGCCAATGCAGCTATTAAAGTCCATAGATGTGTATATATACATTAAGAATGTACAGTATATGCTAAGAAGAGCTAATGTCAAGACTAAATATGATCCAGTTCACGAGGAGTCAGGCCAGATTATCCCAGGATTCTTTTATTCAAGCTTGTTTAGTTGCAGACCCCTAGTTTCAAGATCTTTGTATCTTATGGCTACTTATTATTTTCCCAGTTTTTCTGTATTGTGAGGATCCTGAACTAAGCTATATATAATTTACAGAAAGAGTAGAGCCAAGCATTTATTAGATTGTATTTATTTCTTATTTACTTGGTTATATGCAAAGAAATATATAACAAAGAAACAATTTCTCAGAAACGCTCTTTTAGTTAGGATGGAGCGCAGGTGTACAGAACTGTAGAATGATTAAGTGTTATCTGCAATGCTGAAGGCTATGTACAGTATCTTCACACTGCTTCTGATATTTCTGCTTGACCTTCCATTAGACACACAGACTTTTGGGCAGACGCTGACCCCCATCCCAAAGACACAGACACTGACAATTCTCTGAGAATAAAGCTCCGCTTTTAACAGTTGATTTCACAGATCTACAGTTATTTAGATGCAATCTTGTTTTATTTTACATCAATAACAAGCGATTATGCCTGAATTGTGCTTTCAACTGCATGATGTGGTCTTGAAAACCCTCCATGAAGTGGGAATTACAATTTAAAATACATTTACGTTACATTTACATTTATGCATTTGGCAGACGCTTTAATACATTTGAGTTCTTGAGTTACAGAAAAGCCTAAAAAATACAATTACAAAAAATACAATACAAAACGATAATTTCAAAAATACAAAATAAAATGACACGGCATGAAAAGTTAACAGATATGTAATTGACCAGATTACACTTCTTGTTCTTGTAACCAACAGATTTTCAAGGATTTTCCTCTTTGAAAAGTTTCAGTTACTGTCAAATCATTGTTGTGTAATTTGCGCTTTGTCTTTTGTAGCATTTGTTGTGAAAGTTGCTATACCAAATGAATCCCTTCAGTACTCTAAGTGAACACAATAACAAGTGATATTTGTGAAAGTGAAAGAGGAAAAAATGTGTTTTGAGTCCCTCTTTGGGCAGCATCAATCTTACTCAATTACAACATCATCAGCATAAATCTTTTTGCTTTTTCTTTAAATATTTTCTTCATACATGAGCTTTTACTCTATTTTGATTGGTAGGCAAAATTATTTAACTACATTTTTGTTATTTAAAGCTTTTGCTATGAAGTCCTATTGTATACTGTTCTGTTGTGCATTCAGCTGACCTGTTTAGTTAAGATCAGGAGGTAAAAAATGAACAAAAGAAAAAGTTCTCCAAGAAGTGTAACATGATAGTATTATGTAAAATGAAACATTGACAGAGATTAAAAGGTTTTTCACCTACTCGCCATGAGCTCAACATGTTTACAGTTACCATAAGGTGTTGAAGCCCATTGATGTTTTGAACCAGCATCATGTTTAACACATGTGATTTAAATAAATGTCCAAAGGACTTATGGGACTGAGAAGTCATACCACAGACTGTTTGGTACTGTGATATACTAATGTAGATGAACAAACCTGAAACATAAGTGGGATGTGAAATAGTGATGGAAACCTTGGGAAATTTCATACCGTTCGATTGTGTGACGTTTTCTTTTGATCTCACTTGTAACCAAATCTCGCATTGCACTTCAACTCTCCAGAACAAATGATGAAGTTTGACATGTTTTGGTTTGGCATTGAAATGAGCTAGAATGCTTTTTTTGTGCTCCCATGTGCTAAAGTTTTCGTGTATTCATTTCCATGTTCCAGTGGATCTCCAATATTTTGTTTCCAATAATCACGCAATAATTCAAACAAAAATCAGTGTGCTGTTGTTTCAGTGTTCTCTTTTCCTTGTGTGAGCTAAAAAAAAGGCTGTCATACACAAGTGGCATTTTATCCTCTCGCTTGAGTGTTTAATTTGCCCTTAATGGCACCAAATGTGACCGAAGCCTGAATTGCAATGTCAGGCCTCATTAACTCTCTCAATAAGCAGTAATTCATAGTTTGTCTCACAGCTTGTTACGCAGAATGCAGTGATTCCCTTTGCTATCTTGCTGCTGGCACATGCGCTTAAATCACACGAAAACAAGAGTGTCCTTAACTTACTCCTCATTCCGAGCCCTTTCATTATTTAATGCCCCTCACAGACTACTGCTCTATTTTTGCTTAAGTTGCGGATGGTGAGACACCAGAGAAGCAAGCAATAGATTGTATCTCTTGTGTGTACTTTTCACATATCTCAGTGGGGATGTAAGAGTTTACATGAATATATAGAGATTTTATTGTGTGTAACTGCAACCCCTTCAAGACCATTTGTCCTAAAATGATCAAAATCTCTGAATTCTGTGACATCCGTTGAAGTTTGTATTGTTTTCTGGTGTGGTAGGTGGTTGCATATGCCACTTTCAGTATGTGTGTGTCTTTTTTGGACAGTTTTGTAGGACCGTTCACAAACATATCTCAAATCTATTTTCAATTTGCATTATAGAAGGTATTCTTCCAAAATGTTCTCTCAGCTCTCCACCTTATAAAGTAACTTATCATCTAATCAAAATCTGCATTTTGTCAATTCGTGTGTTCCCTTGGATCAAACCCATAAGCTTAGCATCACATTTGCCACACTACACCAGTGGAGGAATATAGGAACTGTTGTGGTCATGAGTTGATATACACATTGCAGAATCTGGGAACTGTTGAACATTTAAGAAGAATTGGAAGAATTCTGAGAATTATGGTTTTTAATGTAATACTGGCTAAACAAAACACAACAAAATACCTGAATTAAAAAAAATCTTTTAAACTGTGTCATGTCAGTAAGGGTCAATGTTTTGTTTTGCCATAGTTGTTCATGTGTTTGTTGTTTATATACAAAGCATCTCTTGTGTAGTGAAATCAGGGCAGGACTAAGTAAATAACCTTAATTTTTTAGAATTTTCAACAATTTCCAAATTCTGATTCTTTCCTCTTGCAAAGAAAATATATTTTCCTGTAGGCTTATATTAACTACCAATATATTAAATAATGTAATATGTATATGGAAATATTTAGAATAATGCACTGTTGAAATATTAAAGTAGGCTATTACAATATTAAATAATAAAGTCTGTCATGATTTGTCATTGCAAACCTGTTTGACTTTCCTTAATGGGGTTAATGGGAACCAAAGGTTTTTGCGGTTACCAACATTCTTCAAAATATCTTCTTTTGTGTTTTGCAGTAGTAAGAAAGACATACAAATCACTTGAGGGTGAGCAAATGATGTGGTGAATTTTCAGCATATTTTTGTAAAGGTTTATGTAAACTTGTGAACGCAATGTTTTGTATTATGTTTTGTCCTCCCGCATGAGAGCATCACAGACTAGCCTCCCATGGTCCACGCCAGTTTACTACCGTTCGCCAAAGCCCTTATTCTGCATGACAGTTATACATTTGCCAGTGCACAGAGCCAGTGAAGCTTCAGTGTAATTTACTCTTTAGTCTCTTCTGTCAAGTAGAATGTGCTCTCCCAGCAGGGCTGAAGTATGCTATCTGGCACAGAAGCTCAGCAAGCTAGCGGAGAGGGGAAACCTGCAGCCCTCAGCCGCTCCAGTTAATGCGGCGTGATGTGAACTGAGCAGACAGGCGAGAGCAGCGGCCCCTCCGGTCATGCAAAATGCAAAAGGACTATGACTTTATTACAATCTTCTAATGGTGACATAACAATCTGTTAGAGCACTTCGCCAAATCCTCCAGTGCCCCTCCGTCTGAAACATGGAGGGAAAAAGCGCCTTGTGTTGTGGCTGCCAAAAACACATCTGTTTAGATCAAACTGAAATGGATCTTTAGTTGTGCTAAAGCTGAAGCATTTAATCTTTACAAACTGATGAGTCATTTAAAGACAAGGGTAGGAATGATCGACAAGCATATATAGGCCTATATTATAGTAACGTTTTTTTCGAAACTTTTCAGGATGCACTTTTATTTTAACATTTTTATTTTTATTCTTTCACTATGACCTTAAACAAGTGGAAGGCTATAGAGCGATTTGAGCATGGTGCCAGAAAACGTGAACTTTGAACTTTTCAAAGACCACTCATCCTAACAGAGGCCTAATGTTAATAGTCATGTTAATAGCTGCATGAATAGTCTATGACAGTTTACATCACATGACTCTCTGCAGGGAGCGGGCTGGACGCTGAGGTGCTGCGCACACTGATGGCTGGCAGGAGATATTCATTTATACCTCAGGCCTCTGTCACCTCAGTTACGCTTTGGAGGTGAAATGTAGCCTGAGTGGTTGCGTGATATTTGCAACACATGTGATTTCAGTTTCAGCTGTCTTGGTGTGAAATGTCATTGAGATATGTATGCACTGCAGTGTTTAGTAACGTTTTATGCCATTGTACATTTTATTTCTTATTTTAGCAGACTAGAATTAATATAGTGTAATCCATTAATGCCTAACATGGAGTATGCAAATTAGTTGCAGTATTATATGTCTGTCTATAGACGCTTTCAACAGCAACAACATAAAGAAACAATATGTGGCCCAAACTTTACTTACTGCAGACCTCCGCGAAGAATCAATTACCGGTATGTAGTTTTAATTTAATTTAATACAATTCTTATACATAAAATAAATACAAAATATTAATATAACTTAATATTATTATAAATTAAATATAAAATAAATTGTTATATTATAACCAAACACAGAGTGGAAGTTAACTTCGGGCCAGCACATATACATCTATAATTTTCTAGTAATATTAGCCTACATTCATTTACGCATGTGGCAGATGCTTTAATCCAAAGATATACATTCTTATCAGAGAACTACAGGAACTACAGGTTGAGCTACAGGAACACTATAGGCACAAATCTTATACACTCTTAAAAATAAAGGTGCTTAAAAGGTTTTTTACAGCGATGCCATAGAAGAACCATTTTTTTGGTACTTAAGGTAAAAAGAACCATCTCTTTCCACCTTTTTATAACCTATAAGAAACTTTTTTTAAGAATGTATATATTTATATATATATCACACACTTATCTGATATATCTGGGCATGATTTTGTTACCTAAATTCTCCGGAAGTACACAAATCCACAGCTGTCAATCACTTTGAATTGTTGTATATGAGGTCTTTACATCACAAATCTTGGACTCTGAATCTTTTGCTTTAGAAAAGTTAGATTATCTTCAGAAATAAAACAGTTGGGTATTTTGTGAAGTTGTATTTGACCTACAGCTTTCCTTCCCATTGCTTTCTGATAGATTTTGGATTTAATGCCAACCAAGGAACGCTTTAAATCATGTCTTCACTTTTTATTTTCTTAAGTTTAATATTATTTAACAACATTATTTATCATTTATAACTAACTATGAACACAACATAAATGACATCTATTAATTTGTGTTACTTTGTTATTAATACATTTTTTAAATAAAAATAGTGAACTATTGAACTAACATGAACAAACAATACACATTTGGATTGTTTATTAACCAACAAAAATGTATTCATACAATAAAAATATATAGCTTTGTTAGTTTGTTGTAGCTAATGCATTTGCTACCAAGAAGATCTTTATTATAAAGGCTTGCCACTTACAATAAAACATTTCAATATATATTCTAGATGATTTCATGACGCTTCAAGTAATTGCAACACTCATGTTAAGCAAAAAGCTGTGCTAAAAATCTGCTGACAATAAATTGAAGGGACGTGAAGGCTGAGTTGGGCATATCTTATCACACCCATATAGGCGCCAGCTGGATCCGCGACTACCACGTGTAGTCTGTACAGCCTGATCAAACCCAGTCAATAGACATCCATTAAGAGAGGATAGACTGTCATTGTAAGCCTCTGTCAGGCACACAAACATGAATTTAATCCCACATCTCTGTCTCAACTGAGCCCCATCCATTAGCCTAGTATCAGTTTCTTCCATCTCATGTTATTGATTCCTACTAATGTCTTTCACCAGATTTGTACAATAGTCTGAAAACATGAAGTCTTTTTATGTATTGGGCAGGTTCAGAATTCCATGGGGGGTTTAGAAGTCTTACCCTGTGGGACAAAGGGTCATAGCATTTCATTTGTATTGTCCAAATTTAATGTAATCGATGATATAGCATGTTACAGAACAGTTAATCTCAGATTCCTAATGCATGTGTATTGAATGTGATTCTCTTGTAAAACCAACCTAAATAAGATGGTGTGCAACATTTTAAAGATGGAATATTGAAACAGAGAAAAACTGCACATAGTACATACACATTATATATGTAATGCACAACAATGACCAAATTAATTTGTATAAAATTTAATTTGCTTTCAGTTGACCCGACATGCCTGCTTCACATACTTTCATAGATTCTTGAATGAAGTTATGTGAAACTCCGCTGGGAGGTGATTGAGCTCCTCTCAGTTCCTACAAGTCTAATATAAACTGTATGTGGGGTGTTTTTATGTGCTGTGTCATTGACAGTGCATTTGGGGTACACATTTTGAAACATCTCAAAATATGATACAGTACTTGAGCATTGGTAAGAATAATAAGACCATTGTTTTAGACCACAGTATTGAAGTTGAGATTTGTAATTTTATATGGTGTGTAAAAAACTAAAACATTATGGTCCAATTGGAAACATGTGCCCAATATGCAAACTCTTTAAAAGGCTGAGAGAGGTGATGATAAGCATGCTGTAAATCCAGTGCAGCCTGGGGTAACTTAGCCAAACTCCTAAACCTGAATGTATAATATATGCCCTTTGTTGACCATATCTATATCATAGTTTGTATGGAACGGGGTAGTTTTTATGGAGATAGTCTGTCATGGGTTTTTGTGTTACCTCAGACAAATTCTGTACTGTCTTGCAGATGTAGCTGTCAAGAGCCAACTATAGCATTTCAATTCGTGTTTTTAAAATGCTAGCAAATATATAATTCTATATATATATATATATATATATGTCAGTATTTTCAAAGAACACAGTGCTGCATTGACCATTTAATTGAAGAAAATCTTGAGTCAACTCCAAAAAGAATGAATAAGAATTGGGTATTGTGACAGATTTTTTGTTGTTTGAGTGCATATGATTTTAATAATTTTGACTCATTCAATGATACCATACATAATTTAAATCATTACATTGAGATTCTCCAACCCAGGTTGTCTGTCGGCTCTAAAGATGAATTGGATACATTCATTTGAACAAAGAACACCACATAGTCGGAAGAGTAGCCTACATGGGCACACTTAATGATAATATGATCGTAATATGATGATGATAGCCCAACCATCTATTTTCGTTTAAGAAACCTGGCGCCTTAGGACTTTACCATCAAGGTCATCACACACCATTGTCAAAACTAGCATTTCTAACTCTACTTATTACTAAATAGCAAGGTAATATAAAGAACGCTCTTTAATCTAAAGATATCACCACCACAGTGGACTTAAAGTGTGTACTTTGTTGAATATATGAAAATATTACATCTAATTTAACTGTACACTGTTAACAATTTATCACTGTTAACAGTTTTATAACAATTTATAACAGTTTGAAAAAATGCATTTGAAAAAATAAATACATTATAAAACCAGAATGCATCAACATTAAACTTATACATTTTAAATGACACATAATAAGTAGAAATTGTGAAGGCTATAGGCTATATATAATGGGATTTAATTAGCCTACTTTTAGATTTTATTTAACAATAATGATCTGTTAAGTATATAGTTAATGAAATAATGTTTGTTTTTGTAATTATTTGAAGTTCTTAGTCTTACACAAAAAAAATCATTTTGTTCTTTCATGTGAGTGTCCGGACAGTAGGCTATGCAATGTTTGTTTTGGCAGATAAATTGAGCATCTGAACCTAAGGCTTGCGCAGCCTTTATTTTCTCACTATAGTCCAACACTGAATTAAAATGCAAATGTGCAGAAATAAACAAACTCGTTTTAATTATTTAAAGAATTCGGAAAGCAATCAAATATGTTAATAATTAGCAGATCAAAAAGCTTTTGTGAAAAATTACATTTTGGCTGCACATGTGCACACTTAAAACGTTTACGTTTACGTTATGCTCTTCTATGGGATCTTTGAAGTCTTTTTACCATATTTGTTTTTAATAGTGTGCCATTAAGCATGTTAGCCTATATGCAATTTTTGGGGTTTTAAATGAATGCAATAACTAAACGTTGAAGAAATGGTGAAGAAAATATTTACATTTACATTACATTAATTCATTTGGCAGACGCTTTTATCCAAAACACACACCGATAGTTTACAGGCATGTTTTGCGCATGTTTTGGAATACAATAAATTCCAAAATTAGCTTTAAGACTTGAAGCAAAATTTATAAACAATTTGTCTAATTTAAAACAAAAATAATAAATGTCAGTGGCGATCTGCAAACCATGCCATATCGCATTGAATCACCTCGTGTTGGTCTTGTGTTATTTATGGAAACGAGGCACATATGCTCCAGTTGTCTTCACAAGGGAATGAGGATTATGAAAGCAATCAAATGCATTTCTCGCAGACTAAGTGGTTGAATGCACAGGTTAACTGGGACTGGATCTTAAATGGTTGTGACAGGAAGGAGGCAGCCCACTGGCTTCACGCAGCGGAGCAAGTGACCCGAAGAGAGCAAACGAAGTATTGCAAGAGTAACCCTTGAGGTAAAACACTTCACAACTTCTTACAATAATATAAATAGGCGATAATTACACACACATTTATTTTACCATTCCATAAACTTACTGCGTGCGAGGAACGATGATGAACAATTTGATTTAATTTTGTTAGAATAAATTATAGACTCTGTAAAACACTAATGCACTTTTTGATTTTGCATGAACGTCTTTATTGTTGTGATCAGAATATACATCACTCCCACTCAAACATACAGCTGAACTGTTTAAAAATGAAGGCCAATATCGTTTTGACTAATACGCGATTAAATAAAAAAAAATGCATACATTCCAAAACTGTGCAATATGGATATGTAAAATTGCATGTTAACTTTAACAGGTTAGGCTATTTATTTTAATCCAATAATAAAAAACAATATCGATTCTTTGGTTTTGTCTGACGTCAAGTTTCTAAAACTGTAAAAGATTAACCAATGTTCATCTTAAAAACAAAAATTTCTCAAAGACTCCTTAATATCCTTTAATTATAACAATTTGTACTTATGCCAGTTATTAAAATGTGCGCCAAAAAATCATACTATATCTGAGGTATAGGCTAACATTTATGAAACATTTGAGTTGTTTTATATATTGCGTAAAAACAAGGAGGCGTGCAGAGTCCAAAATAGGCTACTTCGGGCAAACAGTTACACATCTCCATCGAAAATACTGAAATAATTACTTGAATTGGAAAGGTACAAGTATGAAGACGAGCTTCCGGGATACATCAAAGGAAAAGGCATCAAACATCCCTTCCATGAAACGTTCCCAACACTTAAATTGGGCAAAATCTTTAGAGGATCTGGTGGCACGTCGTCTGGTGAACAGGATCCATCACAGTCTGTGGCTAACTGCCGCTTCAACTTATTCCGACGGTTTTGAAACCATATTTTCACTTGCGTCTCTGTGAGTTGGAGAGAGTTGGCAAGACAGGTTCGCTCGGCGCTGCTCAGGTATTTTTTCATGTCAAACGTTGCTTCCAACTGAAAAATTTGTCTTTTGGAAAAAATTGTGCGTGTTTTCTTCTTTGTTAGTGGTTTTGGTTTCTTGCCGCTTTTCTGCTCGCAGTGATCCACTCTGTCCCTCAATCTTTCCGTTTTGTGACACATGTCAAACACTCTTTGTGCATCCTCTTGTTCAACTTTCTTAAAGTTGAAAGCACATGCGATGACTGGCTCCACTGATAAGTTAAGATATAACAACTATTAATTCAGACAAAGACGCACAAATGTGAAATAGCTAAATGTGACAAAAGTAATGCAAAATAGTGTGGTGCTGCCTACCTGATTCGTCGGATATTATATTATGTGGTGACTGATTCCTTCTGTCTTTGCTGCATTCATAAGCGACGTCCAGTGTAGCGTGCGATTTTGCGGAAAATACATTTTTATTAAGAATACTATCGATGGTAAATTTTAAAGAAGCCGGTCGGCATATCACGTCCTCTTTGCTCATATTTCCTAAACGGTTTCCTCACGGGTGGCGTCTAGATCTTGAGTAACAGAACACCATAGTGCAGTACTGTGAGCTGTCTGGTAAATGGTTGGAAGTCGCTGTAATACTTTCATTCAAATGTATTGCTATAGCTTTGGCGCTGTGGAGAAACTGAATGACACCAAGATCACATGACGCGTAAAAGTGGGGCATTCTTTGAACCTTTGGTGCATGCCACTCTTTTCTAACCTTTTCAACAATTTTAGAAACATTTTGGATCATTAATTCTGAATAGGTTTGCACTTTTAGCTTGTCTGTCATTTAATATTGAATAGTATTTTTTTTAGGTCATCCGACCACATTCTTCTAATAGTTGAGAAATTGATCGATGCGTCGTTTTACATCTAGACTGAAGAATATGCAGTGTTTGTCCAACATCAAAAACACAGCATCACATGGAACACAAAGTTGTGCTGGTATTATAAGTTTATATGTTATTATAACGTGAAATGTATTATTTCCTGCAATTAATATGCCTATCTGTCCAATGTCATTCAACAGCGTACAAGCTGACTCATAGTGAACTATTAAAAACTCTCCTACTCTTTTTATTATTGCAAAAAGGCTAGTCGATCATATTTGCTTATTTAAATGTGAGAAAGTAAAAAAGGTCCCATGACAACAGTATTTGCATCGAGATGAGAGGAAAGTCAAATGCTATAGTGATAAGCTGGAATAGCTTTGCTGATATAGGCCATATAGGCCAAGTTCCTAAAATGTTTTTTTTCTGGGCTGTTTGATTCTATAAAGAACATTTGGAATCCACAACCTTTTATTGCTGAAGGGAAAGATTTGAGTATTTAAAAAAGACCTTTTTGGAAATTGCTGTAAATACCACTTTCAACAAGTTTATGTGCCTTTTCTTTGCGCACAGTCTAACTTTTTGATAGGCCTACAGGTTTATCTTCAGGCATACTTCTAGAAAGTTAAAGGCTGCTTTTAAAAGCAATTCTTTACGTACAGACAGGGTTTGGCTAAGTTTAACAACACCCCCTTTTGGCTATTTCTGTAACTGCAACCCCCAAAAAATGCAAAATTGGTTCACTGATTTACAGAACACATTGACCCGAGATGGAATACTCTAGACATGCGCAAACCGTAATGTTTCCTAAAAGTTAAATAGTAACTGTCAGGCACAATTTGTTTTAGTATTTTTGGCTGCATTTTATTTATATGTTTATAATGCGTTTAATATGACAACCCAAACAAGCATACATGAATAGTTGAATAAAAGTAGTGAACAGAAAATAAACACCACTCAAACTCTGATGAACAATTAAACTTGCAATGTAAAAAGCTATAGTATTAAAACAAGCCGGTACAATACTATATGACAACCAAATTTAACACAAAACAATTCTAGTAACTATCAAGAAATATTTTAAAATGAGTTATTTATGAGCCTATTTATCTTTTTTTGTACAATTTGCATTGTTGCAAAGCAGTACAAATAAATTTTAGAACATTATTACAGAAAAAAATTGTGATTTCTATTTTCTGTAGTAAATAAGGGTTTGGTCAGGTCCCTGATCCTAAGAATAGGGTGAATAAAGTGTAAATATTTGCTGTTGTTATGCCATAACAATATTACAAAACATTGCATCATCAGTCATGCTGTTTTTACAAACCAGACGTCTGCTATAGGAATTGTGTGACATCAGTTCCTGTCTTGTTTATCAGGTTCCAGTGGATACCAGTAAGATTCTTACCAAAATAGCTTTGCAGCTGAAAAATAATGGAATAAATTATTTTATTTCAGTTCCAGGAGCCTTTAAGTTAAAACAAATACAATTCATTAAAAAAAATAATCATCCCTCACCTCTGTCAGTGCCTGAATCTGAACTGTCCTGTTGGTACAGTAAAGTGATGTTTTACTGGTACACAACATCGCAAAGGTCAATGTCAGCCTGTTAGGCTCTAAAATAAATATTCAGATGTTAGACATCACCAAACACACACTGCAGCCACAAAAGAACTGGAGCAAAATCTCAACAATTGTACAGATGTAAAGGCTAAAAGAAATGTACTTGTCTGTGCAGTTTCACAGCGTGCATCACTAGACACCTTGCCAGCCAAAACACTGACATTGCAGTTGTATTGTGTTCCCGAGTGTAAACCAGTAACAGTGATGTTTTCCGTTGTTTCAGTACTTGATCCATTTTTCCAATAAACAGAGTAACATGTGACATAATATATAATATTTATGGCTCCCTCTGAATCCTCTGGAACGCCCCAGGTTAGAGATATGGAGGATTTGTTTAAAGGAGTGGCGTTTAGCCAAGATGGTGGCTTAGGTACTGCAAGTATAATCAGAGTTTGCCATGTAAATGCCATGTAATACACAGATGCCATGTAAATCTGATGAACAGTACAGAGCAGATAAATGAATAGTCTGACTTGACAATTTTACTTACGAGTATAGATTGATTTTTTAACAGGATCACTTGTCAATCCCAGTTTCGCTGAAAGGGTGATGACTGTGACTGTGTGGTTTACTCCTGCTTTAAGCTTCTTGAAAGTGTAACTGAAATCTGCAGTGTTTTCATTTTTGACAGGCACAATGCCTGGTGGTTCAATGTTCACATAAAATTCCTTATAGTTTCCAATTAATGTCCAGCTGGCATTAATCTCTGTTGCATGTGGATTTAGATCAAGTATCACCTCATTTGGACCTGCATGCAAAGAATTCAAGGAAGGTAGTTTGAAAATGTAATCTTGTGTCTATAAGCATACTAAATATTTTCATTATTTACAAGGCAGAAAGGCAGTGATATTGTTTGTCTGTGCAGCTCTCAACATTTTTTTTATTAAAAACTCATTTAATAGAGTGGTCCCAAACAGAATAATATTAGACGGTTTCAAAGCAACAACAGATACAAACGTTACTGCGCATGCACGCTTTTGTGACCCAAACTAAAGCAAAATAAATAAGTAAATGACATTAGCTAGCAAGTTATAAGTATGTCTAGTCTGTATTATTTTGGGTTACCAGTAGAAGAACCGTTACTTGGCTAAACTTAAATGAGACAAAGTTACACGACCTATTCAACAACTTGCTTATTTAATAAAATGAATACAATAAAATTCAACAAATTGTTTATTTAATGCAATTACTATACAATAAAATATCAATATAAATGAATAGGAATATAAAATATAAATTGTTATATTATTAGCCAATATAGCTGATCAACAGGCGCGTACGTCTTAAGAAACCGTCTATACGCTTTATATAGTTGCGTTAATATAATGCATCGAAGTTAAGCAGTGAATAAAGACTAGGCTAAACTTACGTGTGTATGCTTCGATTTGAACCGTTTCTCCAGATAACCTGTCGTTGTCTGTTAGCGCTGCCACACACACAAAATATTTCTTGCCAGGTAATTTATCTCTAAATAAATGTTCGGTGCAGTTTTCGCATTGCCAGCAGTTTTCACACTCGCTGCAACTGACCTCACTTAGACAAATGCGATAACTTGAATGGATTCCTTCAGATGCATTCCAGTAAGCTGTTATGACTGTATGGTTGTTATCTGCTGACGTTAGATTCCGAACAGGTGAAGGCTCTAAAAAAACATTTCAGTAAAAGTCATGAAACAGCTCCCACAAACAGGTGCTAGTAAAGCACAATGTTTCGTGAGGCAACTTGAAATTGCCGGCCGTCTGCACTTACTGGTGTAAGTAGAAACGGATGCAGGCACACTTTTGGTAGTCTCATGCACTACAGCAAAAACAGTGAAATTATAATTTGCCCCCGGTGTAAGATTCGGAATCACAGTTTTAGTTTTGTTGATTTTATGTGGGTCGGGTCCGCCTTTTATTAAGTAAAAATCACAGTTTCCAGAATGATTCCAGCTCAGTGCGACGCTGATATTCGTCACATACGTTACATTCAGGTCAAAGACATCAGATGGGGCTGCAAGAGATCACAAATTAGTCTTCTCAATGATATTGCATTAAATGTGAATCTGCTATTTGAATAAATGTCAAACGCAAATAAAAACAGATAAACAAACGAAACAACGTATCCCCAAATCTTTACATAACTCCACTGGCTGCATGTGCTTCAAAATAATGCACCACGTAATGCAATTCAAGACACCAGGTGTACTTACAGGTATAAAAAGAGATATTCTGAGGATTGAGATCCCTGCCACATTTCACAGGGTACACCTGGACATTGTATCGTGTTCCTGCCGTGAGGTTCACCAGTTCTTTGAACTGCTTGGTTTCATTATAAATGAGACTTCCATTGTCCCCTGTGACTTCAACTCTGTAGTGGCTAATGTTTCCTGGTGCTGGACTCCAGTCTAGATAGCCATCACTTTTGGTCACGCTCGACATGTTTATCTCTCCAAAAAAACGTTCTACAGACAGAAAGGTGCAGTAAGTTGTTTTTCAATTAATCCAACATAAAAAGGGATGCACGTTACCATTTTTTTAAAGACCGATATTTCTACTGGTACTCGCCGATATCGATCCCTTCACCTGTATTTTTTTGGCGAGGTTGCAGTTTTCCAAGCACGACACAGTGAGACTAATAAAAGTAGAATAGCTTAATAATTGCAACTCCACTTCAAACACATTATAAAAAAATTAATCATTTTATTTGCTTTATTTACAAACTCTAAAAGCTCAAATTTCAGTCAGTTATCACATGAGGTATCGGTGTACTTTTACGAGTAGCCTACGGGTACATGAGCATATCTGGCCCAGTATCGATGCATCCCTAATAAATACCAAGAACTAAGATTATTTTTCTCTTATCATCTCATAATGACATCATCATTTGTCATTGACCTTTCACAATTAGTGGCAATAAGTTTAAAATAATGACATTAGGTCGCAAAACAATTTCTTACCATCATAACAGATGAACGGCAGACTTTCATTGCAAAGTTTCTCCTTCCACATGCCAAAGCTGAGCAGGGCCACACAAGAGTCCTCAATATATTTTTCAGATTCGTTGTCACATGTGTTATTAGAGGTGATATTAACAGTGAGTGGTGGAGTATAAGGTTTAACCAAGGACCTAGTTATATTTTCAAGCTCATCATACGTCATATTTATACAAGTAAGTATTTCCATCACTAGGGGGCACTGGTCCTCTGTGTTGTTAATTTTTGGTGCCGTGGTTGAGTTTATCGAGGTAATATTTGGAGTACACGTCTCTATCTTTGGTACAGGATGGCCAGGATACCAGTTCTGATATGTAACAGGGTCACCATTGGACCATCTGGACCACGGTATGGAGCCATTGAGGCTCCTGCGAAGTCCAACCCAGCAGTCTGAAATGAGGTTCTGCGCAATATCGTGGACGTTCCTAGTAGTGATGGTCGTCAGGTCTTCAAAACATTCCTGACAGTAGAGCCTGGCTTCATGCCATGTGGTGGCATTGGACTGGAGAAAATGCTGCTGCTCTGCCCATATTACTGAGCCTGATGGGATCGATTTATAGGAGAGGAGAAATCATTTTGAATTAAAGTTGTCACTGTATACTGAAAAGCAGGCACATTTACAACTGTTATTGGTTTACTGCCTATGCTTGTTACTGTACACCCAATGCAAATATCTGAAAAATTGGTCATCATTCAGGCTGGGTTATGCAAACTTTAGGTGTGCAGGTTATTGCAGGAAGTTTTTTTAGGCTTCAAATGCAAAACAAATTGCATCTGGTGCCCAAATGTCTGAATATTTGTATTCAGGGATGAATATTTTCTCCACCAACTTATAAACTTTTGACAATACCGATGTAAATGATAACATTATGGATTTTACTTAAAAAAGTAGCCTATTTGTCAGTGATGTAGGCCTACATAGCACATATTTAGATCTTCACATCTTACATTTTCTTGAACAAAATTGTGGTTACAATTTTTGCTCATTTTTATTTGTAACAATTTCTCTTGCCCTTTTGTTTCCGCCATCATCCTGACGCGCCTGACTTTAAAAAGAAACAGCACATGCTTTATGGAGCAGACACTGCTTAATTCATAGCATCCGACTGAACTAAAACTGAACTTTATTTCTACAAATAAATGATCTTTTAGCGATTAAATAGTTTAAACTGTTTAAACTAATAAAATATAGAGTGGAAAAAATAGTTTAATAGCCTACGGTATACTCGTCAAAATAAAAAAAGTTAAATACAGTCTTTATAAAATAGATGTGGGGGCCTCTAACTTTTTCTTTGAAAAGGGCCTCCGAATTGCAAAGGCCGCCACTGCACGTCTGTGGTATTTTACAAAACATAGAGACAAATTTTAGAACGTCCTAAAGTTTTGCATTCATAGTCACATACCTGGTATGCTAAAGTTATTAAAGTCCCTCTGTAGTTGAGAATTTAATACTCATCTTTGATCATCAAAATGACACTTAAATGTTTTTCCTTTGAGTGAAAAATAATTTTACATGCTCTAAAATAGCTTGAATGTAACTTTGCATCTTTGCTTCATTTAGCACACACAGATACATGAATATGAAAATAAACCCCACCTCCACTACATGGACAACTTGTTTATAACCGAGGCTGTCAAGTAATATATTTGAGTAATGAATTGAGTAAGTGAATTTGCACAAATTAAAAACTGGATTTTCAACACAGGGGGATCTTTAAGCAATTGTTGAGTGTAGCACAGTGTTAAATTTATGAATGAACACAGGTTAAAGTAAATTGCTAATATACCAATAATATATAATTAGATTAGATAAGACTAGTGTTATCAGATGGCTGACAATAATAATTATGTACTAATATCTCTTTTCTGCATTGCATCTATTATCACTACAAAGCATTACCTGTCAACTGAACAATTGTTTGTTATATACATTTGTTGTATTAAATGTTTTGTTCTGTTGTTCTATGATATGCTTTGTGATTGAATTAAAAAAGGAAATACATGAAAATAAACATGCAAAAAGGCTAATCAAAAAATCTACAAGTGTCATTAAATGAATAATCTTCATCCCTCATGATGTTTAATGTAAAATACTTTAAATATTTAAAGCTGCTGTTCTCTCAACATTTAAGTTACAAATAAAGACCTCTGACAGTGTGCAAGCATACCCAGCAGAAGAGTCAGCCACAGTATACGCATCTTAAACGCCTTTTGATTCACTTGATTTCACCAGCCTCAGGTCAGGATAGGAAATATACCTTGATTGAAAATGATGAAAACAGTTTTAAAATCAAAAAGAAAGGTCAGTTTAGTCCAGAACAGAATCGAATGAAACCATTACTATACCTGGAACACTTCTGCTTGTCCTTCGATCTTCCCGATTCTGCAGTGTGCTGTCTAACAACCATCTATACAGGGCAAATTTGCATTGAACCCGGGATATGCAAATAGCTGGCATGTACGTCAAATTCTAAATGTTTTAAAGCAGCATGTTTATTCATTGTAAGCTATTTTAATATACAGTGATTGGACAAAATGGCAAAAATAGATGATATCTCTACTAATAATGTGTAGGATGACCATTTGCCTCTATATATGCAAATTGAGTTCCCAAGATTTTTCCCCTTTGGAGATGTGACAGGTCAGCCACCTCAGCAATTTCTTGTTTTAAAAAGTCTAAAAGGCATCTTGAAAAGTCAACATAAATCCCTATATAAAAATTGGATACATCAATGTAGGGTGTTGTCTGAGCATAACCAGAAGAAAATGAACTTGAGATTAAAAAGTTAGAAAATACAGTCTACAGTACAGAAAAATGAACGCATTTTATTTCAATGACAATTATAATAATAAAATGTGTAAAAACATACAAATTCAAGACATCTTTTTGGTACAAATTGTGGCAGCTAAATACAAACAAAACAGGATAAACACCTGACTGCGGAAGACCTAAAAGAAGGAAACAGTCCCATGTGTGCACAGAAATGTAACTTTAGCATAAATGCCAAACATACAAAAGTCTTGCATGATTAAATCAAAACAGTAAAAAAGGTTTCATTCAATATCACTTTTGACAAGGAGTTTCTTTCCAGCTTTCGTTTGAACGCTGGGCTGATCATGCTTCTTTTGTGACCTACAAGGAAGATTAAAAACCACTTCATTTGGCATGCAAAGGCATAAGCAGTGGGGTAATAACAAGGAAGAAAAATAGAATAATCAGTAACATCTTTGTGTATTTGTTTACTGTTGGCTGCCAGAGTCGCTGCCTACCGTTTCGATTTGTATTTCTGCTGTTCTGCCTCTGGCATCACATCCATCAATTCCAAACTATTGTTTATGGTCCTTAACATCTCAAAGCGTTCCTTGCCCCGAATCTAGAAAAACGTTAATAAGTACAAATCCTTCCACTTTGTTCAAAGATACTTAATACATACACTTTTTAAAACAATTACTGTAAATGATTTGGTTACTCACATGCAAAATGTATATATCATCATCGCTACCGCTGTCATTCTTGATCTTCTTGGACGCTGAATGAGGTGTGTGAAGCGACTCTTTACATTGATTCTGGCGTTCTGGTGAAATGTTGATAAAAAAGAGATGACAAATAAACATTCTCTTACATAAACAATGTTTAATATCAACAAAGTCTGGTAATATTATTTAAAACCAAATAGTCAAAGGACACTTTCGATGGATAGTAGGGATGCACCGATACCATTTTTTAAATACGAGTTCCGATATTTTTTACCTGATACCGATTTTTAAACTCCCTACAAACTGAGAAATGAAAACTGTAAAATTCGCTGTATAAATTTCGAATAAAGTTACAAAGGTTACGGAGTTAGCAGTGAGTGTTTCTCTTTTCATTTGTTTGATTCATAACCACACAGATGATTTGACGAAACAACACAACGTTATCAATCTTTATGTCACGGTCTACAATTTGTATAAATCATATTTGCAACAGACTTTAAGCTGCACCCTGCTTCAGGCTTTATAAACGTACCCCCCATCCTGCCGACTATGATGCTTGTTACTCTCCAACGTGACAGCTGAGCTGGATCTCAACCACACTCAAGACCCACCCCATGTTACTCTGATTGGCTAGTAATGTTTGTTTGGTTGAGAGTGATAGCTGTGATCCTCTCATACCATTGGTAGGTGAACTTATGAACCCAAACTGATATCAGGAAGCTTTCATTAAATGTAATATTTTTCCTTAGGCAAACTCTGCAAGCCGGAGATCCGGCACGGTGCTAGAAAACTTTAACCCCTGATCTTTAGAAAATGTTGACACAGACAGACCTAAGGGGTCAACTCAATATTTATTAATTTACTTCCTATTAGGTTTGCAAAGCTTGTGTGCAAATGAGCATTTTAATGGAAATGTTATATACATATAATACTGATGTTATATGTATATCAGTGTATTTATAGTTGAATATTGTAAAATTTTTAAAACAGAAACACTGAATTTGTGCAGTTCTGCAATCTTAGAGAGAATAATAATAGGAGTTTACAAAATGTATATTCAGCTTACTTCAGCCTGCTCATTTCAAGTTACTTACTTCTCTTTGTCCCTGTAACGTTCTCCCCAGAAATACTTTTAACATTCTCCTCTTCCGTTTTGCGATCACGTCCCGGGCAGGCACATATGCGAACTTCAAAACACTGCCGACCGAGGACCTGTCCGCTATTTACACAGAAAAGAAACATTAGGCCTGGTCTCAATTAACAGCACAACTACAAAATCACAAGGAGAGCAAACGGAGAATAAACAGAAAAGGTGAACTCACTCGTACGTTTCCAAGGTCATGATAGTTAAAATTGGGCGGCGATTCATACCACCTATGCAACTGCTGTTGCACATATAGTTTAGTAGCACAGTAGTTGCCACTGACCCCAGCTGGAGAGACATAACCAAAAACATACAAGCAATTAGTTACATTTTAAGAAGTATAATACATGTGAAAACCATGACATAACCTACCTGTGGAGATTCGTAAGACAGTGTCACGCTGTGCCTTTTCGTATATAAATCCTTATGGTATTGGGATCTTGAGTTGCCCTCCACACGGATGAGATGGTTACGTTGAGAAACATCTGAGGAAAGGAAGAGAGAGAAACAATGGAAATAGACACACTCGTGTGGATTTTGACTAGCGCGACAAGTAATTTCAAAGTTCCAGACAGTTCACCCACAAAAAGGAAATCCTGTCTAATTTACTATATTAAATATTAGATATTTCTACTGCAGAACACAAAAGGTTTGTAACCGAACAGCAGCAGCACCCATTCACTTCTATTGCATAAACACGAAACCAATGCAAGTCAATGGGTGCCAGTTAACAACATTCTTCAAAATATCTTCTTTTGTGTTTTGCAGAAGAAAGAAAGTCATACAGGATTGAAATGACAAGAGTGTGGACATTTGTGGGTGAACTATCACTTTAATACTTAAGGCTAACAACTAGACTTTTTAGATAAAGAAACTGCATAATATTTATAGTGCATTTTATCATTTATAATTCAATTTGGGTGCAAGATCTAAACCCGATCACTGGACCTGTTGTTTGGAAAAAGCTACAGAGGCTTTATACTGACAATGTTTCAAACTAAGATTCATATCTTCATTTGTAAGTACTTCTGAAATGTTTGAGTTTGAGTTAAGGTATGGTGTTTGAAAAAAGTAAAACCTACAATTTTCAAACCTCACGTAAGAATTTGTATAAAATTGGTCTGGAATGACAACAACTTCAACAGCAACTGTAACAGTATTAACCAGAACAGAAAATAATTCTGACACTCAGTAAAACAAAACATGTGCAAAATAATGCACTTAAAATAAGTAAACGATAAGTAAAACGGATATTGTGCACACACACCTTCATTGTTGTCAGCCACATTTTGGTGATGTGGACACCGGATCACCACCTCGGAAACATGTTCCGATTTTTTATAGATGGCTGTGGCCCTCAGCACGGCACCTTGAGGCGGCTCTCTCCCAACCAGCACGTCCACAGGGCAAGTTTTTGCAAGCTGACAGTACAGCTTATTCAGCTTCGGAGAATACTGTAGAGAAAAACAGACCCAGAATTAAGACATTTTAGCGGATTTAAGAAGTCAAAATAACTTGACACTGAGTATGAGAAACAATGTTGCAGTTTTTCTAACAAAGTAAATTCATTTATAATATAGCTTTCCTTCACTTAGAACCTCCAATTTGTTCCTTTTTCCTCCAAAGCTGCAGGCTAATACTAAGTTTTCACCAAAACCCCCCATAAGTTGGTTGGTCTTAACCCTTTTTTCGCCAATAGACGTGATGTAGCCATAGGACATGCCCGGTCATGTTATGTTCCTATTGTTGTCCTCAAACCTTATTGGCTGCAAAAGGTTTGACTTGATATTCAACCTCATTTCAAGTGAAACAAGACGGTTCTGGTAAAAAAAACGAGGACAAACTGGACCTCAGTTCCGGGGCTGTCTAATTACAAAATGTACTTGTGGAACTACACGAAAATACCGAAGAACAAAGTACGTGGTAAGAGAACACAAGAATCTTCTGAAATTAGCATTATTGTAGGAATCAGTCTAAAATAGTGTAAACGCTCGTGCATCACATTTTAGTGATCTGGTTATTAAAAACACTTTTTGTTTCTTCCCGAAGGCAAGAGAAAAGCAGTAGTTTTGATAATTGAAAATATCCTGATACACATAGACATATCTTTATGTTCTAGAAGCTCAGTACTGAATGCCACAGCATCATTCAAGAACAACCCATTTTTTTAAAATGAAATTCTGATCCTCATTCTCTTAAGCAGATCTGTTTATTCAATAAGAGCCGTCTTTGTTTTTCTCATAACTCACAGTAGACGTGGCAGACTTTGCAGTGCTGGACTGATTGAAGCGTAACTTGAAGTCATACGCTCCGGGATAGTCGGTTGTAGAGGGCACTACAGTGGAAGGAGGAGGCTGGTTGTCCACAACTGGAGCCACACTAGCAGATGCACTGGCAGTATCATCGGCACCCGTGAGAACGAGATCAAAATTCTCTGTGAAAGTGCCATCGGGCAACGCCTGTAGAAATGCAGAGGGTTTCGATATAGGTACAGTCGCAAGTTTTTATATTTCATTCTGTTCCTGGTTTTAGAAATGCGAATTATCAGCAATAAAATGCATGTTTTTATAAAAGCAATTCTTTTATATTATGCTTAAAATACAGTAAAAGTAAAACTACTTACAGCACTAAGCCAAGCATCACTGTTTGTACGAGGCAGCTCAATAAGCAGACTGTTTAATCCTCTAAGGAAGTAAAGACAGAGATAAAAAACTTTAGTGTTACATTTGGAGGTATGTTTCTAAAAATAATGATCTAACAGGCAATTAAATGCAAAAAGGATCACTGAAATATTCACACAAACATTATTCTGGTGTGTGATTCACACAAAGTGTTTTTGAAGATGACCCTTCGCTATCCGTGTGTTTAAAACTGCTTTGGACATACATGTCACTCCAGATCTGCTCAAACTTGTCATCGCTGACGCTGAGGGGCAACTCTGTTGGCTCTTTGTCACTCATGGCTCTGTTCCCTGCAGCCTGTTTAGGGACCACTAGGGTGCACTGGAGACTGGGGAACAGAAAAGAACAAGAGACAACAGACAGGATGTTGAAATGAAATACAACATACAAGAAAAGCTATCAAGTGCATGTGCAGAACACAACATGTATCTTAAAATCTGAGATGTTTCTACAGACCCAAGTTAGGCGTTGAACACATAACGAGGTCACGAAAATGTTTTTTTCCAAATTCAAAATCTGAGTACATGGCCTGTGTTTTGGTGTGGGGGTGCAGAATCGATATCAGATCTCACACCACGGTGAATTGGGGGACTTCCAGAATCACTCCACACCAAAACAAAGGAAGTCAACTTGACTTAGGCCATCCCGGCGTGTTATAACTTATCAGACATATCGGAAACACATAATTGAAAAATACTGAAGTGACCAACCAAAACCATCGATTATGCTGCGATTTAAACGTTAAATCAAACAAATAAAGCAGAGCTCTGAATTTAAGTTAGAGATAAAAGCGTATCACTTCGCAACAGGCCTTCATCTAATGTCTTAACGCAAAACTACCTGATGAAAGCTCGCCAGATAATCTGTTAAATAAGAAAAACCAATCACATTGTTTGCTTAGTTAGATAACATTTTCGTTGTTTTAAAATCAATAATTGTAAGACGAATTCAGACCCGCGTGCTGAAACAATACCTCGCCTCTCAGTGAAGTCTCTTTCTCAAGTCTCTAAAGATGTCCGGACTCAATCGTAATAATCTTGAAGAAAATAAAACATCAGAAGCATACACGTGTTATGTTTGCAAACTCTCAGGCACTTCCCTCATTCAGAAGATAGAAAGAGTAGGGCGGCCGGTCACGTGTTGCGCGATCACGTGACACACCGGGCGCATCATTTGAATTCACGATCAAAACAATAAATCTACTCATATTAGATTTTGTTTTTACAACATTTACAATATTTTTAGTATCAAGTAGGCTATATAAACTATAATGCAAACTTTTCTTTGAACGCTAAACATCTGCAATGCATGCTCCAAATTCCTCCAGCTGTGTTCTGTAAATGATTTCATCCCTTCTACTTTACATCACTGCAGATCTTATAAATGAAAAAATGCTATATCTTTGCTTTTTATTTCAAATTAATGAACATTGTCTAATATAATATAATGTATGTGAATATATATGCCTTCTGAGCTAATGTGCAAGATAGTCCAGAAGCACTTCCGGTTTCAATTTCAATGTATCTATTAAAAGTAAAAAAAATTAAAAAAGGAATACACAAGCACATTTTTGAATTTTGTATATATATTGTATAACATTTTAAATTGGTTATAAATATTCTGTTTGTTGCATTTTGTTCAAACGTTTGTGTAGTGTTAAACCATTGAACCAGCTTTGTTTATCAGCCTAAGAGGTCTATATGTCATTGCAGTTCTGTTTACTCTGTATATTTGAAGATAAATGTTATTACATTTAAGAAATACAGTTCATATTTAAAAAAAAAAAATGGGTCATTGAAGACAAAAACTCTTCCATCATCTGACTCGGATGACATTTGACCCTGGATCACAATAAGTCTTATAAGTCAATTTTTGGAAATTGAGATTTTTACATAATCTAAAAGCTAAATAAATAAGCTTTCTATTGCTATTTGATTTGTTAGGATTTGGCAGAGATACAACTATTTAAAACTCGGGAATCTGAGGGTGCAAAAAAATCTAAATATTGAGAAAGTCGCCTTTAAAGTTGTCCAAATGAAGTCCTTAGCATAGCATATTACTCACAAAAATAAAGTTTTGATATATTTACGGTAGGAAATTTACAAAATATCTTCAAGGAACATGATCTTTACTTCATATCCTAATGATTTTTGGCATGAAAGAAAAATGGCTAATTTTGACCCCTGCAATGTATTTTTGGCTATTACTACAAATGTTCTTATACTTAAGACTGGTTTTGTGATCCAGGGTCAAATTAGTTTGACTAATGATCATACTTCTTGGGAACATGTTTGGGTGTCTGTCTCACTCATTTGATAATTAAATACACATCTAAAAAGAGACATTAGTTACTTTGATTGTAATGAATACCATTTTTGCAAGAGAACCACGATATATTGAAATATAGCTAATATCAAAATATCGTTTAAACATCTAATGTCTGCATTATAACGGATCTCGTTTCTTTGGGTTTAGTGATTGAAGCGCACATGACTCTGGCTGGGGCCCTTAGTTCAGCTGACAGGTGTCGGGTTCACCCGCTCTTTCTAAGCCAAGAGAACATCAGAGGATCAAGGAGAGAGGGAGTAAGCTGAGAATAAAACAAGGGAGGGAAAGAAAGTGGTGTGAGCCGGGGCGTGTTAACCTGCTGGGGGTGTGTAGTGGGCAGTAAGGCAGGGCTAATAAACAGAGAGAACGTCAGCAGACATTTTTCCATTGCGTCGCTGACTGCTTCTGTGTCGCAGCGCAGATGACACCCGTTACCCCCTACTCGCAAATCTCAGCTTGAAAAAAGAGTCACACGCGTAAAGATATAAGTAGTACAGTCCACAATTGAGGAACACCTGTTGCCGGGAGGGATTCTTTTGGCGTGACAGGGGAATGAGTTGCAGAGGGGGGTATAGGCTGAGTTTGTGACCCCTCAGGCATGTGTTCTAAAATAGTAAGGGATGTATGTGCTATGAAAAGCTGGACAATGGAGACTAGGTTAGTGTAGTTACACGGTCTTAGATAAACTGTCAGTGTGCATCTACAATACTTGTCCCAGATGTGTAACTGATATGCTTAAAACTATGCTCTAACAAAACAAAATGTATAGTGTGTCTTTTTTAGAAGTTTAATTTGTATTTTCTTTATAGGCCTACGCAAAGAACAACATAAAACATTAAACACAGGCCACTGTTTCTCACACAGACCCCTTACTTTTTAATGCAATGACACATAAGGTCAAGAAAATTGTGTGCACAAGCAAACCAGCCTTGTAGGACTGGACCTAATGGAAACAACCAGTCTTGCGACTCCTTTCGCGTAGATCTAAACCCCTCCCATCTCCCTCAGCCCAAACTTCAAAAATCCCTGCTAGCCAAGAGTGAGCGAGCATGTGTCCTCTTCAAACCTACTGTGTCATAGAGGAAATTATAGATACTGGAGTTACAGGGAAAGGCCAACTATAGAACGTCCCAGAGGCTTTGCTGTATCGTTTTATTTGATTTGCTTACGTTTTTGTTAAAAGGACCGATTCAATTTCCAATCCAGTTATCTTGGAATAATATCTTTTGGAGAAGTTTACACTCGCGTGTGTGAGGCAGAACCAAGGACTCGGCGTCATGCCGGCTGGGTTTCAGCAGTTAGGAGGGGAGGTAATGACAACAGATTATGATGTTTTATGCTTATAATATAAAAGTATGTTTTAATACAATTATTCTAAATGTATATAGGCTTACCTAAATTAAAGCATACAGAACATGTTTATGTACTGATTTAGTTTCCATTTTAAGAAGTACAGCCTTTATACATCTACTAAGTTGCTCTTGAAGATTGGAGTTTATGAATGTGAGATTGAGATAATATTGAGATAATGTCAACATTGCACATAAATATATACAACAAGTTCCAAGGTCAAATGTTTACCTTTAAATAACATAGAAGTCACAGCATCGCATCATTCAGTGGACTTTATAATGACAAGTAAAACCTCTGTAGCTCAGTCGATGTATTGTACAGTAATCCCAACACTGTTCAAATATCCTGTAGAAATGACAGTATTACTGGCAGTAACTTACTGTAGATTTATATTTATTTAATTTATTGGGAACAGTTTGTTCAAAGATTAATGAACATTAAACATTACATTTAACAAGTCTTTATCTTTACAGAAACAAAAACTTTAAAATAACAGCCTCATGCAAGCATTTCTGGGAACCAAAAATAAATAAAGGTTGATGAGGATTTTTGGTTCCCAGAATGTTTGCATGAGGATGTTATCTTATATTTCTTTCTGTAAATATAAAGACTTATTAATGTTTAATGTTCATTTATCTTTGAACAAACTGTTGCCAATAAATTAGATAAATATAAATCTACAGTAAGTTACTGGCAAACTGCTGCAACAAATTACAGTGAATATTAAAGCAGAATATTATTTCCAGTGTCACTGTATACATAATAAAGAAAATGTCATTGGTTAAAGAGGCACATTTTGAATCTCTTAAGGTTAGTCAGCGGATATAAACAGTACAAGGGTCCGAGCTCTTCCCGCGCTCCTGTCAGTCATGAAAAGACAGGTGTGAGGTCTGTGCTTCAAAAACTCACACATGCAAATGTCGCATGAAGCACAAAGACAAAACTCTGAGCGAAACATTTTACAACATCTAAATGAACGACAGACTGAGAGTTATTTCACAAAGAAATTGTATTGTATTTTGATCATTGTTTATATTTTGAATGGTTCAACAGACATGTGATGTTGCAAAACATTGATGTGTGTGTTGTCCTGCAGAGAATAACTGGAACGCTCGCGCTATCAGTGTTCACAGCTGTGCTGGGTTCCCTTCAGTTTGGCTACAACATTGGCGTGATCAATGCTCCTCAGAAGGTAAGATTAAAACTACAATCTGTTTACTCGTAGAAAATAGATGACAACAAACCCTTTATACAGTATATGTTATACTGCTAAAGCAAAGAAGTTTAATCAGCTATTTCATTTTTCTTATTTTGTCTCTTATGGAGACAAAACTATACAACTTATCAGGAGTCTTGAGACCTTGTGAATGGAAATAAAAACACTGTTAGAAAAACCATACAGTAACATGTTCAGTTTATTTTGATAACATTTCAACTTTTTACATATGAATACCCCAAATGAATTGCTCGAACGGATAAGAGCTTTTATATAGGCCTAGATACTCATATACTTTGCATCTTAGTATGAAAACAATTGTGTTTTTAAAGGTTCTTATGATGTACAGTAGACAGTAATTCTAGCTCCTGCTCTGAGAGTGTACGTGAGCGAGATATATTAGATGTGACATTTCCACAGATGGGCCCAGAATAACTCACAGCTAAGGCCTGTGTTATTGTTTCATCTTCTTAAAGGTCAAAATTTAGAGATTACTTTGTTCTCATCACTGCTCTTCAGGTCACCTGAGAATAAAATCTTCTTATTTAACTATGTATTACTTGAAGATGGACATTTTTTCAAATGCTTCTATGCACATTATTACGTTAATACACTACACAGGCATACAATCTCAATGTTTTCTATAAACAAAATTTAGTTTTCCTTCACAAAACTCCATAAAACTTGGCATGACATTTTCTCTTTAGTGGAGGAATGCAGAGCTTCTAACATGAGCAGAGTAAGAAATTGTATACTTTGTCCTCCCATCTGACGCAGAGTCACTGTATTCAGAGGATTTTAGGGACAGTTTGTCAAAAATTATATTGAATGATATTATCTATACCTTGCCCCTACTCTTTAACTTTCATAACATTTCAGAACATTCCTATATATATTTACTAAGCTGTTTATCCCATGGGAACCGCATTGTAGGCGTTTTAGGTTTTGTGAGGTTTGGTCTCCAAAGTAACCAAATCTGACCAAATCATGAACTGAAAAGAATAACTGTGTCTAAGGAGTGCATAAAAAAATTACAAGCATTACATATTGATGTGGAATATTCATCTAAACATTTGCCTGACAAAGACCTTTTAGGTCAAAATATTGTGTATTTTAATAAATAATTTGGGGAGGCAGTGTGCCGACTTTTGTTTTTATTAGTGAAGTTTGGCTGCTCGTGCACCTGCCTAAAGTTTTTGGATGTGGATTTTTTTGAAGTTGCAAATATTCATCTAAAGACCTTAACTGTATGTCATGCAAGACTATTGTGACTTTCTAAGAAGAGCACTCTTTCATACTAATGTCTCATCTTTTCACCTCAGATCATTGAACAGGAGTATAACTCAACATGGACGGAAAGATACTCGGAACCAATCCCTCCACAAACACTGACGTCTCTTTGGTCACTTTCAGTGGCCATTTTCTCCATTGGGGGCATGTTGTCCTCCTTCTCTGTGGGAATCGTCTCAGAGTATTTTGGCAGGTGAGACCTCAATTGGTTAAAATTAGCAATGCCAAAATAATGAGTTTGGTTGCAAAACACAAACTAGAAGAGAGCCTCCACCTTATGGATGTGGGTATATATAGGTTAATTTATTTTAGTTCATATTTTTCAGAGTTTGTATCTGGTATTTATCCAAAGTGACTTTCTATATTTTTCTACAACCGTGCTTTTTAGTGTTAAGGGATCTTAATGGCTCTCCAGTTGCAACAGGTTATAACAGTTGTGTAGGTAACAACCTGCCCTTAAGGTTTCATGGTCAGTTAAGGTCGTGATCACGTGATGTCTTTTGTCATTGGGTAAAACTGGGATGCAGAACATTCCTGTAACTAGCAGCGGCAAGGTCATGGGTTTGATTCCCATTGGACAAGAATAAGGTTTCACACATGTCCTAGCCATTAATAATGTGTCGGAACTGAGTTATACAATACATGAGAAACTGTCTATTGTTATTGTCTATAGAAAACTATTGTCTATTGTCTATTGTCTATAGAAAACAACTCAAAGAAATTTGCTTGACTGCTGAACATATGTCTGTCTGTTGGTAACAATTAAATATTCTCTGTTTGTTATGATAGGAGGAAAGCAATGCTTATCAATAACCTGCTTGCATTTATTGGTGGAGGTCTGATGGCGATGTCCAAAATCTGCCGCTCATTTGAAATGATGATTTTAGGACGTTTCACCATTGGAGCATACTGTGGTAAGATTTCAGTCTTCCTATATTAAACATCAATGCTTCTTAAAGAAACAAAGTCTAAAATATCATTATTTAAATTAAAAAGTTTTTTAATGAATGTTTAACCTTACAAGTTATTCTCTCTACATGTACATAATATAATATAATATTAAAACTGTGCTTCTCAGTTCTCACTTAGTCTTCATTTTACTTTGGAAAAGAAAATCCTAAATTTTGTACAATTAGCATTTGCAGTCAGTATTGTGGGTTAGTAAAGTGAAGGGTCCATCCAATGGAAGGTCAAGAAGTTCAGGACCTGGTTTGGTTGCTGTCATAATTTGATCACATTGTTATGTTGAGCATGTAAGGGTGCAGCGAACACCAGACCAGCCCCAAAGTGTCAGGCACACTTACACACCGCATTCATGCTCCAACAGAACATGAAGGTCCTGGTGTCATGTTGAAATCCATTGTAGGCCTACTTATTTTTCTTAATAAAAGCACATAAGTAATTGTCAAGACAAATTTGGTTATGATTAAACAAAACATCAACATAAATATCTGCAAACAAATGAAGCTACTCAAAACTGCTTTTCCTAACTGTTTACACCATCATGAACATAAGGTCATTGTTAGTGTTTATATAAAGTATTTGCCACTAGTTACATGTACACTAGCGGTCAAACGTTTTGGGACACTTACTCACTTATTTGTTATTTTTCATACTCAAATTTTTCCACATTTTATAATAATAATAAACTCATCAAAATTATGAAATAAAACAAAGGGGAATTATGCTGTAATAAAAAAAGATGTTATATTTTATCGTCTTCAGTGTAGTCACCTTTCAACTAGAATTTGCAGAAATGTTTTCATGTAATTTTATCAAGCAGCTTCTTGAGGTCTCACCCTAAGATGTTTTTTAAAACAATATTAAAGGAGTTTTTATCTATTCTGTGCTCTTATAGGCTGTTCTTTCCTAATTTATCCATTTAAAAAAAAGAATTTTGTCATGAAAAAACATGTATGTTTGGAAAATTATATTTTTGTCTACTAAACTAATTTCAAATATTTAAGCAAACACCTCAGATCAAAAGTTTTTTTTTAATAATGAGAAAATTTTCGCTCAAGTGTCCCAAAACTTTTGACGGCTAGTGTATCCTAACATGATTAACTTCATCACATTATATGCCTACAACTGACTGCTAGAAAATGTTATGCAATGCTATGCAGCTGCATTACAACAAATCAAGATCAAGCTAACCCAACACAACCCAACACAACACACCCATGTGATTCTCTTATTAGGTTTAGCATCAGGATTGGTGCCAATGTATGTGGGTGAAATTGCCCCTACCAGTCTGAGAGGAGCTCTGGGCACACTACACCAGCTAGCCATTGTCACGGGCATTCTTATCGCACAGGTACACCAAGTATTAATTTGTTTTTGCCTTCATCAATAACTAGCATCTATTCTATCATTTGCTGTGCTATTATGTTTACTGTATGTTTGACTTATTTCTCTTCAGATCTTGGGTCTTGAGTCTCTGTTAGGCAGTGAGAAACTGTGGCCTGTGCTCTTGGGTGTTACCGTGCTCCCTACAGTCCTACAGATGGCGCTGTTGCCTTTCTGTCCTGAGAGCCCACGCTTTCTCTATATTGTCCGATGCCAGGAGCACCATGCAAAGAGTGGTGAGGCTCTGACATGTCTAATCTGAATATGTGTGCAGCACTGCAAGTGTATTTGGCCATTAGACTATAATATGTTAATAATGTTTTTTTTGTCATAAATTCTGTCACTAAATCTTAAAGGGTTAACAAAAATCAAACAGTTTTGAGTTACTTTATGCTGTAATGTAACACAGTGACTTTCTTTTGTGGAAGACAAAGCAGTCTCAGTTCACTTTTATTTTATGCAACACAAAAAAAGTATAGCCTACCCATGCAGCATTTCTCTTCCGTTAAAAAAGCAAAAAGTCAGTTTCGAGTGACAAGCAATCCCAGTGCTGTTATTGTCATAGAAGTTCACACTGGTTAACCTTTAGCCAAACATTTGCAGCTTTTATTACATGTTCGACATATTCTACCAGGAAAAATGTCAAGCGTTCCACATTACACCCCAGGCAAACCACAAATACCTTTGAAACTTTATGAATCCCAGCTTTTACATAAACACATTTTAACAACAAATAGTGGGGACCACTTCAACTGACCACACAATATGTTTTAACACCATTCACTCGATTTGTGAATTAAGTACAGGCAAAAAAGTATTGATATTGACAGATATCAATAAACACTTACCTAACTAACCTGTTTTGGTTTCCCTTCCACAGCTGTACGGCGTCTTACTGGGCGTCTGGAGGTCAGCGATGACCTGGCTGAGATGAAGGAGGAGAAGAGGAGAATGGACATGGAGAGGAAGGTGTCTATGGCTGAGCTCTTCCGCTCTCCTCTCTACAGACAGCCCATCATCATCTCCATCCTGCTACAGCTCTCCCAGCAGCTGTCTGGAATTAATGCTGTCAGTATATTGCACTTAGTTTTCAGCTGATAAAATAAGGAAGATGTTTAAAGATGCTAAACGAAGAGGAGACTTTTAGTTTGAAACTGAATGCAGCTTTACCACAAGATTTAAGCCTACCTTTTCCTTGTAGGGGCTGTCTAAAAATTACTGAATAGAAATGTTTTAACTTGTTAACCTTTGTAGCAAGGTTTTGGTTAATCTTGATTTGGTTACGTTTGGTTATTCTGTTATGGGCCTATATTCAATCTGCAAAGTGATTATTATTATTTTATGAAATAGAAATATAAAAGTCTTAATAATGGTAGTCACTCATACTGTTTTAAATCTCTCAGATCTTCTACTATTCTACTGACATCTTTAAGAAGGCTGGGGTTGAGAGTCCAGTATATGCCACCATAGGGGCTGGAGTTGTCAATTGTGCCTTCACTGTGGTCTCAGTATGTAAAAACAGAGATTATTTTTTATTTCATTCATTTATTTGATTATTATGACAACATCATTTAAATAAAGATTAAGCTGATGATTATGATAATGATCACTGACCTCTCTTATCACTTGCTTGTCCAATCCACAGCTTTTCCTGGTGGAGAGGATGGGCCGCCGAACACTGCACATGCTAGGGCTTGCGGGAATGTGTATCTCTGCCATCATCATGACAATTGCCCTTTCATTACTGGTCAGTCCTGTAGGGCGGCAGTTGTGGCCTAATGGTTAGAGAGTCGGACTCGTAACCAGAAGGTTGCGATTCGATTCTCAGTACCGGCAGGTAACAACTGACGTGTCCTTGAGCAAGGCACCTTACCCCTGTTTGCTTCCCGGGCGCTGCAGTGTTAGCTGCCCACTGCTCCTGGTGTATGTGTGTTCACGACTTGAAGTGTGTGTGTTCACTATTCACTGGTTGGGTTAAATGCAGAGGTCACATTTCGGGTATGGGTCACCATATCTGACAAATAGGTCACTTTCACTTCATTTTTCAATGTATTACGGATCTCTTATATTTCACAATGTTCTTATCTTAAAGATTCACAAACATTTAGACTAGCGGTCAAAAGTTTTGGGACACTTGTTTGCTTAAATATCTGAAATTAGTTTTCAATTTCCAAACATACATGTTTTTTCATGACTAAACTAACAATTTGTTAAATAAAAACGTTTTTAAATAGATAACTTTGATTGAATAGTTAAGAAAGAACAGCCAATAAGAGCACAGAATAGATAAACACTGCTTTAATATTGTTTTAAAAACATCTTAGGGTGAGACCTCAAGAAGCTGCTTGATAAAATTACATGAAAACATTTCTGCAAATTCTAGTCGAAAGGTGACTACACTGAAGATGATAAAATATAACTTATTTAGTTTTAATTTATTTTTCTTTTTTTTATTACAACATAATTCCTATAGTTACTTTTGTTTTATTTAATAGTTTTGACAAGTTAACACTAAAGTACATTAAGAACATTTTTTGTGTAAATATTTTATGTGCTTATTTTAGGGTTGTAGGGTGTATCAATTTGACCATTTTACTAAACTGATTAGAAATTATTAGACCTAAATTTAGATGACGACACAGATTTGTGTACAAGTTATTACTTTGTAGCCATATTAATACTATATTAATTTATATTTTTTTAATTGCAAAAAAACCCCAAACTCCAATACTTAGTACTTCATCTAACAGAACTTCAAAAAAAATATTATTTGATTACTTTTTTGTTATATTTATCTAAAAATATATCTTCCATGTTCTCACTATCACCACTTAAAGGGACAGTTCTCCCAAAAATAAAAATGTACTCCCCGTAGAGTTGTTCATAATCTGTATACATTTCTTTGTTCTTGGACCCCATTGACTACCATAGTAGAAAAAAATACTTTAGATTCTTTTGTTCGGTTAGACACAAAATGAGATATTTTGAAGAATGTAGGACAGCAAACAGTTCTGGGCTGCTTTTGACTATCATTGTAATTTTTCCTACTATGGTAGTTGATGAGGTTCAAGAAATGTTTGGTTACAAGCATTCTTCTGAATATCTCTCTGTGTTCAAACCAAAAAAAAGAAATGTATACATTTTTGGGTGAACTATCCCTTTAATATTTGTATTTTTGTGCATCGACAGGACACTGTGCCTTCAATGAGCTACATTAGCATGATGGCCATTTTTGGTTTCGTGGCTTTCTTCGAGGTGGGTCCAGGACCTATCCCATGGTTCTTTGTGGCTGAGCTCTTCTCACAAGGACCTAGACCTGCAGCCATGGCAGTGGCCGGCTGC
This sequence comes from Oreonectes daqikongensis, assembly GCA_026939265.1. Taxonomy (NCBI): domain Eukaryota; kingdom Metazoa; phylum Chordata; class Actinopteri; order Cypriniformes; family Nemacheilidae; genus Oreonectes; species Oreonectes daqikongensis. The sequence continues at coordinate 1,351,457 of JAOTQM010000434.1, read as the reverse complement.
TCCAATTGGACAGCCAACTTTATCATTGGCATGGGCTTCCAGTATGTCGCTGTACGTATTTCTTTTAATCATTTCATTATTCGACTTCATAAAATGTGTTCATTTCTGTCAATTCATGTTGAATCGATCCAATACCTCATTGTTTCTTTTTACTGCAGAATTTATGTGGCCCGTACGTTTTCCTCATCTTTGCCTCGTTCCTCCTCTTCTTTCTATTCTTCACGTTCTTCCGGGTTCCCGAGACACGAGGCAAGACTTTTGACCAGATCTCAGCCACCTTCCACCGTCATCCACAAAACATGATGGACATGGATTTGGATCAAGGGAAGCACAGTACAGAGTTGGACTACCTAGGATCTGATGGGACAGAGAACTGAAGCCTGAGAGTGAAGGAGATGGTGGATGGGGGCCAGCACTGACCTTTCATGAGGCCTTAGAAAGGATACAGGAAAATTGATGCATACCAATAAGAGAACATTCAGAAGAGTTTGGATATTAGGCATTAGAGATGAAGATGGTTACTGGTCTTGGGAGAAAGCGCAATGGTGTTTGAAAAAGAGACTTGAGATTTGGATTCCTGCACTTTATCTGCACAAAGGTTTCTGTAAGACACAAAGCCAATAATGACATATTTTAGTTTGTGTTTTCATTATCACAATAATTTTATCTTTAGATGAGACATTCTCATATTTATTAGAAACAACATACCTACTACAAACTGTCAAATGTTTTTTTAAGGATGAAATGCTTTGCACAAAGCTACAATTTTAAGTACATTTTAAAGACGAAAAAACTGAATTAAAGACTTGCTCACATGCACATTGTTGCTTTTATTTGAAATTAGATCTTTAAGATACAGTATATTACATGGTTTAAGAAACTGTTTAATGTAAATAGAACAAAACGTATACTCACTCTGTCAGATGCAAGGTTAGAAATGTGTTGAAGTGCGTGCCGTGTGACAAGCGAGAAAGACAAAACAGGTTGACCTTTTCTCCTTATGTTGTGAATTGTATTGGTTTGTGTTGTTTGTTGTTCTGAGGCGTGTGTGTGTGAGAAGTGTATCTTTAACATGCATTTATTTATATGATGGAATTAAACAAGCCGTTATCCTCGGTTGAAAAGCTAAACCTACAATTTTATAAAGAATTAGCCGTCTGACTGTAGAAAATGTGATCAAATCAAAGACACATTCAGCTTGTCCTGCATATGCTAATCCTAAAGTTTTAAAGTGATAGTTCAGTCAAAAATGAACATTTTGTCATTTACACATCCTCGTTATTTCAAACCTGTATGACTTTCTTTCACAGAACACAAAAGATGATATTTTGAAGAAAGTTGATTACCAAACAGCTGCAGCATCCATTGACTTCTATTGTATGGACACAAAGCCAATGCAAGTAAATGGGTACCATTCTTCATAATATCTTTTGTGTTTTGCAGAAGTCATACAGGTTTAAAATGACATGAGGGTGAGTAAATGATCACAGAATTTTCAGTTTTGGGTGAACTATCACTTTAAGATGCCAAACCATGAATGTGAAAATCTAGGTCAGAATTCTTGTCAAACATGACATGCACCAGTAACACAGTGAGTCCAAAAGATTAAGAGTCAAATGGCTTTCCAAATACTTTATTTACTCACTTTACTAACATTGCACATAATCCCAACAAAAAAAAGTACATATAAAAAAAGACAAAAATTTGAACAATTTTCTATTTTGATTGGATGTTTTTTCCCCTTTTGTATTTAGTTATAAGTAAGAGAAGAGCCTGTGCAGTATTGGATGGCATTTCCTCTCATTGATGAACTTAAAGTAGCCAAAACTGGTCATGTTTTCTCAACTGCTCACCGCCCATGGTACACAACAAAACTATAAAGGGGAAATACTACAAATTTAAATGGGCTTTTGGAGCAGGTTTCTTTTTTCGCAATTTTATTTTAAATGGCTAAATGCGCATCAGCACAACCCTCCCCTCCTCACCAGCCCTCTTTTGCTCCCTGACAGACGAAGGGTCCATACCACAGGAGGTGGATCAGGTGGGGGGAGGGACAAGGATGTAGAAGTGAGGAACAAGTTGTTCGGACAAATGGTTGAATGTTTGACGAGACAGGCGAGGTCTTACACCCCAAACTAACCCACCCAGGAACCTATGCAGCGACACAGGGAGAACAAGGGAAAGGCAACAGAAAGTAATAGGTGAGACAAGAACAAAATTATTCTTTGAAAACATTCTTATAGAAACCATGAATTGAGGTGAATTGGGACACCACAATATCAAAAAGAAGCCTTAATTCACCCCAAGAACATATAGAAAGCATTTCAATTACAGCTTGATTCATTGGAAAACAGATTGATGCCATTGCCAATTAAAACCAATAAAACTTATAAGAAATAAAAATTGGACAAAGCCTTTTAGAATACATTGCCTGTTGCTTAATTTGGCTTGGGGTCAGCAGATCTGATGCATTTTAGCTGTTGTAGTTTGAAGGCCAAAACTCTAAACCACTTTCAAAACACAGCACCAGTTAGCTCAGGAAGTCCCACCTCTTGCTGGGGTCAAATGATTCCTTCCAGGTCACAGAAATCATTCTGTGCTCTTGGCAGCTGTAGGGGCAGGTGCCTAAAATAAGAAACAGTTGTTAGTATACATGAAGTCTAACACAGTTCAAGGTTGATAGTTTGTTAACTAATGTATAAGGTTGAGCTCAAAAACTTTTGGGCACACTGTATACTACACACAGGACAAAAAAAATAAAAATCAACATGCACAAAACACAATCTCCTAACCTCAGTTGATTTAGAGGATTGTTTTGGAGAGGTTTCATTAGGCGGCTTAGCATTAGCAGGCTTTGATGTCCCATCGGGGGAAACATCAGATGTTTTTTCAGATTCATCTTCGTCCTATAAAGAAAACCAATTTGATATTCACAAGCAATTTGATACTGGGCTTACCCAACCTAGTTTACCACTGAAAGAAATGAAACATGTTGTAATGATCTACTCAAAACATTTCCAATCTCATCTGAGAAAATGATGCAATCATGTTTGTGTCCATTTAAACCGAAAACACACCGAGATATCACTTTCAAAGCCATGCAGTGAAGATAAGGAAGGCTAATGGCATTGAATTTAACGATTTTGCTTTAGTCATCTTTGAAGACTTCCTGAAAACAGGCTTACTCTAGAAGCACCGGATTCAGATTTCCTCTGTCTGCGTCTCCTAAACTGTCTGCGGGGTTTCTGGGGTTGTCCTTCAACCTGCTCTCCATCGGTCTGGCCCTCTTTAGAGGGTGACTCCTGCTCTTCTGCAGGGGCAGTTGCCTCTCCAGGGGGTGGACGAGGACGGAATGGCCTGAACATGAGGAGAGAACTTCACATAACTTCAATAATTTTAGACTTTTAAACACAAATATACACAAACAACAACACATTCATAATGCAGCATTGTCTCTCAGAGCTCCCTTTAAATTTGCAGTGCCACTTTCTAAGAAGCATCTCCTGTCTTTCCAGAACCAAATTTCAGACAAGAGCTAAAATTATAGCCTTAAATTTACTTTTAACGAAGACTGTATATAAAGTATTTTTAGTTTTAGTATTTTAAATGAACATAAGGGCATTAGCAACCCAAAAGCTTTCGGGACTATGGAGACATGCTATCCACACGACATAATAACCTTCGAAATCGAGGTCTGAACCTGCGTGGTGGAGGCCTCTGCTGGGCACCTTCTCCCTCTACATTACTCTCTCCTGCTTCTCCCTAAAGCAGACACACAAATACTGAAAAAAACCTACTGTATACAGAAATGATCAAATGAGCAGCAAAATAGCTTAAAACCAAGATCATCATTAAAAACATTAAATTTTTTTAATGCTCTCCTTAAATCTAACCTCGCCTTGTGGCACAACGGGTCTTCTGCGTGGCCGCTGGCGTCGTGGGCGAGGCTGAGGTGCTCCTCTTTCTTCATTGCCTTCTCCCTCTGATGTGGGACCAGCAGAATCCCCACCAGCTTTTGCATCTCCCTGAGCAGGGCGTGCGTTCCGTGGATAAAACCGCCTACGGAACCGGCGTTTATTGGGGGCATATCGGCTGCCTTTGACAGGTACACCACCTGGACCAGTCACATTGGCTGCTTCTGAACCCTGAAACAGAGGCAAAGTTTTAGAAGATAATGAAGCCATAAAACGGTCCTCAATATAATCTCTATTCATTTGAGAGCTGCTCACCTTAGTGGCTTCAACAACGTCAAACTCCACCACCTCGCCATCCCCCACACTTCTGAGGAACTTTCTTGGGTTATTCTTTTTAATAGCAGTCTGCAAAAAGAAATACAAATGTTACAGCACATTTCCAGCATGTGAATGTAGAATATTATTCAGACGACATTCTAACAGCACTACATTTAAAATGATATTTTAAAGTGATTGATTTACAGAAGGTAAAAAAAAGTATGGTTGATTTACATGGCTAGCTATGCCTAATCTTCACAAATTTGGTCATCTAAAGTAAATGAATTACCTGATGTACAAAAACATCTTCTTTGGTGTCATTTCTGTGGGGAAAAAGACCCCAGTAAGCTTTTGACAGACTTTAAGAGAAAACAAATAAATCACAAAATCATTTGAAATGTTTAACCTTCATTTTAATGGGAACCATCCCTTGTTTTTTTAAACACTACTCATTCTCTTTTCAGTATTTCATTGTAATTGGAAATGAGGTTTTAGTTTCGAAAAACTAGAAAGGTGAAACGTATAGAAATGTAATGTGTAATGTGTTATGATCAGGGGTTTTTTTGCCACAAAATGTCAGATTTCCTGTGTTACAAAAAGTGTGCGCTTAATGCAACCGTCTTAAATAATGATGACATAACATTATACAAAAACTGAAATTTAAAGGGTCTGAAATTTAAAGTGCGAGTTGTCCTATCAGAAAACAAACATTACCTGTTGATGAAGCCATATCCATTGCGCACATTGAACCACTTCACAGTCCCCTGAACCGCCGTCGCTAGGATGAAAAAAGACAAATAACGCTCAACATCCTGTGAGATCGCACCAAATAGGCCTATTCACAAAAAAAATCTGAATTTCCAATCATATTATGGCAACCATACCCACGCCCGGTAAAAGCGACTTATTTGTGCACTGTGGGCCCTGCGTGTGAATTATTAACCATAAACTTTGAAATCGTTTCCCACCTAGGTCAAGCAGGACGCCGCCTGTTATCACAAAGTCATCCAAAAAATAGAGGAATTAAATGAAGACGAAATTTTTAACACCCTTTAAATTAAAATGTTATGTTTAATTATAAAAACTATACGCAAATATGCACCACTAATTACAAATGGAGTATAATGTAAAGCTTTTACCTAACGATATGGAGCACACCTGCAGTGAAATCCCTCCCACCTAAAGCACATGGTGACAGAGCGCAAAAATGTGGGTCATGTTGAACGCACTTTCACTGTGTAAATAGCCAAACACAGGTTTGATTCAGATAGGAACAGCTTCGCTCACAGCTTCTGATCCGACCAGATTTCTTTTGTATTGTCTCAGAAACATCAAATCTCAGTAACAGACAACCGGTTTGACATAGGCTATAAAGTATAAAACAAACAACGCGTAAACCGAGGAATAAATGGATAAAGAAGTCGTCAAAAGTTTTAGAAACAGAGGTCAAAGCAAAAAAAACTTTATCGGTATGATAGTCAATTATAGCCTATCAGTAACTGACTCCAATCGCAAACACGTGGAAGTTTCTTTTCATTTCACTTCAAAAATGAAACCATGATACATCAAAAACACGTGATGGCAAACCTGTAAAGTGAAAAGCATTCATGCGACAACATAATGTGTTAGTATTCCCATATCTGTTTAACGTCAATCCCATAAACGGTGTGCTGAATAAATGTCTCTTGTTCAGCAAAGTCAATGAATCCCTACCGATAATTTTTCTCTCAGGTTGAGGTTGTTCAGGCGGTGCTGCGCTCTGCGCCTCTGTGTCGCTCATTTTCTCAATCTTGATTTAACCCCCTCCCTCTAACTCGCTAATCTTTTTACTCCAGCGGACACCTCAAACTTTTTATCCCGATTCCCTGTCAGGAAGGATCGACTGAGCTTGGATTTAATTGGTGTTCGAGCGACCAATCCGTAGTCTCATCTTCATACTCGCGTGATCAATTGGGAACCAGTGCCAATGTCTCGCGCGAAAAACAACCGGTTCTATACTGTTCACAACGATATTTGAGATAAGATTTATTTCACTTTACCTTATAGTCAGTGAAAGTTTTATGGGACAAACTCTTAGATTTTTTATTTAAAAAAATATTTTAACATGATTCTATTACATTTTTATTTATTTATCGTATAGTCTGACTATAGCATGCTAACCGGTTCAATCATGATGTGTAGTGTCAATACATAGCAACCCACCAAAACATGCATTTTTATTATAGTAAAACTATCATTAATTTTCCTAATGGATATTAAGTCGTATTGTGACAATACAAAACAGACAGGTAGTTTGGCTAAATCACAAACAGGAGTCTCGTTGATTTGAGGGACTTCGGGAAAAAAATCGTTGTGCCTGGTTGTAGGTTTTTTACCCTATTGCCTCGCGTAAGACCCTTTACACATAGGTCACCAGATTCAAATTTCACTTGACTATATTTATCCAAACGACTGCACAACTTGCCAAGACTGTGAGCAGGTTGTGCATTTGGTCATATTATTCCACCACATGATAATTTTATTGGTATAGTTTTAATTATTTTTCTTCATTTATTCCATTCTGCTATTTTAAAACGGCAAACACATGGATCATGCAATAATGATAAAATATGTAGCCTATAAACGTATGCGTTTAAACAGACCAGAGCCTTTTAGCCATTCTAGACATTCGTATTTAATTCTATACGCTTCTCTCCTTAGCCAAGAAGAGTTATTTGCAGAATTAAACGAGCGCATTCCTGACAAGTCACACACATGCGACATTTAAACTATTTATCAAACAAAAAGATGTAACAATACAAAACACTTCGTTTCTAGGCTCATAAATCTCGGTTGTTGTTAGGTAAAAACGCGCTCATTCAAACTTAAAGCCAGACACGAGAGACGCCGAAAGCGCGCTCCCGGACAGACTGGTCCCCCGCCCGCCCTAGAATTTAAAGAGCGAGGGTGAACGCGCATGCGCAGTGGGGAGGAAACCGCTGAGGTTCGTTTAATGGTATGTGTGGTTGATTTCGTACGGATCATAGAGAGAAAAAGAGAGTTCAGGATTCATTCCTCGGGCCAGCTGCGAAACAGCCCTTGTCAACGATCTGAACGTGCTATTACTGAAAGAGGAATGACAGCAGTGTCAAGATAGCTGAATTAAGTGAATAAGCACAATAGAGGCATCGCGCAGCTGATAACAACAGACAGATCTGAGAGAGAAAACGGGGAATAATATCTAGTCGGGCTAACTAGTGGCTGGGCTGTCCCTGAAAGCGTGTAGTGTGGAAAAAAGACTGTAAACTAGGTAAGTAGCTGATTAAACCATTCAAACAACGGTCGTGATCCCACGTACCAATACCACGTACCTCCTTCTTGATAAACCTTAATCTATTTACGTTTTTATTAATCACCCAAAACAAAGATAAACATTAAACCATAAAGAAAACATCTCTTAAATTCTCACAAGGTCCGCAAGGCTTTTGCACTCTTTCGTTGCGCGAGTAATTTTCAGAATGACGACAACATATTTTCTATGGGCGTTGGGTGCGTAAACTGAACGGAAAATCTTCGTTCATTTTAAAGTTAAAATGCGCTACGAAGACAAAGATTTTTTTTAAACTTGATCATAACTCATGAGTCCACGCAGCACCTCGCTCCGTGGGTTACCTCAGCCTTACATCATATGAAACCTCGTGTTAGCCGCACAACGTTTCTTGCGGCATTAAACTTGCGCTGTGTGTCTAGTCCGCGCGCTGTCATGTGCAATTTTACCGGCAACAATGCTGCACCTGCTCGGCCGTAATGAGCGCTCTGCTCGGCGGGCCTTCAGTGCGCAGCGGCGGATCCACCACAGGCCTCACAGATCAGCCAGCTCACTGCGGCTGCAAGACACGCGTGTCCTTATGAAAGCGGCCCAAACTCTCATTGTTCACTTACAGGCGTTTACATGTCAAATGTGATAATACAAGTGTGTGATAATGATAGAGAGTCGGTGCTGGTCTACGTGTGCGATTGTTGTATGGACCTAAGCACAGTGGTTATATTATGTTACCTTTTTTAAAGTTAAAGAGAAAAGCAGCGTTTGTATGTATAGTAAAGGATTTTTTTATGAATGATCGTGAACTACGGTGCGTCTATCTAGCGGAATGAACTGACGTTTCACGGTGCTTCCACGTGATTAGTTAATATCATAATTGTGCAGTTGACTGATTATATAGTTTTACAAGTGTTGTGATTTTAAACTTAAATTAAGATCATCAATGCGTTTGTAATTATTATTTAAGGCTAATTACACATTTACAACACTTAGGCACCATAAAAGTTGAGTTAACAGGTGCTATGTTCTTGTCATCTAATATAGCATGCTTCTGCAAACCCCACGAGACACAATAAATAAATGCTTGCAGAATGCGCTGGTTTTTATTAATAAAAGCATTTGATGAGACTGCAATATGTAGCCTAATAATATTCAAACAAATAGTGCATATGTTATGTAAATACATTTTAGATCAAGACTTAAGAGGTTGTATTAATTGAAGAATAGTGTTGCATGACGTCTCGCTACGTCATACCCAACCATGTTTCATTAGCACCTTCCTCAAATGTGATGAATCATCATTGTTTGTTTTGGCTTAGGCAGACTAATATTAACCACTGTGCACATGGTTCATCAATCTTTAGAAAAGACATGGCGGATGCTGACTTGGACTTCACAACAGGCGATGCTGGTGCCTCCGCTACCTACCCCATGCAATGTTCTGCCCTGCGCAAGAATGGTTTCGTGGTGCTAAAAGGTCGACCATGCAAGATCGTGGAGATGTCCACATCTAAGACCGGCAAACATGGACACGCTAAAGTGAGTCATGTATGGTCTGTGACTGTAAAAGCATAACAAAAAGCTTAGCTTAAAGAGTGTAAACAATTTACATAGTGGGTCACCAGATTTATGTTTACATTTATTTCAAAACCAATACCATTGAAAGATTATTATACTGACACCCCAGTCACTTTTTACCAATCACCGTGTCAGTTTACAACTGTTAAGCTACACCAAAAGCATATTTGTTTTGCACAATAAAGAACTTCCAGAGGTCCCGCTATACAAGTGTTTATGAATGAGGTACAGGTGAAAGGGAAGCCATTCATTTCCACACAAAGCGAGGGATGATGCAGTCGTTTTAAATAAACTGTGTTAAACACGCTCCACTCTGTTTGTCAAAGGTTCACATGGTGGGCATTGACATTTTCTCTGGCAAAAAGTATGAGGATATATGTCCCTCTACCCATAATATGGATGTCCCTAACATCAAAAGAATGGACTACCAGGTATGTGATAATGTGATATTACAAGCATTTGGTACTATCTAAATCTACCAGTAAACATTTCACAAACACATGTTGTCCCTTTTCAGCTTATTGGAATACAGGATGGCTACCTGTCTCTTCTCCAGGACAGTGGTGAGGTCAGAGAAGACCTGAAAATGCCAGAGGGAGACCTAGGCAAAGAGATAGAAAGCAAGTTTGATGCCGGTGAAGAAATCCTGGTAAGTGCCATGAAATCAATCACTCATTAAATATTAGGCAGAATATATCCCTGCATCTAATACAGAAAGTGTTTAATTTTTGTGTAGATCACGGTCCTGTCTGCTATGAATGAGGAAGCTGCAGTTGCCATCAAAGCCATGGCTAAATAAAACACAGCAGGTATATGGAGCACTCACTGCTGCGTGTGCATGCTCACCTGCTAACTAGGGCCGGAGCGACTGTGCCTCACCAGTGTGCTTACAGCAAAGCACTAATTCAAAGGTTTACCTTAGGTATAAACAACAAAACAAACTTATTTCTGGTAACCATCAAAACATGAATAGGAAAACATGCCTATTTTTAGATGGCTGAATGTCTCCAAATGGTTGATACCACTTTCCCATACGACATACAATAAGCAGTTGTTTCATGTTCTATCATACTGTGAATGCCAAATAATGATACTAGAATGGTTAGGTTTGGAACCGGACTAAGTGTCTTTATTTATTTATTTTTGTTTTGTCCAAGATTAGATGTACACAGTGTCCAGAAATTGACCTGCGGTGTTTAATTATGTATATAAAAGATTTTTTAAGTAACAGAGTAATACTTTGCTGTTTGCATACTGGCAAATGCACTTTTGACTAACACCAAGATGTAGTAGTCCTGCAATGTTCAGTATATCGTCACCTTGGAATTATAAAGTTCTATCTGCATTCTGAGATTGAGATAATGAGCTTTAAAGTTTTTGCATTCCATTTGACTTTGTAGATAAAAGTTGTCACAGAATACAAATATGTGAATAACTCAATTTTGACAAAAATATCAGACAGAACCTTGTAATTCCAAGGCAACGATATGTAAATCTGCATCTTGTATGTAAAAGCAATGACTGAGATGTATATAGAATTTTGTATTTAACACTACCAGCTTAGTATATTTAGTATTGTAAAATATTGTTTAAAAGGCGTTATTATTCATACAAATTACACAATCATACACAACGATTTCAATTCTGCATATAATATATCTGCTGTTTCCTTGAGTTGGGAGAGTAAAGTAACTGTACTGATCTTTGTGCACGTCGTGACTTTAAGGTGTAATATGGGCTGCATATCACACCTGAAAAGAACTCTGAAGAAATTATTTTCTGTATTAGATATCACATTCATTGTTCAGTTCTTTATAAATGTTGTAGACATGTCATTGAGATTTAAATTAAACCCTTATTTTGTGAAGTTAAATTTTTTTACCTCCTATTTGTGCGTGTTGACTTTTATCCCTCTATACTGTACTTCACCTTTTTTCTATTTCCATGTGTCATTAAATCATTATTTCTGTCCCTTTCACTCACTCCTACCTGTACTTCTCTTCCTTCTCTCAGGGGTTGACAAGATGCACTGGACCTGGATAAAAGAGAATTAGACCTCAGCAATGCTATCCTCCTTTTTGTTTTCAGTTTTTTTTTATCTCTTTCTGTACTTTAAAACCCATCTACGGGTTAAAAAAAACTAGGTAATACATTAAATAACCGAAAATTGTTCCAAACAATGAGATAGAGATGGGCCAAGCTTACCCTCTTGATTTTTTCGATTAAAAAAAACCCCGGGACAACCACTCCTTATTTGCTGTCCTAATTTACAATAGTAAATAGTTCTAAGAGGTCTGTTATGTGGTTAATTTTATTTACAAGCTATTTTAGTGCAAATGGGAAGGAAAAACATACTGCAAGTTTTCTGTGAAGGACAGACACAAATGCCATAACATGAGTAATAGGATGCAGTTTTGTCTCTTTACTGCAGAACCAAGTGCTCTGCGTACTCTCTTTCATCTTCCAGTACCTTAATGTAAAAAACCCCCACCTCAGACAGGGGTGACAATATCACACGAGCAGGTGTGCACATATGGATACAGGAAGACTGAGCCCCTACCTCTACCCGAAAAAGAAGAGGGGAATCAGAATGTTATTACAGGGAAGTCACCATTTTATCAAAATTTCAAAAACATATTTGCTTTCCAGATATGTTGAAAGAGATTGAAGAAGGTGCCATGAGCCGTAGATCTCTTGCTGAATCAAAAGAACACGATTTTCTGCCTATAATGCCCTGGCCCGAAGTGGTCTATGGTGGCTTGATTAATGCTTTGTGATCACGTTTGAAAGACAAATGAACACTAGACTCCTGTCTTTAAATTTGGGGGTCGGCTGAAATTTTGAAAGAATGGTAATCATCTCCTCCGTGTCCAAATCGAGTCAGTTACAGATTTGACTGTCATGCACATTACTCTTGACTTGACAGCAGTGCGAGTAATGTTACAGTTTTGTTCGTTCCAAGACTGTGATTAAGAAATAAGATATAAACTAATTTGTATTCTAGCAAGGCAACCCAACTCAGAATTAAAAAGAGCACATATAAATCACGACTTTGTTTCAGTTTGTGATGGGGTTTTCTGAGCTCTTTACATTGTGTGGTGATGTTATATTAAGTACAGTGGCATGGTTGATGGTAAACACAAAAAACAAATACATTAAGAGACCATTAAAAACAACTTAATTTTATAGCTGGGATAAAGCCATGTAATGCAGGACATATCTTAACTACTGAATTGCATATGAACAAAGCAAAACACACAGATATAGCCTGTACCTGTTGTGACTAACATCTTTTCAGTTAGTATCTTCCTGCAAAAATCTAACTTATCCAACCTAAAATGTGTGACAAAGGAACATCTTATTCTATTAAAAATCACAAAGCCAACAACAGCAAACTGTACATTGTTCTAGTTGCTTAACAGCTTAAAATACATACTCTTAAAACAGTTTCAGATACACATAATCAAGAAGCATTCCCAACCCCCAAACAAATGAATACCCTTCTTTAATATCCACAATTGTTTATGAACCAGTCTTTTGCATGGGACATTTATTACTTATTAATGTAAAAGCCAATTCTTATAAAGTGATAGCCTCAGAAATAAGCTGTGTGTAACATGCCACCTTGTTAAGATCAGGCTTTTAGTCATTAATGTGGTTTTCCATGATGATAGAATCTCTGTCCAGGCTGAGCGTGAGGGAGAAATGCGTGCCGTGACGCCGACTGAGGAGAACTCGAAAAAGGAGCCTAAGACAGAATAAAGAAAAATGTCACCTTTGCAACACGATAAATGTAAAAACGTTCATCCTCACCGAATCTTATTTTAATGGTGAAGGTTCAAATGATATTGTAGTAATGAAATGGTTCATTTTAGAAATGCTGAATTAAAAAGAATGCAAAGTAGACATGAGCACTGCAAATGACCACTGCAAAAGTGTTCGTATAGCTCAAATGGTGCGTGCAACACCAAGGTCATGAGTTTGATTCCAAGAGAATGCATGAATTGCTAAAAAAAAAATGTATACCCTGAATGCACTGCAAATCGCTTTGGATAAAAGCATCTGTCAAATGTATAAATGAAATGTAAAGAGTAAAGTATTCATGAAACTTGTTTCATTAGATGGATTAAAAACAATGATAGAATGTCATATACGAGGATGTGCTGTCTTTTTTATATTATATGATATCTATATTTACTACACTGCACTGTAGTATGCAGCACATTTGCTTGAAAACGTTTACGGAAAAAGTATTCTTAAAGTGAGAATGGCCAATTAAAATGGTCCATGTAAAATAAAATGTCAAGCTTTCATATGTTTTTTGCAGGTTGGTCAGCTCACCTTTGCAGTTGGGATCTGCACAGCCATGGACTGGGTAGACAACAGGCCAGCTGCACTCACATGTAAAGCCTGTGGATGCATGGGTCTGAGAGCAGCCTAACAAGAACACACACACAAAAAAAACCTCACATCCATATGCAGCACTGTTTGAGTAAAAATTGTATTTATTTTTTCTCGAGTTCTACAGTGTACTTACTGAGTCAGTAAATCCTGACTGCTGATTGGCATGTTCAAGCTGTTTCTGAAGGGGGATACTTGCACTGGGGATAAATCCTGTTAAGAACGAATGAGCAAATTAAGTCATTAAATCTATTTACTGAAACATTAGCAGTAAAGAAAACGTGCATTCATGCGAATAACTCACCTGGCTGGGAGGAAAAATGGCTGAAGACAGCATGGCTCGGAGCTTGATGGGTCAGGAATGGCATGCTCTGGAATGGTGATGCCCCTACATTGAATTTTTTTTTTTCTGCTCTTAGAGGGTAGTTCACCAAATGCAATGTTCTAATAACTTGTACATTTAACTTAATATGGTTTTAATGCTACCTCTGATCTGGGTGGTGCCTGCAAAGCTGATGGGCACAGAAGCAGCAGCCCCGTAAGAGGAATGGTGCTGGGCCTGGGTAACTGCGTATGGCTCATGGACCACAGTGCTTCCTGAGAACTGGCTATGCTCTGAGGAACCAGAGGGAAAACCTGGCTGGCTGGAGAAGGGATGGCCCTACACAAGATAATTTAGGAAACAAAATTGATTTTCCTTAAAGGTTAATTTTGTATTTGCAAAATCAAATAGGACTTCATAGAACTTAGCTTTCACTTACAGGCATCAGAGGGGTCTGGAACAACTGTTTACCTCGCTCTCCTAAAAGAGCACCAGCTCTATGGTGACTCACTGGACTGCCTTAAACACACAAATCAACAGTTTTAACACTGCATAACAGTATTCAACTAGTCATACTCAAAATCAATATAGTTTTAAATGCTTCGTAAATCTCACCTTGTATGCTAAGTAGATGCTGTCCCGAGTGTAAAGATATGCCCTGCTGGTAATTTGCTGATGGCAGTGTTGTAATATCACTATAAACAAACAAAAAATAATTAAGGGATGGTTGCAAAAGGATAAAAGCAGCAAGGTTGCTTTCCAAGTATATTTGATAACTTAAACACACCATGCACTCATGTTGAGACAATTAAGAAACTTACATTTTAATGTAAATAGTATAGATGCACTGATATACTGGCCACGTATGTTTCGGATGATTTTTGATCAATTTAAAACCATCAACAGCAGCTTATATAAGAAAATGTATACTTAGTTTTACTAACTTTTGCTCCTTTCTTCGACGTTTTTCCTCCTCATGAAGGACCTTTTTAAGCTGTAAGAAGAGTTGATGTTTCTCCTCTTGCAAGATTTGCAATTTTACATCCATTTTTTTAACCTAAAAAATAAATAAATGCTTAATACATTGAACAAATATAGGTAGGTACTACACAAAAGCTTTTAATGTATAAAACCTTAAATGACTTTCTTTAACACAATGAAGATGATAGTGAAATGACAGATGTCCACTCACTGTTAGCGTGGAGCTAATGCATCTGTACCTGTTCTTTGGTTTCTTCCAATGACATCCGTTCCTCAATTTCTTTAGTTCGTTTTCTTTCCTCCTCTTCTTTCAGTTTCTGTTCCATCATCTTATCCACTTCTTCCTCTTCTATGGCAGAAAAGATATACAATATTATACAAATCATTTTCGATTTGTAGGCTAAATATTAAACCTAGCATTTACGGTGTTTACTACTGACAGCAGTCGTGTTTATGAACGTACATGCTTAAAAAAGTAAACACACACGAACCTTGTCTTTTTCTCTTTCTCTCTTTCATAATGTGTTTGTGGAGGGCTCTGGCCATCGCATTTGATAGCTTTGGTCTTTCCAGTAATGCGGGCATCGTGCCGGACAGTGGAGGAGCCAGCTGAGGACACACACACACATCCAAATGTAATTCAACTCGCTTTGATTTTTATGTAAACATATAAGTTCAGTTCGTGCAAAAACACTCGACAAATAAATGTACGCATTAATACGCTTACTTTCGCTTTGGGGAAGTTTCTTCGCAATGTTTTCAAAAGTCTTACTTTGTTTGATGCAACACACTAAACATTGTTTACGAGCGCTACACTCGGCGGGTCTTGCGATTCACTTCCGGTGTAAAGGGTATGTTGAAATTTCGTTTCCGGTTCATCGGTCTCATGGACCCATAGATACAAATGACGCTGTAAATATACCGTTGCACTCTCCTTATTGTCTGAGACAGTAAATATGAAATATACCGTGACGCAAACGAAGTGTTTCATTAGTAATAAAAAAAAATCTGTATAAAGTAATAGCCATCTGTATATTATGTTCATAGTAAATATCCATCTGTAAATTACTTGTAAAATACTGATTTATCCTGCACATATTGCTATTGCACTTCTGGTTAGACCAACCTGCATTTCGTTGCCTTGTACTTGTGTAATGACAATAAAGTTGAATTTATTCTAACATTTATCTATAATAACAGTCGTGTGACGTGGAGGCTCGATGCATTTTTTTTGCCAGAAAGATAATGGTTGGTAAAAGTAACGACAAATGTAAACATCGCCACCTAGTGTTTGACTTACTGGACGTTGAACCGTTAATTTTTGCTTTAATAGGGAAAATATAAATCACTCATCCGCTTATACAGCTTTATTTAATGTAAACTTAAAGACACTACACAATGTGAATTGAAAATGGAAGATTTGAAATTGGTGTTTGGGAGTTAAGTTGATTTCTTTGCTACAGCTGCACATACATTAAAACTGTACCAAGAATCTATACTTGCATTCTAATGACCACCTTTTTAAAAAATAAACCAGACAACAAACTATAGCACGGCACTTTGAGCTTTATTGAAATAAAATCCAGAAACTTCACAAGTTCAAAAGCCAAATGCCACACTGCAAATTAAAAGGGTACACAGACTAAGCCAAACATCATAAAATGAGGGAAAAAAGCTTCTCTGAAGCCACGTTTGAAAAAAATACCCCAGAAATGAGTAAATGCAAAGACAGACAATATAAAGTCTTAAAATGCTAATCTACAGGGCAAACAAAACATCTGGAACACTTTTAATGTCCGAAGACGGCTTTCACATGATGATCGGTTTACACAGTCTTTTGTTGTCCCTTCTTTCCAATAAGAGACTTGTGGATGTGGGGTATAACACCTAAAAGATAAAGGTACATTGGAATAAGTGAGTTAAGCAAGAACACAAATGAGAAAACAAAGCATGATGAAACCGTACTTACCACCGCCAGCAATAGTCGCCTTAATCAGGGAGTCCAGCTCTTCATCGCCTCTAATGGCAAGCTGCAAGTGGCGTGGGGTGATTCTCTTCACCTTCAGATCTTTAGATGCGTTTCCCGCCAACTCAAGCACCTTAACGTGAAAGGACACCAGTCAGCAACACTTTACCGTTACATCTCGAGTCGCCTTTGTCTTTCTGCTCAATGCAATCATTTATAAAAATCATTAACTCACCTCAGCAGTCAAATACTCCAGAATAGCAGCGCTGTACACTGCGGCAGTGGCACCGACGCGTCCATGGCTGGTGGTCCTCGATTTCAGATGTCTGTGAATACGACCCACTGGAAACTGAAATAAGCAAAATAATTTAACGGATGAAATTACATCTATTAAAGTTAAATCAAATTTTGAGTATGGAATTCCTGTAAAATAACTACATAGACTAAGAAGTTGCACCAAACGATAAGTTGTATTATAGATATTATAGGATAAATATACATCTTAAACAAGAGTCTTTGTTCAATACGGCGGGACTGACCTGCAGTCCAGCCCTCTGTGAGCGCGAAACTGCCTTCGCTTTCGCCTTCCCGGAGTCTTTTCCTGCTTTACCTCCAGCCTAAAAAAAAAAATATTCACACATCCAATTATTGCATCCATTTGGAAAATGTTTAAACACTCTAGGTAACCTAACAAACAGGAACGTATTTCACAAAGTCTGTTTAAGCAAAGGATTCGTTTGGTTTACGTTTGTGTTTTCACGACGCTAGCTAGCAAGAGAGCTAACGTTATAGCTAACTAGCCAGGCAACATTATGCAACAAATAAAATATTTCAAATACAATTGCAACCTGTAATAAATATCACTAAACAGCGACGTGTGATAGCAAACAAATAAAATGCAGAGAAATAAATCACCATTTTGTAATCCTTTTGAGACGGTTACAGTACCAAAAATTACGCAAGTCCTCACCAAATTCAAACTGAGTTACGCGCCTTCAGGGGGCTAAATATAAACCGCTTTGCATCCGGGACATTAGGCTCGATCATCGACCAATCAGCTCCCGCACGTTGTTGTTTGGCGTATGTATTGACCAATCACATCTTTTTGTTTGGCCGGGTACTGTAGTTTTATAACAAAACCGGTGTTTTATCAGTTTACCGAGCATCTAAATTTATAAATTACAGTTATATAATTATTTGCTTAACGGTTCTAACTCATTAAGATGACGTGTCGCTTTTGCTTTTTATATACTGCCATTTCCCACAAATTCACCGTTTCTCATTTTTATGACAAGAAGCAGCAACTTTCTGTGTTTAACGCAACTATTGCTTTGCACAGAACTTCTTTCACGTGCATTTAATGAAAGTGTAATGTAAAAAGTAATTTTATATTTTTTCTCATTGATCATAGAATAGCCACTTGTGTCTGTCATAAGTGTTCATGTTTTCGATAGACCTCAGCCAAAAACCCTAACCTAACCCTAAACAAATTCTATAATGAGTTCATTTGCAAAAAAAGATTTTTTAAAATGTTCAAAAATCAGTTGTGTGGTTTTGATGTAGCCTACATGTGCGTCCGGTGTAAACACGGTGTTAGTATTAAAAACACAAAAAATACAGCTAACTAACACAATAAAACATAGGCTAGTAGCCTAATAAAAACACAGAGAGTTTTTGTAAATAAACACTTTACATTTTGAGAAGAATTACACAAAACAAAATTTGGTCTGACAGTTTATGTGAGATACAGATAATTACATTAGCCTTAATTGATACTGTATATAGGCCTATTAATGTTTAAAGTCAACATTAAGTTAACAAAGGTAATGTTTCTTTTATTTTGTGCGTTCATAGTTTGATTGACAAAATAGCTTAAACACTCCCTAGACCTTGTGTACAAGAACACAAGACATGCAGATGGTAGGCTAGTGGAAATGTGCGATAGAAAGACAATAGCTTACTAAATGGTCCATATTAAGGGTGTGAAATAGGCTACTGGAGTCGTGAGATGGTCGTTGGTGAACTTTTGTCTTTCAGACTTTTTATAGAATGTAAAAGTTGTCTACTGAAGAATTTAAAATGATTGGGGGTTGGACCTTTTAAACTTGATGAACAGTTTTGTTGGCAAACTGTTTATATACATTTTTTGGGTGTCCTGATGTATGTCTAATGTGAGCAGTTTGTTTCTTAATGTCCACAAGGTGGCTGTAAATTATCATATCATGACATGGATTAAGTGGCGCACTTGTGTTTCTGAAAAGCAACAGATATATTTTATTAACATGATAGTTGCATGCATGTATGCTCTTAATTTGCTTAGTATTTTAAAAAGATACTGTGATCATTACGTTAGTAACATTTTATTTGGCATCTATAAAATATAATACGTTTATATCTTAGTAGTTTTAGTTCAAAATGGATTTTGGATAAACATAAAAAGCAATCCACAATCACTTGCAAAAGCTCTTCTCTCAAAGAAGACTACCTTCTCATCATACACTCTTAAAAATAAAGGTGCTTCAAAATGTTCTTTGATGCCATAGAAGAACCGTTTGGTTCTATAACCTTTAACATCTGAAGAACCTTTCTGTTTCACAAAAGGTTCTAAAAAAAGGTTCTTCAGATTATAAAAAAGTAAGAAAGAGGATGGTTCTTTAAAGAACCTTAGGCTGAATGATTCTTTGTGGAACCAAAAAAGCATCTTTTTAAGCACCTTTATTTTTAAGAGTGTACTTGAGTACTCTCATGCAAAACTGACCCTGAGACAACAAAACAAAGACACTCATGCACTATACGTGCACTACAACCATGAGTCTTGAGACCCTGATTCTACATTTCACATATGTCTGTTTGTAATTCATCATACCCCTCTGTTCTGACCTATTTCTGTCTCCCCAACAGAGATATTCCCAAACTTACAAATGACCCTTTTTACTTTTAACAACTTTTTAATTTCTGTGGTCAGCTTGTGATGTAAACAACTTTGTAATTGTAAAAACTTGTAAAACTTTGTAATTGATGGGTGTTCCTTTCTGTGTGGGTGGGCCCAACAAAGCTAAATCTGATAAATGTAACTTGACATAACTATAGGTCTAAGTGCAACTAAATATTTTATGATATTTTTAGTAGTTGAATTGAAGTAACCAACAAACACTATAACATTTACAATATAAAGTCATAAAGTGTATAACATTACTGTCTTCAACTTCTAGATCCAGATTTATGAAGTTGTAGCAGTTCAGTGAAGCAACTGTTGTAGCAGCATTGTGTCAAAATGAATTCTGATATTGTGGAATGGCCAGTACGCCACTACCAGCTAGGTCCAGTTTCACACAAGCACATGAATACACAGTTGCAAGCCCATTAGCTCCATTGGAGTTAATCACTGCAAGCCATGCATACATTTGCACACAAATGTACCATCAAGGCATTCATTTTTTTAAGGGACGGCAAAGCCTCTTAAAGAGATAGGTCACTCAAAAATGAAAATTAATGTCATCATTTATTCACCCTCATCTGTAATTTTAGTTCTGCTGAACACAAAGATTCTGATACTACTGGTAGAAAAAACTACAAGTAATACAATTTCTGACTGTAGTCAACTACAATCAGATTTTTTTTTACAGTGTACTATGGTAGTAGATAGTGGTGCCCCTTTTGAGTTTGCCACATTCTTCAAAATATTTTCAGAAAATTCTTCAGAATTTTTATTTTTGGGTGAACTGTATTTTTAAAGATTGACCCTGTTGTGCTCATTCCTGAAATTATTGTATATAATCCATTGATGCATATACGTTTTACATGACATTTTATATATTATATTATAATTCAATCTGTCACAGGGAACAACTTTTAACAGACAAACTACATTCAAATAAACAGCAAACAGTGCAAGCAAATTAAACTGCCTCCCAAGGCAATCTCAAATGGCCATCTGTCTCTGGGGACAGATTTAGAAAATGAGTTCTAGCCAGGATTTACTCACCCCTGTGTGAGCGAGAAAATCATCTGCTTCTACTATCGTATCTGATAAGTGTATTGGTGTAATCATCTTTTACAAAATAAGTGAAAGATAACTTTAGAAAATTTCCAAATGAGCAGATACACAATGCATATATATATATATATATATATAGAGAGAGCTTTGTTCTGTCACAGAGACTTCTTTACATTTTTCAAATTGATTAAATTGTCATGCAATGTATTTCTATCAATAAACAGTTAAACAATGCATGCAAGGTATAATTTTTTCAGTTCAGTCTAACCTAATGATGAACCTTGGTGTTGTTAGCTGCATGTTCTACCTGATAAGACACAGTAACGTAACAATGTTTTGATATTTTTGAACAGTCAGCTGCGTGAGGTATGCTGGAGTGACTTTTACATAATAAACGACTCATTTGATTGGACCAAGCGAGAGCCAACACCCACAACATTATTACTGCCAGAGACTTGTAGCCTGTAGTTGCCAAATATTTTTATTAACAATTTCATTCCAAATAGGACCGCGAAAAGGACATTATGGCTCATCAAATGACACAACAGTTAACTGGGAGGACAAATGAGGTAACAAGCATATCCTGAACACACAGATTACAGCATCTGTTTAACGTTTCATTGCAGTCTATTTAACAGTTGTTCTTCATTGACACAGTGTACTTGTCATTTGCTAAAAAAATGTTCTAATATTTTACATCAGATGAACACAACCGATGCTATGATAAACAGAGCCAGAATGTGTTGCATTATGGACTGACCCCAGATGATGAGAATACCACACGGGTACAAGGACACTCCCACACTGCATGTACTTAAATTTAGGGACCATGTTTGTGGAACATGTTGTTTCACAGATTTACTGGTACAAGTCACAAGAGGTAACAAGAGACCTCGTGTAATTTAAACAGGACATAAACTATAAGATGTACAACTCTTGGGAACATTCTTTAAGTATATTATTGTTGTTGTTGTTGTTGAAGTATGCTTCATGTCAAATATGATAATTTCTGATTCAACATCATTGTGGAAAATGTCATGTAATGTCATGGTTATACTATCTAAATCATGTACTGTCACAGTATGTGATTTCAGACGCAAGGTATGTTATTTATTTACAAAGATGTTAATCCAGGGACACATCTTGGCAAAAACACTGTGACCATACCTTAAAGGAGCAATGTAGACATTTTAGCCGCATCTAATGGTGAGGTTACAAATTGCAACCAATGGCTCACTCCTCCACTTGCCCCTCCCCTTCGAAGCACTACGGTAGCTGTAGCACCCTCTGTAGCAGTTTGTCCATTTAGGGCTACTGTAAACAACATGGTATAAGGGGACCCGCTGTGTATGTAGATAGAAATAGCTTATTCTAAGGTAATAAAACCATTATGGTTCATTATGTAAGGCCTTTATACACCTCTGAAGACATAGTTATGTATATTATCTTGCATTTCTGTCAATAGATCCTCTTTAATATTACACATTGCACCTTTAATATAGCTTAGTAAAGTTATAGAAAACAGAAAACAACTCACCTCAACCAGGCTGTTTAGATGCAATCGTTTTTCAATGAAAACGCAAACCTTTCTTTTTTTTTTTTTTAAGATCTAGTGTCAGTAACATGCATCAGTGTAGGCACAAGTCTGAGTAACTAAATTTCACATGTTGTCATAAACTGTAAGTAATTGCTTCTTTAGGTCAATACACAGGAGTTCATTTAGCAGCAGAGGTGAAATGTAACACGAACACTGTAAATCATTCCTGTAGGTTTGGAAGTTGACATCCTCTAAAGCAGTGCAAGGTACCGACCAAACACAAGGCTCAACAATAATGCTTAGGAAAGTTAACAAATCTGTGATTCTACCGATCAGCAGTGCTACATCTTCATTAAAAATTTATTATTTGCACGTCAAGTTAATGTACATAATGACACTTCAAAGCCAAGTTTCTAGCTTTCCTGTAACTCAGTAGTTAGAGCATAGTGACAGATACCAGGAAATTGCACATATCCAGAAACAAATGTATAATGTAATGTAATGCAAGTCGCTTTGGATTAAAGTGTCTGCCAAATGCGTAAATGTAAGTTGAGGCTCACAAAAAGTTAAATTATTTTGCCAGTAAGCAAATATTTTTGAAAATATAGTTTATTGTCAAATAGACAAGGCTTTTAAACTTCCTGTAACAGGAACTTTTGAAAGGAAAAGGTTCAGCTGCCATAAAAGCACTGCAGGCAAAAATATACAAGTGTATACAGTAACAAGGATAAAATAAAGCTCAAGCACAAAAGGACAAAACCTAGATGAACAGTTGTGCAAAGACCATTAACATGGTGACCATTAACTCACGCAGGAGGTTTCAAACAAAGCTACAAAACCCTACCCACATTGCCTTTTTAAACAGTGACGTGTTAGAAATCTTGACATTTAAATTTTAAACACTCCATACCTTCAAAAAGCATGTTCACAAGCACAAACACTTAAAGAAAGCACAATACATTCAGAAATATGGCCCCCTTCAAAGTGATGCCTTTGACAGCATGACCAAACAGCCATTTTAACTGGGAATTTTGAGAACATTTCAAATTTAGGGATTTACACGTGAAATAAAATTTTGGGAAAAGCAAAACACATCGTGTACCCTTCACTTGAGCATAAAATTGTGTTCTTTTTGGATAAGGCTGGCACAAAGTCAAGGCCACAACATGAACAACACTTGCTTTAATACTTCCAGAAACTACAGTACACTCAGGACACCAAATATTACAAAAACTCCCCATTTTGTTCCAATATCACCCCCAAAACAGCCCTAATATCAACAGTAAAAAAAGCCTACAAAAACACGAGCTGCGCCCCAGCAGACTTTTACATTCATTGTACTAAAGTTAGCAGTGCATTGTACCCTTAAATACCTCCTGCCCTCGCCAAAATATCATTTTCAGCACTCCTCAATCACAGTTCCAGCAGCAGAGGAGTAAAGTTTCTTCTTGATCAGCCGAAAACCAGGGCGCAGTTTAAGTGCCCGCCGCGTACCAGGTGGAAAACACGTACCTATGCGCAAAAACTCACGCAGGCTTGGCCAACCACCACCATCCTGTTTGAAAACCAAAGTCAATTCAAAGGTTGGCACTACACTTGAGTCGCAAGCAAGCCGTTCGAGTCTCTCGCATCGCCGCTGCTGCTCCTCAAGCTCCAAACGTACATCCAGCAAACAGCCCCTTAACCCACAGGGTTCCTCCGCAGCCAGTCGGAGCACATCCCGGGCCACCCGCCGGGTGAGAGTCTCTGGAACAAGCACGTGGGCACATTGCAGCTTGCTGGCCTTGGCTCTTGCCAGACAGCCTTCCAGCAGCCGGGCAAGCTGTTGACACGCATGTTCCTCGCACACTTCTGCACCCAGGTCGGGCGCAGCCAAACACCGCTCCCAAAAGTCCATTTCTGGAAAGAGAACACGTAAACATGTTAAACCATAACCTTCGAGTGGGAGGGACACATTTAATAGCAAATTGTTAAGCCTTCTGTGATTCAGAAAATAGCATCTGCAAAACCACTAATTGCAGTAAGTCAATGTTTCTAAATCCCCATCGATTTTCAACCCTCAAGTCATGGTCACAAAGGAGATGAGAAACACAATGACTTCATCTCTGTGTTGACATCACCTCTGCAGCGCTGCACCAACAGCGCTGTAAACAAGTCCTTCACTCACCAGAGCCATTGTTTGAAAATCACGTTACAAATTAAACATATTAAACATGACAGGCAATAAAAAGACATCGAAAATACATACCATAGTCGATACAAGACTGGTCATATCTCTGATCGGCGAATTCAGAAAGGCATTCAGAGTTTCTGTTGAGTGTGCTTGTTGCAACCATCGTGAAAACCTTTTCAGCTGTATAAAGTGCTGGAAGCGAATAAACAATCCGATTAAAGTGTGCATGTGTAGTCATTCAAGCAAGAACATTTCTAGAAACGCACAACTACCACTGAAGCACAATAATGTCCTAACCATGCAGCTGCTTTGCTAAATATTTGCAGACAAACACCTAAAATACTAATCTGCATGTGTCTGACTGCAAACGTATAGCGTACAAATTACAATTCAGAAAGATTATATTAAAATGCATTATTTAGACAGCTGCAAACATTTAAATAGTCATAAGTAAGAGGTTTTAAACTAAACGAGATCAAAACATAATTTCACTTACCGTTGTATAACAAATATATTCGTTAAAATAATTTAGAAAATTTTCTTTAAATAGACCCACACAGACGTACCTTTCTCTTAAACATCCACACACACACACGCTCACAACAAATGAGAGGCAGCGCGTTCGAGCAGCATTTATAGCCTCCTCCCCTCCGGCTTGCTCGTCATACATAACTGACCAATCAGCGCGCGTTTAACATTCCAGAACTTACTAAGCTTGTTCGACTTGATGCAGCGCCGCAAGAACCGACAGGCGGAGACATCATATTACCGCGAGAGTGAGTTGAGAGCCGACTGCTCCACACACTTTTGACTCACTCTCGCGGTAATGTGATGTCATTCGCCTGTCATTTCTTGCTGCGCCGCATCAAGTCGAACAAGCCTAATGACTTCTACTAGGCAACCAATTCGCGACTTGGATTCTAGCGACCCGCGACGTGTTGTTTCAGGGATTCTGATTGGCTACAGGTGTTTATATGTTAACCAATTGCGTCGCGGTGATATTTTGTTGCTACCTGTCACTACAACCAGAGACATGAGATACTAAAGAGCTCTGACTACAACAACCGCTTCTTGGCGTCTTTTCTTTTTTGTTAATTTTCCGGTATATGAAAGTTAATGGTAGAAATCCACATTATCCTCGCAGAAGTCACTCGTTATAAAATGTAAGATTATTTGTGTAACAAATAAACAAACTGCTAAAATACTATTATTAATTATTAATCTCAATTTTTTTCAGACGCAGAACTACAATAAGAATGTATGTGCCTGTCAAAGATGTTGACTTCTCAAAACATCACAACAAAGATGTCTTAAACAACACTAAATGTTGTAAGTATTCAGTCTAGTCAGCACTGCTAAAATTACTACATTGTGTAAATGCCAGAACAAGGTTATTTGAACCTGATGCAAGACCTGAAAAGAGATGTGGATTGTATGTGTGGGTCGGGCAGACTATTAATAACATGGGGTTCACAGATACAGTGCTATTTAATTTCAGCTTTTTGCAAGCCAAGACACTATATTGTGTTTTTTCATAAACACTGCTG
Organism: Oreonectes daqikongensis; assembly: GCA_026939265.1. Classification (NCBI taxonomy): domain Eukaryota; kingdom Metazoa; phylum Chordata; class Actinopteri; order Cypriniformes; family Nemacheilidae; genus Oreonectes; species Oreonectes daqikongensis. The sequence continues at coordinate 1,325,422 of JAOTQM010000434.1, read as the reverse complement.
TCTTTATTTCACTGTGTGTGCAGCACATGCATTTGACACAATTATTACTAAGTTAAATAAGATAAGATTACTGATTTGAATATTGTTTTGAGCTCTTTTTGACTGAAGACTTATCATAATACATTGGCCAGTGCATCAAAATGAAAATATATAAAATAAGGCCATTTTGGCATGCAGCAGCAGTAAAACATCCATGTTGTTTGTTATTGCGTCAAAAGTTACGCAGGCACAGGACATATTTAGCAGCCAGATGTAGCAAGAGCAAAACAGAGCTCCAACACACAGCGGTCAAAAGCTGTTTTCACCCATGAAATCTGACACGCACACAGAACTGGGAGGGTAATGAAATCCAGCAGTCTCGAGACAGGTCTGTGCCGGTCACATGGCATGAACAAGATCCTGGTAAGAAAACAGAGTCACGCGCCAGCAGAGTTTATCTCATAGAGACTGATACAGGCTGAGCTGACATTGCTGAATAGAGAGAGAGAGAGAGAGAGAGAGAGAGAGAGAGAGAGAGAGAGAGAGAGAGAGAGAGAGAGAGAGAGAGAGAGAGAGAGAGAGAGTAAGCAAGCAAGTGGGAGCAAGAGGAAGATAGGAAGATAGATAGTTGTTAGACAGAGTCAATTTCAGGACAATTTACGTTTTAAAGTTTAAAAAATTCTGTCATTTACTCAGATTGTTGAAAACCTGTATACACTCCTTTGTTCTGATAAACACAAAGAAAGATATTTGGAGGAATGTCAGTAACCAAACAGATCTCATCCCCCATTTACTGCCATAGTAAGGAAAAATAAATACTATGGGAGTCAATGGGGGATGAAATCTGTTTGGTTACTGACATTCTTTCAAATATCTTCCTTTGTGTTCAGAAGAACAATGACATTTGTACAGATTTGGAACAACATGAGGGTGATTAAATGATGATAGAATTTTCATTTTTAAGTGAGCTATCAGAATTTAAGTTACTCAATTTTGCCCATACCATGGTGCACATGGCGAGAATTACTGCGAGGACTCTAGTTGGAAACATGTTAAATATTTTTAAACCACAGATGCAAAAAATTCCACTTTGCTAATGTATGAATTATGCATAGTGTTTAGAGACTAATATATGGATAATCTTCAACATTTTGTGAAACTTTGTCACCCCTTAAAGTTCACTCCCTAAACTCCCCCCATTTCCAGTCCTATGTTTGAGATGTACAATAAGAAGCACAAAACATGCAAATTAGCAGGACAGAAAACTGAGGATACACAGATTTTCAAGTTTAATGGTTTGAGAGGACAGTCTGAACCTAAAGGGGCACTCCACCCAAAAATGAAAATTCTGTCATCATTTACACCCTTAAGTTGTTCCAAACCTGTATAAATTTATTTGTTCTGATGAACAGAGAGAAAGATATTTGGATGAATGCTTGTAACCAAACCGTTTTTGGTTACCATAAACTACCATAGTAGGAAAATGTATATATATTTTTTGTTATGTTTAACACAAAATGAGATATTTTGAAGAATATAGGAAATTAAAAAAATTCCGGGTTACTTTTGACTACCATAGTACATTTTGTAACTATGGTAGTTAATGGAAACCAAAAACTGTTCATCTAAATATCTTTCTCTCTGTTGAGCAGAACAAAAAATGTTTTGGGTGGAGTGCCCCTTTAATGTGCATGCAATAAAGCACTTACGTAAATTGAAGGGAATTAAAATTTGCTGAAATAAAAGGTGTAATGTGTTATTTTCCTAGATATGGTTTTATTTAGAGTTTTCAATGAAGATTGTAGAAACACATTATATTTTTTGATTTTCCAATGAAGAGTTCAAAGCATATTGTTTGCATAAACCATCCAATATTGTCTATAATGTTTATAATAGCTGTCTCATTGAAAGACACAATGGGTGTATGTGTGTGTGTCCCCTCAACACTCCTGATGAATTCTGCAAGCAGCAGCATGATCTCTTCACCGCTTTGATTTAAATGTTTGGGCTTATTACTGCCCCTGTATCTGAACAAGCATGACTCTTAGATAAGCACTTCAGTTGTTTTCCCAACAGTTCAAGTGAATCTGTACGTAGCCTCAGGAGAAGCGAGTAGTCTGTAGTCACGGCAAGAGCCCACACGTAAGTGCTGGTGTATATTATATGTTTCTGTTGTATGACGCTTAGGAGAAATATCTGCTAGTAGTGAGAATTATTTTGTTTTCTAATTATTTTACTAATATGGTGCTTTGGAGTGTTATTTACTGCTAGTTGAATTTAGATCACTTAAGTCTGGAACAGTCCCACATAAGTATCGATTTGAGCAATTGCGTGCTTTAGGCTTTGTCTTGCTAATTTGAAACGCACAGGCAGCTGTTTCCACTCATTATGTGATAAGCAACGTATTTAGTATCGATAGAGGCTCTGGCTCGGAAGCGTTCAGCCCTCCTCTCGTGAAGACCGACTAGGTAAAGACCAGCAACTCTACCTGCGCTTTTTCTATACTTAATCGGACAGCATGTGCTTCCAAACCATTCCTGTGGTCTCACGACACACTCTCACGAGAAGGCGGCGGAGCAATCCTGCCAACCTTCGCACTATCTGTACCTCTTCTACTCTTCCACTCTCTCTTTCCATTGGTCTCTGGAATTGTCAATCTGCTGTTAATAAATCTGATTTCATCCCTGCATTTGCATCACTCTCTGCTCTTAGTATTATAGGCTTAACAGAAACCTGGATTACTCCTGAGGACACAGCAACCTCTGCTGCTCTCTCTAGTAACTTCTCTTTCTCTCATACATCCCGCCAGCATGGGAGAGGTGGTGGCACCGGTCTTTTCATCTCCAAGGACTGGAAGTTCTCCACTTACCCCTCCATAGTCAACACCAATTCTTTTGAATTCCATGCCGTAACTATTACTTCTCCATTAAAACTCCACATTGTAGTTATTTATCAACTGGGTGACTTTCTGGAAGAACTGCACATGCTGCTATTGTCTTTCTCTGAGGACGACTCGACGCTTCTTGTCTTTGGGGATTTCAACATTCACCTGATGAAGCCTTATGCTTTAAACTTCCACTCTTCAATCTTCAACTAGTACCCACCACAGGTACCCATAAGTCAGGTAATCAACTCGATCTCATCTACACACACAGCTGTGATACAGAGAGCACCTTGGTTATACCTCTGCATGTCTCTGATCACTTTTTCATCACTTTTAATTTACTACTGCATTCCCTCAACCCAACCCCTCTGCCAGTTTCATTTAGGCGGAGTCTATATGCTCCCTTTCCCCTGCCCATCTTTCCTCTGTCATAGAATCCTCCCTTCCATCTGCCACACACTTTGCATCACTTGATGTTAATTCTGCCACAGACACACTTCTCACAACACTAACCTTGTGCCTATAGACACTGTCTGTCCTCTTTCCTCCAGGCCAGCACGTGCTACTCCTTCCAGTCCCTGGTTGTTTGATAGTCTCCGTGAACATCAGGCTAAACTTGAAGCGACTGAAAGTAAATGGCACAAAACTAAAGACCTAGCGGACCTCTGTAAGCAGCAGGCTTCACTCTCTATCTTTTCTACATACATTCACACTGCCAAATCGCATCAAGTTCAAGACACTGGCGCTTGCTTATAGAACAGCCACTGACACGGCACCCCGCTACCTCAACTCTCTCTTATAGACCTACATCCCCTCCAGAAGTCTGTGCTTGGTAAATGATCGGCGCCTCGTTGTACCTTCACAGAGAGGCATGAGATCTATCTCAAGGACATTTTCTTTCATTGTTCCCTGCTGGTGGAACGATCTTCCTGTTTCCATCAGGACAGACCCACCTCTTCTGTGAGCACCTAATATAAAAAATAATACCCTTTCTATACTTCTCTTTTCCTTTTCTAATGTTCTCTGTATACTTGCTTTACTTTACGAATCGCTTGCTGTTTTCCTCAATTGTAGGTTGCTTTGGATAAAAGCCTCTGCCAAATGAAAAAATGTAAATGAACTTGACTTAAACTTGATGAAAAAGTCTAATAGACATGAGTCCTTGAAAACTGCAATCTTGGTGCATCAATAGCTTGACTTGCAACAATTTTATTTTTGGGTAAACTACCCCTTTAAGTCCCTTTAACTGAAATGATGTTACATAAAAATGATCTATCTTACATAAAACTGACTATAGTCACAGTGCATTAAAACCTCAGTGATAGTGAGAAAATTTAGCACACCCACAAAAGACAAAACACGAAAATCATTTCTAGCTTAATAATAAACATTTTCTAGCTTATAATTACAGTTTTAAAGAGAATATAACAGAATATAATTCTCTTAACAATTCAGCCAACTTCAGGAAACAGAAAGAAGAAAACATATTAAGTTAATACAGCATGTTAAATTGTACAATAATCAAATTACTATTGGCTGAATATTTGCAGACAAAGAGAAAAATATAAACTAATTAAAAATGTATTTGTATACAAAGGAGAGTTTGAATGTAAAATAAGTTGAAAACAAACAAAAAAATACATTCACTGAAAAGCATTTATAGGATTATAATGTAAAACAGTTGCTAGCAGCTTCAAAAAAGAAGTCAAGTGTGAACACTGCCTAAAAGTGTCTAAATTAAAACATCTGTATATTAAAAAATATCACATAGTGAAACATAGTGACCAACAATGTAGGTCCAAAACGTGTGAACTATATTAAAAAGGGGTAATTGAAGTTAAATAATTATTTTATGATAACTGACACTTACAAACAACAAGATAGGAACGACTGAAAATAAAGTAAAAAAGAATGCCATCATTAGATCTTATTCATCACTTCATTCTTTTTTCTGTTCTCACTTTTATGTGTGTTCCGTGCCCGTCTGTCCCATATTAGAAATCTGGTCACCATATTATCAGTTGTTCATATTTAAAGGTAACAACAGTGCTTTGAATCCATAGATAATGACAAGCCATTTCAGATTATCTTGCAGTACTGTTACCTATTTATCTTGCAGCATCTGTAACAAATTGTGATAATAATAATGTCATAAATATATTTACAAAAATTCACATTTATGCATTTGCCAGATAATGCATTTTATAGTTCATTCATATTACAAGATATATTATTCTTGTAATACAAAATCCATCCACTAGAGGGAATAATTGTGCTTTAAATCTTAGTAAAAAACCAAAGTAGCTCATTACAGAAGATCAGAATTACAGAAGATAACTGTTTTCAGAAAATAATGACAATGTAAAAATGTAAAGGTTAATCAAAAAGTAAAAGGGTTGCCCTTCCTTTCCAAAGGTTAGTTATATAAAGCTCGATCACTGGCTTTTCCATATAATCTTGTACTCTATTTAAATAGTTTGAATGTTTAATGTAAACATATATGTGGACTGATTTGCACAAAATCAAAATTTTGATCATGTTTATAATGTATTATATAAAAAGATGACTGAATGGCTCAGACAAATAACAAGGTTGCATTGACATTCTGGACACAATAGCTGTCCAAAGTCACAGTACTCATTTAAACTTTTTTTAAAAAGGAACAATAGACATAATTGACCTAATCTCACAGTTTTGTTTGGCTTTACACTTTGATTGACTCAAAATAAAATGCTTTTAGCAGCACACGGTGTCTGACTTTGTTGAGAAAGAACCACGTTTTTTTTATGCCATAGCAGGTGGGGTCACAGAACGGTCTCTTTGTAAAACTGACAGTGTTTTGCAGTTGAAGTGCATATCTTTAATCTCCAAATGATCTTTAAACGGGTGGGATTTGGGAATAGGGGGTGAAGGCAGGGCAATGCTGGCAGTGTAGTGAAAAATGGGAGGAAACACCTTCTACTGTACTGCAGCGCTATAGCCCCAGCTCTCCAGTCATCAACAATGAGATATTAAAAGCCCTTGGCTTCCTCTGAGTGTTTAGAGATGGAGAGAGCGATGGAACACAGTGGCGGGAAGGGTGTGGACAGATGAGGGGGGAAAACAACAATTTGGATATGAAAATAGGATTAGATCAGTGTCTTGCTGACTGGAGGTGAGTTTCAGATTTTAGAGAACTTCTGAACAGTGAAATGTCACTTTAGCTGGGAATGTTTGATCTATATATTAAAAAAACATCATGCTGATTTCAGTATTCTTGCAGAGTGGGGCAGATTTATAGTATTTATTTTTATGCTTATATATCTGTCTTGAAATATTTTAATCAAAGCAGATTAAATATAATTCTAAATTTGTTTTTATGAAAATAAATCCATTATAAACAACAAACAATAGAAAAGCCGCTTCCATTTGATGGGTGTTGTCTGCGGTCACAGTGTTTTCTGTGGTCACATATATTCACACAATAGTTGTAAAGAAGCAAATCATTTACCATCAAATCCAATCACATTTCCCTCTCCACTCGATGTCTTACTCACTCCTAACAGCATAACACCATCTTTGTTACTGTCTGTCCTTTGGAAAGAAGCACTGAGTCCCAACATGAAAGAGAAACACAATTTGAACATAAGCCATTCAATGCCATAATCAAAAATACTAACACTTAAAAATATTTGTTTTCTTTTAAACTGCAAGAGTCATGGTTTACATTACACATTCTAATTTAAAACCCATAATAACCTAATAATAATATTAAGATTCTATGAACTTGTTAGTCACTCACTTTTCTGTTCCATTGTCTATCATCTCTGGGAGGAGAAAAAAGTATCATTATTCAAATTGTTGCTGACAGAAAAACTGAATATTTATTTAGAGTTCATGTACTCACCTGGTCGATGCTGGACTTTTTTACACTTGAATTTTAAGTATATCACTGCTGCCAGCAGAACACACAGAACAGGCAACAAAATCCACAGGTATTTGTTGTCTGTAAGGAGATGAATGATCACTTATATATCACTATTATAAACTTAAAGGGATAGTAAATTCTGTCATGAATTACTCACTCTCTAGTTCTTTGTTTGGTTGAACACAGAGAAAGATATTTGGACGAATGCTTGTAACCAAACAGTTCTTGGCCACCATTGATTATAGTAGGAAAAATGACCCCATACCACAAAATGTTTTGCTGTCCTACATTCTTCAACAGAACAAAAACAATTGTTTCTAGTCAATGGGGTCCAAGAACTGTTTGGTTACAAATGCACCCTTCAATGCACAGGTACAGTTGTTATGCACTTGCTGTTTATGTGCCACGTTTTATAAGACAATTGAGCCTAAGATATTATATTATTACCAAACAAATGTGAATGTACCTGACATTTCTTTGGATTTTTCCTCCTCATTGAGGTTTCCACTAGACTCTTCTACAGAAAAACACATTTTAATAACAGCTCTTTGCAATACAGTCAGTACACAGGTATACTTAAAGGCCGGTTTCACAGACAGGGTTTAGCTTAAACCAGGACTAGGCCTTAGTTAAATTAACATATTTAAGTCACTTTTATAAAAATGCTTTAGTAAATAACATTACTGTTGAGGATCTTGAGACAAATCAATGGCATTGACATATTTTAAGATATGTCACTGCAAGTTATTATAAGTTAAGACAACTCAGATTATCCTTTTAGTCTGGGACTAGTCTTAAGCCTTGTCTATGAAACTGGGCCAAAAAAACTTTTAACTTTATGCAGTGGTGCTAAAATGTTTGGATATTTATTTTTAATAGAACTCTAAAGTCGGTAACTCTCAGGGTTTTCTCATATTCTTGAAATTGATATTTTTTCTATATTGTTTTTATATAGCCTTACTACAATTTTCCTTGGAAAATGTAAATGTGAATTTTTGTGTTATGTTATGTCACATTAATACATTTATGCTATAATTAAATAAATAAATAATTTGATCAAATCTCTAAATGTAAAGTCTATGATTATGCTTGAAAACATCCATATTGCTCACCAGAAGGAACTCTTGTTGCTGCTGCAATGAGTTTTGGTGATGATGTTGTAGCAGGACTCCTGGTAAATGAGTCTTTTGATAGACTTGTGTTTTTGGTGGGAGAAGCAGTAACTAAGTTTTGAGTTGTTGAGGCTACAATACAGAGTACATTATAAATCATATATGGAAATTATATATATCAAAAGCTTTTTCTTTGAGAGTATGTTACAAAAATGAACTTACTGTCAGTTTGATTTTCTTTAGAAACATTTGGCATTGTTGGTGCAGGAGTGGATGTAATATTTCTGGATTCTATAACATTAACACTTAAGTGTTAACACAACAAACTTCCAAAAGCTTGAAAATATTTTCTATGTTGCTGATAAAACCAAATATATATTAATATATAAATACAAATCTGAAACAAATGGGCTACAAAATGTAAGTATAGGTATATTAATTGGATTTGTGTCTGTACAACAAACTGTGGAGTGTACTCAATATAAAACAATTCTGTACAAAAGTATACAACCACGTTTTGTTTTTAGAACATTCAGAGTTCATGTCTATCTCACAGGCAAAACATCTCAAGTGCACCCTGTAGTGTACAAACAGCTAGTCCATCCATCATCCATCCATCCTACAGTTTGTTTTCTTACTGTAATATCTTTGCAATGTAAGAACCACAACAATGTAAACCTATATGCATATTACTGTTAACCATGCAGGCTTAAAAATTGAAATTTTATTCCTGCTCATTTTCTCTATCCATCAAGGGGTCCTTGGCGTACAAAAGGTCGATAGCTCTTGTGCTATAGTAGCCTATAGTTTGTGTGATTATAGTGCACGTGAGTGAGTAAAGACAGAAGAATGTGTTTTGTTTGCAGTGGTGTACCATTGTAAAAAGACTGGGACGCAGTGTACTATTTAAAAAACAACATCAACATTGACAAGTTGTTATACTCACTATCAGAGGATGAGGATCCAGATTCTGTGCTATTTGTAGCTGTAAACAGAGTTGCAGTAACACAAAATTAAACTCGAATGATTAGCATGGAACTATTACATCCTTTCTTAAAGAGAACTTACAATTATCAGGAACAGAACCATGTCTTGGAGGATCTCCAAGTGTTTCTGCTTGTGAAGCTGCATGAAAAAATAGTTATACGGCAGCACAAACATTTTGACCAAAATACAGGACTGCACAGCAGGTTTGTTTGTTTAAATACCTTTGCTTGATGGTTAACACTGCTAGTAAAGAGAGAGTCATATATAAAATGAAAATAACTTGGTCACACTTGGATGTGATCTTTCTCTCCTAACATGAACAGACTCATCTCTCTCCTGGGGATATTTCTGCTGATATTTCCTGTCCATTTCAAACATAGTTTTTGCTCTGTCTGTGTTTGTGACCTCTCACCCCTAACACGGTCAACACCTGCAGTTCTTCAACAGTCTAATAACATTACATCATTGTTGAAATGTTTTAACTAAAAGGACAAAGATGTTTGGATCTCTACACCAATGGGTGTTTCCATTCACGCTTAAAATACTGTAAAGTGCTTTTGTGTACTGGAAAAGAAATGTCAGAAAAAGCAATCCAGTTGCACAACCAAAATTTTGTGATAAAGCAACACCTTAACGAAAAAAAAGGTTGGACAAAATGAAAGACAATCTCACCATTGGTTGGAGGAGGACTAGATCCAACAGTAGCTGAATATAAAACATACAAACTGTGTTATTATGGATCACTGACAGTATTTATTATACATATTAATTCAGAGTATAATTGAAACAGAATATTTTTATGATTAGACCAATTTTAAAGAGAATGGATCGAAAACAAAATTAGGAGAAACAACCCGACCATGTTCACCAGAACTTGCATTGTCTTTTAAAGAAGCATAAATAGATACAGGAGTCTTGATCAGACCATTTAGATTTACCTCCCCCACAAAAGCAAAAAACATCCAAATATTTATCTGTTATTTGAGACTGTCCCCCAACACAAACACTTATGCTCAACGAATGGCATGGGCCACAGAAATAACACACCCTTTAAATATGTTCAGGGATTCAGTTTTTTGATTTTAATACAGAGAATCAAAGGAAGACGACGTGTTTTTCCATGTCACAGATTGCACGACAAACTTACTGTAGGGTGGTTTAGCACCAAGAATAAGAATAAGGATCAGGATCAGGATCAGGATCGCTTCCTAAAGCTATATGAAAAATATTGAAAAATGTTTTGTGTGATTTTTTAACTATTTAGAAGATATTGTAGTGACAGTTTAATGGATTATTCTTATTGGTGTTCATTATGGCAGCTGTATGTTGTGTGTTCATTGGTCAGTTTTCTTCAATCATAGACTTGTGAAAAGCCGCATCCTGTGACAGATAGACATCTCCCCTCTGAGGATTGTGGGACTTTTCTGTTGATGTTTCCTGTCCTCTCAGATTTTACTGCCTGTCTGTCGGAGTTTGTGACCCTTTGCTAGACTAATAACACAGTTAGCGAAGTTAAGACGGACACTTGCTGTCCAGTCTGCAATACAGGACAGCCTAGAATATACGTTATAAATAATGTATACAGTAATTTCAAATGCTCCGGATGATTGAGTTAAAAGGGCACGCAGTACGTGTTTTGTTTGAATAGCACTCTCCTCCTGCACCACTGGATGTTGCCCTATTGGGAACTAAACTCTTCCAACATTTACTACAGATTCTGATGCAATACATAAAAACATTGTATCCTACAATATCTTGTGCCAACAAAATAAGTTTTGTGATTTTTTTTGTTAGTCTGCAGAACTGAAGCTTTTATCCACAAATTAACTTGTCAATTCACATTTGAAATTTTAGATACATATAAACAAGTAAAAAGAACTACACAAAACAGATACAAATCTAAATCTAAAGATACAAAATGAAATGTACAGCATACTTAACAGTAGTTGAATGTTATTTCCATAAACGTATATATGTGAATATATGCAAAAAGCTCACTAATACTTAAGACAATTACCCATGTACTAACTACAAAAGGTTTTCATACAAAAAGTTGTTTATAATATTAACAAACTTAACAACTGGATTAAATAAACTTAAATGTCTATATTAAACCCAAACATGGGTTGAAACACTGTATCATTGCTTTTAAAGATTTTTATGTAAGTGGATATCATTTGCAACATTTGAGGACGATCGTTCATTTTAAAACACCCTCTTCAAACTCAAAACCTTCTGTGTCCACAACAGTCATTATTGCATAGTCTTAATATAAGGAAAAACGTATTTTACCTGTCCATGTCAGGAGAATACAGAATAAGATGATGATTGATATCCTTTTATACATGGCACAGTTCGTCTCCTATGGCCAAAAACAACCAGGAAAGCCGGTTGCTTCAGAGCAGAGCAACAAAGTGGTGGGAAAGAGATGTGCTTGAATCCAGCCACTCCAATGCTTATTTTAGCACTTCCCTTAGACAAAGAGGTACAGGAAGTACAGCAGCTTCTACTGAGGGTGGAGGACCAGGGACCAGAGAAAGAGAGAGGGGGGTGGGTGGCACAGCTGTGAAAGTGGGTAATGTTTTCAGGACCGGTGCAGGAACTACTAAATGAGTCAAATTGTATTAGTGCTCAGTGCCACTAACTTGTAGTTAAAGTGATCCTGAACGCCCCACATTAATGCTTTTTGGGTAATTTATCTATAGCACACCTTTTAAATGGGTACTGCTGAAATCTGTCAAGAAATAAAAGACTGAATCTATTGGCAGGTGTCTCACCCATGTGCCAGTTATCCTGTCTAGATTCCATCACTGTGCAGCCAAGAATTCATTGGATTAATGAGAGGAAACAAAAACATGCACACTTCATTTCTATTCTTTAAAGATGTAAAAGCATTTCAACATGCTGTATGTTCAGGGTTTCTAAGGAGACGGAAGGCGTGAGAGAGAAATTAAAACGTATCAGCTTGTTTGCATTTCAGGAAATCTGTGCTCCCAGGTGAGGAATCCAGGGGCATGGTAGTTGCTATGAACACAGTGTGAATGCGGCCAGGAGATACTGCCTCAAGGGGTGGGCATTGTTTGTGTAAGGGGCTTGTCACATCAACACAGCAGCACAGTAACATTCATGTAATGGCTGAACTGTGATCAGTGTGTGTGCACCACAAGACGGGCACACAACTGAACTTAAAAACACAGATGCAAATCCCAGTTGCTGTCTCCTACTATAAGAACAGCTGTTTATTTGATGAAATTTAGTTGAATTCTGCAGGTACACACACTCTAAAATGCAGGGTTTGGTCAAACTTAAATGAACCCGTCCATATTTGACCCAAGCATGGGTTGAAACACAAAATATAGACGGCAACGGTTCTTCTACTGGTAACACAAAATAATACTGCCTAGACATACTTTTAACTTGCTAGCTAATGTCATTTACTTGTTATTTCTAAAGAAAAGTGTGCATAACATTTGTTTATGTTGTTGTGTTAACTTATTTGGGTTCATTTAAACCCAGCTGTTGCGTTTGTTCCTTTTAACACAAATTGAAAAAAAGAAAGATAATTCATTTAAAAACTGACATGTGATGCCAGAGCCAATGGTGTAGTGGACAGTGCTCCGGCATATAGCGCGGTTGCGCTCCGGGCGACCCGGGTTCGAGTCCCTTTCCCGACCCCACCCCCCTCTCTCTCTCCCACCTCATTTCCTGTCCTCTCCTTCACCACTGTCAATAAAAGGCATAAAAAGGCCAAAAATAAATCTAAAAAAAAATAAAAATACTGACATGTGGAACTACAAATATTTACTAATGTTTTTATGCATTCATAATGACTTATTCCTAAACTCGACTCCTTACTAAAGCTTTGATTTATTCCATCTTATCCCAAAACAGGACGTGAGAATCCGCTTCCTTCCTGCTCTATTGTGTCTCACACGGTCTATACACAGGCTGAGGAAATTCAGTGACATGGTCATTTTTGTAAACCTCTTTTTGAGTAAACTGTTGGCTTTGTGATGCAGCCTAAAGGTCAACGTTTACAGGAAGAAGAAAACTGTTAAAACATGACAAGATAAATCAAAAATCTCATAACTCAAATTTATCTTTAAAAAAGCTGGAAAATGAATAAGCTTACAACAAATTCTGATTTTAAACACTTATCTGGTAATGTTTAGTGTTGAGACTGAAATTCACAAGAATTAAGGCGATATCCTGTCATGGATCACAAAGTAAATTCAGCATTTGGTAAATAGTCAGAATTATTCATCCTCCTCCATAACAGTATTTTAAGAGAGGTGGATGAATATAACTCGAGGTCACATTTCCATCAACTCAACAGTTAAAGTGCATGTGATCTTAATTAAAAGAACTTTATCTCATGTGTTATGTGATATCACATCTATTGGTGTTACCTTCAGGAGTTGTTTTTAAAGGAAACCAAGTGTACTCCCTCATTATGAGTCGTAAACTTCCCTTCCACCTATTTAACAAACGTGTTTTCATAATCCCTTGAAATGTGTCCTCTTGGTTTGCCAAATTTTTATCAAACAACTTAATCAGGTCGTCCGAAGAAAATGCCTTATGGTCATGAGTTTGCCAAGTGCTCACTTCCTATTTAGTTGTTATTGCTGGTCCAAGTGTTATTGCCTCCAGAGATTTGGGACAAATGCCTTGTAAGGGTGTTACTGTGGACACTGGAAATTACTGCTAAGCAGATGCAAAATAAATCACATAAATCCATTTTTTCTTTTGGCTAAAAGCTCACTTATTCTAGTCCGTTTAATTCATGAGCGCCACCTTGGAAAAAAAGTTCGACAAGGCTAAATTTCATGCACATTTTTATTGAACAGTAATATAAAATACCTTTTCATAGTTGCGAGTGCATGCGTCATCTGCCAACAGTTTGGAAGTTAAATTATAAAAGCAAGGCTTCATTTTGTGTAGTGAATTACTTGGGCACTTAAGCAGTTGTTAAAAAAACATTGATGGAGTTTGTTTTCGTAAAGTATTTAGCAATAAACTGATATACAAAGCAGAATTAATAATAATAATAATAACAACTCTTAATAATATGCAAATTACACTTTTTTGTCTGTGGCACCTTTACAAAAGAATCAAATAAAGAAAAAGACTCTAAACCTTGTATGACACTAACAGCTATCATGCATTTTGAGATTGACATTAGAGAACCACAAACTTATTTCACATGAACACCTACACATGCTATATCGGACTACTGGTGTACATACGAGCGTTTGTTTGAAACCATGATTCCTCATCATCCAATATTAATAGTAGATGCTGTGATTACAAAACAAGTTAAAGGCCTGAAGCTTTTCCAAGTGTTATATCTAAGAATGGTGGTACATTTCCAGGATTTGTCCACTAAGCACACTACAGGTAAAAACAGGCCTCAGCAGCCAAGGTAATTCAATATCCTTATAAAACATGCATAGGCAGATGCTTTCCATTAATCACCTTTTCTCTCTCATTCTCGTTTTTTTTACAGAATATAGGTGCTTTTTATATATATAATTTTTTGTTTGTTCGCAATATTCGAAAAGATCAAACACAGAATTTCAAGCAAGCCACAACAAATCTACCCCCGACCCCATCCCAAAACAGAAGACATATTTGCAAATGATCAATGTAAATTCCAGTTCTGAACTCCAAGAAAATCCATATTCATCAAGCTAGCTTGCACTTATACAGAAAGTAGGATCCGAGCACACACACCAAAGAAACCTGAGGTAAGCATAATCTGTACAAAACCATAAAACGTTCCATTTTTGGCATTATAACAATGTTGCAACATTCTTTTAAGACTGCCTAATTTACTCTAGAGCTAGTTTATAAGAGTAGCAAAAAAAAGGTATCAATAAATAGTCCTTACTTAGTTTGTACACCCTTTTTATGTTAAAAACTTTTTTCCGTCGTTCTGTCTATTTTTAGTGCTGTATTTTTGTAAACGTACAATAGTTAGTAAGAAGTAACACACGAAAAGAGAAAAACAAAATATCCAGTAAGTAAAGGCCTTTTCACATAAGATAGATCTCTCAGTTGCCTTCTGTAATTCCCAACGCCAAAACCAAGACCCCCCCCCCCCAAATCATTCCAATAAGAGTGAACCGATGAGAGCTTGTCATGGTTTCTACAAGCAAAAATAAAAGAAACCTAAATTTAAAGGCATATATCCAAAGACTAGTGAGTGTCACTCTGAATTATGTTTGAAATGCTGCTCTTCCCCTTCACTTGCTTCCTTTTTCCTGTTCTTCTCCCTTTTCTCCCTTCCCTTAACTCTACACTCCAAATCCTTTCTTTCCCTCCATCAGCTATGGCATGGAAAAAGAGAGGGAGGGGCTTAATCGCTACGCGAACATGCTGGCTCGATGCAGAATCACTGGATGTTGTCGCTTCCGCTGCTGGCCTTGCCCTCTGTGCCGTTGGTCTCGGACGACAGCGCTTTGTTGAGGGAGTTGAGGCTGGCGTCGCAGGGCATGGCATCTCGGCGGGGTGGCATTCGCTCGTTGATGCGGTCCAGGCCTTTAGCCTCCTCGAAGCTGCTGATCTTGTGCTGGGGTGAGAAGCCTTTGATTGCTGGGGTAGGAGGGAAGAAAGATGGCGTAATAAGCCGCTATTTAACACACATTATTCTTCTATAAAGCTTGACTAGCGTAATGTGTTACATTTTATGTAACGTATGAGCCAAGTTGACATTTTCTGTGATCTAATTCCATTACACACTAATACAATAAATAAATACCTCACAAATCTCAAAATCATGTATATACACAAGGTCTATGTTGTGTTGTTGTTTAGAAAAAGCAGCATTTCCGGCACAAAAGCAATGTAATATCCACACTGGTCACCAATCTTGGGATTACTGGGGCGGTGCTGGGCTGTCTCGGTTCTGGAGGGCCTTGGAATGAAGCTGAATCATTTGTTTATCACTCAATAAACCACTAAAATGGTTTCAGGATATCCTGCGAAAACCATTCTCCGGCTATCTAGAACAGAGCTTCCCACCACGTTCAACAACAAATATACAAAATACCAAGGAGGGCGTTGAAATGAATATGTAAAAATGCTAGAGGGGGAAAAACAGACAAAATGTATACAAATAAATGAGGCAACTGTCACATGAATGACTTAGTAAATATACGCTAACAAGAAAACTTGGTGCTAAGCTAACCACATGTAATGCCTGTTTAAAACATGCAGCAAACTACAATGATTGAATTAGTTTGTGGCTACTTTGGATCTATACTGTACACTGTACAAGATTTGTGTTGCTGCATAATACAGGACAGACACAGGTTATTAGCTGGGTTACCAAGAGAAGCACAAGAACACAACACAGACACGGAAAAACCACAAGGAAAAGTAAATCAAGAGCATCGACACATTTGGCACCTCTTTTTTCTAGGAGAAATGTTCAAGAACAACAACCACATAACACAGATGCGGTAAATAGCAGTTAGAAACCTGCTATTTAATGAGTAGCTGACATTGTTCTTGCAAAGTTTAAACCAATTTTAAAGAGGAAACCCACATATGTATGAGTATTTGTCTAAAGCTAACGTTTAAGTAAACATGTGTGCAAGAACACAAGACAACTACATCAGAACATTGTTTTAAAGGGGTCCCTTATCATTTAGCAGTCGCTTTTATCCAAAGTGACTTACAAATAAGAGAGGATTTAACATTTTGCCTAACTTTTGAGTTTAAGGGTGGTCATATCCATCCCGTGACTCACAAATAAGCCAAAATACGGTTCATGTCATGCAAAAGTATAGACGGTTTCAAAGCAACAACAAAGCGCATGCACGCTTTTGTGGCCCAAACTTAACTGTCCCTGCAGATTATTTCTGATAACAAGCAAAAGAAATAACAAGTAAATGACATTAGCTAGCAAGTTAAAAATACTTCTAGTCAGTATTATTTTGGGTTACCAGTAGAAAAACCGTTACTTGACTAAACTTAAATGTGACACTTAAATGTCATCCAACAAATTGTTTATTTAATACAATTAATATACAAACAAATATTCATATAAATAATAATATTCATAAAATAGAAATAGTTCTATTATTAGCCACTAGACAGACCGATCAACAAACACAGACCAGAAGTTAACTTCAGGCCAGACGCGTGCGCGCGTCCGATGAAACAGTCTATTTCATTTGGCACAAAAAAACATTTCTTTGCAAATTCTACTTAATAAAATTTTGTGATGGCACACAACACAGAAATGAAAATTGTATGCATTGTTACCAAAGCTTGCACAAAACTTGTGACATCCCCAACATTCAACAAAGTGCGTTTGTTCCCCTTTAAAACAATCATGAACTTTTTGTGTTTCTTCTTAGGTTTTCCTAATTCTGCTCAGCACACCAGCAGCACAGTTTATTTGCCCAAACACCCAACACACTACACAAGCTACATCGACATGGATGAACCCAGTGGAACCCTTTATCTGTTGCACATATACAGCAGAAAGAGGGAAAAGGGGCTGTTAACCTATTTACCTTTATCTGCCTCTATAGCCTCAATAGTAGCTGAAGAGAAGAAGAGCGGGTTGCAAAATGATTGAGAGAAATGAGCATAAGTTACATTGGTCACGTGAGTAGAAAAAAAGCCCAAGTTGACACATATTGTCATTATAAACACACCAGGCCCAGTGTTAGGCCAAAACAGAGGGAGAGAATGATGGGGAATTTGTCGAGTGGTTGTGGATGAAGCAATGTAACACATATATAAAGAGTGGAGAAGATCAGGAGTTTGACAATGAGCAATGCGTGTGGTGCGCGAAAAAGCTTAAGGGTGTTTAGTCATAACACACATTGGACATCAATGAGATGATTTTAGATTTCAAACAGACAGTTAGAATAACCAAAGCAATCCGTAGAAGCTTTGCTTTGGTTTACAAGGATTAACATGTACCAGGAAAACTATTTCCTTACTGAACACGAACGGCAACATCACAGCAGAGAGAAGAAGTGACCCAAAAGCTTGGGAGTGAATATGAATTTAACAGTGTTTAGATGTGTTTGCTTATAGAGTCTGAAAAAAGAAAATCACAATTCTTTAATTGTGTATGATTATTATCAAACTTACCCCAATCTTCATTATTCAACTTACCATGTTCTTCAAGAAACATACATTTAAATCAGAATAAAGAAAAGATCTAAATCTAATATAAAACTAGGGCTGTCGATGGACTGACATTTTTTATTCACAAATAATCCCATAATTTTCCTGTAGTTAATGCGTTAACACATTCTGTTTTTTAGGAAAAATACTACACGTGTAATTTTGGGGTTTGGCAACGTGTGCGGTTGAAACATATGTGAAATATATGTGTGCATCCATATAATGACACCAGATAGAATCAGATTCCTGCTGGTACCCACATTAACATTTCAAGCTATGACTTGTGGATGACATTTTATTTGTTGAGCCACAACTCTAATTCAATTTCTCTAACAATAATGGCAAGTTACTTTTATTAGATGCTTGATTTTAGATGATCTATAACTATAATAGTTCTCCCCAAAATGTTCCATACTAGTGTGACTTTCTTTTGCAGAACACAAATTAGGACATTTTTTAAGACAAGAATGTTGGTAACCAAACAACACTGACCCTCATTGACTTCTATTGCATGGACACAAAACCACTGAGACATTTCTCAAAATATCTTCTTTTGTGTTCCACATATGAAAGAGTCATATACATGTTTGACATGAGGATGAATAAACGATTACAGAATTTTCCTTTTGGGGTGAACTAACTCTTTAAGCTTTTTTCGGTTCAGATACTTTTTCATAAATCATGAAAACCGGACGAAACAGCTAAATGCGTTAAAAATGTCTTTCATGAATTGCATGCGTTAACACGTTAACTTCGACAGCCCTAGCGTAAACTAAGAATCTACCAGCAAGGGTACAGAGAACAGCCACACACACACACACCGACACATTAAAGCTAAAAGCTAAAGACATCAGCTGTGATGGAGGCCCAGCATTACAGCAGAAGCGCACTAATGTCCACAGACACACAAGGGCTGGACATCACTGTGTTTCCACTAATGCTGTAGCAGAAGATCTCCTGACATCTCTCTACCTCTGGCATGTTCTTAACCCAACCAGCCACAGGCAAAATGGCCACTACACAGTAAATCTAAGTAACTCCTAAATGAATACATTACAAAAACAGCTACAAAAAAGCTCAATTTGAAATGCAAAAGAGTCCCGATCAATGCAATGGACAAGAGAACATGCCAGCGAGATGAGAGCAAGTTTGATTTCTGCCTTGGTTTGTGAACGACAAGCTGGAGATCAATTAATCCATATTCCTCTTTCATTGAAAGCTTGTCAGTTCTGTGTATTTTGTGTAAAGGGGCATGACGTTACTGATGTAAGGTAAGACTGAATGAAGAATCACTTCACAATGTGCTAAAATGACATTTCTATTCATGCCCCTTTTTGTAATGATGTGAAAACAGTATGTGTTTCGGGTTTTAGGAACATTCTTCCCTTTCTGTGGTCAAATTCAATATGTCCAGCATGATAAGTCGGAATCAAGGAGCTTGGAAACCCCATGAAATTAAACCTGGAGTTTTGGGAATTTTTGTTCAGGTCTATTAGTGTTGATATGTTTAAAGTAGATTAAAAAAAATACTACATTGTCCAGAAAAATGGGGAAAAAAAACCAACCTAATTTTTATCCCATAATATGCTATCTACTGTGAGAATATTCATTCCCTCTATTATCAAATGCCACAAAAATAAATGAGCATTGTGGTTTTGAAAGCTAAAAGCTATTGGCTATCAAAAAAAGGACAAGCCCATCTGTCTATCCTGTCCTAACATCCTGTTTCAATAAAAATTATGTCTGTAAAATAATTTCATGGGGTCTGTAAGTGTTTCCTGTGATTCCTATAAAATAAATCTATGTAAATGTGCTAGTTTACCTCCCTAAGTTCTTATCTATCTTCTATGCCAGAGACAATTTTCTCAAAACTCTTACTTGGAGGATTTTTTTCTAGCATTTTACCAAGCAAACATGGTTATAATTCTGGACACAGTGAATATGAAGTGAATAATACACTGAGAACATGTTCCTTAAAAGTGTCATTTTGCTTGTGGCTCCTTTAAATAAACATAGAGCGAAACTATGTTTCTTAAGAACAGATGATCTGAATTATACTTGCACAAGTGATTATACCTGCAGTTTCTAGGGAGACAGAAGAGTGAAAGAGAGACAAAATGTGAAAAAGATTGGAAAGACAGAGAGATAAGAGAGAGAGAGAGCGAGAGAGAGAGAGAGAGAGAGAGAGAGAGAGAGAGAGAGAGAGAGAGAGAGAGAGAGAGAGAGAGAGAGGGCAAAGGAAAGGGAGCAAAGAGGAAAGAATATTTCATAAGTTTCATAACACAACCACCAGGGGGAGCACAGTGTACATGTTATGTTAAAAACATTTTTACAATGTAAATTGCATATATTATATAAACGTGTAAATAGAGTAAACTTCAATTGTGATCTAAATGATGTTAACAAAGTGCACATCTCTGATTCAGTTCTAGGTTAATAGTGTTAAATCAACAAGGCTTGAAAAGAGTCCTGATGTGGACAAAAAGTTTTATATTTAATAAATCCGAATGCGTGTTGTCTCACCGTTCTGGAGTTTTTCCTTGCCTCCGGAGAGAACTCCGCTGGGCAGCATGCCGGTCGGAGTGAGACCCTTCAGCGTCAAAACACTCTCGCTCTCCTCCCTACAACAGTACCCCATCGTTACATATCCATACACATACTCAAAAACACACACTCTCACGGACGCACACATCTTACCGAAGAACCGAGAAAACTCTGGCCATCTTTCCAATAGCACGAATCTTGTTTCGGATAACTTCCTTGCGTGCGGAGGCCGTGGCACCTGTGTGCATGCATACATCCGAGTGTCAGTGTTACATCATAGCATACGCGTGAAAACATACTTGCTGAGTAACTTTATTAAGACACGACCACTCAGTTCATCCCCAAACTTCACAATTTCAAACGTTCACCAATCATAATTACATTCCAACTAAAATGTCTAAAAAGACAAATGAGTAAGTGGGCTGATCACTTCCTCTCAGTGTAATTACCCAAACTGGTGACTATATGGGAAGCTCAGGTCTACACAACTTGCTGTTTCAGCAAATAAGTGCGGATCAATACAGAGATTTCTCACAGCGGCCCGTGCCTCTGGACCTCACCACTGAAATGCATGCTAAGCATTCAGTTAGCCTGCTATTAATCCCTACAGTCGTGTATATGTCGGGGTTAATCGTAGTGTCATGCTATACAAATGTTAAAGAGAAGAACCTAGCTGATGACTCGCATTTGAACACACTGAAACCTAGAGATTTAGAAAACAACACAATTGATTATTTAATGCGACCTTGATACAGTTTTTACACAGATGTTAGATTTTTTTGCTTATACACTGTCCCTAAAAAGTATTTGAAACATGAAGAATCCTTTCACATTGGATAACAAAATAATGCAACAAACATTATGCTATGAACCAAGTTTTTTTTGTGCCAATATTATTTTAATAAAAAAATTATACTGATGTGTGTCACTTGTTGGCTTATTTTAACTTTTGTCATTAAAATTGATAATGTTTTAAAACTAACAAACTTAAAAATGAATGCATAAAGGTATCTCTTATGAAAATTAATCATGGTTCTACTACAGTTACAACCAAAACATGGTTACTATAGTAAAACTATGGTTACCACAGAATAAACATGGTTTTGGTACAAAAACTTTAGTTAAACCAGTTATTGCAGTAAGACCATGGTTTTGCTAATGGTAATCGATACACCAAAAACACGGTTATTACAGTTTTACCACAAAAAACATGGATGGAAGGGACACTAGCTAGCTTATTGCTGCATCATAAAATGTTTTAATTGAACAGGACAGGATCCATTTAACATTCAACAGATCAACATTAACATTTTGTTTTGGACAGTACTTCATCATTTTACCCAGAGAACATTTTTTGGTTCATGCAACTGACATTGAGTTCTTTTATGCAGTTATAATAAACAACTGATTTGTTAAATGTTTTGTATATAATGGGTTATATTGATCAAAAATCGTCCAATAAATACCGGTAAATAAATAGCTGATACATTGATGCATCTTCAAAATTAATGCTTTGACTAAAAAGTGAGCTTGGTTTGTGTTATGAAATGCAATGACACCTTTATATTTTTAATCAAATAGCATCAAATACTGTTTGGGGTCACTGTATTTATACAGAAATTGAAAACAATTGTTACAAAGTGGAAGGGGAGGGCAACAATGTGAGGTGAATCACAAAATGTAAAAGATTATAAAAACTGTATCCATATGACTCCTAGAAGCTCTTAAAAGATTTCAAACTCCATTGGGGTGTGTTCTCATATGAGAACAGTGTTAGCGGTTTGCCTGCATTAAGATGTCAAGTGAAATTTACAGTGGTAATAACTCAAAGTGCATTTTCAGACAGTGTAAGCAGTTCACACACAAGCACCAAAGGCCAAAGAACCTCATACAGTTTCTAATATCAATAATTCATCCTGTTCCAATGGCCCATAACACAAGAATTAGTATCTGTGGATATTAAAAGTAGGTTGATTAGTTTATTGTTAGCTCAATCACCCCCGCTGGGTAAAGGTACAAGCAAGAGGCAGGACTGCACAGTGCACACCGCATTGAATTGTGGGAGGCTGTACCTTTCTTGGGCCCATATATTAGCTGTCCTTCTCAAGAAACACCCCCCAGAAGAAACAGAAAAAGAACAGAATGATCAGTGGATGGCTGAAGAATGAGAGAGCGCAGGGAGGAGAGAAAGAGTGGCAAAAACACACCCATTAACTAAAGAAAAGAGAGGAAATGCACAACAGAACTCTGAAACAAAGAGAAAGAGATTGATTAAAAGCAAAAGAAGAAATAATTGAGAGAGAGAGAGAGAGAGAGAGAGAGAGAGAGAGAGAGAGAGAGAGAGAGAGAGAGAGAGAGAGAGAGAGAGAGAGAGAGAGAGAGAGAGAGAGAATATGAGCGTGTATATGAGAAAAATGATAAAAAAAACAACGAAGTAACAAATATTAAAACTAACACAACAGGTTTTAAGCTATGTCAGGAAAAGAGAGATAGAGAGAGAGAGCATGATGAGAAGTTAATGTTTATGAGTACGAGCTCATCCTAAGCCTAGCTTTATGTTTTCTAGTTTAAGCTTAGTTTATTTGTTACATGGCAGTTATTTTTTTCTTCCAAGCGTTTTGCTTTCTTTTTGCAGTAACGGTGAAAAGCCCAAACAAAATCAGACTTTGTAATTTTCAGAAGAAAATGAGTAATGCTAGCCAGTGCATACTTTGAATGGTTTTCAGGCATTGTTGTGTGTTTGCTAAGAATACCTGAGAGTGTTTTTGAGACTGCAATGCAGTCCCTGTTGTATATGATTGATCAAAAGAGTCAAACAGCACAAAGTATAATATTCTCGTCTCTAGTTATGATTCAGAACCCACCTTCAATGTAAGTCTTCTCAGCTATTTTATAGTTCACAAGGCTACTGTAAACTGTCAACCTGTTGACTTTGTGAAGTAAAAGCACACATCTTATAAATAACCTGATGATGTGATCATAAATAAAAAAAATCAAGAGAAACACTTGTTAGGATTTGCAAAAGTCTAATCATTTACATCAGATAATTACAATATGTACAAAAATAATAATTTTACCATACTGTTTTCATGTTTATACCATCTGTCCTATTGGCTTACATCTTCAAATACAACATGACATAAAAACTGTTATAGAAAAGAGCTCCATATGGCAGGGCTCCATATGGCAAGTGATGTCATTTCCTGTTGATGTGAACAGGTGTCAGCTACACTGCCTAACAGAGTTGACAAAGCTTTGTACAATATTTAAACATGAGCGAGCCCTTTAACAGATTAGATTGCATGAGTTCCTGTAATTCAATATCACAGGATTGCGCCCCCTTGTGATCCAAACGTGCAAAGATAAAGAGAAACTGGATGTTGTGTGTTTGTGCCTTCTTACCATCTATCTCTTCATCGGTGGTCAACTCATCATTGGAGCAGATGCTCAAAACATTTACAAGCATCTCGGTGACTAGATGAAAAAGAGAGGATTTGTTAGTTGCACTTAGAAATACTATCCAGAAGTACTTAAATATTTTATAACAATTCACATGAAATGTTTACTAGAATTTCAGACTTTCTTAGTAGTCGGTACAGGTGTGGACACTTATTGCTTTAATGACAACCATGTTGACAACAACTCTTGTTGCTCACGCTAAATGTAATGAATACAAAAAACTATTCACCCAAATTTGGATTCGAATTAAAACCATAGTGAAGCAAACGGTTCACCTTTCTCTCCAACAAAGGGCAAAGACCAAGTGAAGACATCCATGAAGTTAGGCAGCCAGTAGGGATGTGGAGAGCAGTTAAACTGTCGAATGTTCATGACATTATTCTCATATTTCAGCACAGCAGCTATAAAAGGTAAGAAAGAGAGACATGGTGTAAGAGGGAGAGAGAGGGAGGATGGTGTAAAAGATACAGCTGGATTCTGTCAGTTTACATCAGAACTCAACGCGGTCTCGGATGTACACACGCACACCGGAGCATCTGTTAAAATTGTCAGTATCTCTCAAAGAGTCCATCAGCCCATATTAGAGATGTGAAAACTACTTTCTTCCTATAGCTAGCCATGTATCTTTAATGCCTAAATGACCTGTTTAAAGTCAGACTAACCTACAAATGGCATAACATTTTTAATAGGGAAAGAAGACAAGAGGAAAAGTACGTTTTGTTTGGATAAATTGTGCATTTATGCACTTGGCAGACTATTTGATTCAAAAACAACTTTGAAATGTATACTTTTTAAGTCTATAATTTTTATCAATATGTATTTTGTCTGGGACCTTTGCACTGATAATCCAAAAACAAAAACCAACAAACAAAACAACACCATCCACACGAGGATTTGCTTTACATTATCTAAATCTTTAAACACCATAGTAGTATATATACCGTGCACCATGGTACAGTCACAGTACTTTATTTTGACAACACAGAACAACATAAACACCTCAATATGCACAATATACTACTATACATGGTAATAATAACATGTATGTATTTTAATGAAACTCTGTGGTTTTTTCTCCATATAGGTCCATTCATCTATATGACCATTGATCCTCTCAGTGTTATCATTGTGACCAACGTGCGCATGCCCCAGATCTTCCGAAAGATGACACCGTACAGCTCGTGGAAGGGGACTTTCCCATCTCCTCATCTTAATAGTGTTTGAGAATAGCAGGTCGTCAAACATGGATCGTCAGACTAGCAAGTGTCAATCACATGTCAAATACCAGACGTAACGGACCTGGAGATATGACGGATATAAACACGCCTTAAATGTCACTCAAGTCTACTAACTATATGTCTCGGTGGCTTATGTGTAATCTGAAATTACAACATGTTGTTAATCAGATAAAATATTATCTTTCCACAGTCTATAATTAGGCGGTCAACGCCATAAATGCTTTCGGAAAAGCTGACCTTAAAGTCCACCCACAGAAACAGCATGAAGTTCTGCCAGAGAGAGAAAGAGTAGGTGAAAGAGAGAAGATGTGTTGCTTGGAGATGGAGTTATAGGTTTCTAATTACCAATTTAATAAAAAATTGAATTACTGAGCAAAGAGAGACAATTAAGTTGAAGGAAAAGGCACATGCAGTTCCACAACCCACCACTAGGTGTCTCTTATGCACACTTTTAGTCTCTAAAATCACGGTTAGGAGTAAAAACTAGATCGTCATCACAAGCTCACCCAGTGTATGATGAATAATTGTTCTGTGTAAGACCAACTAATCTAAATTAAAAATTAGCTTAATTCAAAACCATTCACTGAAAACACGTTTTATTATGTTATGCAAAAAGATGTTTAGATAGTCTCATTGAAAAACAAGACAAAAATATTGATACATTACAGAAAAACATAGCACAGATAGCATAAAAACAGAATGTCCGATGAGAGGAATTTCCTTTTAAGGTTCCCGTTTGTTATCTTCCCTCTGACATCTGCATTTTTTCTTTCTTTTATCCTGTAAATTTGGCCATGACAGCAGGCATAAGCTTTCCTAGTGACCTATGACCCCACAGTCAAGCGTGACAGTTTTAAAACACTTTCTATTACAGTTGTCATGGTAACATGGCTTATCCAAAATAATCACGGATACAAAAATCCCTTAAACATAGCATCCCGTCTGACACTGCCATCAGGATAGCTTGCCGCAATATCCTTTGCTTCACGAAGCCTACAAAAATACATAAAGAAAAGAATGCACAGCATTTCTTATTCAGACTCATCAGTATTACGCCATAGACAGATGAAGGCGTTCTAATCAATACTCAGCATGAGCTCAGCGAGCTGGCAGAGACGGTGTCCATTACCCCTGCTGTTTTCTACTACTTTCTCCATTATGAAATCCAAGCGGAGGTTACGTGTCCATTAACGACAACAGAAACCTCTGCCAAAACAACTGAAGTGCTTGCTGGATTATATCTGTTGCTCTCGATGCTATCATGTCTTGTCAGGGGTTGCCTGATTGACTCTATTTGTGCAGTCAGGGCTGTGATGCTCACGGTCGGAGCATGATGGACAGCTAGTGGCTCAATCTGGCAACCCATGAGCGTGATGGATAACCCGGGCTTCCCCCCACCGGGCTAGAACTACAGCAGCGGTCGATTGGCCATCAATCTCCTGGCACATTCGCGTCCAGACTTCATTTGGTGGATAAAAAGGTTCGATCCTCCCCTCCTCCATACTCTGCTTAATTCAGACTTAAAGGAATAATTGAGTTTCGCTGGTCCACCTCCTCCTCAGAGGACACAGCAGACTAAAACGACAACGTTAACACACTTGGTGTTTTGTTTATAGGATGCTCAAGAACTGTACTCATGAAAATGACGGCTTCTGCCATAATAAACTATGAATCTTTTAACTACAATTATTCCAGTGTTTACATTTTGCGAAGACTTAACAGGAATGACTGACAAAATTGTGGTGACAAAAAGTGAGGTCATAGGACCAAATGGGAATAATGGGACCATATGACATTGGTTGAATAAACAGATAAACCAGCCCCGAAATGACGCTATTGGTTGAGCCTGTGTTGCTGTGTTGAAATAATTTGTCAAAAGCACCATAATTTCACAGCCTTTACGTGTTACACGCAATGAACCAATGTCCTTTTCACAATTTCACAAGAAATGTAAATAAACTTTGCATACAAAGACACTAATGCTGATGATAAGATGAAACTGTTTTGAAACGTTGCTGCAACGTTAGAACGGCATTACAGCATTAACATTTATTCTTCGCTACAAAGTCAAATAATTGCCTTTTCCTCAGTGTAACGCATGGCAAGCTATTTAAAGGTCATTAGCTTTGAATTGGTAAAACACTGGATCAGACGTTTGACTGGTGAACTCTTAGCAAGCCTGCAGTAAATACACCAACAAGAACCAAAAATATCCATCGCAAAATTATCTACAAGCAAAAAGAAGCAATTTCTTTACATGTGTAGATGCTTATGTACAAGATCTAAGTGTACATTTAATGCGCCTATATGTGTGATGTTTTTCCCGTTTCCGAGTGACCTAAAATTTTCAGCACACAGCGAAACCATTTAGTGTTCATGCTGTTTAACAGCGCACTTGGCATGAGGACATAAAATGAAAACTACACGGGAGAGGACAACAGAAGCTAACATACAGATGTCGCTGACATTAAACACAATTACATCAAGGTCTGTATGTGGGTGTTGTGCTGTGTGTGTGAGACACTCTGCACTGATCCATCTTCACCATTTCATTATCTGCAAATGGATGAAAGTGCAGCCTGGCAGAATTACCTCCTCCCTAGCTTTCTTTTACTCTCTGAAAGTGCTGACTAACTTGGGTCTGTCCATCTTGCAGCTTACAAGCCACACCTTAGGACCTCTCTCTTTTTCACACACACGCAGTCAACATTATTCAGAGATATGTGTGCATAATACCTTTGTTATTGTAGACGTCTAAGTAGTTTGGAGCTGAGAAGATAGTGATGAGAGAAGGGAAGCCCGTAGTTTGACTCTTTCTGTACATGCGATACCTGTGGGCAAAAAGAACATCATCCTCTGTCCAGTACAATTTGTGTTTTTGTGCCCTGCAAACGCAAGCATTTGTTTTTTTGTGATAAACACTGTTGTTGCAAATTGTGTTCATCTAAATATGTCACTAGGTATCAAAACTTACAAAGTACAAAAATGAATCATGGGGCTTGGCAAAATTTGTGAGGTTAATGGTACTAATCCGTTTAAGTTATTTAGAGTTTTTCTGTGGCACTTATTATAAAGTAAACAGAATTTGCATGAATTATTCTTGTGAAATAATCAGTCGCTTCTCATTTTTGCATGTGCTTTGTGGTATTATTCCAACTTTATTTGTGTGTTACAGACTTACCCACCAACAGCATAAAATAATTTTTTTCATAAACTTCCTTTATATACTCTTATTTCTTATAAACGCATCTTATAATCTATATTTTCTTTCATCTTTATAGATGATTCAAAGCAACAACATAAACAAACGTTACGGCACATACACGCTTTTGTGGCCCAAACTTAACTTTCAGTACACATCCACAAAGAATAGAGTCCCTGCAGATTATTTTTGATAACAAGCAAAAGAAGTAAATGACATTAGCTAGCAAGTTAAAAGTATGTCTAGCCAGTATTATTTTGGGTTACGAGTAGAAGAATCGTTACTTGGCTGAACTTAAATGCGACAAAGTTACACGACCCATTCAACAAACTGTTTATTTAATAACTATTATACAATTAAATATTAATATAAATAAAATAATATAGTTATATTATTAGCCACTAGCCAGACTGATCAACAAACACAGACTGGGCCAGGTGCATGCGTCTGATGAACGCGTCTATTTCTGTATTTCTGTTAATTCATTATAACCTGTAACCATATGCACATACACTTATAATAAAGTGCTTGACTTAACTCTTTGACTCTTTTTGTCAAATTTTTGTCAACTTTTACAATTTATGCTGATTATTAAATGTCTGGATGTAACTTGCAAATGAGATTATTATCATCTATTGCATTATTATTAGCAATCTATCATAAATGTGACCCTGGATCACAAAACCAGCATGGGAATATTTGTAGTAATAGCCAAAAATACATTGTATAGGTCAAAATTTTTGATTTTTCTTTTATGCCAAAAAACATTAGGATATGAAGTAAAGATCATGTTCCATGAAGATATTTTGTAAACTTCCTACTGTAAATATATCTAAACTTTATTTTTGTGATTAATACGCTATGCTAAAGGACTTCATTTGGACAACTTTAAAGATGATTTTCTCAATATTTAGAATTTTTGCACCCTCAGATTCTAGATTTTCAAATAATTGTATCTCAGCTAAATATTGGCCTATCCTAACAAACCATATATCAACAGAAATCTTATTTATTCAGCTTTCAGATGATGTAAAAATCTCAATTTTGAAAAGCAAAAAAGCTTTTGTTGTCCGGGTCACAAATGTTACTTTATAATGCATGTTTCTAACTTCATGTGTGTAGCAGTCATCATCATATCTTTGATGCATTTTTCACACTAATCATATTCTCAGTCTGTTGGCGTAATTATTAAAAATCTGGGCTAGTCCGCTGTCACAACGTACTTCAATCCCCAGCAGCGCTGAGTCTGAAACATCAGTTGCTGTGATCTCAGTCCTTTTGCGACTCTTTGAGCAAGACATCTTGTTGCTCCAGGGGGAATCTCCCGGCCATTAGTGCACTGCGAGTAGCTCTAAATCAAAAGCGTCTGATAAATAGTGTGTAACTTCCTTTGGTGTTGCCCTAATTTTCGACGCCCTGCTGTTATAATCAGGGAGCCAGAGACTGGCAGTGTGCTGCCTTTTCAAACAATGACTCCATGATAATCAATGAACGTCCTAAAAATAGCCTGACTCGACAAAATCGGACATATCTAAAGCAAATAAACCCGGTTTCAGCTGAAAATGCTCGGCACATCTCATAAAGCAATATAAAACTAATAAAAGGATTTCCTTCATTTTAAAAGCACAAATGTGCTTTGTTAGCAAATTCCTACAGTGTAACCTAATATACTTTCTGTTTAATTTCATATAATGCAATAATGTTCTGCTGGATTTGAGGGTTCTGCTAGTGACATTGTAGTGAATGCAGCAAAATACTCTCCAGGAGCAAGAAATCTTGTTGCTGTGAGGCCTGGCAATTGCATTAAGGGAAAATATTTGCCCTCTGAATTAGATTTTCAGCAGCATTAACCTTTATGACTGCATTATTTTCAGATTTATATAAAATGAACCGGTATGACTTGATGTCGAATACTTATTTATCAATTTCATACTACTGTTTAAAAAAAGTTAAGGGTCAAACGGGAAAATGTTTTTCTTGATCTTAAAAACCATTTCATGTAAAGCCATCATTTTTTTTATTAAAAAAGCTTTTGAAATAGTCAACTTGCACCAAATAATGATGGAAAGCAGCCAGTAAGAGCTCAGAATAGATGGAAACTCATCACATATCCCAGGGTCATACCTCAAAACGCTGGTTAAGAAATATCGATAAATACATTTTTGCAAATTCTAGACAAATGGTGGCAGCTACTTTAGAGATAATTTTGAGTAATTTTGGATTTTCTGGTATTCCAAAGCTTTGATGAGCTTACTATTATTATAAACTGCAGAAATAAAGAATGAGTAGAGAACTTTTATGTGGTATATACAGTATATACACCTACACTTCAATGAATCAGGCAAGTAAGAAATTCTTAATCTTCCCCAAATATTCTTCAATTTCTGCTCGGAAATCAAAGTTGTTCAAAGCAATCTGAACACGACCCTGTGGACAACATGGATCAATTCCAGCTCTGACAGCGTTTCAAACTTTAACTCTTTGCTGTATATAACACATCCCCGATAACTCATGTTCCCTGTGTAGTCAATATGTTTATTCACTTATCACAGCAGAGGATAATCAACTCCTTCAGAGAACATAAATAACAAATCCCATAAAAGAACATTACCAGAAAAAGTGTTTGTGTTCGAGTTTTTAGTCACTACTGACAACAGAAAAACTAAGACGTGTGCTGTTCTGCCAAACTTACCCAGCATCCTGTGCTTCGTGGGCTCGGATAACAGATAACAAGTTGTTGTGTTGTAGAAAGTCGCACACAGC
Source organism: Oreonectes daqikongensis (assembly GCA_026939265.1). Lineage (NCBI taxonomy): Eukaryota > Metazoa > Chordata > Actinopteri > Cypriniformes > Nemacheilidae > Oreonectes > Oreonectes daqikongensis. Next base: position 1,294,197 of record JAOTQM010000434.1, on the reverse strand, counting down.
AGGATAACTGCAGGAAAAAGGAAACTGATGTTAAAAGCAACACTGTATTACACAGCGTTAACACGTATGAACTGTCATAAAACTGTAGTTGTGAGTTTTAATTAATTTTAGCATACATTTCACATATTTCCAGCCGTTTCATGGCAGACTTTATGTAGATGAACAAAGTACTTTACTTTTGTAATGCAATGGCCTCATTACCTAATAGAAAGTTTTTTTTTTTTTTTTTTTTGTATTTTTGGCATCCATTTCTATGTTTAAAACAAAGCAAAGCTAAACATTGAAAATGCCAACAAATGGAACTGAAAGTTTACAGATTAACTGAAATGATCTGTTTATTTTATGCAGATCATTCACATAACTCTGCTTGACATATCGTTTAATCATCTTTTACTAACTTCACCAAAGGCATTAATTCACTGGTTCAACGAATATGACAGCTGACAGTAAAATCTCTGTAACTGAATAGTACAACACTGGCTGCACAAAGTGCACATTGTTTCCTCCTGGGTGAAATCTAAGATTTGCTGTTTCAGCAGGGCCACTGTGCTGACAGAAGGGTCACTGTATGGACATTTTACAAACAAAGCAAGCAGACATTTCCAACACATTGGTTTGTTTACCTTTGTTTATACTTCATTGCAACCTTGCGGCCCAAATGTAATGTTATTTATAATATTGATATTGAATAAAAAAATTATTTTTATTAATAAGTTCATGTCTTAAAAAGTTAAAGGCAAGGCCAAATTTTAGTTGCATTTGGTGTTTGAAGTGTGTTATTTTTGACTATGGTTGATAGTTCATCTAATGACTTAAACATGTAACACTTGGTTTACAACATTAAACATTTGGTAAAAGCAGCCAGAACTTCATCCTAGGCTATAACCCACTAGAGACAACTGCAGCCATACCCTTTATCAAAGCATAATGGGCAACTGGTGAAACATTCAGGTCTTTTCAGGCAAATCTATTTCTCTTCTCTTGCATCTAAGATGTCAAAAACTTGAAAAAGAAAATAGACCATTTTGCAAGACCTTTTGACACCACGAAACCGTACAACCAACAGATCAATTAGAAGTGAATCAAAATGTGAAATGAACATATTTAAGATACACATAAATAAGAAGTGATTTTGGACCATATTACTATTTTTTTTGTTCCCCATCTAAACAAAGCTTTTAAGTATCTATATCATCTATACTATAGCATCTGTATCATCATACAAAGGGAAGCTTATAAGCGAGTTATTTGGAAAAATCCACATAGCCAGTAGTCTCGCTTAGCCAGACCTTCATACTGAGGGTCTGGGAACTTTGGCCGCTTTTTTTGGTCAAGGCCCGCCCAAGAGGCCATATGACCGACAGGTAAAGCAACCAACCACGTATCGTTTTGTGATGACTTCAAACGTGCTGAAGTGTTTCCAGAAAAGTGTGTCATATGCATCAGACGTTCAGCCATCGGTCCGTGGGCGTCACGTCTGAGGCTGAGACTACATAGGCAGCAACTCCATGCAACACACAGCAAACTTATTGCAAAGCATTCTGGGATTGCTTTCTTTACAAAGAATAATCATTTCGCTATAAATTTGGGCCAAAATGAGATATCTTAGGATGTAGCATAATTAATAAATAAATTAAACAGTCTTTGTATTGGGAATGCATCGTGATGCTTTAAAACGCTGCCTCCATAAGCTGCTCACTACTGTAGGTTTCAGAACAGAGCTAATAATACCTTTACACCAACAGAGACAGTGATATTTCCATCAGCCCTGCTGCGGGTGAAGTTGCTTGATAACTAAATTCACAAAAGCCAATTTCATTCTGCTGCCATTCTATAGCAGGCAAGGCGTATGACATTTCCTCCTTATTGAAGCGAGGCCAATGCACAACATAAATCATCTTTATGTAACAGTCACTAGCAAATCAAACAATACAGTACTATTGGAAAATGGGCTTTACTTCATATATTGATGCAATTCCTATTCTATGATACGATGGGAAACAAAGACAGAACATAGGCAATGCAGAGGTCTTAAATTATGGTGAATACATTTTTAATATCTAGAATTGCTTTATATAATCAAACATAGCAGACAGCATGTCATATTGACTCGAAGCAATGCAAGAACACAGTATTCTTTACTGAATTATGTACTGGTATTTTGTTCATTTCTGACAAAAAATAAATTAAACAAAACATTTGAAACAGCGCAGGTTTAATTAATTATCATCACTGATCATTTTACACATTGTAAGTTATTGCAAACAACTGTCTAGGGTTACATAATGTGTAACGTAAAAAATGTAAGCATGCACATTTGTAAAGTGAGCCAGCAGCATTGCCTGCCATTATGTAAAGTGTTTTCTGATTTCGCTGAAGTAAATGGCTCGATAGATGTTTTTGTACCTGTAGAAATAGGAACAGCCTCTCACTGTGTTGTGTGTGAAGTGTTCCTGGGACTTCTCATTGCCGAAGTCTTCCAGCGGGTCCGACCAAAGCAAGTCACACATTGGTCCATATGCAGGAGGCTCTTTGAATCTGTCTAACTGGAAAGGAAAAATTATACTATTATACTACTGTACTCATAGGTTGGATGCATACAGAGACAGATCCTAAACCCTTGATGTCCAGAGATTAGTCATAGAGAAAAACACTACACGCCTAAAAACCATTATAAAAAATACAAAAACAATGGTATGTGTGCTTTTTGATAACAATCTGGACATCTAATGAAACTACTGAATTGTAAGGAATTTAGACTATATTCTAAATGTCCTCCAAATTGAGACCAAAATGAATTAAGAGCTGTGCGCGGATGATAAGAAGTGAATTGGTAAAGGATTTCCCCCTAATCATCAGTGCCTTTGATCTCAGTCCTGATAACAGATAGGCTTTGACTATCACATCAGTTATTCAATGAAAAAACCAGTGACGACAGAATCCATGTGCCTTTGCTAAAAATGTGAACAATTCTTACGTTTTTCCTGTCTTACCATTTAAAGATCCCTTCAGAGAACCATTGAATTGAATATTGTGGAAAGAGGGACACCGGATTCAGTGGCTCTGTTCCAAAGCTTATTAAGATGTCTATGTAGGCAGCCTTTTTGGGCCTCTTCCCGAGGTGAAGGCAAAATGCTAAGCTTTCAAATTCATATGGCATATTTTTCAGTTGATTTTTTGGTAGACTGTGTAAAATAAAGCAAAGTTTCAGACAAATGTATTAAAATGCTAAAGAAAAAATGAAATGAAATGTTTTTCATAATCAAAGGTGCAATGTGAAATACTAAAGAGGATAAATATTGACAAAACTGCAATATAATTTTCATAACTGTTTTTAGAGGCGTATAAAGACCTTACATAATGAAAGTTTTTTTATATTACCTTAGAATGAGCTATTACTATCTACATACACCGCGGGTCCCCTTACACAGATTTCGCCATGTTGTTTCTACAGTATCCCTAAACGGATGGAGCGCGTTTCATAAATACGTTATTTCCGCCGGCAAAGGAGCGAAAACATGACATCTGTGTCAGCCACCGTGGTGCTTCGAAAGAGAGGGGTAAGCGGTGGAGTGAGCCATTGGTTGCAATTTGTAACCTCAACACTAGTTGGCGCTAAAATATCTACATTGTTCCTTTAATAATTCTGATGATGTTCCAAATCAATATGAAATTCTGCCTTCTATTGACCACCAAGCAGCAGTTTAACTAATGCAGCAACACGTCCTTTGTAGAGAAGCCAATCTCATAATTCACCGCAATAATTGATTGCAATGAAGTTGGCACACAAACAATATTATAGACATACTTAAAGTTCATTCAGTCGCTGCCTATAAAGACTATAAAGCTTCCAAATTCCACTTTGTAAATATCTATTGTAGTTTGGATGCTGCATTAGAAGGCAGGCAGTAGACAATAAGGGATCTCACTAGGTTTAGGACAGAAGCAGGGTTTAGAATAATTTTAAGGAATAATTTGAGGAGTATTTACTTCGATACTGTGCATACTGTTGCCTGGTTAAGGGACGTACTTGGCTAAGCCGTTTAAATGAGAATGCTGTTTGGTTTGCCCTTAGACTGTGTTATGGCCACTTTTTGCTATAAGACAGTCTCTTTACGTTCGCCTGCAGTTCTAGTGATGATTAAACAATCTGTTTATTATGTATTCACATATGCAATAACATGTGGCGCTCGATATCAGCATACATAAACAAAAGCTGGTGTTAATCAAAGGCTGGCACAAAAAATGACACTGCTCCGTAAAACACATACTTTTCTGATGTCATCAAGGTTTGTGATTTCTGGGGACAATCCTCCATGCACACACAGGAACTGTTGGTTCATGAGGGCAGCCAGAGGAAGGCAGTCAAAGGCATCCATACACGCATCATACACCCGCTCCGAATACTTAATTCTACCTGTCGGGGATGAAAGAGGAAAAAGGAAAAATAAAATGGCTGCCGGTCAAGGCAAACATCAACAAACACTCAGTCTCACTCAAACATAGCCCTGTGTACCGGCCAGAAATGGCAAGTCTTTAAAAGGCCATCCAAACACTTCCAACAGCGCCTTGAAACGGGGTGGAGGCTTTTCCTGCCCCAATCCAAGAGCAATAGCTCTGACATGTGTAAACATTACAGTAAGCCAATTAAATTTTGGACTTCAAATAAAGAGCCAGGAAGTGGCTTTGCTTCTAACTGGAAATGTCAGAAAAAGGAGTCGTAGTATAAAATGATGTGTGACCAGAACAGCCCCTGTTTATTTTCCTATGGATGACAGTTTACTTTAAGCTCAATGCAAAGCTTTATGCGTGATGGTTAATCGGTGATGTGGGTGGCAGTCGTACTTACATTCCTGTTTAAAAGTGAAATACTCTGTTAAATGTCTACATTCGTGGTTCCCGCGCAGCAAAAACAGTGTTTTGGGGTAAAGGATTTTTAAGGCCCATAGGTACAGCACACACTGTGGACAAAAATAAATACATTGAAAGATATTAGATTCTAGTTTAATGTTTGATGTAATGTTAATGTATTGACAATTCAATTTTAGTTCAATGTTTTATAGCCTATGAAAAATAAACATTAAATTTAAGAAGTGTATTGCATCGCAGTGACTTACTTCAATACTGAAATATCCTCTGTCCACATAGTCACCCAGGAAAAGGTACCGTGTGCTGGCTGGAGACCCTCCTACTTCAAACAGCTTCATCAGGTCAAAGAACTGCCCATGGATGTCGCCACAAACTAAAAAAAGACACAATATACAGTTATTCCTTGAGCCCCTTTGAAGAAATGTATCAATTGTGATATAAAATAATTATAAAATGATGTCTTGCATAACTCAGAAGTTCAAATTAAGTCAGAAGTTAAACCACCACAATGCATGTGTTCTGTGTGCGTCAGGGCTATGAAAAGGCACAGCAGTAGAAATCCATCAAGTTTCTGACCAACAGCGCTGTCGGCTTTTCAAATGTGTCACCTGGCCTATTGTTTTATGAATAATAAATAAATCTGTACTGTGTGGGCTGAAAGACAGCTTTGTGTAAAAAACACACGTGCTGGCCCCTGGTAATATATGTAGAAACACAGCTATTGACACCCTAACAGAGCGGGTGAAGGAAGGCTTGCTGGTGTGAGCTCTGGATATACAAAAAGAAGAAAGTTAAAATCAGGGAACTTTCACTTTGACCACTGCTACCCTTCCCTTAAGAAAAGATATTATCTAGCAGTGTTTGTGTGTTCTTGTGCTAAGACCAGTCAACTAAAAACTATTGCCTGATCAGAAATAGACAATTACTACGTAGTATTGTACCTGTCCAGAATGCATTTAAAGGGATAGTCTACCCAGAAATGAAAATTTTGTCATCCTTTACTCACCCTCTTGTCATTTTAAACCTGTATTATATTAACCTGTAATATGGGTTTCTTTCTTTTGTAGAACACAAAAGAAGATATTTTGAAGATTGTTGGTAACCAAAAACCGTTGGTCCACGTTGACTTGCATTAGTTTTGTCTCAATACAATAGAAGTCAATAGGGACCAATGTTTTTTGTATACCAACATTCTTCAAAATATCTTCTTTTTTGTTTTGCAAAAGAAAAAAGTCATAGGTTTAAAATGAGTAAATTATTTGTTTTGTTTTGGGATGAACTATCACTTTAACTGTCAAAAAAGATATTTAGGTGCATGTACCCACAGTATGTGGCCATTATACATTTCAATAACAAAACAGGCAAAAAATGAATCATAAAGCCACAAAAAACACAAAACTGCAGCAAGAGATGATTTAAAAGAGATGAAGGATTCAGGGTCATGATCAGAGCTAGTGAATACTATAAGAATATTCACAAAAACCATTCCTTTTAAAAAAGTTGTGAATAAGAAAGAGAAATCAGATTTTGCCAACAATGAAGATTATACTGTTGACATTTATTTTAAATTAATAGTTATTTAATCTGTAAATATACTATACATAAAAATTAAACACAAACATGGAATTATATATTCTGATTTCAAATACGACTCATATAGTATTACTGTGTCAATAGAACACTAGATATAATTTGTGACTAACAAATCTGAGCATACGTTATTAACTACTATCACTATGTAATATTTAAAAAATATATATAATTTCAAAAATACTGCTATAACATACATAGCATACATCACACAACATGAGGGTGAGCAAATAATGTTTTTGCCATCTGATGGCTTAAGGCTACTGTAACTTCAAGACAATAGCACCTCAGCACTGTGAGAATGACAAAACATTGTCGCAAAGAGACCTTGATATATCAATTCTCCATGGTAACAAAGCAGATCTCTGGGTTTTGTTACTGTGTCAATTTGGAATGCAAATGCTATTTGGAAAACGGTCCTTCTCGCTCTTGTCAAAGGTTTTGTATCACATTACCAGATCTCAGTCACCCGCTACAAGTCCCCAAAGACTCCATGCTCTTTAAATGGCGTTCGGCCCAAGTCGCTTTGTTTGCACGCCAACTCAGAAGAAATATTAATCATGCCTTCGGTATTTCTTATTAACAAAGATGTAATGAATTCTACATGGAGAACTTCCTCAATAACGTCATCATGATCATGTAAATTCATGACTCATATCCCCATGGATCTTACATTGTGCAATCACAGCAATCTGTGGAGAGAGTTTTCATACTCCTTAAAAATGAATATACAGTTATGGTATAAAGATATTGCATGCAGCAATTCCAAATTCTAGATTGTTTCAGCATAAAAGGACCGCCTGTGAGCTGTACTTTCCAGATGTTGGAGTATCAGGTGTTAACCAAAATCCGTTTAATGGAATATTTTTTTGAAGTAGCTTAAGAAACGTCCATCTGTCATAACCAAAATGATACGAGCCAATCGTGAGTCACCTCTTGTCAGAATAACCAATCAGGTTACATTATCTGTTCTTCTCAGTCAGAATCTCTTTCCACTACACCAGTCATACAGCGTGATTTTAAAACGAGAACTAGAAATCGGAAATATCAGAAGGCATCCAAAGACAACATTTTCACGTGCAGGATGACCTCAACATCATTGTTTCCAATAATTGGAAAATCCTTGAAAGATACTTGTGCTAGCAGCCTTTAAGTGCAGGACAAACCACATGCCAGAAACGAGTCCTGTTGTTTCCTTTTCCTGGTATTCAGGTCAACCACAACCACTCTGATGGCAAACATTTCAAGGCCTATATTAGATTACTTTTCATCTAGACCTCATTGTGGAACAGATGACAACTGGAATCAAGACTATTCAATCATATTGATGTATTCTCTTTAAAGCTGTCGTAATATACCAGTTGTGCAAATAACCTCGATATTAATAACTGTGACAAGGATATCGTGTTAATATTACACATATGATAGTTTAGCATATACTTTAAATATAAATTGAATGACACTACCTAAGAATAATATGCAGACAAAACTATAAGTAAAGTTTATTATCTCTAAAAAAAATAGAAATGAGGCCTTCTGGTTATATAGATATACTTCAACGACCATTTTCAGTTTTTGTGACAACTATTTATAGGTATGTGTTTAGGTAAAATGATTTTTTTTATTCTGTGTTTGCATTTATTTGCAGAAAATGAAAACAGGTCAAAATAACAGAAGATATGCTCTGTATTTCATCAAACCTCAAATACTGCAAAGAAAGCAACACAACAGTAATATTTGTAAATATTTGTTAAGTGATACATTTTAGCACAGTTTTTATGTCACAGTCTTGTCATGCAGTCAGTCTTTCACATTGCTGTTGGATGACTTTGTCACTCCTGAGGTTTGATTTTGTTGAAATTCAACAGACACTGGACTGGAATGGCCACAATACAACTACAAATGCTTCTTACATGTAAATTTGGAATAATTTATTTTTTCTGTGGCTGTATATGAAAAATGAGATGGTTGTAAACAAGCTAATAGACAAACAAAAAAAGTATTTCGTCATAGGTAGGGAGAAAGAGAACACAAGAGTGCTTAAAGTAACTGTGCAAATAAAAATGATAATACTAATTTTCTTACACAGCGTTGCAGTGATTATTATAAATAATTTATCCATGTACATCACTACTTTTGTCAAATTAATTTGCATTTGTAAGCTTTAATCAAAAACATTAAGCTCCTCTCCCTCTCTAAACAACAACTCTTCTCTGCATGACGTAATGCCTGAAAAAGAAGTAGGACTATACTGACTGTCCAGTGAGTACCGCTGGTGTATTAGGTACAATCAATTAGGAGAGGGCGACATGAAGTCCTGTCCTACTTTTGTTTAAATTACAGAAGGCGTTTTACTCGGATGCACGTCACGATACGGAAAAGAAGACAATCGCAATGTTCGTTTCATCCATTCACAATGACATATGCTGTCATTCGGATACAAATTGGTTTCTTGTTGAAGACTCACAAACTTCAATCTGCAAATTTATTTATCTGCAGACTGTGTGTGTATGTGTGCTGCCTGTCCCCTGTGACCGGGAGACTAGAACAGTCAAATGTCTTCTGGAATTGTCCAATTAGCATCTGTTGAAGAGACTGCGGCAGGAAGCAATTAGGCAGAGTTACGAGACCCCAGAGACATCTCTCGCTGGACTGAATCTGCTTTCCTCAGACACAACAGACGTAAACCTGCCCTTTAACTCAAGACTCTTAAAGAGGCTAAAATCAGCAAAATCAACAAGAACCACTGAAAATTCTGTACAGTTGTATGGTGGACTTTTGAGATAGAAAATAATAGATCTGGTCTGGCCAGAGATCAGGTTTAAATGTTAAGTATTGCATATTATTGTCATATATAAATATTAGTATTGTGATTTTAAAATCAAAATATTGTCAAAATAATTGTCATTTTCAAAGACAGGCTGCTACAGGCGTACATTACAAGTCAACTAACACAGTAAAAGATATACAAATATGGCTAAGTCATTAACAATAATCAATCAGGATAAATTTGTTTATTTTGTAATCTCCATCCTCAAATACTTGATTTTATGGAATACACTACAAGATTTTTAAAATCTGAACAGGTTTTTAAAAAACTAGACATCACACACTTGCAGACTTTTTTGAACGTCTGCAGAGAAAACAATGCATGATCAAATCTGCAGACTGGCGCAGACTTCATGCAACAAACTCCAGACTGAAAATCTGGGCAAAAATCTTGTAGTGTATTTCAGCCTTCAGCCAATAGCAGTCAAACCAGTGGTTACCATCACCATGGAAACATCGCTTATCGGCATGGAAACAGCCAACCAATGAAGTTCACCTGAGCGGTCATGCTTTTGCACAGATTCTCTACTCCGCCCATTTTAAACAAATGTATATTAGCACAGAAAACACCTCCAATGTACACATTTACATACAAACCCTTTATTCCTGTATAAATCCTATGGAAATCATGACATATCTGGGATTTAGTAGCAAGAGATTGTAACAGAGACATTGGATGCTATGAAGAGATCAACAATCATAACACTAGGGACATATAGTCTGTGTGTGTTTGTGTTTTGCACTCAGGAACTATAATATCTTTAACCTCAATGTTTCAGTTAAAGCAAGAGAGAGCAAAACAGAAAATAAAAGGACATTTAACTAAGGCAACAGAGCATAAAAAGAAAGAAAAGCACAGAAACAGAGCTCATTTTGAATGAGAAAGCCACTCAAACAGAGACGATAGTGAAATGTGCATCTTCTCAGAACACCGCGGGTTGCGTAATGCATATTGTCAAGACAAAGTTAAGACCACACACTCATTCTAACACACACAGCAGGAGTCACGACCAGATCCTACATGAGATGAGAGAGTGGGAGTGCATGAGAGGGAAGCAAAGAGATTGTTCTGACTGCACACCTATCAGCAGGCCAGAGTGTGGGTGAAAAACATTACACAACACAGATCCACTTACTAACCTACACAAGGCCATCACAGGGGCACACACACACACACACACACACACACACACACACACACACAGTGCAGTACACACAGTGTATACATGCACTGTATAGACAGTGCACACCCAAAACAACAATAAATGTAATACACACCTGCGTAAACTTGAATGAAACAAAACATATAAACAATATGTTTACATACACTAGCATTGTATGAATGGAATAAAGGCTCTGGAATAAATTAAGAGTCCATGCCAAATATTTATTCATTTCGCATTTATAAATGTATTGTGGTCATTCCAGTTCAGTGTCTATTGAATTTCAACAAAATCAAACCTCAGGAGTGACAAGGTCATCCAACAGCAATGTGAAAGACTGACAGCATGACAAGACACATGAAAACTGATCAAATTAAAAATCACAAAAAAAGTAGATTTTTTAAACTTTTCTTATATACATAAAAATATGACTGCTGTATTGCTTAAAAGTGAAAATAAACTCGCTGTCTTTGCAGTATTTGAGGTCTGCTAAAAGGCAGTTTCTCCAGTTTTCATTTTATGCACATAAATACAATAAGAAACAATACTTTTTACAGATTTTTGTGATTTTTTAAAATAATAGATCAAAAGGAGAAACAATGCAGATTTATTTTCACAGCATTCTTTGCTCATATTTACCAAGGGGGCCAATATTTTGTCCCCAACTGTATATAAAACACATACACTCTCTTTCTTGGCTCAAGTATAAGATCAAAGGCATCTTTTGAATGGCTTTGCTCGAGTGTAAAACAATGATATACATAAATGAATGTAGATGCTGTTTTGGCTGTGCTGTGGTTGAACATGGTAACACTACATTAGGCTACGGGTTGCATTTGTAAATGATGATATATGGTTTTGCTCCAGGTGCTTACACTTGATAATTGTATGACTAAAATGATTGATTATTAGACCACTTTAGTATGGCACATACTCTAAAGCCCTCTTTAATGTTTCTTGTCTGCTTTTGTCAAGTGTCGGTTATGGCTTTCCCCTCACGTGATCACTAACAATCTATTACTTCATTCTTTAGAAAACGAGTAAAAGAAATTACATTTCTCTCTTATTACATTTTCCGAAGCTTTCGCAGCTCCACGTGAGGTTTAAACCTTAACTTATTCCATACAGGAAAGTCAAATTAGTGTGATCTCAAAGGTTATCATGGAAATTATTCGTGAGCTGTCTCTCATGACAGCCTCAATAAAAAATGATATTATTGCCTGCATATATCAGCCATTATCTCGAGTACCTACTATATTATCACGGGTGCTTCTGGGAAGTTGGGCTACAAAAAGCGTGTTGGAAAGGTTTGGGGAACCCGTGTTGCTTTTACAACACATTAAACAGGCAAATCTATTTTGCACCTGCACGTTGAAAGTGAAAATAATTGTTTTTAATGTAATACTAGCACTTTCATTATGATCTCACACATTAGAAATTCAGATTTTCATATGGCCATTGTGCGAGTTATTAAACTGGTATCGACTTCTTGAATTCTCTGGAAAAACAACAAAATGAAGCATGTGTCAAAGCAGCCTCAATTTCAGCCCCTGGGCTTTTCTCCTAGCCACTAGCAGAACTAACATCCATCCATTTCTGCTCAGAACACATCATTAATTACAGCAGACATCATTTAACAAGGCCCATTTAGCATCTCCAGTTAAGATCCGAGGCTTGAGTAGCTTAACTTAATATCAAGTAGATAATATCATTACAGGAACCCAGACATGAAAAAGTTACGTCGAGTGAAGGCACTTGAAAGACTAGACACACTGGAGCTGAACAATCCATTGGGTCGGTAGATGGATTGCTGGATCTGGAGAAGTGCTTTGGATAACACTTGCACGTCATTGACCAATTTATTCAGCTTCTGTTTTCATATACAGTTTTCTAAGCCATCATCTCATTGCTCATGTGATCACACACATGCATCTGAATGCATACAGCTGGTGTTTATAGTAGTAGATAAGCAGTGTTTACTGTCTGTGAGCATGTTAGCTGAACCAGTAGATTATCATGCTATCTATATATAACATAGTCATGTTGCCTTCATGAACACTTCCAGGGTCTAATTCTGTGTAATTCTGTTTACAGATCAGTCATTCAGGTGTAATGCAGAATGGAATCCAACAGTACGCAGGTGAGCCAAAGCTGCTATTAAAGCCTGTGATTGACAGCTCTAATCACATCTCTCAGCATGTCACTGTTGTATTCCACTCTTCATCGTGCTCTTCTAACAGAGCTGCTAATAAAAAGATTGATTTGGGTTACATATGTGGTGGAGAAAATACCTACAATTTGGTATCTCAATATCTGCAAATTTGAACAATACATATATGTATACTGAGATTTATGGGTAGTTGACAAATAAACGATACCATGTGTCCTATGGTGTGACAGCAATAATTTAGAAAACAAAAATAAAATAGTACAAGAGATTTATCTTCATTGTTAGTTTTCTACATTTTTGCTGTCACGCCATAAGACACATGTGCGGTTTATTTGTCAACTACCATATGTTGATTATATTATATTATATTTTATATAATATATTATATTTTTTCTGATGATTCGTCTGACATAAAACATATATCATTAGAGCTGTTACAATTATTAAATAATAATTTTAGATAATTATTGTGAATCCTTAGACAACAAGAGTGATCTGCAGTATCTGCTGCATTTTACATCCACTGTCCTTAATCTGTACCTACTGTTACATTCAAATGACATTTCTCCATCAGTTGAGTTGTATTAGCTTTGAATGTTTTTGTTTATTTTGCTTTACAATAAAAAGAAATGTGACTTTCTTTTGCCCCAATTAAACAAAAACGGATTTTGAAAGAACATTCAAAATATTTATATCAAAAACAAAAAAAGTGACGACCACTTGTTTTTAAGAAACACATGTAAACGCTGCATGAGGTAATGAAATGAGATATCAATTATTACTGCAATTGTCCTGCATACCTTGCAAATGAAAACCAAACCATCAGCATAATACAGGTGCATTCTTTTTGGAATGAATTCCTCATAAATTTTTGTGTTTCTTTCCACACCTGTGTCGTTTGCTGTAGTCATTTGGATGAGTTATGTTTTGCATTCTCCTAAGATATAAGCAGGAGTGAAATTGCCTCCCGGTGCCATTTATTTTTAAAAATATTAAATTTTCTCAATATCCTGTAATTATATTGTAATTGTTCAGCACATTTTATCTCAATAATATCTAATATCCAATATTCACCCAGCACTAGTTACACATACCGTTGCTTTAAGAAACAAATACAAAATCACATTTTTAAGATACAAACTACCACAAAACACAAAAAAGAGAGAGTGTATATGGCAAAGCTTTTTTGGCTCTATCCTTTATTTATGCCAAATTGATTGCCATTAATGCTCAATAACATGTTTTGCAGAATATCACTCACTTCAGATTTGCTTTACCTGAGGGGACTAGTAGACATGTCATTATTTTCTGACTTTATTCTACTTAATTAAAAATAATTAAACCTAAGATTAATGTGTCAAAAAAATGCATTACTCTATATGCTCTCTCGCAGTACTTTCCTCCCCCGTTTTCCTCGATCCTAACTCCCACGGTTTTGACACAAAGCACTCACAAATGCATTTAACACACCTGTCATACAAACAAGCTCAGTCTATAAACCATCATACAATTTCTGACAGACATAACATGGAACCAAACGCTCTCCAAACTCAATAATTTCCTACAATTTATAATGAAATATAATAAAAAGAAACATTATTTCTTTTTGCATTTTTATTTCTTAAATGCTTATTAGCTTTGGATAAAAACATAATTTCATGCCATAAAGTCATGATCACATAATTTTCTCCTCCTCGTTTCCAAACCCTGAATGTGATCTGTACAACTGTTCATAGATATGTTCCATATATGTTACAGTTTTTATTTTGTATTGTTCACAGTTACACTCATTTCATCTCTGCTGCAAATTTAGAGATGAATGTAATATAAACTTACATATTACATTCAATATAAATGTAATTTTCAGATAATGTTGATGAATAAAAACTTTGAAGAATCATAACTTAAATCAGATGCACTTCCTGACCACTATCATCTACCACCTCTAATATTGCTTTGAGGAGAAACACTCCTCAAAATGCAAAGCCCTAAACCTTAAATGTAGTAATTAAGGGCATTTCTCTGTGCCATTCAAATTCCAGGGAATTCCAGTCTTCATATGGATAAGATTAAGAACAAGTGTCTTTGATGTCCTAAACACTGCAGCAGACTTTAATTAAAGGGAGAAGTGGGAGGGAATGATAGAATGTTATGGTATTGAACTAGAAAAAAAAGAAGCTTTTAATGAAAAAAAGTTACCACATTTTTTGACAAATTAATATTTATAACTATTCCAGTCGTTCATAATAAATATTTCAGAGGAAACATCCAGGAAAAAAAGATTTCAATTTCCTGGAATTCACAATTGTACCTGACTTTTTGTAGGTTTTCCATTAGGAACTAAAACAAAACAACCACCCCAAGCAAAGAGCATCTTTCCAATACAAGTCTGTGTATCACAAGTATATTTAAAACTTCCTACTGTGTGATACACACTGTAAGAGAACATAACGGCTCTAATCAAGATTACACTGATTTAAACCTCTAGATCTACTCAACATAAAAGCCTGCAGCTCCATGAAGCCTGAAGATAATTTACTGCAGATTGGAGGTCAACAACATGTTCTCGTACGCAACACAGTGGACAGCAGTAATGAGAGTGGATGGGGGTGTTATAACAATAAGGCCAAAAATAGAGCTTACATGTAAAAAAATAAAATAAAAAAAACAATGCATCTGGAAGCAATTTTCTTGCTGCTGGCCATGAGGGTTTATGAATATAATTGTTGCCATTGTTATCAAAGAATTGTTTTTTTGCTCTGTGTTAATAAAGTCATCAAAATGCCTCAGAAAGTCTAATCAAGTCATGAGGCATAAGGGACGCAGTGGCGAGCGAGCAAAAAAGTGTAGTCATTTAGAAACACTTTCATGTCCAGCTTTTGGGAAATAGAATTGCATGGAGGAATAAGTTGTCTGCTATAAAGATTATATAATAAATTCAAAACTATAAATAAATTCAAAACATCAAAACGGTTAAATTAGGGCTGTGTATCGCCAGCTAACTTATGACAGGGTCACACAGAAATGCCCAGGGTGACAGTTGTCCACCCAGATTGATGGTTCGTCCAATGGTTTGGAAATAATGGGAATAACAAAGAAAGAAACCGTATTTCATGCATGCAAAATAATCATAACTCATAGACAAATGTATGGTAGGTGAATAAACATTTGTAGAAATTAATTCCTATTTAGTTTTGATAACTGTATGTTATTTAAATGAAGAACAACAGTTGGTGAGGGGACGAATTCAAAATGTGTTTTGTTTGCCAAGGTGGCACGTTGCACAGCAGAGGTCTGCAGTACAGCGCACAAGGGACTAAATTTCTGTTTTCGAGTCGGGAGTGAGCATAGACTAGTCTATGAGAAAACAGGTTCAAAAAACCCTTAGGAGTAAAATACTGCGAGAGTGGGCGGGTGGAGAACAAAACTCACAGTTGTGGGATGGAAAAATCAGACCGAGTAGACCTCTACACTTCAATGAAAAACATGTGAGTGAAAGCCAGCCAATTTTCACTAGAATATTGTATTTTGTTATTTTACATGTTGTAGCAGAAACATTATGATTATTATGTATTTTTTAGTCATTTGAAAGGATCTTGTGGTCCCAAGTGGTCCCCCTTCCAATGGTTGAGAAGCATCTTAAAGGGATAGTTCATCCAAAAATTAAAATTCTTCAATTCTTGTCATTTACTCATTCAAACCTGTTTGTGACTTAACATGCTTTCTTCTGCAGAACACAAAAGAAGATATTTTAAAGAACGTTGGTAACCAAACAACACTGGCCGCCATTGACTTCCATTGTATGGACACAAAACCACTCAGACATTTCTCGAAACATCTTTTGTGTTGCACATAAGAAATAAAAGTCAAATAGATTTTGAACAATAAATTATATAATGAATAAGTGAATAAATGATGACAGAAATGTGTGAACTATCCTTTTAAATATTAATGCAATTCTGTCAGAAATACAATCATAATATAGTGATTTATGATGTAGTGGCAGTGCCCTAAGCTAAAGCAATGAGAGTGCACACAAAAAACAACCGAGTGATGTTTTCCAGTCAAAGCGTGCATCTCCTCTTGTCAAAGACTTCAGCCTCTTCCTCACCCGAACCCTGAAGAGAACCCTCACCTGTGACTGGGGCCTCTATGTCCAGGAGGTTCTTCTCAGAACGGAGAATAGCAGCTCCATCTCCGATTAATCGCAGCGCCACGCTTTCCTCCACACGGCCTTCTTTGGTGAGATGAGCCTTCAACACGTCTACTTTTGGTTTGCCTTCGCTGTCAAATACCTCTTTGACGGTCAGCCGGTGGCTGGGGGGAAATGGGACAGCTGGAAGTAAAGAAAGAGGGATTAGAAGCGTTTTGGTCACCAAATAAAATATGCCTCGGTTTACAATCTTGAAGTATAGTTGAAATAATAGACAACATTTATAGGTGTTATATGCATTTATATATAGGTTTAAAGTATATATAATTTAATGTGACAAAATAAAGGCTCCTGTAAAATCATACAGACAATTACACAATAATATACCAATACATAATATAAATCCAGTTTGCCATCTAGAAACGGCTTTGAATTGGCAGCTTTACCAAAACTAACATTTAGTGGCCTGGAGGTAGTAATTGTATTAGTGACACACACAACAATACAAACAAAACCTCCTTCACTGGCTTGACACCTGACTGTTTGCCTTCTGTCTCGATTCCCCCCATGCACCACATAAATAAGTGCAAAAAAGACTATGGGGTGGTTTCCCAGACATGGATTAGCTTAAGCCTAGACTAGGCCTTAGTTTAATTAGGAAATGTAAGTCGTTTTAACAAACATACCTTACTAAAAACAATACTTGTGTGCAATTTGAGACAACACAAAGGCACTGGTGTATTTTGAGATATGTCAGTGCAAGTTTTTTTCAGTTTGGACAGCTCTTACATTTCTTTTAGTCTAGGACTAGTCTAATCCCTGTCTGGGAAACCGCCTCTGTATGTTTTAAAGATGTGAGCACATATGCAAATTTATGCTCATTAACCACATTTATGATCAATTTGTATTACAGTGTTTTCATATAAAATATGGTGTCATATAAGATTAATTTGGTCTCCAATTATCCTCAATTTCTTCACAACAAATGGCTGCAAAATAGCTTGGTAAATGCAAAGTAATGTGATCAACAAACCAAATTGCATGCCGTTCTGATTTGAGCCATTTACGCAACCAATTCGAAATGCTCAGCAGAAGCCGTTCACCGTGAGTAAGAGGACAAATTAGCACTAAATTTGCTAGATTATGGACTTGTAATGAACAGTGTCCTCATCTTGAACATGCTGGATATTATCTGCATGATGAGAAATTGATAAAGTGCTTCAACAGGTTGTCAACTATAAACTGCTGGTCCATTCAACTTCTAATCAGTCGGTGAGTATTTTAGTATTGTGCAATGGCTAGGTAACAATAAGACATGTAAAACGGTCGAGTGATCTTAGTTTGATCTCAGTTGACTTACAAATAAAATGTTTTCATGTGGGTTACACGCCTGATCGCGAGCCAAATTTGATTTCAAACTTAAAAAGGTCTAGATCAGAATCAGCACCTAAAGGTTTATCAACATCTCCAAGCAAAACTGAGAGCAATGGGTGTTTCAGTGATGGACATGGACAAAAAGTACAAAAGTGCACATTCATGAAGTTTAGTGGTATTATTGAGTAACATTTAATGAACTGTTCCCATTCCTGAACTTTGAAACATCTGTAAGAGGACGTGGAAAAAGTGACCACACTTTCAATAAATGGTAAACTTTTCCCTTCTGTAAAAATAAGACACTTTGTGTTTGGAGTGCATTTTAAAGGCAGAGCAATACTATGCATATAAAAATCATCCAACTGAGAGTTGCTGTTCCCAATGGATGCCAGGAATTACCCATGATCCACAAATTATACAGCCATGCAAAGGAAAAAAATGAACTGCAATATGCAGGAAAATAAATATTTACAATTTGTTTCGACTTCCTAGACAGCAAAAAAATCGAAACATCCTTACATTAAAACAAAGATTTCCTAAAAGGCCCAAAAGACAAAAAGGATATTAAAATTTCCAAATGATGCATGAATAATCTGTTACAATAAAGTCTAAATATCCTCTCAACAAGGAAACAAGCCAACAAATACAGAACGCTCAGTGATGCGTGTGTAAGAGTCATGGGTCAGTCTCATGTCACAAGATTACTAAAGCTGCTGTCTAATACCACAGTGGCTCTATTCCTTCTGTTGTCAGGATTATATTGCATGAGTAATCCACATTGGACTGTGAACAAAACTACAGCAAGGGCTGTTCTGGATGCACAACACTTCATAAAGGCGTATACAGAACTGTACTCGTCCCCTTGTGACAAGCACAAGCATGCTAATTGAATGCAAAGCTCACAAACAGGCTGTGGTATTTGGCATTGAGAGCTGAAATGCTTTTCTGTTCCTCTTGGACTGTTTTTTTCAAGGGAAACTCTCTTGACATGTTATAACACAAACACTCACTGCGTTGTGACCAGAACGGCTCTTAACCAACCTTCATTATCACAGACAGCACACCACAGTTGAGTTTGAGCGAGGTTAGAACATAAAATAATGCAATGCTTTTTGTAAAACATCACACAAGCTAACATTTGGTATTTGTTGTTCACAATTGACATTTTGGGTAATGATATATTTTATTTTAATTTGCCAAAAATAAACTTTTCTGATACTAGAACATTAGTATTGGAATACTAATATTGACTGTCAAAATGCCAAAAACAAAGTTAAATAAATAAAAACACAATTTTAGGGCATTTCTATGTCACTCTGTTTATACCAAACAAAACAATTCTAGTTTTTCTCAAGTCTAATATTCTGGTTATCTGATACTTTTGTTTTGATGGTTTTAAAGTCACTCAGACTAAAAAATAAGTCCTAAAAGGTAATAGCACACTTCTCTAAAACAATCTGACATATCAACTATGCTGAACTAAACAACAATCAGCTTTGCCGCCCAAACAATATATATATATATATATATATATATATATATATTAGCACATAGCCCATTTGGGACATTCCCATAGTCTATTTTAGGTCAATCATAATAACAAACCCTATTTTTACCAACACTAACAACTAACTTTTATTTGGAAAGAAATCGTGAGATAATTGCTTTTCTGCAACAAGAAAAAATTCTCACTAATGTCAAGAGAGCTGTTAAATAACTTCTTGCAGCTAAAAACATTTATCATGCATTTCAACTGGAAAAAACCCTGGAATAATATCTTTCAATCTATAAGATCCATTAACTCAAACATTCAGATGTTATAATTATAATGGGTTGAGTGATCATGTGATTTACTTTGAACTCAAGTGTGCAATGAGTTCATGTGATCGAAAACATAAAAGCGGCCATCACACTTCAGTGGCCCAGCTATGTGTTTGGTTTTGCATAGTGGTCGACTGATATGTTTTTTTAATGGACGATGGCGATATTAAGAAAGCACTGTGGCCGTTAAGAGGCCGATATAACACAAATGCAATTAAATGGGAGATATACAGAAAATTGGCAATTAACTAAACTAACTAAACTAAATTAACAATTATTGTGTATTACATGTCTAGTTAGTAACAGACTTGAACACATGAAGTGGTCCACACATGACGTTATATTAATAGTGGGCAGCAAAACATGGCTTAATATGAATAAAATATAGCAATGTAAACATATTGACACTTACCATACAATTTTTGTATCTAATCCACCTTACACAACCCATTTTACTGTGGTCACATTACATTACTAACTGTCAAAAATGCCTACATTACATCTATGTGCCATTTTAATGAATAAAATGCTAATGTGCTGTATGGCGGCCAAAGATCGGCCATTTGTAAAAACATATCGGCCAATGCCGATAAATAAAAACTTCCAAATAACGGCTGATATATTGGGCAAAGCAATATATCGGTCTATCACTAGTTTTGCATGCAGTCAGCAAAAGCAATGGAGGAGAAAGCATACTATATTATCTTTGATCACATTATTAATGCAGATAGTAAAGTCACTAAACTAAGCAGTATATACAGAATTTTTCAGGAAAACAGAATTGTACATTTACATATTAAATGTTTAATTTACATTTGACAGCGCATCCGTATCTATAGTATCCGTATCTGAATAACAGGCATAAATGTTTAAAATGACAAATTAGAATGAAAGACTATAAGCTAAAGATAACCGTGACGTCTTTTGCACAAGTGCCAGATCCAATGGCTACACAAAACACTGATAAGAAATAAGCAGAATTAATAAATCATACAGTTCACTTTTTATTTCACGTTGACTTAAAATGCTCTCACAAGAACATGTCACACAAATGAGCTAAAGCGAGCTGGAAGCAATGTTTATCTTTTTTCTAGGTAGCAATATCCATAAATGTCTTCATATATTGTGATTGGAGCAACACAGTACAATAAGCATCTATTTTCCAAACGCTGCAAATACACAACAACAATGTCCACCTCCCTGACCTGATGTAACCCTTATTAACTCCAACATAAATCATCCTGATCATAAACGAAAGGAATTTTACTGTGAGATTATTATCAGGGAACCCTGTGACATGAGGTAGACCTTCAGAAAGCCCCGAGCAGCACGTACAGATCAACATGTGCACTCTCAGCATACTGGACTGGACTGGAATCTTTAAAGCACTTGTTTATATGACATCTTGCAGCAGTTCCTTCATTTATCAAAGGTGCCCCGAGGTTAGAGATGTTATTTGAGCCAACATATAAAGTTTACTTTTTTTCTTGTAAACTGAGGGAAGCATCCCTACTGTATTTGATTTGGAATAGAATACAGTTTGGTTTATACTCTTTCTCACTGGGTACCCCACGCCTGACCTTCTAACAATCTCACTGCTCTGTGCTTTCATGTGTGCTTATGGATAAAAAAAGAAACATTTTGGCCAGTAGTAAGTTATGGCCTATTGGGTGGTCAATAGGGCCTTGCCAGCATTTTTTGGATAGAAACGGAAGTGCTGAGGTGGCAGAGGGAAGTCTAAGCTCCTCTTGGATGCAGTGTGGGCGAGAGCACCAGGCTGGCACCACAACAAAGCTGTCAGCATTTTTTCTGTGCCATCCCATGTTTTAACCTTTAGAAAATGCACAGAACTACAATAGTGAACTGCCCTGCTATATATTGCCCAGACAATGAAACTGCATTCTAAGACAGCAAATATTGGGCAAAACAAAGCATTTGAATAAACTAAACTACCTTTTTTAATGTAAGCATATTTCTAGCATTTAAAGTAGTGGTGATGTCCTGTTAATTTATTAAATAATATATTATTTAGAATATTTAATATATTTAAAAACCCCACAGGTTTGATTATACCATCAAAATGTGAGGTACTTTTAAAATACTTTTAGGGTATTTATTGGATAATATTATTTAGCAAAATAGCAAACCACAGCAGATCAGGGGAAATAGGTTTTATTCTAATATACAAATATGAAAAAGTACAGAAAAAAGCTCACATGAAATAAAGCCGCTGACTATAACTTTCTTATATTTATAAGATTGTAATTTATTATATTTTAATATAATGTTTTGTAATGTTTTGCCAAACCAGTTAAATTCACACTACTGTATCTTTCTACTTCGTCTGTCATCATGGCTTTCATTAGCTCAAAGCAAAGCTTTCTGGCATTGCCTTCTTAGTAAAGGATATATGGCCCAACATTTTATATATAAAAAGTCCTTATAAGGCAGCTAAATGTAGCCATATTTTTGGAGAATGAGTCTCCTTTGAGTCATTACATTTATATTTACGCATTTGGTAGGAGCTTCAATCCAAAGCGACTTACACTGCATTATATTATTTGTTTCTGAGTATGTGCAATCCCTGGGATCGAACCCATGACCTTGGTGTTGCTAGCGCCATGCTCTAACCACTGAGCTCATAAAGTCATGAACATGCATATAACCTTAAATGACGATTTGCTATTGAATAACACTGTAATTTAAAAACTAAGTTTGAAGCAATATCAATGGCAAAAGGACACAAAATATAAACAAACGTCCATTTTAGTTTCGTTATTAAGAGCACATGTGCAGTCACATCTATCAACAGAACTCCATCAGACACTCATGAAGCCTGCTGCTTTTGTTGTGCCTCCCGCTTAAAAAAATCTGCTCATATTTTTGGAAAGCGAATTAGGCTGCGTTGAACAGCGTACAAAGAGAACGAACTTGAAGCCAAACAACTACCAATAAAATTAGCCTGCATAAACAACACAAAATGTACTTTCCAACCAGCCTTTAGAGAACATTTCATCAACGAGAGAGACGTGCAGAGTAGCTTAACGCATCTAAAAGTCAGGATTGAGGATGCTGAATTGTGTGCATTAACATGTCAAATATTGCTTATTTTATCCTGAACCCAGCTGGCATGCTTTGGCTCTCCTGCGGTGTTTCAATAAAGCCACCAATCAATAATTATGAAATATAATCCTTAGCCCTAAAGTTGCTCCATAAATTTTAGGAAAGTCTTATCCGCCCAAGAATCTTTCCCAACAATTCGTTTTTGGAGGTGCACGTAACATGAATAATATATGGAGGATTAGAAGAACATTTAAGCCAATGATTGTGGCTGCCAGTTTTCATTTAGTGGTAACTGCGAGGGAGGCAAAGCCAGAGCACAAATGAGCAGTAATCCTACTTCAAATCCCTCTACCCATAAACACCGGCTGCCTGACATCACCCTGGCAACGTTAACCAGCAGCCCAGCAAATTCACCAATCACTTAAAACCGGAGCACAACTTTCAAATACACTCCATGTGAATTTGTATGCAGGCATGACATTTGCTTTTCACTTCTTTGCGCTGATCTAAATCTACAGAGGTCTTGGTTATGCTATTTCCTGCTGTTTCATTGCACAAAGACATTCAAATATATTACTTTTCACATTCAGCTACAAAAACAAAGGTCACTTATGATATAAAATTTACCAAGACCTTTATCAGAATACCTGAATCTCTGAAACGACTAATGACAAAGAAAACCTCAAAAGGAGTCTGTCACCGTATGACCCACGTTTGTGTATTTAAGGTTTCAATCTGCACAAATAAAGATAAATTCTGTCCCACACATGCGCACGTAATAAAAGCCTGCAGCTATCTCCAGCACACAGTGCCATTGCTGTACACAAACACGATCGAGCTGTGACATTAAGGTGCAATAGATCTGCTTTGTGCTGACGGAGCGATACAGTACATTAGGTGGTCCGGTTCCTATCACAAAATCCAGGTCTACTGGACTGAAATCATACAGGAAACAAGGCTTAAGCATCAAACGCCAATCCACCAAGAAGGCAACACGTAGAAAGGCCATTTATGCACCTGCCTGGACTTTTTAGCATACGTTAGTGAACATCAATGCTGGGAAGGACAAAACGGTTTGCATAGTGGGAGGCTTTGAAGCCCGAGCTTTCGAGTTTTGTTTAAACACTAATCGCAGTGCAAACCAAACGGGCAAATATACAGGAAAAGAAACAGGAGGTTGGGAGAGAGAGATGTGTGGCATGCCCGCTGGCAGGTTTGAAGGCTGGGCTACGAGAACTATGCCAATGTCAGGCAATACCCACATGCATCTCAGTTGGCGCACTCTGGCACGCTCAGGTTAGGAGGAAGTAAAGGATTCAAACAGAAGTAATAGCAGAAGAATGGACCTCATCCAGATGGACATTATGATATCCGGTTGCATGAATACAGTGGGAGAGTGGGGTGAAAGGTAGAAAACAATAACAAACAAGCATCATGTGAACCGACACAAAGACAGGAAAGCATTTTATGAGAAACCCTATTAACGTCGCTGGAGTTTCAAGAGGATTAGCGAACCTGCTATATAATATCACCTGCTTTTATTGCTATACAGCGGTAAAATGCTCTTCTGTTTCCCATGCCCTTTCATAAAAGTGTCACCACTAGGTATCATTTAACTGGCTTTTATTGCAAGCATCAAAACAATAAATAAAATATGATTTGATTTTGAATGTCATTTACACATCACCTGTGGTATGCACAGAAAGTAATCAAATTGCCTTTCTGTCCTGTGTCGTCCGGTGAAGGAAAAAATAAAAAAGGTAAATAAATAAACAAGTCAATAAAGTGTTGGAAACACTGGCACACGGTATCACAGAGGCGAGTGAATAGGGTTCGAATGAAGCGGTTGCCAGGGAAACTAAACGGCAAAAACCACACAGATAAAAATCTTTTTCAGCATAAATACGACCTCTACAAAACAGATAACTTCATAAAATAGTACAACAGAATCTACATGTGTGTTTTTTTCCTTTGAATTCTTCCACAGAGAATGCTCAAGGCTGTTGTTACAAAATAATGATGAAATCGATGAACACCTTTTTTTGTGGTGATGTGTATTATTGCCTATTGATGCGAAGCAAATATTCAGAGATATTAAAAACTGATATCTTGTGGCAGTGAGTGTGAGATCTGTTGGTTTTGTAGTGCAAAGACTGTCTGTGCACGCTGAGCTGAGAAAAGCTTGTATTTTTGAAGTCGGAGGGAAAGCAGGTGGCTGCCTGAAACATCCTCAGTAATGAACCTCCCTTCACTCTACCAACATACCGAAGTCTGGACAGCATGGATCTTAACTCAGACTCGACACTAACAAGCGCTGGTACTATCCTGCTGAGTGTCAGAGAGACATGTCTGCGCCTTACCTCAGCCGCGAGAGCGCCCCACAGTTTGTCGAACAAAAAAGCTATGAGTTCTGATGTGCGAGCGTGCAGTCGAGAAAATTATGCATGATAGAAATGTTTCGAGTGAGGACAGCTTTGTGTTTGTCTGGCCCTGCGGACATGAAAATAGGAAGAAAATTTTGTGCCAACGGCTTTCCCGCAATTCCGTGACACAGGATAAGGAGACATTACAAAATCGGATTGTACAGTGGAACAAGACAAGACAATGACCCAGTCCTAAAAAAAAAAAGAATGCTAACAGACATATCTAAAGCTCTTTTTGGTAGTGATACATAAATAACAACGTAATAAAATATAATTTGGACATAGATTGGTGTATAGATTGTGAGTCCTTAGCATAGGGTAAACATTTAATTGCATGCTTATTAAAGGGATAGTTATGTCATCACTTGCCATTTTCATTTTAAACCTGTTTGACTTTCTTTGTTCTGAAAAACACAACAGAAGATATTTTGAAGAATACTGGTAACCAAACAATGGCGCGGTACTCATTCACTGCTATAGTACGGACACAAAACCAATGCAAGTCAATGGGTACTGTCGTGGTTCGATTACCAACATTCTTCAAAATATCTTCTTTTGTGTTCTGCAGAAGAAAGAAAGGCAACGACAAGAGGGTGAGTAAGTGATGACAGAATTTTCATTTTTGTGGTGAACCTTTAAAAAAAGTTGTCATGCAGCAAAACAATGAGTTCAGTAAATAAAGCTGTCAATAATTTCCTAATGGTTTCATGAGTAAGTGAATTTAAAAAATGCATGCTTTGTAAGTTTCAGTAAGTGTGAGTCACACCACCTTGTCTCTTTTTTAGATGCTGATGGTCTGCTAGACTTCAAACAGGGTCAAAAAGGAACTTGGCTTATGTGTACAGTCAGTGTGTTTCATGTGGCCATTTTACACAATAAGTCTTTGTTTGGAATGCAGAAGGCTGATCTCCATCTTTCTGTCAGCTGAACACACACACATCAGCAATATGGCAAACGCAAGCACACACTGACAAGTAATGCTTTCTGGCGGCACTCGAAATGCTGTGCAAGTGGGTCTGACCACTGTTCAAGCCTTTGTGGTTATTTACTCGTGCTGTTTTAGTTTAGTTTAGAAATCAAAGCTGGTCAGTTTGAGAAATTCAAAGAAATGTTAGTGTAGTATTTTTGACGACAGGTTGCAATGTTGTAAAAAAACTGCTGTGGCCCACAGTAAACTAAATGTAAAGAAAATAAAATCTCTTCTATACTTCCATAAGGAATATTTCTGGTTTCAAGTGTGATTAAATTCAATGCAGGCATGTAAATAAAGATATTTCACCCCAGCAGCATCAAGGTGTGACCAAGAGCTTTCCACCGGCTGCATGATATGTAACAAAAGCCCTGTGAGACCACAGAGAGATGCAGTGAATGTAACATGAATTGCTCATCCATCCAGATTAAAATTAAATTAAAATGTTTAAAAACACCCAAACTGCAGTACTGATTAAGACCATGTATAGAGCACCAGCCTTTTTAAACTGATACAAGCCTTTATGTCAGGAGTCATCAATCAGTCTTGCTTCTGGAGATCTACCTTCTGGACAAGTTTAGATAGAATCTTACAAGTACAAATGCCTGTCATTCAGGTGAAGCCTAAAAGTACAGCGACACAGGCAGCAAAAGCAGCAGGATATGAAACTTTAGGACTTCTGTATTTAAAAATTAATGAAAATAAATAAACATTAAAAACATAATTGTTTATCCATCCACCTTTCGCTTCCATGTAGGGTCACAGGGAGTGCTGGAGCCTATCCCAGCATATCTCCGGCAAAACGTAGGAAAACCCTGGACTGGTGGTTAGCTATAAACAACCAATAATAATTTATAACAAATGTTACATTATACTATCTAGACATTTTCCACAATACTGTAAAGCATGCAACTTTTTCAAGTGAATCTATGAAGTATTTGGTCAAACATCTTTTTTCTCTAGATTCAGTCGGATTTAAATTTTGAGTCTTAAAAAATACTTCAGTCACAAATATGGCATTTTTAGGACATTTTGAGATGATTAGACAGTACTTTTCGCTGTCACCAATAATAGATCTAACATGTGATTGAAGATTTTCTTCTCTTGCTCAGATAAATCTTTGTTCCTGTACAGAAGGCATCTTAAAGATTTTTGACTGGACTACAAAGCACAATGAAGTTTTGCTCAAATAGGGCTATTTTTTCCTCGGTATGCACTGAGCTGACATTATTTGTAGCTTTCATCTTGTCAGGCCTAGACTGTGTCATTTTATATATATATATATATGAAGAGTTTGGTTCCAAAACGCTATAAATCCATTTTCAAAAATGTTCAAAAATCATGTTTTTTAAATGTGCATTCCAATAAATATCAATCAAACTTTGCAGTTGTTTAGTTTTGATTTAAGCCATAAAAACTAAAAAAATACAGCTAACACAATAAAACACAATCCAAAGATGATAACATAATAAAAAATATGAATTTTGAAAAAAATAAAAAATGGATTTATTGCACTTTGGAACCAAACTCTTCATATATATATATCTTTTTTTTTTCAAACGTATCAAAAATATATTACACAAAAAAATGCTGGGTTATTTTCGACCCAGCATTGGGTGATAATTATTATTTGCAAATATGCAATAAATATCAATCTAATAAAAACTGAGTATTACAACTATGCAGCGCTACTCATAAGGAAACTCCCAACTGTCCATTATTTAAAGACGGTGACTTGGTTTACGAGTAGAAGATGAGTCAGAGCCTCCTGACATATATATCACTTGTGTGGATAGCTCACACTCAACATTTTTCTGTCATTCACAACTCGAGCCTGAACAGATCCTTCCCAGCAGGAGGTATATTGAGAGAGAGAGAACGAGAGATAGAGACAGAAAATCAGAGAATTTTCCCTCCTGAGGAACTAGGGCCTCTCCAGCCAGTCGTCTCCTGCGGTATGTGTGAAATGCCATGACTCGACGAATAGCACAGGGATGAGCGTGCGCTATTTTAGCCTCTCACTTAGTGTCCGCGGTGGCTCGACACCGGACCCACGCAGCGACTGACCCACATTAGGCCGAGTCTGAACCACAGGAGCTAAAGTAATTACAGCGCTCAGTCACTGACAAAGCTCCCAGAGGACCACAGGTGGAAAGCAGAGCTGTTAGCTGCCTTGATAGAGCATGTTTAGCAATGAGAGCGTACTGACACCATCCTAACAAGGGATGACATGATAAAGTGCCATGTAAGAAGTCTCATCCATGTCACGTTGCCTATACCGTGCATGCTTTTGCTGTGCGATATGTCAGATCGTACAACGTGACTTATAGGGTAACGCCCACCGCGGACTGTGTGACATCAGCTGTCACACTGTACGATATACATCTCAGCTACAACCTACAACCTAAGACAGCATCGTACATCATCATTCTGTCAACTCTCACGAGCAATCTATCATGCAAGAGCCACCAATATTTATAGCGTCGCAATAGTAGTATCATATACTGTACTATACAGACGTGTCAAAACTGCTATGCAAACGTGCGTTCAGTGTTTTTAAATTAAAACAAAAAAGATTAGGCGTGCTTCGTTCTGTACAAAGGCCAACCATTATGTAGGTACAGCCTGTAAAATTCTGTGTTGAGCAGTTGTTCCATAAAACAGCAATTTTATATGAACAAAAAAACGTGGCCAAACAGAGTAGACAAAAGTACAAAAGCAGAACGAACAGCAAAGAGACGAAGACTAACAAGAGACTAACAGACTTGAGGAGTCTTTAAAAAGTGACAGCTAGAGACACAAGGTCAGGTGAGGGGCTGGCGAGAGAGATCTCACAGCAAGACCTCTGCTCTGACTCAGCAAATGACTTCACTCTCAGGGTATTAAAAGGCTTCTGACACCGTGCCAGCGGCATTCAACATCATTATGTAGCATTTCGAATAAAGCAAAGCAGAATGTAAATCTTCCACCTTTACAATTTCCCCTAGCCAAGGGATGTGTGTTCAGAATGTGCGTTTAGGAAACGCATATGCACAGTAAAGTCGATTTTACTCATTTGGGTTAAATAGATTTCACACGCCTTATGGCGTTTACTTAAGCAAAGCCTTCACTTTCTTTCAGCTGGACGTGCCTGGAATCACAACAGGAAGTTATAAGAGATCAGGTAAAGAGCTGTGTGATGGTAATTGGTCTTAGTATTGCTGAATAATCATTTTAGTTCAATCCTCCTCTTACAAAAATGTACCATGGTTTTACTACAGTTAAAAATAAAAAACCATGGTTACTGTAGTAAAAACATGGTTACCACAAAATAACCATGGTTTTGAAAACCATAGTTTTGCTAAAAACCATAGTTAACGATGGTTACTGTAGTAAAACCGTGAATTTGCCATAAATAATCAATGCACCAATAAAAACATGGTTACTACACTTGTACCACAAATAAACCATGGTTAATTTTCGTAAGGGCGATCGACTTAAAACTAATTGAGAGTAGACGATCTCTGGAAGTGAGCACTATAAATACAGCTTGCACGTCGGTGGGTGGTGTCGTCTGATAAACACTTTGCGCAAACATGAGCCCGTCTCGTCCGAGTGCAGTCTTACACGTATGCATGCTCATATGCAGAGAGGGATATCCAATCCTTCAGTTCAAAGTCCAATGCTGGATTTGGCTGTCCCGCAGGCCTGGCACATACCTATTGCAGCTCATGTTACCCACTAGAGCAAGCAGCAAATGCGTTGCCAGCTTTACCAAGCCGCAGAGTTACCTTCACTACTGCGCCACATGTGGTTTAATAGACGCAGCGAAATCTAGCTTGGTCTCTACACTACACAAAGCTGCAAACTCTCTCGACTACCAAATAAAGGGCTTTCCAAATACACCACACTGCAGGGTTACTAACAAGTACAAACTGCAAGATTACAAATTATCACATGCAGCGAAGCTAATAAACAAATGAAAACCGCAGGGTCACCAGCCAAACAAAACTGCAAGGCCACTGGAAAGGCTGAGCAGGGGCGTAACAGCCTTTTGGCAGAGCGACGTAGCACGATTGCATTCTTAAAAAGGTTATAGCAGTGAATAAGCTTGGCTAAGCAGTACAGAAATGAACTATATCAGGCTAACAACTGCCCACATGAGAAAAGTTGTTTGATAAGGGTGTTTATTTTTCAATTATTGGACAATTATTATAAAAGCTCATTTAAGAACTGGACGATCATTGTTAGAAAATATACAGTGGCAGGGGGAAAAAAGAAAAAAAAAATGTATTGTGGCCATCCAGTCCAGTGTCTGTTAAATTCCAACAAAATCTCAGGAGTGACAGTCATCCAACAGCAATGTGAAAGACTGACGGCATGACAAGACACATCAAAACTGTGATAAAAATGTTTTTGTGATGCACTTTCACATTTTAAATGCATGAGTCCTTTATGGATTGTAAATGGCTTTCAATATTTTATTGTTTATAAGCTGTACTATACACCTAAACGTCATCTATCTTTGCTGTCTTTCCAAAACCTAAAATGTCCAAATTCACAGTTTTTCAGGGAATTAAAAACACTGTACTTTTTAAACCAGTAAACACCACGTTGCACCTGGTAGCCCACATGAACTCTGTAAGGTGCCCGCCAAACACAGGGTCATCAATAACACTCAATATAATCTGTGCTACATCGTCATGAAATGTTCCTATGTGTTTTAAGCTTTAATATATTTAAGTGCATAAATATGTGAACAAAAACTAAATTTGGTCCTGTGAGCCGAAAAATAACATGTTTAAAGTTTGAAAGTATTTTATCAACAAGTAGCCCTCTAGATCATTTTATCTCTTCAGGTAGCCCTCGCTTACAAAAAGGTTGGAGACACCTGTTTTAAATGATTAAATAAGTGCTGTCACCGTTGCTGTCAAAGCACTTATTCACACTTTTTACTGGTTGCAAAACCCAGTGAAAAACATAAAGGGGGTCTAATAATATAAACTGAATTAAATAAAAAACATTAAAAAACAAATTAAAATCCCATTATATGGACAAATATGCATATATGCGGTTTCAGAAGGACAATAGCAATATTTAATATCTTTTTTCATTCTTTGAAACTGAAGGACATGAAAGGTAGAGGAAATGAAGCAGCATTATCTACTCTTTACTAAAGCTCTGCAGTCAGAATGTTGGGCTAGCGCACTGTTGATGGTGCCCACACTGTTCTTCACTCACTATAGGCAGTCCGCCCACACACGCCGTGGTGCCGTCACACTCTGCTATAACTCACCATACGGCCCGGCGGCCCGCTATCAGAACCCTGCCAGTCCCACTGCTAACGCTGAGACGCTAATCAGCCTGTGACAAGCACATTAATTACACCGAACACAACAAATCTCTACACAGAGCCGCTGCGATGAACAATGGCCATGATGCGCAGAGAGTATGTGCAGAGTTACATGCACCTGGGGAACAGTAACCGTGGAGTCACAAGAAGAATTGACAGAAAAATAAATAAGTTTCAAAAATAAATAAATAACAGAAGAAAATATATGGTATATATTTACTGTAGCATAATGTTTTCTACCTGCTTTGTGAACTGTCTGTGAATGTAAAAGCAAATTTGAATAGTGAGCAATATTCCATTAAATTTGCAATGGATCCTGTATACTTGCTGAGTGAATTCGTGTTATTCCCAGATTGTGAGTGCTTATGAAAAACTTTCCCTCGAGCATCACGAAACCTGATGTAAAATGGGATGCTGTGCGATTCGGTTTTGTGGTGGTCTGAAAATAGGGAGTGTATCTTCTCATGCAGCTCAAGGTTTTTCTTTGATTAGTTGAGCTCAAAAAGAACAGGGAATTTTAATGCAATATTTGTATTACTAAATGCGTGTCTGAAAAGCGCTACAGTGCTGCTACGTTTAAAAAAATCCAAATCTTTGATGCAAGACTTTGCAATGTACAAACATAGATATCATTTATGTGCTAAGGTGACAAGTAAAAAAACGTATGAACACAATAAAGTGTGTAAATATGTGTGAATCAAAAGCTACAAAAGACTGACCACAAATCTCTGAGATGTGGCAAATGGACGGCCCACATGCTCGAACCATGTCGAGTTGTGATGCTAATGCCAAAAATGCAGGTTCAAATCTGAACAGCACAGAACCCAATTCTCAACTTTTCTAAAAAATAAGCTCCTGTCTGTTCTCTATAATTAAAAACATCAAAAAATAATTAAATAAAATATATAAACAAATTTCACAAAAACATGCCTCTACTTTCTACTGATCTCATCATTTGATAAGGTACATGTCAGAAGGTAAAATCTTTTATTATTTTAAAACAAAAAATGCTTTTATCTTTTTTAAACCTAAAGTGTACACAGTTTCTAGCTCTGTATAGTAATAAATTCAAAGTTAATTGTAAGAGCTTGTGCACCATATTACTAGTTAGACGATAATGCCTCTTAATCAGACTGCTTCTTTGTTAACTTCTGAATCAAAGGATTCACAAAAAGCTTAATTACAATCTAAACTCAAATTCATCTCTGCAAAGCTATAATACATTTATATTATGGTTTGAATACCAATGCAAATCACATTGAAAGTTTAGTGTAAGCTGGGTTCTACTACGTACAGCCACAGAGGGCCATCCATTCAGCACACACAGAATTTATACCACTGTAGTCTTCAAAACTGTCTCAGAACTCAAAGTACAGTGGTATAAATTCAGGATGCAGCCAGCGAAAGCCCTGGCTGAGGCGTTTCTTTGAGTTCAAATCCCTGCGGTGTTTAATCGATGTGGGCAGACACACAGGCATCAATCTCAACTCCTCTGGCTCTCAAACACACAGCCAGCATCTTATTCTCTCTCTTTGCTACCGAGACCAGAGGCACTGCCAGAAATCACAAAATGCCATTAAATATCCAGCCCCTTCTTTTAATGATTCTCTACAGGCCGGAGAAAGATGAAAGGAGAAAGCTGATTGGACAAGTATGAAATGCATAACTCCCGTGTATATTCAATCAACAGTGCTGGATTGCTTGGCTCACAAATTGCATCTTGGGACGACTATGTCATCTCTAAGGATATCGGCATCCCGATCCAAAAGCTTTGGAATGAAGGACCCACGAATGAAAGTAAGAGGGAGAGGGAGCCGTGGAGGGGATGGATCAGGAATGTGTCACAAGAGTTGACATCTCTGTCTCTACACCATTATTAAAAAATACACCTGATGTATTACATGTATTGTTCTTAACAGAAGCTTTCTTACTCTAGTGGCATAATACAGTCCGCAAATCACATTACTGGGAATATAAACATACACATAAACAATGCCTACTCACCAAAAAGGAGCACACTTCAACCCCAGGTACTAGACAATGCTAATCATAATTTAGCTGCCAACTGATAATTTGTTGATATAAAAGAAGGTTTGGTGAACGTTCAACAACACTTCAATAAAGGGACATGCTCAATATAGTGCTAGTCAAGGTTACACCTAGTTAAAGTACTGAATATCATGACAGATTTCTGCTGCAAAGCACTGTACAACAGCTCTATTCAGTCCATGCCAAATCATGGAGGAGTTTAATTAGCTGTGGATAATAACCCTGAAATCTTAAGCATCAACAAACTCCATAAGCAACATACTGGATCCAAGCTACAGCTCAAAATAATCTAGCGAAAAATCTGTGAAAAACCTCTAGCGTTTAGAAGTCGTGGACGTGCGCCCAAGGATCTGTATAACATTACCAATGTAGGTCTGGCCTTTCATTGGCCGCTGCTTATAAAGAGCCAATAACATCAGTCACAGTGACATTTAAGAAATAAAACAGCAATCTTGTCGCATAACGCTATGATAAATGTAACTGCAACTAACCTGTGAATACCTGCAAATCATACGTAACCTCAAGCACGCTTCATTGCTGTGTTATACTGCCTGAAAGCATGTGTGCAGTGCAGATACATATCAAAACATATGCACCGCCATAACAGCATGCTCTCCTCAAGAACTCAATCCCTCGTGTGGTTAAATGAAGAAAGCAGACACAGCCGTGGGCCAGCGCACCTGTTCACACATCTAGAGGTGCAATGAATGTAAACAAAAGCCTATCAAGGCGCAATCAGTGTAATAAAAATATATGCATCGGCAGCTGTATTTACAAAACTGTAATGGAGTAGAGTGACATGTCGCTCTGTGGGTCAGAGGTCACGGGGCTAAGATTATGTGGCCTTTGAAGTGTGCAGTGGGATAACCAAGGAACCTTTTAGGACTGTGATAATGCACTGATATGCGGTTGTGAGGAGTCCTTGTGCAAGGACACTTAAGATTCTTATCTTGATATTCTTGACATTTGTTCTTGTACAGCAAGTCATTAAAGGGACAGTTCACCCAAAAATACAAATTCTCTCGTTTTCAAAATATCTTTTTTGTTTTTAACAAAACAAAGAAATGTATAAAGCAATTTTCTCTACTATGGTAGTCAACAATTTGAAGATGAGTAAATGATGACAGAATTTTCATTCAAATGATCTGTGTTTTTATTGTGATTTAATTGTGTATGTGGTGATACTTTATATTAGAAAGCTAAACAGGATTCCGAAACAAGCCGATATTGACTAAAGTTGCACAAGTGAATTCATTTGACTGCTTTGCTAAGGGTTCAAAAATGAGGTGTATTTCTGTCTGAGCTTGTGGATATGAATGGATCTACTGGGAGAGAACAGAAGATTTGAAGGGATATAAGAGAGTTTCAGGGCAGTTTCTTGTTCAGTTTGCCAACTCACTGGTCCCTCCAGCAAGGTTTACAATGTCTTTACAAGGCCTTTGGGAACCTTTCTTTTAACTTAGTTTTACTTTTCACCTAACTCCTTAAAAACTTTTGTTTAAAGGGATAGTTCACCCAAGAATAAAAATTCTGTCATCATTTACTCACCTTTGAGTTGTTTCAAATCTGCATACATTTCTTTGTTCTGATGAACACAGAGAAAGATATTTGAAATAATGGTTATTCTCTGACCCCATTGACTACCATAGTAGGAACTTTACTTTTTTTGTTCTGTTGAACACAAAATTAGATATTTGGAACAATGTAAGACAGCAAAAAGTTCTGGGGTACTTTTGACTACCATTGTAATTTTAGGGGTCCAAGAACTGTTTGGTTACTGTTTTGGTCCCAAATATCTTTCTCAGTGTTCAACCAAACAAAAAAACGCATTCAGGTTTGGAACAACTAGAGACTGAGTATTTTTTGGGTGAACTATCCCTCCGCCCTGCAAGGGAAGGTTTTTGAATCACACCATTTGTAGACCACGAGTTGTACAAAATGACAAAACCGGCTTGAGTCTTTTTTTGCATGCTAGGTTTCGCTATTATGAGTAAAGTCTTACGAATCAGGAAACTGCCCCGAAGATTAGGCACAGAACCCAGGTATAAATTGTACTACATATATTCTCATAGTTAATCTGTCTGCATAATTGTACAATTACAGTGGCATAAATGATTTGTCACATAAAACCTCTGAGATCTCAGCAATGATTTGATCTCTGGGTTGGGGACAGAATAGGTCCCCTGAGCATGTGTCTCGGTGGGATCAGACTCCTCTGCATTCAGCCCTGATGACACACTCGGTATGAAGCGGTCTCATCTATTCTGCATTCCACAGACATGCTGTCAGAGCGATGTACCATCCCCCTCCGCACACACTCATGTTAGGGCTTTCCCTTAAATAGCTGGCCCTTTAATTTATGTGTTTCACATTTTGCTGAATGTAGCATCAAACAGCCATCTGTCACAGTAAAGTCAGTGTTCATACAACACGGAGCAATGCAACATGTCCACGCTCGCCAGCCCAATTCCGTCCAACACACCCTAATGCATTCATAAGAGAGAGAAAAAAATGAAGGAAAGCACATGGGGAAAGCCTGTTATTTTTTTTAAATTTTTTTACAGTTTGTGGGAATCACCAGCTGTGAATTCCCTGCACTTTTCTGGACACATGCCTGTTTCAGAATATTAAGCCTCGGGATATTCTGCAAACTTCTGAACCAAAAAGGGATATCCTAACTCCAAATGTATGCATTAATCAAAATATAAGATATTATCTGGAAGCTTTTGAAATGTTTCAGAATGAACGTGTTGCAACAGCTTCGGGAACACATGCTAACTTAGCCAAGAATAGCACAATGACATTTACCACACTTTCCAGAACACAAAGACGATGTTTGTGAACGACAAAATGAATAAGTATGTTATTCGGTCACAATTCTTAATCACAGAATTTGGACTCTAACAGGCATGTGCATCGGTTTGCATCTTTCCTGCATAATTTCAACTTGATATCTCTCTGCCCTTACACTATCACAACTAGCTGACTCTCACGAATTTGGAAAAAGCTGCGCCATCCTCTCTTTTATTCGTGCCACACCAGTAGTGGTTTGGCGCCGGCTCCACACACCATTTTGCTGAATTGCACACACACTCAAACTCGCATAGGAATTAGTTGGCAGGCTCCAATATTCTGATCTGCTTCAGGTTTTAAAAGCCTGTTTGCGGCATTACGGCTCTGATTCACTATTGTTGGCGTCTGTCACAGTGCATGTCCACCATTTGTAGTAGACCGATCTGTGGCAGTGGGGTTTCTGGAGGATTCATTCAGAACAGTGGTCTGTTTCAAGAGCCTGTATTCCTGTACCAACAAACTTGAAAGCATAAGAAATGATTACTCAAAGGTCAGTGGTCAAACTAACTGACTTTAATGAAGCAATAGTCTATCCAAAATGAAATTCTGTCATTATTTACTCACCCTTATGTAGGTCCAAACCCATAGCTGGTATTTTTTCTGTTAAACATAGGAGTAAATGGTATTTAATCTCCAGATCCACGCATCAACGTGCCAAACATACCCAAGTTTGATGTCAACGACTGTCACAAGACTTCATAACATGCACAATAGACACCATTTTTAATTTGTCAGCTGCAAGAAAGAGGGAGACTGTCTGGACTGCGTTTTCCATCATATGGAACATAGCATATAGGTTTGTTATTATCCTACAGAAAAGTGAAGCATGAT
Organism: Oreonectes daqikongensis; assembly: GCA_026939265.1. Taxonomy (NCBI): domain Eukaryota; kingdom Metazoa; phylum Chordata; class Actinopteri; order Cypriniformes; family Nemacheilidae; genus Oreonectes; species Oreonectes daqikongensis. The sequence goes on along the minus strand of JAOTQM010000434.1, from coordinate 1,256,707 downwards.
GATTTTCCAAATTCTTCTTTCGTGTTCAACAGAAAAACACCAAACAGGTTTGACATGTGGGTAAGCAAATAATAACGGACGCTTCATTTGTACGGCTCAGTGCTTTATCGGGCCACTGCTGAATATCAAGAAAAATCAATGCATGTACTGTATGCAGGGGATTCCCTGTGTTACTGCTGATCAATGCATACAGTATAGTACAAACAAAAAATGAAACATGCAGATGGTTGAGTACAAACCCATTAACAAAGAACCTTTCTGTACAGTCATGTTGTGGCTTGAAGAGAGCAGAAAGCATTCTGACAGCAAATATGCAGGCTAGCTGGGTGAACTGTACACTTATGTCAATATGATCACTCCCAGATCAGAACAACTTCATTAGGATCACAGTGCTCTCAAAGCTGTATAAGTTGGACATGGCCTCTGTAGTGTGATACAAATGGAGCAGCATTCATCTTTATTGATCAGATAATAACAGTGGGAACTGTTGATGCACACTTAGTGTGACAAAGCATTCCACAGGAACACCAGCTGCTACGAGGGAAGATTACAGAGTCACAATTCAATGCCTTAAGCCACAAAGCAAAGCAAAAACAGCAACATTTATGAACTTATAAAATAAAAAGTATAAAAAAAAGTATATTTTCTGACAAAACAGAAAAACAAAATGTAACAAAAAATAAATATTTCATATTTAATATCTTGTTGAATGCCAACATGCATTTACGCATGACTGGTGATCCATGTTAAGTGTATGCGATTACAAAAATTCAGTCACCGTTTTCTTTGTATTTTATCAGATTCATTTAAATCTATTGCATATAATTGTTATAGTCCTCAACAGTAAGGATTTTTTTCTGCTGGTTTGGTTGGACCGATAGTTTGGATTTTTACTTGCACATTTATATTGGCACAAACAAATTATAATTTCATTATAGACAAAAAATATGCATATTTATTTCTTTACAGGTACATTTCTTTACATTTATTTATTTCTTTACAGGTTTTTAAAACATTTCAGAAATGAACAAGTTAAACGTATTAACTCCATAGTGTATATATATATATGCACATTGCCATTTTCAGCCATCTAATGGATGCTACCAGCACTATCACAGCTTATTATTTACATTTATATTAAGGCATTTATTGCATTACACTATACATTTGTTTCGGAGTATGTGCAATCCCTGAGAACACAAGACCTTGCCGTTGCTAGCACCATGCTCTAACCAGTGAGCTACAGGAAAGCTGCAGTTTCAATAAAACTATCAACGTTTACCACCTAGCGTATTCTTCCGGGATTGGTTAAAATTCCAATAAGAATGTTCAATCACAAAAACAGATACCAAGACACAAAAAGACATGTACAAAGTCAACAAATGTAAGATTTATTGACAAAACAACTCTGTATAATAAAAAATATGTTAAGAACAGCAGTCTCAAACCTTTACACAAATTAATTTCTATGCCTTTTCACATAAGCCAAGGGTGTCCAATCTTGCTTCTGAAGAGTCTTGTGGCGTTTAGTTCCAACCTTCATCAAAAAACACATGTGAACCAGCTAATGAAGGCCTGTAGGATTATTGAAAACAACAGGAAGGTGTGTTTAATGAGAATTTGAGCTAAACTCTGCAGGATTGGACACCCTGACACACAGTTTTGGGAGGTTATTGTGCACAAACTGCAGTTATAGCTTTATAAATGAAATCCTAATGAAATGCAGTAGCACCATAACAACTAATTAAATGCATGAATGCAGATAGCAAAGACGTTTTAACTTGTGCCAATGCATTAATATTTATTAACAGTTCTCCTTAAAATATTGCGGCACAGCCTCTCACAACAGCAACAATTGCTTTATAAAACAGGATTCAATACGTTGATAAAGAACCTGTTACCACAAAAGGAATTTTTTCTTTCTCAGCACTGATCCTCAGGTTGTCATTTTTTCTGCTGTAGGTGTGAATGAGCCCCTCTTCCCACAATGGCTGCCATGACAACGCTTTGCTGGAGCACAGCCAATACACACATGAACTACCCACCCAACACGCGTGAAGATGATGAGCATCATTTTTGACATTATCAAATAACTCATCCGAAAATAATATGCTTAAAATCGGCATGCCAAACACACAGGTCCTGACTCCTTACATTTCAGAGTATTTAGTAAACAAGCCAAGATCCGTCTCTTCACAGGACACTGCACTTTTAAATCTGTTCACAAACTCAAGAATTGCCCTCATATATTCATACTTCTGAGGAACTGCATGAAATGGATAACATCAGAGAATCACTGTTAAAATGAGGAAATATAAGACCATAATGATTGAACAGTGATGTTTCTTATATGTTGAATGGAATGTTATAGTGTGGCTAAAAACATGTAACATGATTTTACCTGTATCCGCTAACCTCACAAGGAACCTTCCAAAACTAGTTGTTGAATAAGCATCAGCTTAAACCTTTAAATAAATATTAACCTACAAGAGAAGAAAACAGCTGAACAATGGAGAATGTGAAACTAAACTTTATTGTTATTACATGTGACCCTGGATCACAAAACCAGTCTTATGGTTTTTATAAGATTTTTGCATCATCTAAAAGCTGAATAAATAAGCTTTCTATTGATGTATGGTTTGTTGGGATAGGACAATATTTGGCCGAGATACAACTATTTAAAACTCAGGAATCTGAGGGTGCAAAAAATCTAAATATTGAGAAAATCGCCTTTAAAGTTGTCCAAATGAAGTCCTTAGCATAGCATATTACTCATAAAAATAAAGCTTTGATATATTTACGGTTGGAAATTTACAAAATATCTTCATGGAACATGATCTTTACTTATATATCCTAATGATTTTTGGCATAAAAGAAAAATCGATCATTTTGACCCATACAATGTGTTTTTGGCTATTACTACAAATGTTCTCGTGCTACTTAAGACTGGTTTTGTGATCCAGGGTCACTCACAAATATAACTGAAACGTGTTTTACACAACGTTCAATTTAAAAAAACACCAAGGAAGATATTTTGAGTGACGACAAAAACAAATCAGCAAACATAGCCTATGAATCGATTCACTAAAATGTGCAGTTTGTGCGCATCATGCACATCGTGGAATCAATTTTGGTGACAGCTAGACAAAAAGGTAACCAAGCAGCTAAAAAGTTAGCATAAGCCCCTAATACTTAAGTGACTATTAAAGATGACAAAGAAAAAAACAAACACAGCTGACAGAGCCAAACCAAATGTACTTTACTTTTAAATTATTTGCATGATCCATTTGTGTGCACATTAGGTGCAAGAGGATAGACTTATACCGTACCTCATATCAGATTCATCTTCCTCAGGACTTATTTGCATTCACCTCAATTTCTGAGTTCGGAGCTTTCATCACATCGTAGCACTAGTTACTAAAAGTAAGAGACAGGCTCCATTACATCCAATACAGCTGAGCTACTTTCATCCGTTTATATGGACCATAATCTGAGAAGGCTAGCAGCTTTTCTCTTCTCCAAATCCACAACCTGGGCTAAAGTAGTGCCAATGTACTCCATAAGGGCCAATGGAACGCTCAGGCTGTATTAGTGAGTGAGTTTGGAATAAGGTCATAAGGGGGTTTCAATTCTGCAGCACACAGCTGATGTCATTTGGAGGCCGGCACAACCCACCACGAAGAGCCCCGGGCTAAAATGCATAAACTAGCACACAATCCACACCTCTCTTAAATGTTAAAGCCATGCCAGGCCTGTGCTAATAGGCTGAACAACAAGGCTGGCTACATAAAACCTTATCAATGTTATAAATTTAAGGTTTAGTCTTAAAAGAACCTGAGCTGATGTAGACCAGTTTTAAAACAAGCCAGACAGAGAAACATCAGACAGACAGCCATTGGCTTTTAGGCTGTTGTGTCTGACTACAGTGTTTTGACTGAAAATCACATTAATGATGCATAAACAGCGTGGCATCCACGGGACCGTTTATGTCCTGCCGTGTTCATACGCGAGCCATCTTCAATTCAAAAGATGGAAATGGAAAACATGCAGTAAACTCTCACAGGCCCGATGCACCATGATGCTTCTTGTGTTTACCTGTGTTGACAGTATGGAAAGACGAGATTTACTAAACCTAAATAATGCGATCAGGTGAATTACAACATTCCATTGTCAAAATTAAATTAACATGTGCAGATAGTATCTTCATGATCACAAACACATCCCATAGATCAAGTCCTAACCCTGCCTTCAGGCCTACAGTGATGAATTCATGACATGCGAGATGTCGACTGCAATGTATTTTTATATTCGAAAACAACTGGACAGAATGCAACAGAATGCATGGGCCGAATACCGGTTTCAAGGAATACCACGGTTTGAAAAGGCCACGGTTTTAAAACCACTAAAACTTTCTGTAATACCGTTCCAAAGGTATGAGCCGTTTTTATGTCTCATCAAAGACAGAAAGTGCAGGAATCCACCAGGTTCTGTGCTATTTTTTGTTTATGCTTAATCTGTTGTTTGCTCATATGCATTTCATTTATTTATCTTATGTGTATGTGTGTATGTATGCATGTACATTTAATTACTAGAAATGCATGTAAAAAAGAACTAGAAAGGAATGCCATGCTTTCAAAAAGTTTGTGAACCACTGATTTAACCCGAAATACTGTACATGTTTACTACTGTTCCAAATATTTTGTGTTGATTTATAGGAAAGTTCACCCAAAAATGAAAATTCTGTCATTATTTACTCACTCTCAGATTGTTCCAAACCTGTATAAAGTTCTGATGAACGCAAAGGAAGATATTTTTTGATGAAAAAAAGCATTTATTTTACACAGACATTTTAACACCGTCACACTGTCATACCATGAAACCGTAATATTTTGGTTAAGGTTATCATACCGTCAAAATCTCATACACAACTGATGCCCATGCACAACTGATGTCTTTATGTGTATTTACCAACAACCAAAGAAATCCATCTGCATACGTGTGGTTACAGCGGCAGTGCAATAAAAAGCAATATGAATTTTTAAAAATGTTACAGTATCTCAAAAGGCGAACAAGAAGCAGCCACACTTTTTTTGACGCTGCTGTGACTGCACCTCTTTGAATTTGCTTTTCCATCGTGGTTTTTCTGTCACATCTCCACCCTGCCAGCCTGAACAGATGGACTACCCTCCTCTTTCTGGAAGTCTCATGGGCTTGCTGTGTAGTGCCTGAGGAAAAACCTTCTCACATATTCTGTCCCAAAACAGGATGAAAGGTACATCACTGTGTACAGCTCTACTAGAGCGCTTGGGGGTAAAGAGCGCACACTGGTTTCGAGTGGGAGCACACCAAGGCTGTGACATGTCGAGCTTTGCTCTGGTTGTGTTGCGATAGAGGTGAGGAGAGGGCGAGGGTGTCTATTTTAGTGTGACACTGCTGAGGTTGGACTGTGAGTAAGGAGAACTGTCATTAGGGTAAACCTGTCAAAGCAGAAAAGGCCGAGCTGCCTTGGTTCTCTTTTTCTCCTATCGTCTCTTCCTGTGGATCCCTGACAGAAATACTTCCCCACGCCTGTCGTCTCAGTCCTCGTGTCTTGGCAGCCGCACCAGAGTGTTACAAACTCCCAACACCTCTGCTTCTGCAACTCTTCACACCCTAATGCACTGTGTCACGATGTGCTCAGTAACTGTCCTGTCACCAAAAGCAACTGGAGATGTACAATAAAACCTGCTTCAAGTCAAACATTTTGTTGACTTTCTGTCAACAGTATGTGAGCGACTCATGCACTACAGTACTAGCACAATAACTGTTTTGGTGATATTGAGACATTGAAATTTTTGTCCTGTTGACTTATAGGCTAAAGAAAATGTTTATGATTTGTATATGATCTTTCCAGTCTAACTCTTAGTCAGCACGCCCACAGTTCATTCACTGACCGCCTAGTGTATTTGTCACACAGATATGGAGAGCACTTGTTAAAACAGCATGATTTTACCAGGTCACAGAAGAGAAAGTGGCATAATTACAGTTAAAGAATAAAAAGTTGATACGCAAGAAAAAAAACTGTGTGGGAAGGTGAGTGAGAGTCAATACAGAGGTCTTTCCCAACCAGTGCTTCTATAATGCTCGGCATTGAGGTATGTGATGTTACTTAAGGTTCTGCTGCTAAAAATGACTCAGCTATCCAGCCGGGATCAGCTACCGAGATGGCGGTCCCCCCTCGCGTCGCGCTGCCCCTGCGCCTCCCCTCAAAAGTCAAATGTCACATGCTATCCGTCTTTAACTGCGGCATAAAACCAACAGACAATGGCCTCACGCTGGGTTTAGATGGACTTCACAGGGAGCGGCAAAAAAGCGGCCTGTTTTGCAGAAAGCTGGCTTTCACCTTATCAAAGTGAAACGGACCAAAAATAAAAGGAATTCTGTCTTGACCTAAGTAAGGTGAAAAGTAAACAAGAACTATTTCATCTTGTCCTTTCACATGTGCACGGTACACAGACATTAGGGAATGCATAAAGACATCGAGAACACGCAGTAACAAATAGCAGTTTGGAAACAGACTTTTGTTATTGTGCCCTGATCTATCTGCAACACAATCTGTGATGATCTGTTTGCACTGAAGCTCAACTTTAAATTGAATTTACTGTCTGCAGTGGAATGTTCAGGGCTAAACAATTCAGATTTTATTTCTGCCATCTGTGTCAGACAACAATTTCTCATCGACTTTTTCTTTAATATTCAATTATATCAATATACATAATTAACATTTGAAAATACCGGACAAATGTGGCGCAAAGCTTTACTGATATTCATCATTTTCAGCTGAATCGAAACATTTTGAAACAATTTTAACTAAACCCAGCTAGATAACTTTACACTGGCAAAATATCATCAACTGAATTGACAGAATCCAAAGCATCAACATTGAAACCAAATGTACACCATGGGTTATAAGCCCCCTTCAATTTAATTTAGTGTTTTAAAGCCATGCATGGCACTTAATACTGAGCAGATATGCATTTAAATGTACTTGTATTCACGTCCACAAAAATGGACAAAAACTATTGATGGCTGATGCTGTCATACAGAGAATTTTATCCAATCATATGTTTTGTCGAAAAGAATGTCTTACCAAATACCAATGCTTGCAAGGCATAAAAACACACCTACAAAACCATCAAATTGTTGACATGCCTGTATTAATTTATTCAAGCAATGGTCTGACAGGGCAACCCCCTCAACCTGACCCTGGGCTGTTTAAATCTGACAGATGAACAACAGGCTTAATCAATAAAATGTTGACCTATAAGCAAGCCACACCTGAAGACCACAGTAACCTCTTTACCACTTTGTCTCTTTCTTACCCCATAAAAGCTCCATTAGCGTTTGGAGTAGGTTATCCTTCGAAAGAGAGACTGGAAAAATGTGACAATACACAGCATTACGTAAAAGCTTCACACATGGCGAGGATCATTTAAAACGACACTAGGACACTCCACTAAAAGCTTCATCTCTTCACAGCTCAGAGCGACCGGCAGATAATAGATCTGTATGATTGAGCTCCGCTCAGACAGAAGCTGCAAAGAAATCATGGCATATCAGTGCTAAACTGTTCACTCAAATTCAGCTTTTCTAACTGATAAAAACTGGCCCTACAGCCTACAGAATGATCTTGCATTAATACAAGACAAACTCAACAGAATAGGGACGAAAAATGTATCCTAAATAAAGCAAATTATGAATTTATGCATCTTGCATGTGTATTGGGGTAAAAAGTATGTAAGACTAGTTACACTTAAGCCAAAGCATCAATTTTTAGTTACATTTTTCATGTGTAATTTTGGAAATTTCAATCCAGAGGAGGTCTGTAAGAATGAAAAACGCTCAATTTAATTACGTCAAGGCAAACTCGATTATTTCTGTCCTACCACAATTCAAAGTAAGAATACAAATGCACAAATCACCAATGCAGATAATAGAAAAATGAATAAGTGAAATATCATACGATTTTCTAGATAACTACAAACTAAGCATACAAATTTTTTTGTAACTGTAATCCTAGATATTGATATAATATTCTATCATCCGGTCACTGTGGAGACGTTAAAGATGGCCCTATAGAGTCTCAATTACCAAAAGACAGAACAAAGCAGATATACAAGAGAAAAGCCTCTGTGGCAGCTGAATCAACAACACATTATCACGTGTGAAAAATTATGCTGCACTTACAATAAGTTTGATATTTTATCCAACAACACATTTAATTTAGTAAAAGTGAAACTAAAGCGTGGGAGTTGTTGAATAAGAATGAAAAATAACTATCTGATCTTATGAGTGTATATAACAGGTTACAACACAAACCTGATTTTACCCGAGGTCTTCTGCCCTAACCCTTTTCCACACCATGGCTAAGCATTTCGAGCCTCTGGAGCTCCCATTTCTCAGATTTCCCTTATCAAGCTGATACATTGTGCAACAATCTCATTAAACATTTAAGTGCAACTCCTTCCCAAGGCACTCCCAGCCCTCGACTATCCTTCCCCTGACCGGCGAAAGGAAATTGATGTTCACAGGGCCATGCTAAATGCTGATGGGAGGAGAAAAGGTGAGCGAGTTATACAAGCGGTCCGGGCTTCTTTATGAGAGCAATCAATTCATATCAGATCCACACACTTAGAAAACCACAGCCTGGCTACTGAATTACTTCAGTGTTTGTTGGGAGCAGGATGCCATTGCGTGGTTATGGATCATGGGTGGGGAGGTGTCAGGGCATTTGGACAGGATGACTTGTGGAGTCTCTTGCAGCTGAATCTGGTGCATGCAGGTCAGAGGTGCTGCGTTCGCCTGATGGCTGCAGAAACCATTACAAGTCAGAAGAGGACTTGTTTTTTTTTAAATGTTTTTTACAAAACAGCCAAAAGTCAAATAGCAAATAGTGTGTGTTGGATTAATAATATCACTGCAGAGAAAAATAATACACTACATCAACACTATGATCATGATTGCAAATGCTTTGATGAAGAGGAACAAATGGTACATGCCTGCAAGTGAGTGTCTGCTCAACTCAAGGCAGAGGTGCCTACTGAGAGGGATTGTTTCCAAACAGTCAGGGGGCCCAACCTGTCATATGCTGCCTCATGTCCAAACCGATCATCTAGCAATAAAAACAGGCATGCATAATCCGTATACCTTGTGCTATGTTGGCTCTTTCACGCCGTCAGTATTGTGCAATATCTAAATAGTCCCTTTTGTCCAAAAGGGGCTGCGTGCAATACGGCACAGAGTTAAAACGGACGAACTACTACAGTGATTTAGAAAAACAGTGTTGCTGATCAGAAAATGCGGGGTTTGCTGCGTTTCTTGGGACAAAATAGCCATGCAACCAACTCTGTAATAACAACTAGCCTACCTTTACTTCCTACTTTTACCAATACAGCCGGCTACCACCCATTTTTTCCATGGGCAGATCTCGTATTATAGACCATTACCGAACCATCAGACGCCTGTTCACTGCAGGGACACGTTTACACTCACATCTCAAGGTTTCGCACTTTATAACAGTCAGTGAGCCCGATCACTCTTCACATGCATCGCATTTCTACTTACACATCACCACTCTGTCCGTCGTGGATAACTTCGGATCATCATTCGGTTTGTTTTCAGACATTTCCAGTCAGATAGGTGTCGATTCACTCTGAAACTGTTCTCGATAACGAGCCGACGTAGTTCCTCGCTCAACAACACAACTCTTACCCAAACGGGAGACGGCAGTGATATCTCTCGCCCGTATCACTGGCCAAAAATACTCGCAACAGGGTGACAAATTTCAACGCTGTTACTGTAGCGCTGTCTGATTTACTGCAACACTGTATCAAGTTCTCAGTCCCCCCTACTATGAGCGCAACCAAACACGATAGACATCAGGGGAACGCCCACTATCCTAACGAAGGCGGCCATTGGTGGCTATTATCCTGCCGTTTTGAATGATTGGTCCGCTGGGATGTCAATTATATGTGTCTGCGTATTTGTAATGTTACGATTCTGTACTCGACTCTGAGGAGGGGAGTATAATTACAGCGTTTCGCTTCACATTTAAAAGACTACGAAGAAACTAACAAGCTTTATATTTCGTGACCAGATAAGTACAGGAATTCATTCGCTTAAATATCACATGTTGCATTTACATATTTTCTATTATAGATGCTGAAACTGACCTGCCAAGCTGTATGCGTGCGTGCGTTCACACACACCAAAACTCTAGTTTGATCAGACATTATTAAACAAAACTCCCAGGAAAAAACTATTTAATATATCATCAGTAAACGCTTAAGAGATCTCTAAAGCCACCGCATAGGTAAATTGTGGCCTATTACCTGCCTGACGTCAGTGTGAGGATTTGCAAGTGGCTTGAATGGGCCTCGCTTGCACGATCATATGCAGTTGCGCCACATCGCTGTCATTCAGATATGCTGATGCTACCGAGGTCTGAATGTTACCATGGCAGCACACTGAATCACAGCTGACCTGCACACACACTGAGCTGTGAAAACACTGATAATAATGACTGACTTGTCATCAAGGGTCCTAAAACCATTAAGGTGTCTGCTTCTAACTGCAGTTGTTAAACTGCATGGATTATAAAGCTTCGTGTCCATCCAGAGGTTGCTTCTTTAATGGTGGTGAAACGATTAGAATATCCAGGATTGTAAAGTAAAATTAATCCATATCAATGTTCACTAGACGTGTGTGGTCGGCTGCACAAACACTGTATCCTCTGCCTGTATTTTCTTTTTTTTTTTAGGTGTTTGTGTTGTTTCTGGAATGCAACCTTTGGACAGTGGCTGTGTAGCCTCCAGCCAACTGAGGGCTGGGGCAGCAACCAGATGTGTTTTGTTGGACAGGTATGTATCGTTGCATCAACAGTCGCTTGCAATGTACATACAAGCTGTTTATTTACATACTAAATCCTACTATTCTTCAAAATAATGCTTGAGGTCTGTGGAACTGACATTGGATATTAACTTAACTTCCGGTACACATCCACAAAGAATAGAGTCCCTGCAGATTATTTCTGATAACAAGCAAAAGAAATAACATGACATTATCTAAACTATCCAGACCAATCAACAAACAGACCAGAAGTTATGTATGCGTATATTTGCCATTTGACAATGATAAAAAAAGTTGTATTTTTACGTAAATTCAAATATGTACATTAGCCTATAGGTTACCTAGCAATTTTATTAAAATAGCAGATATATTCACCTCTGGTAATCTCTTAACAGTATTTAAAAGAATTAAACATTCAGCTGTAACACAGTTGACCATTTAAAAACATTGACTGGACTCGAGAAAGAGTCGATAAGTAAGCTAAGGATAAGAGATCCCACTGCATCCAGTGGGACAGTTTTTTTTGTTTATAATGGGCTCTATAGCTTTGGGTGCAGTGTAGACAGGGTGTTAGCATGTTGGACCTCATTATGGAAGCCTTCTTTACAGTATAAAACAGTATCTGAAAATCCTGCATTCGTCACTGTGCCTTTAATCATCCACAGTTTTCACTAACACTTGTGTGAAATAATTGTTGACAAATTCTAGGCTTCTCTCAGGTGAGAACAAATAAATAAATATGAGCTTAACTTTGTCATTTTACACCTGTTGTCTCAGATGTCTGCCAGTTTTAATGCCAAAGTAGCAATATTTCTTTGTTTCTTTACAGAGGTGTCTCCATGGATACATTCCTAAGAGAAATGCTAAATGGCAGTCAGCCCTCAGAAATATCTTTTCATTTTCACTTATTTTCTTTAGCAGAAAATGATGGTTAGTGTCAGTGTTAGATCACCAGAGTTGGTGACTGACTCCCGGGCTTGATCAATAAACTGTAATGATGATATTTTTCATGTGTCTAAAATAAAGACTTAATAAAGACATTTTTCACAAACTGACCCAGATCTTAGGGCTAGATATATGACCAACATATAGTACCCATACTGAAAATACAGAACAATACAATACTGAAAATAATGAGATGGTTTGGTGTGAGTGCAGAATAGATGCCCCTCACCACTGTGTAATATTGAAAGTCAACTGCATTACAACTGCATTTGTTTTTAATAAGAAATCAAAAATCAATACAATTGATTATTTTAATAGAAATTCAGCCAAAAGCACAATATCTTATCTATACAATTATACTATACTTATCTATACATTGAACATATAGCTTGATGCACTTGATGCATTTCAACAATTGTTTTATTTGTAACTTTTCTTAAAGTGATAAATTTGATAAATAAAGTGTCTTGAATTACTCACTCTCAAGTTGTTCCAAATCTGTATAAATGTCTTTGTTTGGGTAAACACAGAGAAAGATATTTGGATGAATGCTTGTGACCAAACAGTAGGTGGACCCCATTGACTACCATAATAGGAAAAATAACAATTGTAGACAAAGGAGCCCCCGAACATTTTGCTGTCCTACATTCTTCAAAATATCTAATTTTGTGTTCAACAGAACAAAATAAATTATAAAGAATTTGTTCCTACTATGGTAGTCAGTGGGGTCCACCTACTGTTTGGTCACAAGCATTCTTTCAAATATCAAATATCGAATTTTTATTTTTGAGTGAACTATCCCTTTAAGCAATTTTCTCCTAAGCAAGTAGAAGAAATATCTAAGACAAATACGATACTTGAATAAAAAAAACTGAGAACGCCATCAAATCTCCTGAGCAATAACATGTGTGGAAACCACTGACCTTTAAGGTAAAAGAGATTAACCTACTTTCTTCATTTATGTGTAAAAAAAACCTCATAAACTCTGTATGAGCCCCATGATACATCTTCTACCGTCTCATCTTTTTCTGTCTCCTGTGTAACGACTTACACAGAGCGCATGAAAGCAAAGCGTCCCCATTATTCAGCAGATTTAAGCTTTGTGATGGATGTCTTGCCATGGATATGTAGCAGTAAACTCACGCTTTATGTGCATTGTGGGGTGCCTGGTGCACCTGGCATTTGTGAGGGAATTTAAGCATACGCTAATGTGAGCTGGTGTAAATGTAATGTGTTGCAAACTTCCACGTTGAGAAAATGTGCACTGTAGGATCCTGTTATGAAAACTGAAATTGCTGTCGTACTAAAGAGGCATAATTTGATATACTTTAAATAGGATTTGTTGGCTAAGTAGTGTGACCCACAATAGCATAATTTGACAGAATGTGAAGACCAAGTGTTTTAATGCTACAGTGTTGCTTATCCTCACTTCTCAATAGTGGCAGATGCTGCAGTAATCCAGGAGTGAGACCAGAATTAATTTGAAGCTATCACTGTAAAAAAAAGAAATGTAGTTGAATTTATCTGTTTTTTTTAACAGATTTTCCATGAATTTATAAAAATGACAGAAAAAAAACTGTAAATGTATAAGAAAAATAGGAAAAATTTATTTACATTTTTTAAAAACATTTTTTGTTATTTTTTAACATTTGAAATGTTATTTTACTGTATATTTCTGTCACTGTCTGCTTTCTGTACAGTGTACTTAAGAATAATGCATAGAATAATGCATATAATACCTGAATGAATGTTCTTTATTTGGTCCTAAAACATCCAGCTATAGAGACCATGTCTTACTTGACATGCTGAAGAAGCTGGAATTACATATTTTGTTGCAAATGCCAGATCTACAATATATTAGTTTATATATTCGCTTTGGATAAAAGCGTCTGCTAAATGTAAATAAATATTCTTCTTGTTAGCTTCTGCTTGTCTTAAGTTAATTAAGAAGGGATTTTTTCACATGCCCCTATGTATTTGTGTACATGAATGATTTACATTTATTTACTAATCAAAAAAGCAACAGATGTGAGGCTATTAGCCCATTAAAGTAGCAGACATTCAGCTATTGCCATAGCAACTTCAGATGAAGTCACAGTGGAGAGAATAATTTAACCACCATACCTTGTTATATATGGTATGTTTGTTCTGTTGCATAACTGGTTAACACTTCGCAATGCTTCTTTTTGAAAAGCATAATCTATGCTGTTTTTTTTTAAATACGTGCATCCAATTATTCCTATCGACTAGTTTAAGAAAAAAAATGTATTGTGTTAATTATTTTTTAAGTTATTATTAATTAATCAAAACAACCTAACTGCAGTTTGATTGATATTAATTGGAATGCACAATAAATAAAAATTTTGTTGTTCAATTTTTGCAAATGAACTGTTAAATGGCATGTAGACAGAGTCTCTGGCAATGTCACCTGCTTCTTAATTCTTCTAAATAATTCTATAAAAAATTATATTCATGCATTGGGCAAACACTTTTATCCAAGGCAACAGTGTACTAAAACTATATTATATTTTAGGATTATTTCAGGGACTCACAAATCTGGCATTGCCAGCTACCAGTTGAGCTATCAGAAAACCTTGTTCACGCCTACGCTGGCAATTAAGACATTTTCATACTGATAACAAATAATTATTAAATGTAGCAATAATCTAAAAAAAGAAAGTCACTGAGTAACTCAAAGTTTAATTAACATGTTGACAGACATTAAAGTTTCTATTAAAAACAGCATTTAGGATTTTGCCGTAACATGAAACATGGAAAGAGGAGTGCAGTAGAGCACAGTAGAGCTCATTAGTTTTGCTTGTCTAACAGGAACACAGAAAATTAGAAAATGAAGATATGCGTGCACATTAAAAAACTGGTCTAATGCATTGAAAAGTGGTTAATTACACTTACAATGTTGTTTATAGGTGGTTTCATCGGACGCATGCGCCTGGCCTGATGTTAACTTCTGCAAAGTGTTTGTTTATTGGTCTGGCCAGTGGCTAATAATCTAAGTATTTATATTTTATTTAATTCATATTAATATTGCTTTTTATTAATATTTTATTGCATAATAGTTGTATTAAATAAACAATTTGTTGAATTTTATTGTATCTTAATTTTATGTTGACTGGGTAAATAATGACTAAACAAACAGATTTATATTCTTTAACATTCTCTCCCAGCTTGCTGAGCTAAATGTGAGAAAGTGATGACACAAGATTTAAACAACGTCAGCATTCTAAGGGCCAATTGGTCTTGCCTTAGGGGACTTTGTCTAATAGACCACGGCAGTCCAGGTGTCACTGAGCAAAGTTAGTTAGTGTGTCTCTGAGACTAAAAGAGATTGTCTAATCGCATTGTCTATTCAAGGCCCCCTGATAAGACTCTTACATTTAAAATTGCTACGGTGTAGGGGAGAGCAGTAAGTCTAAGTAATGATTGCAAAGGGATGTTTATTCTACAATAGGAAAGACAGAATGAATGTGAAAGAGCACATATAGAGATAAACAAGTTTTGCGAAAGTGGGCTTTGGTGCTCAGGGTCCAAGTGCATTCTAGAATGTGGCAGTAGTGTCGAATGTGGCAGCTTGGTCTAACACAGGGTGAAGGAAGAACCGGTCAGTCTGAGGAAACATTAAGATGTTGTAGGGCACTCATTTTGTTATTTTGGAATGATTTTGGCTTAATCCTCCTAGTAACATGGTCTTGTAAACTATCGGTACTGTTTAGCGTGTTGACAAAATGTTTTCTGCTCTCCTACTTGTAAGTCGCTTAGGATAAAAGCATCTGCCAAATGAATAAATGTAAAATAATGTAATGACTGTGTTTCATTTCCATCAAGTGTGTGTGATTACTGTACTCCATGTGCTGTTGTTTATGGGATTGCCCGGGTAACACTGATATGCATTTAGAGGATTGTATGCCCACTCTGATTAGCTCCCCTTCACTCATTTTAGCACTTTAGTTTGTTTAGGGTGTCTTTATATTCATAAATGGTCCAAGCAGCTGAAAATGTTTAGATTTTAAACCTGTATGACTTTCTTTTATCGGCAAAACACAAAGGAAGATATTTTGAAGAATCTTGGTAAACAAAACCTGTTCTCTTCTTTTGTTCTATTCTACCAATGGTTTTCTGTTACTAACATTCTTCAAAATATCTTCTTTTTTGTTCTGCAGAAGTAAGAAATGTCATGATCCATTTGATGACAGCCTCATGTCTCGTGTCTGTGTTTGGAAGCACATGGCCATTGTTTGTGTGCCATGTGCGTGTCTTAGCCCAGCCCCCTTGTTTCCATATTCATTATCCTGTTATTAGTTTAAGCCCTTCACCTGTTGCTCTCATTATGTCTCTTTTGTTCCTCTCTTATTTAATGCCCTTGTGTTTGTTGTCATGTGCCGGATCGTCTGTCCACATCGTCCCTGTCTCGAGTTTAATTTATTCACCTGTCTTGTTATTTTGGTCTTGTTTTCCCCTCGAGGGATTTTGAGTTATAGTTTAGTCTTGTATCAGTAAAATATGTTTTTTTGTCTAGAGCTGTCTGCACATGGGTTCTGTCCTTGCAATTCATGACAAGAAAGCTGTACAGATTTACATCTGTAAATGATTGTATCATGAGGGTCAATAAATGATGACAGAATTTACATTTTGGGGTGAACTATCCCTGTAACATTAACTAAATTGATTGTTATGGTATGCACAATCATTAAACTGCTTGTTTAACAGTTAATCATTTCTGCTTTTACTGCATGATGGCAGCACATAAAAATGTTATTTTATGCTGATATAAACATGTTGTGCCTAAAAGTCTCACATCTGTTTTAAAATATCCAAAATGGCAGCAGGTAAAATGTGTCATTGATGACATAAATGAAATGAAACTTTTATATGTAAGGAGTACTATGTGTTCTTGTGAATGCAAATGGTTTGCTATTTGCAAATTAAATTACATATACCAAATAACATATTGTTGGTGGGCTACACTGAAGCTCAAAACGTGCGAGGAAAATGTATGTATATAGATATGCTGCGCATGACTTTTTACATTTTGTTCCTGGATCATCTCACTGTAGGTTGGGAATTAGTATATTTGGTTCCTGAGACATGATTGCTTTTGTGTCTTTATGCTTATGGTAAAATATAATTCATTTAAAGTTACTATTTGAAAGATATTAAAGGTTTGTCTTTTCAAAACTTAAGTTTCATGTCTTGATGTTTGTTGAGATGACAGACCTCAGGAAATGTGAAACCTTGTGTTGTTTAGAGGCCATTCCACCTCAGTGAAAAGAAAGCTCCGCCCATGGTATGTAAACATTTTCATGTTTGACCATGTTCTTTTAAATATTTTCCATTTGGTAAAGTCGGCATGAAACGGAAGTAACGATCACATTTTTTTCCGTATATTGTGATGTATATACTAGTGAACAGCTTCTGAAATGAGAGAAAATGTAGGGCGGGACTTGATTTCCCACATCGAGAACAGGGATTGCTAACAAATGGAGGCAGATTTGAATGCAGTCAGTTGTGGAGGAAAGCTCTGTCTTCGTGACAGGAAATATTGAGAAGTCGTTTCAAGGGGGAGGAGGTCAATGGTTTTAATTAAAGATTATGAGGGCACATAAAATGTCATGCCGTCTTTAAAGGTGTGATTCACAAAGAATAAAAGTTCTGTCATCATTTATTCTCCTTCATGTTGTTAAAATCACTTTCTTCTGTGAAACACAAAACAGAGAGATATTTTAAGAAATGTCCCAGTGCCGTTGTTTGGTTATCAACATTCTTCAAATATCTTCCTTTGTGTACTGAAGAAGAAAGTTATACAAGTTTGGAACGACATGAGGCTGAATAAATAATGAACTATCACTTGTTAAACATTTGCTACAGAATGTTTCTCTGTAAACTAAACTAAATAATAAAAACTGTATATGTGTTTGTTTTGTTGTTTGCTTGTTTATTTACTTTTCAATCATGAGAAGAATTGTTTCTAAAATGTCAAACATGGCTTTGTTATAAATGTGCTTGTGTGTTTTACAGGAAATAGAAAGGAATGCTTTAATCATCATCTCACGTCATCTTTACCATTCCCACTCCTGTTTTCATTACACGGAAACAGACCGTGAATAGATATCGGCCAGAGTGGACAAAGGTTCATGTGTTTGATCAAACACCCTCCCCTTTACACCACACCACACAGTACTGAAGAAGAGAGATGAGCAAAACATGTGAGTTTACCTCTTCTAATCTATTTTGAACTTTATCTTTGTACATTGTTTGACCATTTGTGACAATTGGCTGATTTATGACAGAAACTTGATACATCGATTGTAAAATTCGGATGACTAAAATCACGTTTTGTAAAGATTTAAACAAAATAACACCTGTGATGCATGATTTATTATTCATTACTTTGCTTAAAAGATTTTTTTGTCTCTAACAAATTGCTTTAAACTGTGTAACTATACGCCACCCTTGTGTAGCAGTAAATCACTTGTAACATATTTTGAACCTTTAAAATATAGTATTTAAATAGTTGTATAAGAACACACATTATATCATAATTTTTCTGCATTTTAAAATGTCTGCAAACTAACTAATAGTGGGCATCTGTACAGCTATATAAAAACTTTTAATTAAATTAATTTGACAAACTCTTACAACTTGCAAGTGACATTTCACAAATGTGTGCTGTAAATGAAAAGAAACTATATATCATTTCTTTATAGCTGAAGATCTTTTGATCATCTATGAGTCTGAGGCAGAGCAGTGGGCATCATACCTGCGCTTCCACCTGGCACAATCCATTCCTGAGTCCGGCATCTGCTGTTATGATATTGCTATGGTAACCAGTCGCAAGGATGACTTCCTGCGACTGGGAGGGTACAAATGCAAGCTGCTTATTCTGTCGCGGGGCATGCTGGAGGGTCTGTGCCAGCTCCGCCGGTTCTTCCTGGCTCGCATCTTACGACCGGAGGCCCGTGTAGTGATTCTCCTGTGTGGAGTGGAAAGCCTTGATCCTCTGCTGGAGCTGGTTCCATTGAAGGGAGAGAGTTGTCTCCAGATCTCCAGCGAGCAGGAACCACAGGATTACCGCTCGGCTGTGGCAGAGATAGTACGCAAAGGTGAGGAGATTTGGGAGCATGAGAAGGTGACTGGTGTAACTCATGATGATGGCTGCGGCCAAAGGTTGAAGGTTTGAACTTCGGAGGGTTGAACCATTGAGCAAAGCACTTGACCCCGGATCACTCTAGTGGAACATTCCCTGTAGTAAAATACATACTGTAGGTTGCACTGAATAATTAATGCGAATTTAATAAAAGTTTATCTCTGAGGACTTGTATTATCTCACAGGGACAGATTTTTTCATTAGAATTCTCACTAGGAACATTAGATCTTTGATCTAATGTTAGTCGCTTTATGTGTCATTTTGTGGCGATCGGAAACCCTGATGTGTGAAATAATGAAGTCACGTTTAGTAATAATAATGATGAGACTTGGACTGTTAATTGCCAAAAAAAAGCTCCCATTGAATTCCAGTAGTAGTCAGGTAAATGACGAGCACTAAACCCCCATGCAGCAGCCGCATTGTGACAAATCATTTGTTGTTGCAGGTTAAACAGCACTGGGGGGAGTTGAATGGGGTTTACATTTTGCTGCTGTAATTGGTGATTCTGGAGACTGTAATTATGGAATAATGTAAGCAGAGGACCAGAGACGGAGCTGTTCTTGGCACATATGAGACTTCATTATTCCTTCCCGAGCCTGACAAGCAATTACCATCCTCCCATAACTGCATCACAATCTGCTGATCTTTTGAGAATAATATAGTCAACATGCTGGAGACTGGGTATATATACACAACCCAGTGCCTGGCTCAACCAATTTGGCCCGCCATTGTTTTTTTACTCTATTGCACGGAGTCTGAAATTCCCGAGATGATAATTGTCTTCGCTTTAGTGCTATAATTTACAGGGTGCTTTATATGCAGTATTTTACTTGACAGGCTTAAGTACTTATATGATATCCAAATAGAGGAGATAATCTCTCATTACAGTAAGTGACCTAAACAGGGACCACTTTGCTATGAGGGCATAGTGTGTTATTTTATCGTCTTGATTTATTTTTTTACACCAAGGATTGTGTATTTTTGAAGGGATAGGGTTAAAAAAAATCTTTATTTACCCCCATGTTGTTCCAAGTCTGTATCACTTTCTTGAGTTAACCAAAGTTTATAAAGTAAAGTTTGTAAATGGGGACTACAGTGGTCAGTTATATTTCTATTTTGTTATAATACAGCCACAGAAAAAATACAGAGACCACTCCATGTTTTCATTTGAAACCAGCATTTCTAGATGTATTGTGGTCATTCCAGTCCAGTGTCTGTTGAATTTTAACAAAATCAAACCGCAGGAGTGACATAAAGTCATCGAACAGCAATGTGAAAGACTGACAGCATGACAAGACGAGGTTATCACATGCAAAAAATATTTTTAAAACTTTCCCTATACATGTACAAATATTACGGTTGTATTGCTTAAAAGTGAATATGAACTTGTTTTATTGGCAGTATTTGAGGTCTGAAAAAATACAGAGCGTCTTTTCTGTTATTTTGACCCCTTTCTCCAGGTGTCATTTTCTGCAAATAAATGCAAAAAGAAACAATATTAAGTTCACAGAATGAAACAAGAATGATAATTTTACCCAAACACCTACCTATAAATAGTAAATTCAGAAACACTGAAATGATGCTTTGAAGCAATCTCTTAATTATTTCTGCGGCTGTATATGTTATATTTTGTGTTCAATGGGTGGATAAAAGTAACAAGAATTTGTATTATTTGGTGAACTGTTCCTTTAATGTTTGTTCACTGTGGTGACTTGAAGCTTCATCTTACTAAAATAAGCCATTCGGGCAACATGCAAATGACCAGTTATTATCTCAAAGAGAACAAGTTGGTTTATTCCACCTGTCTCATAGTTGCATACAATATTTTGGTTCAAATATAAACATTATAAGGTTATAATAACACTAGTCCAGGCATGTGCATGTTCATCATTCCTTTTTGCATGTACAGTTTGATTCCAACAGAGGTTCTGCTTTGCTGATGGCGGCTTCAGTTCAAGGGGCAAACAATATGCAAATGTGTGCACTTCCTCCTGCGTCAAACTCAGTACTTATCACTGAATATGTAAATCTTGATCACATCATATGGAAGTAGTTTTAAACGGTCACTGTAACCAACATGATGGAGAGAATATCTTTGGTTAATCTTATACGTTTTAAAGAGACAGCAACTGCAGAAACATCAAAAGATATTGGAGAAAAAACATCCATTAACCTTTATTGATCAAAAAAATGCTGGTTATTTGAAACTATGGTGAGGTCAAAAAGGACAAACCCAACCATTGGGTTATAAATTAACTGAAAATAAAATTGAAAATAACCCAGAATTTTTTAGATTGTATAATTCTTTGCATTTGCTCGTTTTCATGGCTCATGGAATTTTTGTCAGTCTAATAGATAAATCATATCCATTTTATAACCTCTCCCACAAGAAGTTCTGCATGCTAAATGTTAATTCTTTCTAAAGTTCTAGTTGTCGTTTTCCCCCAAAACGCATCAAAATAATTGTTTCTCCAGGTGGACAGACATTAGCAGTAGATGGGAAACCCGTCCGGGAACTGAAGGTGGAGAAGAAATTTTCTGCTGGCTCTCTCGCTGCAAAACCCTCTTTTCTGGTCCTTCCCAATCGCGTGCTATGTGAGGTCAGACACACATTTACAATTACAGTAGGCATTTTGTTGTGATGTAAGTTGTTCAATTAACATTTAGCGGGCAGCAATGTTTATGCAAAATGCTTTTTCATTGCTGCTCATGTATTAGATAAGACTCAAACAACTCGCCCCAATTTACGGCCTGCTCTATGTACCCTAATGCTTACCACTACAATCCAACTGCGCTATAAACACTGTGTCTAAGCTATACTGACTGTTTCCACACTGCGTATGTCTTCAAAGAGTCCAGGGGAGATATTCATTCTACTGCAGGAGGTCATGAGCATCAAAGATGCCGAGGTGGAGTTCAGTGGAAAGAAACAGACAGTGCGAGTGAAACCTGTCAACTGGAATGAAAGCACACTGTGTGTGTCTGCCCCCGGTAAAGATGCTTCAGTACATTTATAAAGTATATTGAAGATGTTGATGTCTTATGGCCGTTTAGACTGTCTTTCCGCCAACGTCCTATGCCATGATGTCATCATCACCCTATAATATCTGTGTTTAGCAGAATTCACTGCTGGAGATGTGTGTGTGATGCTGTACTGTCAAGGAGTGGTTAAAGGCAGGGCCTGTCTACAATACTACACCATAATGGGAGAGGTTGCTCACTATCTCCAGCAAGCTGCAGATCCGGTGAAATTTATGTGCCAGGTAATCACATGCCTCTTTCAATAACACATAAAAATGACGATTGAAAGTTCAGCTTCCCTTTTTTAAATAACATTTTAAATAAAATGTAAATACAGTATATATTTTTGTTAATACATTTCCAATCTGTAGTAGAGTACAGTAGAGTAATCTGCATTCTGTTTCTGATTCATGCGTATTTTGAAATCTTATATAGTACTATACATCTTTACTGCATGTACTGTGGGACTATATACACTCATACATTCTTAAAAAGGACTTATGCTTTTTAACCCATTATGTGTTGATTTTGTGTGAAATAAATGAAAGGGACATCACTAAATGGTGTTAAAAGTAACACAAAATGTGTAGTTTTTAACACAGCTGTTTTTAGAGTGTACTAAAAAAACTAAAAACAGTGCTGAATTAATTTAAGCAGTGCCGAAACTCGGTTCATGAAATGTTTTGTAACATTAATTTCCTGCCTAACAGTCTATATAAACAACATTTTGACACATTAATATAACACAATGAAAAAGTTTTATATTAGGCTAAGTATTAAACTTACTGACGAATGGTATCCCATCTATTATCCGGCTACTCCTATATTAAGTTTGAATTCCATCTTCTCCTATGATCCCTCAAGGGTCTAATCTTGTGTGTGTTCCTCTGGGGTGTATTAAGCCGTGACAATTTTCAGGGTATTGGGGGTTCAGCCAGCTATACGCTTTTTCTGTTTTAATCCTGCTAATTGAATTTGAATTATCCTGTAGGAAGATTTAATGGCTTTATAAATGTGGGCATGCACTTGTGTCCTGAATACTACAGTATATTTTCATACAGAGTGTACACTGAAAGTAAGATGGATGTGATCAATACTATAAATTAGCCATGTGATGCCCTGGCCAGCTCTCCAGAGTGTTTCCCTGTCTTCTAGCGTACGTTGGGATGTTATTCCACCTAAATGGATAAATGAGTGGAATATAGATACAGATTTCTATTTTACGTTCTCAGAAAGTCACATTTATATTAAACTTTATTATTAGATGTGGTAAAGCATGTAGTGTGGGCATATACTTTGACTCGTTCTTATAAGGCTTTTGCAATCTGGGTTGACATTTGCTTAGGAGACTGTCAGGAAAGTGCATATATTGTGTTCGTGAGATTTGAACCTTGATTTAACTATCAATAAAACATAAGGAGTATGATTTATTATTGTTAAAATACGTTCCTCTGTGAAGTTCTTTCATATCCGACAACTTTAAAACTCTTTATAAGATCGTTTTTCAAAAAGTATAAACACTGCCGAGCTTTCAATATACGGCATTCATTAACCAACCCAACGTGTCAACCAGTCACAGTGGGCTGAACTGTCGTATCTGTTTGTCCAAACAATGGGAGTTGGGAGTGTTTAGGAAACCTGTCTAAAAATCATTTTTTTATTCTGTTTTGTGTCGCTAAAGGCACAGAAATCCCTTCATAAAGTAAGGTTTGATGTTTCTCCATTTTTTCAGGCCTTTCAGGTTCCCTCCATGGAGAAGCTGGATA
Organism: Oreonectes daqikongensis; assembly: GCA_026939265.1. Classification (NCBI taxonomy): domain Eukaryota; kingdom Metazoa; phylum Chordata; class Actinopteri; order Cypriniformes; family Nemacheilidae; genus Oreonectes; species Oreonectes daqikongensis. The sequence continues at coordinate 1,232,926 of JAOTQM010000434.1, read as the reverse complement.
AAACTCTGGCTGCATGTCTGGTGCAGAAAATGCCGACAGGAGGTTTTCAGGGCCTGCAGTGTGAACAGCTTCCAGACTGGGGTAAATGCTTCTCTAGTTCAGCATTACTGTGAAAAGCAGCTTCTTTAACCCATACTGAGTCTCACCAAGCGACTGCAGCGTGTCAACATTTTTGCGTGTCACGTGATTCCTTCAGATAGTTCCAGGAAGTTATGTTTTCTCATTAAATGCTTTATTTCTTTCATTTATGTATTCATTAAATGACTTACATCTTTAAATTAGTTAAAAGTTTTGCTGCAGCTCCATATGTTACTAATAACTTCCGGGAACTATTGAGAGGCTCCATGAACCGCCATTGCTGTGAAAAAACTGTTTCATTGGAGTCAACGGAGATGATGCAATTCTCTCTCTCTCAGTGGCTCTGCTGCAGACAACCATTTCAACATCAGCACAAAAAGGCTAATGCTACCAGCACTTTATTTTACAGTCTGTTATAAGCATGAATAAATGATGGAGGGAAGCCGCCTCGGCCCACAGAAGTGCATTACTGTGCACTTGTTCTTCTGACATGTGCCTCCCTGCCCACATAAATGCAGCATGACCCAGATCTGATGCGGCTCTTCACAGAGCAATTGGCTATACAAAATGTCTTCAGATGCTCTCTCGATAACAGCTGAAGTCTGTGTTCAACTTCTTGTGTGAACTTTTATTGTTTAATAAAAGATGCATTTTGCTTCTGTTAAAGTAAGCAAAGTAACGTCTGCTGCAGGTGAGTCCAAAACAGAATTGCAGTCGGTTTGTTTAAGCGGCCTAAAATCCAGTGCCATTTTTATCTTTTCTCATTGGATTTCCCGCATTCAGGAGTCAGATTATGAAAGAAAATGGGTTGGGAATTACATTTCATGTTTTTCTGAGTCAGTTATTATGGGTGTTTAATTAGACTTTAGATGAGCCTGTGTTGCATAGTCTCTGTCTGTATTTATTATCTCCTCTTATCTCTGTGTTTCTCTTTTTCTGTTATCATTTTTTTTAAACATTTTTGTTTTCTCATGCATTTAATTAGTGTCTCTGTTTCTTACTCTTCTTTTTCTCTCAACAGCTCTATAAATTATTTCAGGGATACACATTTTTCCATTTTACAAAAGTGTGCTGAGGAAAATTAAGTCAGATTTAATGTGACCTTCATCTTGTGTGATATTCGCTTGACTTTTCTTCTTCTCCTTCGAAGGTAGATAGGTTCTTGGGTTTGTCCTGATTTGTTGGAGATCTCAAGCAAGCCAAATGAGCAACAAGTAGCACATTAAGGGTCTTTTTGAGCAATAGAGAGAAAATGTCTCTATATAGGTGATATAATAGATATAGTTTAATGTACTTGTTTTGTTTTAAATTGTTCTGCAAAACCACTTGTACAATAATCCCATTTGGTTTAAATGCCCACTCAGAACAAGTGTTGCATGATGTTTGCTATTTAGACACCTACTCATTAAGCTGAAGTGCAGATGGAGCTATTAGGACCATGAATATGCTAACCTTTGCCTTTGTATCTAATTAATGAAAGTCAACTGATTTAAAAGGAGAACTTTTACTGAGACCGGCACTGTAAAATGTGAAATTGTGTAGTTGTTACCGTAATGAGCTACTGTTAACTTTCTAACTTCTAGTTGTCAGTCATACTGTATCTCATATTTATTTATATAGTGATTTTCACAATACAGATCATTTCAAAGCATCTTCAAAAGATGCATGTTTCAATGTTGCCAAAAGCCACCGAATAATCTTAAATTATATGAGATTTTATCAGTTCTAAAGTATATATTGTTAGCAAAATGTATGTGCATTTGAATGTAATGATATTGAGATCATTAAAGATATGCTATGTAGTCAGGTTGCTCATATTTTAGACCTTAAACTGCCAGTTCATTTATATGTGACTACATGAAGCACATTTTTAGTTTACATAGGTGACACAATATAAAAATACTTACTCCTTTATGTTTGATTCCATAGATGGCCGTGGTTCCAGTGTTCCAGAGGATATTCCTACTCTCTTGCATTTTGCAGCCCAACATGGATTGCGAGATTTGGCTAGTGCTCTCCTGCAGTGTCCTGGAGCCATTCAAACCCTAAAGGCCCCTAACAGCTATGGATACACACCCCTGGATCTTGCACACATGTATGGATACAAGCAGCTCCACATCCTTCTCAAAGAGTCATTGGTGAGTAAAATGTTAGATAAATTCTTGTGAGATCAACTATACATGTTTTATGCTTTAACAAGTATTCTAGCTGGAGGTGTAGCTGTACTTTTCTGGTAGAATTAGTTATTTAGTTATGGATAAAAGGTTGTATTAATGTCAATTTAAGGTTACTATTCCTATTTCGTTAGCAGTCTCTTCTTGTTGCCTCTTCCAGTAAAACCCCTCTAACAGATGAAAAAAGATACCCTGTGCATTGCAGTTTTGGTTTCTTCACGCTTCGCTGCATTGGGTGTTCTGGTGGGAAGGACTCTTCAGCTAAGAGGGTCAGATGGGGGTTTCGGGAGAATGCTAATGCGTAGATTTCCCTTCACTAATGATGTTTTTTCCATCATTATGCTAATATGAGACATCTTGGTTATGTTCAACAATCTATTTACTACTAAGATGAAAGCAAGGAGAAAAGTATTGCATGGAGCGTTTAGTTTCTAATGACACACTATCCTCATTTAGTATGCATCCAAATGTGTATCTAAGAATCCATTAGCAAAGCCTACAGGAAGCTGGATATTTGCTGGGTTCTCTTAATATATAATCTCATTAAAATTTACTAGACAACAATCTGTTACCCAGCATGTATAGGCAAATCCACCATGACTGACATGTTACTAAGATGATCAGTCTTTGAAGAAGAGTGATGCTGTTAAATCCGTTCAAATTTATTAATAATATATATTAAAGCTACATTCTGTGTGACAAATAATAGTAACAATGTTAATGGAATTCGGTAGGTTTTTGTTGGATGGAGGCGATGCCTAGATTTGCAATTGAAACATACTGTACACCATGTATAACACAGGTTGGCTACCTGAATGCTTCACTGATTCATACAGTTATGATGCATTGTGAACCTGACGTGTATTTTAGCTTTCAGCATTTAAATAAAAAAAACCATTAAATAATGGCTCTGAGATTTTCTCTTTTACAGACACAAGAGAGTGCTGTGAGTGCCTACTGATGGGGAGCAATGGGGTCTGGTTCACAGCTTTGCTCTAATTTAGAGGTTTTAAAACAAACATATCTAGAAAACCATTGATGGCATTCTCTGTAGTATCATGGACTTATGTGCGTACTTATATGCACCTTAAAGGAACAGTTCACACAAAAATTCTGTCTTTATTTACGCACCCTCGAGTTGTTTCAAATCTGTATAAAGTTCTTTGTTCTGATGAACATAGAGAAAGATATTTGGAAGAATGCTTGTAACCAAACAGTTCTTGGCCACCATTGACTACCATGGTTGGAAAATATGCTTTTTTTTGTTCTGTTGAACACAAAAGAAGATATTTAGAAGAATGTTGGAAAGCAAACAGTTCTGGGGCACTTTTGACTACCATTGTAAATTTTCCTACTATGGAGATCAATGGTGGCCAAGAACTGTTTGGTTACAGGCATTTTCCAAATAGCATTCTCTGTGTTCATCAGAACTTAAAAAGAAATTAATCCAGTGTTGCAACAATTTGAGAGTGAGTAAAATGTTTATTTTTTTGAATGATCTATCCTTTTAACATCATTCTTAATTTCTTAATATAGTGATGTCCACTTTTTTATTCTCTTTATCTTTGCTTTTTCACCATCTTCTAATTGTCTTTATATTTCCATTTGTTTTAAAATACTGAGCAGATTCTGTATTTAACTCTCTCTCACACATTTTTCTACACCTCCATCCACTCATTTAAACAACCAATTAATCCTAATTGCTTGTTAGATCTTGTTTAACTGTGTGGATGCACATTAACTAAAACCTCTCAACTAATGTCTGTTTAAGAGTATATAGCTTCAACAATTGCCTCAAAGATTCAAAGACATTCATTGTAAATTAAAGGTGATGAGCAGCTGTAACAAACCCAGGCTCTCTTCTTATTTAATATTCATATAACAATAAGACCACAATGTTACAATGCATATTTAATGAATGTGTCAATAGCTGTGAATTATTCAAGGGAAAGATGGTTCTAAAGGGAAGTTTGCTAATATGACATCAATAGTGCTGTAGTACTTGAGTCCGGTCTCGGACTCAAAATGTTTTTCTGTAGTCTCGGACTTGTCTTTAACTTGTTGGTAACTGCACTCAGACTTGGTCTCGCCAAATGTTCTAGTTGGTCCGAGTCCGATGATTTTATCTCCTTTCAAACAAAACTATTTAGGAAGCATGCTTGTTGTAATCTGAAAACTGTTGCAACCGATTCTTGACTCGAGAACGAGAGCTGCTCGTGCCCATCTGTTCTCTCTTTACAGCAGGTCAGTTTAGTGTACTTTTGGAATAGCTGAATAGCTCTGGGGTATTGGTTTATTTAGAGTCGGAGGGACTGTCATGTATGTCAGAAAGCGAGTAACTGAAGTAATTTGTGGGTAAGTGCTTACTAGAGATGCAAACCCTTTCGAAAGACTCAGTCCAAATTGGTGAACTTGTTCACTAAAAAGGACTGGTTCAGAAGAATGATCAGTCTCTCCTCTTCACCTTCATCCAGAGATGACGTGAATGTGATGTCAGCCTAGACAACCATTGCGAAGGCATTTTCATTGTATTTCTTTCTTTATCATCCACTGAATAACTATAATTCTGTAGAACATAGCTTTTGCATTTAAATATAATAAAGCAGTGGCCAGTTACACACCTACTGTATCCGAGTTTATGATTTTTATGAGCAAATAATCATAATAATAATAATTGCATGTAAACGGGAGTGAAGAGCTTTGCCCACGTCGTGGAAAAAGGACTGCTGTTGTGTGCGTTATGTCTCATATCAGTATACTTCAATTGTTCTTATTCATGGTTCTAGTTACCCATAGTATTGTGCATTTTGTACAGTACGTTTCTTACAGAAGTTCAAAGCATCAGCTTATTAGCAGATGTGTTATCCAACCTGTGCAGTGCTCTGGGTCCACATAACCAAAATGAAAACCTACATTAAAGCAATTAAACATATGGCAGGTGAGAGGTCTGTATAATATCCATAGTTAGATCACGAATTAAGTGACAGTCCGCAGAGAAGTATAAGCTGGTTCAGTCGGTTTGTAGACATTGCTTTGCATTGAGGACCAATTAATGGTGTCATCCACTCACAAAACAAGCTATTCTTCAGGTTGTCATCTGTTTGATGAAAGTATTGACTTCACATAAGGTTTCTTGCAGGAATCAGACCATTTGTGCCATCATCCTGTGGCGACTGACCCAATGGAAGTTGTGTTTTCATCTTAGCAGAGCATCTTATCTGTTCATCTGAATCAGACACAATAATATCAATTTATTTATGTCATGTGAAAATCATATTGGATAACATTCACGCTGGAAAAGAGCAATATAGATCATTGGCATTCTTTCATTGACAAATGCGGTTGAAAACTTTACTAATAATAAAAGAATCCTTACTAGCATTAGTCACATAAATAAAAGTAAAGCCACTCCTCAGTTCCCCATTCAAACATATGCTGTTTGCAATGACATGGTCTTAAACTAATCAAAGATACTTATTTAAAAAGGTCAGCCTGCTCTGCTTCTATTGTGAGCACGCTACATTCGGCATGCGGTCTTATTTCAGCTTAGCCTCATAAACATGTCATCCCCTCGTGATGGGACTGTCTGAATCATGTCAGGACGTTAGGACTTAAAATGCTATTAAATGTCCGACGGTAAACCGTGAACGTTTCCTCAAGGATATAAGTGACCTGTGGGCAGAAATATGGAGAGTTGATGATGATTCTTATAATGCTAATGCTTTGTATTGATGGATAAGGGCTGGTGCGAGTTTAGTTTGATCAATCACTCACTTTATAAATAGATGAACTTTAGGAGTTACTCTATTTAGCCACGTGTCTAAATGGTAGCCATGCCAACAGAGGATATTTAAATGACTCCAGGGAGTCTGATCAGCATTCATGAGCATTCAAGAAATTGATTTAATACAGTGCAGTGGCAACAGAACATGGCCGCCATTCTGCACCGCTAGTAGTTGGAGAACGGGGCTGTGGTTGTCATTAGAGCCCAGAAATGACTATTACTTTGAAAAGATTCATGCTTCAATCAGTTTTCAAATGGTTTCCATTCCCCTGTAGGAGACCAGTGTGTAAGATTTTAATATCATAACCCTTTCTCTCACCTGTAATGCTTCTCTCAATCTAATGGTGTATATGTATGTAAAAAGACTTTGGACTGATCTTACTCACCTTCATGACCCTAACCTTCTATAATCCTATAATTAAGATCTTCAGAGATCTTTTGATAGCTTGTTTCTGCTCAGCTGGTATCTTGCATGGCTGCATTTCTAATCCAGCCCAGAGAGATAAGTGGAGTTGGATGGGGCACGACAATATCCATGATCTCAGTTTTTCCTGTCAAGTCTGTTCCCTTCAAATGTACTCGTCCTCCATCATCAGTTGTACTTCGAGAGTCAGTATCCACTGCAGCTTTTATTCCGTCATAATGAATTTTAAGAGTTAAATGGCGAAAATGTAATTGCTAAGCTGAATGTATGTACTCATATGTGCTGGTAACCTATTTAATTCCCAGGAAATACTGAAAATGTAGACCTTTAAGGAACAGTTCATCCAAAAATGACAATTCTGTCTTCGTTTACTCACCCTCAAGTTGTTCCAAATAACAATTGTTGTAAATTGCAAATGTCAACCAATTAATTTGGTTCACCAATGTCTTTGGGCTTCTTGTAGATGATAAGTTTTTGTTCATACAGTAAGTTAAAATAACAGCTAAGCTCAATTACAGTTGTGTTGTTGTTTTTTTCCTCAAAAGCAGATAACTTTAGTTCAGATGCACTTTATCTTGATGCGTTTCTTCAAATTTTAATAAGCTTCAACTAAGTGAAATCTTTGCAGTTCACTTCTAGACTGGACTAGAAGCAGTGTTGTTTCTTCACTTTCTCGTAATGCAGTGCATAACATAAATTGTGTTCAACTTAATAATACTGTCTCTGACATGTCACATTCTTAACATTAAGGCAGGTCACTTTGTGTGGGCTTTAAATGAGCTTGTCACATCTATGAACACTACGTCCCACGCTAATGCAACTTGCAGTGTGTTGATAGTCCCACAAAACCAATAACAGCAGAATTCTTGAGCAACCTCACATTTAAAGTTTAATGTTGCCATTAAAATGAAATCAATTTTATAAGTGGGACGTTTTTTCCCCCCAGTAGTCCAGCGTACCTCTGGGTTGACGTGTACTCGATACCTGGGTCCTGAGTAAAAAAAGAGGGGAATTGCTTAATGATTGTGGTGTATTGATCAGAGCGCTGAATTGATTTCTAAGGGCACTTTATAAATAATGGCTTCGATTAATAACATTGTACTGTGTGGGCTCTGAAAGGAAACGTAAGTCATCCTGACAGATCAAATCAACATCTTAATCAGTGGAGACTTGCCAATTGTGTGATATGAGTTTGAAGTTAAAAGTATTTTAGTGACACGTGGTGTACAGTATGGACTTTAAAGCACTTAAAGGGACAGTTCACCCAAAAATGAAGATTCTGTCATTAATAATTCCCCAAACCCGTATGACTTTTCTTTCTTCTGCAGAGCACAAAAAAGCTATTTTGAAGAAAGTTGGTAACCGAACAGCAGCGGCATCCATTCACTTCTATTGTATGGACACAAAACCAATGCAAGTGAATGGGTGCCAGTTAACAACATTCTTCAGAATCTCTTTTTTGTCATACAGGTTTGAAATGACATAAGGGCGAGTAAACGAGTAAATGATGAACTGTCGCTTTAATACTTAATATCTTTTAGACTGTTTGCATGTGTTTACTTACTGGTGATTTTTAGAAAATGTTTGAAAGGGATAGCAGAACACAAAAACACAAATTCTGTCACCATTCACTCATTCTCTTGTCATTTCAAACCTGTATGACCTTTTTTCTTCTACAAAACACAAAAGAATATGATTTGAAGAATGTTCGTAATTGAACGATTGCAGTACTCATTGACTTCAATTGCACGGACAAGTTTTTACAAGGTTTTAAAGAGTCAAAATATTTGTGTACCTTTGTATTTGAAGTAATAATTCATTCAAGAACTGAAGTATTTCTCTCTGAAACATAGATACAACACAGTTCTTTAGCTCAGGTCATTACAATGATCAATCTGCACCTTTAAGAGTCAAAGAAATGGCTACAAAAGAAAAAGCCCTTTCTCAGAGATCAGTCTTCCATGACCTCAGTGTGCCTCATCTCTGCTAATGATATTTCATCAAACGACCTTTGAGTTTCATAACGTTTTTATTACAGCTTCAACATAACCATTGAACGAATGCATTATTACCAGCAGGAGACTGGCGTGGCACTGAGATTTGTTTGATATTTGAATAATAGCCTGGCAGCGTCTGCCTCAGTAATGTGTAATAGTGGGTGCTTTCAGCTGGTGCTGAATAGTCAAATCATCTTCGCCCACTCTCCTGATAAGACATTTGGCTTGCTTTTATAGTATTACTGTTGACACTTTTCAACTAAAATTCGGGACTCACACAACAGACAAGCACCTTGGGCTTATCCTCATTCAGCAGTTTGCTTTTTGTTGTGTTGTGTTTTGAACTATTGAGTGATACTCTGGACCGGCTTCATCACGTTTTCGATGAAAATCTAATTTACTACAAAGAGGTTTTTGCAGTTTCATGAAAGGTTGTATCGATTAGAGAGAATGAACATTCAAAATGTGTATTTATTGTCAATTGAAATGTTGCAGTATGTGTCTTTGGCCTCCCAATGTTTGTATATCTGGTAGTGCAGGTAGAATAAGTGCTCAGGAGTAATGAAAGCTTAGCAACATTTGGCAACATAAATGTAATTATTTTACACCAAGGATTCATTTTTTTTCTTTTCTTAAATAGGATATATATCACATTATTATTAATTCACTACACATTAGTAATTCACTACACAGGCAAAGTCCAACACCATGCTAAATGTGCAAAAAAAAGCACTGTGTATTTTAAATGAAGTCATTGTGATTCTTTTCACTAGAAATATGCCTTCTTTCTATGCAAATGAGCCTTATACATTGCACCCTATTTACAAATGTGTGCACTATTTGCCTACCGTACAGTAACTGACAATGCACTATTACTGTTGGTAGGAAGCAGGTGGTAAACACTATTTAAGAAAGATGTATAGCATCTTTGGGGAGCAGATTCAGTTAAGTGCTGAAGAGATGCTGTATGGTCACAGACAATATGCTAGTGTGCATTTTTCTGCATCCTACACAACCCCGCACTCATGAGTGGGATGGGGAACTGCACAGTTGGGTTCAACATTAGCAAATTTGTCTAACTCCTTTAGTGAATCGGGGCTAAAACAATTCCGACAGCACATCCAAATATGCATTGCTATTAGCGGGTACAATTCATTTGGATTTCCCCTGTGTCTCTTTAGCGCTTATCATGCCGAATAAGAGGTCAGAACACAACAGTTCAGTTGAGTTGTGTTGTTTTTTGTTTTTGCTTGAACACACACTCCCTTATGAAAATGAACCATAGTTAGTTGTTCTAGTCATGCACTACATCTGCTGAAAATGATCTGTTAAACCAAGTTATTCTGGCTAGCCTGGTTTATTTATTTATTGCACCAACAAAGCTATGAAATCAACAAAAACTTTTTTAACTTATAATAAACATGTCAAGTGTGATGTTTAACCCCCAACTTGGTCACTGCTTTTCGGTTTCTTTTGTTAATTTCTTGCCTGTCAGTCAGTCCCTTGACGTGTTTGATTCTTTCTCTGACAGCACAAAAATATTTCAATTATTCATCACAACAAAAAAGCACTTGTGGGTGAAATGATGTTGCGCTCATGTCCGACATCAAAGCAGCTGTCTTTCGCAAGCCCCCAACTTGTGATGCGTAATTAGCTTGTCTTGTCTATCTGTTAATTCTCTCTTTCTACTCTAATGAATATATTCATAACACTGAATGCATAATGTGCGTAATCAATATTGGAGGGGACGAAGTGGAGGCTATTATTACAAGTGAATGGTAGCAGGTTGCTAAGGAACAGAACACATGGAGTGGTAGTCAGAATGAAGTGTGCATTGCACTGGAGTGATCGCTTTATATTGTGCCTGCTTTCATCATTTTGTATTTATTGTTCGAACAGTGTGAAATTGGTTTAGTCGCAGTTGGTGTGTTTTCGCACAGTGCATGAATAAGCCTGTTGTTGAATTGAATTGTGTTGAACAGCCCCCACATTATTTGTTTGGAGGAAGTCTGAAGTCTGTGGTATCCACAACGATCATTGCTGCGTTACCAACCGCTGCTTTGAGATATCCACAAATCAATTCTGCAAGCATTGCAAAAATGTCCTTAGACATTAAATGCATTTCGCAATGGTCACGTGGAACTTTAAATACGCTTTGGTTGCTATAGGAGCAGTCATAACAGCTGGCAAACGTGGAGTCGTGGTCTAAATGATATGTTTCGATAAACAGAGTTTGGAGTCTATCATCAGTACATTTTTACGGATTCTCTTTCTGTTGAAACGTATCATGATCACCCCTTAAAAGTCAAAAGTTAGTTTTAACTTTTACGAACTGTAAACATTTGACTTTCTCCTAACAAGCATTCAGGATAAACAATAAACAGTATTTGGAAGTTCATTACACATATTGTTTTGTTTATACAATCAAAAACGAGGACACTTCTCATTTCAAGTAATAGTTCAACCAAAAGTTAAACTTTTGTCATCACCCTCATATCATTTAACATCTGTATTGACTGTGTATCATTATATATATTTTGAGAAATGTCTCATGGTTTTGTGTCTATACAATGGAAGTCAGCGTTGGTCTATGTTGTTTGGTTACCAACATTCTTTAAAATATGATCTTTTGTGATCTGCAGAATAAAGAAAGTTGCACAGGTTTTGACTGACAAGAGGGCGAGTAAATGATAAAATAATTTTAGTTTTTTTCGTTCCTTTAAATCACATCTGTGTTTTAATTCCTTGGATTTGCATATTGTGGTTTATTTGTTGGTTATTAGACACTTATTAAAATGATTTTATGAATTTTAATAACTAATAATGGTTTGTAATTTGTTGGTTATATTCCCATAGGAAGATAATGATGGCAACAATGATGTATATGAACTGATGGACAGAGCAGGTATGTTTGTAAAGATGTGATGAATATATCACACAAAGATACATGTGAAATTACTTCATCTCTTGTTCTTGTGTACTTTAACTCTACACAGAGAATTTTCAACTGGATGATGCTGATGAGAAATGCCAAAATGATGAGGAAGATCCAGAAAATATCTATTCTCCTATGGGTAGAGATGATGAAGAGTACGACACCATTCTCACATCCAGCGGCTCCATAGTATTGGCGAACCGACCCCCTGCGCCGACTCCCCGACCCGATTGCCTTTCCACCCCAGAGGATAAGACTCTGTTCATCGCACAAGGTTTGACTTTCCAATTGTCTGGATTGCGGCCGGTGGAGAGAAAATAAGTTTGTTGCATTCTTGAGCGTGTGGCTTAACAAACACCAGCGCATTAATTCTGCCGCGCCATTAAAAAACATTAGCTCTGTTCCTAAACCTGCGAGCTGGTGCACCTGAGATGCCTCTATGTATCCTTTGTGGAGAAGGCAATCCCAGAATGCATTGCAGCAAGCAGTATAAAGATGTCAGACAATGTCAATTTATTTAATAGCAAAACTATTGGGACGAAATTCTTTAATCTTTAAGTTTTAATGTGGGACTATATCACTTCTTTAATAAAAGCCACAGAGCTGACGGTCCGCTTATTACAATAGATGGTGTTGCTGTGTTGGCCCAGTTCAGTCAGTCCTCTGTGTTTATAAATTCTTTAATAGACTCAGGCAAAAGCGATCCAAATTTGGACCGTTCATCATAGCCAGCAAGATCTTAAATGTTCAATTTCAGTTGCGTTAATAATTCAGTAAGATAAAGGTACCAAGTGACTTGTATTGTTCGCGCTTCATAAATCATTAATACGATCCTGAAGCTGTATTCATAAAGCATCAGAACAGCAGCGCGATCACACTCTCTTTTGATCTCATGTCAGAGCAGGAGCCAATCCTTGCCTCAGTTTCTTCAGCATCTCAGACCTCAATTTCTGCTTTTATAGCCAGAGAGCAACAAATGCTTTAATATGTGAAACAAGCCGGTGTGTTCTGCATTTATACAGCATTAAGGTAAAGAAACAGAAAGAGCTGTCACTTATAATGTTAATCTCACCACCTACTTCATTGCTATTTATATTTTCAACCATTTCTAAATCACCTTTGACCAGCACTTATAGAGGAACAATTGCTTAGCAACTAAAAGTTACAACACATCAAGCTATTACAAATACACCCAGCCATCTCTCAAGGTAATTGTTACAGTTTTTCAGCGCCATGCTGCGTTCAAGTCGTATATTTGAACCTAGAGTCCAAGCTGTGTCTGACTGTGAGTATGAGCCAGCGTATGTTATTTGGAAGACACTACTGTCAGGCAACGCAATGAGATATGTTTACAGCACTATCACGGGCTATTTTGCATTAAACAGATGGTAACTAGTTAGTGTTTCTGTGGATGACTCGTAATAGCTTCATATTTTACATTTGAATACAGAGTAGAGCAAGCGATTGCAGTACTTGCATTTAGCAAATCTCTCTGTTTCTCTCTTATCTATCCATCTGAATAACACATGTATGCTGTCTTTATCTCTGCCTTATTGTTAAAAGACATTACAATTATCTCTGTGTATCTTTCATATGCATGCATATTTGTTCTCTCTCCTTTTACATTTTACAGAGATTTCTGTGCGCTTGTTTGAGATCTCCAGCATTGAGGAAGATGTTTTTTATTTACATAGCACAAAATAAAGATAAATTGGGAATAGGCAAAGTATTGAAATAGCTTTTCATTAAAAAGAAATGATGCATTAAGATGCAAAGGATGTGATTTTATGCCACCTTGACCAATAGGGTTAATTTACTGCAAGATTGAAAGAGAATCGTCTAAGTTTAACCTTTCAGTTTGTCAAATTTAGCGGCATCTAGCGGTGAGGTTGTGAATTGCAACTAACGGCTCACTCCACCGCTCACCCCTCCCTTTCGAAGCACTAAACCGCAGTGTATGTAGAAAGAAATAGCTTATTCTAAGAAAATAAAAACATAACGCTTTATAATGTAAAGTGTTTATACACCTCTGAAGACATAGTTATGTGTATTATATTGCATTTTTGTCAATAGATCCTCTCTTCCACACAGCACCTTTAGAGGTTTATAGACATTGTCTACGTTTACTGCAAAAATGAAGGAGAATAAAATCTGTACAAATAGCCTCATACATTGCACATACATTTTAACTGCAGAACACATGATATTCTGTGCACAATGCACAAAGTTAAACAGCTTAAGGCATGTCATTTCATTTAAAGTAGCGAACTCAATTATTTATATATTTTACGAGTGGTGGAAACCAAGTATATTTACTCATTTACTGCATTTGCAGTGTGTTGAAGGGCCGCAGGTCTTAGGGGACAGTGCAGGGGCCGCTACTGTTTTGGTGTCTGATTTCTCCTCCCGTTGTGTGGTGGTGCTGTGGTGAGCAGGAAGTGTGCGTGTGGGTGTGTGTGTGTCAGGTTTAGAGGGGGTTGGGAAGAAGTACCGCTACAGTGAGTGAGTCTTTGCTGGGAATACTGTGTGTCATAATGAGTCTTCACATGCCATTCTTTTCCAAATCTAATGGATACAAACAAATCTTTATTATGAAGAAATATTAAGTGTTCTTATATATTTTGAATCTTTGTACTTCATCAAATCTTGCCTCGTCACGATGTATGCACATATGTACACATGGACACACAAACGCACTATGACAGCATCTGCAACCAATCAGAGTAGCTGAAGGGGCCAAGCAGGTCCAGCACTGCGCATTACACATGTTTTCCATCTCTCTTATTCCACAACATGAAAATACAAAGAGAGCGAAAGCAATGTTTTTCCATCTATTTCTACAGAGGGTCTTTCGCCTACGCGCTGATCAGATTTCTTCGCCTACTCTGGAGGTTAAGAGCCTTCAGGGGAGGGGCCAGCGTGTGCTGTGCTTCTGGACTCAAACTCCTGCACCTTCACAAGTGTAACCAAACTCGCGATAACAGATAACGAAAACCAGTGAGACAGATTTTCACAAGGGAATGTGAAAGAGGATTTCCCAACTGTGCAGGGTTTATGCATACTTATGATTCCCTATTAATATTCCAGCTTCTTTTCAAACATTATTTATAAAAAGCAGTGCTGCAAGGTTTTGTTGTGACTGGTATGCTCTCTAAGGAATGTCACCTACAAAAAGATTATAATTATATCCCTTTTTTTCTGTGCGTTCAGTTGTAGCTCATTTAGTGTTTTTTAATGCATGCCTCCACCTAGTGGACTTTCCAGGATACTGCCAGGATACTGTGAAAATAAAATTTTCACTTTTACAGACTGTACTGGACCGAGAACTACTGTATAACCGTGACATGCTGTTATTATGTGATTTTTTTAAACAGTATTCCAGAAGAGAAAGTCTCAAGATGAAACGCTGTACTCTCTTCCACAAAGACAAGGTGAGTCTGTCTGTATATAGCTTTCCTCAATTGTAAGTCGCTTTGGATACAAGTGTCTGCCAAATGAATAAATGTAAATGTTCTAAAATAATAAAAGTATAATTTTAAATGAATTGCGATGTATTTTTTGACATTGCTCTATTCCTTTAATTTTCTTAAATTTTCCTACTTGCATGTTTTTCATGGTTACAGCAAAGGCGAGAGACAGCATCTCATCCACGTATGACACGTTTGTGCCCACTCAGCCGCCAGGACTGGACGAGCTGATCAAACTTCAGGAGCAGGTGAAGACAGGCGCTCTCAGTATAGATGATGCTCTGGATCAATTCAATGACTGGCAGAGGCTTCAGAAAGGAATGGACAACATCCAACAGGTGAATAAAGCATAACCATTTCTGTTGCATGTGTGTGTTTGAGTATTGCATGAGTACAGTGTCCTTTTAGGAGACTGAGTACACACATAGTCTCACACATGTAATAATCTGTACTTATGCATATGTTCTTTTTTTTATTAACCTGCTTTTTAACAAGTTGTATTGCTTTACAATTTAACTCTGTGTGCTTACGCTGTTAAATTGTTACATTGTTATATGTAGGTTTTTTGTTTTTGTTTTTTATGCAAATACTGAAATACCTAAAATATAGAAGGGTTCCTTAATAGATCTAATTTTAATGCCAATATTTAATATATATATAACATGTTGTACATTTTCTTTTCGGCAGGAGAAAATCCAGCAGCTGAGGGCCAGTATTATTAATAACAGAGAGCCCAATGAGAGTGTCTATGGTATGTTTCAATCATCTGCTCCATAAATCTACATGTATTTGAGGTGAATCACTCCTTAACACATGTATGATAAGACTTTAGGGCCCAAGAAATGTCTCTTTGACAGTTATTTACATTTCTGATGATATATGCATTAAAAGACCTTTACTCCATAATGAATGCAGCCCAGAACAGAGTCTTGTTTTGTTAGGGAAAACATTTAGTGAATCAGCATGGCAGATTTGACAATGCAAATATGCAAAGAGAATATGAACAGAATATATCTGTGAGCTAACTGGATTATTTTTCTTCGCCAGATAAAATCAGCATCATTCATAACACATCAAGTAAGTGCCCTGCGTAAGAGCAATGAACTTTACATTATTGTGGTTACTTCATAGCTGTCTGCTCTATATCTGTAAAAATGTGGATAATAATATAACTATTGATATTTGATTTCATTAATATTAATTAATAATAATATTTTATTGTATAATAATTGCATTAAATAAACAATTTGTTGAATTTTATTGTATTTTTATTTGTTGAGTGGGTCGTGTAACGGTTCATCTACTGTTAACCCAAAATAATACTGGCTAGACATACTTTTAACTTGCTAGCTAATGTCATTTACTTGTTATTTCTTTTGTTTGTTATCAGAAATAATCTGCAGGGACTCTACTGTAAAAAAATGATTTGTTGTTTTAACTTGTTACCCGGCTGCCTTAACATTTTTTGTTAATTCAACTTAAAAATATTTATAACAATTTTGCATTATATTCACGCAATAACTAATATTTTTACATTGAATAAACAAAAATGTTTAAGGTAACTTGTTTTTTTAAGTTGAAACAACAAATCAAGTTGTTGCTTTGAAAAGTACATCAGGCATTTAACCTCTTGTGAAACTATTATTTTCAAGATGCCCCATCTGGGGATGAGTGTAGAAGAGCAAGCCAGCAAATGGAGACCGATTTCTATAGCAAACCTCTAAAAGGCCAGAATGTATGTTTCTGAATTACTTGTTAATATATGAATACGTTTCCCAAACATACAGTAATACTTTGACCCAGCGTATATTTACAGTGTGTCTTATTTGATTTTTTCTGTTTTTTTTTACAGTCACATATCTTCAAGAAGGCAGACAAACGGTGAAAGTACAGCAGGTTTGAAATCAATAATAATGATTTAATAGTTGCAACTTTCATTAGTCTCAAGGTTTGCATGCAATCTTTAATATTTTTAATAAATAAAAAGGCAGATTTTGCCTTTATTGATTTATGATTTTTCTTTTTTCAGTCAGCCACACTGAACTGACAACAAAATGAATCAAAGCAGAAATGTAGAATGTGACATGCTTAAAAATCATAAAGTGAGTTAATATCCAGTCAGTAAGTCAGTTTTTAGGTTCATTTTTTTTTTTTATTCATTGCTGATTTCATGGTATATGATAAACTTAAAAGCTGAAGAGTATAAAGCTTACATTTGTTTATAGAAAGATTATTTAGGATCTTGTACTGCTGATGTTCATCTGCTGTTGCACTTCAACAGATTTAAAAGACAAATTATTATTTATTTAACATTTCATTTAACATTTTGTCTGATTAATGTATTATTATTTAAAGTTCAGTAACGAAAACAATTTAACATGTAAAGTAATGTATTGGATGCCATATCACCATAAGTGTATTTTTCTTATTTGCAAATAATTTATCAATAAAAATGTCTGCTAATATAGAATCTTATTTCACTTTCTTAAATCCTAATGACTGAATGTCTAAATGTAATCCATGTGTGGACTGTAGAAGAATGCTCACAAGGGGGTGCTGTTTCACTTAGCATGTTCTGGTTTCTCAGAACTCACTTCTTGTACTGGCGGGCATTTTGATAGACAAAAACAAAGCCATTGCACATCCCGTTTTCCCAGCAGACCTCCCCGTAACATACGGATCATTGATTGTAAGTAAGGGCACAAACAAGCATCTGGGAGAAAGCAGCATCTTCACAGAGGCACGAGGTCTTCCCACACGTTGTTGCGGCGTCAGGGGACGTGGATCTAATGCGGCTCTGCGATTCGAGGCGAAGCCCCGGCAGCGGCGCTGGTAACCCGCTCTGCCTGCCAACCCTAGCAGCTGGACACATTTGCATTATCAATCATGCTCTTTGTGAATAATATGTATTAAAGCTTTGCCGCTCCGCAGTGCTTGCATGAGCCAGTTCTGCCTCCAGAGATGATTCGCCTCCCGCAGCCCTGGTGGCATTTGTGCCGTGTGTTTGCCTGTCACCTGCTGCTCTGGGAGAGAGATGGGTTTTCTGATCCAAGGCTGGATCAAGCTTCGACATTCCCTCTTCAACTTTCAGAGCGTTCTGTACAGGATGAAAGATGCCCCACCAGCCCGAACAAGACGTGTGGGCCTTCCATCTCTTATGATGTTCTGTAGCGTTAGATCCTGTCAGTTCTCATGCAAGAGAAAATCTGTCGCAAGCATCCAAAAGCGTTGTTGTTGGTCGCCAAAACAAATATGATTATTGATACGGCAAGCCTTTGGCCTCTTATGGAAATTCACATCATGGGTTCTCAGTTTTCTCAAGCTGGAAGTGAGATGATAAACCCTACACAAAGGATTAAGTCTTCCCTGAAGTATAGAGCTTTATCAGGGGGGTGAAGGGCAGGATTAGAATTCAGATGTACCAACAATGCGCTCGTAATACCTCGATAGAGATCCAACCCAGCTGAGGTTCACGCTCAACATCTGAACCATGGGAAACTCAGGCCGTACCGCTGCTGTTTGCTATTTATCAGACAATTTTTATTTAGAATTTTGTGATTTGACTTCTGAAAATCCGAGGTTTCAAACGCAGGTCCATGCAAATACAATCACACACACAAACATCTCATCTACCCATCCGTGTTCCTGGGCTTAATACCCGGAATCATACACAGCTGCTCCCCCTTTGCACCCTAATAAAAATCAGGCAATTTCACAGTCAGTGGCATTCTTTTTATCCCATAATCCCCCTGCATGTGTACAGTATATGTGACCCTCCCTAGGCAAGGGCTGAGACCGCTGCCGGGGAACCTCCGGTTGGGAAGAAGAGCTTTGATTTGGGGTCTTGCCCGGGAAGAACCAAGCCGTTGTGATTGGAGTCCATCTCGCCCCCCACCTGCCACATCCACTAAGAGCTCAGAGCAACACTGGTGTGTTTGACAGGTACATCAGTCTTGATTTAAAGCCCTCAATACAGTTATTTTTACAATGTGATTGACAACTGCATTCTGTAATCGAATTGACGGCATTACATTATGCTCCCTTACAAAATATGAGAATACTTTGCGTTTATAATATTTATATTCATGAAGTATACTTTATGTAGTAAGTGTACTAATATCAGCATGTAGTGTACCATTACGATACTACTTGGTACTAAATTGGCCCAAATTGTGGTTCATAAATGTATACTTTAAGTGTAACGTGTGAATTTTGAATACACAACCAGTTAACAATTTTGTTTCTTTTTTTGTACTGAAACAACACGTGATCTTATAGGTTTACTAGTTCAGTAATTTTTTAGGTTTACCTTCAATAAACTTCTAGTTTAGTAGTTTTTATAACAACAAGACTTTTTTTAAGGGAACTTAACATTGTACTAATAGTTAACTATTTATATTTTAATTATATTACAGATTGTCATTACATAAACTTGAACATGTTTATAAGACGGTATGCAAAACTGAAAAGTATGAAATGTATTTCATAGGTTACTCAATCAACAGAGTAAACACAACTACAAGTCAACTATACTTAGAATGCTTATGTGTAATTCTAATGTTTAAATATACTTAGACTTTACTGTCAGTGTAAGTCAAGTATACTTGAGTGTGAATTTTAAGTATATTTTAATGAGAAGTACATAAAAGTAGACTGAAAAAATACTTTTTTTATTTTTCGTTTAAAAAAAGGAAACTAATAGCAAGTTCTTCTTTGTAAGGGCTGTATGTAAACAGAATGTAACTTAACCATTATGTAACTATAAATATATTCTTCATTACGCAAGTACCCAACGCATCTTGCCGGGTTTCACACGTTGTTGTGTTGTGAAATGTGTCAGTACACAATTAATAACCGAACGCAACTTTGCGTTGCGTTGTTAATTGGCCCGGTGCTTATACATATGCATTCGCCTGCTTGCGTAAAATATGTTTCTGGCCTTTCACTTCACTGCACGCGTGTCTGAGGTGTTGTGCGCTATGTTTATCTCCTGTAACTCACAAAATTGTTTTAGTTTGGTCTCTGCGCTACCTAAATGGTGTTCTTCACACTCAAGATATAAATACAAACTATTCAAAGTTGTTCTTATATAAGATTTTGATTAAACTTTCTGGCATTAGGAAAGATGCCATCTTGGTTAGTCACTTGTACCATTAATAGCTGCTTCGAGAATAAAAAGCGGCCTTGACGTCAGTTATCTGTTTGTACATTCTAGTTAGCTTTGACAAAAATCACACCTGTTAGTAAATACAGCCGTCAATCCCAAACATGTACTGTGTTAACGGAGTCATTTCTATTAAACCAGGACTGGCATCAAATGAGCCATAAATGTTTAGTACACTTATTTAGCACCGCACACGCTCGTAGTCACCACACAGCTCATATTAGTGTAAATGGCGCTCTTCATTAACATGTTGCAAATGGTTTGTCCTCTTAATGTCGAGTGTTTGTAGTGCTAAGGACAATGCATCTAGTGATTGGCAATCAGCACATACAAGAGCCAGGTGTCCTCTGAGTGTGTTAGCGTTCTCTGCTCCTCAACAGATGTTTAACAAGGGTTTGTGTCAAGTACTGGCAGAAGAACATCATGTAGCGCAAGGCAGTGACCTAACTTTTCACTTGTCATTCTAATGCGGCACTTTTAATGCTGCAATTATTTCCCCAAAAGTTATTGAGTGTCTGGATACTTTGTTATATAAAAGACCTACTAACAGGCTCTTAAAGCAAGCTACAGAATGACGTAGTGTGAAAATGCCTGTGGGAACAAACAACAAAATAAATAAAGTGTCAATCACACCTAAAATGAAAGAAACATTCTCAGTCTTGCGTAAGGCCGGTGTGGATGTGTTTAGAGAAGTGCAAGAAACAGTCCCGTAGGAGAGAAACATCCCAAATAGGACATATTTAATATCTCGATTGTTTATCATTGACCGCTAATTCTATTAAGAAGTGATAATTCACCCCAAAGTGAAAATTCTGTCATCATTTACTCATCTTCTTGTCATTTTAAACCTGTATGACTTTCTTCTGTAAAACATAAAAGAAGATACTTTGAAGAATGTTGGTAATCGAACCACCACGGTACCCATTGATTTGCATTGTTTTGTGTCCATACAATAAGAGTCGACGGGTGCTGCCGCTGTTTGGTTACCAACACTCTTCAAAATATCTTCTTTTGTGTTTTTATTAAAATACACTTAGTACACTTCCATAAGTGCACATAAAGTGCTTTATTTTCACACATTATAGTATTAAGTACAAAATTTGCGCAGCTTACGCAGTGTACTTTTAAGTATACATTAGTTGTAACTGATCACTAAGCTAGTTTACACCTGTTTTTCTGAGAAACATATAAAAAGTTGATACTTTTGCTTTAAGAAAGTGTAGCACACTTGAATAAACATTCTTTTTGTAAGGGAAGTTTTGAAAATATAACAAGATAAACATCATGGCACACGTCTGTCAGACTGACCGCTATTTAGATGTACCAACTTCCAATTTCAAAGTAATGAAAATATCTGCAAAAAAAGTCTGTTGTGATTTAATCCTTCCTCCTGGCCGTTCCAGCTGGGGTTTTAATCTCTGCTTGTGCTTTCTTTTGTAAACCTGTTGCAGGCTCGGGAGAAGCAATGACTGTCCTTCTGTAAGATCCTTGCACGCATTTTCTAAAATGTCAGTAGCCCCCCCAGTGGAACTCTTCAATCCCACCACCTCTTCTCTCTCCCCGGTTCTGCTGTATTGCTCCCTCCTCTCCCCATCCACCCATTCCCAAAAGGCAAACGACATCTGGTGCAAGGGCAAAGGTACACAGGACAACGTAGCCCCTGCCGACCCCTCGCCTGTCTGATCAGGGGCCAGAAGAGACCCCTGGAGTGTGGCTGTACTCTTGCGCTGGAGCTTTGAGTAGATTAGCGGCGCTGTTTCCCACTGCAGGGCTTTTGTGCAGCAGCGCCCAGGCGAGGCCAAGCTGTCCTCGGCCGCAGGGATGCGCTAATTCCTCCGCAGGTCAGCGGCTCTGCATTTTCAAGCAGCCCCCTAAAAGGTCATTTCCGGTGTGGAGCAGTCACGGCCATCGGTGCCTCTGTAAAGTCCCTGTGACTTCCCTAAATTCGGCTCAGAGATTGAATCAAAGCAACTTTATCTTTTATGTATTTATCTTCAGATGGAGATTGATCTTTGAAGCTGATGGTTGTGTTTTTGCAAGGATGTTTTGACTGCTTGATGGGTCCTGGTAAAGGGCTGTAGTGTGTTGGGGAGGGTTAATGTAGTGTGTTTTTGTAAGAGTCTTTGTGATTGAACACATACTCCGAAGCATTAAAGGGTCAATGGCAGAACATATTTATCTTTAATAAATGCTTGGACCGTTTCCAGCCCTCGTGGATGCTGAAGATCTTAACATAACGAATGTATGCTGATAGTTTGCTTTGCTTGAGAACACAAAACCAATATTTGTATTAATACAAAACGTTTAATAGGAGAGGTGTTCTTTGATTCATGCATCTGTTTAGCAAACAGATCGTCTACATCTATTTGATCATTACAGTGCCTGGATGGACAGTAACAGCAAAATCATGAAACGCTCTCAACAAAACAGTGGCAAGATCGCTCAGATTTCAATAACAGACCCTCGTTCCTCAGAGCGGGTCTCACCAGAATTAGCTGTGCTCCTCAGCAATGAAAGAGATTAATTGTCCCACCACATGTGCAATAATAGCTTGACTCCATGCCCAACCAATCGAGTGTGCAATGGCAATCCACAGAGTAATTGAGGTGATTTGGCAAGCGCCGCCTCGCATACATTGTTCCATAAAGACATCATCCTATGTCGCAGGAGGACTGCCCACGTATTGCCTCAGCGAGGCTTTTGCCAAGGAAGTGGTGTAAATATGAACTGGGACACGGAGTGATCAAACAAAAGTACAATGGAATGGTCTCTGTCAGCATTGTAAATCTGACTGGGCTTCTCCCCAGCACAAGCAATAAACGGTGATGAATCTGAGAGGACTCTGTAAGATGTACTATAAGTGTTGCCTCTGGCCTAACATTAGCCTTCTGCACATGTAAGAGATAGCCATGATGTCCTTAAACAGCTGAAAATGTGTACGACAGTACACCTGCCCACTCCTGTTTAACAAAGAGAATCCATTTAAAATTGATCTCATGTGAGACTGTCAATACAGTGAAGGGGAAACAATGAGAAACTTGAGACTTAATTCTGAAAATCTGATTTTATGCCCTGGAATATATGAGAGCGATAAAACGATTGGGAGATTTTCCCAGTTTTGTCTCACCCCGAGGCTGCTTTGATGTTTTTTTCTTCAGTTGGATGCAGGTGAGGGGCGTCTGATTCCAGATGAGTCACGTAAGGACCTCCCCCAACCTCCTATCGTCCAGGCTTTCAGCCAATCCCTGCACTCTCCACCGCTGGACAGCGGCCATGTTCTTATTAAATCCTGCAGGCAGGCTGAGCGCAGACACGTCGCCCTACAATTGCGCAGTCCCTGTTCATACATGCTTTTCTGAAGAGCTGAGAGAAAAGTGGGGTTTAAAGTGCATATGGGTAGTTTTTATTGCAAATAGTCAACGTTATTTAACTACCCAACAACCTTCTGACAACATTCTGTCAACTACTGAGCAATGCCCTTATGTTGCTTTTAATCTTTAATGACACGATATAGATTGAACAGCACATCATCATTTTTTGGCTTTGTATATATTTAAATTCATGTGTTTATATACTTGAAGACGCATGGGCATTCCCTTAGATTCAAATCCATGACCTTGGGTTTCCGTAGCTCAACTGCCAACTCTTTTCCATAATTATGCTGGGTTATTTTCAACCCATGGATGAGACAAAAATGGACAGACCCAGCTGTTGGGGTAAATTCAACTAGAAAATATCCATATTTTCGCAAGTTATTACATTATATACGTTATATACATTTAGAACATTTACTAACCCTCTTGTCATTTTCAACCTGTATGGCTTTCACAAGAGAAAATATTATGAAGAAAGGTGGTAAGCGAACCGCAGCGGCACCAGTCACTTTTATTGTATGGGCCCAAATCCAATGCAAGCGAATGGGTGCCAGTAAACAACATTCTTCAAAATATTTTCTTTTGTGTTCTGCAGAAGAAAGAAAGAAAGTCATACAGGTTGGAAATGACAAGAGGGTGAGTCAATGATGACATCAATTAAATTTTTGTGTGAACTATCATTTTTAAACAAGGCAGCATATTGGGTAAAACAACCCATCATAGGTTAATTCATAACCCAACAGTTCAGTTTTCCCTCTTTGACCCAACTATGGGTTAAAAATAAAAATGTTATAGTGTTGATTTTCAGAAATTAAAATGTAGCTTTTTAGCTTAAATAAGAACAACAACATTAAACTTGACTTAAGTTTGAACACAGTGGGTGCCAGCTTTACTGCATTAGCTTTGATAAGCTGAGCTTTTTTCACCTGCAGCCAATGACACCGCACACTTCCATCAGGCCCCATATGCAAATTATTATTAATGGTGATTCATTTACTTGGCATCCCGTGCCAAGCTTAGCTATTAGAAAAAGAGAGCGAGAAAAGCGAAAAATACTCCCATGTTGCGGTTTTTAGGTCCCACCCCTCACCCAGCTTCCAGGGTTGCTATAGAAACACCCAATCAGAGACTGTTGTGCCCGTTTGCTTGGCGTGAGATTCTGTGGCGCAGGTGGAATGCATATGGAACAATGGCCCATCTGGGTGTGCCAGTGGCGCCCATTTTAATCACACCGTTTCCGCGGTGCTGGCTGATGGAGACGTTGAGTGGGCTGCTGGGAAGCGGCCAGACTTCATCATCGGTGGGCAGAAATGGACCATAGAAGGAAGATGTTTCGGTTTTGTTCAGATCCAGAGTTCCTTTGAAGGATTCACTCCATTGGCCATCCAAAAAAATTCAATTAAACTGTACACTTGATAATTCCCCCAAAGACTCTTCTTCTTCCAATAGTCCTTCTTTTACTCTTCAAGTGTGTTTCGGCATGGATTTTAGCAAATTCCCGGTAATTTTTAAACTTCAAACTTTTTTGTCACTGAATTCACTGCAGCTCAGCTCACAATAAGTTTGTTCATACATCCAGGCGACTGTAACACAACCCTGAAGCTAATGTTGAGTCTCGCTGTGGACGTTGAGGAGATGTGTGTTTAATGAATCAATCATTCAGGGCACCTTATCAATTCAAGCACATTTAGACTGTGAACAGGCCTAGTGCAGGTTAATTAAAAGACAAAAGCCAGGGGGGGGGCTGGCATCTCTCCTGGCCTAAGCCTGTTTATGCCATGCTGGGGGATGGACATTTGGGGGATAGGAATGTAATAAGTCCCCCAAAAAACCCAGTAACCAGGTTTCCTGCAGATACATACTGTAGATAAGCTTGCACCTTTTTCCGTACCTGTCCTATTTAAAACTCAGGGGATGTTTTAATGAAGATTTCTTATTTCTCAGATGCCAATGAACTACCCTTAACCATCAACTTGTCAAATATGTAATACTTTGTGAATGCAGCACTACTGATGTGTATGTGTGGTTTTGCAATATGAGTGAGTAAAACATTTTTGAGGTGTAAATGATTTGGGAATTGATGAATGCATAAGCGGAGAGGACAGAACCCATATGTCATGTGTAATTTCAGAGATCATGCTCATACGGGAACTTGACTCTTGTATGATACAAGTATGACTGTTACCGAAAGCCAAGGTTTATAGTTTAAAAAGTTTGAAATATTCTTACATAAACCCCTACTTTCTCTTCAGAAGACACGTATTAACCCAATTAGGGCTATCGTGATATCAGATCATTACACAGTTGTTGTGGCCAAGTAATAATATTATCACAATGTCAAAATGTTTGAAAAGAATTAAATGATGCCATCAGTTAAAATCATCTTTAATTTGTTTATTTTGTGTTTTGTCTGTTATTTGGTGAATGAATCACACTAAGAGTACAACTGTAGGGAGGCAGAGAGAGTTTGTAGCCATTGTGATTTTTAAGGCACAATTTTTAAATAGGTGCTGAATAGTTTATGATATTACGATATGTGTAGAATTAACACGATATTGATAAGCATAGTCTTTAATAGCATGGTTATTGACAATATCGGTATATTGTGACACCCTTCAACTCAATAAAGTCTTATTACTTTTATGATATGTATGTGCATTTTGGAGCTTTATAATTATGGTTTAAAAGCATTACAGGAAATGATTAAATATAACTCTGAATTTGTCCAGCTGAAGAAGAAAGTCATATACACCTAGCAAAAGAATGAATAAATTATGAGAATAGTTATCAGTGATTTATTATTTTATGTGCGCACTTAAATCCAACTAAAATGATTATTTTACTTGCCAAATAATCCTTTACTTTTTCATTTGATCAGGTCATTTTTGTTGAAAGCATCAGACACAGGAGAGGCTTGTAGGAACATATACAGGTGTTAAAAGATGCATTTAAGCCAGTAAGAGCTCATGTGCACAAGCATGTGTTTACACGAGAGTCCCTAGACACGTTGCTTTGTGTGTTTAGACGCAGGGGGTCTCGAACTGCTCAAGTTTTAATTAAGTCGCATATAGCAGATACCACCGAGCATGATCACACATACACAACCAATTACAAACCCCACAATACTTCAGCTGCTTACCTGCCAAATATACAGTGTGTTTGCTTTTGTGTATATACAGGGACACATATGTAGTGTACAGGTTGTTTATAGATGTAAATGCATCTCAGAGGTAGAATTTCTAGTCAGACTTTTGAGAAGGTTGCCATAAGGTAAAGGCACACAGGCCTCATGAATAATAACTGTGTGATTGATGCTAATGTGTTATGAGAATGTGTGTTCTCATGCCACTGTGATCTTGGTGTGTATATGCTCATGCCCCGTCTGCCATCTGCGGAGGGGCGGAGGGCCGCTGCAGTACAGTGAAGGTATTGTGTGTGTGCCCTGTCAGGGAGGGGAATGAATTTGTCTGAAATGCAGGGAAAGGATGGGAGAAGAGGTGGGAGCCAAGTTGAGTAAAGATCCAGAACATGAGAAATTTTATTATGTGAAATCTGTTGAATGTGGTCCTGGGAGGAGATTTTCTAATTATTATTTATGTTTTAAGAATCCATGCACCCTACCGGAGATGAGTAGCTGTAGATAGAAACAAAATCATGTTGTTACTCATTTTCATTTTTGATTAAAATTCTTAAAACACGAAAAGACAACATTGACACTGTATTATAGTGATTTAAACTACAATGATTTAAACTTAATTCAAAAGTAAAACAGGTTTGTTTATATTAGCCTATGCTCTTTTTTCTTGGTTTAAGATGGTTAGATTTGAACAGGACAAGTCCTGTACTGTAGATGTTTCTTCTTAAGGATTTACATTAAATACAATACAAAACAGTACAGTACACTGTACTTTTGCTACAGTATAGAAGGAAACCTTTTTTCTTAACCGTTCAACACTCTATCTATCTTTCTTTCTCTCTCTCTGGAGTTATAATTTAAACCAGTAAGACTCATTTGTTACAATCTTGGCCCTACATAAGACCGAACCACCTACAGATTTGCTGTCACAACGAAAAAAGAATTCCGGAAATATGGGTGAAAAAAATTCACTGCCGCCAAAGGTTTGGGATTAATGTTAAATATCTGTTTTTTCTCTGCCATCGGACACGAGGGAGTAACATCAGTTATTCATTTTATACTGATAAACTGACTTTCATTCAGTTAAACTACACTAGTAGTTTCAAATCAAATCTATTAAAATGGGTTACATTCAATGGCAAGGAAAAATTATCACTTATTTTTAAATGCATGTTTGGACTATTGTTGAGAAATACATTTCACATTTTACAATTTTTCATACGATAAAAACAAAATAGGTTATATGAGAAAATATATGCTTTATTAGCTGTATATTAAATCCACAATGCACATTTCTTTAGAACAGTTTTTAGATGGAGTGGTGAAGAGAGCCCACTGTTGGCTGGGAATGAGCTTTTAAGGCCATTTCCTGTGAGCAACGTCCATCATTGCTCTCCATTTTGCTGTATTCCCCTTGTCAGCCATTATTTATCACTGTAATGTTATGCTGGGCAGAGCCCCAAAACCTAGACTCGTCATAGAGAAAGAAACGGAGAGAGAGCAAACACCCGACACAAACACACATTATGCTTAAAGTTGCCTTGGATGGGATGTAGGGGAGGTTAAACCACCTTGAAGGGTTTCGTCTAATTTACATTACATTTACATTTATGCATTTGGCAGAAGCTTTTATCCAAAGTGACATACAGCGCTTTCAGGCCATACATACATTTAATCGGTTTGTACTATATATTTCTGGGAATTGTGCCCATGGCTATTGAGCTGCTAATGTAATACTCCAAGAATGTCATCAATGGTTTTCACTTTTAAAAGCTTCGCTTAGAAATGAATAGAAATATAAAATATTAAAATTATTTTACAGCCTAATATAATATAGGACAACCATTAAAGTTTAGAAACCATTTTTTTAGTGGTGCTTTTCAAAACCAAATATGCCATTAAACTGATAGTTCACTTAAAAATGATTTTTCCACAGAAGAAAAAGTCACATACAGGTTTTGAACCACATGAGGGGGAATAAATGATGACAGAATTTTTATTTTTAAGTGAATCATATAGAAACTCAAGAAATGTACACATTTTGTTGAGAACGGGTGCTGCGAAAAAATCGAACTTTTATTTTAGACTGCTGGGTATCAATGCATAATATAAATAATATAATAATATCAATAATCAAATAAGTAAATTAAACAATTTTGAGTTTCTAAGATAAGAAATGAGAGCAATCAATGACATTTGACAGACAATATACAACGACCTAAATTGTAATTGTAATACTGTAGGGAAAAAATAAAGTTTTCTGTCAGCTGGAGCAACAGAAATATACTGTACAATTTTTTTAGTAAAATTACAATATAAGGATATATAATAAATTGTTTTCCAATTGTTCTTGTAAATTTGCAGTCTTTTTCTGTAATTGTACAGTTTTTGACCGTATTTCAAAAATATACTGTAAAAAACCTGAAATCTTCTGGCAGCTTGGGCGCCAGAAATAAACTGTAAAATAACCGTTTT
Organism: Oreonectes daqikongensis; assembly: GCA_026939265.1. Classification (NCBI taxonomy): domain Eukaryota; kingdom Metazoa; phylum Chordata; class Actinopteri; order Cypriniformes; family Nemacheilidae; genus Oreonectes; species Oreonectes daqikongensis. The sequence continues at coordinate 1,203,918 of JAOTQM010000434.1, read as the reverse complement.
CCTTATAAAATTACATGTTTCCCTGTTTTTCTTGTAAATTTCTGAAAATAACTGTAAAATTACAGGTTTTTTTTACAGTGAATGCAAAACTGGTTCCATACACAAGTTTTGGTAAAGAAGTACTTGACAAAATCATACAGTAAATGTAAGACTAGAAGGTTTCACTTGGGAACAATGAACTATAAATACTTGATAGGTCCACTCCAGGTTTTCACAGCAGCCACCGGTTGGTTCTGTATGGGCCTCTGGGGCTCGGGTAGGGAGAGGTCCTGTTGGGATGGAGATAGGGGATTGATGGTGATTGTTTTAGCATGTGAGACTGCAGGGGAGGACAGGCCCGACTGCAAACTGCCTGCCTGAGCTGAGCTGAGCTGAGGTTAGATAAGGTGAGAGCTTGGGGGCTGGAATGGTTCTTCTGGCCTCACGCCCACCTGTAAATAAAGTTATGCTCACACAGGATTCTCTGTCTAGGACCTTGCTTGGAGAATTTAGAAGTTAAGTTTTCCTTCTTCTCTTGCTTGCTTTTAAATGAATACTCAAACTATTTAGATAATAGCTGAAAAACTCTCTGATTATAATTGCAGATAATCAGGGTTCTTTGTATATATTAGAACAAAAATGTATGTTGCCTTTACATTGTATAGTGAAGAGGTATAGAGCAGCGTACAATCTACCCCCACGAAACCCGCACCAACACCATAAACCACAAGACTGTCTTATCAACCGCTGAAATGCTGCCAGTGATTCCATTCACATAATTGACTTGGGCCACAAGCCTGTCCAAATGAATTTTTGTCCTTTCACAATGCACTTTTCCTCATTATTTATAATTAGTCCTATAGTCTTTCTGTTACAATTGAAGAGGTACTGATAATGATTATGGCAATGATTATGTTTTTTGGTCCGTTTTAGAATAGAGTGTTGAACAGTACAGACAGAAATTAGATGCATTGTTTGTTCGGCGTGTCCTTCCAAACCTGTGTTTATAGATATAATTATGTACAATGTGTTCATAAACATAACATTTTGTGTGCATTCTGTTGTGCAGATTTGTAATTAATGCTTCGCTCAAAACTTCACTTTTTGGAAACACCCACACGTGTAGTTCCTCACAGGGATGCTGTATTAAGTGTTCCAGAAAGTGTACTTTTGTACATGTACAGTATGTAAATTTGTACATTTTACAAATAGTTTATTTTATGTTTTATGTTGTAGGATTAAATACCCCAAAACTATTTAAAGTGATAGTTCCCCCAAAATGACAATTCTGTCATCGTCAATTCAAACCTGTATGACTTCCTTCCTTCCGCAGAACACAAAAAAATATATTTTGAAGAATGTTGTTAACTGGCACCCATTCACTTGCATTGGTTTTGTGGCCATACAATAGAAGTGAATGGGTGCCGCCACTTTCTTCAAAATATCTTTTTTTGTGTTCTGCGGAAGTGACATGAGGGTGAGTAAATGATGACAGAATTTTCATTTTTGGGTGTACTGTCACTTTAACGAAAGTTGTCTTACTTTATATTTTATTATTTAAAGCAAAATTATACAATTGATCATCTTTAAAGAGTTTATCAGAATAAGAGGAGGATTTGTCACATTCGGATGAAGTCAATAAAACTTTTTGAGAGAATTTAAAATACGTCTGCAACAATGGTTTAGCATCAGCTTTTACAAAACCAACTTTCATCGCCCTGCACTGACATCTGTCTGACATCAATGATCAATGTTATAAAATAAACATGATCAAATTAATCCCTGAATTCTGCTTTAGTTCTTCGGCCACATGCCACTCTTTGACATTCTAGTATATCAGTCTCAAATCCCATTTTTCCCTGGTGAGCTTCCCTGGGTGGAAAAATCTTTGCCTGGATACACACACACAAACTTCCCCCCACCCTCCTCTGCTCATAATCCAACGGTCAGAACAAGACATTCGGCATTACCAGCATTCAGGGGACGAACAGAAGATGCCACCCGGGTTTTTATGTTAATCTGAATATGCAAAATGAGGAAGACTGGCACTGCTGCCAATTTGACAGATGGACAATTAATCCAAACTAAGATGGCATTTTAGCCTGAATAAGAATTGTGGGATCGAAAGCTGGACCAGACTACAAACCACAGCTATGTTTCCCGAGAACATGGTTTCCCGGGGAAACATAGCCTTAAGAAATGAGTTGACAGGCATGACAGTTCATCCATATGGCTAACCTTAATAACTCTCATAGAGTGAAAGTAATAACAAAATAACATGTGTGTGACTGCCAGAAAGCTATCCTTCTTAAGCTTATAGGAAAATTAACCGTGAATTTATTAGTAAAACTTTTTGGGCAGATTTATTCACCATTTGACTATAAATACCATGGAATTTGTATGGTAAATTTGTGGTTATTTGAAATAAAAACCAATAAATCTTCATTTTTACTTTTTTTCCTAAATGTTTTTTTATAAATATACATTTACAGACCTGTCATATTAGGAAACTTTATTAGAACAAATACTTAACGGCAAATAAACATTGCTCTGACTGCTTTGTTAAAAGTCCTCAGTGCAGAGTTCACGTGCTCATCTAACGTTAATTGTCGAAAGTGGTAAACAAATGTGACTAGTTCGCTATAAGACGTTCAAGCACGAGCTCTCGGTCTCTAAATAACGCCGGACTGCTAAATTCATGCAATATATATATTATTCCATAAAGTGATATTAAAAGTAGGCTAAAACTTGAACGGAAACTGGATGACGGAAGACTTGTGACGGGAGTGAGGTAAGCAGTCGCTTATAAGCCATGATTGACATGGTTAAAATTAAAATCCATTACAAGCGTCTGTTAGATCTTCGTTTAGTAGTGTAAATAATATATTAGCTACTAAATTCAGTCATTTACACAGTGTTTAACTGAGGGATTGTTTTCTTAGTTATTCTCTCGAAATGTAAAGTTTCATTTAAATGCGTTACGTTGCCACAAGAGGGCGTTGTTTTGATTACTTTTATATCGTGCTTTACATGTCCCACATTCATTTACTTTTCATTAGCTCATCTTAGTTTAGAATATCATTGATATTATTTCTATTTTCCTCCTCTCACAACGGGATGTATTCTCTGCCTTTCCTATTAAAACTGTGACAGAGACACTAAAATTTGTTATTAGTGAACGTCGACTGTTGTTATCGAATCTAAGCTTTGAGAATGCAATAGATGTGATTCCAGATAGTAAAGTCTGTCCTGCAAGCACAGGTGTAAAATTTTGTTTCTCTTTCCTAGCCCATTTTTAAAGAAGTTAATTAGCGATTTGTTCTGTGGATATGACAAAAGGATTATTCTCACTTGCCCTGCTGTTAATCAGGACTTTCAAAGCATATTTTTACTCCAAATTCTAGTTATTTTTCAAAACCCTAATCTCTCCTTCCAGATGGTCTGCGTCTCTCTCTAATATAATTGGCTATAAATCTGGTGTGAGTTACAGCCTAACACATTGCAAAGACAGGTGCATGTTTCTGTGCGGGTTTTTTCCAGAGTCCCTCACTTTCTGCGAAACTACCATGATAACACATGTCCATTGTAAAGTGAGAAAAAAAATCAATTGCCACACTCTCTCCGGATCCTCGTTTCGCAAAAGCGCCGGCTTTGAATTTCGAAATTCTCAATGGCTCGCGTAGCCCGGTAGACACGTGTGTCCGGTTCACGCCTGTGTGTTAGTGCACCGGTGTTTTCCACGTATCTGAAAACATATGTCAGGAATTAGGAAGAAGACAAGAGCAAAGCGACTTCGGCGCTTTTGAAGTGATTGCCATGTTTGGGGGAACAGGAGAGAAGAGGGTGTGCAAGTGAGGCTACTTGAAGGGATGGAAGGGGATAGCTCAGGGGAACATCAAGCCTGACCCCGCTTCGTTCTCCACACTTGCTCCTCTCAGTGTGTGATTCCTCGCCGAAGCCATCTGGCTCTCTCTCTCATTCCCACTCAACATATTGTCAACCCACCCCCCCCCCCCCTCCGCGCTCCCATCCCGCTCTCACACCCTCACACCAATCTGTCCCCTACCTACGCCAGCCACGCATGTGTGCTCGCGCTCCTCCGTGGAAGATCCGAAATCCCCTAAACGCTCCCAGTTGCCCTTTTTCCTCTTCAGTCGCGTCGAGGCCGATATCTTCCCTCTGAGTGCTGAATGGCAAGGACCCCATATAACAATCGTATGGAGATGTTTGTCTGGAGGGGAGTCGTCTCAATAGCAGCCCCCCACTGGGGAAAAAGACCCTCTCCTGTCTGCCCATTAAAGAGCGTGTGAAATACTCGCAAAGTGTTTGGAGACGTCCTAGCATGCGGAGATGAGAGAAATAAGATCATGCGTATTATATTCTCTCTCTCCTTTTCAGCTTGTTTGACCTTTGCTTCTCTCTGCTGTTCGGCATGCTTTGTAATACTAGTTGGGTTTCTGTTTTTGCATTAGACATGGAGAATTATGTCAGGATTTACCTTTTTGTGCACTTTTTATTATTGATGAAATGATATTTTATATACTTTTAAAGCACCACATGTTGACCTTCTGGAGGTCAATTGCATTCATTGATGATCTCATTGTTCGCTAATAAAGAGAGATTAAGAGCTGCTCATCCCATAGCTCATAGCCAGTTGTGTCCATGAATAACAAAAGGTTCTTGCTGGGACTCTTCCCTAATGGACCTTAGCAAAGGTCTTCTGCTTAGCTATTCATTTCTCTCTTCCTCTGTCCGTTCGCCCGTGTCTCCCGTCGCCTCTTACATCATTTGGTAATCACCGGCCAATCACGACAGATGAGCAGAGCAGCAGAGAGGAAGTCAGCCAATCAGAGGGAAGTGTTTCATGTGCCCTCCTGCATCAGGTCAGCCATATGGGCAGCCTGTGCCACCTTCTGTCTATGTGCGTATGAGTGAGAGACGTTCAGGTATCGTTGGCCACCAGCTGCAGCGAGATGAAAAAGGCATTTGCCAAGAACAAGAATAAATGTTAATGAAATCCAAACGCAGGCCAAACTGAACAGGAAGATATCGACTCTCATTGCATTACATGTGCTGAGGAAGGATAAAAGCGGCCCATGTGATGTTTTTTAATATGCATTCATCATATTTAAATTCATTATACAAATGTTTAAAAAACGACGAAGATGTGAAAACGTCCACGGATTTCAGTGCATTTCTGATGTCTGTCTGATGGTGCTGGTGCATTGAGAAAATGGAAAACATTTTGTCAGAAAGTTTGCACCAAAACGTTAGTAAATACCTCACAGATTCATTCAAAATACGTTTTTTGGGTAGTTGACAAATAAATCGTACAACCATGTCCCATAGTGTGATAGCAAAATTTAGAAAAAAACCCAATGAAGATAAATCTCTCTTATGCTGTTTTATATTATAAATGAATATAGTAATATTATTTATATAGAATAAAATATTATGAACAATTTGTTTTCTAAATTGTTGCCGTCACACCGTAGGACATATTTACGGTTTATTTGTCAATTATGTAACCTTTCATATTTTATCCCAATAAAAAATCTATGAAAATGCAATGAGACTATATTTTTTTATATTAGCTTATTAACAAAAATAAAACCGTTTATTAACAGTTAGCTGTTCTTCGTGCACATTTTCATTTTAACCCACCCAATCTCATCCCATCATTCTCTCAGGTCTCTCACAGCCCAATCACGTCGTGCCAGCGGCCATCTCAATGTCATCAGCCACCGATCTGGGACCATGCACACGCTCATGATGGCATCAGCATCTGTGTGTGACTTTCAAGGTTGCCAGGCAACAGTTCAGGACTTTGGTTATAGTCTAAAGTTGCCAGATATGGGCCAGCATCAACCGTTACCAGTCGCCCGCCTTTTAACTTTTTTCAGCACTAGACACAATGGTGACCCCTGTTGGGCTGGGTGCCAATCCATTACAAACAATGATTATTGAATATTGCATGTCAGGATTCAGCACATTACATTTAAGTAGTGAGTCCCAATTTCATTATTTGAATAATTGTACGTGAAGTGTTTTTAGTTTAACCAGTGCTCTGATTTTCACCTTTTGTTCTATTTAAAACGAGTATTAACTTTGTCTCAAACGTTTCTACTAAAATATATTTTTTTAAAAATGGAAACAGACAAAAAAGAATTCATTAATGTACAAAGTAGAGCATAGTTTACACAAGATTAACAATTTCATTGAAAATGTTTAATAATAAAATATCTGATTTTTGGACATTTTAAAGATCTCCATTAAAACTAAGATTACTATACGGTCTGTTTTTCAGACAAGCATTTGCTCTCTATCTAATCTCATTACTGTCTAGGAGAAATAATTGCGCTATTAAAGAGATCTCATTTATGAAAACCTTCTCACAACCACTTAATGCACTAAACCGCTAAATGTATTCAAATCATTCTCCAGGCTAACCAAAGATGACAGCTGATGGGAATATTGGGTATCATTATGAGTTCAGCGCTGTACGGTGCGCTCCCAGCCTTTGAGGTCCAAGACTAATCACTCAACCTTGTGAGAGTCAAAATTCCCAGGCCTTCATGAGTCCCAAACGCAGCCGCTGTCCCACACACATCCGCGCACGGATACTCCCCCCCCGGGTCCTCCCCTCTGTGCGAACGCACTCTCATCTTAATGAGCGTAGAATTGGAAATCAGGCCTGATTGTTCTTCGAGCGCCTGCCTGGAGGCACGTTAGCGCTGGATGGAGGACTTGGGCCCTGAGAAGTCATACGTTTTTCTCTTGTTTTATTGTGAGCAGATCAGGCTTTACAAAGGACTTGTTAGCTGGTTCCCCTCCTCCTCTGTCTCTCTCTTTCCTCTTTACCAAGTGGCAGCTGATTATGAATGTGGAGCTGGGTCCTAATTGAGGAGCTCTTTGGCGAGGGGACGTGCTGCAGAAAGGTTTGGAGATGCCATGGGTCAGGTTTTTTTTCGAGCTTCCAGCGGCTCGTCCCTTGACTGTGGCTCATGCTTAATAACACAAAGGCACGTCTAGGAGGGTTCGGTCCACAATGAAGGTGTTTAAGCGTAATGGTCCGGAAAGGGATTGAATTGATACACTTAATTAATGGGTAACGGGGTCTGACACACACCAGCTACGACGCACTTTGTTTTAAATGTGCTATGGATTTTAGGGGGAATGAGGGACCTGAATGGTCAGATTTATGCCAGTTGTTGCCTGGCTTTCTCCTCTGTCCTTGAGAACTGCTCCGTCACACGGTTTCTCTCACGCTGAGACCGGGAGCCAAACGTGAGCTTGCCAAACTCTGAGCTCATTGCATGACTGCATGTACAGTTGAAAAATGATTTCTGTATAAAGGCAATACGCTTAAATAATGACAAAACTTTGCGCTGTATAACATCCATTTTGGATACTTCTATAGCAAGCCACCTTTTTTAGACAAACAAATCTGCTTACTGTTGTGTAACAGATTGAAGGTTCCCACTTGTGTTTGTGGCACAGTACAGATTAGTCTGAATACAAAAATATCCCAGAACCTCCCCAAGAGCTTCTCTGAACTGTATTTTTAGCCTCTTGAAATACCCACTGCAGAGAACACAGGTGGTCTACATATATCTGTCCAGCAGAGGGCACTCCACATCTCTACATGCACAGTGAATTTGGCACTTTCATGCAAACAACTCACCAAGATTGTTTTCGCAGTCAGTCGGGAGAAATTTCAGTACAAATAGAAGATAATTTGAGATCTGCTTTTTTGATCTTCTGTCTTAAACCAAACCGCCGCAATTGGTGTTTTTGTGTGATTTATGCGGTGATAATAAAGAGGTCAGAACATCTTTTTGATAATATGACAATATGGTCTAAATGACACATTCTTTTAATGATGATGAAGAGGTTTTAGTAATTTAGTATTTTCGTGGGCTCAACATTTTTAAAAATGCATGCACACAATACACTTGCATGCAGTTTGTGAGCTTGGTTACGGTAACACGATCTCCCGTAATGCGGCTTTCAGTTTAGACAAGCAGTAGTTGCAAATGTACGGATGAATTTCTGTTGCCCAGTTGTATTGTTAGAGGTTTTCTTTTCTGCATTCTCAGTCCTGTTATAAATTCAATGGTTTGGTTAAGCCGGTGAATGATAGTCACTAGTTTAACATCCACTGTCAGCAGACAGGCTCTGATCACAATAGGAATGCTTATTAATGCCAGTTATGTTAACATTTCAATGTTTTTTTGTTTTGAAGTTTGAGGGTGGTCTAACAAATGAAGTCCACTGCACTGTTTACACAAATAAAAATAAATAAACATGCTTATTGGTCCACTCTACAGACAAAAAACAGTGCGCTCAAAAACATAAATAATAATAAAGGCCGGTTGTACCTAACCCCATTGGCCACAGGATTTCAAAGTATTTAAAGGGATAGTTCAACCCAAGATGAAAATTGTGTCATCATTTACGCACCTTCCTCTGTCTTCTGCAAAACACAAAAGATGTTTTGAACAATGTTGGTAAAAAAAGTTCTTCCCCATTCACTTCTATTGTGTAGACACAAAACCAATGCAAGTCAATGGCTTTCTGTGACCAACATTCTTCAAAATATCTTCTCTTGAAATGACATGAGGGTTAGTAAATTATGACATACTATCCCTTTAAGGTCATATAACCAAAGATAAATGATAAGGTCATAATGTATATAATGATAGTATACCTCTCTCTCTCTCTCGCTCGCTCGCTCGCTCGCTCTCTCAGGAGGATGACAGTGGTTGGGGGTGGTTTAGGTAGGTCAAAGTTCACCATCAGTAGAAGCCTCCTCCGTCCAGTAATGAAATCCCCAGGTCGGAATCCTGGGCTCTCCCGTTAAGATAAACAATGATTACACCTGGAGGGGAGAGAGAGCGTGTGCTCGCGAGTGTGTGTGTTTAAATCAGTGGCAGGTGCAGAAGCAGATCAGGCCTCATTAGCAGCACCTTCTGCCACAACAGGCCTTCAGCAGATGGGAGTTCCACCCGCGTACACTACCTCACCTCATATGGCATGGGCGTTTGCGTGCCTGCGTTGGGAGGGGGTATTAAAATCAGCCTTTATAAGCTGGTTCTGTACAGAGCGAGACAGCATCAGTGGATTTGGGGGCTGATCCTGGCTTTCAAATGTGCATGATCTGTTTTTACTCAGCAATGTGCTGCGGCATCTGAATCTGGAGGAAAGAGGGAAAAGGAATTTTTGGTCCATTCACATGTACAGTATTAACCGGACAGCTTATCCTCTTAATGCTGATCTAACAGGCCTTCATGAAATTATCAGCATGTTTAGGATCAACAGCACCAAATATCACAAGCATAGCTGTATTTATTTGCTGTTATCTGACTTTTAGAACGGGATTAATGATCTAATCCAGAAGATAGGAAATCCTGTGTTTCATTTGAAATCATTTATTTTCTCGGTGGATTAGCTTTTTAAATCTTTTCATAAATCCTACTTACCGGATTCATAAAGACAATTTGCTATCATTCCTAGTGCATATATCATACCTTCTTCTAATCTTCTGTCTTTCTGAGGAACGTTTTATAGACGTTTCAGTGGTAACAACATAAACAAATGTTCCGATAGACCTCAGCAAAGAATCAATAACTGTTGACTAGTTTAACTTTAAATTAATACAATTAATGTACAATAAAATATAAAATAATATTAATATAAATTAAATATATAATTAATTGATATATTATAACCAAATGCAAACCAGAAGTTAACTTTGGGCCAGCGTCAAAAATGAGATAATGCCAGCATTTTTGATAACATTAAAATTGTAAAACAAAAAAGATGGCATGTATTTATTAGCAATTTAAATATGAAATTATAAAACTAACCAATTCTTTAATTATATTTCTCAGCCCCTTACTAAATCTTATAATATAAATTCTTAATATAATGATAAATTAATACAATTTATAATAAACGCTATAGTTAAAGGGAAGATACAAAGCAGAATCAAGCACTTTCCATGAAACCACCAAGAATTACAAACTGGATCAGTTTTTCAGGTGTTATGCTCTATTGCCTTGTTTAACTTACACAATGTCAGGATCATTAAGAGTCTTTTGAAAGAAAAACAATATCTGTAAAAAATTGTAATCGAGGTAAAAAAATGGCTGAGCTGCAGGGTGTTACAGTACATAAAAGTAATATTATGAATATTCTTTAGTGACTGTCCTTTAATTTTCAAGATGTAAAAAGTAAACAGCAAGGCATTTGTTTGTCTGTTGTCCATCTCGCTTCCCACTAGTTTGTGCATTGGTCTTTGCTATTTTCAAATATCTGTGCTAATAACTAGTTTAGTTAGGTTGTTGCATTCTGGTTGTAGAGAGCACTTAGTTTCCCATTAAGAGATCAATCAGATTTTAGATGGGGACTACTACATTTTAGTCCCTGTAGCCCCACCCCTAGTTTGTATATATATCATGGTTTGGGTCCATATGCCTATGGCATTTCATTATGGCCAGCCTTATGTGCAAACACATTAATGCCCTGTTTGAATTGATGCCTATGCCAGTATGAAATGGAAGACCTCATCAGATCCTGCCGTATGAAATCACTGCCAACTGCCTACATAGGCATTGATGCTTGTACAGGCAACATTGAAGGAACAAAGTCATATAAGTATAAATATGAGTGGCATAACATTTTTGATAAAATAGTCAGTTTTTCTTTTAATCTGCTTTTTTGAAGTATTAAATATATTTACCATGTATCTTTCTTGTTAAATATATTATGTGTGTGTGTGTGTGCGTGCGTGTGTGACCCTGAATCACAAAACCTTAAGTAGCACGAGAACATTTGTAGTAATAGCCAAAAATACTTTGTATGAGTCAAAATGATCGATTTTTCTTTTATGCTAAAAATCATTAGGATATTAAGTAAAGATCATGTTTCATGAAGATATTATATAGGATAGGATAGAGATTCCTACTGTAAATATATCTAAACTTTTGTGAGTGGATGCACCAAAATCGCAAACAAAAATGGCCAGAAACACGTCTACAAACTTCACTCGCTGCTGCCACTCTTTGGAAGTTACCCACTTAAGTTTGGTATCTGTGTAAAGCTTAGAATTTCAGCTTTCAGGTTCATCTATTCTCCACAACGTCACTACAGTGGTAAACCAAAAGAGAGCGTTATAACAAAGCTGATTCTTCTTAGCAACAACCTGCTACAGCATCTCTGATTAACAACTTTAAAGGCGATTTTCTCAATGTTTAGATTTTTTTGCACCATTAGCTTATTTATACAGCCTGCAGATGATGTAAATCTCGTGATGATGTGGTGTGAGTAAAATCAGTGTAAGAGCAGGACAACTTTCTCAGTTCTGCAATGAGAAAACGCTTTCAGAGCATTTAAATTTCTGCACGAACGTGATCAGAGATTCATCTGTTGTGAATAAGTTCAAACAAATAAAACATTTGATAGTGACATTTTATTTACAAGTGGTTTAGATAACTGAATAGTGGAATGTTCTGTTGGCAATCTTCTTATGCAAATGCTTGCTTTAGCTGCTGATTTGCTCATGATTTAAATACACTGGTCTGCTGTGGATCAGGATTACATTCTGACATGGATGTTCTAATATGCATTTGTTTTTTCCTATCAAATTGCCTTTGTACATCACAGATGTCTTGGTATTTTTCTGCAGAATGTCCTGATACAGCTCATAATGAAATGGTCCCTCAACACATGCCAGTCATTGAAACTATAAGACATTCTGTGCAGAAAACAAAGATGTGGATCAACCAAGCAATCTTTAGCAAACTGAAAACAGCCATCAAAAAAGAAGATTGAATAAGTTAAAAATTATGAAGTTGTAAAAGCTGTCAGAGCAATAAGTAAAAAGAAGTTGTTATTTGTAGTTGGCCAAGCAACACAGTGTATTAATATACAGAATGTGCATTGTTCCTAAGCTGTGCACGTTCAGGGCAGCCCACTTCTGACATTGCTCTAACACAGATGGCAGACCAAAAACTGTGGATAAAAAGAGATCTTTTGAATTAGAGGTAATGAAATGTGTAACGTAAATTAAAGTAGTCCATCTGCATCAAATGAGGAACAGTCACAAGCATGTGTTAGAAAGATTTTATTGTTTCTAAATTATTTTCTATATTTAGTTTTTCTTGGACGTGCGCGTTACATCAGTCATGTCACTATTGTTTTATGTCATACGATGCCAATAATGGTAATGTTGACATTTAAATCATCAGTGCATACTCAATGAAACCAAATCCTCCCGCTTTGAGATGAGCTTTACATCATAAATGATGTCAGGCAAAAGTTGAACTGCAGACTACAACAAGTTTGTGGACAGAAAACAAGATCCAAAGCTTTGCTTGGAAAGTGCAAATGTGTCTGTTCTCATCAGTCTGAAAGCACATTCGAGGTTATTCTGTAGTTAATCAGGACTTTGCAGACGTGGCCTCTGTGTTTTGTTTCTAATACAGTTTTGCTCGGAGCTCAGATCTGCCTGTGTGTGATGCAGCAGCATGGAATCGCTCTTTAATGGATTAGCTCTCCTTGGCTCAAACCATTTATTTTGGCACAACACCCTCGTAGTTTTTGGCTTAAAGGGGTCCGCTCCTGACTGAGCTCGGACCTTGGCCAGGTCGAGATGAGAGATGTTGGTGTGTAAACGTGTTGCCGAGTACGAGCGTCGAGCCCGGGGGTTCCCTTTAATCAAAGATGACCAACATTTCCGGGAAAAGCTTCGAGTCGACCACAAATAGACACAGACACAACTTCCAAAATGTGGTTAGACTCCACCATGCTGGTATGCTTGTAAGTTTTTTGTTTTCGTTTCTTTTATCTAAGGTCATTTTTTCACCGATCTTAAAGTAAACATGAAATCAAAATAGAAATCTTTATGCAAAAAGAAATGGGAAGAATCTTTATAAACATTTATAATAACATGCCCCACCTCTTAAACAACTTTCATTGTATGCTGATGTCATGAAGAAGGGGTAAAAGTTCATCATGGCCTCTGAGGACATGGTGGTAGATATCATTACTATATCATTTAGCTGCTTAAAGCACATTTCTTAACCGATAGCCATTCAAAAATAACTCTATACTGAATTATTTTTAGTAAATTTCAAATATTCTATTACACTAGATATATATAATCCATGTACTCTTCCAGTGTTTTTGGGTTTTCTCCCTTTCACATCCTTCTGTTTAAAATACATTACAGTTTTATATATGGGCCAATGACCTATAAGGATTTTCGACATGGCAATTTTTAAAATATTATTTTTTTTTTTTATAAAACATTAAGAATGCGGTGTACACATGAATGCAGATTAAAAAATTTAATGAAGTGATTTTAGTGTTTTTCATCTATGAATTGACCATAGCATTGACCAAAAATGCCACATGGTTCGATTGTGATTTATAAATAAATTAATAATAATTTAGTATTTAAAGTGTTTAGAAACAAAATATTTGCATTTCTTTGAGTTTTGGTAAGTCATCTCATATTATGTTCTATACAACTTATATAAATGTTTTAAAAATACCATTTACATACTCAATTCAATTCAATTTTATTTATATAGCGCTTTTCACAATGAATATTGTTGCAAAGCAGCTTTACAGGAGAAAGCAACAGAAAAAACATAAGAAAGGTAAAAATTATTAAACCTTTAAATTAATTTAATAAAATAAAATAACTATAAAAGCAGTCTCCCGGTGAGCAAGCCAACACGGCCCTGTGGCGAGGAACCCAAACTCCAAATGATAAATATATGGAGAAAAAATATACTGTAGCAGAGATTCATATTTCAGCCACAAAAAATATATTTTTTATTTAATACAGCTATTGATATTATTGATCACACCACCTGATAAGTGGTTGTTATACGTCATTGACCCATATACACATATTTAATATATTTCAATTGTATATATTGAAATACATACATTATTATTTTACATTTTATTTAAAATTGTATCATTAACGTATTTGTTTGTAGCTATTGTATGTCTCTTATTTTATGTTTATTGCTTTGGCAATATTGTAAGTACACACAATCATGCCAATACCTTGGAATTGAAATGAAACTTTTGTTATAGGGAAAGAGCTCGGACTGTATGTGTGTTCTCATGGTGCATTTACATTGTGTGTTTCCAGGGGTCCTCTGACAGTGAAGCTGAGATGAACAGGGATACTAACGTCAGGTATTATAACCCATCTTGGCCATGAATCACTTTTTCAACCTCTCCCCCTAACCACCTGGCTCCATACAGGCATGTAACGCCCATTTTTCATGCTCTATAAAATGACGTCCTGCCATACATTTCATATGCTGTAAATACGTCAGGTTACAGAAGTAAAATGTTCTTCAAAAAGCATTTAATGTTAACAGTCTGATTTCATGATGCGTTCTTCTGTCTTGTAAAACCAGAGGATGTTCACCTATTTGATCTGTATTACAGTATACCGTATGGCTGCTGCATACAGTACAACTCTCTCTTCTACCATGTCTAGCAACTAGCTTTTCCTCCAGGCTTCAGATTACAGGCTTGTAAACACAATGAGCAGGACAAAATGGCCACTGGCTCTTTAAAAGTTCCACTTGAGTTTTGGCTTTCTATTAGCAGATTTATGAGCCTCCCAACCACAGAGCTCTTTCAGTAAGTGTGCGGTGACAGATTGAGCAGTGCCTTTTGTCTTTTGCTGCGCGGTTTTTAAAGAGAGCGTTTGGAATTTTCCAGAGTGCGATTGGAGATGTGGTCATATGAGGATGCTGTAATTGATTGTGGTTTGGAATCGGTCAGAGGGCATACATAACTGGTTATGGGTCAGATGTTATGGTAAGGAGGAAAGGCCAAATTGTATAGTTCAGTGAAGATCTTAATTAGAAATGGCTGGCTTAGTGTTTTGGTTTTCAGTTTACAGGTTTAGGTGCATAAGACCTCGATTTCTTTTTTAATTGGGATGCAAATGAAGCGGTTTTATTTTAGCAGTGAAGAAGGATTATTTTTAACAACTCTGAGGAATTTAGAACGTTGATCTGTTCACAAGTGTATTTGTTATGTACAGTCACAGAAAAAATAAAGAGACCATTTCAAATTTACATGTAAGCAGCATTTCTAGATGTATTGTGTTCATTCTAGTTCAGTGTCCGTTGAATTTCAACCAAATCAAACCTCAGGAGCAATGTGAAAGACACATGAAAACTGTAATAAAAAGCAAGGTTATTGTATAAAATATACATTTTGGAGCTTTTCCTATATACATGTACAAATAGTACTGTTGTGTAAAAGTGAATATAAACTTGTTTTCTTTGCAGTATTTGAGGTCAGAAAAAATACAGAGCATCTTTTCTGTTTTCATTTTATGCACATAAATACAAATAAAAACAATATATTTTTTAGAAATATTACAAGTAGTTTACAGAATTAAACACTAGTAAATTCAGCAAAAAAAGCGTAAATTAAATTTGAAATGGTCTCTTAATTTTTGTCTGTGACTGTACATAACAAATACACTTGTGAACAGATCAATGTTCAAAATTCCTCAGAGTTGTTAAAAATAATCCTTCTTCACTGCTAAAATGTATAAAACCGCTTCATTTGCATCCCAATTAAAAAAGATTTTTTTCTGCTGCTGTATTATGTTAAAAATACTAAATAACATTTACTTTCTTTTTTTAGTGGAAAACATTCTATTTACATTTAAGCCCATTACAAAACACCCAGATCAGGGCTTAAATGTACATCACAGATCAAGTTAGCGTTGACTTAAGTTAAGATTCTCCTAAACATGTGGATCTAATGGAACGTTTTGCCGTACAGAAACCCTCTAACATCTTTTCACGCTCTTACTCCTTCCATCAATTTCTTTTTTTTATTTTCACATGTGAACTGTGATACTTTATTTTTCCACCGAGAAGATTGATAAGGCTAGTGTTTGACATGCTGTGGTGAATTGTGTAATACTGAAGACAGTTGCAGTAAAGCACACCGTCTGTTTTTCCAGCCAATTCTGGATGCACTTAAAACAAATAGCCTTTTTTTAGAAAATGAATACACTATGTCTAGGTGTATGAGACGTATAGTAACTTATATACAGTATGTCTATTCAGGTTATTTCACCATGTGTATCCAAATATTATACTGCATACTTTTTAATGGTGTCTTCGAGATGTGAAAACATCCAAACTGCATTAACCTTCTCTTTTTATCTTATCTATATTTTCTTTATGGAAATGTGGAGAAAAACAAGACGTTATTAAGACCACAGAAGACATGCTTCTGTTAAGGTTGGGAGCAAATGAAAAGAAACAGACACACATATGGGACATTTTTTTAGTTCTCAAACATGCGCTTAAGCCAGATTCACACACCATATGGGAGTGGGTGAGAGTGTGGACGCTCCTAACGCATTCTGAACACTCCATCCAAGAGTCCAGGAGTGAGCCAAGATCCCTCTGGCCTGGCTCGGGTTTTACCGTGAGCTCACGAAAGCCAAGGTTACACTTCACAACTGCCTCGCAGCACCTCTGCGCTGTTTTATCTTTTCTGTTGATAATGTTCTGTACTGGCGTGTTATGAAAATTTGAGTGTAGTATACAACATGGCAAACGTTATTGTTAATTGACGTGTTTGTTAAGTGCATATATTTGAAGAAATATTGGAGTTCAATTCAAAGGAAAAGTTTGGATGTTCTCCAGTAGCTCGATACAAAGTGTCAAAAAATCTTAGAGCAGTGCTTCTATTTTCTGATTTAATAGATTTTTATTATATGATCAGCATAACAATCTGACTATAAAATTCAATTGAATTAATTTCTTTTCAGCATATGGATCTGTAGTTTGTGCACAACCTAATAATTCTTGTTGCTTTCATGAAAGCAAGAAACTTCTCTTCAGTTTTTATATATTTTTTTAAATTCAATGCTTTCAATGCAAAGTTTAAATGCAGGATTTTAAAAATACGTTTTCATGTTTAAATGCAAGATTTCGCACACATTGCTAAATGATAGAGACAGGAATTCTTAAACAACACTCTCAAACTGATGTTGTTTGACTATTCACCCAACAGCTCCGTGACACCCATCTCACCTCAACTGCCATTCTCCTCCTTTAATTCGGGTGTAAAGAAGAGTATTTAAATGATAGTTTTCTGAAGGGAGGGACCGCTGACCTTCATAGCGTTATGATGCGGCGCAGCTCGCTGACACCGTTCCAGATTTCTGGAACCAATTACCAACCGAAGAGCGAGTCAGAGTTGGTTTAAGGTGAACTGTAATATATACTGTTATAATACAGTACAGTAAGAGATGATGGGAGTTGTCTTGCAGTATGTGGATCTTTAGAATGGAGAGTCCAAATGACCAAAGAGACATTCTATGGTACTGTATGCATAGACATTCTCAGACACTGCAGAAAGAGAGATTCCAACACGAGTAAATGCATGAGACCAACAGCGATACCTATCTCTCTCCATCCCACCCTGAGGTTTCTTTGGAGAGTATGTAATCTGTGGTTTTGTGTTTGTGGTTTTCTAAGCACGGGTGTGCAGTCTACCCCTCGTGGTTTAGTATTAATACCACATGCACATGCGCTGGGCTGGACAAACCTCTGCAGGGCTCTCTCTCTCTCTCTCCCCCTCTCTGTAGGAACACGACGCCATCCTGTGAACCCCACAACCTGACAGCCATAATGCAGGGGCCTTCAAGGTCCAACATGTGGCTGCATTTGCAGGCGTGCTCCATTACCTCTTTTTCGCTTCCTCTCTCCATTTCTCTTTCTCCCCGCTCCTATGCAGGATTGATGGGGGTCATTATAAAATCACCTACAGTACGCTATAGGGGAAAGTAACGTGAGGCTGTGGAGAATGTTTGCCATTCTAGACTACAGTAAATAGTAGGCATGATGTATGTAAGTGTGTGGCCTGTTGTGTACAGTTAAACAAACTTTACAGTAATCCAAAGGGTGTTCGGTTACATAGTGTCACGTCCATAAAATGAACTGAGCCTTAAAATTGTATACACTATGCTATTCAAGTGTCAGGCATTTTATTGGATATGAGAGTGGAAACAAAGACATTTCGGTACAGTGTATAAAAGCAATACGTGTTTACATCCGTTTATTTTGTAACACGGGCATCGCGTTGAAAGACAACAAGCAGCAGGGTCCTGACGTGATGGGAACGAACAGCCAAGACTACAGGCAGGCCAGAGCATCCTGACCGCTGGCTACCGCACTCGCTGTCTTTGTGCCATGTGTTTCAATCTGAGCCCCCTGCTTTCAATTACAACACAGACAAAACAAGCATGAAACAAATGTCATTTCTCACAGTAGACCGAAAAGGGTATTTTCGGTCAGTTTTGTTTTGTTTTTCCATTGAACATCTTTATATTGTATTGCATATAATGCATTGATTCAAGTGTGGTTCAGGGTGGTTAAGCTTGAATTGTTGAAAATGGAAAGGAGGGTAAATATGATGAAAAGCATTTGGAAAACGGCATTCGTACAGTACAAAGCTAAATGGAAAACCACTTGTACATTTGAGCTCAACTGATCCTTCTATAGCAATTAAACCAGGTGTCTTAGAAACTATGACAATAAAAAGTATGTTCAATATTTTATCATCTCTTCTTGATGTAAAGTTATGACAAAGACATGTCACAAAACAGGAGTTTTAGTCATGTCACACACATGACATTAATAGTTAGATGTGGTTACGATATATCGTAAGACGTTAATGGTGCTTTCGTCAATATGTCACACCGCTGAAGCAAAATGAGGTGTTGCTAAAGTCTCTAAATAGGTGTTGATCACCATATTAATCAATTCTCCAGAACCCTGCACTCCAGCAGTGACTCGTTCTCATGAACACGTCTAGGTGCACATATGCGCACTGACACATTCGGGATGGACCACAGATGTATTTTAGAGCTGCAAACTGCTGCAAAATTAGCTTATTACAAACACGACACAACCTTTTGTTTACTCGCTTGAAAATCCTTTGCCACATTTTGCTTCACACATGACCATAAGGACAGCTGAGCTTTTCATGATATGGAAATGATTAACTTTGGACAGGACTTAATTCAGTTACTGAAAGATGGTGAAGTACAATCTGGAGCAGATTTTATGGCGAGCTTATAAATGTCTACATTCATGGAGTTACCAGCAAATCAAGTCAAATGTGATGTTAACACTTCACATAGCACAATCAAAAACTTTGATATTCATCATAATATCACTCATATCACCTCTATAAAACACATTAATAGTGCTAATTCATTGGTTTATTGGTTAAATCTGTGGCAAGACCAGCAATTATTTCTCTATTATTTCATGCAACACCATGACAATGTCAGGTGACAGATAGAGGGTGATCACAGGTGCGTGGTTCGCCCTCAGATGAATGGGCCTGACATCTGGCACTGGGTTGTACTATTAGCGCCAGCGGCGCCTGTGCATGCGTCAGGGACTCCGGAGCAGCAATCATGTGTCAGATTCTCTTCAGAGATGTAGATTTATGAGTTTATGTGGTGGAAGGCAGAGAACTGGAAAACTGTCAAGTGCCTTCACACACGGGCTTTAGTTGATTCAATTCACTTTTTTGATTTCGTACAAGAGAGTTACCGAACGCCCTTTATCTTTTAATAGACTACAGAAGCTTTGGTTCTTGCGTTCTGTACGGACAAACAAACCCTCTGGAGGAATCGATGACATTGTCTGTCCATGCTAGTTGTATGTGCATAATGTTAATAGATACAACTTTTGATTTTAAATATGTACGTTATGTTAAAAAAAGCATAAATTAAGATAATGAAAAGGGAGAGTTCACCCCCAAAAAAATGTTTTACTCAAAAAATCTGTATACAATTCTTTGTTCTGGTAAACACAAAAGAAGATATGTGGACGAATGCTTGTAACCAAACAGTTCTTAGCCACCATTGACTACCATAGTAGGAAAAAATTGTGCCCCAAAACTGTTTGCTTTCCTACATTCTTAAACAGAACAAAGAAATTTATAAAGCAATTTTTTTCCTACTATGATAGTCAATGGTGGCCAAGAACTGTTTGGTTACAAGCATTCGTCCAAATAGCTTTCTCTGTGTTCAACCAAACAAAGACATTTATACAGATTTAGAACAACTCGAGGGTGAGTAAAAGACGACAGAATTTTCAATTTTTGCACGAACTGTCTCTTTAATGCTGTAGATATCGTGTTAATTGTTAGTTCATGTTAATAAATGGTTACAAGTAACCTGCATGAAAGTCACACAGTAGTTCATTCTTTCAGAAGGGAAAAAACCCAGACATCAGTTTTTGACACTTGAGCAATTACAGTTTTCTATAACATATCATTTTCAGTAACTTCACTTTGTCTGCTTTATGTATATGGCTTAATTGTATTTACCATGTATAAACCATAATTACTGAACATATTTCTCATCATGGAAGCAAACAGAGGTAACGCAATATGTGGGTGACAGTGTCTATAACTGGAGTTATTCATCACACAATTAGGTGGACGTGAAAGTCAACTTCCTCTTTACGAACTGTCACATGTACTCACACTGCATTGCGTCTAAAAGCGCATTCCATTTCCCGCACGTCTCTTTACTCATTTTTCCCGCCAATACGCCAATTAAATCAAAACAATAATGAACAATAATTAGGGAGCGCGCCAATGGAAGAAAGAAAACGCGACAAAAGCAAGGAGAAAAAGTAGCGCTTTATTATTTTTTGCGTTGGGAATCTTTCATGTTTCATACTGTATGGGGAGGAAGGGGAGCTATATCGCGCGCCAAGCACTGAGCTGTTGGCAGGCGCTGTTTTAGCGCGCGCTGACGCCAACCTACAAACAGCAGGTGACCCGCGCGCCACTCAGCTCTGACCAGCGCGCGCACCTGCAGCTCATTACGCCGCTCGAGGCACTTAATGCAGCGCAGGTGGGAGAGAGTTTCGCAGGAGAAAACACGAATTCATGTAACAAATACAAACACGCACCTGTCGACACGTACGTATAGACTAATTTAAACACTCTCAAGCACACTGGAAGTCACGCATTTACATGCACGTACGTCCGTGTATGTGCCAACTATCGTGCATAAGACATAAATACGAGTAATCATCAAAATATACATTACACACATATACATCCCAGCTTTTGCTTAAAAGTACACACCCCTGATGGGTTTAATTTAGTCAGGAATTAACAACTAGATGTAAAGGGAATGCGTGCGTTTCTTTCCGTGTGTGAGTATTTTTCTTTACAAGTCTGAGCAAACCAGGAGTCGGCAAACTCTGATGTAGAACCTAAAAACATTTGACGTTGTTATAGCAGATAACAATAATTCTTATATTTTGTAGCCATAATGAATGACATGGCCAATTCCAGCATTATAGATGTGACGCAGAGAATGTATTTGTTACCAATATACTGAACCATCTGTTTATATTTTACTAAACCTTCGTTAACACATATCACAAGTGTACGCACAAGTTTTCAAGTTTAAAAAAGGAAAATAAACATGTTATGGATGTGACATTTTTGGAAGAAGACATGCTTTGTAAGATTTCTGTAAATTAAAATGTACAAACCAGAAGCAATAATAGCCAACAAATGAAGGGATGACTCTTCATAGAACATAAAATATTATGCATAATTTATGAGGAATAAATGCCGTTATGGATGTGACAATCCTGAAAATGCCTCTTAGCAAATGCTTTAAAAACTTCTACATAAAAATCTACATGGATATTTAGACCACCAAATGTTGGCATCTTTGCTATCAGTAAAGTAAAAACCTTGGGGAAAACGTATTTTTTTCATGGTACGATTGACATTTGGAGAATGTAATTTTTTCTTTAAAATATTTGTCTCCATTTTACTATGTAGAGTCAGACCGTAAGCTGGCATTTTCCCAAAAATGTCACCATCCTTATGAAAAAAACTGTGGTTTTATTATAGTAAAATTGCATGTTTTTTTTAATTTTGTGTATAGCAAAACCATGGCTAATTTGTGATACCATGGTTTAACTAGTAACTTTTGTTTTTATTTGTAGTACAATCATTGTTCATTTTATCAAAACATTGCTCGGTCACACTTCAGTATAGGGGGCAATACTTGCTATTAACTACGACTTTTTCTCCAAAAAAACTCTTCATTTAGCCTTTAGTTAGTGATGTAGTTGTTAGGTTTAGGTGTTGGATAGGATTAGGGATGTAGAGAATGGTCATGCAAAATATGTGCTTTATAAGTACTAATAAACAGCCAATATGCCAATAATAGGCATGCTAATAACAACTGGTTAATAGTGAGAATTAAGTGTTAACCATTGCTCTGTTTGATTAAACATATAGATTTGTCAATACAGTAAAAACTGGCTTAACCAGAACGTAACAACTGTTTGGGAAACCTATTCAAATTCATATGGTGATGCTGGTGGCCCAAAAATGGGACCTTTATAAACATAAGAGGTTTAAATATTCGGTATATTTTCTTATTCAGGTTTTAACAGCGTACGTTTGAAGCAGACTTAATTACCGAATACTTGTGGAAGACACACAGTGGGACCAATGAAACACAGCATAAGTATCTCTGTGGCTGTCACTTCAGCATTATGATGATGATGAAATGAAATCATCTGCCGCGTGTCTTGTGCGTCTCCCGTATTTTTCCACTGAAGACGCAGTGGGCCATACAAAGCCAGGAGAATAATCTTCAGCACTGTAACAGCAAACCGTGCTGTGACATCTGCTTTAACTTAACCCAAACACCCCAGCACTTAATAAAGCAGCGTTGGATCGTTGTATTGGCGATGAGAAAATGAATGTCTGTTGGAAGGAGTGGGGGAGGAATTCCTTCTCTCCTCACCATGTGAACCTCCTTCAAGAAGAGCTCTCAGATGCGAGGAAGAAAAAGAGTGAGTCACCACGCTGCCTGTTTTACATTTGTTTGTGGACGAGAATCTACAACAAATCTAGCAGCCAAAAAAACCCCTGTCCTACTCATCCCATAGACAAACATAATTGAAAGATCAGCCACATATGGCTGTTGTTGCAGGCACAAGCAAGCGCTTGTTTGGTTTTTGGCTCTCACAACACAACATTGCTGATCTAGTCTTATTTAGCCTATTGATGTACTGTAGCAAAATACGGTTGGAACATGACAAGGCCCAGCCTGTTTTGCGACTATTGTGTTTTGATTCCATTATAATGACTCAATCAGTTCATTTCAGACTGAATGCCTTGTCTCTAAGGTGGATTAGTTGCGTCTGAGGAAGATAAAGATATTGTGTGGGGGGAAATAGGGCTCGGAGTTTGACTGATATGTGACCACCAATCTGAGAGCTCAACCGAAGATAAACAGATAGAACCGTTACATCTTGTCTACTACTCGGTAAGGCCAAAAAATTACAGGAATACAAATAGTTTTCCTGAATAGGTATTTGAATTTATTCCATGTTTTTATTGCAGAAAAGAGACACAAATCAGTCCAACAGCTAGATTGACACTGAAATCTATTATTCCTCTTTCGGTGAAAGTCTTAATCCTCATACACTGACACATAGAGACTGTCAGCTCTTACTTGAGTCATCATCACGTTGACTCTGCACAGGTAACATAATCCACAGCTATTTCCCTGCCCATCGCAGCTGCCTGCTTTCCCCATCACTGTCATCACAATGAGACCAGTCAGGGTCCATTTGGAATGTGATTTATGAACTAAGATGGCCGCTGTGATTTGTGAGGTTTACGCTAAACCTTTGACTGTTGTAGGTTTTTGAGACCAGCAAAAGATTCACGAGAAATGTAAACTGCACTACCATGCGACTGTGGTTATTGAATTACATCGCAATTGGCAGATTTAAAAGTGTATGTTTTAGCATTTTGTGTGGTCCTGGGTATTGAACCGACAACCTTGCAGCAGCATTTTGTTTTGTATGTAATGTCTAATGTGGACAAAAATAGTCAGTTTCATCAGACGTACGCACCTGGCCCAAATAATTAGCTAGTGGCTAATAACATAACTTTTTATATTTTATTTAATTTATAGTCATATTTTGTTGTATAATCATTAACAATTAAATAAACAAGTTGTTGAATTTGATTGTATATTAATTTGATTAAATATCAATTTGTTGAATGGGTCGTGTAACTTTGTCATATTTAAGTTTAGCCAATTTACGGTTCTTCTACTGGTAACCCAAAATAATACTGACTACACAATAGACATATTTTAAACTTGCTAGCTAATGTCATTTACTTATTTCTTTGCTTGTTATCAGAGGGACTACACAATAGACATATTTTAAACTTGCTAGCTAATGTCATTTACTTATTTCTTTGCTTGTTATCAGCAGGGACTCTATTCTTTGCGGATGTGTAACGGAAGTTAAGTTTGGACCACAAAAGCTTGTGCAGTAACGTTTTGTTGCTTTGAAATCGTCTATATTGTCTTACTGTAGTGTTTTCATATGTAAATACTAGGGCAGTCAAACGATTAATCGCGATTAATCGCATCCAGAATAAAAGTTTGTGTTTACATAATATATGTCTGTGTACTGTGCATATTAATTTTGTATTTATAAAAACAAACCCATACATGTATATATTTAAGAAAAATATAAAATATTAAAATTAATAAACATTTAAATATAATTGTAATTATTGGTAAATATCTAAATATTTCCTAAATATATATAAAGGCCTACATGTATGTGTTTGTGTTCCTAAATACAAAATGAATATGCACAGTAATCAGACATCTATTATGTAAACACAAACTTTTATTCTGAATGTGATTAATCTTTTGACAACCCTAGTAAATACTATTGACAACTTAAACATATCTGGTGCCTATTCAGCTGCTGATAAACCTGAAAATCCCCTTAAAATGCTGTTTTCTTTACTCTAGTTTTTCCTTGCTGCTGCACATTTTCTTCACAGGGGTTCTGATCAAACATCACAGCACTGATCACCTAAAGGCCTGTTGTGGATTTTCAACAACTCGCGGCAGCTGTGTTAGAGAAGCTAAGCGCTGATACTGGGAGGAATACCCTTGCCATCTCCTCGCTTCACTAACAGCTAAATGTTCTCAACTGAGGCTGTGGAATGTCTTAGGAATCATAAATCAAGGCCCTGATAGAAACTTGGCAACCACAGCGGCAGCACCGCTCCAATGTAATGTTACAGTAAAACAGACTTAAGTTGCGCCTCAGTGTTTAGAGTCGTGATTCCCAACCCGCAGTACGCGTATCCCTGTATAATGGAATAAAATAGACATTAAGTGGGGGTATTTTAAAGAACGTTCATAACAGATCGATGGCGGTACCCATTACCTTCTATTGTATGGACACAGAACCAATTCAAGTCAGTGACTAACGTTCATTACAGATGAATATGAATAAGAAAGCAAATCATACACGTCTGGAATGGCGTGAGGATGAGTAAACGTTGAGAAAATTCTCACTTTTAGGTGAACCGTCTCTTTAAAAGAAAACACCTCTTGGCTTTATTGGTGCTGAAGGTTTAATGGTTTATTTGTATTGCAGATGGGATTATGGGGAAGAGAGAAACACAGGGTTGGAAAAGCACAGTTTAGCGATTACTGGACAGTTCTGGATACGTAAAAGCGACGCGGTGTCATTCGAATCATAAAGCCGAAAGTTCCCTGCACTCCAGCCACCCGCACTGCATACGCAACATCCACATTCCTACAGTACATAATTACTACGATCATAGCGGGGATACACACACTTTTCCATGTCAGCATCTGCTGTCTCTCATCTACACGGCGCTCCTTTTTACGGTTGACTTGCACGCTGCGCTACACCTCCAGCAGACACGCACCATACAGAAATCCCCGTCCGAACAAAGCATCCCTGCATGCTGAAGGAGAAACCCAAGGCTACGCAAGAATGATGCTGTGGGAGTCGGTGAGGGTGAAAACTATTGAATAGCCAGTCACGGCTCAATATGAAGTTTGTTTGTTGCCTTGCTTGTCTGTGGCATATGCAAATGGATCGAGTGGGAGGGGTGCATGTGTGTGTTTTAGCGGGGATGGTCTGTGGGAAAGTGAAGGAGCTAATCCTGAGTGTTCACAGGGGAGGAGTGGACCATTCACTCGCCCCCCGCTCCAGTGGCCCACCCCACCACTACAACTCACTGCACGCCACTTCTCAAGACAAGGACGTTGTTTTCTCTTTGTATCAAAGTCCCCTTTCACCCCACTCTCCCCCCCATACACACACAAATACTTTAATGCTGAACACCTGTTCCTGTGCGCGCACATCGCGCCGATGCGCATAGACATGATAAAATCCCACGCTCCCATCCGACATGCAGAACACAAACACTCTTCATGGGTAAATTAGCAGATTTTAATAATACACCCAGTCTGTAAAGGAACATGAATGAATATTATTCATCGAAACTGGCAACCATTTTATGGGAGTTCACTTTTCAACACGCTCATAAATCATAAATCAGACAAATTAATTGGTTCATTGATGAATCCATTTATTAGTCAATGTGGCATCCAGTCAGCATCCGAAGACTGAAAATGAAAGAGTTGTCTGAAAGACAAAGAACATATTAGCACTGCGTGCACCTACAAATAATTCAGGTCTGTGTGACTTTATACTCACTTTCAGCCTTTTACAGTAAATGTACGCGCTTAAAAATAAAGGTGCCATACGCTGTAAAAATGTACATGTTCAAAAATTAAGTTACCCAGCTGCCTTAAAAAAAATTCTTAATGTAAAAATATTAGTTATTGCGTGATTTTGATGCAAAATTGCTATGTTAACTAAATGAATTAACTAAAAGTTTTAAAGCAGCCGGGTAACTTCATTTAAGAATTTTTACAGTGTAGAAGAACCATTTTTGAGTCCACAAAGAACCATTCAGTCAAAGGTTCTTTAAAGAAACATCTCTTACCTTTTTATAATTCAGATGGTTAAGCTTCTTTATGGAACCATTTAGACAAAAAAAGGTTTTTCTATGGCAGATGGGGTTCCATCGTGTCTTTGCCTTGTGTTTCATGAGGGGATGTCGACCATGCTTCGTCCAAAATTTTCTAGCAGACTCTAAATAGACATTTGAGTCCACAATATGGGATTTTAGACACTGATGTGAATGTCAGAATTTATTTGTCAGAAACATAACCTTGTATAAACATCTGTGCGGCTTATGGATTGTATGGTAAAACTGTAAAGTTCATATTCTCACATTTAGTGTATTATTACTATTGATATTGATAATAAAGAGAATAAAAACAACTGCTTGTCATATTTATTTACTATTGTTAGTTTTTACAATTTTTTGGACTATTACTATTATTTGTGATTATCACAAATTTGAATTTTTGCAAAGTAGCTTCACGGTATTAAAGGAACAGTTCACCCAAAAATGAAAATTCTGTCATGAATTACTCTCTCTAGTTGTTCTAAATCTGTATAAATGTCTTTGTTTGGTTGAACACAGAGAAAGATATTTGGACGAATGCTTGTAACCAAACAGTTCTTGGACCCCATTGACTACCATAGTAGGGAAAATTACAATGCTTTCCTACATTCTTCAAAATATCTTATTTTGTGTTCAACCGAACAAAATAATTATAATGTAATTTTTCCTAATATGGTCAATGGGATTCAAGAACTGTTTGGTTACAACACTTTTAATCAGAACATAGAAATGTATACAGATGTGAAACAACTCAAAAATGAGTAAATGATGATGAATTTTCAATTTTGGGTGAACTGTCCCTTTACTAAAGATAGGTAGTAGAGACAGAAAAAATATGGATAATTTCTTTATATTTAAATTTAACACTAATTTTTGTCATATTTATTTAATTTGGTTTCTTGTTGACAGTTATTTTCAACTTTTCAAAAATAATCACGTTCTTGGGGTTTACTGTCTGTGCTTGCTTTGTATCACAAGAAAATTAAGTTAGCAGGTACACATTGGAAATACACTCAAAATCAGATTACATTGTGGGTATAAAGAGTGAACAAATGTATGGAATGAAGTTCACTCAGGTTTCAGACACCACCACCAAATGGCACTGTGTAGGAGGTAGGAAATGGTTTTGGACACAGCTCAAGTCTTTAGTGGCTCTCCCAAATTAAAGTGCAGTGACCCAGAATCTTCCTATACAGTACTTCTGCTCAACCAACATTATCAGTCTGATGTCTCTTCAACGTCATCAAATCACCAACAGCTTTCACAGAAAAAAGAAACCCTTGGAAAATATGTGGGACATTCTTCGAGCCAAAACCCTACAGACTTCAGCCGCACTATTGAAGCCAGATGTTTACTTAACTGGCCAATTTTGATAAATGGTGTAATGATAACCATTATGCATTGGGGTAATTTTATATCAGCACAGCACCACATTGTTTTTGTTTCACAGCCAAACAAACTGTGTTTGTGCCCACGGCCAGGTGCCGGATTCAACCTAATTGATAAGCAGACAGCAAGACTACGGTTTTCATGTTCTTCCAGCATGGCCTCCACAAAAGCCTAAACTTATTGTCTTGTTATAGTCAGCCGTGAGTGAACTGCCGGATTAGAGAGATGCTGTGCTATGACACTAAGTTCATTTAACAATGCTTATCTTGTGAACACAGTGGTGGGAATTTGCCATTTCAACTTTTGCAGGAAATAATGTTGTGTGTGTGCATTGCGTATGTTAGCTGTTCAAACAGGAAATGACATCAGCATGCATATATCTTGGGTAAATGCAATTAAATTTGGGACAGAATTAAAGAATTTTCCTCTTTGCTATAAAATATCCTATAGTGGCTGATCCGGGATCCGTACGGATCGAGCTCTACGGTTCAGAATGCATGTGACCCGCTTATTAACTGTGAGTTTATTCATCATAGAGTAAAAGATAGTTTTAGCGCGCACGCTAGCTCTCTGCAGAAGCTGGACAAGTACAATATTAAAGCCCATTCTCGCGTATATCCTAACTTAAAGGAACAGTTCATCCCAAAATGAAAATTCTGTCATCATTTATTCACCCTTAGATTGTTCCAAACCTGTATGAAGATCTTTGTTCTGCTAAACACAAAGGAAGATATTTGGAAGAATGTCAGTAACCAAACAGATCTCACCCCTCATTGACTCCCATAGTATTTATTGTCCCTGTGGCTGTAAATGGGGGATAAGATCTGTTTGGTTACTGACATTCTTACAAATATCTTTCTGCTGTGTAAGCTAGCTGTAAAGTTACAGTAATCACCTCAGAAATAATTCAGTAACGCATTTAAGTCAGTCGAGATACTAACTTTATGATCACCACCTCATAACACCTGTCACATTAATAATCTGATCTCTAGAGATTCATTTGTTAACTGTTTACTCTGACTGCACATTTATTTATTTGTTATACATTTTTTTTAAATAATGCATGATACTGTATGTACTGTAAATACTGTATGACATGACCTAGAAGATGAAAAATAACTGTTTAGAAACATATCTTCAGGGTATTTTCCAAACTGCTCATATTACAATAATAAAACTATAATAAGCATTTACTTTGGCTGATCCAAAAATGATCTGATACGTGACCCAAAATCCACAATATGATCCGTTAATATCCACTAGGTTCCATTAAAACTCTGCTTACGCAACACATAAATTTTGGGTTTTCATATACAGTACAGTCTTTCCGATATGCATTAAGATTTGATTGAGGCACGCTTCAGTCATAAGTTCATAACTGATGTTTCAACTACGTAAAGTTGGTTTTGCTTATAAGGCACACAGTGAATGATCGCTATAATACATTTTCAGTGTGATTATATTTCCCACTTTAAGCTATACAGACATTTCACTCCAGTTTCATAGCTGACCACTGGTATACTACTTCCCCAAATGAATAATCTAAACATCAGCAATGAGAAAGCAATGAATCCAGGCGACAGTTGCTTTGTAGCATAGCTCATTTTATTGTTTAAACAGTTTTGCATAGGAAATATATCCACTTCCAGTAATTGACTGCAGTAAAAACAGCTGCTAGCAGTATAGGCTGGATATAACAGTAACAATCACAAAAAAGTCAAGCGTTATTTACACTCATTTTTTTTACCTTGTGGCAATTTTAGCCCCTGCACCAAATGCAACCAGCTTGAAGGCAGTGCCTACTGTTTATAGCTGTAAAAACTGAAAAGTTTGAAATCAACAGAAGAAAATAAAACAACAAGGCCTTCACTATACAGCTCGACTGAAGGACACCTGCTTTTCTTAAACTGTGAGTAAAAACACAAAGACTTGATAAAGTGTTCTATAATGTACATTCAGAACATACATTAATATTTGCATACAACTGCTGCATTTTCACAATCACTACGAAAACTGTTACAACATTTGTTGGTGTTAGTGTTGTTGTTGTCATGTTACAAAACACAATACCACTGAGATCGCAGTGGGCATAAAAGTGCCACAAGACCCCCCCCAACCCTCCCCCCATTCAAAAAGAAATAAGAATCAACTCTGCTGTGGAGCTGGCAATCATTTTTTGTCATCTATTGTAGTACTAAGTGTAGTCTAGAGAAACACACTGCCCAACTACTGTATTACTTTACCTCATTGAAATAGAGACTGGGGTATCCCATTTGACTAAAATATCCAAAATTGAACAAAGCACAAAAACACAAAACAAACACAGAACCAGGACGAAAAAAATCTGAAACATATGGGGGGAAATAAATGGGAAGAGGCATCCCACAGATTCTGTTTTGATTGAAGTTTTTTTTTGTTTGTTTGTTTTCAAAAGAAAATTCTATGTTTTCTTTATTTACAAGGGAAAGTTCACTGAGCTGAAACAGGCACTGCTTGAAATCTTTAATCTTTTTTTCTTTTTTGTAAACATGTTATAATTTGCTGGTTTTAAAATGCTCCTGTTCAATGATCATTCATGCTGCTGTAAATGCCCCAATAATAGAACCATGAGAGTATAGATGTGGACCAAACTGTCCTACTGCCTTTCCCTGCACACACAAAACAGATGAAAACAGACATTGCATGAGCTCCACTGGTTCTCCTTGCATATACACACCCACACACACCCGCGCACGCACGCGCACGCACGCGCACACACACACACACACACAGGCTTCACAAGGCTTTCATGAACTTTATCATCTTACAGCTTTTTATGTGTCATTTCTCATAACTAATTCTGCAACCAATACTATAAAGACAAGCCCTTTGAGCAAAAAAGAAATCTGTACCCCAATATAAGGTATGGTATGCTGTGGTGAGGGCTATGAGCTACCATGACAACACTCAGTCCAACAGGATAAAAACACTCAGGCTAATAAGAGCATCATAGCTAGCTCTACGTAATCCACACAACAACCAATGTGCCAATGAAGGGGGTAGTGGGAACTGCAGAAAGTGCAAATGCTCAGCTGTTTATTTTCTCCGTGATGGCAACATGAAATAGGACATCTGTGGGTCTACACAAAGGCTTCCGGGAGCTTCGGGTCTCTCCGTACCGAGTCTGCCCTGAATACTACACGTCGAATGCGTCCAGCATTCACAATCCGTGCCCACAGCAGACACGTGTAAACACTGCAGAATGGGAGTGCCAACGTGCCATTGGCATCGAATCTTGAAGAAAAATACCAGTAAGCGAATTCTGTACATCGTATGATGGGTCAGCCTCTTTCGATGGGGAAAATAATGCATGCTTAATTTCGCACAAAACAGTAGAAGAATTTTTGATGTCGTAAGCGACATTACCCTGGTAGTAGTTGTTGGGAGACTCAGATCAGGTGCCTTTATATTAAAGTGACTAGGAGTTCCCCAACTCATAAAAATGACCCTACTTAACACAAATTGAAACATTAATTCTTGTCCCATTTTCAATATCACATAATCACATCACACACATTCTATGGCCACACTAACAAAACAACACTTCAAACATTTATGAAATGTCTCAAGGATCCAAGTTAATCGACACGAAATACAACAAAAGACCTTCATCGTTTAGTTTCAAACATTTACAGTCCCAGATGGGAATTTTCTCCACTTAAAAAGTACAGGAAAAGAAAATAAAGAATTACATGTCCACCTCTCTTATTTAATGGACAGTTGGAAAGTTATAGCACGAATCTAAACTCAAAACAGTTGGGTTTTTTTGTTCGTTTTTAAGTTCACTAAAAAATATGGACATCACTTAGATTCACAACAAGGTTTTTTTACAAACGGGGAAGGAAAAGGAATTTTACAGTGTACACACTTTTGTCAACCAGGCAGGCATTTCAATAGAAAGACCCTTAACTACTCTCCTCATGAGTCACACTCTCGGACAGATTCATCTACACACGCACACATTTCACTAAGCTGCCAGAGCAGATTTTATCCCATAACGGCTACTACCAAAAACTATTGCTATTACCACGGCCATCGAGATGGCCTCTACCTACAGCCTCCTTCACGGTTTCCAACTCGCCCTAAAACACGAGAATGACTCTATGACCCTGACACTGCGGGAGGAAATGCACTTGTGTGGCCTTGCCGGTGGCCAGAAGACTGCAAAACACTTCACAAACGAAAAACAACTAAAACAGTGCACATTGAACGGGGTGATTTTAGTACAAAAACCAGACAAAAAGTGAGATTCAGCTTGACTTGAGCATCTTTATATTAGACAGAACAGATCCTTGGGGTGAAGGGGGATAGGATATTTTACAAATACAATGTTTTGTTAAAATAATGCCCTGTGATGCAAAACGCCTGAGTTTTGTTGTATTGAAAGGGCACTATGGCTAGGTGATTGCCTGTATGCTGTAGGTGCAAAACTGGGTTTCGGTGATCCGTCAGACCATAAGAGCATTACGTTATTTCCTTTTAACAAAGTCTATAGCTTGTAAAACAACTCAAAATAACCCTGAAATAGCTATAAACGAATTTTCCCCATGGGGGTTTTATGTCTACAGACGACAATCTCAATAAGGCTGTAAATTAGAGCACTTCAGAGGGAAGAATAGAAAACAGTGATCTCTTCTGATTGTGACACAATTAACACGCACAAACTTGCGTGATGGTGATTGTAGCGCATTTTATAACAAGTCACTTGTTCGTAAAAATTTAAGGCATCTACTTGGGAATTGCATATAGCTACATTGTTTACTGGAAGGGGAGAGCTGGATAGTTGCTCGTGATGTGAGAAATATCTGATGGGAAAATGCACTAACAGTAGGGCAGCATTTCATACTGTACCCTCAGTGTGTTAGCCAAAGTGCGCGTCATTCACTGGTGATTGTCGCTCTCAAGTCAAGCTGTCTCCTTCATGAACGTTGTTTTCTTCTGTGAGTCAAACTAGCACCCCGGGGTCGAAGGTAAAAAAAAAAAAGGAGTTTGTAGTCACAGTAGACGAATCAGTGACTTCGCAGCCATATTAGACCAAAGGGTGCATTCTCTGCAGACATGCTTCAAAGTGTAAGAAAGTCCTCCTCTTAAAAAGACTCGAACCACCTTTCGATACGCTCAACCTTGTCGCACACTGCATAGAAAGCAGTTCCCACTTTGGTCAAATACGAAAAAAAGAAAGAAAATAACAACAACGATGTCATCAACAGCAACAGCAACAACAACAACAACATCAACAAAATAAATGTTTACACTATTTGTATTTCTGTACTAGCTTCTAATAATCCACATAGCTAAAAGCACTACCTACATAGGCAAAACTTGGTATTGCATAATTCTTATAAATCTGGACCCCCGCCCTCCCCGATAATGACTGGAAGATGGAAACACAAACAAACAAACGATTAAAACAGAATCGAAAAAAGAAAACCACCGAAATACTGAAAAAAATAATGCTGAATGTTGATTATAAACTTTAGAACAGCAACTATACAAAGCCTTGATATGCACTGTAAATGTGAGATAAAGTAGTAAATGAAGCTAAAAATCAACGATGTCACAAATTCATCCAGAGTACAAAATATTTCTTATCATAAAAATGTTACTTTTTCCTAAACGGTAATAAATGCAGCAAAAACAAGTGTAGTGATGTTCTCTATAGTCGAAGGCAAGGCACGTAACGTGGACTATATACTTTCGTGCAAATTAAGATTATTGGAAAGATTAATTCTATAAATACGTCTGATTGGAGAGGCGATGGCATTGAGAATGCCGGGATCGATCTTAGATTTCTGGGACTGTGGCTTTTGGGAACTACCAAAAAGAGGATGTGAAATAAGCACCTTGAGACCTCGCCTCAACTCGCAGGTTAGTGTTGAAATGAGTATAGGTTTTACACATAACACACATAAACATCTCATCTTAAATTACTCGACCAGCCTGCGTTCTTCTTGTTTCTCATGACATCAAAGTGTAAACAGTAGCTTTAGAAGCTAACAGCCAACTAAACATGCATACTAGTTCGGTAGGTATATGTCAAAATAAGCCATTTTATACACGCCGTGTGTTCGCGTCTTTTCACCTATTTTACGTTTTCGTTTCAATAAATTAAAGAAAAAAAAACTACCCGCATGTTTGGGTACGGCTCAACATAAGTGCTGTATTGTTCATGTTCCGTTTTGCTCAGGTAAACGTTCACCGTCCATCTCATTCATCCACCCTTAGCTTTCCCTAGTATCCCGAATCAAGGATGCAATTTTTTATTTTTATTTTTTTTACGTTTTTATGTTCATTTTAAAACATATTCTCCCCATTCCTTTAGAGTCTTGGGGCAGACAGACTGTGATAGCTTCCCTTCAGTAAAATCATTTAAATTGCACTTGCCTCTTATTGACTTTTTTCTCAAAATCCTTTTCAAAGGAAATATCCCAAAAAAAACTAAAAAGGGGTTGTATTTCTTACTTAGCAATATAGTGTTTTCTTTCACTGAAGAAAAAAAACTTTCAGAGTTTTGAACTCTTTAGAGTAAATTCAAACCTTTACCTCAAAAGGAAATAAGTACAAGATTGACAAGATTTTGCACCATGGGCAAATTAAAATTTCGAGGAAAATATGAAAATAGAGACATTCAGTTCATTGAAAATTGATCCTGCGGTCATGTGACGAATAAGATGAGCCTCTGTTTGATCAAATTTCGTGTGAATTGCAGCCCGCTTTTCGAACCGTCCAGCCAGCCAGCCCTTGCGTGGCCACCCCCTTCTAAATAATTTCATAAACCAAGACTAGTAATCGTGACGTAAGAACAAGAGAAACACTACGAAAGACTAGCATGTCATGCATATACAGTAAGGCATCTAAAGTTTGTATGGTAAGTATCACAGTATCTCAGTTTAGGGGCCTCTTGACACAATGACTGACTGGTGTGGAGAGAGGCTCATGTCAGAAGAGAACGCTTTGACCCGACTCACTCTACCGCTCTAACTAAGCCAATGTCCTTTAGAGGGCGGGCCAAAGGTCCAGGTCGATTGTATAAGTGCTGCTTGCTGGTTTGTCCGAGGACCTGTCACTCCTGGGCTCCGCTTCTAGGCCCCCTTCAATTGCTTGATTCCGCCTGAAGGAGGGGCTCACCAATGATGTTTATGCTGTAATTCTGGACATTTGTTGGCAGAATCGGAGTCCCGTTCGACACTTGGAATGGAATTAAGCTCGCCCAGGTACCAGGACTGCAGAAACAAAAACGAGAGAGGGATTGTATGGGTTATTCTTATGAACACGGTGGCTTTGGGGGAAAAATGCCATTTATAAATCTACAGTATGTCTATAATAGCCTAAAAAGGATAGTTCACCCCAAAATAAAAAATTATTTATTGACCCTCATGTTGTTCAAAACCTGTATGACTTTATGTGGAATGCAAAAATAAAGATATTTTGAGAAACGTTTCAGTGTCCATATAATGGAGGTCAATGGGGGCCAATCTTCTTTTGTGTAGAAATTACGTCACACAGGTTAGAAATGACATCAGGATGAATAATTGAAGATTGACTTGGGGGGGGGGGTAAACTACTCCTTTAAAGTATTAAAAAAGAAAAATGCATATATAACACAAAAAGGTTCATAAAGTATTTGTTGCATCATATGAAGCATCTATAAATATACACAAATTTAAATAAAGTTACTGTATATCCGGTATGATAATATGCTCGTGCGCTTCATTTCATTGTAAAGTTACATTGGATAAAGCATCTGCTAGATTAATAAATGTAAAGCAATAAAACGCAGCAATACATGTCATTACAATTCGGAATTGGTAAATGAAAAAGCCGTATCAGGTCTAGACTTTTTCCCACCCTTCTTTTAATACAGATCCTTTCTCTCCAACGCACACACACACAATAATAAGTTCGGCATCGTGTCAGGGAACAGGATATCCCAGAGAAACAAAGCGCTCTTAGTGCAAACGCACGGGGGAAGTTTCCCCAAGAGCATGCGCTCATCAGCTGACACCCACTTTCTGATCAATAGCGTTAAGTCAGAGGGAGCGTCTACAGAACTTTCCTATCTGCATTCAGCACATGTTAACCGCACAACAACACAAGTCTGTTAATTGCGAGCTGCGGTGCGAATCTTAGATGCAAAAAATCTTGTGTTAGAGCGCACAAACAGCATGTTGTTCCCTGGGGGAAGAACGAGGGGGGGGCTGAATGGTGCGTACATGTGTCGAATAATTAGGCAGGCCAGAAACCAGAGCCCCGGTATGCCCCCCTTTCCTCTGAGTCTGAAATACCTGTCTCACCCAATCACCAAACACAATCTTTCTGCTTGCAGATTACAGACCGCACTCCTGCTCTGTCAACAGTGGCCGGCGCACACAGCCTTTCTTTGTTTTTCTCCCTCTCGTTTCTTTATCCCCACCCCGAAAAGAAAAGGGAGAGGGTTGAGAAGGGGGTGAGGGGCTGTTTGAAGAAAGGAGACTGTGCGGAAAGACACTTTTCCCTGGGATCACTGCTTTGGATGCAGGTGCGAGCCTTTAGAGGGCTTTTCTTTTGGAGTTTGTTGTTTGTTTTCCGAGTGGGCTAAAGCCGACGGCTGGTGAGGGACAGGGACCCGGCGGATGTGGAACAGTGACTTTATTCTTCTAGAGGCGGCCTGGGGTGACACTGCTGCCTGTTGCTCTGAAAGCAGCTAATGATTCAGTCTGAGTTTTATACAAATCACTCACAGGCAAAGGCTGAAATCTTACACCCGGTGATACAAGGGTTGCACACAGAGTCAGACTTCATACAAAAAAAGCCAGAAACACGGTGACAAAGTTGCTATTTAAAAAAAGAAAAGAATAACAGAGGGACGCAGATTCAGAAATGCAACGCACTCTCTCTTAAGGGTTAATGTAATAAGTAAAAAAAAGGAACTGGGCCGGGTCTCATCTCCCTCAACAGTCCTCATATACCCTTTACAACTGATCCTGCGCTTACCCTTCCTCTCCCTTCTTGAAATCACCTAACAGGAAATGAGAGATTAAGCGTTTCAGAGATGTGGACGACAGCCTTGGATTTCAATCAGACTCGAGACACTATTTAGGGGATTTATGACTTGACTTGATAAACTTTAAAGTACTTAAGACTCGGGACTCGGACTTTGACTCGGACTTTCTTGCAATTACTTGTGACTTGTGCGTACACCTTCAGACCAGCCATTTGTTTGTAGACTACACATTCACTTTATACACATAAAAGAGGAAATCTATCAATAATAAATAAATAAATAAAGTTATGAAAAAACAACGGCAGCACATAGAATCAATATTATAGAAGGCGCAACATTTTTGGACATTATTTCTTTTTTCCTATTCTGATATGAGATATAGTAGTAATGACATCTAGCAAGATCTATAAACAAAACCACTTACACTAAGAAACTTTAGTAGGGGTAAGAATAACTAATGGCCCTGCAAAGACGATCCGCCCCCCCAGCCTGTAAACCACCCCATGTACTCTGATGGATTGTCATGGGGCGGGTGCTACCCTTTCCCCCCCAGTTCAAGGTTCAGTCTGATGTTACCTACTGTCTGGTTTCCCCTGGTTACCAGACAACTAGAGATGTGATGGCCCCCCATCACTAGTGAGACGGTTGTTACGTGGGACAAAAGAAAGAGAAACAAAACTTTCACCACTATAGGATTCCTTCATCAGATCTCTTCCCGCCCAACTGCTTACGGGTCTCTTCGTCCGGCTACAGGAACTAGCACGGGTCTGCTTTATTTTGGGATCAGATGTTAAATTAGATTATCTTATGCCATCTTAATGGATTGCTGACCCATTTCCTGTAAGATGGCAGGGCTGGCTGCAATTCAATTTGGCTTGAGCCGTGGACGGGTATGCATCGCACTGCGTCACTGCAGCCTTGCTCGTGCATGCAACAACAAATCACATTTCCATAAGCCAATGACCTAAAGTCAACTGTGCACTTGGAGTACACTTAATCTGCAGTAAAGTGTCTTTCTTTCTCATCACGTTCTGCCCTAAAACTCTTCTCTAATCAGTCTGCAAGCTGTGTTTTTGTTTACAAGACATTTTTACATTATGCCTCGGATGCACATACATTGCATCTGTTTGTAAAGATTACTCAAACAGCGTTGGGTTCTCCTCAGGGGGTTTCTGTGAGATCCCATTTGCTGGGTTCTTCTCAGGATCCCATGGCATCTCCTGTATGTAGTTGGCACGATTGTTAATATAAGTATAAATGTCTGTACACAAAGACAGGCTGAGGTCAGCATTAGTTCAGAAAGCGCATGCTGCACTACCATCATCAATAAAAACATTGATCCAGCTTTCAGCTTATGAAACTGAATACATTGGTGAGCCACCCAACAACTACTCTGCCAAGTATGAGATGCTTTAACAACAGTAATTAGTAAATTAGGTTTAATGAATATTTTTGTAATTGACAACATCTGGGTTTGATCTATCAACAACTTAATGTTAAATAATGAGCCACTGCGTCATGTTGGTTATGAAATCTCATTGTATAATGCAGGAGAAATAGTACAGTGTTAGCTCTCGCCGGGTTACATTTTTTCCCCTGTACTCCGTGTGGACTATTAGGAGGCCGGAGAAAGGGGTGGAATGAAGGCAGGGGCCTGTATGCCTGTTGCCTGCAGAGGTAAGAGTGTGTTTAGTGTGTTGCTCTGTCTCTCCACACTACTGCAGTAAGGAAGTGCTGAGCAAGACCTTTCCGACAGCCGCTGCGGAGAGGTGCAGAATGAACGTGGGACTGAAAGAGACGGGATATGGCTCAAGGACAAAGCTAACGCTAAGCCCACCTTATGCTAAGATTCAGTCGTATGCACTCAATGTTGTACTTAAATCGCAGTATAAGGATTTTTATTGAACTAGAAATGTCAAAAAAAAATTAAATGCATCTTTGAAGAACATCAATATAAATGTACAGTGGGCCCTGGAAGTGTTTGGACACTTAAGTTACACTTAAAATATTAAATCAAGAAGCATCTATGATGCATCTTTTTTCATGGTGTAATACATTTGGACTATGGACACGTTCCAAAAAGTTGGCGAGCCATTTAATAATTGTTTTATATTTACATAATTACAAACTTTTTTTTAAACGCTTGAGAAGTATACATTGTGCTGTTTCTTTGTAAAACATTTTTAAATGTACCATAATGTCCAAATGCTTTCTAGGGTCAATGTATGTCTGACTTTCACTATCATATATTTATATAAAAATATTTTCATGAAACAGTGTAAACCTTTAATGCAGAAGGGAGGTTAAGAGTGATATAATAAAATAAACAGTCTTGACTGGCGCTATGAAAAGCCAAGCTTAGCGGTGACCTTTGCAAACATACAGCTTTCTGCCGTTTGTGAACCTCAGACAGATGCTGGAGTTCTGCTCTTTCCCAACAGTAATCATCATCCTAACTGTCATTCTTTCAGGGAGATAAGGATGTTAACCATTAATACGTCAGATTTTTTTTCTTTTTTATAAACAAAGAAAACTATTTTGTTCTGACAATCCAACAGCCTCATTCTGGAGGACTGAAAAGAAACATCAAGAACAAGGTGAGGTTTGTCATATTTTGTCAGACACATCTTAAATATGCCCTGTAGCATTTGTGTGACAGCCTGAAAAAGGGTTGTTACAAAACTTTGGTAAAGGAGAAATGAAACATTTGGCTAAAATAAAAACTTTCATCATAGACTTCATATCTTTAATGTTTATAACATATGTTAATAGTCATATTAACATAATGATGGTCAAATACAAATTCACTTTGCTTATGTCTGTTTCTTCTTGCAATGACTGTAAAAAACAGTAACAAAGGTTCTTGATCAGCACTGTATTGGAGCGGTTGTTGGACTATTGCAGAAACAGTAACACTTAATGGAGAGGTGGGTTGAAAATAAAGGAAACTTTTACCTTTGCCAAGAAATCCCCAAAGTCTCCTCTGAGCCATATGACCTGATGTTTTGATTCACGGGCCAGTCACAAATCCTCAGCTGTCAATCAAACACCTCTCAGTCAGACAACTGGGCTAGCACAACGGCAACTAACACACATTTAGCATGCAACAAAACCTGCAGCTCTAGACTCATCTCAACACATATTCTTACATTTATCTGATGTTAATCTAACATTACTAGAGACATAAAACGCATTACTAATGCTCAGGATTAATAGATTATGGATTACAGATTAGATTTTAAATCATACGTTCAGATTCTGGGATATATGTTAAACACAGTTAGATTCTATTTATACTTCAGAAAGTTAAAAATGAAAAAGGCAGTCGTCACATGTGGCATGCAATACCATTAGTGGTCTAAATATTAATCATCCTGAAAGCAAAAGAAGAGGTTAGTATACAAAAAAATGGGGGCTGGGTTACATGGATATTATTCATTTATCCCAGAATGCATTGGAATGGGAGGAAGCTCATGCATTCCAAGTGGTGCATGCAGTTACGATCACTTCACTGCTGTTAGATATTTTCAAAGCAGCCTGTTTTCACTGAAGCACTACATGAAACATGCTATTTAAGAGACTCATTTTGTTCAATAGAGTTAAACTGTTCTTAAACCGATTTAACAAGTATTGATGTTTTCTTTTGAAGATGTCAATGTGGATGAAGAAAAACAAATAAATCACAGAATGAAACAGATACACACACATGCAACAAACTGTATGCATGAAAGTGTGAGAAGCAAAAATGTCTTCCATAAACAAACTGTAATACACCTACTCGTGCACACGAAAACGCAAGTTTACAGTAAATGCCAAAAGCAATTAAATCCGAACGTTCTGTCGAACTTTCCATTTTGCTAATGCACGGTGAAAAAAATGCCACACTCCAGACGCACGAGTTGTATACATGCTTTCATCAGGAACCTTCGCTCTTTGAATATTCAATCCCACTTATTCCCTGTCAATAACTCTAGCCATTTCTGGAAAACACCTGTACGCTCCCAAATCAAATCCATTTCCAACGCAATAAATCTAGCATGGTGAATAATTGATTTTCTATATTTACTTCAAAGATGCTTTAGTGCTCTCCCAGAGAGTTTCGGGCAGCTGAAATACCCATTGCCCAGAGTGAAAGCACATAAATTAGTCGAACACAAGTGCTAAAACTGAACAGGAATTTCACTGCTAG
This sequence comes from Oreonectes daqikongensis, assembly GCA_026939265.1. NCBI lineage: Eukaryota > Metazoa > Chordata > Actinopteri > Cypriniformes > Nemacheilidae > Oreonectes > Oreonectes daqikongensis. The sequence goes on along the minus strand of JAOTQM010000434.1, from coordinate 1,162,357 downwards.
CTTGGTGGCCCCGTCATGAGTGCTGCGGCTATATATTAAACTATACGGAAAACAACTTTCCTAGATGTTATACAGAAAAATTAAATAACTAAAGCTTATTTCAACTACATTTAAACAAAAATGTTAAGTGCTGTTTAGCTGTACGTGCTTTACAGTGGGAGTAATATAAAAGTATGTGAAGTATTTTCACAATGCTATGTGCGGATATCCACCTCCGTCAGTACTGCCAGATCTACTTTAACAAACTCCACCAGTGAGTACGATACAGTGTGTGTGTGTGTGTGTGTGTGTGTGTGTGTGTGTGTTCTCCGGCGACCTGAAGCCAGAAAACAATGGCCGTGGGGCAAAGTCGAGGTCAGCTATCAGACTGTTTTGGTAGTGCACATTCCTTCATCCTGTTTTGGTCGACCCCACACTCTGAAAAAACACACTCATACAATACATGCTAAAAAGGTCCTGGATGCGCTCTACTGCCTGTATCCTTAGTGTATAAGGTCACCGATCTCACCGAGCAGCTCGAGGGGTGATTTTAGCTCTTTGGGTTTAGGTATTTAAAGTGATAGTCCAACCAAAAATGAAAATTCTTTCATCATTTACTCACCCTCATGTCATTTCAAACATGCATGAGTTTCTTTCTTCTGCACAACACAAAAGAAAAAAAATTGAAGGAGGTTGGTAAACAAAAACCATTGGTCCCCACCGACTTGCATTGGTTTTGTGTCCATACAATAGAAGTCAAAGGGGACCACCATTTTTTGTTTACAAAACCTCTTCTTTAAAAAAAATATATATTTTGTGTTTTGCAGAAGAAAGAAAGGTTGAGAAATGTCGAAAGGGTGAGTAAATGATGACAGAATTTTTGTTTTGGGGTGAGTTACTCTTTAAGGTGAACTATCTTACTAGCTTAGCAAACTGTACAGCATAGTATTTGCACTCAAGTTACATAAATTGTATACATAGACCTAAATATTATACAGTGAAAAAACTGCTACTTTTTTGTAGAAAAGGTTATTTTCTTAATTTATTGCTGTAGTTCAACTGTGTTGTTTTTATGTTCAATTCCAAGTGAACGCTACTAAAAGCTAAAACTTATGCTAAAAGTCACTTAAAAGTGATAATGTAAACAGCTACAGTAAAAGGCACACTCAAACCATGCCACACATGGTATCTCCGCATCAAAGTAGTAATAGCGTGACCCCCAGCGCCAAACCTGACGTCAGCGGTTAGCTGCACATTCCAGGTCCCGCCGCTCACAGGTGCCATCTGTCACTGTCACTACCAGATCACAGAGGTGCGCGTCAGCATGGAAAGCGCCCTCACAGCTGTGGACTGCTTAAGCAGGTTAGCATTAGACTGTGATCACAGATCAGGCCTCTGGGAGAGGGATGGGGCAGAATAGAACACTGGAAGAAAAGGGAAGGGCCCCTGGGGAGAGAGGCTAATGAAATCTACTCCTCACTGGTGTTTTCACAAACACGTCGCACAGGGGTATCAGTCCAAAGCAGGTGCTGTTGGGGTTGTGTGCATGAATGCTCATCTGTCATTTCCCCTGTGTGTTTGGGTTAGGAGCGAGTTGTGAATGAGCTTGATTTAACAACAGTGCCATTGTGAAATGTATACTATGAGGACATCTGTCTATCATTTGTCTACTGTCTGCATTTCTGTCTGTCATGTACATTGTACACCCAAATATGCGTATCCAGCTATGTTTTTTTAAATCATACCGCAAAATCGTCGAACAAAGCAGTAGTATTCTGTACAAGAACCACATTAAAAATAGTTCACCCAAAATTCATCACTTATTCACCCTCATGTCATTCCAAAGCTGTATGACTTACTTTCTTCTGCAGATCACAAAAGAAGATATTTTGAAGAATGTCCATTACCAAACAACATTGACTTCCATTGTATGGACACAAAACCATTTCTCGAAAGGTACACAAAGGCATTTCTCAAAATATCTTCTTTTGTGTTCCACAGCAGAAAGAGGTTTTCAGCGACATGAGGGTGAATAAATTTTTTTGGGTGAACTATCCCTTTAAATAGGTACATTTATACATTGACATATATACAGCACCCAAAGCATACTGGGATTTCTTTTTTCAGCCTTACCATGAACACACTGTAAAGGGTATGGCCTCATCTTTGCCCTGCAATGTCTACACTCAGGATGAATCGTCTTTATAGCTTATCGCAGGAAACTGTCCATTACGCTAATGGCCACCATCCCAAAGCTGCCACTTCAGAGGGCCATATCATACAGCGCTCGAACATGCAGCATCATATGTCATGCGCCGACGACAACAGACAACAAGCACATTATATGAAGGACCCAGCGCCACAAATCATGAACAGCAATGTCTCACATAGGGCCTATAAGCATACAGATGGTTCTTGTAAATGAAATGAGCTTAAACAGTTGCTGTGGGACCAATAGGAGTGATTATGTATGTATGGCCACACCCGCTTGATTTACAGACTCCGGTATACAGCTAAAGAGACGCTGTGAATGTTTATGTAATGGAGCCATTATAGTGAGGGCGTGTTTGAGCATATACAGAGGCCCTCTCGATGCATTTTAGTACTTATGAGAGAAAGCACAAATGAAGTATGAGAGATACCGAGAGAGAGAGGAGAGCAAGAAAACGAAGGCATTAAATGCGAAAAAGAGAAGAAAAGAAAGAACCTCGCTTAGCGTCTGAAGCTTTCTCAGTTTCCAGACTGAGCTGGAGGCCTCACCCTGCCCCACAGCATGCTGGGAAAAGAGCGCAACGGGTCTGTAAGGTGACGCCACGGCGACGACTGTAATCCATACGCCCCACACGTCACACGGCACGCTTTGACAAAAGCCCAGCCGGGGAACACAGGTGTCAATACGTCTCATAATATCCAATGATAAATCACCCAGAATAAAAGCTAGTGTATACGGACGACATTATTTACCGCCGGCTCAATGGCCGCGGGTTAACCAAGTCAGGCCTTGCTATACAAATCTCACTTTCGAGGACAAACAAAAGCTCCGTCTCATATAAACATGATGGATGGTTGATATATCATCCTGTCTACATCTCATCCCGCTCTCTGTTAAATTAACTACAACTAAAACAAAAGGCATTAAGTGAGCGGCTGGGTCCGTAGTAGAGACTACGCTAGAAAGACGGCAGCTGCCATGCCCGTGCGCTAAAACTTATTATAATGAACGTCCATCCATCTCTACGTGCGCTCATTCATCAGGTTCATCCATCCATCGATCTCTCGCTTTTATCAATGCATCCCTCCCTTCATTAAGTCTAATGATCAATTTTATTAATCTAGCAACCACTTTCACCGTAGGCATCTTTATAAAATCCTTCTCAAAGTAATTAGTCCCATGTTTTTTAAATGAGGCAGTCTGAAGTACCGTCCCTGGTGGTGAGCTGTGCATTTTGTGGAACCGTTCAACTATGCCAAACCAGAGAGCAATAAAAGCGAGTCTTGCCCTTACTGTAACTCAGGAGCGGAGCAGGAGAAAACCACTAATTATGATGTCGCCGCGTGCAGATGAATTCAATTAGAGGAGGGTGGAAAATACTGGCCTCGGACCAGCCCTTTCATGCTGCACAGGGCCGTCGCCGCACACGCTCCACTATTTTTCATTTTACAATACTGAGCCTTTTGCCAAAACAAGATCATTTCGCTAAATACCTTATAATCCTGGCCTGACATAAAGCAAAATGCTCACGTTAAGTTCTGCATTTGCCGTATATCATTTTGTCCATTTGTAGACAATGCTTGCTATTGTTCCACATTAGTTTTAACATAGCAAGACAAGATACATTTCATGCTGAAATGGATCTCAAGGGAAGCCGTCATAATAAAGAATCCAAGAAAGGGACCCAGGTGTAAATAGATCAATTCTGTACTGTTAACTAAATGGTTGAAAATAGATTGAAATTCGACTACTTGAGAGTACTTTATACTGAATCTGAAGTATAACCATTTTGACTTTTAATTCACAGCAACCCCAAAAAGTGTTTGGACATTCAAGTCACATTTTATAGGACCAGTGTATAAGATCGAATGATAGAAATGCAATATAATATATATAATATAAGTCTTCAGAGGTGCATAAATTACATAATGAACCGTTTTGTTAGCCCTAAACGCATTTCGTAAATACGTTATCTCCTTCGGCAAAGAAGCAAACACGTGATGACATCTTAGTGCTGGGTCACCATAAGCAAAACACCTCACAAAATACATTGCTTAGATTTAAAATGAAAAAAATATATATATGACTCTAAATGAAAACATAGACTATTTACACAATTCATAATTCATTTAAAAAACTCTGGTTATTTCTAAAGGACACATAGAGTATGTAATGTTATGTTCAGTGAAAGCTCAATGTTTTTAAAACACTGTCCCAAGTACTTCTTTTTAAAAATGTTTGTTTAATATTAAAAAGTTACTTCTGTGTCTAGGTTTTGCATTTGCACTTAGTTAAACAGTTTGTGCATCTAATGCAATGAGATGTAACTTTGCTTTAAGTAACTTCAAATCCTTTTTGGGGTTGCTGAATTTACTAGGGGAACTTACATGAAAACAAAAACAAAGTTTAGTCACAGCTCATTGCTGAGAACTTGGATTTTGCATCTATGAATTCATGGAACGCCATCTGAAATGACTTCATAACGGTACCAAAAACCCACACTTGCAAAAACCATAAACCTCTATACGTGACTGTGGTAAAAGAGCAAGTGGAAAGAGGTTCTCAATAAAAAATTAACAGGCTACATGCCAGGAATATCAATGCTATCAAATGCTTAATAATAAACTGAATATTCTACGCAACATCTAAGCACACAGTGTGTTTCTCCAGCTCTTTTAGTTAACTCAAGATGGCACAAAAATACCTATATCTCTCAAGACTGCCAGAGTTTGCACCTTGTTCTGTCTCAGTATCAAGTCACTTGTAAAAAAAAATTGCTTCTTGTTCACAGGGCCACAAATGTGGCTTCGTGAGCATATTATTGATGTGCTACCTGTCTGAAAACTTAGACACCTGTTGGGAATACAGAACAGTTGGATGGGGATTTGAGGAAGAACAAGGGAAGGGAAAAGAGAGGAAGGGAAAAGTTAAAGGGGTGGGACTTATCTCACCTGTTGCTGGTGAAGAAAGGCTGGGTCTCTGGGGCTCAGTCCCACAAAACGGTTGGCAGTGGGGGTGCCTGGAGCCGAATAGCCTGCACATATAACAGACACTCGATCAGTATCTAATAAATAAAACAATGTGTGTTGAAACAGGCCATGCAAGCGAGTTGAACTTACCCTCTGAGGATGTGGTAATTGGCTTGGTGTCAGTCATGGAGAGAGACACCGGTCTGACCGTGCCGTGGTGGGGCGAGGGGGCCAGCACTGGCGTAAAGTGACCGGGAACTTTCCCTAGTACCTGACCACTGCTGTTCGGCTGTTGAACGTGAAACAAAAAGCGGTCTGTTAGCATACCAGGGTCTGCTGGCGTTTTTTTAATCTGTTTAGTGATCATGTTCATTCCTCTCTGTTATTACAACTGTAGGCAGATTAACGCAGCGCTTTGATGTACACCCATCTTCCTTTGCCATCAGAGCTATAAAGCTGAGTGTGCATTTCTCAGAACTTGATACAAAAATCCAGAAAAAGAGGGGGGGGAAAGATAGACGGCAGAGGAGAAAGCGTCTACCACCTTAGACTTCTGACCGCAGGAGACAGACTCTACAGAATTCACATAGCGGGGCACTAAGTTCAAAACTCAAACAGGCCTTTATGAGAGAGAATGGTGTCCATGGGGTTCCCCAATGTGAATAGAATGTTTAATTAGGGTGTAATATAATCTGCGTTAAAGCAAGCATAAAAACATCCTGGCTCCCATCCACCCGATTATATGCCCCATGTTATTTGCAGAGTGATCTCCCCCCACCAAGCTCCGGACCCCAGCAACGGCAAATATTTACGACCTTTATCGTTCCCTGTGGTTTCTCCTGAGTAACAGTTCCAACGCGCTTTGCCTCGTTCAATCTATGAGCCCTTTGTTTACCATTTGGGCGGCGGGATATAAAACTCGGTCGTATCGCGACCTCGCTTCCATCGCAGGGAGAATGAAGATATGGCTTAAAGAATCAGCTTTGTGTTTCCCAACATATCACATTGCATCAAAAAGTTTCTTTGCACAGTAGTTTAGTAGCTCTATAATTCAGGTTGCATGATGCATTTGTTAAAAACAATAGTTTATTCTCTTCCAAGGATACAATTAGGTAACAGGATTTTAATTAGTACTGTCGGGTTAAGATTGATGCATTTATATTAATACCAAATCAAAAACTTTAAATAGATTAACTACAACAAACAAATCATATAACTTTTAACATTTTCTTAATTTAAGCCACATAAAAAGGAATGAAAATTAATTCAAGCAGAAAGAAAGTGTTACCCACTCAAAGTATCACAAAAGAAGTTTTAATTTCCTTTCATAAAATGTTTGGAGAAGCCAATCACTTTTTAAGTCATTTCGTGGAACTAATTAAGATGAGTGGGACAGTCTGGGTTGCTTGGCAGAGATGTAGAGTTTTTTTAAACACAATCTCACCAAGAGCTCCATCCATCACCTGCTAAGGAGGAGGAGTTAGTAACCATGACCACAGCAGAATGAAGCTGCAGAAAACATTACGTTCCTTTATAGAAGATAAGATATTAGACTGTATGTTCAGGTTGGAATTATTTTTATTTTGTTTCCCTATATCACAACTAAACCAACAAATACATTTTAATAATAATAATAATAATACGAATAACAATAATAATAGTCGTTATTTTTATATTTGTTGTTGTTATTGTTATTATTATTATTATTAAAATGTAAAAGAAAACCCTCAAGAGTAAACTTGGGACTTTCTTACTATCCAGCCATGTAAATTTACATTTTACATTTAGCAGATGCTTTTATCCAAAGTGACTTACATTGTATTATACTATACATTTTGTTTCTGAGTATGTGCAATCGCTGGGATCGAACCCATGACCTGCTACTACTGCTACTAAGTGCCTACTATTAAATCTATTTCTGCAAGTCTGTAATACATTTTGAGAAACATATTTACTGTACATAAATCTTTTAAAAAATAAAAGCACAACAAATACATTATTTCGCTTTTAAATTTATGCAAATCTAGCTCCAGTAAATGCATGCAGAAACAGTAGTTAATACAGAGCTGGATCCACATTGAGCACATATGTGTTTGTGCTAATGCGCAGTGGCTGGCCTGGTTGGAGTGTTTATTGACTTGCTTTTGTTGTTGCCTTTCCCCCCTGTCTTTTCGTTCCCCTTCGCTTCCTTTGCGCTGGTAAACAGAGCAGCGATGGAGAGGCCGCCGTTTGGCCCTGCGTTTCGCTCCGATTTCGACGAGGCGGCGACAGAGCAAACCACTAATGATTTTGTGTTTGTTAGTTAAACTGGGTCAATTACCGTGCTGAAACAATGTGGCCTGTTAATCAAACTTGAGGTGGATGCAGTGGGAACAGACACATTTAGACAGACGGCAGAGGAAAAGGAAAGCTGCGCTGAAGCATCTTTGTGTTTACGAAATCTGCTCTTACAATGAGGCTCTCATTAGTTTTCAGGGTACAGCAGCGTTCGCTCACGGTATGGTTAACACATGTGACAACACGATGATTATGTTGGACAATTTACGGCACACATGACGCATATTATTTCTAGTACGTTGTGAATCTGTTCATGTACCACATGTGTGCGTTTCTCAGGAAAGAGCCTATTTCAATTACTATTGAGATGTTAAACGAACACCCTATTTTAACAGCTGGGACCTATTATATATTGCGGACAATGCAGATGCAGTTGCAAGTATTAAAGACTCTGTTCCAGTAGAGATAAACACTGTACCAATTACATATGATTGTGTAAGGGTTAAGGTTCATGTATGTCCGTATGGGTATACGTGAGTAATCCAGACTTACCTGGCTGCTCTGTGGACTGGACGGGTCGTAAGGCTGCATGTAGTTTTTGAGGGAGTCGGGTGGGTTGAGGTGTGGAGGGTAGCGGATGGCGCCAGAGATGTAGGGCGAGGGGGCCGGGGGAAGGATGGCAGGGGTGGAGAACGGCAGCGGAGAATGTGGAGGTGGACTCCTGGTGGAGATAACTGTACGCACACAGAGAACAGCTACTTTAGCGATAGATTTTCATTAAAAAACATGAAAACGCAAAGCAATTCGATCAAATGCTTCTCATGAGGTGTAATCACATTGCAGGTGTTCCTTTGTCGGTTGCGTCACAACAAACATTTTCATTAAATCCCTATGTACATTTATTTCTATATATCAGACCCTACAAGTCTTCATATTTCTATATAAATCAAAATACACAGATATTTTGGACTGCAAAGTCGTACCACTGTGGCCGACGGGGTGCAGTCCTGGGTGGTGGTGCTGGGGAAAGGTGCTGAGCCGAGGTGAGGAGTCCTGTGGAGATGTTGGACTAAATAATGGCTTCTCTGGCTTCTTCATGGTGGGAGAGGACATGTCTGCTGAAAAAATTAAGAAAGACAAGGTCAGAAATAAGTTTAACTAACAGATTTTAAATCAAGTCACAAATAAGCTTTAGCATCTGGTACCTTGGTATAAAAACATTATGCAAAAAACATTGTTGCCCAACATTTTTAATGGTATGGAAAAAATAACTGAATCTGTTCAATTTTTTTACAATTTATATATTTTATATATTTATATATAATATTATATATATTTATATATAATATATGACAAAACTCGCTTTTGCTTTTTTTGTATATTAAACACCCAGATTGCTTGTGAAAGGAAAACATTTCCTTCACATCTACTTCCAACAAAAGACAGAAAAAATCCCATCATGTGCTTCTCCAACAGACATGGAGGAGACAGTGATTGGCATCCTCCCTGACAATCATAGATGAGATGAGAAAACGGTCAAGAAAGGAGGCTGACGTAATAAAACGGGAATAATGAGGAAAAGCAAGGGAGAGGGGGAAATAAAAGGCTAATGACATCAGTAAGCTATTCTTGCTTGGACAGCTTTGAATGAAGAAATACATCATTACACTACATCTCTGTGTACAGTAGTTAACTCCAGAAATGCTCTTTTGCTGTCTGTCCTTCGCTCCTTCGCTCTCTCTCTCTCTCTCTCTCTCTCTCTCTCTCTCTCTCTCTCTCTCTCTCTCTGTGTGATAGCAGGAAAAGTTAAATGATCTCGACTGAACAGCACAAAGGCAGTGGAATGTAGGGGGATTCCATGAGTGTGTGTGTGTGTGTGTGTGTGTCCTTATCTACATGTTCCCTATATACAGGACATAGACGATTACCACAGAAAGAAAACAACACCAAATACACTTTCACAGACTTATATTTATAAGCATATATTTAAGCCATTACAAACCAATAACAAGCCTTTTTGGAGTTACATAACTGTAAATAGGTCATGTAATCTCCTAGACATAATCTACAGATAAACCTTGATCACAGAAGGAGGTTTAACAAACTGACCTCACTCTTAATGTGCTTTGTAACTCTTAAAAGCTGTATACATGGTATGAAACAAATATATTTGCGCCCATTTCGTTGGTGATATGAAATTAGGAAATAATGCCAATTGTAAAAAAATTTCACAGCCTAGTCACTACTTTTTGTACAACGTTTCTTTGTAAGGTACAACTTGCAAGTAAGGTTAATTTTAATTTCATTAAATAATGCTTACATTAACATTTTATATTAAGAATGGCTTTTTGGTCAATTTTGTCTCCTATGGTAAAAAAACGATTTATCTTGCTTATCATTAAAATATTGAGATGCAATTTCTATATCAGCCGAGAACTAGTTATAAAATGTAATATTTAGTTTATCTTTAGTCAGAATTCAGCATATGGCTTTAGAATAATTTTTTGTCATTATACCGGTTGCAAATGAAAGTTGTGAGAGGGCCGGATTATTTTCCTTGAGGAGTGTGCGAGGAGAAAATGAATAAAGAAAGGAAGACAAAAGGGACGTGAGGTCTACATTGAAAATAACAACAACAAAAGACAACAAAATAACAAAACCTCCTGAAATTCTTCATAATATGTCCAAAGACACTGTACCATATATCTCTGTTCAGGCCATAAGTTATAAAACAATTCCCAGAACGTTTCTATAGCAATAATAGACAGACAGAAAGAGTCAAAGATTGATGATCGTTTTACTGAGGAGACCACACAATATCTGAGTTTATTTGATATGAAATCAGAAAGGTATATTTTTGTTTAAGTGTGCATACGTGCGTGCGTTTCTCTGCACATGAGGGTTGGTTTGGCTAAGGCAGTTTCCTTCTGTCAAGGCCTCATATGGCTTTAATATTCATGCCTTGCTCCTTCTGATACGAGTTTTGCAAAACAAACCACTTTCTCATGAGCTCGATCCTTCTCTTTTCTACCCCAGCTCCCTCTCCAGTCCTCCATCCATCTCAGTTTTATCTTTCTTTGTCTCTCACAGGGAAACGTCAGCAAAACAGAAGCATATAGTAAAGCCAAGTGGGGAAAGCCGAGAAACAAAATAAATTAACAATCAAGGTTAAATAGGACAAGAAACAATATCAATATATCCGATTGTTAAGCCTGACGTCATGCACCACCATATATGGAAGGTCATATATCGCTTCCGGGTCCAACCGCTATATCAGATGCCAAAGACAAAAATGCTGATAAACCTGCCGAAAACCTCCGATCCCAACCTTTATCACCAAATGGCCACACAGCGATTATTTATTCACAAACTATTACAACACTGATGTCAGAGATTCGTGAGCTTGGAGACTGTATTGTATACTGTGAGTTTCTAAACGTTTTGATTAAATGTGTGATATAAATAAACCGGGCTCATGAACGGCTGTTTAAATCAAATCCTCCATTGAAATGGGTGGAGGCTTGAACCCGGAAACAGTATTACTTACGTCACGACTTAACAAACGGATAGTGAGGGTGTCCTGCTTTTAGGAATAAAAAATGTAATTTGAAAAAGCAGATTTGTCACAACAAAAATGTTTTGTTGATACTGCTAAGGGTGGTTCTTTATGGCTTTCTCTCTCATATTCTCAAATTGGCCACCTGTTGGTTGTCAAGGGACAAGTTCAAACAGACGCCATCACACCTGACTGATCTCTCTTTCACACACACACATAAACATAGTAAACATACGCTTAAATACCTTCTCACTGCCCGCATGCAATAATCAATCCTTTTTGTGAATCAATTGTTGGGTTAAGACAAAAGATTGGGGGATGTGTTGCCCTTTTAATAACGTGTGTACCAATTCATCAGAGATTCTGTTCAATTCTGTGTGGGCCTGCTAGTGAATGAGCAAATAATGCTTCTGATGCTCCTTTCACTTCCCCCACATCCCATCTGGATTTGGTGTCTAAACACAAAGGTCACAACCCTGCCCTGACCTTTGACACACCCACTTTAGAGGTCAGGTCAAGTTCAATGACTGCCACACGCCAGACAAATCCTCTTTCATGAAGGTGAAACATGGCAAATCAATTACCTACCCATGAAGAAAGGCCACCAGTTTAGTTTGATTTACAATATTTGTTTCTTATTACATGATTGTTTTAAAATACTTAAATACCAAAGGCATATTTGCCATTTTTACAACTAATGCTACAGAATATATATATTTATATGTTTATTTATATTATTAGGGTTGTACCACAGGTTTGTAGTCTTGTAGTAAAACAACACTAGGCAAAAACATTCCCCTTAAAAGGACTAGTTAGATGTAATAGAAGATCCCATTATATTTTCTAAACCAGGCTTAAACGTAATTCACAAGAATGAAACCATATCCGATGATGCCACACATGCACCCATAGGACAGTTCCACAATGTGGAAATGTGACACTTATCTCCAATAAATGCCATCTTATCCAAGGTTTCAATCAAAACAAACATTAAGGCAACCAGGTCTTTCTTTCTGTGAGAGTTACTAAATGTTGAGTTGTGGCAAAATTGAAACCATTACTGTTACCCAAATGTTTGGATGGATGGCAGAGTTTTTTTTGATCACATATGCATGAAGTTCCTTAAAAGTGAAGATCAACTTCGTACTGTACACCTGTAACCTCAGGTAAACTCTGGACTGTGGGCTTTCTCTCACCTTGGTCTCTCTCATGCCAGTGTCTGCTGGCCGGTGAACCGGGTGATGAGTAAAAGTCTGGCCCGGTGGGGCTGGTGTCCATACTGTCCTCTGGGATGGTCTTAGGCCTCTTACTGCAGATGACAGTTAAATGTGTGTTAAAACTATAATACTGACAAAAAACTTCACCTGACTCACATTGAAAAACAATAAAAATACATACAATTAGTAAATTATTAAACATCATTAGTCGAATATTTACAATAAATGTGTTATTCTTTCAGCCCCAAAATAAAATTTAAAAAAATAAAACTGATAAAAAAGAAATGTTAAATATGTAAGTATATGTCAAATTTTAATATTTTGAAATAGTTTTATAAAACGAAATATGAAATTAAATATAATAATTTACTAAAATATATTAAATTAAATTAACTAAATTTAACTAAAAATAAAATACTAAAAATAAAATACTTTTAAACAATTGAATGACACAGATTTGATCCTGAAAAGTCACAACTTCACAGATACAATAGCATTTAAAACTATTTATTGTGGGCAGTCGTGGCCTAGTGGTTAGAGAGTTGGACTCGTGACCAGAAGGTTGCTGGTTCGATACCCAGGGCTGGTGGGTAACGGCTGAGATGCCCTTGAGCAAGGCACCTAACCCCCACTTGCTTACTATACAAAAATGTACAAATGTATAGTACAATGTAAGTCGCTTTGGATAAAAGCGTCTGCCAAATGCATAAATGTAAATGTAAATGTAAATTTATTAATTTTCTAGTTTAGAAGTCATAAAGTCTGGTTCCAAATTTGTGTGTATTCTTAACCAAAAAAGTGAGAAGAGTAAATAATGTGTGTTTGTGTTGTTTGAACATGCACGCTAACCTGCCGGGTGGAGACGAGAGGGACCGGTGTAAACTCACTCCTGAGTTCAGGTCTTGATAGTATGGCTGACCCGGCATGTCGGCCATTGTGAAGTTCACACCTGCACCCTGTGTGATAGGAGCTGGGAGAACAGGAAGAGAAGAGATTATGGTTTGGGATAGGTACGAATGTTGAGTATTAGATCATTATTCAAGAGTCTTCTCAAGCTAAATCTCATATGACACTCTTGCTCTCACACACACTGCCGTTTTTCAGGGCAACATTTGCATGAAGGCAAACCCAAACATGACTGTAACTGTAACTCAATCTGAGAGAGAACAGCCGTAGGGGCTGTAACAGTATGAAATGTGTCAAATATATCATATCTACACAAAAACCACAAAATCCAGAGCACCATTCAGCGGTCTAACCACTGCCCCAACTCTCTTTGTTTACATACAATAGCATGCCACAGCTAGTTTAAGCTTTTATGAACAGAGAACTCTATAAACCCACTGTTCATCAATATGTCTAAGTGATTTAACATCTGGTTTGTAGCGCTGAAAAACAATCTTGCAGTTAACGGTAACCAAATCTTTTTAATGATTCAATGCATTTTGCATATGCGTATAAGCCTAACAACAGACACCCTTATTCACATTAAACGGTTTCATTTTTTAAAACAAATGACTGAGGAGATGAAATTAAAATTTGAACTTTAGTGATTGTGTGTGAATAATATATAGTAATGAGTGTGTGTGTGTTCTCACATGTGACATGAAATGGCCCGAGGGTCTTAGATGAAGGAAACATACTGTTAATCTCTGCTGGCATTGAGCCCAAGACCTGCTGCCACCACAGGAAAGCAGTATGCAGGTATGACGTTTGTACCAGTATCCACAGGGATATAACAGCATGATGCTTTCGCTGCATTCAGTGCGGTAATACATACAGACACTTGCTTTATCGTATTCTCAAATTGCACAAATGTATTCAGGATTTTTTTCTTCAATCCATGTCATTTAAATTTACCCGATTAAGAGACACTCATAAAACAGTCAAAATGCTTGAGCTTCTTTCCCCCCCCAAGCAGTTGAAGTTCACTGTCTGGGATTATTTAAACGGGTGTTTAAAAGACCCCTGAGGTGGCACCAACAGTGCTGCTGTTCATCCAGTTTGTAAAATGTGAATGTCGCTGAAAGTTTGCAGTAAACCCTTAGTTTGGTCAGGTGCTAAGCAAGCAACTTTCCATTGTTTTCTTACAGTATAGTACTTTTCTTAGTAAATTAAGTTTTTTGCAGGCAAGCCTGTTAATGTTTATTATTTCTAACAACTCAAAGAGATCAACACCTACTCTAAAGACAAGGGGATTAAAAAAGGCCACATCGATGACGGTGTGTTTACGTGTTTGTGTGTATGTGGGACAGATTACAAGCGTTGTGTTACACGTAGGTGTGACGTGTATCAGTTACAGTGTCACTGAGTGCATCATACACCCTCAGGGTAAATATGAGCGTGTGTGTGTGTGTGTGTGTGTGTGTGTGTGTCCTGACAAACCCTTCGGCAGTGTGTACACATCTTGCCCGAGGGCGTCATTGTCCTCTGCCTTTAGAGAAAGATTCCTTCTGGAACATCTGTCATCATCTTTGATGAGGGCAGGCATGTCTACACATAAACTATTGCATGCTTGCACTCCAAAACCACTGCATGCACACACACACACACATGCGCACGCACGCGCACGCGCACACGCACACACACACACACACACACACACACAACCTGACCCGCCAGACTGGATTTTTCACACATGTTCTGGGCAAGTCCCTCCCTTGCTAAATCAGGAATGGCTTAGCAAGAAGTGTTTGTTAATGTGTGTAGCACTACTTTTTTATACAACATTTTATTTGACAAACCCCCTAACCTCCTCAACTGAAATAAATAGTTTCTAGAAAATATGCAAAATGTTGTTTGCAAAGAGGTCAGGGTTACTTTGTACTTTATATAATATTGATTCATTTAAAAAAAATGTTTTGTCATGTACAGCTTTACATATAAATAATTTATAATAATGATTTCAAATTTCATGTAAAAATATTTTAAATATCTATAAATAGCTAGGTGTGTCTGTATGTTTGTGTATAGAAGATTGGGGACTTACTTCTGGAAACTCTGACCAGCTCTGAAACACTAAAGACCCCTGATTTAATAAAGCTGTCTTCCAAGTAAACTGTGAGAAACAAAGCATATTAGTTAGATACATCCTGACATTTCAAATGCAATTTGTCTGTTAAATAAATATGATAACTTAGAACAAACAATGCCAAAATAACATTGTATCCACATTTTATTATCTTATCATTAATTTCAGGAATGTGACAGAGTATGTGCAGACTAATCTAGACCTTTTCTGACAAAAAAAGGTTTAATATGTAACATTGCATTCCAGACTCAAGCCAAAAAAAGACCAGCCCTTCAGGGACAGCCTTACATAGCATCCAAGTGCTTCCCACAATGCACCGCAAAGCTAAATAGGAAGTGCAGTGATGGCCAGAGCTTTCACAGTAGCAGCATTAGCCGGGTCTGAGTCGTGACCTAGGAGCTTTATTTAACTTGGCAAGGCAGATTGCATAACCTGCGTCTGAGGTAAAGAACTAATTACACTTTCCATTATTTTACACGTTACGTAGCAGCGACAGGACGGGGAGAAAGATGGAAAAACATGGAAAGAAAACACAGGTCAATCCAGGGGAACAAACAACCTCACTGGAATGACAAATAGACGAGGAATGACAATCTCTCCATACATAAGCAAAAACAAGTTCTTGGTGGCAGTGCAAACAAAAAAATGACAGAACTGATGATGTCATGATGTGGCTTGCTTTGTATAAATGGCACTTTTGTTTTCCTTATAAAAATTACAGACATGACAAGGTTGGCTTTCCAGTTGACTTTAATTTGTGCATTGAGTATAATTATGGTCAAACATAAGTACATAAGTCAAACATCAAATAATCATGGTTCTGTATATTTTCTTTTAAAAAAGAAAAGCATGAGCAGACCAAGCTGAGGATAGTTTTCTTTGGCATTGGCAAAAAAGTTGTCACAGGTTTTTTTTTGGCACATTTTAACATTTTAGCTGTAATGCACCTACTAAATAGCACCATTTTTTTTTTCTTCTCTTTGAAAAAAAACCCCCACTTTGATCATTTTGACTGACATGATGTTATGACAATATATCAAATGATTCTGTATGCTAACTGCTCCATGTCACTGCAGAACAATCACTTCTCTTGTTCCTACAGACTTGGATGTCATGCAGAAGTTTGTTTTGGATTCACCATGGCTATAATATATGTCAAGGCTTTGACTATAGATGTGATGGTATGTGCAAGTGTGTGTGTGCGGCTGTGTGCATTAACATACCTGGAGGGTTCTTGCCAGGCTCATTGTTGCTGGGACTTCCAGACTGCTGCGAGTCTGTAAACACAAAAAATGGCTTTGGATAAGAACAAAAAAGCAAGTTCTATAGGCGACAGCAATGCACTTTACTGTAATTTATCTTCCTCTATTCTGCCATGTTAGCTCTTATGCACTATGGCTTGTTTTTGTTTTGTTGTTTGGACATAAGGAAATTAGAAAAATCCAGTATCACAATTACACAAACACACATTTATAAAAAAAAACTTGCAGAGAAATAAAAAAAAAATCTATTATGTTTTTGCACAGGAAAACCGCTGAAGACCGTAAAGTAAACTGCACATATTCCAGGGACAGAAGGCAGTTATTGTCCAGAAAAGGAAACTACATTTACTCATTCCTGACAGAACAGGCCAGATGTGTGCAGAAACATGCATTTTTCTTTCAGTGACGGGGAACGAGGAAGGGAGGGAATAGAAAGTTGTAAGTACAGGCAAAGGCAAGGCTAAAATGTGCCTTGAAAAGTAAAGTTTTTGAGCAAACACTTGCTCCACCTCACAGTCCACGAGCAGATAGGAGGGGGAGGAAAATATGCCATAAAAATGTCATTGATATGTGCTTTAATGTTCAGATTGATTAATGATGTTACCTTACAGGACCTTTGGGAAGACAGTCCCTACATTCCACAGTACTAATGACACCTGGCACAAGTTATCATTTTTATTTTACAACTGAGCAAAAAATAAGTCTGCCTTCTATTGTCATCTGTCATTATCACATTTCTGAGCCTCAATAGCTTAAACAAATATATAACTGTGTGTGTGCTTATAACCGCAACACTACATTTTACTACATAACACCATACACATGAATCAAAATGAACTAAACGGAAAAATAATATCTATTGCAGGCAAGGCCTGAGTAATATATCAGTCTATGCCATAATAAAGACAAAATGCAAGAGAGTAAGGTGGAACATCATTCTTGTTCGCATAAGCTCTATTTCAGAAATTAAAGTTAAGGGGCAGAGTAAGAGATAGAGGGAGAAAAATAAATCCCAACCCCTTCAAAAAATGACCATTAAAAGAGCTGCAAAAACAGAATGTTCTTGGCTTCGGCTCAACAATGACAAAGAACGGGAGGGAACACCATACGTTAAGAAGAGAAAGGTCAGATAAAATTTAAGATGGAGGGGGATACACTGAGAATAATCCCAACCGAGGTTTGTCTAGTACATTCTAGTGAATCTTGAGTTATTTTTGCATTAAGCTACCGCAATTTTCTTCCCACCGCAATAAATAACGTCTTAAGTGGTGTTTAAATCAGGAAAGCCTATTGGACCGTAGGCCGGCAGCTGAGCCTTTGATTGGATGGCAGCGGGTTGGCATTGTCACAGTGCCCGTTCCTATGCCAACTTCCATCCCCCCACGATTCACATGCAACTTGATGCCATCCATCAGTCTGGTTAAAGACATCTCCTACCATGCCCGATGCCCCAAGAGAGAGAAAAGAAAAAGAGAGATAGAGGAATAGTTTGCATTTATAAGTACAATATAGCATTGAAGTCGAGTGATTGAACACAGTGTGTGCCAGCTGCCCCATTGTTGTGCCCTATTAAAGAGCCCTGATCCAAATACAAAACTGACATTATGAATAACTGTACGTCCAAGGATCCAGGGTCAATGACATAAACTAACCATGGTTGATTTCAGTTGATTTTTGGAATAAACATTGAAAAACTATCTATCTATATAAAGCAACTGCCAAATCTTTTGTTATTGTCACTATGATAACGCTTGGAAATTCAGTATGTCAGGCGATATATATACATACGTGTGCAGTTTTGCACATAGTGGAGCACTGGAACAAGAGGCCGATGGTTGGCTTTGAAAATAAACATCTATAAGCCACATATTTAAACAGTTTGGCCATGGCAGTGCTGTGTGTGAGAGAGAGAGAGAGAGAGAGAGAGATACAGCATCCAGAAACACTCAGAGCTTCTCCAAGCACAACAACCCTTTGGCACTTGACAGGCCTGCCACTTGTTTAAACAAACAAACTGTCCGAGGAGAGAAAGAGGAAGACGGGGTGAATCTTTCAGTGTTTCTACGATAACTGATGAAGAACGTGTGAGGGAGGAACAAAAATTAAGGTATTTACTTTTTAGTGAATTTATTAAGAAAATGTGAAAAACTTGCAATAAGGGCATTTCTATGTGGTTGCCTACGAGCAAAAAAACAAAACCCAATTGGTTTGGGTCTCTTCTTTAACACAGGTTTGTCTTATAATTGCATTAAATATCCATAATCCTACAAATTTGCAATAGTAATAGAGATGCTTGCATTAGAAACCAAGATGTGTCTAAGATTAAGACACTTGATCTACTGTAGGATCAAACCCAAATGAAAAGGCGTAAGATGAGCTCATTTCTGGATTCATAAATACGAGTGCTAATGTATCGTTGTGCCATCCTAGCTGCTGGATCCCATCCACCCAACTGTCACAATTATACCTTGAGCACTTCTTCTATCTACAATGTAACATAATGTTATTCTGCATGAAGTGCACACATCAATACCTGAATCCACGAATGCAAACGTGTGTGCATGCGCGTCTGCTCTTGGCTCGGTCCCATGTAACCCAACCAGCTTCTAGCCTTTGTTTTGTGCTTGGTTAAGAGCTATCACATACTTTAGCAACTTTAATTCACTGTATCGCACCCCCAACCCAGCACTCTCAAAAAAGACCGGCCGCATGCACGTCGTCGACATTTCAGGAGGAGGCGTCTGGCAGCCATTTTAGAAAGCTGCACACATGTACTGTTCTGCTTGCCAAAGAAACCAGGCCTGAGCCAAGTTCCCTCTCCCTCTATCCTGAGCCCTGAGCCAAGCACCCAGAGAAAGCAGAGGGAGGGAGAGAGAGCAGAGAGAAAGCAAAGAGATGGAGGTTAAAATATCTCCTAATTATGGGCTGCCCTGGCCGAAATGTTTTGAACGGTGCCAGCTGTAATAGAGTAAATATTGTCAGTGGCCAAGTGACACCCAACAAATGAGAGCGTGTTTGTCATTGGCCGGCTCTTGGATGAGACGTCGTGACCTCACAGTACGTCAATGAGATGAAAAGTACACACAGGCAGATCTTCGTATATCTTTCCGTCTATCAATCGACCCTTACTCAAGCATTCCTTCTCCATCTATTTATATCTGCACGTCTATCAGCATCTTCTCTTCCTTCCTTCTCAGTATTTACGTCTTTACAACAATAATTTAAATGCATGTCTTGTCCTCTTCGTCTCAGTCTTTCTTTCTGTTTTTACTTCTCCCACATGGCCATTTTTTAAACAAACACACAGCTCTTTATCAAAGTTAACTATAACCCAAACAGAGATATACTGACGAAAGCTGCTTGCCAATTCTTGAGATAGCGAGAAAATGTCAGATCAGGCTTGTGTGAGCAGGCAATGGGCATATTAATGGGCATCTCCGGGACTGATAGTCATTTCACAGTTTCCTGCAAATACAGGAATTTAATTATTGAATGTTAATTTTATTTATTTCAATATCATATAAATTGCAGATTATCCATCATGCTTATGTAAAATAATTAAGTAGCTTTTATGATACAGATCTAAGGCAAAATAAAAACGAGGAAATATGACTTATCCTGATTGGTCAATGGCTTATTTTATGTTTAACTTTTTATTTCATGAAATATTCCTCAGTGTATTACAATATTTCATAAATAATTATGGAAGAAACTAAAAAGTTGGTAATTGACGAATAAATCATACTATGTGTCCTATGGTGTGGCAGAAAAATGTAGAAAACTGTTATTATTATTATTATTAATAATATTTATATTTATAATATGAAAAGGCATCATTTTTTCAAAATATTTGCTGTCACACCATAGAACACATGTGCTGTTTATTTGCCAACTACCCAAATACATTTAAACAAAATGTATACACACATGCACACTTACAATTTCCTAACCTTCAAGAAGATTTTTAATATTAAATCATCTTCAAATCTAAAATTTTTCAAATACTTCTTGTTCTCTGAGATACAATCCATAAAACATATACATATAAGGATGTGAAAACTGAACCAAAGCTCGAGTACTCGTGGTCAGAAACCCTGATCCTTTAAAAAAAAAGAGAGAAAAGTTTCTCCCAAGCCACACATCCACACATTAAACACTGGCCTCCGTTTCTCGGCCGAGCTCAAACACTTGATTGCAGACGTGAAGAGGGGAAGCTAAAGTCAGTCTCTGGGGATGAATGAGAGATTGAGCAGAAAGAGAAAAAGAAAGGGGTGGGAAAAAGAGACAGAGAGTTGAAAAGACGGAGAGAACAATGGCAGAGACAGGACGGCCTGTTAAATAGAAGTGGGTTGGATTGAGCTACGACAAACTAGGGAGAGCGAGAGAGAACAAGAGTGAAACAAAGGAGAAACTGTGTGTGTGTTTCAGACTGCCTTCTGTCGGCTCAGAAAAGGTGAAAATAAAAGAAGTGTCTGAAAAAACAAGTCACTCAGGGCACCGTACACACACACACACAACTTCAGGCACACGTCTTAACAATAACACACAGCGACGCTTCGTGTTAATAAAGACATAGGGGCATAAAGCGCACACAATGATGGAGACGCACACAGCATCATGCAGAGATCTCTGATATACACATGTTCCCATGTCAGCACAACACTGAACTCACGGTGGCTCATCCGTCACATTAAAAATGACTGGACTGCTGTGACAGCCCTCTGTTTGTTGTGCGTTTTCAACCTTGGCAACAAAAGAAGTCTATAGAGGGCCTATCAAATCAAACTCGGTCACAACTGCTGTGTCTGTCCTTACAAACTCCAGGTTTTGATAGAAAACCTTTTGTCGCATTTTCTTCCCAAAGGGGCCCTGGAACTTCGTCATAGCGCACATCAATACGTTGACAAGTGTCGACCAAACCTCTCTGAATTTCCCCCCGACAGCGTATCGCTTCTGCTCGCATTGTCGTTTTGATTGGCCGAGTGAACGGCCATTTGCATGAGTGTGCGCGGAGACCCGGGATGCCACCGTCGTGCGGATCAGTCCGTAGTTGTGGCAAACGTCCAAGCCTTTTTGTAGCCTCAGACGTGAGGAAGGGAGGGATGGAGAGAGTGAGACTATAGATTCAATTATGCATGCACATTTTCCCATTCATACGGGGTTCTACAGACGGGGGGGGGGTGGAAGAAGGGAGAACCAATGACATTCTGTCGTACGTAGCTCCTGTCGAGAGGAACACTAATGAGGTGACACTCAGTGGTTGGAGCCCAGCCAAAACAGTCCATTAACTCCACACAAGTAGTTAAGAGGCGGAGATATGGGGAGGGGAATGGATTGAGAGGAATGAAGGAGAAGAAAGAGAGAGAGAGAGAGAGAGAGAGAGATTGTTATGAATGACACAACAGGAGGCCAATGGCTACGTGGAGCATGTTTGTGAACAGTAGCAATAGACTACAGTGAGAAAATGTGTGCGAGGAAACTAATGAAGTTCAGTTCAAAACCCCAAACCACGTGCACCTCATATCACAAGTGAGTACAGGCTAAGAACAAATGTTTGTTTGTGTGAGAGTGTCGTCTTACACGGAGCAAGTCCTGGCAAGAATGAACATATGAGGAACTAACCATCTAAAGCCATATTCTCATAATACTCTTTCTGTGCATTTCATGAACACCACATCACTGTTCCCACACGCTCAAACTGAGAAAACAAAATTAGCATTGGTTGCAACACTGACATACTTGCAGTGTGAGAAGAAATCCTGTTTAACCACTTTGCTATGCATCCAGTGTCAGGACATGTCATAAGAAGTGTACACTTGTTGCACACAATGTGCAGTTACACTCCTTTAAGCTATATCGTTATGGACAAAATAATGACATTATGAAAAATACAAAATCAGACAAGGGCTATTTCAGTGAGGCAATTCTGGAAACTTTACTCTTACTCTAAAGCATTAGAATGCACAGTTTGATTTATGCTAGCAGTTGACTTGAGGTGACATATTTGCATATTGTAGCAAACATAAACCAAAGCAGGTTAGTCAGGATCTATGCTAGAATGACTCCTCTGGGGTTTGTCTGTAAAACAACAATGAGACGGTAGAGTTTTACATTTGTAATAAAGTGGAAAGCAGTCAAGGACACACTTCTGGCTTAGGTCTTTGCCAATTCTTCTCACATTTCTAAAAAAGTGCTGCATCCCAATCAGTTAATATGACACATTAAAATATGTACTTTGCTAATGATGGAAAAGTGCACCCTTTTGAGTGTGCAGCAAAAGATTCTGGTTACGCCAGTATCGAGACAAGCATGCTATTTGCATTTACATGCTGAATTATGAGATTTACATTCATACATTTAAAAACTGCAAGTGGAAAGCCATGCACTTTTCTACAATAAGTGACAAAGTTTAGCATTGCACATGCACTGACGCCCAAAGGCAACTTTGTCTTACTATTTCAACACATGAATTCGAATCTTGCATACTCTTTAGGATGAACACCAAGCAAACTGGGACACAGTGTAAAAAAAGCACACAGACCAATATCCCTTATGCAACCGAATTTCCTTCAGCTGAGAAGGATCACAGTGCCAACCTCAGCTTCCGTTAGCGGTGACGGCCAATGGGGTGTCAGCTCAAGCATGAGGAGGCGGGGCAATGTGCCAGCACAGTAGAGTAGTAGTACCCAAGTATGGCCTCTCTCCAGATGGGCCAGAGGCGACAGACAGCCACTGTTTAGCACCCATACACACACACACACACACTCACACAACCTAATTAGGATGTTGAGGGAATTATTGGATCATATAATGCCACATCTAAGGCGAGATCTTGGCCCGAAACAGACAAAGGAACAAAGCATGCACTCATTTAGACTGCTCTACTGGCACTCGCTTTTGGAACAAGTAGGAGGGAAACATTGAGTTTAATGTGTCATTACAAACATAAAAACGGACTTCCAACTATAGCCAGCAGATGTCTAAGCACTTTTATAGTGCTATGACACCACTCATTTTACTGCAAAAAAAAAAAAAAACTAGCCCGGGCTAAAATACATGCTGCAACAGCACTCTAATAAACTGTGTTGAATTATGAATCATGCATCTCCAAAATATCCATTATAAATTCTGGGATGCAATTCAGAAAGTGCATGTCAAGAGTTAGTTTAGGTAGCATAATTTAAGGTGAAATTAAGTAACCACACCAAGTTCATCATGTCATCTATTATCTAAAGACCTGAGTGGCTTTTCAATTATTCTTGTATTATACAACCCCATACACATTCCGGCTCTCCATAAGGTTTATTCCAAATGAGAAAGGAATGGTGCATAGTCAACAAAGTTCTAAATTAAGCCTCTCAAAAAGCCACTGGTTAATGATTAACACCAGCATAATAAAAGCGGCTTTCTCTCATCACTCTGAAGACTGCACACAAGTGTCCCAAGGTCAGCAAGCAGGCGATCGGCCAACTGACCGATCCTTCCGCAGCAGCTATCCAACAGTCTTAAACAAGCCCACCAGAATGGAGAGACGCAATCACATAATTCACGTGGCAGGATCCCTCTTCCCTGGCAGACGCTCAAACAGGCAAATCCTCCATGTGCTTCTTTGGCTTGCCGGGGTGGCCTTGGGCTTCAACAGTAACATGTGGTTTGGCTCCAGTGCTCAGTTTATATGGGCAATGGTGAGAGAAGGAACCGCTAAATGAATTTCAGATTCTGTTGTTCTACAACCATAAACAATTATACACAAAAACTGGCATTAAGGAATAAGGCCTGGCTCGAAACGAGGAACACTTCTAATAACAGACCTGTTATGCAAACAGCTTTGTCTTCATCCTGTCACCTGCGAATCACTTCTAAGAAAATGACGCCCAACTACTTCGGTAGAAATAAAATTCCCTTCTCGTGTGCATGTCAAGACAGAATTAGTACTCTCTAAAATGGGACGAATGATGTATAGAACTTACACTACCGTTCAAGTGTTTAGGATCACCTTCTGATTCTTTATCTTTTTTTACACATTTTATCCATGAGGTCACTCTGAGATTCTTTAACGTTATGAAACCGATCTATTGTGGGCTCTTATTGGCTGCTTTTTCTTCATGTATTCATTTTGATTAATCTTTTCAAACGAATACAAAACAATGTATTAATATAACACAGTATCTATGGTATTCCCATAATTCCTCGAAAATGTTGCATATCATGTTTTCTCTTTTCTCAGTAAACATGTACAGAGATAAAAGGAACCCTTACGACAAGACCATCAAAAAGTGCAAACAGTGTCACAAATTTTATAATCACACGTTGTCTAGAATAAGAGTTACAGCAGGCATTCTTGCGCAGTGTGGCAACGGCCGCCCTCCCTCGCTTTAGGGGCTGGAATGCAAAAGGCCTTTGTGTGCGGTTCAGTTTATTTTAGGGCAAGTTGCCAAAACACTAAAATGATATGAAGAACAATGCCCAGCTGTCATGCAGCCTAATTCAGAGGAGGCCTGTTAATTCCCCTGCACCTACAAAGGTGGTATTTCTTAACAAACCACCCAGCAGACGCATTCTGATGGACAGAGGGGAAAAAGAGGCTGGAGAAGGGTTAAGAGAAAAAAGGGAGGGCGCCAGGCAGCATTGGGAGGCCTGAGATGTTAGTTCACGGTTTTTGTTCACTTGACCTCAAAAGCCAAGTTCACATGTTAATCGCATAAGAGCTCCTTTGTGTGATCGATGTAGCCTCCCCTTCATAAGAATGAAGTGGCGGACGGAGCTCCTAGTCCCAACACTCAGCTTTTCCAAGAGCCGGCTCAGGAATTTCCCATCCGGCATTTTTTCTTCTCCTGTTGTTTTTTCTTTCCTGCAACTTCCTCTGTTCTCCACAACTGTCTGCTTGACCTAACTGTGAAGGACTCTGCATTCTTCTAACAGCCAAACGTGCCACCTTTTCCTTACAATCTGCGAACACGGTTTACGGTTTTCTAGCAATGCGTTGTCAAGGATGAGCATGTTGTTGTATTTAGGGTAATACCCTCCATGTGCTGCGTTCTAAGAACAAAATAGCCTTAAAAACAACATGATAGAGAGTTTACGTTTTTTAAAACAAGTAAAGAAATGACGAAAAGGCAAGAAAAGGAAGTTGAGGAAAACATCCCTCTCACTGTGCACGGTGTGACCCGATCCATTTTTCCATCACAGAGCCCCAAACCCGCCCAACGCACCCCTGAAGACCTCCAGCGGTCCCACACACTGCCACTGTACGAGACAACACACACATTGTTTCTATTCTGCATTTTGGAATATCAGGACATAAAGGCACACCCCGTCTCTTCAACCCCAAAAGAATGCTTTGGGCCAGAACACTTTTAAGCTCTTTTTACGGGCCAGGTATGCCACCATCATGCGCATTAATTATTATCGCCTGCAGCAAATTTCCAACGTCTGAGGAAAAAACCCTGCTTCATTTTTACTGCCCTTTCCCCCCTGCCATGTATGCCGCTGCTATAAACGCAGAGATGTTTGATCATCTACTTTTCATTTCGTTACATGAACATTTGGAGCGCCAATTGCTGTCAGATTGATTATCATGCAATAGTGTATGGTGTACATTCTTTTTGCTATCAAAACGATACTGTTTAATAGTAGAAACCAACACATGTTCCTCGAACATATAACAATAACATGCTTTCAATGACAATGAAAACAAATTTTTCATTCACCATTGGATGTGTTTTGCTAAACATTCCCTGAAATAGTCTGCCTAGTCTGGGGGCACTAATAAATCTATGAGCAAACTGGGAACGAACACATGTTTTAGACACTCTGCTTTGAGTTCTATAACTCATAATGCTCTTTACAGTGTGTGGGAAAGCACTGCCCATTTGTGTCTATCCAATTAGGATTGCTTCTGTAAACCTAACTAGACTGTAACCAATGTAAGCACCAACAATACAGAAATGGGTTCCCCCACAATAAATCTTGCTTTACAACATTACAGGCTAATGCTCAAATGATACTCCCCGAACGCTTAGAGAAGCTTCCCTGCAGAGGCAGTAAAATGTTATCTGCACTGGGCCTGGATGTGCCATTGCATCATGGGAAGTGGAGAGGATATCAAAGAGCTACCACTAGATCTGACACAGTAATCCACATTCCTGGCAAAAGTTCACATGTACGTACACCCCCAAACGTCAAAACTGCAGCGCGGGACTATTTTGTTTTCAGAGAGGGGGGCTTTTTACAAACGCTCGCTAGAAGTTCAATGATGCCGCCGTCACCAGTGGCAGGCGTTGGGCAGCAGGGCTTCGGCCACAGTCCCAGGCGGTTGGCAGAGGTGCTACAACATTTCCCCTCCATGGCCCGGGGCCCCAATCCAAGCCACTCGAGTTTGGCATGCCTCACCTGGAACACCCATAGCCTCCATTTGTAAATATTCACTACAGTGAACCCAGGAGGCCATAGCGTCATGCCGCAAAACGTACAGTAAAACACATCCTCAGCAAAGCTAAAGCAGAGCCAGACGGAAAGCGGTGGGGGAAGGGCCTTTATTTAAGCTATTCATGCTGAGCGCACAAAGAACAGGGCATGCAAGGTGGGTTTTTTATCATTTGAAGGAATTATACAGATCGTATGTCACCATATGGAATTCCTTTTACACATAATGCATTTCCTTCATGGAGACGGTCTGCGAGAGGCCATATAGCATGTCTACAGGGAGCACTTTTTTTGTACAGGGAAAAAACTTGAGTGACTTTCGGTGCACGTGGGGTGGGGGCCTCTGGCAGGGGCGGTCTCTTCGTGCTGAAGAGAAATATGCCATATGCACTCGTTGAACTGGGGCCTACACAAGCTTCTCTCAAGGTTATTAGAAAATCCTGCACACCGAGTAGCCAGAGCAAAAACAAACACGGCAGGAGCAAACTTCAAGAAAGCGCTGCTACGGTTTTCTCAAAGTCTGTGACTTGCTGGTAGAAAACAAAACATCAGAACATTTTTACACATTTAAACCAAAACTTAAGTTTTGTATAAAAGAAACTTACCTACATCACTAACACTGTTACTATGGCAGTGATTGTCTCTATCCCAGATAACAGAGCTGTTGCCTTTGACACAAAACTTCCTTCCCCTTCAAAGCGGCAAGCGCCGGGGCCATGCATCCGCTGCCGCACCCCCAGGCCCTCGTCCACACAAAGGTAGGAAACGACAGCCACAGCCGTTCGCATTGTGACCGGCTCTCTTAATCACATCTTGTTTCATGAGCCGCTTTTATGCAAGTTTCACAAGAGGAAACCATAAACACAACAGCGGCCTGTAAAGGTATCTGCTCATAGCCATTAGAGTGGTCGAGACAAGCAGGCAACTAATTGAGTAACGCCATGGCCTGTTGGAGTGGCATTGAGTTACGGTGTGTTGTAAACAAAACCTGCACATCTACAGACAAAAGTCTTTGAAAAAAGGAAATGGATACTATCAGGCTAAGATAGCAGAATCAAGGTTCAGATAGTCCTACACAAACAGGGTGTGCTTCACCAACTGAAACGGAAGGGATAGTATACCCACAAACAGAAATTCTGTCATTATTTACTCACCCTTATGTGGTTAAAACCTGTATATGAAACCTCTATAGAAACCTCTTTCTACAGTGGAACACAAAAAATATTTTGAGATATTTCAGTGGTTTTGTGTCCACACAATGGAAGTCAATGGGGTTCAACGTTGTTTGGTTACCAATATATGTTCTTTTGTGTTCTGCAAAAGAAAGAAAGTCATACAGGTTTGGAGTGACATTTTTAAATAAACGATTCTGTTTTACTGTTAAAAATGTGTAAGGAAAAGCGTCGCATTTAAAGCATGTGCCACAGAAATCTTTCGATAGCATTCCTGGTTTACATGTATTGGTACACAGGAAAGTATATGAACTGCTAGGGGACTGCTGTCAGCCTGCTCTCATTAGGGGGTGCTTAACCTGTCAACATTCTTTCCATGGCCTGAATAGAGGTCTACCACGATAGGCAGTAAATAAACAAGCAGGTAAATGAATCGGTTCCTTTGCATTAACAGACCATTAGCACCTCGTAAAGAAGCTCTTTTCTGTTTTACTACAGATTAAGCCCCGTCTTCATGAAACCAGATGAAGGAACTCATCTGCCGTGGGTATCTAACTACGTGAAGACCTCACAGTACGAAAGGGGCTCGAGGACATCAGCAATAAGAATCCCTGTTTTCCTGACCTAACTCCAGAACCCTGAAACAGGACCATTCATCATCATTGCTCATGCCATTTCACCAGGCTGTAAATTCTTGGTCATGCAAAGTGAGAAACTCCATGTTTCTGGTAAAAAGGTCTCATCGGTTCACAGGGTCAGGAGCAGAAAGTTGAAAGTAGCTTTACCACCTCAGTCAAGCGTCTTATCAGAGCCTGTTTAACAGAAGATAAACTAGGTCATAAACATGACGACAAAAGCAGTGGTGTTCCAAACCCACAGTTGCAACAAAGAAGCAATGAGGGTGGATTAGATGTCACTCTTGAATGTCGACTCAAACTGTTCAATTTCACGAGAGAGTCTTCACTCAAAGGCAAGCGGGGTGACTGCTAACTCCTCGGATTAGCTGTGATTTTTATTAGCTGTCGTCTCTGGCTGCTCTTTGACAAACTCGTCTTTGTTATTAAAAGGTCTTGAGTGCCTGCGCTGAGAGGGGAGGGCTGAAACAAAGGCAATAACTAATCTTTTTTTATTGGAAGATATCACTTCATTTGCCAGGCTGACTGATAATGCACCACTAGCAGAACTTACACAAACCTCCCAACTCTCTAAAGTGGGCAGGCCTAATGACAAACCAGCCAGACTTGATAGAAGTTTTCAACAAGTAAACAATTTGCTATCACCTTATTTAACCTTGGCAGCTGTTACCAAAGCTCGACAGAAGACGTCTGGAGCATTAACCCTTAGTGCACACAGGGTAAAGATCCATGAATTGCTGTGCACTCAAATAACACTTCATAAAACATGGGCCTGGGTCACAGAAATGTACGGAATGCTTTAAAATACGTACCTTTGCTGTCTTCTCTGTTGGAGCTGTTGCTATTAATTATAACTTACATCTTTTTCATAAGTTGCTCATATAACTTAGTATGTCCACATTATTCCAGCTAAGAACCAAAAACCAATGCAACTGTAATGATCTGATCAGTGTTTGGTACAATTATTCATAGAAAAACTGACCAATGTGACAATAGTTTAACTGAAATTCCATAGTCTCAATTACAAAAAAAGAGACCAAGAGACAGAAAGACTTCAGAGAAGGCAGTCTGTTTGGAGCAAAATCATTGTGCTCAGAGTAAGGAATAAGAGCCAAGGATAATATTAGGCTTGTGTGCTAAGTAATATTAAGATAAGTGATACTAATAAGAATCGCTATGATTGGCAAAATATATCAAACAGCCATTCGAAGGCTGAAATAAACACAATGTTTTTTTCATTCAACTAAGTCCACTTATTGTAACAGCCCTGTTCTTCTCCTCAGTTAACCTGGAACAAGGAAATCATTTCTTCTCAAGGTTTGGCATTGTCTCCTCTTGTTTCCTGTAACCCAGCACATCACAGAAAGTATCAAACACAAAACATTTCCTTATAGTGTGTCACTAAACACAATGTGCTACAGTAAAATATGCCAGTGCAATAAGACACATGACCAATGGAGAGGTGAAGGCTAACAGTAAGCTAACTCTCAAAAAGTGTCGATCAAGTCTGAGTAGGGCCAACTCTAATGGAGCACATGAAAGTCATGGTGCTAGGCTTGGTTTACATTCAGTCTTAGTGGTTTCTACTGTGTGGAGAGAGGATAAGCATCAGCATCGCTTTATCTCTCCAGCGGCACTCTGTAGAAGATATAAACATTTGTGTAATCACGTCTTCGAGGCCTCCACTGGAAAATGGGTGAACGCATGCCATCAAGACAGGAGGTCACAACGGTAGGCTATCTTCCAAGTCAATGAAGAGTTGGCGCTCAAAATAACAAAATAAAAATTTGTGACAGGGTTCTTGTATTCTATAAAAATATTCGTTTTTTTTTAGTGTTTCTAGTTTACGTGTCCATTAAACTATAGATTATTTTGCAACCATATAATTCAAATACAAATATAGAATAACAAAATTATAGACAATTATTTAATAAATTAAATGTTTATAAATATTCTTCATACCTTATATGAAAAATAAAACGTAAAAATGGTGTAATCCATTTTCATTTTGCCAAATGTGTGCAAATGCATTTCCATTTCAGTTAACAAAAAGGTTTTTTTTAGTTTCCATTGTGTTTAACACACATTAAACTTATAAAAACAGGCCCATGACTTATTGCAGGATCACTTTGACCTCTTTTCTCCTCAATATCCTTATCAGAGTTCTAACAATGACCTCAACAACGCCCTGAGGCAAACCACAAACTCATCACCACCCCCCAATGCCCACAAACAAGCAACTACTCATTTCTTGTCCTATCCACAACAACCGCAGTTTTAATATGGAGGCTATTTCAAACTGATTAAGCATCGCAGAGCACAAACAATGCTTCCCCTCAAACTCTGGGAGCCTCTTTCAGGGGACGGGGGGGAATGAAAGAGCTCTCTGTTTACCTGGCAGATGACAGACGTTTGCATGCGAGATATGTCTACTCATTCAAGCGCAGCACCCAGCACAACTCTCATCATGTAACTTTCGAGCACACCAGCATGGCAGCGAGTTACGCATGTGTGCTAAACACAAAAGACAGTGGATTGGGACCAATATTTCAGCATAATATTTGTTTACTAGATGCATAACTGTGCAGTCCCAAGAATTATGTCATGGACATGTCGTGTAACATATCCCTTTTTGCCAGTGTAAACACACAACCGATCGGCAACAAATTCCGGCGTCTGTGTATGCTGACTAACTTAAGACAGCAATGGTGCCTCAAATGGGGCTAAACAAGTCACCATGTTTTCATTCAGCTCATTAACCCGACAGAGCAAACGTGGCCAAGAATCACATCATGCACACTGTACTCATGTAATGCAATAACTTGAACTAATAAGTTCAGTGCGTGCTATTCTTGCTGCGTCTTACAGCTTACAGATGATAAGACGCCATGCAGGAACAATAAAATAAAAGTGAACTACAGTAAAAGCAAAGATTAACGTTATTGCATCAATGGATGGCCATGTGTATACACATGCCAAAACGTGCCTCATTATTATGTTTATAATTTTGTGTTATAAAATCATTTTTGGCAGTACTTTGTGTACAGACATACCACTTTATCTGATGCTGTATCACAAGTCATGTACTTCAGTCAAGAAAATTACCTAAAATAATTACCATCTATAGTTTGTGCACTCCTTCTTTAAACAAAACCAATATAATTCCCTCATCACTGCAGTGTAAACAGAGCAGACATTTGGTGTACGAATAGTCGCTTGTCCCGCAGCGTTATAAATAAAAAAACTAGAGAAGAGAAAGTGTTAAACTGAGAGTCTGTGAAGCTTGACAGTCATGTATACAGTCCAGCTTACAGCTATTCAGCAGGTGACTCTCAACCCTACAGCCTGGTGGTATGCAAGCTCATTTCCTCATTACAAGTACATGCAAGTGAAAAGCTTTGAGAGAAAGAAAGCTTGAGCGAGATGGCGGGAGAGCAATATTTGGTTAAGGGTGCTATACGTGAGCTTAGCTTTCACTGGTATGTTCACAGAAACATAAATGCACTAACCCCTCTGGACACACATCCTGGCAAAGTCAAGGGATTTAACTGGTTAGAACAAACACAAGTTTTCCAATGGCTTCCTAATAGACAAATATAGGTGTGTGCTCTGCAATATTGCTCATGGGAAAGGCTGTGAACTAGAACTCTCACTAAAGCAAAAGATTGACTGGTTCAATGAGTCTTCAAGTGCTTTTGATGTACCACAGACCAGATACCAACACACAACCTACACTGTACTTACATTCACACCACAGGCACAATATCAGATTCTGTATCGTTCCACCGTGTTTTATTTAATCCACATCTCTGCTTTCAATTTAAAGTCTGGAGAGCCATAATGGCCGCCGTGTTTTTGCGGTTGACTGACGCATATGGTGTGTGGTAGCGCTCGGGTGAGAGGAGGAGGCTGTGGGATTTATTTTTGCAAAGTTACAACAATAGCGCTGGTTTATATTAGTGCCTGATTTGAGTGAAACGGCCAAAGCCACCAGAACATGAGACACGAGTCCCGCACAGAAAGGTCACATGTTTAACATCATGTAGCGGGAATGACAATCTACTAAAACAATTTTCACAACCAGTTTTACCATTACTTTCTTCTCTATTATGTGAAATTCTTGTCTATGTCTTAAAGCATTACCTTAAGCTCATTTTCCATTAAACCCACAAAACCCACACCTTTCTAAAAGCATCTCTATATGTTCTCCACACCACGTGCCTTTTTTTACCGGCTTGTAGAGTTTTCAGGTTGCTTTTGTTCGGGTTCTCTCTTATCAATGCCCCTCCTGAGCTAATCTCTCCTCACAAAGCTCTCCATTTTGTGTTTCTTTCTAGAGATACTGTTACACGCAGCCCAGACACAACTCACAGGGCCCGAGGGGGGAATTGGGGGTGGTGACTGGTGGGAGAGCACAGGGCCGATTAGCGCACTTCCGCCCTCCTCAGTATGCACACTTTGTGCCGTACCGCCAGAAGAGTGGGACGAGCAAACGGCCGGTGAGAGGAGATGATGTCACCTGGTGGGAATGCAGATGGCCAACCCAGTGGAGCATGGAGTCGCATAGGGTGGACACAAGCTAACATGTGACTCACAAAGTATAATTTATATCCTTGACCGTCTGTGTTTTTAATAATCCAAATATGGACATTTCCTGTACTTTCATATTAGGTTGGTGCATAACTTGCAATGTGAAAAGACGTAACGTAGACCAGCAAGCCCTTTCACGCTGGTGAAATTATGAAAATGATAATTTAATGCTGGTCTGGCTACTGGACTTTGGTCCCAGAAACCTTGCTTTACCAGAACACCATGCAGGTTGACCAGCTAACCATCTGAAAATTCATGTCTAAGCTGTTTTTAGCAGGGTACATTGCAAGCTATGTTTGCAAAACCAAAAAAGTCTTGATGATTGAATGCAGCTCTTGTCAAGGTAGGTACACAATGAAATGCAACACTTTCAGACAAAAGGGCATTTGAATTCTATGATCCTTATTTTTTAAGACCATTTCTTTTTCATATGATTCCCCTGTGTCTGTTATCATTTAATGCTACAAAGGAACACTACAAAGGAAAACCCATAAATGTGCAATAAGTAGCTTTTCCTACAAAAAAAAGTGTGTTTTCTGCATGCACATCCTTGTCAAATCTTTTTATGTAGTTTAGTAAAAGTTCTATTTCTAGGACAAATGTCTGCAAGCATTCAGATTTTTTCCTGCAAATGCAGCCCGACGCTTGTGTGAAGTCAGTAGATGGTTATCAAGAGGACTAAGGGGACTTATCGCAAAGGCAATTGTGCTATGATCTTATCTGCCCTCTGTGTGTTGTTTATCACTGTTAACATGGAGGTCTGCAGCAAAGAGTGAGGGTTTGGAGTTCCCCTGAACTGATAATCTAGTAAAGTGAAACGTCCGAATGTGTGTGTGCGTGACGTTGGGGACGGGTTGTGTGCCAAGGAGGATTTAAAGCAACTTTAGTAGCCCCCTCACACACACACTTTTTCTGGACAACTTCTTAGGTGACCACTGACCTGAGGGTCATTCAGCATGTGTCTTAATTTGTATTTCTTGGAAAAAAGGAATAAGAAAAGAGAGGAATTTTCTCATATGCAGAAAAGGGAGGCACGAGAGACCCCCACACAGCGAGCTGGTATGGATGAGAGCGAGTGAGAGAAGGAGGGCTGACAGGATCTTATCCTCAGAGGAACAGAGTGATGGGCCCAGTGTTTACACAGGTGTTTTACGAGCTTGGCAGGTTGAGCCTCACGTTCCGCAGCATCTTACTATAAATACAGCAACACATACACAGACACGTACTACATATCCAAACCACAAAATGCACATAACAACTTAATGTTTAGCAATTAAAACATGTTGACTCTAAACTAGCAGAGCAACAACATCTGAAAAACTCAATCATTTGTTAGTTAGACAAAAATTGTTATTGCGCCTATGATAAAACATGTTTTAGACATGTTTTGGAGGATACAAGGAGGAAATGCTGTGCTAATGTATGTGTAGTTTACGTGTATGTGCGCCGTGCTTGGGTTCGGACCAGAGCCCCCCCTCCTTGACGGAAAGCTATCCTGGCAGCTTGCGATCAGATTTGGCGAGGGTATGAAAAGGGTGTGCGTGTAAATCGTCCAATCAGCTAGCTCTATTACTCCACAGCATCTTGCTCCAATAACATGCACCTAAACGCCAATCAAACCCTGCAAAGACATAGCCTCTATACACGACTATACAAAGTAATTCACAAAGTTATCATATTTGGAAGTTTGTTCAAATCTTTGTACGCTTATATTTTAAACCTTTGTTGTTTCTGACTTGTTGGGGTTAAACTACATATTTTGTAGCATAATGTAAAACGTTTATAATGTTCATATTGTTTATCGTAAAATACTTTATAACATCCTTTCTATACTTTTGGCTGCTAGTGCAGAGGACACCTGGAATCTACATCTATAATATTGTTGTAAAACATCCAAATATTTATGTCTCCACTGTCATATAAAAAGCAAACGCTCAATGTGCAGCACAAATTACAATGAAATCCCAAACAGGACATAGGAATTAACTAGCTAAAATGTCAGAAACCCCCACTATATACATTATTTCTTTATTATATGTGACCCCGAACAACAAAAGCTTTGTTCAGTCTTAAGGGTCAAGTTTTCAAATTAAGATTTTTAAATCATCTGAAAGCTGAATAAATATGTTTTCTATTCATATATGGTTTCTTAGGATATGACAATATTTGACCGAGATATAACTATTTAAAACTCTGGAATCTGAGGGTCGCCTGGAATCGCCTTTAAAGTTTTTAATCAGAGGCGCTGTAGCAGGCCGCTGCTAGGAAGAATCAGGTTTGTTATAACGCTCTCTTTTGGTTTACCGCTGTAATGACGTTGTGGAGAACAGATGAACCTGAAAGCTGAAATTCTAAGCTTTACATAAATACCAAACTTGAGTGGGTAATTCCCAAAGACCGGGCAGCAGCGAGTTTGTAGACGTGTTTCCGGACATTTGTGTTTGCGATTTTGCTGCATCCACTCAAAAAAAATTATAATAAAGTTTTACATTTACATTTATTCATTTGGCTGATGCTTTTTTCCTCAATTGTAAGTCGCTTTGGATAAAAGGCGCTTCGTCTAAAGCAATATTCACGAGAAAAAACAGTAATACAAAAATTTAGATGGTATAAGCAAGCATACAGAGAACATTAAAAAAGGAAAAGTAGAAGATTTTTTTTTTTTAGGAGACAGTTAAGTGTTCACAGAAGAGTTTTAATATATTTTTGTTAGAAAACTTACAAAATGTCTTCATGGAACATGATCTTTAGATAATATCCCAATGATTTTTGGCATAAAAGAAAAATCATTCATTTGTGGCTATTACTCCAAATGTTCTCGTGCTACTTAAGGCTGGTTTTGTGATTCAGAGTCACATAAAGGATTTCTCTTTTTATGTTCACGCCATTTTGCAGAGCATTTTGTCAGGCAAAGCTCACCTCACAGTCTGGAATGCAGCCGTAGCTCCGCCCACTGTATGGATATTCTGGATGAGTGAGAGAGAGAGAGACTGAAGGCAGATACTGGCAGTGAGCACGTTCAAAACCGCCAGCAAGCCAAAACTACAGCTGTGAGTAAACTTGCCGATGTAATTGTTCCAAGCTCTTTGCTCTGACAAAGATTACAGGCAAATACAGAGTATATGCCAAACACAACACATCTCTTACTATAGCTGAGGCATGTGTGAAGAAAATGAAACTAGTAATACAAAACATATTATACAATATCCTTTAAGTATGTTACCAGAAAAGACAATAAACAAGAAACTTTTACAAGAAACTTTAACACAAAGAAAGCATACCAAATATAACTTGACAGCTAAGTATGTGGGTGGTGAGTTTGGTTGGTTGGGTCTTCTAAGGTAAATGAAAGGAATTTAGGTCACTACTTAGATGTTTAAAAAAAGCAATAGCTCAGTGTAAAAAGCAGCAGAGGTATGTGTCCTGTACATATTAAATAAGCACTGGCTCCAACACACACACAGTCATAACACTGATCCCACACCATAAATACACCTAGAACAGCTCTAACAACCTGTATTATAAATGTAAAGTTTCAACACAGCCATATGAAAACTAACACACTACAGTGCAAGACTTTTAAAACTAAACAAATGCTAAATTGAAAGCATAACAGTTCATACCTGGAATGCTGTATTGGCGAATTAGCATCAAGGATACGTTTAAAATGCATGATATATTAAGAACTTTGACACAAACCCCCTGTTAACCCAGCTACTGTATATATTGCTGAACAGCTTCCTTAGAGGCCAATTGTTATTTAGGTTTACATGTCATGGACTTTATTTTCTAGATAACATAAGGATTGTCCTTAAATGGACAGTTTACTCAAAATTGAAACTTATGTCATTTATTCACCCTAATGTTGTTTCAAACCTATGACTCTCATTCTTTTACAGAATACAAGTGGAGAACTTTAAGAATATAGATGTTTT
Source organism: Oreonectes daqikongensis (assembly GCA_026939265.1). Lineage (NCBI taxonomy): Eukaryota > Metazoa > Chordata > Actinopteri > Cypriniformes > Nemacheilidae > Oreonectes > Oreonectes daqikongensis. Next base: position 1,125,097 of record JAOTQM010000434.1, on the reverse strand, counting down.
ATGTATTCAATGAGGCTTTCTGTCTGTCTCTTAACCCTGAAACATCACACAGGTTTGAAACAACATGGGGGTGAGTAAATGAAGACATTTTCATTCTGGATTTAATTAGTTCTTAAATAAATTTGCTTAATAAAACAACGTCTCGAAGAAAATTTGTGTCTTTAATATTTTTATTATTATTTGGTGGGTAGTTTAATAGCAGCAATGAGGCACCCGAGGCTGCATTATATTGTGAATACTGCTGCTTGTTGTGGCTAACACAATCCTTCAGTCGTAACAAATATTAACAATATAGCGCTGCCTTATTGCGTGGAAATTGTCTTTCTACGTTTCCCTTCCTTTTTTTCTTTTCTTGGTAACACCATGGTTGGGTCATTTAAACACACAGCTGGATAACAGTCATGCATTCGAGAGAGAAGGTTATCTTCTCTTTTTTCCGTTTTACTTTCTCTCCTCACACTGTTTGTTACTCTGCACACCTATAAGTACCAGCAGACAGACAGACATGTGACTGGCACTTGAGCGGTTTCACATACACTCAGACACACACACTCAGACACACACACACACACACACACACACACACACACACACACACACATAGACTGTAAACACTCTTTATGGAGACGTGAGGCCCTATGCAAACACGGCAAGCTTCTATTGAGCACTCAGCTAAGAGGGCTGCAGAACAATGGCAGGCTAAAACATCCATCCGTAGATGTATGTGTGCGTTTCTTGCAGACGGTGTGAGTAAAATCCAATTATCAAGGCCATGGCATTAACATTCCTGCAGTCTGGCAGGTGACGGCAGAGTCTTTTCAGTCTGTAGGGCCACCACACCCCGACAATGCCGACGATGAAGACGTATAGACACGGAGCGGAGGTCCCGCCGGGGTGTGCTCACAAACACAAGGCCATTCTTAAGGAATTCATGGCTTTTGTTGTTGGGGTACAACAGGCTGTCTGTGTTATTTGACTACATGGAGGCTCGGGGTGAGAGTTGTAGTTTCCCTGTGAAGACACGGTGCACTAGACAGGAAAGGATTTTAGCACCGGTGAGTCAAATTCCATGAGAAGTCAACTACTAGACTGTAAAAATTACAAATGAGGTCTTTGATATACCAATTGTTTCTCATAGGCAGACATAAAATGAGGAGTCAGATTTGCTTCGGATTATTTAAAAAGACCCTAGAAAACTTAAATTTCAGAAAAGATCTCAGCTATGTATGCCAACATCTGCAATGCATTCCAAATTCAAACACTTTTGGATTGGATTTATTAAGTGTCAGATGTAATTTCAGAGGCAACATACAACATTTTTACTAGTGGCTATTGGTCCAGTGATATTTATATTTGTGATCACAGCTACTCGTACTGTGATTTATAGCAGGGTTGCTACACAGGGTGTGCGTGACTAACAGCATGTCACACACTACATGCCAGTCTGTGTCCTGCTCTGAACTCAAGTGAATATACATATATAAATACTCTCACACACACATACACTGTCAGCACACACGGGCACTTAAGGGAGATTTTTGTGTTGCACAAGCAAGCAATGCCCTGAGAGCTGTAAAGTCCTATGTGATTTATTATACAGCAATGATGTAGGTGCTGACAAAGTCTTTCACACACACCCACGCACACATTCAGGGTGATCGGATCTCCTTGGGAGATGCCAGACAAGCACAGTAGCAGAATGATTGGCGGTGGCCCTTTGTACTTTGTACGAATCCGCAGGTGCAGCACAAGAGAGAGTGTGTGTGTGTTGTCACAAAGCCCTGTGCTGTTCTGCTCACTGCACTCGCACAACTAAGATAAGATACTCCTTTAAAAATACCAGCCTATACCAGCTTCCAGCCAAACCGCAGCATTAAACAGAGCTGTAACCACTGGGCACCAGTGGTTAGAGAGTTGGACTCATGACCAGAAGTTCGATTCTCAAACGACTGACTTGAGCAAGGCACCTAACCCCCCACTTGCTTACTATACAAATGTACAAATGTATAGTACAATACAGTCGCTTTGGATAAAATCTGCCAAATGCATGAGCTGACTGTCCAAATCCCACAAGATAACATGAGAAAACAAAAAAAAAAAACGAGAGCTTTCCTCTCAAAGCTGAGGACTTTTTCCATTCATGAAGAAATTGGCACCTGCGTGGCAGCAGTGCTTACTTGACAAGGTGAATAAAATGAAAACGGAAGTCAGGAGATCCTTGTGCAAATGTTATCCTGTAACTTAACTCAACTTAACTGGATCCCTTTTCGAAACAGAAGCAGAACTGGGATTTAACTTTTGCTAAAAAAACATTAAAATATACATGGTACTTGGTCTCTTGTGAGTAGTTCGCCGAGATGTTGCTACGCAGCTGGTAAGGTGCGTGGCGCTAGCAATGCCAAGGTCATGGGTTCAATCCACAGATTTAGAAACAAATGTATAGTATAACGCAATGTAAGTCGCTTTGGATAAAAGCGTCTGCCAAATGCATAAATGTAATCTGAGCTGATTTTAAGTACACTGCTATTTGGTTGCTAGGGTGTAACTAGGTGCTTGCTTACTAGTCCAAGAACCCACCATCCTTCAAAGTCAGTCTACAGAATTTTTCCACCCATTTTATCGGCCACCATGCAAACATTTTAAGTCCAATTGCTTCTAAAATAATAGCACACCTTTCCTCAAGTCTTACAATTTAAGACATCATTCATGCAGTGAAGCACATATTAGATGCCAAAGTTTAATATTTACAGAGGTTTCTTTAAATCCTCAAGTAAAAGCAATAGTAACAATAATGCTTGTCTTAGCTTGTCTATTCTCCACCCACCTAGCACACTTCAAACAACTCAACTCTAGGCAACAAGTGAATTCGTGTGTGTTTAGGTTTGTGTAAAATAATGTAGGCGACTGGATGTGTAAACTGGATTCCATTGTTCAGGTATATCAGAGGAATAATCTTATCAAAATTCTACTATGAACAAGGAACTTTTACATACAATACAAATATACTATGCCTGCAAGCAATCTCCTGCAGGCAAAAGTGTGTGTGTGTGTGCTTTGGTGTACGTATGGGAAGTCACATGGGCTGCCGGTTCACAAGGTCTTCTGAGGTAAACAAAACAGAGTATAGGCCAGTGTTTTCCAGTAATCTTTAAAGAAATATAGAACGAAGGATAACTGATCTACAAAATGGCCTAAACATTAAAGTTAGAATGAAATGACTTCATGAATGAATACTGTGTGTGTCAGCGCGATGGGGTTGGTCAGCACTCTTGCCACGGTTGGTTTCAACTCCCCCACACACTTCCAAACTTTCTCTCTCTCTCTTCAATAACTCTGTGGCTTTGTCCACAGCCAGAGGGAGTGAGCTTAATTATTCTTGGATGCGGAGTAAAAAAAAAGTGTAAAAAAAAGTGTAAAAAAAAGTCAAAGCCCTTTCCTCATTCACTTGATTCATTCATGCTCTCGGCTTTACTCAGCCATTTCATGCCTGGCATCTCTTCTTTATATTGTTTCTTAACTCATTCTATTCCATATTTAGTCACAATGCACTCTTTACCTTCCTGTCCATGCTTCTAGCAGTAAGAAAAATCTAGACTTGACTGTAGTTCATTTTTTACTCACCCACATGACATTCAACATGTTTCGACACACACAAAGATCGAGAGCACCACGATGCCTGCGCATCAAAGTTGTGCCCAAATCGCATGCGCCATGCAGCGTTCGAGCGCGCAACCCGGATGTGTATGCGTCGTGGAGCTCTCGTGGCACATGCATGAGGTCAGATGCTCTCATGAACATGCGTCGTAGACTGACTGTTGAGTCGTTAATGTCGTTATTTTGTTTCGTTTTGTGCACATAAAGTACTCTCGTCGCTTTATAAAAATTCAGTTGAACCATTATGATCAGATGGACCAATTTAACAATGTCTTTAGTACTTTTATGGAACTTGACATATGCTATTACCTTAATGTCTATGAGGAGCCTTGAAAACCTCTCGGATGTGATCTAAATATCTTTGTTTGTGTTCCAAATACGCTGGGAGTTCTTAAAACATGTTGAACGTTATGTGGGTGAGTAAAAAATGAGTACAACTTGATTTTGGGGTGAACTATCCCTTTAAAGTGCAGAATCAAAATGGATGACATCTGCATGCATCTGATCCTAGTCTCACAAAGGGTGTGTATTCGAGTCCATCCGACAGTGACCGCTGCAACACACACTTCATCATTACAAACCCAGTGGGAATGTAGTCCCTGACAAGCCACTTCCCGCCACACGTACACACAAGCCAACCCAAGCAGCTGTGTATGTGTGCGTGCACGCTCGAGCGTCTTTGCGCTGCATTATAGTGACCTAAATACCTTAACTACTTCTATACATAAACACTGTACATGTGCTAATGCTATTTAATACAAAGGTATACTCAATTGACCTATACAAACCCCATGCTTGATTGAGCTGGAGCCACAAAGCTAACGTCAACTCAATAAAAACACGTCAAGCACTTTAAAACATTTCTCCACGCACAAACACACACACACACACACACACACAGATTGGCTAAACCAGCGGGAGAAGGGGCAGGTTGGCTAGCTCTGGATTACAGTCTGACAGTGGCCCATTGTTAATTGAATGCCATGTGTGAAAGCTACAGAGAGATTAGTTTGTACAGCTGCTGCCATTTGTCATAACTGCCCTTAACAAGACACACATGGTGGGTTGTGGTTCAAGCAACGAGAGTCCCGGCCTTTTCCGTTTTTCACTGACCATTGCTTTAGCATTAGCTCAAGTTTATGTTTTAATAACAAAACACAAGGGATGGGCAAAATGCATATATTCTACAGTAAATCAACCAGTCGGTGGGTTGCCTGAGCAGAGTGAGGTACAATATATGGGTTTTCTAATTTTAGCTTTTATCTTGATTTGATGGCATTGGTCTTGATGGGTCTCATACTGATAAAACTGCTTTGACCTGAGCACGGGCTACCATCAGCATTTTCAGGACACATCAATTACCAAGTGCATTAAAATGTGGCCATACTTTAGCATTACCAATAAAAGCTAATCTGTCTGGTTCTTTTCCATCTAGAGAGCTGATCCCAATCTAAAGGAATGTTCATTTACTGCAGCTGCACAGACAGACAGATCTCAAACAATCTCCCTTTATCACATGCAAACACTCACTATTAAGAAACAAAAGTTTAGTAATCATGCATTTGTCAATGTAAGGGGAAGGCTAAATTCAACACATCCTCTCTGGAGAACAATAGTCAACTTTCCTCTAATCCTTCTTAAAGTAGATTCTACGGTTCAGAGTCCGTATCTGAGCAAAGGTGGCATTGTTCTGAAACTTGGAAAAGACACTGCAAACCATCACGCGCATACATACACATTGATGGCACATGAATGCGTTGGAGGAAATTCCAGCTGGCAGTTACAGATTAGGATGTTTTAAGGTTTAGGAGTATCCCATTACTGTGTGCCCTATGATGTCAAACATGGAAATCAATTCATTTTTAAATGATTAAACACTGGCACAACAAAATGAACGAAAGGGAAATGCAACATGTGAATCTTTGACCCAGCAGAGATGAAGTAACTATGCTTTCTCTGGCGCTGCAATCTTTATTGGACCGCATCATTACATTATTATTTTGGGAAAGAAACATAATGTAATTGTGGGTTCAGGGCCTGTGCACATGTACCAACCTTAATTACAAACTTCCCTTGCTGAACTTGGAACCCAATTCTATAGCGCTTGCGCTTAAAAATATACTGGCAGTGCTGACAAATGCCATGGTGGAGCTGCGGTTATCAAGGCTGTACGCCTGATTTTCTCTAAATGCAAGCTTTAGGGACTGAAGTGTGGGCGAGCGTGTGTTTTTTGAGTGTGTGCGAGTATGTGTGTGGGTGGGTGCATGTTCTACAAAAGTCAGAGAGGCACACTGGGGTTGAAGGAGAGGGAAAAAGTTAGATTCCTGGGCCAAGCAGAAAGACCAATTTAAGAAAAATTCCAGTAATCCAGAGCCAATGCGTATATCCTTTCAATTCATGCTCTTGTAATGAGGCACATACGTAGCCGTTAAAGCCCTGCATTCATTAGCCGCCCGTTACCGGCGGTGATCGTTTAATCACCATCGCCTGACTGCTGGTTCCGCACTGGACAGTTTAACACAACAACTTCCCAGAATCCACTGCTCTGAACTGTCACAGGATAGGGAAAATGACAAGAACAGACTTATTTAGAAAGGAACACCACCAACAAGTCAGCAGTTGGTGACAAATGGATACAAACACAACCAGTGCACTATTGTTTTTACTATTAAGGGTATTAAGTGTGCTGAATATTTGCTCTGTGGTTGGATTGGTGATATCTATCAACTGTGAATGAACATCTTTTCCTGACTTTTTTACCCAAAATCTCCCCTTGCACAATAAAGCCGTGTGAAAACAGGATGCTATTATCACTGGGGGAAAGTGACTGGACTAGCGTGTTTTGACATCTGTCATTCCCATGATTGCTAAGGATTGGTGTTAATGTTATTCTACCTCACAGGAAGTCCTCATGATTCTTGACTGCAGCAGTTACAGTAGTCTACTCGTTCAAAGTCTACATTCATTTTCAATAATATTTGTTGAGGATTTGTTGCTTTTACAGGATAAATCTCTTTAAAAATATAATGCCAATCTGTCATAAAATGGTGCTTGACCACTCCTCAACACACCTGTCATTGGTTGACAGCGCTGACTGGTGGCTTAATAAAATCTGCCTTAAAAATGTAAATCATAATGCTCTTAACATATGTTGGATGAATGGATAAAGGCAGATACCTCCACAAAGCGTGACACAATAGCCTATGGATAACAGTTCTGGCAAAACTTTTAACCCCACAAAAAGTCATTCATAAAGTGTTTACGACTCTGGGGCCGCCTATTTGTCAGACCTGACCCCATCATGGCATCCCTACCCTTCCACACAGTTACCTCTGGGTCGTCCGTCTCAGCGACGGGAGGTACTGTACCAGACAACACAAAAGAAAAGACGGCCATCACTCTGAATCCTGTCTGCCATGAAAAGACTAACTGTGGGCAGAAGGGGGGAGAAGTCACTGTCTCCCATAGCAACCTCCTTGATTGTCTCTGGCCTTCCCTGGCAGCTATTCATCGGGCTGTCCCCCTAATGAAGGACGCCCATCAGAGTATAGACGTGAAAGAAACTGACTGTCCCACAACGGAGGAATCCAGACTCTCTCTCTCTTTATGTCTGTCTCTTGCCCTCTTCAGCTCCCCAGGTCCTGCAGCTTCAATATGGGCTCCTCCGCTACCTTAACCCTAAACCCCCTCTGACTCGCTTTTGTCTGCTTCTCGCTGTCTGGATGATCTCCATCGGCACAGCTAGTGATAAGCATGTTGGGTTGATGGAAGAGTGGAGGCCATTATGGGACGGTGCTGGTCCGGTCTTGGAGCGGGGGGTGGGTGGGTTGGACATTTTGGTGTAGGGGCAGGAGATCCAGACACCCCATACAGTGAGATACAGTAAAGGAGGATGGGGCCATCCATCTTCATTTAAAGAACGCATAGAAGGGAAGGAGGGGTTGGTGCTGGTTCTCTTGTCAAGAGGACCCCAGGGAGTAGCAGTGCCTTCTGGGTCCTCACAAAGCCCCCTGTCTGCACTGATGATGTGGGGTTTAGGAAAAGCTGGGAGTAACACAAAAAAGTCATTGACCAGAAAAGAAAGCTCCAGACATAATTTGGCATTTTTTTATGATAGTAGATTCTGGCATCTAAGTCAACATTAATGATAGGCCGTGTGCATCCACCACTTCTGATAAAACATTCCAAAGGGAATATTCCTTTCTCCCGACCACACACTGAAGTGAAGCGAAACCCACGCTGTTGCACAGACCCTTCGACACTCCTCGTAACCACAGAGATTTATGTACACATTACAGTGTGTGAACGAAAGCGAAGGAGGTTATAGAGCGCTTAAGCCTGAGGGTATTAAGTCAACAAAGAATCCTGGAGACAACACACAAACACAATGCACACAGATAAAAACTCATGGGATCGGTTTATAAAAATCAAGAATGTTGCACTGTGGAAGAACACAAGTAAGAAGAAGAGAGATAGAAAGATGAAACAAACAAAAAAACTAAAAGTGTAGTAACAAGATAAAAGACACCAAGCATAAAGACAGCTCGATGGAAACGAGAGAGACATGGGGGGGTTCCTTTGCGGCAGCATGTGGAGTAACACTACACCTCTTAATTTAACCAACAGCGGGGCAGAGAGAGAGAGAGACACCGAGGACAAGAGAGCGATTCAGGGGGGGAAATCAATAAGAGAGACCAGAGAGGGATCTTAGGGAGCTCTAAATGGATTAGACTAAGGGAATGTGTTCGATAGGTTATGGCTTTTGAGTGAGATATTCACCGCGGGCCATGCAGAATACTAATCAGCACTGCGGCCTCTGCTTTACAGACCTCACTGCACGCTCAGCACAAATGCAACAACCTCATCTTGCTCAACGACGAAACTCCATGAGATCACAGACGCATCTGTGGATTTGTATGGTAGATTTGTCTGCAGTACCGGAGCGGATCCAAACGTTTTTCAGTCGCATTCCCGCAATGCTTACATCATAAAGTCTTTGAGTGGAAGGAGATCAAGTTCCTCCAAAGAAAACCAAATGGATGGTACAGGTTAAATAAGGCCAGCACATGTCTGACTTTATCTCAGCTCTGGCATTCAACAGCTTGCACGAACTTCCCAACATTCATAGACTGCGCTATAACGTTACAGCCTACATACTTTCGAAAGCAGCCACTAAAGGAAAAAAACGGGTTAATCCCTTTTAGTACATATTTCTTTCTTTTATAATAAATAAAGAAGAGCTCTTGAGCAAAAATACACAGAGACGCAAGGAAATGTGTGTTTTAGTCAATCAGGCTCTTTAATCGGAGGAAACTCAGCAGAAAAGCACTCACAACACCCACAGGCCACTAAGATTATCATGTGGATTGAAGTCGTAGAGGCAAATCCTTTCACTGCTCCTCCACCACCCCCTCCCTCCTTCTCTTTCCCTCTTTATGTTTAATGTGGCGGTACACCAGTGTACTAAAACATCAAACAGAAGCTATTGCCTTTCATTTCCACAACTGAAACCAAGTCGTGCATGTTGTAGTTCTTTTCTGAAAGCAAAGTACCAACAAACGCTTGAATCGGGGAGAGGGAGAGAAAAAGAGGACGCGAAAAAAGAGACCATCTGTAGCGATTTTTGGGAGCCAGTCAGTAGCTGCGGGCCATCAAGTGAATGTGCCGAACACTTTTTGTTTCTCTCCAAAGGACAAACTCATGACTGCCTCTGCCACACGGGCTGGCTGGAAACAATTAGCAAATAAATAAATAAATGACAAAATGAAAACAAATGCTGTGGCTGTGTTGCGTTCTATGCGCTTGTAGCGCCGTCAAGCTTTGGTTTGGGCCTTAAACTGTCAAAGGGTTTGTGTGTGTATTGCATCTCTGCCAGCTGTCCATTTAATTCTCCTTATTATGCACTACAGGCGCTATAGCGTGGAGAAAAAAAATGTAAAAGTTTGCAAAAAAGGCCAAAAGTTGAGAATATTTTCATTTTTAAAGGGAATCCACAATATCAATTCGCAATATAGAAATCCACTAATTATTTCTATAATCTTAAACACAAAATTACACAATCCCTAAAATTATCTAGAATAACTTAGGTTCTAAAAATCTAAAAAATTCTAGTTTTAAAAAAACAGGCACAGACAGTAAAAGATAGACAGAGAAAAAAGTGAAAGCAGAAAAACCACAAGCTGTAGTCACTGACAGGGGTCATGACCTCTAGGTCACACCAGCTAGTCCTGACCCTGCCGTATACTCAGCCAGCTGGAAAACTAGGAGCAAACAGCTTCTCTACAGAGTACACACACATAGGCTCATAGAGGCCCAATTGGGAACTCAGTGTGTGTGTGTGCATTTGTGTGTTGGGGGTTTCGGCAAGTTGAGAGAGGGAGTTTGATGAATGACCAGCTCCTCTCAAGTAGCTGGCAACCGCTCTGCTGACCCAGACAACAAGAGGTCACCTTTGAGCCGGCGGTCCAGGTGCCCCCCAAAACGACCCCCTGGCCTGCACCCACGCGCCGCAAGCCGCCACCTTGTTTTCAAAGATCTGTTGTGCTCAATTAAACTTCACATGACACCTTCCGCATCTTTATCCGGGGTCTTGACACAGGGGCCAAAAGCTAAGTCCTGCAGTCATAAAACAGACCCTTTTAACATGCTAGAACAAATAGGATACAATCCACCCGACACCAGAAAAGCAGCCAATAAAACACTGGCTAGTTCACAGGGGACCAAAATAAACATTAGAGAGTTTAGAATAGGAAATCATGACACCTTTACACTGTTATTGCTATCTTAAGCTCTTGAGATTGTGTAACACCCTCTGGTTGTTCAGTAACATTGACTACATCTTCAAAAAAATATGTGCTTGCAAGCGCTTGCAACAGTAACATTGACCTAAACTAAAAATGTGAATTAAATATCTGAAACAAACCAACTGCCAGACAAATGTAAATATTAATGTAAGGCTTGACACAGCACTTCATTCACCCTTATTTTTAAGATTTGCTGTTTATAAAAAAATATGTCACATGTTTAAAAAAATATCTAAACACTATACTTTCAAATACACTTGTGGAAAGTCACGGCTTTAGCATATAGTCTAGTTTTTTCCTGCAGAAACACTAAAATAAAAGTGTGTTAACTAAACGGCACATATTCAACCATACAATGCAAACTATTAGCATACTTTCTGTCTAAAATAAGGCCTGGCAAGTGAGAGTTCTGATTTAGGAGTAAAATAAACATCGCTTCACATGTTCAGACTCGACTTGCAGGGCCAGTTAGGAATCAAAGAATACCAATAGCTGAAATAATCCATGCAACTTCTATGTAAATAGATTCAAAGCAAAACTGTTTCTCATACAAAAATAAAACAGACCACACAAATGGAAGTGAGCCAACAGAACACATCACAGATTTAATTTAAACGCAATCGCTGTGCTACATTAAAAGCGGCGTCCTGAATTTTGTTTAACTGGATAACTGTGATCTTGATAATGTTATAATCATTTTACGAGCGAATGGAGCTGAACAAGCACAATGGCATGGCCAGGCTTGGTAAAGCACAGAGGCAGGGCATGGCGAGATGCCCACCGACAAGCCTGCCACCCCTCATTCCTGTCCTCTCCACCACCTATTCAATCATCCGAATTTACTAAGGTGCTATTGCAAACACTGGCTAGTCTTCTAAGCCTCTGCCCAAGAACCCGAGGCGAAGTGTCTAATGCCTCTACAGATGCCAAGTGCAGTGGTTCATGCTAAAACACCCTTAAATTTAAACCAGATCAGTTCATGAGATGAATTACTAAGTTTATAACAGTAGTCGTGTATGTAAAAACACTGTAAATTACTGTTAAGAAAAATAATTGACCAATTGTTGGTTGTCACCGTACATAGAACTTCCCTGATCTGGCATACCAACGTCAAAAATCAGCCAAACACGATTTACACTGTCAATTTGCAACCACAGACCACAACCCACATTTTCCTTTATGATGTGGGTAAAGATTTCCTTTTGCTTTAAATACTATGTTTTATTTTGTGAATAACATCAGCTGCCATTCCGCCACTGTCAGAAAACTTTCCTCCGTGCCCACTGCATTGCGGATGCCAACTAACGAATCAAAGGCACGCAGCAAGCAGACAAAGAGGATTTGATACCAACCGCCATCCTCTGTCACTGGCACTCTCCTGGCACAACGCTAACAAAATGGCCGCCCTGGGTACACTGGCACAATGCGAGGGCATTGTCTAGAGATGGGCACTGGATACTAGAAGCAAAAAACGCTGAACTGTCACAGTAAGCCCCTAACAGACAACCCGTTCTCGTTCAATTGCTCACCTTAATTTATTTCAATAGCTTCATCAATATTATGACAATTACGGATTAGTAAAAAGGGGGGAAATATGATTAGTTACTGTATTTGAGATGTATGACATCATTTTGCATATATATATATATATATATATATATAAATGTAAATAAATTATGAGTGTTTAGATGTATGTTACACTCCTAACGTGACAAGAATTGACATAAGATAATAGTGGCCACTTTGTATTGATCTATTCAGGCAGTATACGAGACATAAGCTACAACATGAGAGCCAACAAGCAAATGAACGCCATTTTACAAAGACACAAAAGGGATTCTGATGCCAACCATGGTGCCAGTGGCAACCATTATTGTCCCTCCGCTCTGCCTTCTGCTTACCCTGGCACTTCAGTTTCACAAAATGGAGGCGCAATGCCCGACGATAGCCCAACTCTTTTAAATAACACTCACATACACACGTAACTAGTGGGACAAAAGCGTTATTACATTATTTGTGGTACTAAAATGAAACAAAAATTTGTTTTGAATTAAAAAAATGGGAATGATTTTAAAATACTTCTCAAACTAAAAATCTTCAAGCTCAAAAAAATCAAGGAAATATTTGGGTTACAGCAATTCTCATTCAGACTAAATGAATAAATGTAAATAAAACAGAATATTAGAGAAAATTGATATCAACCAAGAGGACAAAAACAAATGAATGAAAAATGGATATACTAAAACTGGATATACTTTTCAACTAATCCAAATTTAGTGACATGTTAAATTCTGATACTGGTTTTGTCATTAAAAAGTGCACAAGCTAAGTAAAAAAAAATAAAGGACAGTTCGAGCTAAGATTTATAAATAAATCTCTTAAAGGTGCTAAATGAGTTCTTTATCGGCAAATGTAAAATTTACTTTTAACTAATTAAAATAGACAGGATTAAATCTTTCCTGCTTCAGTCATATAATATATAAATATATATATATATATAATAAAAGTTACATTAACTTTATTTGTCTCAACACCATTTAACCAGCTAACTAATGCACCACTTCGTCTTAAATCAAGTCATGCTGTTTCCCAACCTGCCCTAAATGTTCCCATCTTTCTACTGCTTACCTTGGTCCTGGACATAGTATGCCAGAAACAAGTCCAGCTCTTTCACAGAGACAGTGATGTGGTGGGGCTGAACGCAGAGCGCTGGGTTAGTGCAGTGCGGGGACTTGACCAAGCGCTCCCCGTCTGTGCTCTCCAGCGGAATCCCTTTAAACAGGATGACCATCACCAGGTCCAGCCGCCACACTTTGTCAGCCTGCCTCAGGCAGTCGATTCTCCGGATCTTGCCCTTCTGGTCGGGGTTGGAGAGAACGCAGCACGGGTGCTTTTTGCCTGTTACGCTGAGCACAAAGTCTTCCCGGTACTCCTGCCGGATGTCCTTGCGCAGCTTTGCCAGGAGACGGGACGCCCATTTCTGCTTGATTTCAGGTTTCTCGCTGAGCAGCTCGTCTTTCACTGCGCGTTCCTCGTCCTTGGACATCCGCTTTTCATGCTTCTTGAAGTACTTGCGTTTCCTCGCCTGCAGGTTGAACCAGGTGTAGGCTATGGCACGCACATGAGGGAGCAGCGCCTCGATGAAGGGATGAAACTCATCCTGAGAAGAGAAAAAGCGATAGAGGAAAAAGAAAAAAATTAGCAGGAGCAGAAGTGACCTTTTGGCATGAGTTCTCGTCTGAGTTTGCCAACGGCCTGTGTGGCCAAAAGCAAAGCAGCAAAATGGTTAAAAAACATTGCAAGCAATACATGTTCATAAGAAGCTAAAAGTAAATAAAAGTGACCATTTAATGATCCATAAAAAACATAAAAATAGATGCAAATTTAACAAATACTAATTTCAAGTATGCACTTGTAATTTAACAATTAAAGTAACATCCTGTCTATCATTTCCTCCTTTTAGAGAACTTTGAAGCACTAAAGATTTCAAAAAATCTTTTCAAAAACATCAATCAAAAACATTCACCATTTCCACTTCGACTGCAGGCTGCGTTGGCCTGCCTGCAGGTGTTGAGGCACACAGAAAAAGGATGCCACTGTTTACCGCGTCTGTCTGTGCCAGCACAGAGCAGACAGTTAAAGAATCGCCAATCCCTCACTGCCTTTCTCTCTCTCTCTGCCCCCCTACTATCTTTCGCTCCCTCTCTTTCTCCAGCCACGCTCAAAGCACCAGTCCGTGTGTTGGCACAGAGGAGCATGCACCCCCCATACTTCCAGATCTCTTATCAAAGCGTCCTGCATTCCTAAAACAGCCCCTACTATAGAACCCTGCAAAACCTTTTGGAAAAAGCCATAGAGCACAAGGACAGCTGAGCGCACGATCATCAACCACACTTGCAAAGATGTCAAGACAAATTGGGACATGTCCTTTGTCTAAAATGGAAGTATAAATCTTCCCAAGGCCAGAAATAAGTTAAGGCTTTTAATTAAAAAGGCAACAGTGAATAAAGTGAAAATTGTGGGGAGGGGTACAATTTTACACCTTCACCAAGAAGCTTTCACTCTTTTTACTACGTGCTTGCGGTCCTTGGGAATCACTTAATGTTTTCATTAATGCACCGCAATTATTTTAAGCCTCTCCAAAATCAGACCAAGATGGACAATGAAAATGGCATCTTGGCACAAAAGGCACATTCTTTGGGTCCCAGAGCCGTTTGGTAAGAGTTGGCATTAAAATCCCAAACCAAAACTAACGGACTCCTCAAACACTGCACAGTTCATTTTTTACACTTGTCGTATTCAGCGTAAGCCTTTTTTGTCTTCATATGCCCCAACTTGTTATGTAGTATTACACAAACTGAGCAAACGCAGTTGCCAATTTTACAGACCATTGAGTAACATTTGCTCAATTTCCACATATATAATCTCCTCATCACCTCAGCAAAAGAAAGTTATTCAACAATGTAAGGAAATATCAATCATCAATCAGGAAAATGCGACATGCACCACTTTAGAGTACAGTAAATAAACCAGACACTGTTCCTTAACATAAGAAAAAACAAGAAAGAAAAAACAAGTTTGCACTCTATACGAGAAGGTTTAAGAAAAGAAGGTATGATGATACAAAAGAGTATTTGTGTGAAAACTCTCATGATACTGACATCGCAGAGACAACCCTTCACACACTGTTCAAACATCTCTGAATTTTTTCCACTGCTACACTGAAATACGAACAAGGACTGATGTGAATGGATCGGGGAGAGTTAAACCACACATTGTTCTGCATGCAGAAGAGCGACAGCTTTTTGGGAAACCACAACCAGCACACCACTGCCTGTATATCTGTGACAGTCCCACAAACATAGCCCACACACAACCACTGTATAAATACCAACAAGACTGCACAACTTAGGAATGTTTGTGCAAACCTTCACTCAAAAATTTGCAATGGTGCGTGATGCACAAGAAAAAAATGTTTAACTCGCCGAAGAGTGTGAGTTTTCTCAGTATGTCATGTAGTCCAGGGATTTTTAAAAACTAAAACAATTTAAAATGTTGATTTTGTTAAAGCATTAGATGACAGATAGTTTCATATTACTGTTAGGTTATAGAATTAAGTTCAATGAAGATCTTTGAAATCTCTCACATTAAACACTGAAATTGTCCATTACCGCACAATACTCCTTGCCAGAAATATACATATATAGGCTACATATTAAAATATACATATTAAGTATTGGCCAGTTTAGAAAGTCGTTTATTTAATCGTGTCCACTAAAAATTTAATAACCAAATACAAAATAAATTGACCATGCAATTTTACCTCAAAAAAGCTCCATAATTTCAAAATGATCACTAATTTTGACTAAATATTTTAAAATAAATATATTTCAGTGGTTTTGTTAAATAACCCTATCCCAAGAATATTTCCTAATATTAAAATTAAACATCCTTAAAGTCTAGTCACTTAAGATAAAACACCACAATCCCACTGGTTTTCGTGACAATAACTGTAAAATAAATTAAAGATAATTTCTACTCAGCATATATTAGCAATGCCATTATAGCCATCATTGTTCAGGTCTGAAATGTAAACGTTTGTAGGACAGTATACGCTAGTTGTGGGCCGCGCAGGATCGAGCTCTGCTATGTACTCACCATATCTCAGTCAATCACTCTCTTATGCCAAGTAAAATATAAACAGTAAAATTGTGTCAGCCAAACCCGGCGGACTCTGTCCAACCGCTGAATCAAACCTTATCATTGTTTTCATCTTAATTCACTCTGTGAGAAGAGCTCCCAGGACAAACTAAAGCACCTTAAAACTGATCAAACAGACAGATGAGTTCAAGACAGCGGGTTTCAATGTAAATTCTCGCAGTAAATTTCATCTCACTGTCTTTAATTTTGAAAAGACGTATGCAAGAACAACATAATTTATCATTTATTATAAATATGTTTTGTTTTAAAAAATCGTACATCTCTTTTTATTCCTAAAACACACTGGTAAATGTACAAATACCAATAATATTTGTAAATAAATTGGATTAACTTTTGAGTAAACTTTGGTTTGTTTAACTACAGCAGTTATTCAAATGAGCGCACTGTGCTGCACTTCTGCGGTCTGTGCTGTGTCAAACCAGGAGAAACACTGCGCAGTGCCTTCAGTACATTCTCTCACATAGCCGTCCTACCAAAAGTTGGATGTCCGCTTTAAAATTCACATTTTAAAGCAAAGCGTTTTTAAATTAACATCGACAAAATTCATACTGCAGTTATGTTTAAATGAACCGACTCCCTCGCGGCTTTATTTTCCCACAGGCCTTTTGTACAAAAACACAACGTCTGAGAAGTTGTTCAAAAATGAAACGTAACTTTTAAATGCACAAGAGACACGTTCAATAAATGCGCATATGAGCAACTTCAAAGCGCATAGAATAATGCGTATATACTGTAACAACTATAAGCAATTACCTACAGCACACAGTGACCATTCAAAATAGAAAATATATAGACAGTGATATGAATATAGATATCAATACCTGTGTTAAGCAAATCGGCGAATACATCATGACCTTGTTCGCCAAAGCAAATAGATCGCGCGGTTATCAAAGTCCTGAAGGATTTCACAGATGATCGATATTATCGGTTCATTCTTCAGAGCGCGTGCTGCTCCGTGCACGTCTGAGTAAGACCTGATATCCTCATTCAAAAAAGACACGGTCTTATCCTGCTATAGATGAGAACTGGAGATCCCACACTGTGCATTTAACCGATCCGGACGACTATTAAGAGCACAGCAGATTACAAAGCGAGTGAATCTATAGACGTATCCACTGCGCTGGTCTGATAGCGCATCCGAGTGAAAACCTACCGAGTTAAGTTTTAAAGATGAATGCTGGAAAAAATATTACACGTGCAATATGAAAACTTGTAGACGCCTTATTTCTGATCCTATGTTTGCTTTTCAAACTTGATATAATATGGGCCGGTAACACCCTCTAGTCTGCCGGAGCCTAACAAATCAGTCTGAAGATTTTTTTTTCCGCTTTAATTACACACTCACACTCCTCCTCTTCCAGCAAACGCATATCCCATATCTCCAGCCCACCTCGACTGCACCTCAGACCATGACATTGACAAAGATTTAAGCAATTTCCCACTTTTTATCCGACTGCCGCACGATTATACGCGAGGACTTTAGGCGAGCATGTAAAACTATGGCAATACGACGCAGCGCAGCCTGCGAGTACAATACAGTAGGCTACAGAACAAAGATTTTACTGACACCTTCAATTACATATTAGGACAATTTGGGCTATTAATATTTGTTTGCGAATACAAATACACAATGATTATCAAATGGTCTCATTTGATTATACTTTGCAAGACATTTAAACATTCAGGCAAAAATAAATAGCATTGCACAAGCTGTGAAATACAAACGCTTATTATTTTATGATGTGAATGCAAGTGTGGGCCTGCACATTTTAGTAAATTTAGCAAAATTAGGGAACTGGAGGAATTTATTCATGTTTAGTGTTACATCTGAGGTGTTCAGAAGTTCAGAACAGTTCAGTAGCCTATGCAAAATTTAACAGAGGTTCAAATTTGACGCCTGTTTGTAAAAATGGAGGAAAAAACAGTGCACAGCTCTTACACTTATACCAGTGAGAGATAAGCATGGGGCTGGTTTGTTTGCTGGACAGATAATGCCATAACGTTACACCAGCATCCTGTGTCAAAGTCAAAGCCCATCCCCCTATGTCCAACTATGAAACCAATGAGCGTTCAACTATGACTTTATAAAGGGCACCTAGTCTAAATACCTTCAGGGTTAAGCAATAAATCGGTTTGTAGACACGACCGTCCGTCGGCTTTGAAAGGTCTTTAACGATAATAAATATTGGACTGAAACAAAGGGGTATTATTCGTGCACAATGTCTCCTTATTAGGTTTAAGTGTCATTGATCTCTTTTTATGAAAAACTTAATAGAGTTTGACAGAGAATGTCATTACGCAAAACAGAACCAGACAAGCATTTCAATGAAGGGAGAACTGTGTGAAATGGTGACAATAGTAAATATAAACACAACTTGTCAAGGTAGGTATTCACGCTCTTGCACCGTGCCAAAGTGCACTGCTATTCAATAGGGGGAGAGTTTTAGCTAACACAGGAATCGTGCCAAGAGCGGATCTCCGTAGGCACAAACTCTGCCACCAACTTCTGCCACAATGATATGACCCATATAGGACGCCTGCCAATACATGATATAAACAATCCAACATAGCCTATATCGTTTTCCCCGAGTTTGCAGTTTAAGTATCACGTCCAGAGAACTGAAAGCAACAGTGCTCTACAGACAGTGTTAAAGTTACGCGCGCAACACAGTAACTCGAGAAACAATATTCACAAATGTTAGTAAGACAGTGTTTTCCATCATAACGTACCATTGCACTGTATTGCATGGAATTGAAGGGAATTCCTGGAGGCCGGATGAAAATGAAGCCGGTGCGTTCACATGTCTCAAGTTCAAAAAATTGTGCTTTTTATTTTTTTCTCTTTCCTTGTCTTTTCACGTTGTAGTGCTTACAAAAATGAACACCGGAAGAGAATTCTTGGCAGACAGGCGGCAAAATCAAGTCAGCGAACACCTCAGATATTTTTTTCTCGTCCTTCCTCTGCGAGTCAGTCGTTTTGGACAGCTTTTTGGTGGTTGAGTTGAACGCGGTCCAGAATAGGCTGAGTTTTTAGAAGTGGGAAGGTCTGCGCCTTTACTTTCTCTGTCTGTCGTCGCTGACGCTGTTGCTCGCAGCAGTCGAACTGAGCTGCGCATTTGGAATACATCCTCGATTCTGATTGGTCGACGGTTCCATGCCTAAGGCTCCTCACTTCCGCTCGACAGGCAGTGTCACTATTTGCATATTAACATTGACCAAGTCCCATCAAAGCGAGACCGACCGAAATGAGACTAGTGGCTGAGGTTAGGTCAAATTCCTGTCTGCATTTTGGCCATTTTTTGTATGGATTTTCTAAAAAAAAAAAAACCGCTTCAACAATTAATTGTGTATATTTTAAAGGGACGATAATTATATATGTGTATATATAGGCTATATATATATCAGTTCTTCTTCCTCCCCTCCTGCGTGTGTCCGGGTGTAGTAGCTAAAACCTTAGCATTAAAACAATTAATTATATTTAATAATTTCCTATAATGCCATCGACATGCTATGTTTAAATAGTTTCACAAATATAATGTTACTAAAGCACTGTGAAAAAATTTAAAGGTAGTGCTAAGAAAGATAGCACTGTTAGAGAGCACAATGATGGCATTGATCCAGAACAGAACACCGCCGTTACATTCACGAATCCAATACCATAATAATCAAACGCACATTTATATGAGCATATTTCCCGATGCACTTTCGCATCCTTAACTTGTGGTCACTAGGCACACAGGAGATAGCCTACATGAGAGTAATAAAACAGTGTATGCATTATTTATGTCACCTGTAATAAATAAATGAAAATCATAGTCCTTTAATCAAGAAATGCACTCCAATAGGCTATATATAAATTATTTGGTAATCAGTTGAATTTAAAAAAAGTTTTTGCATTATGATATATTATATAGGCTATTTAACAATATGATATGTTAGTATATATTTCCCTTAAGTCAACAAAATAATTTTCTGTTTCCCTTTTCTTTTTTCTACAGGCTAGGTGAGTCCTTCCAAAATCTTTCGACGTAAGGCAGCCTGCCCATTTATTACTGAACATACATTAAACTAACTCTGTATTTGTTGTTTATTGGTTCCATATTTCGTGAACATTTCATAATGTATGTTTATTATATATCTTAATTACAATAACATGTCATGGTTGTTATGCTATATTTCATTTATTTATCTAATAAATGTAATTCTTTTCAGGTTGCAACGTGTGGCTCCAGACACCACACCAAGACTGCGGCACATAATCTGAAGGACACAAGTTATTACAGTGAAAAGTTAGTCGTGACTGTCTGTATACTCGTTCCCAAAACGAAACGCTACATGAAAGATGTCAGCTTTTCAAGACAAATGACTCGTATGGAATTTACCGTAGTCTTCTGGTTTACAATATCACACTTGTGAAAACAAACACACGGCTTGTTGGAGCATTATATCGAGTAGGTGGAGTGTGATACGAAATGAAGCGAAGGGGCTGCAAATTCTTAGACTTAAACTTTGGCAAGCCCAGTCACGACCATAGGATAGAAAATCACTATTAGCGCAAATATTTGAATGAATTCACGCAAAGATGGATCGATGTCCTGCTGGATATTTTTGTTTATTCTGGCTGTCAAGTTTAACATGAGTTTGGATATGTGTCGTATGCGCGCAGAGAACCTCATACAGCCTCCGACGTAAGTTTCCGTTTTATACAGAAGTAACGTTGTATAGGCTACTGAAAGCATTCAACGCCGCACTTTCTATTCGAAGTTATCGTTTTACCTGTAGCCTATACGTTTTGTACCGCAAACGCAATACCAGGCGATGTTTCGTTTCACAAGTCTCTAAAAATAATCAATCCGATTCTAAAGAAATTCTGGACTCAAATAAAAACAGTTTTGAAAACTGGTGTTTTGCTAATCAGTATAATTTCTTTGAATGTAGCCTACCACTGGATTTTTTTTTTACCTATTATATGTGTTGATGCTCCCAACGTACATTTATTTTTAATTGTCGAAGTATCTAAATGCTTTAATTATATGGGAATGATCTGCTGCTTTTGAATATTTCACCACACATTAAAAGTATGTTTCATAAATCAATTAACAGCACAACAAAGGGGCGCATGGTTAATTTAATAATGGCTTAAAGATGAACCTCGTAAGATCATCTGCTCTACATGCCTAATTTCTACTTCAAATTCTCATGAGCGCAAGAAGTAGGGCAACGTTATTTAATGCTAATACGACTGATAATATATGTTTCATATTATACTTATATATTTATATTACATTATACCCAAGCCTAACATATAGGACATATCTTTCATAAATTGGTAGAATTTCTAAATGGAATTGACCATTTATTCGTGTCACATTTAAGTGCCTTAAATTGTTGTGAGCCCAAAGTTAAAATTTCTATAGCAACTCAATACCACAAGTCATAATTTATCACATTTTGGTGGGAAATGTCAAAGTTTCCCGTTTCATAATCATAAAAACACATATAGCCCTACACTTTTGTAACAAAGTAACCAAAGGTGCAGCTGAGCTTGGATGGTTGGGTTAACACTTTAAGTCGTCCACTGACAAACATCTGTAGTGCACATTTGAAATGTAAAAGCTACCTTATGTGTTCTTATTAATTTATTATATAATTGAATTGCTTTATATATTAATGAAATGTTACATCATTTGAAAAGCTATATCATTTGGCATTATAATTAGAAAGCCTGCATGTGTAATGTTAAAAGATTCTAAAGGTTTGCCAGTTATTCTTCTAACGATTCATCTTGTTTTTGTCTCAGACAGCCTAATATAGACGTAAGTGCAAAACAGGGAAGGTACGGCTGTTCATTTTCTTTTAATTTGTAGGCTATTAATATTCAAGTTAAAATAATGTAACATTTATAAAATAATAGAATGTAATAATATCACATAATAATAAAAATAATCTTAGTTATTAAGTGGCCTGACATAAATAGGCTACATTTTGAACAACATTTATATTTTTATTGTGCCACAAGGCCAAAGCAAATAAGGTAGCAGCGCCATGAAAGTGTGCAATGTTAATCAATTTGTGCTTCTAGGGGTCCCTCGATTAATGACATTTTAGTGAAATATCTGGCAGACCTGCAGTCGGTTTTATATTTATTCCAGCGCGAGAACTATGACCCCCAGTGGAGCTCAGTGACTTTCATCACTTTCATTCATTCGAACTCCCGTTCAAAAAAACTCGTCATACCTTAAAATATTTAATAGGGTAACCTGTCAGTTTACCTCCAATAACAACTGTTAGAAACGTACAAGAATTTTGTCGGTGTATTTTTGCAGTAGCCTATAATTATTCATCTTTTTATTTGTGTGTAATACTTTAACAACAGTAGTCTACTGCTTTCCCGCAGATTATTTAGTTTGTTTTGACGTGAGGTGCGCGCAATGTATTACAAACACTGGCAACGTTTTTGACCAAAGTTTATTCACTTACCATAACACCCACCATGTCATAGTAAAGTATTTATCTTGACATTATCACCACAGTCACACCAAGCGAAATTCTTACAAATTGTACTATACAGTATTTTTCAACGTTATGGTGTTGAGAATAGATCCATGGCGCACAGCTGCTCCCATAGCTCGCCGTGATCGTATAGTGGTTAGTACTCTGCGTTGTGGCCGCAGCAACCCCGGTTCGAATCCGGGTCACGGCAGTACAGCTGATAAAACGAGTGGTTACTTCGATTTCTTTTAATTCAATATGACAAAAACCGGAACAATCTTCACATTAAAAAAAATCTTTTCATACTAAATAGTCCAATTGTAAAATAACTACATTTACCCACATGAATGAAACCATTTACAAGAAGAATCGTACAAAATTAAGATAGATAAAACCGTGGCGACTGAAAAATGTAGTTCGCGTGATCGTATAAAAATTATGACTTTAGTTTAGCAGATTTTTTTTATCCATCCGGAATGTGAAATGTATGGATCGACTGACTATGCGTAGACATATCAGTGCAGTTTTGTTTTCAGTCCACTAGGATGCGGTAATGGACTGTCTGGCACGAACTTGCGGTGCGACTGCATTATATTGCGCTTTGTACTCTGTACATTGTTAGTATAGCTACTCCAAAACGTGTAAGCAGCATTATATCACTTCAAATATACAATATTTTTTGTTTACACTGTATTTTTTGTGTACCCTAGTGATGTAAATTACTACATTTCCAAACAAGGCTACTTTGTTTCAATTAATATTGTTTAAAAAGATTCAAATAGACAGAACCATAGAAGCTGCCCAATATCTATCTGAATGTTTAGGTTCTTTTAAAACTTTCTCAGTTTCAATACATAGACAACATATGATCTAAGCACCAGAGGGCAGCAAACTACTATGTATGGTGAAACCTAAGCCTGTAATGAATCATTAAATAAAATCTGATTAATTTCCTATATCAGACTATTCTGATGGCAGAGATTATAAAAAAGAACAATTCAATGTTATTTAAAAAAACATTGTGATTGTAAAGTTATATTTACCATCAAACTCTATAACATGCTGACAGTAAGTGTCCAAATATGTCGCTTTGCTATTTCTTTCACTTAACTGAAATGTAGTGACATTTAAAGTTGGAAACGTGCATTTATGTGTCTTTAAGAAAATGTGACTTTGTTCAGTATGTTTTATCTCAAGTCATACCTCTTTGTCCTGTCATCCAACATATTAAAAAAACCTCTTGCATACACATGAGCAAAAACACAATCAAACGCATGTAGCGGGAGCTCTTCTGCACCTGTTGGCAACCATAAAAGCTCTCCTTGTTCCTTTCTACCACAAACCCACCATCAAGAACAAGAGCAACAACGACACGCACGCTCAAATAAACAAGGAGAAAGCTTATAGTAAACATGGATTCCTGCCAAAACCACTGTGTCCAATTCACACACACACACACACACACATGGCCAATCCTTCAGCTACGAGAAAGAAGCAGCGGGCCCCCACAGAAGAGCCAGGCAAAACTGCTGTGTACTTGCTTTCTCTCTCTATGTGCGTCTGTCTCTCTCCTCACTTCAATAGGTCTTGATTGACAAGACAAGCATGCACCTATGTCGCATGAAATGCGCATCCCTGCAGGCTTTTGTCTAGTCACAGAACACATGTTCCTGTAACAATGTGCATCTTCATTAGCCACAACACTGCAAGCATCACCGTCTAACGTTTGAACTTTGATTTGTCTTTCACTTAAAACAAGTACAATTTTATATCATATTCATTTTTGAATGATTAATATGCACACTTTAACAAGAATTCAACACTATAAATATGCAGGATTTATTATTTTTTGCTTCTTGAATTTAGTAAGGGGGTCACTTAATATCATGTGATGTTCTCACTAAAAACACTACTTCCTTTGTGCTCTACGAAGAGATTTGCTGGTACATGTGGGCAGTGAGGACAGGTGAGAAGATCATTGGGGTCATTATTCCCACTATCACAGACATGTACACCACATGCTGCATCTGCAAAGCTAACAACCCCATACAACCCTCGTATAAACACTTCACACAGAAGCATTCGGGTCAGTCTGCATGACAGTTTCAACCCCAAGCTATCTGACAGACTACAAGCACAACACACAGGTTAGATTTTCATGTTTTATGGGGACTTTCCATAAATGTGTTGATTTTGTTGTAAAAACTATGTATTTTATCCCTTACATCTTACACAAACATTTCAGCATTTTTACATTTTCAAATAATAAATAATAATAAATTGAGTTTGATTTATAAGCTGTTTTCTTCCTAATTTCCCCACAAGGCTAAAAATGACTTTAGGTATGACTATCTTTGAGGGGCATTTGGTACCTGTATAGGTTTGACCATGACCAGAAGATTTAGTTCTTATTTTAAAATTTGACCTTTGAAAGATCATTTAAATTATGTACAATTAAGTGCATGTCTTTTATTGTCTTATATAGCAGACTGATATTGTTTTATATCTTTGTATAAACTGTATAGTTAAATTGAGAATAAAGCTTCTCTGATTCTAACTAAATGTGCATTTTAAATGAGTATTAAATTAATATTATTTACCCCAAATATTTTGGTTTCCAATTTCTTTTAATTAAAAGTTTTGTGCTGCTTGTTGTGTCACAGTGGACTGTCCACTGGCATTAAATGATAAAACTTTTCTGCCTGTAGTTTCAGTGACTTCAGTGAGTATGTTTTTCTTATCATTTGGCACTTTAAAGCTTGTGCATCCTTTTACATACAGTGCATAGCATACAGTTTGTGTACTGTATGTAAATTAATATACACATTACTTGGTTAAAACCTGGTTGAAGTAAACACCATATTGTAAAAATTAGTTTAAAGTATAGAACTAATGCTGCAGGAGCATAAACAATAAACATGTGATTAGTCTGTAAAAACCAAAAGTGATTTTTGTGATTTACTACATAAAGAACATTCTGTGAAAATATTGATACCTTTATTGACCATGGCAGGACCATGTCAACAACTGAAATCCAAATGCAGTGGTTAAAACCAAGCTTTGATGCCCGATTTTCACAGATAGGGTGACAATTGTTCAATTATCATACATTTAACAAATCAATGTCATCAATCTTTATGAGCTATTAAAACAGGCTTTTGTTACCATTTTTGAGCTTCACACTGAAACACTTAGTTATCATCAGTTGCTATACTTGCATTGCTAAAACGTGATCAGATTGTGTTGATGTCTTCTATGCAGCACATACCTTGATGCTTCCCCTTTTTCTCTCTTAAGTATCTTTCTTTCTCAACGTCCCCTCATCGACCCCCCAACCCTGTTCAGAACAAAGAGGTTTTTTGTTCTCTAATTGCCCTAAGCAGATCTTCGTCAGGCATGGCTACACATCGCTGTAGCAGTTAAAGAACGCTGTTCGATCATTTTCTTCAAAATGGTCTCCGTCTGATCTCTAGAATATAAGTTAACTGATCTGTCAACATATTTTGTCCTTCATAGTTTTTTGAAATTGCTCCCTCAGTGAACATGTCTTACATGTGTTACGATCATATACACTTGCCCAAAGGAAGGTTAATATACAGTCTAAAAGGGACAGTTCACCCAAAAATTGTTCAAAAGTCATCATTTACTCACTTTGAGTTGTTCCAAATCTGTGTAAATATCTTTGTTCAGAGAAACGCAAAGAAAGATATGTGGATGAATGCTTACAACCAAACAGTTTTTGGTCCCCATTGACTACCATAGTAGAAAAAATTACTTTTTAATTTTTTGTTCTGTTGAACACAAAATTGGATATTTTGAAGAATGTAGGACAGTAAAAAGTTCTGGGGTACTTTGGACTACCACTGTAATTTTTCCTACTAAAGTCAATGGGGTCTAAGAACTGTTTGGTTACAAGCATTCGTCCAAATATCTTTCTCTGTGTTCAACCAAACAAAG
The DNA here is from genome assembly GCA_026939265.1 of Oreonectes daqikongensis. Classification (NCBI taxonomy): domain Eukaryota; kingdom Metazoa; phylum Chordata; class Actinopteri; order Cypriniformes; family Nemacheilidae; genus Oreonectes; species Oreonectes daqikongensis. The sequence continues at coordinate 1,098,470 of JAOTQM010000434.1, read as the reverse complement.
ACATTTATACAGATTTGGAACAACTAGAGAGAGTAATTCATGACAGAATTTTCATTTTTGGGTGAACTGTTACTTCTGCAAAAACTCAGTGGTTCAGTGGTTAAAGCATGGTGCTTACAATGCCAAGGTCATGGGTTCAATCCCAGGGATTGCACATATCCAGAAACAAAAGTATTGGTCGCTTTGGATAAAAGCGTCTACTAAATGTAAAAATCCATATGGTGAGTCATATTATATTCATATAAGTCCATATGGTGAGTCATATTATATTCATATAAGTCATATTTTCTTATCCTGGTTTGTAAATGGCTTTTTAGCAATTATATAACACAAACATTTGATCTAAATTATCATCTAATATCTTCTTATATGCTTCTTTATCAATGCTGCGTGAGTATTTGGTCACCTGCATTTTATTAGTTGTGTTTAGCAGTTTATCCTGCTACACGACCCATTCAGAACAGATCTGTGAGCCAGTTTGGGGCCACCAGTTGAGATTCACTGATCTAACTACGGCACACTGACACCGGGGCAGCATCAGAGAGCAGTTAGGGGAAGTTGAGATTGATCCCTCTGATAAGGATCAAGCGAACCCTAGGTGTGCCCAACAACCGGAATAATTAACACTGTGATTACGGAGAGAGTGTAGCTTCCAGACAAACAATACGTTTACTTATAAGATCAGTTAGAAGATTTGAGTCTAGACCGAAAGTACCAAGGTGACCCAAAACTACAACGTCACCAGTGTCCTAATATTTTCAGCAATGCTGGTCATTGTATTATATGTTCCTTATGATTTTTTTAGGTCCTAAACTTAATTTATGCACACACATGCATTTAATTAGTACACAAAGTCATTGACAGAATTATGTAAACCACACCTGACACAAGACGTGCGTTCATTAGATTTAACAAGCGCAAGTTTTAACATCTTTGTCAACCCATCACTGACATGTTCCCATCATCATACCAGCAGCCCGGTGCACATTCAATCAATATCTTAAACGCAGTTGTCACCCAATTTCCTCATTTAGTTCTACCCCTGCCGCTAATCATTTTAATTACTGCCTTACTCAATGCTAATGTTATTCACGATTAGTTGGTATTATGCTAATCTTCGACCCACATTCGGCAGGAGAGCAGGAGCATCATCTGAGGGCCAGATTGCTGGGAGGCTGCATGCAGGCTGACATCGGTCTCCCAGCTGCACAAAGCAAGCCAGACAGAGGGACTCTTACAAAAAAAGAAAGAGACCCTCAATAAACAAAAAAGGGGGGGCTGCAGTATGTACCTTAATGAACGACTGTTGGCCACAGGGATTAGCCATAAATGCTGCTTTCCTCTCTGTGAAGCCCACCCCAGCATCTGCTGAAACTTCTGATATTTTCTGCGCAGTTTCTTATAGGTTTGAGTGGCATTCCAAACTGAATGTCTGGACACCGTCATTGTATATGCTCACGTCCATCTGCAGGTGAGTTGGTGCCTGATACGAGATGTTGATATGAATTTGTGCACCACAAAGTGACACTAGAACAATGTGAATAGTCTGAAAATGACTGTCTTTCGAATTTTTGATGGATAATAAATTGGACACTGCTTGAGAAGGCGGTTAAGAAGCCAAAACTGTTGAGAAGCCAAAATTTCTTTTTTTTTTTACATGTATTAGCAAGGTAATTGTATTTAATAGATAGATAGATATCTACAACATTTATCGAAAAGTGGAACACTCAATGTCTCAATAATTTTTGGGTGATTTATTTTGTTTTGTCAAGTGTCATTTAAAAAAAAGGCAACTTTAAAGCTGCATTCCAAAGCATGAATTTAATAAAACCATTAAAGCTTGGAATGTGAATGTTTATATTCTCCATACATTTTGTGACGGTTAATGGGTTAAGTTAAATCTGTAATTATTATCATAAAAATATAATAAGCAAAAAATATAAGCAAAATTTTGCAACATGCATTACGATTTCAGTATGATAACACAAACATGTCGGAAATGACAGAGTGACCAGAAAAAACAAAAAGTTAACAAACTTTCCTGATAACAACCAAGCTCCTGCGGTTAAACAAAATATTAACTTTGCAGTTTAAGCAAAATTAAGCAAAATAAAAAAATATCTTGATAAATTACTCAGCTGTATAATAATGTCATTTCAAATTAGGCTTGATTCTTATTAAAAGACATATCATTTCATTTGAGCTCAGACAGTTTTAAAACAATAACAGAAATACCACAAAAATATTCGTCCGGAGGAACAAAGGTTTAAACATTTTCATCATCATGAGAAAAATTCTTAAAATAGTGATTAACATTAACATTAAGTATCTCCGTTTATCCCAGTCATTATCTGTCATGTTGAAGAAAACAAAATTATAACTCACAAGAGGCTGGCAGGAGAATAAAAAGCATGAGCTTGAGGCGAAATTAATATTCATAGTGGAATAAAAACCAGCAGTAGCTTCATTGAAAGCAAAAACTCAAACAAGAGCCTTTTGTCTGCCAGGAGGGAAAATGGACAAACGCAGAGAAAAATGTCAACAAGTGCGGAGCAAGAGCACATCTTCTGTGACAGTGTTTATGAGCAACATTACCGAGACCAGGGAGCAAGTCACGACCAGAAAAACCTGGAGCGTTTTTACGTATAACATCTTCTGGAATAACAAGATAGCACCATTAATGTGCCTGCTTTCTCCTACTTGCTTTTTTCACATTTTCTTTGGTCCCTGACTACATCGGCTGACATACTGTCATCATTTCAAAAACTCTGGGATGGACACCTGAAACGTTGGATTAAAGGTACGTTGAACTTGAAAGGGGAGAAGGGGGTTTGTGAAAAAACTTGACCTCGTGACACGGAGTCTAGCATCTTGACCTCACCTGACACCAGTGACATCCCTATCCAACACACGGATTTGTGAATAACAACACATCAAGATTAGAAGATCAGGTAAAAAAAGCGGGATTAGAAAAGACAATGCTAAAAAGTATTTAGGAGACAAATGAATAATACAGCTGTAAAAATGGAGAAAAAATTATTGATCATGTTTAACAAATGCCACAGGTTTCCGCCAATAAATGTTCTGTCAATCTTTTAAACTAATGAAATTAGTTGAAACGTCGAAATAATTGCTTTGGATAACTAAGACTGTTCTTAAAGACGTGCACTGAATCGCACTGAAGGAGGAGTTACGTCATTCAAAAACTGGTGGGGAAAAAACTCACAGACGAAAAAAAGTTCCAAAAAGCACCAAACTTACCATCCACCAGGTCCTGGCTGTCATGTCATAGCAAAGCTGCCATTTGATGGAGCTGTCTGCTGTTTTCCCAGCCATTCCCCCGTCAGTAGCTTTCATCAGGAGCAGCTCAGGAGTAGATAACACACTAATCAAGCCTTCATCAGACGCCACTCTCTCAGCCCCATGTAGGCCAATCCTTATCACACTGCATTATGGGAAAAAAGTGCACACACACACACACACACTCACACTCACACTCAAACAGCCCTGTGCTCCAGCTATGACTCCAGCCTCCAGTGCTGCCTATAATGACAGGATCAGGATCTGAATCCCTCACACACACACACACACACACACACACACACACACAGAGACCCCCACCTCAGCTAGGGCTTTAATTTTTTAAGCTGTGCAGAACAGGAGCATGGATCTTTCTTGGCATCTTGAACCATACAACAAGTGTGCAACCAATAAGGTGCTTTCATGAGAGGATGCTTTTCAAAGTTTATTTGCATTTTCATCTGCTTTATATTGTTGATTTGTGGTGTTTGGAATTCCCCGCTCCAAATCCATAAATACACACACACTTCGCGCCCCCCCTCCCCTGAACGGTCTATGAGGGGAGGCCCAAATGGGAATTATATTCCCTAAACAAAGACAGGGGAGTTTCATAGACATGAGAGACGGGCACGGTTCAGATATCACAGACTAATACACCAAGTGAGGGAGAGAGAGGCGGAACAGGGAAGAGAGAAAAAGACACGCGTAAACACGGACAGGTACTCTAGATCCGTTCGGTTAGTAGCTGCTAACTTCAACAAGATTTACACAGAACTCGGCCGATTCTGAATAAGATTTTATCTGAAATTTATACAGTTGCATCTGTGGAGAAAATTGAGTTCACTTTCAAATATTTAGCATGAGTGCTTATTAAATTGCTTCAAACATTTAATCAGCAGAATTTGTATTTGTAAACCAATTGAACTGAAAACACGAGGAAATTAAAACTGTGCAACTTGAAAACGTGTGGATACAGTAGGTGTAAAAACTAGTCTGACACAAAACTATACCCTTACATTGCACAATTGCATTGCATCTTTAGGTTTCCTAAGGTTGTGGAAAAACTTGCTGTGTCCAGTAGCAATAGTGCTTACTAGTCTTACTACAGTAAGTGCATTTTTTTAGCTTACATTCACGATTCTCTTTCACAACTTCATCAGGTGCTGACTGCACTATTCCATGCAGGTGTGTATAGTCCCATGATCCATTTCAAATGTCGTTTTAAATCTTGCACACTCACTTGATAACTTGCCCATACATTGCTGTTATAGATTCTAAAAGCGTTCAATTCGAGTTTATTTTAGAATTCACAGCAGTGTGTGTGTAACTATTTAAAATCAGGCAATTAAAAACTCATTATTTTAATGTACATTTTTGCCTGAAACTTAACTAGCAAGTGTCACATTTATTTAGTATTTTAGCAAACAAGATACAGATGACATACTTTCAAAGTATTCGAGCGTTGATAATGACCCACTCTGTAAAGCTATCATCTGACATACTGGCTGTAGCTGGCCTAGGATCTCACATAAAAGCAGAACGCGACAATCGGAATCAATTCACACAGCTGTGAGAGCTAACAAGCCTCTAGAAGGCTTTCAAACAACCAGCCGATCAGAAATTTACAAGAAACGAGTGCAAAAAACCCCATCGGCTAGCAACGTAATAACTGGCTGGCGTTAATAGCATTAGCACAGCTTTGGCAGTTTAAAGCAATGCAAAGTAGACTCTGGTGACATTAACCAATTATAAGGATTCTCTGCCATTGAAAGGCAGACAAATCTAACCATGATCTAACGGATACTAGTATGGAGTGACTGATCTACAGATCTAGTCCCAGGCTGTACAATAAGACAACTCATGTCTGAGCATCCCACTCCTTCAGATTTACATTTAATACACATACATGCAAACAAACCAAACAGTGCTCTTGCATTTGACATTTGCAAATTTACGCATCAACCTGACTCTGTGCTGCGAGTAGTGGGGTTTAATGCTCAATGCCAGCTTTGTTCCATGTTTGGGACTCTCTTTGTAACCTATCCAGACCTTTTTCCCTCGGCAGCACATTCCCAACCTCCACCTCCTCATAGAATGTTCCCGCCCGCAGCTGCTTCCCTCCACGTGAATTGTGGGATTGTGTGAGAACGTCTCGCGAGTCAGAGCGCAGCGCGTCTGGCATTCAGGGGCCGAGGAAGACCCGCGAGCAGAAGAATACCTTGAGTGTTGTTTATCCTCCTCGCCTTTTGCTCTGTGTCTATTCATTTCCGAAACCTTTCCCACATTTCCAGAAGAGATTATTATGTTGTACACTTTGTGTCGCAGGGTCATAACTTGTAAATGATGTTACATACATTACATCCTTCTAATATAAGTGTTACTCATTTGTTTCATTTGTTTGCTTTCTATATCAAATTTGGAATAATAATACCGTATTATCTGTTGGCCTGAACACATATATATATCAGTTTCATGAAAACATTCTTTTGACATTTCACTTGAATTTCCTTCATATGGCAGATATTGATTTGGACTCTGCAGATCGATGCAATTTCTTGCCTTTATTGGATTACATTTATACTTTTATTTTTTAATAGGATTTCTATTCTCATTCAGTCAAATATCTGTGAGGTCTACACGAAAAATCAATAGGCAAATCAATACTTCAGCTGCATGGAGGTGAAGATTGTGAAAATGACTGCGAACACCTGCTACTTTCTAAATGAGTCACTGTCTACTTGCATCTTTTTTGGGGAAAAAAGCAAGTAAATGTGGATCAAATATAAATGTACCTCCTATTGCAAATATTTTATTGTTATCTTTATCAATTTAGATATGTACAAATTCTTAATACTTCATTATTATCATCATGTTTAATTTCATATGGAGCAACGTAAATCAAAGCTCAGGTTTTTTCTCATCGCTTAATGTACAGAATGCAGACAGCCCATATGGGATGGGGCTGTCAGGTAATTAAAAAAAAAGTCTGTTACTAATTTATGACTAATAATATCCAGAGATTCTTTTAATCCCCGCCTAGCACTGGTCCACAGACATGATAAAACCTCCAATTATATCTGAAATAGATGTGTAAAAGGAATATTACTGCACATATCACTCTTCAGAGTCCCTTATTAGATTTGATTAACTTTTATTCCCATAATTCCTTCTTTGTTTAAACAGATGTCCACTCGTACAACAATAACAGACAATGGAGTAATCCTGGCTAATTGTTTCAAAATGACAAAATCCATTTCCAGAATATATCACAGTGTCTAATTTGTTCTTAAATGACCACCTGTTGTCCCACAGAAGCAAACAATAAATGTCTGCTTTAGGACAATGGAGAGGAATCAGGGTGAAACACCAAATGTGTGTAGTTTTCCGGGGATGGAGTTGCCCTTATGAAACTAAATTACGTGCTATTCTTTAAACAGTTTGCAGTATAAAATAAATCTTAGAAAAATAAAATCAGTTATTGCCAATGTCATCCAAAATTCTGTCATTTTGTCATAAACCATTGAAATAAAATAATATATATTACATAATAATAATATAATAATATATATATGTATATAAATTACAATGAAACCAAGTTTTATAAATGACAAAAAAGTCTGATTTGCTCATATTAGCAGGAAATCTTCTTGTTTGGCTCATTTAAACTTCAGCACATTGAAGTAAGAGCTATATAACTAACCATTTTAATGTAGCCTATATAAAAGGATAAGCAAGCGATATACTTTTCTTAAGTTAGAGGTCCTAGAAAAGATTTTAGAGAAAATACAAAATATTAAATTAACAAAATAATAAAATTAACAAAACAATTAATAATAATAATAATAATAATATATAAAAATACTATATATAAAATGATCACTTCTAAGTTTAGAACTACTGTACTATACCATGACAAACCGATAAGTTGGGAAAAAAGGAATTTAAAAAAACTTCAGCGAGCTCATCCACTTTCACCTAAATCAGAAGTTACATAAATAAACAGTTTAATAAACAGAACTATTACTCAAAGGAGAGTCTCTAAAGGAAATTTGTCACAATGACGATATGAACTTTTATTTTCATATGCAAAATTATTTAAATACTTTTTAAATACTAAAATAGTTTTCATTGATATTCAGCCTGTGCGTTTTTGCGATTCATCTGTAAACATTTTGAATGGTAGTCATTATGAATGAACAAAAACCAATGTTATTTTAAAAATTGTAAATACATTTCTTGCACAAAAAATCTTAAGATATGAATATGAAATAAAGCAAAAAAAAAAGCGCCTCCTATTAAAGGAGCCGAGTCGCTTCCAGTGGAGTTGCCCATGCACAAGATATGTTCTAGATTAATTTTGGCTGAGAGGAGCAACGCCGGCAAACACTCGCTCAGAGGTCATGACTCAGTCTCTCAGTGAGAGAGCGACATTAAAGAGTCCCAGCCAAGACTTTTTTTCCCTCTGGGTTGAGGTGGTCCTGCCGTCACACAGGCGATCTTTTAGGGTAATTCAAGGGAGGTACTATCTACTGTCACTCAAGTGAAGAATGCTGAACGCCGGGGAGCCAGTCAGTGCTGACAGGGGCCGTCATTCACACCAGCGCACAGTGCAGGACACACGCGGGGCCAATCAACAGAGGCCCCTGCTGGGAATGGACAGCATCGGGGCGGGAGGCATCCAACCGTGGCAGGGAGAGAGAGAGAGGGTGGGAGTGAGTGGGCGTGGGACCTTTTGGGGCAATGCCAGAGTTAATGGAAGCAACTAAACAACCATTAGGATTAGAGGTTAACATACAGATTAGTTAAACGGAAGGCCTCGACACTACGAGTACAAAGACTCACCATAACCCTTATAACTAACAACAACTACACAACAATCACGCACTGAACGTTACCTAAATGAACCAGAAACCGAAATGAAAAGAGTTCAAACAAGGTGGACAGAGAACCGAAGTCTCACCACAGATCTGGTTCTTTCTGGCTCAGACGCCACCTTTCAGCAGGGCGCACACGCATTTCACCGATCCGATGAATTGTTCTTTATCCCGCGCACCATCCAAACCTCTCTCTAAAAGACGTCTCCTCGCAACCGTCCCCTGTGCCGCAGTATTAGACCTGCCAGCCTAGAGGAAGTACATAAGGAGCTCTTTGTTAGGTTATACTGGAGGGACATTGTGTAAAATACAGTGGCTGCCCGACATAAAAGGCTTGACTTTCCTCTCATCTGAGCTAAGTTTATCCTCCCTGAAGTCTCCCGTTTCTGCTCGGCAGACAAAGGGATGACTTGAGTTTGAGAACCAAGCACCAATCAAAATCTTCATCATCGCTAAATCTGCTTGAACGTGGACGTGCCATTATAATGCAAACGACCGCGAAAGATGGAAAAAGCCCCTTGTATTTGTGAGATCTAGATTTCGAATTTAACGGATAACGGTTTTGTTCATTTGTTTAAGCCGTACAACACCTGTTTGAAAGGGTCTCTTTAGACGTTACAGGTAAATTCTTCACAGGATTAGACTCAAATTGAGTCTTGGCTATCGGGTGGTCTGTGGAGAGCAGTTGGAAGTAAAAGTCAGTCAGTTCATGACTCAGGTAACAGAGTTTTCGCTGGGACACCGAACGCTGCAAACAGGATACGTTCTGAAAGATTTCCATGGCAACAAACATTGGCAACCAGCTACAGATCACAGAGCCGCAACTGCCCCGCTCATAACATTACTGCCATTCATTTATTTATATATTTTCATAAATCTCCATATTTCACAGTGCCGGTCAAAAGTGATGTCAAACTTTGGTCAGACGACATTTTCGCTTTTTCGTTTAAATATGTTTTTATGTTGCACTTGGGGTACTGAAGCTCAGCTTTGAGAAGAATTTAAGGAGGCTTGGAAAATATAACACAAATCACATGTGCAAAGATTATGGCTATGAAGATTTCCTTCAACAAATATTAATAACTTATACAATTGTATTCAATGTTTGCTTTATTTCCTGCAAGCTTTCAGTTTTTTATTCTTTCATATAGATTAAAATAAAACATGTTCCCTGATATAGCTTAGTTTGCTTTTTCAAAACCAAATGTTTTCAGAGAAAAAAGTAACTAAAGTCTACTGAGCATTATTATTGTTTAATTTCAAGTGTTTATCTGCTTTTTTGCTACATGCATAGTTTCCCAAATTGTTTATATTTGTATCTTTCTATAGTGAGTTTTTGTCACTTATAGTTATTTTTTTCACACTTGAAATGAAAGTTGCTACAGTACAAATACATTTAAATTCAAAATGTCTCTTCAGGGTTATATATAGCCAACAAGTGTAGCCAACTATTTTAAAAACAATATGTTAATATCACATTTACAATGATCTAACAAGGTTTAAATGTGGCTTTACACATAAAAATGATAAATATGTATTTTATAGGAGTCCCTCACAAAAGGTTCATCTTATTTGGGGGTCCTTGGCATCATAAAGTTTGAAAACCCTGCTTCAGTCAAGGTCTCTAAAAAAATCAACAAAAATCACAAAAAAATAAATTGCTAAATAAAAGTCAACTGGAGCCAAAAGTAAGTATTATGTTAATGGTTTCATGTCAAAGCTCTTGAGAACACAAACCTAATCCGCCAGACCTTGCATGTTTTTCAGCCACTGGTTAGAGAGATATTGGCCGTAAGTATGTCTGTGTTGCCAGGGCCTCCAACTGGAACCCCAAACTGGCATTAACCGTCACTGTGACCGTGTGTGGAACAGCGCCTATCACCAGAGAGACCCTGGCACACACCAGGGCATGAGACACAGAGGCAGGCAGAGAGGGCATTGGGCAAGCAGCCAGGCACATAGAGGGCTGCTAGGAGGCAAAGCATCACTGCCATAGCCAGCGAAATCTTGCCAAAACAACACACCCCAAACAAAACCTTTTAACAGCCAAATGAAAGGTTATTTTGCAGATATATTTCCTTCAACCATTTCTACATGTAAAACGGCTCAATAGAAACCAGGTGCACCTTTTACACTTAAAATCTGATTCGTTTTCATGGTGGATGCCTGTACGTTTGAATATTTCCCTTGGTTGACTACTCGGAGCACAAACACTGTTTTCTAGGGAGATTAAGAGGTTTGTCTTCACTGTAAACAGCTTTAGAACAGGTGGGGAACCAGCTGACAACTCGCATCGTGTCAATCTTCAGATAAAGTAGCCCAAGGTGTACAAAATGTCAGCTGCTGTAATCTCATCCACAGACCTAAGAGCTAATAGTTTAACCGTCTCGAGAAAAGCTTTTGACGCAAAGGCCAAACACGAAACCATGGAAGAGAATAAATCCGGCGTTACAAAGCTCCTGTCCAGACGGTCAAGCGTGTGGCTATGGATCCGAGCAGATGAAACAAACAAAAAAAACAAAAAAAAAAAAACAAAAAAAAAATCGCTGGTTCACAACAAAGTAGAAATAAAAGGTAAAGAAAGTAAAGGTATCAAACCAAAATTGAATGGAATGTTACGTCTGAGAAACAGTAAAATAATAGTCACATAGGTTTCAAATGTGCTGTAAAAGGAGACAATGGAGTTTTTATTCCTTCAAGCATATACATATAAAAATAGAGAGATTAACCGCCAAAATCTAATAGCAGATGGGGAGGGGGTGCGAAAAGGGAGTTTCCACACTGTGTTAGAAAAAAGTACAAATTCTGTGACAGGACATTTGAGCAAAACTGCTTCGGCTCACACAGCATCAACGTTCAGTAGTGGAATGAGGTTTTACAACTCTTAAAACACTCAACATATCATTTTTATGTAGTTTCATTCGATCAAAAAGCACACACACATAACCAAACATCAAGCAAAAAATGTTTATTAAAAAATGGCTTCATAAATAATTCATATCTGATATACTTCAAATGCCAACGATTACAAAATAAACACTGCAACTGACACCACAAATGACCCAAAGAAATAGAAACGCCATAAACCTGAAGAGAGTCGCTTTCCTAAACAGGACAGCGATAAGTAGTTTCAATATTCACGAGGTGTAACGTGAAGTCAAATAATGTTCAGTGATCTACCTCTCCATAGTATTTCCTCTTACAGTGAATAAATTCTAGCGCCCTTATTGCTTCACCATAGGGATACAGATACATGAACGTGGGCTTTACTGTATCAACAAAACACTACAATGAGTCCTGGTCTTATAGAAGGTCTCTTTATAATTTATAAGACTAATGTAAGGATATTATAGTACTGTAACGTCCAACATATTACATAAATATGTCATATATGAGTCAAGTAATGGAATTAAGAGTCTCTGCGTTGTACCGTTCCACCAAAATGAAACTATATGATGAAGATTATTAAACAACCTCACACAGATAACCAAGAAAAAACCCATTTTATATATATAAGAAAGAGGTGAGAAACTCACAGTAGTGATTATAAAAAATCTTATTTTCATGGCAAATTATTATTCATTGGCAAAAATTACATAATACAAAATTAAAACTGAAAGGAAAGAGAAGGCAAATTAACAAAATAACTTAAGCAGTGAATGCAAGATAATCAATACAAATTCAAGTAGTTTGGAGCTAGCGATCACAAACATAACACAAACAGGGTAACCATAACATCCTATCGGAGTGTTTTGCAACATAAATATTATGAAAAACTATTTTCATGGAGCTAATCCTCATTTGCTGAACTCTACCACATCCAGGCTATGATAAAAGTGACTGCTTGCCTATTTTGCAATGAAATACCTCAAACTGAATATCGGATGTCAACATTCATTCTATAAACAACTACTAGATAGTACCATTTAATTCACAAGAACGATCCTGTGACCACAACTATCAAGTCTATTAACCCAGGTCTAGTGGTCAAAACTCACTATTGCACATTGAATCATTAGTGCATGTGTAAAACATTGTTTTTCTTAACAATAATAGACAACAGCTCATCGATATGAATGTGAACCCAGATTTGTTTATGGATCATTATTGTGTCATTTCAAAAGTTAACCTGATCTAAAACCACAACAGGAGTGGTGGTGATGTGCACCTAACACAAAGTCAGATATGATAACTAGTGTTTTCATTTTTATATTAAAGGTTTTTAAAACAACTGCATGTTTAGAGGCACTTTAGAAAATTGGTGATTTGTTCCCAGATTTAGGGGTGGATTTGAAATGGGTACAAAGGTTATAAAGTCAATTTAAAGATTTGCTAACGGGCCTCGGAGTCGTGCAATAATCTTGTTTAAAATCTGGGCAAAAACAATGAACATCGTTTCATCACGAGTTAGAAACAGTAAAACAAATTAGAGTTTAGATTTTAAAATGTACATTTTTTTTTTTCAAGTAACTTTTACTTATAATATAACAATACTATTTCCAAACACAAAATTGACTTCATAAATTATTATTAATGATTTAACCCTCAAATGTAAACGAATAATAATGGTTTTTAATGCGTGACTTGAAGTCCTATAAAAATAAACGAGTACTTAAAATATACAAATAAGTAAAAAATAGGCTTGAAGACACAAAAACAGAAATGATTCAACGAAAGCTAAAAGTGTGTTAAAAAGCAGCTATAGTAGTCAAACTATCAGTAGAGGCATTAGTAGTATTTGGTGAGGTATGCGTACTTATGTGCACGATTGTGAAAATTGTAAACCGTGTTTCTATTTACTATTGTGTATGTGTGTGTGTGTGTGTGTGTGTGTGTGTGTGTGTGTGTGTGTTGTTAAGCTTTTGGACTTCAGTAGTGTCTTTCACTCATGCCAGAGGTCACGCCTCACCTCTAGAGCCATCAACCATCAGTGCCATAACACCAGACAGCCGACTCCACCCTCTCTTGCATGACAACCGCTCACATGACTCGGACCTGGGGGAGCGGGCTGGGCCGAGATCTAAACAAATAAGTGTTGCTCTGGAGACAACAAATCCTCAAAAGCAACCATTCACATGTAATCCTGTTTCACTAATATAAACCCTGACCCAAGACAAACAACCAATCCCTACATTTATCTACAGTTTCAACATGACACTGATTGTACAGCAGTATGCAGGTTTATGTATTTATATCAGTAGTTTGTTCACTCTCTGTTTATAAGAACCTGAAGGGGTTTGATCTGTTCAAGACGCTGAGCCATTGTGGAGATGTTACTGACAACAAGAGAAAGAGGGCAGAAGGTGAACGTCTCCGTTGGATTGATGTGCGAGTCTCTGTCTGTCTGTCTACACACGAGAGCGGGAGGTCAGGTTGAGCGTTAGAGGCTGTCTGCTCCTGAACGGCAGGAACCAAAGGATCTTCCAGCGAGTGCCAAACACCTCTGCCATCGATTGCTGCCACGACCGTCGCGGGCCACTGAGGGAAAGGAAAACATTTGATACACCGTCAGTTCATGTGGAAATATAAACACTGCAAAAAATAAACTTCTTCCTAAGCATTTTGTCCTCCTTTAATATCTACAAATTTTTAAAACAAGATACATTAACTTGACAAGGAACGCGACCTTGTCAAATAAAAGGTGAATTTAGTTAAACTTATATTTTCTTTTGATAAAACATGACTGAGTAAATATCTTAGGTTACTATACTTCTCAAATAAATGTATCTTGGTTTAAGAATATTAAGATATACTAGAAACCAAGACAAAAATGCAGGCAAAAAAATGCACGACAGAGAATGTGAGAAAATATGAGCTCATAATGAATAATAAACAGCGGTGGTGGACTGTGAGGGAATTTTCCAGGCTGATTTGTAAAATAATATCAATGAAAAGCATTTAAAAAATCTTTTCACCTATGTCAAGAGGAACTCCATCATGTACTTCAACATTTAATATGCCCTTTAACATGTTTCAAGACCCTTTAATAATTTCAACTCCATCAACATTTTTGTTAAATCTCCTGCTACATGTATTATTTATCATTCCATCAATTTATTCATTTATTTTCACCTCTCCACCTGTTTTCAGCCCCAAGCAGGCTTGATGAAGCAAGTAAAACTGAAATCTAACAAAATTTTAAATAACTTTGACTATAATTGGGTATAATGCGAAAAAGGCTTAAACGAATAGTTCACCCAAAAAAGAAAATTCTGTCATCATTATTTTCTCTTCTTGTCATTTCAAAACTGTATGACTTTCTTTCTTGAGCAGAACACAATAGAAGATATTTTAAAGAATGTTGGTAACCAAAAAACGTTGGTCTTTTTTGTTTTTTTTTATTTTGTCTTCTTCCTTTTGACTTTAGCACACATTTCATTGGTCTGATTGGTCAATGTACACACCAGAGGACTGTCTCCTCTGGCACATGTGATGTGATTGTGTCCACCCAAGCTACCAGACATAAGTACAATTCAAATAAACCAAACCATAAACTTTCTCTAACAACCCACCACTGCTGATCGACCATAAGACGCAGCAAATTCAAATACTTACATGTCTTCCATTAAGTGTGACATCTTCTCTATGGTAGTCGTGTCCTGTAGTGGAAAACATGAAGGATGTTGCTTGATATCACCACTGAACCATAAACGTGATTTATTGTCAACGTCAGAAACAATTCAGCAATGATTCATGAAATGATCTATGACAATGAGCCAGTGGATGCGAGGGGGTGAGCTGGAACGCTTTTTGATCTTTCCCACGCTGGGAGTGAAAAACGCTACGGCGTACACGAAGACAAAAGAGAAACAGTGAAGCTGACAACAGCAAGACTCCCTTGGTGCCCTCCTCACCTTGCCAAGTTGGCACGGGGGCAAAAGGGCATCTGCCTGCGGACAATAGGTCCGCGTGCATAGGGATGCTAAAATCCCCCCTGCTTGCCAGGTGAAGAGACGCAGCAAACCGACATAAAAAATATGTAAATAGGTCTGGATTAGCAGAGGCGAGACTGAGGGGACTGTTTGTGTTAAAAATGGTGCAAATGTGATTGACGTCGGGTGTCTTAAACAAGCTGTCCTATGTTCCAGTAAACAAACATATAAACGAAAAGCAGCGTCCCAGAAGTCACCAAATGTTATGTAAGGACTCCTGTAAGTTACGGGCTAACCACCCTGCGAAATCTTGTAGCACTTCGCAACATGGGGTGGTAGGTGAGGGAGCAGCTTGTCTGTAAGCATCAGTAGGTTTTCTAACCTTTGGATAAGTAGAAGGTTTAAGGACAGTACAGGACACAAGATAAGACAGCTTAATGTGGATTCTTAGCAACAGGAGTTAGATTAGTGCTGTCTGTGAGGTCTCCTGAAGGTGCGAGTTAGCGTCAAAGCTTGGATAAAAGCAAAACGAGACACAACTTGGTAGAAATGTGCCAAATGGTTGAGACTGTTGCTAAACTATTGTATACATTACGGTGTAGACAGTTTTGTTGCGTCTATTGGGATTGGGATACAATTTGAGGGTTGAAAAGAATATTAATGCAAAATAGCGAAGTGACAGGACAACCCGATACATAACATTAAACAAATGACCAATTCAGAAAAAAACTCACTGCAAGGATTCCTTTGACCTGCGAGTAGAAAAGGCCGCCCATTCCTCCAAACATGATCAGGCCCATGAAACAGGACACACGTATAAGAGCAAGTTCATGATGTACCGCAAAATCCTCCTGAGGGGGGGAAGAAAACGGTTACTCACACGTCTAAAACGTTCAGATCCAAATGACAACATCTCACTTCTGGCAGCTGTGTGAAGTGATGTGACACTCAATGTTTGTTTTCCTTACTGAGAGCTTCTCTGTTCATTGCTACACCAAACACATACGAACACACAGAATCCACAATACGGGGAAGTTTTTCCAGGAGATAACGCCACTATCTCTCTCACACAGTGAACATCGCTCGCTTCTCACTCGCGTCTGTTTACTCGCGTACAGTGCGGCGCAGAACAAACAAATACAGAACGTTGAGCGTTGGGCTTTTATTTGCAGGCGGTCAGCAGTTGCCTCGATGGCTCAGCTGGTCTGATGTCATCGTGAAAGAACGGCATTCATGTTGAATGACGCTCCTGAGAATTTTAACGTTTTGGCAGAAACACTATTTAGGTGTGCTAGTCGTGAAATAAATAAATAAATCACAATTCATTTCCTGCTGAATCAATGTGTCGTTGTATTTGCGCATTGTCTTTTAGCATCCGGATTACTAAAGGAATTACGCGAATCAGGTAATGTACCCAACACGCACAAAATCTGGAGGGTTGGTTCTGAACCATGACTTAAATGAATCGTTTACATGAAATTACTTTAGCGTTTACAAGTTGCGCTAAAGCGAGTCTAGCACAAGTGATCATCATGCACAAAGGCATCTGGTGTTAAAGGAACAGTTCACCCAAAATAAAAATGGGAAGAATGCTTGTAACCAAACAGTTCTTGGCCACCATTGACTACCATAGTAGGAAAAATTGCTTTATACATGTATTTGTTCTGATGAACACAAAATAAGATATTTAAAAAAAAATTAGGACAGCAACCTGTTTTGGGGCACTTTTGACTACCATTATCTTTTTACTATGGTATAGTTGATGGTGGCCAAGAACTGTTTGGTTACAAGCATTCTTCTAAATATCTTTAGATACGAGTACTAGAGTAAATGATGACAACATTTTTATTTTTGGGTGAACTATCTCACTCAATGTAGCAAGTTGCAACATTCAATAGTTAGCAGTAAAGTTAATGCCACCTGAAGGTCCCTAATCTCAGATAAGAGGTACAAATCCAGTTCCTCCATTGAGAAGATTCTGCTAAACAACAGAATAAAGCTACAGCAGCTATACGAAAAACAGCATACTACCATACTACATGTACTATTTCTGCATTATTATGCAAATAATCTGCTTGTATATGACAGTAGAAGACTCAACCTTCAAATAAACTGAAAATAACATTAAATAGCATATTATGATTGTTTTTGACTGCCAAGTTATAACATTGCTACAAACTTAAAATAAAAGTGCTAATTTATTTCCTAAAACAACAAATGTGAAAGCAATACAGCTAGCATACACTTTATTATAAATATCAGACACAGGCACTTTTTGCAAGAAGAATAGGGATTTAATTTAATTAATTAATTTAATTTTTAACAAAAACACTGTGATTTCATCACTTGCATGTGAGATTTTAAATGGTGTTATTATATGGTGTTACCATAATACTGGCCATATGTATCGTGTTTGCTTGAAACAATGTGCAAACTGAATTCTGAAGGAAATGTGGAGGCTCCACCCAAATCATCTAATGGCAGCTCTGGTGCTACGACTCTTCATTAAAATTGTCATTAAATGATTTAACCCTATAAAACGTACAGTGTCATAAAGCCCTCGGGACAGTTAAACTGGAGGTGTGTAAATGTATGCTGGCCTTACCCGGTCCACCGAGGACAGCGGCTGTAAGTAGTAATACTGGCAGAAGTCCAGCACAAGAGTGTAAAGACTCAGAACCTGAGTGTAAAAACACAGCTGCAAAAAGAGCCAGTGGTTATCCTCCCCAACACAGTTATTAATCCTGCACGAAGAGAGAAAGAGAGAGAGAGAGAGATTAATTCGATATAATAAAAAACGTCATTATAAGTTATTGGAATGACTAAACTTAGATGAATTTAAACTAACAAACTAATAAAGAGTAACTGATAAACAAGTGTTTTTGGGTGAATTCTTCAAACAAGTCAAGGCAACAGGTGGAGAAGCAGTATGAGGAACAGGAATATGAGTGAGGCAAAGACGGTTGAAAAGGCCAGAAGAGAGAGAGCAGAGCAGGCCAGGTCGAAGCGTTATTTAAACGAAGACGGAAATCGATACGGGCACATTTTTTTCTGTTTTTCTCTCTGCCATTACAGGTGATGACAGGGAGTCACGATTTGCTGAATCCAGACAGACAGCAGCCTTCTTCAGCTGTACTGTACGGGCGGAGTTAACGCTGGCTTCTCTGGTCACTCGATATGTCCTCTCCCTCTGTTTTACCTCTCCACAGAGACCTCATTAAACTTCCTCCATACAAAACCCAGCAGGAATGTAAAGCAGTCTGGGGTACGGGGTCTTTTAAGGTTATACTGTGACCTTAGGTCAGCAAGCCACATTTCAGTTCGTATCGCAAAACATCATAAATCATACAAATTTTTGCTAACAAGTCTAAACAAAACTCTGTATGTTTGATAAATGCCAACAACCTTATCGATCCGGCACGTTCTCATTCATAAAGCAAATTGATTTTGTTTTGAAACACTGCTAACAAAAATGACAGATTGTCGCTTTACCAGGGACAGTGGTGGTCCATGCGACGCACACAGTGGCCGCAGCGGCTGCAGTGGTGTGACCTCTTTGGTCTCATCATGTTGCATTTATTGCAAAGTTCCCAGTTGTCTCTCTCTGAAACAAAGAAAGAAAATACAATCTTAAAGGTCCAACACTAAAATCTTTACAACCCATTTTCCATGTTGTGTTAGAAACAAACTAAAAACTGAAAAAAGTCTTTATCGCCATCTAGTGGAACATAGAGAATACTTATCTTTACTTTGTACCATGGATGTGTCATATAACTTGTCCCTCGATTGTGCATTCATAGAGGACAGTTTTTACAAATTAATAGAAAGGGGTGACATTACTAGTGCATTGACAAGTACTACCGCATGAAATAGTGTTACTAAAATTAATACTCAATTAGACTTTAGACCGGGATGGACACGCAGACAGCAACAGGTTTGTTTCTGGGGGAAAACAATTCCTGGTACAAATTGTTCTAAGTAATTTCGGTGGAAACTTGACTTAAAATAACTACTCAATTAGACAAAAATGCTAATGTTTATGTTAGGGTAATGTAACTATTGTTCTTCTTTTGTCGCACACAAAAGGAGAACATTTTCTGAATATCCACATGACCATTAAATCATTAAATTATTCGATTTTGTGTTCCAAAAGAAGAACAACAGTTATACAGGTTTCAAACAATGTTTTGGGGGCAGTAGGGATATGAAACAAACATTTTGAAAAATAAAACATGCTTCATCTTTTAGAAAGAACAAACCACCTCAAGTAAATCCCTTACATTTTTATGTTAAATACAACCTCAAATGCTCCTCAGGTGAACATGAATAAGCCATGTGGATATGAAGTAATCTGAGGAATGACTAGCTAAAACACATTCCAGCACTTGAGCGTCATGAAATATTTACATTTACATTTACATTTATGCATTTGGCAGAGGCTTTTATCCAAAGCGACTTACTATACAAAATGTACAAATGTATAGTACAATGTAATGTAAGCAAGTGGGGGTTAGATGCCTTGCTCAAGGGCACCTCAGTCGTTACCCGCCAGCCCTGAGAATCGAACCAGCAACCTTCTGGTCATGAGTCCAACTCTCTAACCACTGGGCCACAACTGCCCCAGTGGTTTGCCCATATATTTGCCCCATGTGGAAATATATACCACATTATTATTATCACAAAGATAAGAATCAAGCAAGCATATTATTGTGTGCCGGTACCCTTATAATCCAACAGATCCAGTGCATATTGTTGTTACATCGAGTTTTACAGTAAATGTACGAATTAAAATATCTATTGCTGAGCTATACTGCCATCTTCTGGTTGGTTAAAGAAACTACAAAAAAGAATTCATTAAGTGAACATCTGCTCTCTGCCAACATTTCTCCTCCTCATTTAAATAACATATAAAAATATGTAATTATTCCAGGTAAACATAACTCTTCCTCACAGTCTGCTAGTATCTAATCTTTCAACCTATGCAAATAAATTGTCTATGAGGCCTTTATAAACATGAAATGAACATGAAATGTAAATCCCTAAATTGTCCCTTAATCCAACATTCCAACTACAATACAATTCAAGTTTTAACACACAATATAATGTATCAAAATACATCATAAATATCATGACTAAAGAAATTGTTGTTAGATCCTTTTCTACTTTTTCGAGTTAATGGTGAATATTGTTGCATAATGTTAATATTGCATACTGATTTAGCTTTAAGGTGCAGTTCCCCAAGGTAAACTTTTGGCTAAGTTGTTTATTAATACAGTCTTCAACCCACTCAAGAAAACAATGAATAAGCAGTAAGCACAAATTATTGTTTTAATTGTATTATAGCTGGATTATGGCTGATTTAGGGTTCCTGAACTTGTTTCTGACTGAAATACGAAGTGCTTGTTCATTGCACGGGTTTATAAAGGCCTCACAGACTATTTGCATAGATTCAGACTCAGAAACTCAGAGTCAGAATCTGCGTTTCTTCTCACCTGCTAGTGGAATTTTGGGATCCTGAGCAAGCTTTCCTGGGTCAGCGGTGGAAGCCCTGAACAGTGCCGCAATACACAGCAGCGATGCTAGATAGTAACCTGAGGAGAGAACAAACAGTATGTTTTCAACTGTATAATATATATTCCTCAAACATTCTGGTTAGTTCCCCAAACCCACACACCTACACTTGAGTATACAACTGTGCAAAACATACAGACTCCATTCAAACTTTTTATTATTTCAGTCTTACATCATGTAAACTCCTATAGACTTCATGTACAACATTTAATTTCATTTATTAATTCAGGCATCACTTATTTGATTTATTAATTCATAATCTCACAAGAAGTTGTGGCTGAAACAAGTGTCTTGAATGTGAAATGATCTGCGCTTTAATTTTGGGACATAATTTCAAATACTATTTAAGACAGATAGTATGCAAATTTGGATACAAGGTACACATTTTACTTGCAAAACAGAAAGAAAAGACATGTCCTGAGTGCCATGACAACCACAACGTGGCTTTAAATGAACACTATTGTATAATTTCTGTTACATTTAAAAGGTATGTAATTATTTAGGGAAGTGTAAAAAACCTGTTGTACAAAACCTGTCCTGCAACTGTTATCTACTAACTACATTCTTTGGTTTCCCCTCCTCAGGTCCGCACAAACCAGATTCTAGAAGAACAAGGCTTTGGTGAAACTATTCTCCTCTGATTGATTACAATGTGATACGAGCTGTTATCAGAAGAACATGGTCAAAGTCCTTTGTCTATAGTAACTTACAGGCAACTAGTGCAGCAGGTATGTGTCCCTCTGCATAGTGTGGAAACAGCACCAGTTTAGGAATGAGGAGGGTGTTATAGAACCAGATGAACAGCACCGTGCTTATGCAGAACCAGCCCATAGGGTCCACCACGAAATGCAAACGCAGCTTCATCTTTCCGATAGTATATGTGGCAGGACAACTGAAGCAGCTCCTGATCACAGACAGAATGCAGACATCAGATCAACTGTAGCCAGAATAACCATTTAATATGGAACATATTGATTTGTTTGAGGACAAAACAGGATATGAAAAATGAACCGGCTTCTCTTCACCGTTTACACAAAATTCCTGACATATTGCACATCACAAAATATCTGTATATAAGATAAATAAATAACTAAATGAACAACGCTAAAATTGTGGAACACACATACTGATAACAATGTGTCGCTTTGGATAAAAACGTCTACCAAATGCACAAATATAAATGTGAAATGTAATGTAAATTAAATTGAATTTAGAATGGTGTTCAAACATATTAAAACAACTATAGTGTTTATTTTAGATTTTATTTAGATTAAATCAGGTCTCTATGCTTTCACAAAACACAAAACCTTCCAAAAATGTGCTGTTTTTCAGCGAATTAATAAAAAACCCACAATACTTTTTAAATGATTAAATACAAAGTTGACAAGCACTTTTTAATACTTAGACATTTACAAAACCCAGTGAGAAACATAAAGAGGGACTAATAATAATAATAATGATTGATGGCAAAAAATTAAAATCACAAAATATGGAGATACAAGGTTTCAAAAGGACAGTAAGTAAGATGCACAAAAACCTAGACAATGTTTTGCACAAACATTAACAAAAGCTTGACTCCAAGCTGCATATTAAAATGCTTAGTACTGAATCAAATACTAATAGCATTTCTGAAATTTGTTTTGTATTGGATCTTTGTTCAGTAGCACTTAAGATGATTTATGCTACTAATAAAAAAGCAGATGGATCAATCTTTAAATAAGTGAGAATTGTACCTTGTTAATGTCTTCAGTCCATAGTAAGCATCAGAACAGTGATCTTTGCCATGACAACCTGAAACACAAAAAAGATGATGTGTCTTTAAAAAAAACCAATACTATGAAGTGATTGATGAAGTCACGTGAGGGACAACGTCCTAGTGGACTACACTTGCTTTGTTCACGTTCACGCCCATGTAAATCTTGCGAAATATTGAAGCATTTTAAGTATAACATTGTGAATATGCATCAAACACAGCATGATCGCGTTGTCGAATTATCAAACTGTTATGATTCCCTCTTAAACCCGTGTTTTCATAGCGAAGACTGACTGACAGTTTTCTTGATCTTGTAAGAAAAGCCACAGTATAAAAAACAAAACAGTTGATTTTATAAACAGTTGCGGTTATTAAAACCGGATTGTAATAAAAAAACATATTAACGGTAACTTACTGTCGTTCATGCGCGTTTTATGTCTAATTATTACATATTCACTGTAACTTGTAAACAGGCACTGGCAAAGCCTGTGATGCCCATGAGGATGATACACAAACCAACATCTGAAGAAACATCTCGAAATATAAACACACGATATGTGGAAAATACACGTGAAATCAACTTAAATCATATTTACCAATGTCCTTATGAGGTGAGCTCTGTTAGGTGTTAAGGGTTTGGCACTGGTTTTGTAAAGATTACAAGATAACAGCTCTTCCTGTCATTGTACGGAAGCCGCGACGTGCGAAACACCTTCAGCGACTGAGGGTTTATCTCGTATTGCTTATGCAGCTCAATCTCTTTATGTAGACAAGCCCACATGTAAATTGATTGATAGAGCTGATAGATAGACGGATTTTGTTTGTAAGAATAAATGTCATTATATGAAAAAAACGGTTATTTTAAATTCTTATAATAAAGGTGGCCTAAATTTAGTGGACTTTAATTCTTCAAATTATACTTTCAAAATAAATTGGCTAAAGAAATATATGACAAATCAAGATTCTATTTGGCATATTTTTCCACAGTATGTTTTTTCACACATTGGAGGTATACAATTTTTGTTAATGTGCAATTACAATATATCAAAGACCCCTGTGAAACTCTCAAATTTAAAGTACTTTTGGCTTGGACTTTAATATATAAACACAATTTTACACCCCATATTTGTTTTATTTGGAACAATCAAAATATTTTATATAAAAACAAAACTTTGTTGCTTTATAATAACACAGGCTTGTTAATGTCTTACTCTGAATTTCTTTCAACATATAATATACCAATTTCCCCTAAAGAATTTGCTATAGTTATGGGAGCGATACCCTCAGGAATTAATATGTTGTTTAAAAATAGTGAACACTCTTTACTTAGATATGCTTCTTTTCCTGAGCCATCACAAACTTTTGTAGGAAAAATATGCTTCTCTGGAAATAAGATAAAAAATTATAAAATTAGATCCCTTTTTCTTCAAAATGTTGTTTCTGCCTCTCATGTAGTTTATTTAAAATTTTAAACTGGAAAAAGATTTGGTCTTTACAACAAAAATATTTTCTCACTAATAAAGTAAAGGAAGTGACATTCAAAATCATTAATACATTTTATCCTGTCAAGCACTTCATGGTGAAATATAAAAATGATATTGATACAAGATGCTCGTTTTGTAAAGTTGGCAAAGAAACGTAAAGTTTTTCATTGATTTTGGTCTTGTCATTATACAGAACAATTTTGGAAGGACATTAACGCCTTTATTATTGAGAATATTGATAATGGTTTATTGATAACTGTTAAGGATATTATTTTGGGATATTATGACTCTACTAAGAACAATGTTTGTTTTATTGTGAATTTAATTAATTTTCTTTGTAAATTTTACATAATAAGTGTACATTTTCTAATAACAAACCAATATTTCAGGTCTTTTTAAAAGATTTTAAGATGTATCTGGATTCCATTTCACCTTTGAATAAGAAAGCAACTAAAACAATTTTGGTTTGTAAACACTTTAGAGTGTATGATAATACAGGT
Organism: Oreonectes daqikongensis; assembly: GCA_026939265.1. NCBI lineage: Eukaryota > Metazoa > Chordata > Actinopteri > Cypriniformes > Nemacheilidae > Oreonectes > Oreonectes daqikongensis. Next base: position 1,074,116 of record JAOTQM010000434.1, on the reverse strand, counting down.
GGATAATTAAGTTCTCACCCTCTTTTTTTTCTCCTTTTCTCTCTCTTGTTTTTTTTTTCTTTCTTTGGTATTGTTCGATTTGTTTTAGTGTTCCATGCTGATGATGTAGAACATGCTAGTTTGTGTGCATTGTATGCATTTGAAAATGTTGTGCGTATATATAAATTTTATGTCAACATGTCATACTATTTACATGCTGTATATATATGACAATGTAAAGCTAATGTATACACTGAATGTAAGCATGTCATCTCTGCATAGTTTAATAAAAAATAATAAAAAATAAACACCTTCAGCGAGCATCGCGAACTGTCATAAATGCACGTGCCTGCGGTTTGTGTGGGTGAGAAAATCTGACTGTCTACTTGTCCAGACCAGACAGTCAACAAATACATCTTCTCTTCTTTATGCCACATAAATGTATTTTAACACAGATTTGTTTGTTTGTTTCTGGGTGAATACTTTCCAATGATTTTTGGTTTTATTTAATATTATACATTGTATCCCCTAATAAAAAACATCAAATTCCAAAAGATTGTATAGTTATGATGGGAATTGTATTGGTTTTAATGGAAACTATAATGGCTTCTGCTGGTCATGAGTTGGTAGGATGCTATCTGTGGATAAAACCAAAAGAACATCATTAAATATTAGAAAAACGTTTTTTAAAAAACACACTACATAAAGGAATTTTGTAATAGGTAAATGGGAAACAGCTGATGGTTCATTATAGTTTCTGTAAGGGAAACTATTAGAATTTGTTTTTTCAACAGTAAAATGTAGTTAATATGTTTGTTTGTTTATTTATTTATTTATTGGGATTTCCTGGGTTGTGCCTATGTTTTATGTTGAATATAAATAATAATGTAAGTAGTAAGCTCGTTGAGTTCAATTACTTTTATTTTGAAATATGTACTGTTAACACACACTGTTGTGCCTTCAGTTGCTTGAAGTGGTTGCTGCAAATAGTTTTAAAATCTTTAGATATTTGTTACAAAGAAAATAGTAAGGCAACAACAATGAATCATCGTGTTAAAGGCAATGAGGAGGATAGTATGATATCAGCGATGTCAAATTGTCTGTAAGATGCGCTGGAAGGAAGCGGGTCTGCGCCGCGCGTTCGAGGTCGCGCTGGGGACATCGCAATAACTGAAGTCAGGAGAGTGACGGCGCTGGGAGATTTCAAAGATCAGATATACAGGAAACCAAGCGGGAGAACATCACCCTAAAACTATAGCACATCTATGCTGAACATGACAGCCAGAGCGGGATTAAATCAGACAATCTGGGTGCGGGGAACGTGCGTGAAAATACATGTGTTGGAAACGGTGCAAATATAGTAAGAGTCTGAATAAATCTTCTCATGAACGTTTCTATAAACCCAACACACCAGTCACCAGATATAACGTTAAATAGTGTGTTTTCTTAAGGGTTTCGTCTAAATGTAATAAAATAGTACATACAGCAAATAGTACACCAAATGATCAGATTTAGTGTTATAAAACTTGTAGAGGAAAGCAAATATTAATGCATCGTTTTTAAAAAGTTATGATAACCCTTTCGGACAGATGTAAAGTATTAGGCCTACTTAATTTGCCTTTTTTGTATTCTTTGCATAATTTAATTGTCCTTGATGTGATGTTTTACAGAGAAAGAGCCAGAAAATAAGTTTAAGACAGAACACACACAAATAACAACATATAGATCCCAGCGATCATTCATCTTCTGAGCCTGTGTTTAAACGGGTTAAAGTGTAAAATGAAAAGCCAGAACCAGGATCAAGGACCCAGCGCTGGTGGTGGTTAAAACTTACCATAAAAAATACCAAACTTGTAAAATATTGTCATTATTTGTGTTGTAAATTCTGATATAATTTACTTTAGATGCCTCAGAAATCAGTTTGTCATCAGTGGCTGTGCATCTTTATTCTCCACCCCATTTGATGGCCTCCACCAATCAGGAGACATGACTTCCCTCACCCAGCCGCCACAAAACTGTAGACACCAAGCGAGGACAAATGTCCAGTCCAAGCTGTATGTTTGTAAATTCTGTGGTCATGCATTTCATAGTGAAAGTAATCGGCGTAATCATCACATTCAATATCACAAGACTGTATTAAAGGGGAAGGGCGTAAATGCAACCAGGAGGAAAAAGCAAAAACAGCAGCATTTCCCACCTGGATGCAGCCCATTTCACTGCACTGTCTGCAACCAGAGCTTTAAACATCTGGAGAACTTGAATCTTTTATTTGACAAATCCGAACAACATAAATGTCCCATAGAAAATTGTGCCAGATTTGGCAAGTATCTGTACACAAAAAAATGAGTTGCACAATACAGTTTATCGTGGTAAATATTTCGAGTAAATACTAAAGAATACACAGAACAGTCTGCATTTTTAAAGAGCGTACCTGGACTAAACCTTAATGCGATATTATTAACAGTCTTAAATTGTTATTTTTGTAAAATATCAAATTTCTCTCTGTAAGAATGTCGTTGCTGTTAGTGACTTTAATTTTGAAGGACTTCCGGTTCTCGGATTCACTGTTGTGCCTTCTGTAACCAGAAATACGATGCTAATAATGTTAAAATGGACCATTGCCCTTTAGATATTTTGTATTAAATAAAAGACAAAGACAATGAATCCTCGTCTAAACGGTATTAAGGAGAATCAAATCATATTAGAGGTGTCGAAGTGTCTGGAGGATGCGCTGGAAGCAGCTCTGCGCGGCGCGTTTGAGGTCGCGCTGGAGATCGCAGTGAAGGAAGTCAGTAGTTTAACGGGTCAGGCGCTGCGAGATGTGCAAGATCAGATACATGAAACCCAGCAAGAGAACATCAGCCTCAAACTACGACTACAGCAGTTCCATACTGACCAAACCAATGCAAAACAATCCAGTTCTGATAATCCAAGGCGGAGCAGGATCAGATCTGTCAATCTGGATGAAGACACAGCGGGAAATGTGTGTGAAAAGGTGTCTGAGACGGAAGATGAATATGTGAAAGAAACGTTTTATGAAATAGGTGATGATGGTCGTTCACGTTCACATGAAATATGCGCTGCAGCCGTGAATGGTGAGTTTTTGGATGGTTTTAACCAGAGTTGAACTAAATCTGAAATCAAATAGATTTTTTTAGTTGCTAGCCTACACTGTCACAGTTATAAGTAAATTATACAGTTGCGTTTATATTTTAAATGAAATGATGTTAACCTGTCATTACATAATTTTCTCTTGATTTCTGTCATGATGTCTCTTATGTCTTTACAGAAAACGATACCTCTGATCACATACAACAGGTGCAGCCAAGCGATGAGAACCCATCATCATTTCAGCCTGCGTTTGAACAAGTCAAGGTGAAGAATGAAAAGCCAGAACCAGAGGAACCAGTGTTGGATGGCAGTTCTGGATGTGATTTTGACGCTAGACCAGACTTTAGTTTTGACCAAAGGTCTAATGAGGAGTTTGGGCTGGACAGAATCGCTTTGGTCCAGTCTAAACTGTTGGAGGATTGGAGGCCTGATTCAGAACAGCAGCAGAGTGAGACAGAACCTTTCGATCAAGGAGCCAGCCTTGGTAATGGATAAAACTATAATAGATTCCCACCATTTAAAAATGTTGTCATTATTTGTGTTGGTTTCCCAGAATAGATGTACTGTTACTAATGAATTATTCTTTGATATATCTTAGGCACTTCAGGAATCCGTTTGTCATCCAGTGGCTGTGTATCTTTATTATCCACTCGAATTGATGGCCTCCACCAATCAGCAGACAAGACTTCCCTCACCCAGCCGCCCCAAAACTGTAGACACCAAGTGAGGACAAATGAGCAATCCAATCTCTATGTTTGTAAATTCTGTGGTCATGCATTTCATAGTGAAAGTGATCGGCGTAATCATCACATTCAGTATCACAAGGCTGTAAAGAGAGTAGGAAAAGGTGACAATGCAACCAGGCCAAAAAAACTAAAACAGCAACTCTTTCCTCCCGGCTGCAGCCCGTATCACTGCAACGTGTGCAACCGGGACTTCAGTCGCCTGGAGAACTTAAAGACTCATTTGCGGATACACACCGGTGAGCGTCCGTACACCTGTTCAGTATGTGGGGTACGGTTTCGCCACGGAGGGGCGCTGACCCGTCATTTCCGCATTCACACTGGGGAGAAACCGTACGTATGTTCCGAGTGTGGAAAGAGTTTTAGGAACTGTGGGGGTCTACGCCTCCACCAAAAATCACACAGTCAAGTGCATTCCTTGAGCAGTTGATGCTGCAGAGGGTGGATATGTTGTTTAACCAAAGGGAATAATAAGTGAATGGCAAACAGCTCTCCTAAGATTGATCTCTCAAGAATTGGTTGATTAGGTGTTTGTTAATTGTACACATCTGTGGTTAATCTTTGTAGTTCATTAACCTGAGATTTGGAGCATCACAGATATTACATGCATTTAACATCAGCTTTAGTAGGAGAAATGCACTCAGTTTGTGCCTTTAACCCAATGTCTTTTACCTTTGGTCCATGATACAGAACGTTGGATCTTGCTGTAAAATTGCCGTGATTAACAGCAAAAAGTGAGGTTGTGCAGAGAAATGTACGGTTGTATTTGTATTTTTACTTGACCAATGTGACCTGAAATAAATAAATGCTGGTAATACTTTACAATAACGTGCTTTTTGTTAACAATTAGTTAATGCATTAGCTAAAATAAACTAACAATGAACAATACTAATACAGCATTTATTAGTGTTACTTAATGTTAATTTCAGCATTTACTAATACATTATTAAAATCAAATCTTTTCACTGTTAACTTTACATAATGAACCATGAACTAACATAAATATCTGTATTGACAAAAACTTATATAAAAAAGGATCAATAAATGCTGAGAAACTAAATTGTTCATTGTTATCTAATGGTAACTAATAGCACCTTATTGTAAAGTGTTACCCAAATACTGTAGCAGACAACCTGTATCTCAAAGGCTACAAGAACCATTTTTTCAACAGCAGTGTTATGAGTATTGTTACTTAGAACTTACCCTTACTTGATAGTAGATTTTGAGTTGTAACAAAATCGTATTGTTTTTGTTGAGGTTTTTAAAGATTTCACGTAAATCATTTACAGTAGCCTACACATACTAAAACATCAAGGCTTTTAACTACATTACATTAACAACTGTACAGTTGATACAGATGCATTTGACTTTTAACAATATATACATTTCTTATGTAGTACCTAGGTGTTAGTACCTTTGGAGTCTTAATTTAACCATTCCATTGCCTATCCCAAGCTTGACCCACCAGTAAAAACATGTTGGGTAAGCCATCTTAAGTTTAGGGTCAGAACATATTCCCAGTGGACTTTTAGGGACCTCGGAAAACCATGCTCATCGGTATAGAGTATGTTTAAAGTATACTCTGTGAGTAAAATGTCAAACTGAATGTTTTATAGAGACCAGAATACTTTGAAAAACTAAATAAACAATAATTTAAAAATATGAATAAATAACTTAAAATAATACTGACTCCTAAAAATATCAAATGTACTGTTCTCTAATAAACACATTGACTGCTGACTATTAATTATGTCCAGAAAGTTTTATTGTCTGAAGACATATGATTTCCATAAGTGACAGTAAAATTACACTGTTTATAAATACAATCTCCATTACATTGGTATAATTATACTTTGGCAGGATGAAAATATCAACCCACTAATAAGAGATTAATTCACTGTATACCATTTGATGGCTGTATAAATGAGTTGTGTGTGTGTGTCACTGTGCTTTCTGTTTCTCCCACTGCTCTGGTGTCAACGTTTTCTGCTCGAACGCATGGATCTCCTTCAGCTCCTCAGCAAGGCAATTATTCACCATCCTAAACAACAGATACACAAGCAGAGATCTTTCTAAAAACAGTGCATGAGGTCATGGAGTCTCTTGATCCCAGCATGCCTGTTTCTCACAGCATGCCTCCACAGCTTCATCCTCTAAGCACAATGACTTGGCCCTGTACAAGATGCAGATCATTCCTCTGCACATCTGCAGCAATGCTGAAACTCTGTCACTCATATCAGCTGCATATGACCTTTTTCAAGACTCCCCGCATCATTGATCTTCAGGTGTTCATGCTGAGATGGAATCAACGACAACTGATTCTACTGAATTTGTGGCATTACAGTACAATATAATTCTTTATTATAACAAAAATCCCAAATCTCAAAATCAAATTTTCATTTGCTACTTTACATCTATATACTGTATAACACATATTTTATATTTTGGCTTTTGGACAACAATGCAACATAGCTTTTTCTTTTTTTTTAGAAAAATGCAAAATAACTTTCTCCTGATGATCCACATTTAACTCACCTGTGCCTCTGCAACAAAGGTTTTCCTTCAAACTGAGGAGAAACTACAAGAACTTTAAAACTGGCAGCACATCTATTTGGAGACGTGTCTTCTACGACCTACAAGAGAAGCGCAAGTGATCACTGACCGTACTGTCATCAAGTAACACTGAATGAAAAATGAGCCACTGCATGTTTTATTCATGTCCTGGTCCCACTGAATTTACAGACCTGAAACTCCATCATTTGACTCAAGTCTTATCTGAATGTGCAACTATTACATACCACGTGTATCGCACCAATCTCCGCTATTAGTTTCTCACGGATCAGATCTGGGGTGGCTGACATCTCTCGAGGTAAAGTACACTCCGCGGTGATGACGAATGCGTTTTAATAAACAACGGGATGAAGAATTTTACAAAGAAGAGTTGCTGTCTTAATTATATGGTAACTACCGGTAAGAGGAGGGGTTTAGAAATAAAAACATCCAATTGGGCTTGGAACATCAAGCAGGCCACACCTCTTAAACGCGCTGGTGGCCTAAAATCCGACCAATCATAGCATAGAATGTGCGGTCCTCGTTTTCTTTGGTGGTTTCTTAATTTGCCAGGTAAAAAAGTTGCCGGGAAAAAAGATAAAAACTCTCTTAAATAAGTTTTAACTTCGACATTATTATTAAACTAATATTAAATTTGAATCGATGTTTGAACTGAAATATTTATATACACACTACTTCAACCCTCCTTCGTATTTTTTGCTCAGGCGGTATTTGGACGTCCTTTACGGGTTAGTTTGAAATGAGAGGGCTTACATTACGTATACAAATGTTTTGAGTTTACTTTACAAAATTAAACAGCGTTTCCGTAACATTTATCATATTTCATTAAGTTTGGGGATAGTTGGATTATAGGATATAGTTACATTGTTTGAAATGTGAAAATCGTCAAAGATTATGTTCAAACGTGTTGAGTATAGTAATCGTTCATAACGCAATGGCAGCAGTATCATTCAACTGTTACATTGCTTTAAAAAAAAAAAACATCTACACGCCCTCTCTGTCCATCCCTCTCTAAAACAGGTTAAACATCTGTCGTTATTACAATGGTGGTGGAGGTTGAGAGTTTCTATGGAGTGTATATGTTGTATTGTACTAACCCTAAATTTAAGGGTCGAATATATATCGGCTTCACCGTGAACCCAGAGCGCCGAATCGGTCAACATAACGCTGGGCGACACAGAGGGGGAGCCAAGAGAACCAGTGGCAGAGGACCATGGTGAGATATCAACAAGAGATTTCACATGATGTTTTAAATACATGATACATTGTTAATTTAATGGCTCTTTTATAGGGAAATGGTGCTTATTATTCACGGCTTTCCATCTGATATTGCAGCGCTTCGGGTAAATATGTTTTTTTCTGCTAGTTTAGTAACAATAATGGTAACATAAATGCTGCAAGAATACTGTTTATTGTTAGTTTATGTTATCTAATGTAGTGATGTTAATAAATGGAACTAAAAATCTTTTCAATCTATGACACATTTGTCTTCCCTACACTAGTTTGAGTGGGCATGGCAGCATCCGCACATCTCTCGCAGACTGGCCCATGTTACCCGACGCATCCGTAAAGAGTCAAGTTTGCAATTCCACTGGCGCGTGGTGTCAAACATGTTACGAGCGGCACCGTGGTGTCGACTCCCACTCACTGTACGCTGGCTAAAGCAGGAGTACCGCATGGACTTTGCTCCTGAGCTGCAACCTCCTTTGCACATCCCTCTAGCTTTTGGGTGTGTTCGTGCTAAGAGGAAACCACAGCAGGAGTGCAAGGAGCAAGCGGAGAGACGGATGGAGTGGTGTGCGTTGTGCAGAGAGCTTGTGAAGGTTGGTGGCACTGGCACTCTGGTGTTAAAGTAGTGGCTCTCGATTCCAATCCTAATAATATTGGCTGTTTCTTGTGATTTCAGGCTGCAGACAGGCTGTCTTGTTTTCACCCTTCCTGTCATATGGTTTGCCATTTGATCTGCCTGGCCCAACATTTTCTGAAGTCGGACCCTTCTCATGTACTTCCTGTGGAGGGAGAGTGTCCCGAATGCAGTCGCTCAGTGCTGTGGGGGAGTTTGATTCGCCACAAGAACGGCTGCTATGGTGATTTAGAAGAAATAACCTCATCATCGTCATCTCAGGTACATGGTCTCTTACTTAAAATAGATTCCTGTTGAAGAGTTAGTAAAGACACATTCTCAGTTTTATATTATGGAAATCCAAGTTAATCCACGTTGATGCTTTTATTAAACATTATAGTAAGAGTAGTTAAGAGATCTCTAAATATGTTCTTTGTTTTTATTCTCTTAATAGAGTCATTGGACAGATGAACTACAGTTATGAAGACAACATCACACAGCTGCTGTTATCATCACTTTTAAGAGGTTTTCATGAGACTGAACTCTTTAAACTCATTGTCCTGACAATAAAACAGACAGCACCACACTAGGGTCAGAGAAAGAAGTTTATGTTTTTAGGAAATTATAAGAGATTAAGCATGAACTTGACTTTAGCTACGATCATAAAGCTGCAAGTTTATAACATATTTATACACGCAACATATTTAAAAAACATTTTCAAAAAATGAGCATCATGTATAAGCTAAGTTATCACAAGAATATTGTCTGTAACTGTGAAAAACATTTTTTTTATTTTGTATCCCAATTATGTATAGTCATGTGTTTTGAACAATAAAACATTAATATTTTTATAGTTTATTAGTCACAAATGTTTTTTTACGGGTTTCCTATTCTGTGTACTAGGTTGTTACCCCATGATCAGAGTAATTCAATTTAAATGATTTTTAATACAGTGCTGCTTGAAAGTTTGTGAACCCCTTGAACTGTTTAGAGTTTTCTGTTGTTTTACCATGATTTTCTCATTTTATCATCACCTGCTTTTTATAAATTAAATGTCAGATGTATGTTGATCAATTGCATGTGTTTGTTTAGAGGGAATTTTGTGAGTAGCCAAATAACTACACGAAAGATTTAATCATTGTATGTGCAAAAGTAAGTGAAGCCCCAGCTGCATTGGTAAAGTCAAGTGGGTAACAGATTCAGTGGAACAGATATTGTTCCTGATTCTGATACTTCTCAGTGAGCATCTTCAGGACCTAGAAAGTAATATTGAACAGTAACTGTTGCATCACTTGAAAAGGTTTTCATTAGACTGAACTGAGGTTGTTTCCCCATGGTCAGTGTAAATAGTCTTTAATATATGTTAACTATAAAATAGTATAACTAATATATTTTTTATATATATATATATATATAATATATTTTTATAAACTAATATACAAGTATAAATAATTATTTCATGCACATTACATTAAATTGGTAAAACAGCAACAAAATGTAGAATTAAACATTGAGCATATATGTATTCACAGTACACAGGTCTATATATACCTGTTTTATGAATAGATATTGTGGATATTTCTCTGAAACCTTGATCCGTGAGCATCTGCAGGTCTTTTTACTGTAATTATCGACAGGAAGAAAGTAAACCGAGTAACCGAATCATGTTATTACACCCTCAGCACCTTGAACCAAGCAGTAGTCTGGGTTTGAGCAGGTACTTACCACACTATATGAAGGTGAGCAGCACTCGATCACCTTGCAGCAATATACAGCCAAGTGGCAGAAACTGCAATATGAGCTGCCAGCAGAAGCTTTCCCAATGATTGCAGTTGTCTAAAACTTTCTTGTGGCTAAACAGGATCAAAGACACATTTGCCATTTTTCATTTAAAATGTAAAACAACTAACAATACAACCAGCAAAAAAATACATTTATGCAAGTCTATCAAAGTGATCCAGTAGCTCCTCACTGCAGAACTTACGTGATCCAGGTTCCTCCCACTGAAGTTTGAACACGGATTCTGTGTTGTTGCGTTACCATTTCCGCATTGAGTCGTAACTAAAGTCAAACTTTTTAATAACATATGCCATCAATTGCATTTCAAGACAGGCCTTTATATGAAAGAGTACATACACAAAGAAATCAAATGCACCTAAAAATATATGCAGATAATGTGATTTCAAAAATAACATCTGTGATAAACAATGGAAGAAAAAGTGAAATAATGAGAAATACAAATCTATATGTGCATAGGATTGTGTTCACAAAACTTACATTTGGAGGGTGAAGGTTCTGTGACGGTATTTACATACATCGCCACTACATGAAATCTGTAAAAGAAAGCCAGAGTAATCTGCGTCGTCTGTGATAAATACAACACACGCGTGAAAAAGTTCTTAAGTGTAATAAGTAATAAGAGTAATAAGTGATATATAAACCTCAGGATGACGTACCCCATAATATTTTGGGTTCTGCCAGGTATTTGAGTTTTCTGGTGGAGTTGTTCACGGCTCCTCTCGGTTTTAGTTCTTCTCTGATCTCGATTTGCGGTTCGTCTGTGTGGGGTACACGATCTAAATACACATCCATATGCATTATTATTCTGACATAAAACCAAATACATTAAAACAACGTTTTCAGCTTTGAAGCAGAATTAGAGCACAGAAACGATGTCAAACTGTTGGATAAGAGAATGTGCCTGCCATCGTGAGGATCCACCTGTTAAAACGAATATTTAAGAAAAGCACTGCAGATGCTTAAAAATACTTCTTTGTCTAAACCTCTTCAGTTTTTCTCTGTGTTGAACTTGGAGTCTTACGTCGTCCCGCAACGTTATGAACCAGCAACACCAGCTGGAACGATTACGCAGTTTGCGTAGCGCGTGCTATGAAGAACATAACAGGCCGTGACCGAGGAGCAGAGAATTTGTGAATTCAGATTACATTTACATTAATGCATTTGGCAGACGCTTTTATCTAAACCGACTTACATTGCATTATACTATACATTTGTTTCTGGATATGTGCAATCCCTGGGATCGAACCCATAACCTTGGCGTTATAGCGCAGGAAAGCTGATGCAATATATACCATTTGATTTTATTACTGTATTGTTTACAGTGTTTTTGTTTAATAATATAAATACTCTTATTTTGAGAGGTAGTTTTTATTTTATTTTCCAAATAGCATGAGGCATTCACACAAACAGCCATTCACACACAAACGCCTCCAATAAATGTTTAAAAACAAAAATGTACATTTATCTCCATCATATATAAATTATAAAAATAGAAACTCAGAATACAACATATATGTACATCAATTAACATATTTCATTGTTAAAAACAAAACAAAGGAGAGCATGTAACACTAATGATTTGTTATTTCTGGACAATGACTCGCTAACTGCTAGATTCAGAGGGAGGGGGTCTGCCAACAATCACCACAAACAGAGGATCAGAAATAGGATTTCGAGGATTAAAAGTGTGACTTGACAGAAATATATTTGTCCAGAAGAAATGAAATATATTATACATTATCCAGGGTTACCTTCATTTCGACATAATGTTACAAAATATTTTAATATAAAAATGATTTACAAAATAAATAAATAAGACAGATCCAAATGTGTGTGTATGGCAGAACATGGCAACATCAAAGATGAAGAAGAACTGTTTATAACAGTTAGGAAGACTCCCTCTAGTGGTGAAAATCACAGAGAGAAATAAAAAACAGATAAAAGATCTTTCTTCCATTTTCTTGTATATTCACAGATATTTACATACTCCTGAAACAGACATCATTACAGCTACATAACACTCATGTATTAGGAGTGCTTACATTACTCTGTAGCCGATTATAACTTTTGTACACTCTGTCCCATGAGCTGTCTCATGCACTTTATTGGGGATAAATATACCTTAAAATAGGCACATTCTCTGTCCTTAAAGGGAAACTCTAAACAATCAATGATTTCCTTCACTTCATTTGTGTTTACGCATTCGTGCTACATGGCCATCATTTGTGGTCCTTGTCTTCATTAAACTGTGCAGAATATTAAGAATACATGCTACATTTGGTTCCATATTGACGGCAGTGGTGCGACTGCTTTCGAATTGATGCCACAAAACATCCCAGGCCTCAATTCAGATACGGATAACTGTGGCTGAATCGCTTGGAAGTGACGAGTCCAATTCACCACCATCTACCATCAGTTTACAGGACTGACATGGACTCGCATACAAAGATTGCCATGAATTTTTATCACTCTTCTCTTCAAGAGGCCGACATTTTTATTTCAGTTACTGTTTTAATATTGCACAGAGTGACCCGGATGCCTTACCATATGCCACAGTACCCGACAGTAACAGTACTCAGATACCTGGTTCCATTATCTGTCATGAATTGATGATTTTCTCCTGACACCCATCAATCACACAGTGGTTTCGTGCTGAAGAGCCCTTGTTACTGATGCATATCGTATCAAAACTGTCTGTCTACAATGGGCAGATGTTATATGGTTCTGTGCTTCTCTGGTCTACAGACGGATAAAGGTCATTTCCCCTTTAAAAGAGTTGTAGAACAGGAAACAGAGCGGAGCGTACTGAACTACACACAGACTGTGTATGCGCGGCTTTGAGGACGGCCCGTGAAAATGCTGATAGCTGGCTATAAAAACCCTCTGCTCTTTATTCTTTCCATCGGCCTGATCCAACACATGCAGAAACAGAAGAATACACACAGAACTACACGCAGCACTTAATGTACACTGGAGTGAATGGACTAGATGTCAACATAATGGAGTACAATAGTAGAGGAACTTCTAAGCACACATGTTTTGTGTGCGCACACGATTGTGTGTGTGCTTCTTTGTGTAACCGCTTGCGTTTCTTATATATTTGGAATGTATGTTGTCAGTTTCTCTGATTGTCTGCTTCCTCCTCTTTCTCCGGCACGTCCGCACTTGGAAAACACACAAAAATTGTGTCGTCTGTGTTTGTCAGCATGCATACTCTGGCTGTTTTTAAAAATCAAGAGCGTGCCAGTCTTCAGATAGAGCTCTCCTCACATTGTGCCAGCGGTGCTCCTCTTAGACAAGGCAGCTTGGAAAACTCCTCCTCCATCTCACTAAGCCCATCCCCAAGCCCCTCCTCTTCTCCGTCTGGCCCCGCCCTTTCCCTGCCATCCAGTTCTTCTGTCAGGTTAACAGCTGACTCCTGCAGTTTCAGTCCACCTGAGTTGGAATAAATATGCCTTCCGCTGTGACCGCCCGGGAGCATCCCGTGTCCGTTCAGAGTTCCATTCCGTTTCTCCGTTAACGGCACAGCCTCCGACATGAAACTGGCACTGCTTGGAGACTGGGGAGTGTCTGTGGAAGGGAGCAAGTCCCGCCCCTTTTCCAACGTGGAGGATGAGTGGCCCACAACTCTCATGCCGCCTTGACGTTTGTAAATCACGAATAAAAAGATGACACCGATAATAAAACCTATGACAAAGAAAAGGATGTGTGAGGCCAGGAAGTGACGGCCACCTGCGATGGCCACGTTCCCCCCCATGCTGGGGTTGTCGAGGGTGAGCTGGTACTCGGCTTTGCGACAGGGTGGCTGATCTCTGCCAACTTCATCGCACAAACAGACGTAGTTGCCTAGGCTCTCCGGCGTGACCTGAACCTCCAGGTCATAGTTGTGGCGGCGGGTTTGACTCAATGAAGGAGAGATCCAGTGGCAGGGTCGAGGAGACACTTGCACGCAAGAGAGAAGAACTCGTAGACCCTCTTCAACGCGCATTTCAGTTACTGGTGGGGAGCAAAGACCTACAAAATGTGAGAGAAAGACTGTGAGAATTGTGTCAATGAAATAGAGATGCATTTACAGTAAAAGCAGTTATCATGTTAGCCTTGGGTCTCTATACACATGTAAGACATGACAAACATACACAATATAGCCATTAGTTTGCAATAAGGAGTGTATCATTGGTTCTGTCAGACCTACCTTCACCTTTGTTGCATTGGCTGACCAAATCTTCTACCACTTCATTGGCCCTGAAACAAAAATGCAACTAAATGTAACTTTTTTATTTTTGTTGAATACCTGTTTAAGTTTGTTCAGTTTACTTTGTCATTTTATTATTTGCATTTTTTATTCTATTGAATTTATTTTATTTCAGTTTTAGTTTAGTTTTAATTTATTAAAATTGTTGTAAACATATTTCAGTTGACTGCTAAGGTAGTTTTCTTAACAATAACATTAAGCCTGTACTTTATTTGATTTCAAATAACAAATATTTCAAGTATTTTAGTTTTAGTTAACAATAATAACCCGAAACAGACAACATGTAGAGAAGCAACTGAGATTCATTTTACTCTAATGGCTTGTGTATGTAAGTGAGTGTTTGTGTGTGAATTACTTTGCCATAGCACAAACGCCCTCCTTATGCCTCCACACACAGCCGAGGCCTCTGGCACGCGCGCACACCTCACAGGAAGTGTGCAGAGAACACCCCCCTATGGGTAACTTCACCAGAGAGTGAGGGGAACCAACCAGAGCTTCGTTCTACAACACACAGGGAGAGAGAGGGTAGTTATGCATTCAATATTCATTCATTTTTTGTAACATTTTAGGGCAGACCACTATATACAATTTGGTGGATACGTGTGTGTGTGTGTGTGTGTGTGTGTGATTACCTTGTACAACAGTATGTTATTCACTGGCTCCTGTGCAGAAAACAGGGCAATTTCTTCAATAAGAGTTGTATTTGGACCGACCACGGCAACTTTGTGTAGCTCTCCACGATCTATAATACACACATGTATACGTACAGTACATTAGCCAAATGAAATCATGTCAACTCCTACTCATATGAAAATAAATATTCACACAAATTAATATATCATGTTTCACTTCTATTTGCACTTTAATCTCTCTTACCCGTTCCAAGATGCAAAACAGTGGCCGTCTGTTGCTTAGGACCACTGGGGGCTGTTGTCAAGGTAACAGCAAGTTTGGTGTATGTGATGCCATTCCTGATCATCAGCGGTGCAGCCACCACACTGTTCTCCATGAGCGGGTGATCCCGCATGAACGTCAGCACTTTATCAGGCAGCTTCAGGCTGGACTCAAAGCCCTGTTCCCTCAGAGCACTGTTCAAACACTGACACAGAAGACACAGCATTAACAACAAAACCAAAGTGAAGATAAGAGATTCAAAGCCAGACAGTAGTGACGGTGAGTGAAACAGATGCTTCTGTATAATGATTATGAGCACATTTGCACTTTCCCTATACAGTACAGCACAATATAATATTGTTGTGTCACTGTATTGTGCAATGAAGTATATAATTAGTATAGTATTAGAATAATATTACTGCAGCATAGAATAATATATAGAATATTGCAGGATTATGTATAGAATAATATAGAATTAGTACATTACAGTATTGGTACAGTACAGAATTATGGTATTAGAATAATATAACTGCAGTTTAGTATAGAATAATATCAATTCTATATAGAATATATAAAATGAAATAGAATTTGTATATTATATTATATTATATTATAGAATAGTGTAACATTACTACAGTATAGAATTAGTAAAAGTATTAAAGTAATATTAATGACGTTTAATATAGAATTCTATATTATAGAACAATATATAATTAGTACATTACAGTATAAAATAGTGTATAATATTTGCCGTATAGTATTAGCATAGCATAGCATAGTATAGTGTGGTGTTGTATGGTATAATATAGTATAGAATTAGCACAGTATAGAATTGCATAGTGTAGACTGTATTCAGTGCAGTATATTACAACATAATATAGCATAGTTTACTACAGTACAGTATGATAAAAGTTTATTTTTATGCAATGGTATGTCACGGTACAGAACAGATTAAAGTCAAATATTATATTTTTTATTATGCATTTTAAAATAGCATATTTAATTCTATTATGTAATATTGTATCGTATGGTCCAGTTTGGCATGGTATGGTTAAAAAGCATTGCATTGTATTATATTTGTGGTGAAAATGTCTGGTTGTAGTAAGGGTGCAGCTGTATACTTGTCCTGGTCGTGGTGTCGGTATGGGCTCCGGGTTATTCCAGTTTTCACAGCTCTTCTTTAGCTCCTTAAAGGGGCCATTCATCACCTTAGTGATCTCCTCCAGACTGTACACACACACTGCAGAAAGCTCCTCACGTTCCCTACACATTAACACAATACAAAGGTCAGGTGGTCATACACAAAATCAATCACGGAGAAATGAAAGGCAAAGGAACACGACACTCAGAGATGAGATCATCCCAGATATTCAGAGAAGGTCAGATCAGAGGTGACAGAGATGAATGTACCATTGCGAGGTAAATATGCCATAGAAGTGTGTGCTGCTGGGGTCTCCAGGCTGGTGTTGTACAGTGAAGACATCTGTCAGAACGTTAAATCGCTGTCCGCTGGCTCGATCTTCACACACAAGCTGGGCCTTCAGAAATGTCGTCCACCTCCTCTGCAGAGTCTTCATACCACCTACATCAGACTGGTAGACAGAGAGCGAGAAAAAACACACAAATATATGTGATATTGATAGATATGACCCAATAGTAAAGTAAAACATATAAAGATTGCAGATTGGATTATTACCTTGCAGACTCTTGCCACTCTGGGCACTTTGACTTTGGTGTAGAAGTCATATTCTTTAGCCACTTCAGTGAAGAAGAAGTACATTTTGTCATCTTCACCAGAAGGGTTGTACTCCTCATCCTCTTGGATGAAGGCAGAACTGACAAACTCCGGATCTGTGTTCAGAAATAAGCAGCGGTCATGAAATCCCATTAAAATAAGTGGAAAGTAAACGTTTCATTTGGTGGATGTGTAGGAATGAAAAAGTTTGTTTTGAACTGAATACAGAACAATAGTGTGTAAAGTTGTGGGGAGTGTCTTACCACTAAGCCAGCTGATGGATTGCTCGGTCCGGATGCGTTCCTGCTCGATGCCTGTTGCCCTGGAAATATCGTACATTGTGCCAAGAAAGTTACTAGTGGCGGCAGTGTAAAGAATTCCTCCTAAAAAATAAAAGAAAGAGTTAGAGCGTTATCTTTTTATTCAAGTTATCAAAATCTATATATTCTCTTTATTTTTTTGGAAAGAGAAACATATTCATGTGTGCATGTGTGTGTCTGTCACACCTGCCATGACAGCAGTGTAATGCTGGTGGGGTTCAAAGGGGCACTTCCCCTTCCCCGTCTCCATCTTCACACTGCCATCCTCAAGCGTCTCTAGTGAGAATGAAGAGATTTTCTACACACGAAAGAAAACAGAGACAATAATAATTACATGTCCTTAAACTTATTAAAAACTGAAATTGATAAATGGGACAAAGGAGGGAGGAACAGCAAACCGGAGGAGACAGTAGCGAGGCTTACAGGCTTACAATCATACCTGTTCAAGTATAATTTTGTATATGTGCACTTTACATACTTTTGATTGTATGTCTTCACGTGTATGAATGTTTGATGCACTTACAATAAAGGCACACTGAGGGTCAAAGGCAAAGGTCCCACAGGCATATATTTGTCCATCTTCCAAAAACTCTAACAGACGAACGTAGTTCCTGCAATCGTCCTGTGAGAGGCAGCAGAGTAAAGAACATACTCAGAAATAGTACACAAAGTTCAAATTTCCTTTACTTCCCTTTCTGTATTTTGTAACTGAAAAGGTACAGAAGGGCTTTGATGACACTAACCTGCAGAATCATAACTGTTTTCATTTCAACAATAGCCTTAACTAACTGTGCTCATCATGTTTGGCACATAAAAAAAATTCATATTTGTTAAGGGTACAACATAGCAACTATAGCAGACTAAAGAAGAAAGTACATCTTGGTTGACTATAGTACAAACAACATCCTTTAAGGTACAAATTGTACTAGTACAAATTTGTTTCTTTACCTTAACGTACAGTGATAACCTTTCTTATTTATAAATAGTACCTTTTGCAGAGAATGAATAAAACTGCAAACACAAAACGCCTTTATTGGTAAATTATATGGGGATTATGTACACAAATAAAATGTATAGACCACTTTGCAAGATGTAAACACTGGTCCAAAAGCACTTCCGGTTAAATATTTTATCAATTTATTATTAGTATTTTTAAAATCGTACATATAGATTTCAATATTAAAGATATTTAACATTTTAAATCGGTTATAAATATTCTGTTGGTTGTATTTTGTTTAAATGTTTATGTAGTGTTACAGGACGTTCTTCTAAACCAGCGTTGTTTACATCATCCGAATAGGTCTATACATACAGGGTTAATGTCTAAAGCATTTTGCTGGTATAGCCTGCATCATTTTATTCATTTACTTGTTTTTTAGTCTATTAAAAACTGTATAAGACAACCCAAGGATTGAAAAAAAACTATATCTCTAACTCTATCTCTAGCACAATGATCTTTACAGCTCATATGAATGTTTTAAGGATGACTTTGAACATTTGCTGGGCAGAACAGTGTGCGTTTTTCTTTATCTATGACAGTGATTGGAAACCTGAGCTATGTTTGAGACCCCCAGATGTTAAGACCACCACCCTCTTATTCTGTAGCAGGCATAGTAAATCAATCGTGATTGACATCTCACAGCAGGAATAAGTGAAGGACAATTTAAAAAGCACAGACATGATTTTTCCCCCACAAATGTATTCTGGCATAACTGCAAGGTTGACATTTTGGTTAAGAACCCAGCTTGAATGTGTTTTACTGGAAAAACATAATTCTCAAGTAAATAGAACATGAATACATCAATAAAGACGAATAACGGCTTTCCTGTAGCTCAGTGGTTAGAGCATGGCCAAGGTCATGGGTTCGATTCTCAAGGATTGCACATACTCCGGAAAAAATGTATAGTATAATGCAATGTGTAAAGTCGCTTTGGATAAAAGCATCAGCCAAATGCATAAATGTAAATAAGAGATTCTTACAGAGAAATATGTATTTAAATGAACAGCAACACATATCTGTGAGATCAATGATCTCGCTCCTTCAGATATTTCTCTTTCGCTTCCGTTTCTTCTTTATTCTATCACTACATACCTTTTGTTTGCCTAATCACACCCTTTCTGACCCTCCCCCACTGAGGCCTCAACCCACTTGTCAATCATCCACAGGCCCCTCCCCCAATATGCAGCGAATGCTAACCACAGATAAGTGAGCTCATTAACTCTCTCACATTCGTCCCATGTTTCGCCCTCAGCAGAGAGAAAAACTGAGAGATAGTCTCGAAATATGAGTCTTAAAAATATTCCCTAAAACAAACAAAGCAAGCAAATGACTTACTTCAAAAGACGGTTCAGACGTAATTCAGATTCAAACATAATTAGCTACCTTTTCACAGATTTCTAGTAATTTTCTGCTATTAAGTTAATAACATCACCGCAACACATCCTCAAGCACACATGCTTACCTCGGTTTTTCCCTTAGCAACACAAGAGTTCCTCTTTTCTTCTGCAACACTCCATTCAATCTGCATAGATATTGAGTGAGTGAGTGAGTGAATGAGAGAGAGAGAGAGAGAGAGAGAGAGAGAGAGAGAGAGAGAGAGAGAGAGAGAGAGAGAGAGAGAGAGAGAGAGAGAGAGATTACTTCAGATTCAATGCTTGTTAAAAAGAAACTGTGTCAAGTCTGAATATTTAAAGATTGTTTGGCCTGTAGATACAGTGTGAATCATAACATAAAAATCATAATTTTGTCATTTAAAGTGATAGTTTACCCCAAAATGAAAATTCTGTCATCATTTACTTACCCTTTTGTCATTTCAAACCTGTATGACTTTCTTTTTTCAGCAGAACACAAAAAAAGATATTTAGAAGAATGTTGTTAACTGGCACCCATTGACTTGCATTGGTTTCATATCCATCCACCCATAATAGAAGTGAATGGGTGCTGCTGCTGTACGGTTACCAGCTTTTTTCAAAATAGCTTCTTTTGTGTTTTGCAGAAGAAAGAAAGTCATACAGGTTTGAAATGACAAGAGGGTGAGTAAATGATGAAAATTACAATTTTGGAATGAACTGTTTAATGGTAGCATGCATTCATACATTTCTCAAAATGTTTCAATTTTGTTACACTCCAATTAAAGCAACAGTTCAATTTCAAAAACAAAAATCTTTAATTTCATACTCTCATGGCTTTACAAGATTTGAAATATGTTGAAAAACCTAAAAATAATCTAATATCGTTTAAAAAATCTAGAAACTCTATGCCCAGGGCTGTTCACATCATCACAGGAAATGAGTTGAAGATATCAGCGCAATGATCTCAGCACAGTAGCTCACTTTAATCTTATATCTAACACTACATGACACATAACTGAGAAATGTGGCTTCTAGACAATGAGCAAAGTGCAAATTGAGGAAGGGGCAAGAATGTTCTGGGCTCTGACACATGTGCGATGTGCTTGGGGGCAAATGGACGTGAAGCCACATTAGAGAGTGTGATACATTTTGAGCCTGATAAGAGGAGACAGTGAGCTGCTGGGTGAAATGGGAGGGCCGCTGGGAAGGGTTAATTTAGTTAGCCAACTGCACTAGCGACCAGGAATGAGATCATCCTTCTTAGCTTGATGAAAAGCAGTGTGTTCAATCTTGTTAGGTTGTCTATTATGACGACTGTGTGTGCGCGTGTGTGCGTGTGCACTTAGCACAAACCTCTTTTTATTGAATTGGAATGACTTAGCTGAATTTATCTTTCTACTTACTGTTAATTATTTTCTATTGATTATAGCATACACGGTTTCTGTCCAATGGGTGTATATAATAAAGAATAATGAAAAACCACAAGCTATTCAAGAGAAACCAGAGCTCACCGTCTTCCTCTTTGATAGATTAGCAGTATCCACGGCGACGACAGCATCCCGCGCGCCGAGGTACAGAATCCCGGACGAACGATCCAGCAGGAAGGTGCTGAAGTTATATACGCCCCCAAATTCATGGGAACCCAGCTTAGACATGTCCACTGGGGGAAAGACAGAAGGTTTGGTTAAATCTCACCAATTAAAAGACAAGTAACATATAAACTTAATATAAAAGCAGACGCATAATCATACTTACATTCACACAGATTATTAGTAATTCTGATACCTTCAGATATATGTAATAGTGTTGATGCTCTACATTTTTAATAGCATTTAAGATGCGGCATAGCTCACATGCCCGGGGCAAATTTAATAAACCATCTGAGATGAGCAGTTCTCTTTCATTTAAAATATGAAAATTACTTTATTCATAAATAAATCTGTGTGTTAAGATACTTATATTTACAAGAAAAGGATGCTGATAAGAGAAAGACTGATAAGAAGAAGTGGGAAGGTGAGATGAGGAAAGAGGACAGATCACTGGTCTGACCTCATGAGGACATTAGATGGAGATCTGATGTAAAACAGAAGCGTTGTCTGTCTGTGATCAGTGGTCCTGTGACCTTCAATACATCTGCACTTATTAGTGTGCATGCATGCATGGATGTGTTTGCCCGTTCGTGCTTGTTTGTACTGACTGTGCCCATTGGGATCTGAGCACACGTGATCAGATTAATTTATTCTAGGTAATCTCTTTCCACCCCTTCTCCCCTATTGCACGGCTACTCAAAGGCCACAAACAAAACAGATATGTAGCCAAGGTGATGACAACAAACACGCCTGCCTGCTACATCCTTCAAAAGTTTGGTTACATGCGTCATTACACAACAAATACAAGAGCGCACATATAGTGTGTGTTTGAAGTCTCTTAATACTGACTCGGTTTATATCTTCTTTATATCAAATAAGCTCACATGTCTAGTAATGCAATGAGCTTTCTAAACAAAAATGACACAATAAGACAATTAGCTCATAAAAGTGTTCTTTACGTCACTGTATTAAGTAATACTTAATACATTAACATATGTGGCAATGCAAACACACCAACAAGAGCAGAAGGTGTTTTAACATCAAAATTAAAGCTTTGATCCTTATCATGCAACATCTACTGTAGGAAAATGTAAATGAATGTAAATTTGTGTCCATTTAAAGGTGCAATGTGGAAGTTTAAGAAGGATTTATTGACAGAAATGCAATATAATACACATAAATATGTCTTCAGAGGTGTATAAAGACATTACATAATGAACCGTTATGTTTTTATTATTTTAGAATGAGCTATTTCTATCTACATACACAGCGGGTCCCCTTACAATTCGCCATGTTGTTTCTACAGTAGCCCTAAACAGACAAACGGCTCTACAGAGCGTTTCATTACTATGTTATCTCCTTTGGCAAAGAAGCGAAAACATGAAGACGTCTTTGTCTTGTGTCAGTTACCATAGTGCTTCGAAAAGGAAAAGTAAAGTGAGCCGTTGGTTGCAATTCGCAAATTGTTCCTTTAAAATGGAACTCCACAAGTTCTGTAATGTTTAGTACTTAATAAATGTCTTAATGCATTTCTAAAGCATCTCCAGTAAGTAGAAAATGCTGCATACAATCACTTTAAAGATCACAAGTTGTATGCACGCACTTGCAATTTGATGACATCACAAGAATGCCTCAGCATTTTTCTTCAGTCGCAAAACCTGATTTTCTAATCCAGAGCACCAGCTAACACACACACACACACAGTTTGACAGGTTGTTCGTTTATTTTTAAATTAATTCATAAAAGAACTGGATAGTCTTTGCTTGTATTTGTGTTAAAGACTATGTAGTGAACTTGCCAACTTGTGTGCTTTCCAAGGAACAACATCTTAGATTCTAAGTAAATGCCAAAAAACAAACAAGGAATGACACACCATAGTTTTCATTTTCAGAAATGTGACTTGTTAAGAAAAAAAGTTGACAAAGAAATAAAATTAAGCCAATGTAAGATAAATGACATCTTCATTCTATGCACACTAACAATTTGCTTTTTAAAACATATTTCATGCTTAAAAATCTGTGGTGGGAGGACACGAATTTAAGATTTGGATCATTTCCTGACTCCTCTTCCACAAAGTTTCCTGTTATCCTCTCTATTGTCCTGTCAATAAAGCCATACAAAGGCCAAAAAAACCTGAATGGATGAACTGAAGCAGTATATATATATCAAACAATATTTGATATGATAGTATTTCTACTCTTATTTTCACTCTCTCTCCATCTACTTCTCGCTCAATCTGTGCCTCCCAACCTGCCAAAAGAGCCCCACCCACTACTGACTGTCACTTCCAATGAGTGACAAGCAAAACGTAAAAGCAAATGTTAGAAATACTAGATGGAAACAGACGGAGACATTTGCTTCAGGCAAGGTCCTGCCTAAATGTCCTCGTATCACACTCCTTCCTGTCACTCTAGGTCCTACCAGAAATGTTTCCCCCCGCTGTGGTGTTAGTTCCTAGAGATAGACCATCTGCCCCCCAATCCTCCAAACCAAATGCCAATCCCCAAACTGTGTGTCTAACCGCTCATCTGATGCGAGACAGACGTGTGTGTGTGTGTGTGTGTGTGTGTGCATGTGAGAGACAGAAAATAAGCATTTGAAAATGCTCAGCAGGAGCTGATGCAATACAACAAATGTCCAAAATCCTGCCGCATTTACAGTATGCATGCAAATACAAATATCACAAAAGCTCAAGCGATGTGCTGTCATAGGCTGAAAGAGGAGCCAACACCATCCTTCATCCATTAATCATTCATTCAGTCTCAGGACATTAATCATGAATGAAGAACCAGAGTTGGGGGGGTGCTTTCCTCATACCTCTCCTCAAATAACCCAAAATGTTCTGCTTACCTTTCTTATACTCTGTCTGCTCGACTACAACCAAACAATGTGTTAAGTGGGCTACATAAATTCACTCTGATGCTATGACGGATGGGGGATTCTGAGAATTGCTGTTTTGAAAAGTATATTTCAATAATTTACAGAAAAACAAAGTAGACATTCAGGTTACCGTATTAAATACCTGACAAAAAAATGATGAATTATTATTAAAAAAACCTTCTTTAAGTTGAAGAAATCTCAAAATTTTAAATGTATAAATATAAATGTAAATGTGATGTCACCATATAAAATATTAATATAAAAACTCATCTTAAATTTGGCCATTTACTGTAGACTATGCATTGACAAAGCAAACTATTATATATGTTGAACAGTAAAAAAACCTCTCAGGCATATTACTAAATGTACACACTCACCTGGCCTATTTTTCCAGTAACACTTCAACCTTGACTCATCCAAAATGATAATTCCTACTGTGGTTTCCCCATTGGGAATTTTCCGAGCCTTATCTGCTGTCTCGGGAGTAACAGAGAATAAAACGCTGAATCCATGATTTATGATTTATTCCTCACAATCACTTCATGGTTCTGCATGTAGACAGTATTGCAGCTGACTTGCTGAATTAATAAAGCCAGAGCCTATATTAATACAGAATTAATACAATAAATGTGATTCATTTTGAGTTAGACGACCAGACGTGACTCTAAATGATGTCATATTGAATCATACCTCACCTTATTCATAAATAAAACCTGAACAGCAGAGATTAGCTCATCCTTTAAAATATTGACAAGGTGAAGAGACGCTACTGTACTTCACAACCTAGACAGTGTTCAGTTTGGAAGAGGTTTTATAAATAAGTTTGATTCATAATATACAGCCACGGAAAAAAAATAAGAGAGCATTTCAAAGACCATTTTTTGAATTTACAATTTATAGGTATGTGTTGAGGTAAAATCATTATTTTTGTTTCATTCTGCAAACTATTAACAATATTTCTCCCAAATTTCAAACAAAAACATTGTTTTTATTTGCATTTATTGAAGAAACAGGTCAAAATAACAGAAAAAATGCTCTGTTCATATTTACTTTTAAGCAACACAACAATAATATCTATTTAAGAAAAGTTCAAAAATATTTTTTATACACTAACCAGTTTTTATGTGTCTTGTCATGCTGTCAGTCTTTTACATTGCTGTTGTATGACTTTATATCACTCCTGAGGTTTGATTTTGTTGAAATATACACTGAACACTGAACTGGAATGGCCACAATACATCTAGAAATGCTGAATTAATACAAATTTGGAATTAAATTTTTTTCTGCTCCCCTATGCACATCAGAACCGAAAAAAGATGCTTTGTCGGTTTCTTACAGAAAAGGACAAATGTGTCAAATTATCAAATAAAAATGGAGGGCAACTGCTTTGCTACTTAGCATATGGCCTGATATCAAGTTACGTCACTGTAAAATAATCTGGAGAAGCGCTGTAATCGTTTACATCACTAAACATCATTATCTTGAAAACGTATAGACAAAGTCTATCAAAGTAACTCATGTAACCAACAAACAAATATCATTATTTTTCTGTGAGTTTAAGACTGATTCCCACAGCTCTCAGTAGCTTGAAGGTCCTTAGGCTGTGGTTTGGTTTAGGTGTCACACCTGCTTGGCTACTGTAGTGACACTGAATGTGATTGTTAGGGACGGTTTCTGTGACAGCGGTCTGGTAGCGGTGTATAGTCTATATGTACATCCACTTTATTTCACTAACAGCCTGTTTCAATACGTATCTGCGCAATTACTTCAGGACATTACATTTTCTTCTCCAACCTGTCAACTATTAATGCAAATCAACAAAGTAGTTAACTGTAACCATTTGCGAATGCAGATCACTGGGATCTAAAACTGTAAGTTTTGTCCTTACAAATTCATCAGTCTCTGTTCTTGCTGCATGTCAAGTTTGAGGCAGTCATGACATTGACCCTTACATTTCTCCGGACTTGTCCACACATTCAAGGATCTGTTTGACATAATGCATAATGACAGCCAATCCGGAGGCTTGACTGTAAACAACATCGGGAATAAGTCAAAGTGACTGCAGTGTCGGAAGCTTGGTGAGAGCTTGCTTATAATGCCAATGAATTTCTCTGGCCCGGAGTTAACAAAAACAGGACGTCAAATGTAAACAGTCCATTTACCCCTGAGTCTGTGATAAATAGATACACTCAACATCTGTTCACCACAGAAACACCTTGAACTGAACAGCTGTGATCTTGACAAATTGTAGTTTAAAATCACAATGGGTTTAATTAGTTTGCACTCTGAATAATCTGTGCAACACTCATCTCATTTTGTCTATAGAGAACACAGCTGTAGTGTAGTCTCGTGTATTTTCTTTCATTCACTTTCTTCCTCTGGCTTACATATGCACTTTGTCACACTTTTGAAGCATAAAGGTTTACTTTATACATTTGAAAAACTCCCCTTCACAGAGAGCAACAGATCACAGCTGGTGTATAGATGTGTACCAGCTGCACATATACAGTGTGTGTGTGTGTGTGTGTGTGTGCGTGCGTGTGTGTGTGTGTGTGTGTGTGTGTGTGTGTGTGTGTGTGTGTGTGTGGGTGTTTGTGTGTGTGTGTGTGGCAAAGTTTTACAGAGGGCTCAGTAGAATATACAGCTTGGATTAGACTTGATCTTGATTAAACTTGGGTTTTATCGTTCAGGCCCGCGCTCAAATGCACCAACGGAAACGTATGCCAATAATTTCTGTGTTAATGTGAAATCTTTTAAATAAATCCATCCACAACTGAAAGGCTATAATACCAATCCTTATCGCAATTGTCATTATTATTACACTTATATTTGTCACAGTGTGTGACGTGCACTACCGCCGGTGGTAGTTCACTACCGCCATGTCACTTTCCCACCACGGTGGTGCGGTTGTCAAGGATTTAAACTACATGGGGGTAAATAAACAATGACAGAATTTTTATTTTTGAGTGACCTACTGTTTAACTCATTTCTGGGAACTGACAGACTCATACACAAATAACACAACGATAGCAATACCACAAAACAATTTTCAACTGTCAGAACACACAAACATATACACACAAAGTAAGCCTGTCTCATATCACCTACATGTTATTTATTCACTCAACAGATTGATGTCATACTGTATATGAAAGACTATCATCTTTTGATGTGTGTGTGTAGCATGTACGTTTGGTGTGTGTGTGTGTGTGTGTCTGTTTGCAATCAGCTAACTGGCCACATTGTTATGCTGAAATCATTGTGCATCTGGTGATTGATGACAGAGGTTAGCCACTAAACAACATCCTGTTCACAACAAAGTGGGTGCGTGTGACAGTGTCAGAGAACAGCAACCCATGTATCCATGTCAAACCAGTCCTCAAAAGGTTATATTGTCTCCTAGTGATCCTTCTATTCTTTACATGCTTCCGTTGAACTGGTTTTATTTAAGATTCCATTCATCACTGTTTTTTGTGCAGTTAGTGTCCATTTCTGAGCGATTTTGTCATTCAAAGTAATTCTAATACATCAAACTCTCCACCACAAATATGCATGAATAGATTGCAATAATATTTTATAGATTGTAATTTTAAAGTCACTACAAAACTTACACTTGGACAAACTTACAATTGTATTTCTTTATGGGATACTGCAGTGTTTATTATAAATGATTTATTTGTATGGGTCTTTTTTATTCATGTGCCCTCATAATTTTCTTCAGATGAACAATTCCCGCAGGACGAAATACATTTTTATCAGCGCGTTCCAGAAGCTGTTCCCCCCTAATATACAGCCACCAAAAAAAGTAAGAGACCATTTCAAATTTTAATGTAAGTAGCATTTCGAGGTGTATTGTGGCCATTCTAGTCCAGTGTCTGTTGAATTTCCACAAAATCCAACCACAGGAGTGACAAAGTCATCCAACAGCAATGTGAAAGACTGACAGAGTCACAAGGCACAGAATAAAACAAAAATAATCATTTGACCTAAACACATACCTATGAATAGTAAATTCTGAAAAACTGATAATGGTTTGATTTTTTCTGCAGCTGTATGACTCAACAGAAAACAAAACTTCATTCCAAGTTTCATTTCATGCCAACTTTAAGGTCCATCAGAACGTTATAAACCAAAACACAATAATCAATGCACAAAAGATTTGTGAAGCTTGGATCTCTGGCTACAAGTAAACCCTCTTTTTGCATGGGCACTTGGCAGCTCCAGAGAGCTGAGATTACCATGCTTTAGACAAGGTGAGAAACAGAACGAGGGAAGATGGAAAGGCTGAAAAACAGACAACATAAGAAACAGAGTGGCATCCAGAGCAGGAAGGTTTTGCTTTATTTCCCTCCTCAGTGGTCTGTTCTAGAAGATATGATGAGAGTGTGGTGCCATCACTAATCGCACTTGCCCCAAATACACTGCTGCTCAAGAGGATTACGAAGAAGAGTGGGACCAAAGCTCAACCTAAAGCTCTTGAACAGCACAACTCAGCAGGAAAACCAGAGAAACCGCGTGTAAATGTGTGGGAGGCTATAAGAACTAAATTATCTTCATAGACCATCAGTTTTGGGAGAGAAAGTCATTGAAGTGCATCTGAGAGTATTGTTTTAGCACCCAATTCACAGGACTCAACAAAACTGCTTCAGACTACCGTGTATATATGCTGGCATACATTACTAGGACTAAACAGCACACCAGGCCAGCACCTGAATTGGCTAAACAACACTGCCCATTTGACTATATGCCTGGTTGCAATGCCCCATAAATAAATGAGTAACTGCAGCCATTATGACTAGAACATGGTACTTGGGACTTATTTTCCAATAGTACACGTGAAAAAACAAAGGTATTTAGGAACTTTAATGCTTTTGTGTGATATTATAAATGCAAAAGTATCACATAAGGTATCAGATGCAAAAGATTCGAATGCAGGATCCGTGTAAGCCTGTCATAATCTTGACACATATCCAACTAAAATAGGCCAAGTTCTGCTGTTTGGGTCCAATAAGAAGCACTTTGTGTCAGTTGGTCATCAAAGCGGCTCTTTAAAACTGTGCTAAGGCTTTTATAATCTCACTTAATACTTTGAGCACCCAATCCACAGTCTTCAGCTAGTCTTGGACATGTGTGTCTGCCCGTCTGTCTGCGTATCTATTTATCTGCAGATCTATTTTCTGTTGAATACAGATGGCAGAGTGGAACGACGGTTGGTTTTCAGGGGGGAAAAAAACTTAATATAATCACACACCAGATGGAGCAGTCCAAGCATGTCAATTTAAGTCTCGTCTTCCCATTGGGTTGAGTTCAGAGTTCAAAGGGTTGTTGCCATGGGATCAACTTTCCTGCTTCTAATGATCAGTGTAAACAGCTACTGCATCAGTTTGATGGAAATGACTAAATGTTTAGCTTCATGCTCACTGACGGTTCTTAAATACTGATATTCAATTCATACATTTAGCTGGTAATGCTATGATTACATAGACCACCAGTTTGAGTAAACCTACTTGTTTTTTACAGTATGTAACAAAAATTTAACATTTGAAAGTTACATATGACCAAAAATGTCAAATAAACGTATCATATAATTTATATTTGTCTTAAATTGAAGGGAAATTTCAACCGTCATCGTTTACACCAAACAGTTTTTGGCCACCATTGACTAAACATATATATGCAATACATCATTATATCCCCAACATGCACTATTAATATCTGACTATAAAAAATGTAAAAACTAAAACTGTAGAAACACCAATCATAATCCGATATACTATTGTATATATTATGTACATTATGTGAATTCCGAAGCAGCGGAGAGAGACGGAGTAAGAGAACTGCATATCAATAAGGGCTTTAGTTTTGACTCCCTTTGGCACGTACAGACTTTCTGCATATTTCTGCCACAAGGCTACCATGGGACGGTCATAATATCATATGCGCGTCACCCACAGAGAAGTGAACATCTAAAAAATAGCTTTTCTGAGCCTTATTGTTTAAAATCACTATGGGCCATTTGCGGCACATAATCTCTTATGAAAGTCTCGAAAACAGGCTTTCATCCCGCAGCTCTCATATGTCAAGATCTCACGCAGTGCTGAGAGTGCTGGGTCAATTCTAGAGAGGATCATTTTTGTACAGTAACTTATCGGATCCTAAAGAGCTGCAAATGAAATGATTTGGTTATTTAATTGGATTGAATTAAGAATATTTGAATCGCATATTATATTATCAGCATAACTATTTGAGTGAGAAATTTAACAGAAAATTAAATATGAACTTGAAAATGAGCTAGCGTAGACTGCAGAGGTCTGTGCAAAACCTTGTGATTTAGTGTTATGCCTAAATGCACACAAACTTCCTGACATAGATATAGTGCAGATTACTTTTTTATTTTACGTTACAAATGTGGTCACAACCAACAAAACATTCACCAACTAGTTTCAGATAACACTACGCATTCAGTGTTTCCATCAGCAACCACCAGTTTCTCACACAGCTACGTTTCTGCACATAGATAAGTGAAATTCAGGCAGATACACACACATTTGTCTCAACTTTATGTCATTGATTCCACGTAAGGGTTAAGTTATATTAACATGAGAAAAAAACACACATCACCAGGGCATTTTCTAATCATTTCCTCCATCAGTGTTAAATATTAATTGGTACTGTATGTGTCCTGTCCGCCATCTTAAAATCAATGTTGAAAGCATTCTCAACGTACATACACACACACGCACGCACGCGCACACACACACATACACACACACACACAAGATATCAGCAGATGGTTCAGTGATGACTCAGATTCTCTCTTCTCCCTTACCCCAAACTCTCTCTCTCTCTCTCTCTCTCTCTCTCTCTCTCACCATGTCTTCTTGCTTCTATCAGCGTTCTCTTTTCGGATGACATACTGAAAGTCACTTGGCTAAAACCGGATTCTCACTTCCTGACACTTATGTGCTCTACTTGGCTCAAAAGTGAATTTTATTAAACTCTCATCAACGTCCACCTCTCTGTCCTGTCTTGTCTAATCATTTACCCATTAATCATTGACCAGATAACCTCTGACCTCTCTTTACTGAATTGGGCAGATGATGTGTGGGTGTGCTAACTTCACTAAATGCACCGGTGGGCTCATGGGGCACATCTACCGAATTCTCAAAAATACAACAAAGACTGAATCTACGCAGCAAAATCTCACAGCCTGGATCTAAGTGCTAGAGTAGCTTATAGAGGATATACCAGACTGTCATGATCTGGCACACTTTGAAGTGACTGTACTGCATCGCTAAGAGAGAGAAAAAGAGAGAGAGAAAGAGAGAGAGAAAGAGAGAGAGAACAAGCTGTGCTTGTTAGAGGTAATGACACAGGCCCACACTGGTGTAGACTTCACAACAGACTATTACTTAACAGCTCATGTGGCAAAGTATGGACCCAGAGGATCACTAGGGTTGAGGTGCCATTAGGACAAATAAGAGAGGCATGATTTGGTATTTTTTCAGTCAGTACAATAACGAAAAGTTAAATGTGACATTTATTTTAAGAGGTGCTGAATTTATAAGGCTGATAAATGAATCATATCTGCTGTCCTCCTAAAACCTCATAAATCACTATTAATAGTCACACTATGTTTGTCAGTGGGTTTTGCAAATATCTAACCAATAAAACTATTAAAAAGTGCTTGTCAAATTTGACAACACAGTATTTAACGTTTTTCCATTTCCTGAAAAACAGCGAATTTGGACATCCAATGTTTTGGAAGGACAGCGGAGATATGGCCTCAGGAAAGAAAATATATTATAATTGATGGCATAGTTTCTCTCTCTCTCATACACACAGATCAACTCAAACATACACACACACACACACACGTAAAGTTTGCTTACCTGCAGAGTTAACAGTCCAGGAAGACACATGGCGGGGTAAAAAAGAAAAAATGTACATTAGTCAAATTTTCCAGAAAATGCAATGTACAGCACATGTTTTCTTGCACTAAACTGCAGAACAACAAGTCAATGTAATGTATGTTTGTATAGAGGGTTTCATTAGATGCACACGTCTGGCCCAAAGTTAACTTCCGTTATGTGTTTGTTGATCTGTCTGGCTAGTGGCTAATAATAATTTTTTAAAATTTAATTTATATTAATATTCATTTATATTAACATTTTATTGTATAATAATTGTATTAAATTAAACATTTATTGAAATTATTGAATAATAATTGTATTAAATAAAAAAAATGTATGGGTCGTGTAATTTTGTCGCATTTAAGTTTAGCCAAGTAACGGTTCTTCTACTGGTAACCCAAAATAATACTGGTTAGACATATTTTAAACTTGCTAGCTAAAGTCATTTACTTTTTAGTTTAATTCTTTTGTTTGTTATCAGAAATAATCTGCAGGGACTCTATTCTTTGCAGATGTGTAATAAGAAGTTAAGTTGGGGCCACAAAGGCGTGCATGCGCAGTAACATTTGTATATGTTGTTGTTGCTTTGAAATCTGTCATTTTTTCTATAGCAATGGGATCAAATGTAGACTTCTATCTAAATCTTTTGCTTCTGACATTTTTCTTGAAGAAGCCACAGTACTCTCAAATTCCAGAAAGGACTTTTTCTTACAATGCAACACACTGTTAATACATTTGACAATTATCTCTTTTGTGTCATTTTAGAAGAACATGTGCGATTTAAAAGATTCATACGGTGACGAATGGGGACTATGGAAACACATAGAAAATGTACTGCCGGTCAGTCATGTATCTAAAGCAAATTCTTGGATGACTGGGTTTGCAATAATATTATGCTGATATGTGGGCCTGTTATATAAAGATTTTCTTCAGCAAAGTCGGTGAAATCCAAATTTTTCACCTGTGGCAAGTTAACATAAGCCTACATGTCTGGAGACCTTGAGTTGGGACATAACAATGTCACACTACACTGATAACCCAAAAAGTCAGACATAACACACATGCCAAGCTTCTCTGCTTCTGTTTTACTCTAATACACATAAAACCCCTTTTAACACACGCATAAACATCAAACTATCAAATGAGCCACTGTTAAGACTATAAACACACCCACCATACAGACAGACACATGCAAAGCCTTATGATTCAAATAAAAATCTTTAAGTCACATCTGCGATTAATTTCTATTGGTCTGCCTCTGTGTGTGTGATGCAAAACATCTTTGAAGCACATGCCATGTTCTCCAGAAGATCTGGGTTCAGTACGGCTACAAAGCAGCCAGTCAGAGCGGCTCACGAAGACAACAACAGGCCTGATGGAAGAAACTCCAGCACATGTCTGACTCTATTCGTGGCAGCTATTTTAAAACAAGTGTGGAGTGTTGCTGAGTGTGTGCTTGAAGAGAGAGTCTTTAGGAGCACTTAGATGCACTCAGGACAGAGAGACTTTTCTGTAGGATGCAGATTTATCAATACACACAAGTGCGCACACACACCACTTCCAAAGAGCCAGCAAAGTTGCTCATTGTTCTTCTTCTCATAAAGAATGGCGGCGAGGGTAACAGAGCCCCTCTGTCCATCCCAGTGTGTGACCCATGGGAAGAGAGACAGCACTGCCATTAAGCTAAATTTTCCAGGGATTTCACGGATCTTCCGTTTAATAAGACCGTATTGAGCTACATATCAACCAGAGCAAACTGACAGATGTGTAAGTGCATGTGTGTGTTCAACAAGGCTTGTTTCATTTCGTCCCACATTGTAACATTTAACTACTATATTAACCTCATATAAGCAATGCTGTGTCCCCGTTCACCCCACACACGTTCATTTCATCGTCGCTCAAAACAGAAGACTGTTTCCTGTCTGCTGAGCACTGGAGCCTCGGGCCAAAAGTTTAATCTACTGCGTCTGCTATATTTGTCTTTGCATTAAAATGCAAGAGGTGAGGGCAAGTTCAGGCAGAAGAAATCCCATTAAGACCTGGTCCATCAAAGCTGGCATATAATTTCAGCACCAAACAGAACTTTAAAACATTTTTGAAGTGTCAAACACTTAGTCCTCAAAAGTCATTCCATTGCCCCCAAAGTCATTCCATTGGTTGATGCAGAAGTTGACGGACCGCTCAAATGAGAATCACAAACACACTGTTCACTTTTTAGGAAGTCTGTCTACAAATGGCTTACTTTTTAAACCATCTTGACACTGTACAGTGTCCATATCACCCTTAAAGGGACAGTTCACCCAAAAATTCTGTCATCATTTATTCACCCTCATGTCATTTCAATCCAAACACATATATAACTCTTTCTTCTGCAGAACACAAAAGAAGATATTTTGAGAACGACAACAGAAAGTCAATAGGGCCCCAATGTTGTTGTTCTTCAAAATATCTTCTTTTGTGTTCTGCAGTAGAAAGAGTCATTCATACAATTGGAATGACACAAGAGTGAATAAATAATACAAATAATTGTCTTTTTTGTGTGATCCTTTAATATTTTCATGTCTTTATATTTACATCACTAAACATAGTAAAAGGAACCAAACCACAACCTATTCACCACTAAAATTAAATGTTAACTTCTTATGTCTGTTTCTCTGTTCCTCTTCGGTTTTGTGAACCATCTGTTTGACTCATCTGCTATCTACCACCTATTTACTTTTGCTGTTTAGCACACAACCTCATCTTTCGGTGTTGTTTACCATTGGCTCGTCCTTCCTTCCACATTCTCCTTTTCCGCTACTTCTCCCTCTTCTGGGTTCACACAAATCTGAGAGCCTCTTTTATCCCTGTCCCATCCCATGCCAGCGGGAAGCCTCTCCTGGGAATCTCATCCCTGTCCCTCATTAGGGTTTCACACTCCGGGACAAAAAGCTGGAGGACATTAGCGAGCCATGCAGGACTTTGCTGCTGCCCACAAACAAAATGCAGAAATTGCGAGGAAAAACTTTTGTCTCCGAGCTCCGCAGGAGGCTGAATTCGAGCCAGGCCTTTAGGAGAACAGCTTGGTAGAGAAGTCAAGTGTGGATAAAGAAAAGAGAAATGGAGAAAGTTGGAAGCAGTGACTTTTGGAAGAAAGTAGCAAGAGAGAGAGTGATGCATTTGTGTTGCTTTACTTGGTTTCTTAAAAATCCCTAAAAATGTTTTTATCTATTAACCCAAACTATTGCTTTTAAAAACAAAATTAAAGTGCTAAGATTTTGAAGGTATTGAATTTGTCACTTTGGATATCCAAAAACAGCCCCAATTTAGGGTAAAGGGCATAGTTCATTTAATTTGGTCTTGAAAGAATTTAATGATAGTCTTTGAGTTTCGATGGCAGACTGTTTAAGAGAAAAGGAAGACTCAAGTAAAAGTCTCTATATTTGCTCTGCATTCAAAGACCTTGAAGATATTAAAAAAATTACAAAATATTTCATGCTTGCTTATAATATGCTTCGGTTTGCCATTAAATAACCTTGAATAAGTCCATCAAAAAATATATAAACACATTTTAGCATCCTATTTCTGCTCTTAAGATAAAATCTCTTCATCTCTATTATCTGTCTGTTCTCAGACCAAATGGAGGGTAAAAGACAATATTTTGCGTATCACGACTGTTAGTATACTTCCCAGCGAATGACAAACTAAATAAACAAGTGTAAAAGGTCGAAGGCAATGGAGAGTCAACCTTTAAAGCCACATGTGGCAGTTTATGATGGAATGCAAATAAGCCATCTGCAGGTGTACATCTTTCCCTCAAGCTGAGCAGATTCAGTCCGCTGGACACAAAAAATAAAGAAATAAAATAATAAACAAAAGCCAACACAAAAGAATCTCACAGAGCATTTTTGAAGATGACAGTTTTTACAGACTGAACTATACTGAACTCAGGATGTTTCTGCACATAATACTACTAAGTGTTTAGTATGTTATAAATAGCATGCTTTCTGCAAAGAGCTCAACTCATCTTACAGTACTGTAAAACATGGGATTTGGAGCTCACAATAACATCACAATGAAGTATGAACTGTGATCAGCTGATGCCTGACAGTCATGAGCTCCAGCAGGGTTGATACCACATGATGCTAAACATCAGGGCCAGTTTTTTCTCAAGGAGGTTAAAACACAAAAGTCTTTGTGCAAGAGGGATCGCAGGTGCGGAGCACGCATGAATACAACACCAAGCACACACCGCAGCCTTGCAGACATTGAATCGGCCTTGTCATCAGATACGGCTCTAACTCTAATATAGTCTTCTCAAGAGCCAGTGTGCCCTTCCATTCTTGTTTCTGTCTCCACACACACACACACACACACACACACGTGTCATCCAACCCCCTAATACTGATTTCCAGACACCCAAACATCTTATTCATCCTTCACTTACAAAGAAACTAACAGAAGCACATGATAAGGGTAAAAAAAACTCCAGATGGAGAGAGATAGAGATTCCCATTTACTCTTTTTACTGTACATTAGCCGTTTTCATTTACAAGGTAGCTGCTTCAGTCACACATTCATTTTTTTGTCTTCACAGATCAAAGCTTTTGGAAAACATTCATTGACAGTCAACAAAACCCTCTTTCACAGTGCAATGCCCATTACAATCAGACCAAGTCACAGACTTTAAGGTGGATAGTAGCCTACATCAGACCGAGTGCCATAAAAGCATCTTCAATGAATAATTCCTGCTTTTCCTGTCTCATCAAAGAGAATCAGAACTGGGAACATAATGGTGACGGAAGAGCGAGAGAGAAAAGAGATTTAACAAAACCTCTCTTAAAACCACAGACAGTACAGCTGACTCATCTCACTGTTACTGAACAGATTAATTCCCACAGTTAATATGTCCGAAATGTAATTTTTACAGTAACAGAGCCTTCTAATATATCCAAGAACTGAAATCCAGCAGTTCCTCCACAGGGCGATCATTTATCAAAGCCGTGCCCATGTCAACTTTATGATCTTTGACACGGCAAACTTCCATTTGTGATTACCCAAGCAGAAAATCCAATAATTAAACTTAAGAATGTCATTTTTGCAGCATCTGAACCCAAAAGGACCATAATTTTGAGACTTCTGCATAAAACAAGGCAAGTCACACCAGATACAAAGACACAAAGACACAGAAAACCACCCCATCACATAGACTGAATGCACAAAAACTCTTACACAAAATACCTACAG
This sequence comes from Oreonectes daqikongensis, assembly GCA_026939265.1. Classification (NCBI taxonomy): domain Eukaryota; kingdom Metazoa; phylum Chordata; class Actinopteri; order Cypriniformes; family Nemacheilidae; genus Oreonectes; species Oreonectes daqikongensis. Next base: position 1,036,908 of record JAOTQM010000434.1, on the reverse strand, counting down.
TAGATAGGCAAAAGTCAATTTACTGTTCAGATAAAAGACAAAGAGACAATATTTAATGGAACAACACCACACAAATAATGTGTTTCCTACATTTCTGATAAAGGATGAACTGTGCATGTGTGAAAATGTCAGCTCTATTGTGAAACATCTTTGTTGCTTTCTCATAACTTTATGTATTGTTATGCACTATTACTGTACATAAAAATCCTAGTCAACCTCCCTTCTTTTGTATAGAAGCATAAAAGCAGGTGTGTGTGTGTGTGTGTAGCACTGAACTGATGGATGAAAAATTCCAGTGCAGGTATATGGAGGTGTGTGTGTGTGTGTGTGTGTGTGTGTGTGTGTGTGTGTGTGTGTGTGTGTGTGCGTGCATTCTGCATTCTTTACAGGTGTTTTCTACCTCAGCCTGTTTGATAGGAAGCTTTTCTCCTTCCTGTTATTGTGAGGTCTGACTGTCAACTTTATACTCACCTTGCCTCAGGCACTGACAATAAATACACACACACACACACACACACACAATGCATGCTTTAGTCGAGCGCTATCATTCAAAAACTATTTGTTTTCTTTTTCAAGTATTCCTAGTCATTACCAGCTGTCTCCTCCCCTCTCTACTCAACATTCACAAATGTGAAGACGCATGTGTCAGATGTGGTTCTTCAGAGCGGCAGGCATCTAAGGCACTGCTATGGGAGAAAGAATCTAGAGATGTGGTGGGACAAACCTTCCACCCCCAACCCTACATGAGAGAGCAATTTAAGTGAGGGAACTGGAGTCACGGTTCAAAGAGACCTGAACACGTATAGACCTCAGAAAAGAGAGAAGAAGTTGAGAAGAGAAAGACAATTTAAAAACCCTTTTTAAAAACAGTAATATAAAAAGTCTTTAGAACAATATTCAGCCTCAGCTCAAAATTGCATTAATCCTTTGATGAAGCTTCTGAAATGGGCAATTCTACATCAAAATATTGGGTAATACAGTGACTGATTTTATTGGAGCCTTAATAAAATTAAAGCTGCTGTGATTTCAATTCATTTGCCATTCATTGGTCAAAACAACACAGGACGGGAGTTTTTATGGGATGTGAGTTTAGCCAAAGCTACATGTGTAACTTCGTTTTAAACCGAATGGAAAATTGGATGAAGGGATTATAGTTTTCTCTCGTTTTAATGTGAGTTTTTATGAACTCGCAGTTTTAAAAGCACTACATAAATCACCTCAGAAAGACCTCAGAGTTTATCTACATGTATGGGAGGCGTTTGTAAATGTTAGTTTTGGTAAGTTCAAAATAAACAAAAGCCAACAAACCACAAAAGAGTTGCATCATTGCCAAGACAAAGTTAAACACTTTGTGTAGATGACAACACTTAAATTGTTCCCATAAATAAAGAATTAGGACACCAAGAGTACAGGAAAAAGCAAGAGAGATAAAACTGTGTGGGAAAGACAAATAATGAAAAATGAGACAAGGTTTATTTAGATGAATCATTTCAGGTTCACGAAGGGATGATGATGTAGGTGCCGGTGACGATTATTTAAATAAAAAAGACAAATTAACCTCACCATGGTTCAGTAAGCAGATGAGTTATTCTGAGATCAGAAGATACAAACTCTTAAAAATGTAACACAATGGCTGTCACGAGAGAAACACAGTGAACATTAAGAAACATCCTTATACACACAGACGGTTTGAGTCCAGGAGTTTTCAGGCATAAACTTCTAAACATGAAGCAGACAAGCGTCTGGACTGATAACGGATCCAAATGTAATGGCTTAGCTTTATCTAGCTGCCGAAGCAGATACTTTATCAGTTAAAGGGAAATTACATGCTCCACTTAAACAAGAGCTGAGGTTAAAAACAGCCTGTCCTTGCCGCATAATATAAGCATAAAACCACAAAGGCTGTGGCGCGACGGCAAAATTTGTTACGCGAAACAATAATATAACTATATTACCCATTTACGAGCAATGATGGAATTGGAAAGTGTACTGGAAATATAGTATTTTGTCACATTAGCTGTATAAAGCATAAATGAAACATGTTCTTAGAGAGAGGGGGGGGATAGGTGTTTTCTGGAATCCATCCCATCGATCAATAAAGCTTTCCTTCCACTTAAGACCTCTGATCACATGACTCACTATTGTAGAGCATCCATCTGAAAGAACTGAGGAATAAACAAACCAAAAAATAGACAGAGAAAGAGCAAAAGGGAGAGACAGAAAGAGTGATATAATGAACATAAATCAATATACAATGTGATGAATGGTTCATAAAAGTGCCATAAAATTAAATTCTGTCTGTCAATTTCTGAATATGATGATGTATAAGGAAGACACCAAAAGTTGAGAAGCATCAGGGCAGGCAAATGTATATAACGGTTTAATCAGAATAAGGAACCTAAATAGAAACGAATGTGCATTTAAATATGATCCATATGATCTCCAACAAAACAATATATATATTTTTGTGTGTGTGTGTCTCTTTTTGCAGAATTCTACAGTAGTGTGGTGGATGTGTATCTTTAAAATACACCATTCCATTGCCCATAACCAACAGTGAACATTACAAGTGTCAGCAGGCATAGAGCCAATACAGCTAACATTTCCAGCCTTACAGAGAGGGAGATCCAAGCAGGCCTGCGGGCAATGACATGACTGTATGACTGCAGTAACCCTCAACCTCCCCCACAAACACAAGTCATTACTTTCACAATCCATTAAACTACATAAAGACACACACAGACACACCCACACAATACATGGATGTCCACGCACACGTATGCAGTGATCAACCCCTCCTGTTATCAATCATACGTATGGGACACAAGCCATTATCCCATCACACACACATACGTACAGGCGAATATGCAAAATGCTGACAAAGCTCAACCTGAAGCACTTCCTGCAGATGTGCACTGATTGAACATCAGTCCTTCAGAAAAGTACTCTCACTTACACCCTCTGGCCCGCCCTAGGCCAAATGCATCCCGGCTACCATGTTTGCCAGTCATTAGGCCTTCTGACCGAAGCCAATGAGCCATTTGCCCGCAGCAAAATGAGAAAGAAAAGACTCGAAACCACATTTACCAATGGAGGCACTTCACATTGCATCAGCTAAAAGCCCTAAATGGCCATACAACCCAATATTGTCTACGAAACATCAGGACCACTTTAGCAATAGCGCTGTTCAGATTGTAGTCCTAAATCCCCCGAGGAGAGTTTGTCTTTTTCGAGCTGTGGGTTCCCTCTGGAATTTCGAATGGGTTTCTGCAATGTTTTTCGATTTATGGGTGAAACAAGGCTTGTGCTTCATATTTTCTAAAATAACTGTTACGCATTGTTCTGCATTTTATCGATTGTTAAAGCTATGTAAAAAAAATTTTTAAAGCGTACGGTTTGAATTTTCAAGGGTTTTAAGTTTTTAAAGTTTTAAGATACAAGACTAAGGCAGATAAACTAAAGTGTTCATTGTCTTTATTGTAAGTGTTCAATAAAAAAAATGTTTTTATACAGGTTTTTGAAACACACCCCCCTCTCCTAAATGACCGGAAACAGGTAGTCCCACCCTAAACTCACACCACTGGTCGAGATCAAAGTTGACATGTCAAAACTCTCGAAACGTTTTTGATAGCATTATAGTTCAGCCTAAAGGTTTTACATATAGTTATGTCTGCATTTTATGCCGAAAGCTGATGTTAAAGCTTAAGTTTATAGCATATTATATGTCAAATCCCCTTTTCTATTATCAGTAGGAGTGGCTAAATGTAAACCTTTTTCCACTTCCTCTGTGTACAAGCACGCAAAAGGTTAAAAATCATTTCCCTCTTTGCCATCTCCAATGGCATCAGCTCACTTGGTGTTGCGATGGGAAGCCAGGGGGCGGGTCTTCTTCCTTCCTGGCTGGCTGTCCAGCACAATGGCAGGGTTTCCCAAATACAACAACACTGCTGGAGCACCGCTGGGAAACTGCCGCACGCAAATGAGGATTGAGGATTAACAGGAAGGTTTGGGTGAGATGTTGACCTGCCTGCGCTTGTGTGTGCGTGCGTATCATGTGACTACAAGTGATACTAGCACAGCAAAAATCTGTCACACACATTCTCTCCCCAACATAAATACGTTCCATGATGCCCATTTAACTCTATACACTAATAAAATGTTATTTTGATATTTTATAATTCACAAAAATTGGACACTTAAGCCAGACTAATGACAGTGTATTATAAGCACAAATTATGGCATGAGCAAAAGCTTAACATTAGCAAATGAATAACCCAATTAACAACAATAAAATAAATGCCTTATTTTCTATCATTTACAGTCATTGCATTCACAAATTTTTAAGTGTGTCCAAATATATTTTACAGTACTAATGGACATTTTATGTAAGCACAGGTGGACTAGCCAAGCACCAATGAACACAAACACATACAAACGTGATCAGAGCTTCATTTCCTGGTGTCAGGTCGAACCATTAGACCGGTCAAACAGGTTCAGTCTTACTCATCTGCAGGTTTTCCATGCTTTATTATTAAAAGAAAAGAATCACCCCCGCAAGCCACAGCTGACCTCCATTCCCTGAGCATTACACATCAGACCTGAAAGACCAGTTCTCTCTCTTCACATGTATCCCCTTTAATATTCAAATACACACTCACTGATGACTGTGTGGGTGGACTGAGACAGTGTATACGTTGAATTCTATGTGGGTTTATTTATTTTTTGATGGGGTGATGATGACATTGTGTGTTAAAGGGGCAGGTGCATCAACAAAACCATCCACCCATGAGTGTGTGTGTGAGTTACATAACAATGAAATCCAGGGTGACTATGAATAGGATGTGAAAACACAATGTGAAAAGAAATGAATACAAGAACTGTACTAACGTGTTGAGATAAAAAGAGACATCAAAGAGATGTTATAGTATTATCATGGTATGATCTGTAATTCTACGATTTTGTCTACGCAACAACACAACCACAATTTGTGCCACTCGCTGATAAAGATAAACAATGTTTTGCCAGCACACCCAACAAAAGTGACCCGATCAGCAGTGAGATCACATGACATTCCCATGTAAACACACACCTGTATTTCATCTCATCAGATAGTTGTCATTTGTGCTTTAAAGGGACACTCCACCCAAAAATAAAAATTCTGTCATCATTTACCCACCCTTAAGTTGTTCCAAACCTGTATACATTTATTTGTTCTGCTGAACACAAAGGTAGATATTTGGAAGAATGTCAGTAACCAAACAGATCTTATCCCCATGTACTGCCATAGTAGGAAAAATCAATACAGTCAATGGGGGATGAGATCTGTTTTGTTACTGACATTCTTCCAAATATCTTTCTTTGTGTTTAACAGAACAAAGACATTTATACAGGTTTGGAACAATCTGAGGTTGAGTAAATAATGACAGAATTTTCATTTTGGGGTGGAGTGTCCCTTTAACAGTACAGCATTACACACATAAAGAAGTGTGAAAGTAACCACAAACTCACAATGACTTTCCCTTTGGCCACTGCACTGCTAGACCGGATCGGTCCATGTGGCAAGAAGTGGGGGGGTCTAGATTTTAATGACTATTATAGTTATAAAAGCCAAAGAGACACTGAATCTTCCCTTGCTATGTATTCAAATTGAACTGGTCGTAATACCCCAGGCGGGCATTACAGCCAGCCCACCACAAATGTTACTGTGCTTTTGTGTATGAAACATTTACATATAATCCTCTTTCACTCTATTTCATTTAGTAATTTAATTTTCTTTCCATTAAAATGCCTTTCGTAACACAGGACTAGAAGTCTTACTAATACAAAATATATATTTACTCTAAAGTGGTTGCTGGAGTGTTGCTACAGTATGGGTGGCCGAAGAATAAAAACAGCCTATGTCAAAGATAAGACCTAATACCACACCTGTCCTCTATATTCCACACAATTTTAGGTTTCATGTTTGTTCTGATCAAAAACAATACCAACAAACACTTCCAAGTAACTAGTAACTGTTTCTCGTCTGCCTATGTTTACCCTATGTTTAAGAGTGAGTTAGACCCCTTCTTCTCATTTTTTGATGCACAATAATCCTGTAGTTTGGTACTTAATCTTCTTTACCTCTCCAAACCTCCTAATGTCCCATTCTTACATTAATCCCCCAAACCTTAATTACTTGACTTCTCTACTATAAACAGTGTACATGTGGCGGGATGTTGGTGGTCTTGAACCCTGCGTGAGGATGGTGCGGGATTCTGTGTGTTGTATAAACAGTGAGGCAAGAACCAGTACTATGCAAGAACCAATGGAAAATGAACAGACTGTCCAAAACAACAGACGGGTATCTCTACAAGATGCTATTATATTTCACCAAAGAAGGAAGTTCACTTACACAGTACAGTACTTTCATATAAAGGTAGAAAAATAAAAAATAAATCAGGTTTCATTCTGATAAAAAACATAGACAAATGTATTAAATGGAAGAAAAAAGAAACACTGTATGACAATGAAGTGTGTAAAATGTTATAAAACAGAGCTTCAGAACTATAGTGTGTGTAGACCAGCTCACACCCAGGGCAGACGGCGTCCTTTTTTATGACAGTATTAATGACAATGAGGTCATAGCTTCTTTAATATGAGTGTGTGTGTGTGTGTGTGTGTGTGTGTGTGTGTGTGTGTGTGTGTGTGTGTGTGTGTGTGTGTGTGTGTGTGTGTGTGTGTGTGTGTGTGTGTGGTCTGCAGAAGGGTAGGCATGATTCACGGGTTGGGTTTCACATTTATTGGGTTTCTTCTACACGTGTAATATAAGGGTATGACTTCATGTATTTGTGTGTCAGATGAGAAGACTAGTGTTCGACCCATTTGTTTAATTGGCTGATGCAAATACCTGACAGATATAATTAAATTAAAGGAACACTCCACCCAAAAATGAAAATTCTGTCATCATTAACCAACCTTTAAGTTGTTCCAAACCTGTATACATTTCTTTGTTCTGCTGAACACAAAGAAAGATATTTGTTAGAATGAACAGATCTCATCTCCCATTTACTGCCCTAGTAGGAAAAATAAATACTATAAGAGTCAATGGGGGATGAGATCTGTTTGGTTACTGACATTCTTCCAAATATCTTCTTATTTATACAGGTTTTGAACAATCTAAGGGTGAATAAATGATGACAGAATTGTCATTTTTGGGTGAACTGTCTCTTTAATTATTTCATGAGGCAAACAAAAAATGATTATAACAAATGACAAACATTTTTTAAACAATATTGACTACCAAAAATACTGACATCAGGAACTGTTTATAATCTATTTGCAGGGTTTTATGTAGATTTTAAAAGTCACAAAGAAAGAAAAGTTTGTTAGCCGGTCAAAATGTTGTTTCTAATCTTAAATATTTAAAATAATCATTCAGTCTTACATGCCTGTCAAATGGTAAAGTGACTTAGAAATAATGTACTGTACAAATTACTGTATGTGTTGATTTACCCAGCAGCAGTCATTTTAAACATTAACACTGTTCCTGTTACGTTCTTATCGCACACTTATATCGCCAAACTCACTTCCACTATTAACAATGGTACACAAACACACACTGATATTGCATTAATCCATATCGCACACTCTAACCCCAGCAACACAAGCTCTTTTTCAATTACACCGCAGTGATGCCGTTTAAAAGAAACTGTTTAAAAATATTTGCTCACGAGGCTCAGCGCAGCGTTTGTTTAGTCACACATTCATTCATTATTAATGATTATCTAAATGAAGGAGTGCCTGGAATTTGGTTTAGATCCTGCTCTCCTTCTGTGCTTTTCTCTCTGTGTTTTTCTCTCCCCAAGACCCCTTGAGAGTAGATCACTTTGCATCAGTATGTGTCTCTCTGTAGCCGTAGAGAACGAATAGATTCAGGCGCTTTCAGCGTTACAGACAGACACACGGCTCATTCAAAAGTAGAAGAGTAGAGGAACATTTATCAGCAGCGCATTGACTTTCCCAGTGAGTGTCCTTGACCAAAACAATGGCTCACATTTGACAGCACAAATATATTTTAGATAAACCCATTAACCACGGATCAACATCAGACCTCTCTCCTTTCCTGTCTCTCTCTCTTCTTGTCCTCTTCTCTTCCTCTCTCTATCCATTTATCATGCCTGACTCTATCTCAGTATACTGTATGACTTCATTTTGCATTTTACCTTCAAATGCCATTGCTGCAGTCATAGACAGAATGTGATGAACAAACACTTAACTCTTACCACACACCCTTTAAACACCAGGAAGTCTACATGCACATCACATCACGGGTACACCTATAAATGGCATCTGGTCTTTAAACATTTACAGTAAAACTGAAAACATAAGCGCAGTTTTAAAGAAAATGCATTAAAGACCAAGTTGTGTTTTACTCTAGTAAATATGTCTAAGTATATGTATTATTCTTAAAGTCAATCCTGTAATAGATGCAATACATTAGTATCTAGAAATAAACGAACTTAAAATAAATGACAAAAATGCCTCAACTTGAAATTGTAAAAAATCCTAAAAGCACAGGTTCAACTATAAACAGCTTGTTTATATGTTCCAGTATGCTAGTGTGGTTTTTGTTGTATTTCCATGTTTACAAAACAACTACAAACATTTTATTATGTACGACTACATACAACAGATTCTATATTTATCTTACACAAACAAACAGACTCAATAACAAATCTCTGCTGACTGTCACTAGGAATGGCCTGGTAGCTCTTACACTAAGAAACCTTGAGACTAATATCAGCGAGAAAGGGAGAGAGAGAGAGAGAGAGAGAGAGAGAGAGAGAGAGAGAGAGAGAGAGAGAGAGAGAGAGAAAATGACACACAACAGTTGCATGTGTCCAGTGTCTATGGTGTTATCGTCAATTTAACTGAACATATAAAGCAAACACTCTTGTCTGGATTCAATCATTCATAACAGTTAAATCTCTAAATACTATACATGGTTAAAACAACATGGACAACTAAATATTATGAATACGATATGCATAAATACATCCTTTAGTTTGTAAAATGAAACTGCTTTGCTTAACTTAATGTCATAACAGACGATACAGATCATTTTTGCATGGCTTATATCACATCCGACATTGTTGTACTGTACGTCTTTAGAGGACGATCACTGCTTTAGCTCAAAGTGAAAACTGCAGCTAAAGTACACCGAGTACACCACAAATCCAATACATAAATTCAATGTGTCTAACCTTTTGACTGGTACAGTATTATGCCCGCTGTGTATCTGTAAATTGATCTGCCACATATTTATACATTGATGCGATCGACCTCTGTGTGTGCATATGGCATGTTCGGTTTATAGTCCATTAGCATGTGCTTTAATGTTTATAGACCAATAGTTACTTTGCGTCAGTTGAAGTCAGCATTGTTATGATGTTACAGAGGTAGCAGGTCACTCACTTCCCTATAGGCAACACCAACAGTTTACTCTCATTTAAGAGATCCATGAATATTCAAAGGCATTAGTAGCACTGCAGTGATGGAGATGGCATTTGAGAACTGTAAATCACTTTGAATGCTTTCATGCTTTCAAAGTCTAACATTATCTTGATAATGAAACTAATGGATGTAACTGCATGCATATATGATCCATGGAAATGCAGTAGTAACTGACTTTTAATCTATTTCATTTAACACAATTTTTATTTCTCTATTTACAAAAGCTGGTTTTATTTATGCAGTAATTCATTATGCAACTTCACCAGAACTTAAAATAGCAATCATTTGGCCATTTAATTAAACCTAAAGGTATCGCATTAAGAAAGCTTGCCAAACATTTGAAATGCCCTCCTCGGTCTAATTGTATTCTATAGTAGTTTTTATACTTTAATGAGTCAACATGTACCAAAAGTTGACTCAACCTTGCTGTTTTTATGTTTTTAGAGCTGTAACATGTTGGGTGTGTCCAGCATTGTACTTATATGGAAACACTGAAAGAACTACACAGTTCATAAACAGCGAGTAAGATCTAAGCATTTGACAACTTCCTTTGTAAAACTACAGACAGACTTTATTTCCTGTCTTCGAAAGGCAGGATGAGTTTCCTTCAGAGTTGTTGCCAGCACATCTACTAGTGTGAACTAATATTTTCACATTTTTGCTTGAAATCAAACATGCATTTAAAATCCATTGCCAGTCATTACCAAAAGCATTTTTCAAGTATAAGTACATTGGCTTTTAATCCCATCTGATGTTTTGCTAGTGTTTTTCAAAATACACAAAATTACAGGATTTTCAACTTGATATGCACTCGATGACTAACACAGTCTGATTCTGACCAACAGAGCGACACAGCATGAAACACTCTATCAATAAAGCTTTGTGTCTTACACATCAAACAACAAGCAAACACAGGTAGAAGGAAGTGTGCAACAGGTGGTTTATGGGGCAAGTCATACATAACTCAATAATTAAGGTTTTTATAGTAAAGACAACCATCTGACGTTAAGATGAATCGGAAAGAGCTTCTCCAAACCGTCCCCCAGGAGGAAAGAAATGCATTATTTAGTGACCTACATGCAGACTGAGACATTTGAATGTTACACATGAACATAATGCAGATTCGAAGACACACCCCATCCGCCCAAACCGGCATGAAAATGACACCCATAACCTGGCAGATATTGACCTTAGCGAACCTCATAAAACATTCAAATTAAGACCACCTAAATAATACATTTTATATTTGCACTAATGCTATGAATAGGTTGATTTTGAATCCACTGTAAAGACACAGAAAAATGCAATGCACTCTAATGAAGGCATTCATTACTGCATAAGAGTTCCAGAGAGGCAAAATCTGGAAAAACACAAATTGACTCATTTCAAACTGATGCATGAATGCAAAAATACATTTTAAATATTTCCATCAACCAATACATGCTTTTTTCTAGGTGTGTGGGCACCTTTAATATATCCAGACATTTTACTGTGGGTGTCCTGTATTTATGCATTAATGAATCCAGACATTTTATTCTCAAAGGTGATTCACATTAAATGATCATTACTGTAATATTTTATTCTTAATTGTCATTAAAAGCAAAGTCACAATAAAGCCAAACTAAATTTGAATGTTTTTAAATAGCCTTCACTTCACTTTTGGGCAAACACATCATTTGTGTTTTGGTCACAAATGACCAAGACGTGTTCTGGATAGTTTTCACAAGATTCATCTGCCTTCATGACACAACTAAACATTATTAGGCAAAGATTGTGTGTGTGAACACACAATCTAATGCAATCCTATTAGTGGCTAATACACAAATGCTCGCACCCCACACTATTACTTCTAGTCGCACTCGGATCAGACAGTTACATTCATCTGCCTCATACTTCCATTATGCTGTCTCTCTACTTTAACTTTGTGCTCTCTCTCTCTCGTGCTATCACAAAGCTTTCAGCATGGTTAATATTTTCTCCCAGTAAAGTATTAGATCAAAGGCTGTGCGCTTTTTCAGCCTCTTTTCAGGCTACTGCATCATGATTCGAAAGCCCTTTTACGTTACTATAACACAACACTTGAATTATCATAATGGAACAAGGCAATAATGATTTTCCACCACAGTGAGATCAAGAAACACACACACACACGGCTTCCAAGCACTCTTCACTGCCCTGCTTGGCTAAAACCCAAATAATTTCAATTTGTAAAACGCTCCCTCAAGAGAGACATGCATCAAAATAATTCCGTTGTCTGGAATTTATTCCTGCTCTATCAAAAGAGATACATGAAGCACAACCTTTTAGTTTGATAAGAGACACAGGGCAGCATCTGTTGCACAGCTCCGAAAATCATCCAGCATCTTTTTCTCATTTACCCTCATTTATATTATAGCCACACACACACAAGGGCTAAGACTACATCTGGACTTCCCAGCATCCACATCTTTCCATATGGCCTACGAGCTTAACAGGGAGTCTTACTTTTCATTCTGATCTGAATCAGATTTTTAAAGTTTAAGATCAGGAACAGGGTTGTCTGATCCTAGATCAGCGCAAACACAACAAGACTGCTACTTGTCAACGTAACCTACCTCAGTATTTCACAAGCCATCCTGTTTTTATTACCACCTTCAGTGCCCAATTACAGGCCAGCAATAAAGAAAGGGATGAAAGCGAGAAGGGACCTAACAAGACTTGATTTTTACATCCTCTACCTTCCGCCGCATGTACACACACAGCACAATCACTCAATTCCATTAGTCAGGCTTTTTTCCGATTTAAACAGGGAGGGACACACGTATGTTTGTCTGTATGTGTGTGTGTGTGTGTGTGCATTGCGTGTAGAAAGAACTCCAGTCTTCCTTTGTTCTCTCAAGGCTGCATCCTGCCATTAAGGTTTAAATGGGTTTGCTGTGTTTCCTTGCTGGCAAAGTCACACTTGGAGTGGACTCCAAAAGCAATAGAGCCTGGCAGCCACAAATATGGGCTCGGGGTAAGATAGAGAGAGACGATGTACACTGATGTAGCAAGCAAAAAGTGAGAAGAAAGAAAGAGTTTTGAGATACAATAACTCAAATTTTACATTGAAGTGGCTAATAGAAAGCTAGAGTGTTTTGATTTAGGTTATCACTCATGCAAATAGCAGACACCGTGTGGGCAGGTTTTACATCAAAACAATATTTGCAAGATATGAGCAATATTAATAGGGATGCTCGACTCATCAAACATCAAAACCAACTCTCTACATCCACAACGTATTCAATAATATCTAAGAACAGGTCAATATACACATATTCCTCCAACTCTGTCATCATACCCTATCTATCCCTCAGATCAATAGTTTCCAATCAGTGCAGAACTCAGCAGCTCCTCCCTCCCACAAGGCCTCATTTATCAATCATGACGCCTTATCACATATTCATGAGCTGAGTCAGTATTGCCCAATGAGAGCAGAGACACAAATGTGCTCCATTGTGAGATATGGCCACTGCATTGCTCCGCTGGTGCAGTGTGTGACATCAATTCTAAAGTACAGGACAATGTAAAGTGTAACACAAAACCCACATCTTAGTAGCTGTGCATACAAAGTGAAAATACCCTAAACACGTGTTCCAGACAGATCGAGGCTTATAAAAACCTACACTCATTAAAATAAGCATATGAGACATTTAATGAGACAAAGAGAGCCGCCTTCTACAACCCCGCAGTGTGAGTTTTATTGAGGGTGAAGTAGTCTGTACTCAGCTCTTCTGGTAAAGGTTGCCACAGTAGGGACCGTTACACCTCCCCCAGAGGAAGCACACACACACACACACTGTATTTATGACACTTCAGCACGGAAACAGGTAGTTATATCTCCAGGTGTGGTATACAGAAGCTCAAAGGTTTTTACAGAAGAGTAGATATTTTGAGAAATGTGTTTTTATTTGGTCAGTACAAAAGTCAATGAGGACTAATGTTGTTTGGTTACCAAAATATCTTTTTTTGTGTCATACAGATTTGAGTTGAGGGTGAGAAAATGATTTTTAAAAAATTTGGGGGGGTGATCTGAGTCAAGCATAATGCAATACTGTCCATTCGATCTCTTTTGATGAATTTTGGGGACAGTTGGCTGGATATCAAAGCTTTACGGAGCAACGGGTGGGAGTGAGAGGTGGAAACATCTGTCTTTATAATTCTGATATATCAACACAAAGATCAACCTGGAGCCTCCAAGGTCTCCTGCAACACAAGAGGCTTTCGAAAAACGCTTTTTGTGCCGAAAATAAAATTGATCTGATTGTTATACTTGACTGCTAATGGATAGGAAATACTATATAATGTCTTTTATGTGTCTGAGTATGTGTGTAGGATGTGCGTCATGTATTTGGTTGAAAGAAAGATACAAAGACAACAATTGTGTGTATTTACATTATTTACAGTATTTACATACATTACTATGTAAACTAAAACAATCGACTATGACTGTTGTTTTATAACATGGCCGGAGCAAACGAAAAAGAAATTCAGGGGTAAAGAAGAGAAAAAGGTAAAGTTTAAGTAAAGGTCATATTGTCAAATCAGACTAAACAACCTATTCACAAAAGCAGATTGACCTTAGACTTTTGACCTTAGCTGTCTGCCACACTGATCTTACCCTTAATGTCTGAAAGGACCTTCATCAGACCTTGTGTGCTGCTAGCTTGCTGTTTTTTATTAAATTAACATTTTGTCATGAGTACAATACGACGTAGAAAACAAATGAACACAACACTTACAACATTTTAAAGTGTTTATAAAAAATATATTATAAAGATAGGCCCGTTATCAGAAATATTCAAAACATGTATATCCACAATTTGTTAACAAATATGGGATCATGCAACTATTTGGTTTCTTTATGACAAAGACTTAGCAGAAGGTCAAGAATTTGGCTAAATGTCTCCGCACATACAGCACACAAAAACTCCACTACAAATCACCCCCTTCACAAACGCTTCACAGAGAATTTAAGTGTTGTGCTACAATATTAAAACAGCTACCATCAGATTGCTTACGTTAGCTATGACATTTACCACAAGAAAATTCCGTTGCCTCTTTGTTAGAAATGATGGAAGCCCATACGCAGTAGGAGTATGCTTTGAGAAGAATGCAAAAGTCACGACCATGTGTAGGTGGAGGTGAGATTTCTTAGAACAGGGTACAGGACTCAACCTGTTTACTAAAAGATTACTAAATTTGATCTATTTCTGTAAAAAAAGCATCCATTTAATAGTTACTTTTGATATACTTTGTTCAAATACGTTGTTTACTTTACAATAGAAAGAGTTTTGAGACTCATTCTCTGTGAAAAAGAAAGGCAGCACGAGCATCTGCTCAAAAACATGACAACATATTGCATATCTTATTAATACTAAGTCTTGTATTCTATACATAGCATTGTGAAGGTTTTGATTCACGCTTCACAATGTCACAATAACGTGCAAAATGGTGACCACTGTGATTTAGCCACTAATCAGTTTCATGTGAGAGGCATTAGAAACACAAGTGCACCCATATGAGCCAAGGCTGGCAGGTCAGCCCAACATGGATGAGCTACCCTGGAGTATAACATTTTAATTCATTAAAGATAAGGATATATCATTGCAAACTGTCTCAGCAGTAGCACGGACAGAAGGAAGTGTAGTCTGCTAGTAAAATAAAGATGGATTATTTTTATTCTCACTGCATGTCAAGCACAGAGTCAATGTGTCATCTTAGAGAGGAGGACTGGTGTGTTTAGTGCTTTAAAGATAGAAAGTAAAGCTAGCTACATCCTTCCTGCCCACGGAGTAACATTTCATGTCATTTCAGCACCATCGACTCCAGGGAAAGCAGTTTGTCCCAAACTGTCATCTTTCGTTTTACGGTATTCTGCATATAAATGCGCATAAAAAGTGCAATTTTGAGAGTAGCTGAGGGGCGAATTGAACAGCTGAGAAAGTGAGACAGTTTCGGCTGAACTGCAAGCCGACGCGAGTGAACACATCCTAATGCAACGCCCTCATCATTTACATTTACAAATACACAAAAACAAGGCTGGAGAGAACACATGCAACCGGGTGTTCCCGGATATTTCACATAAAAAGATGATCATAACTCTCTCTATAGGGATTTCTAAAAAAAATTCAATCTAATTTGAACAAAATTAGGTAGACAAGTCACAAAGTGACGTGAAACGCACACAGCGATACAAAAGCAATGCTCATAAGAGCTATTGCATGCTGTTCACTCCACGAATACACAAACACACAACTAAAATATACCAGAATTTGGAAAACGTCTACGTCGGTGATGCTGTTTTTCCTATGGTGATTCATTTACATAGCTTGAAAATGTGAGCGCGCACAGGTGGTCACCTGCCTCACGCCTGAGTTGCTAGACTTTCTTTACTTCGGAAAACGTAAACTTTAAAATAAATGTGTCAAATTATACTTTCTCGTTGATTTGTTAAAACAGCTTGCTATTTGACTCACTCAAGTCTTTATTTGAAAGAGCGCTGCGACAACGTTCACTTCCTATATCAGTTGACTGTACTCACCTTCATGACTGTTGATAGTCGCGCTCCAGGACACGATGGCTGAACCCAGCAACAGACTTAAAACAAACAGATCAGCTACTGACTTCATGATCCGACAATCCGAACCGCACTTCTAATAGTTCAGAGGGAATCCTCAATGTCCAGTCTCAGCTCCAGGTCATTATACCGAAAAGATTGTAGATTTTTACTACGCACCGCAGGATAGAGATATACGTTATAACTATGGTGTTATTTTACTTCATTTAATATCAGCATATTCTTGTAGTAGCCTACGCATTAGAATACAAACCAAGCGTCAGCACGTAAACTGTGGTCTTTATCTTTTTGTAGCAAAATAGACAATTCAGCGCATCTCACAATACATGTATAAACCAATTCCGCTGGCGTCCGAAAAAATGTTAAACTTTTCCGAAGTTGAATTCAATGTGCGATACATTCAGAACCGTAAAGCGCGTGCAGCTCCGCTTTCAAATCCTTCAGTCCGTGCACCGGCTGAGCACAATTTCAATGGTCCCGTATAACCACCGAATGTTACCGTCCGATCAAACAATAACGCAATATATCCAATGTAGAATTTCATAAACAGTGACGAGTGAGATTTAGCAGTCCAGGACAGAATAGCAAAAGGCGTGAATTTCCTTTACACACGCATCAGCAATCTCCAACAGCCAACACAGACGCTACGCTACAGTCAAATCTGAAAGCCCCGCCCCGTTTCAACGTCATAACAGGTACGCGCTTCGAGTGAGTCCTTAGATCAACTTACTTCGGTCAATACTTATAATACTTACATTTTATTCATGAACATTTATATATACATTTAAATAATTAAAAAAAAAATAATAATAGTAAAATATAAAATCTGTCTCGAATATGGCAGGGGCTGTCAATTATTTTTACGAGGCTATGATGAATGTTACTCGTTTCTGCGACGGGACCTTGTATGATGAATGAGAGGGCATAGAGGGAGTGGAAAATCCACTCTTATTCCCGACCAAAGCACCAGGGAGGGCGGATTTGCGCAGTTCACGACCCGCTGTCCATCTGCCTCTCTGTAATCCGCGCAAGAACAACGACATCTGAGGGGTTCAACCACTCACTGGATTTCACGGGGCAGAAGAACAAAGGCCAGCAGGTTCAAAGGTGACGGAGGAACAAGATGTGGGACTGAGAAACAATATTCAAGAAATATTTAAAAACGTTAAAGTTAAATCTGGACTGTTTAGCATAGCAATTTCAGCATTAGGAATCAACGTTGACAGATGACGCCCTCCTCTGGACAGGTGAATATTCAGTTTAATTCAAACAAGCAAGTGCACCACACAGTGATGCTTAAAAGCCTATGTTCAAATGTAAAAACATTAACATATTTTTAGCTGCATAAATCAATTGTGCAACTAATAATCGAGTGTCATCTGCCTAATGGGATTATGCCCTTATTGTGTCCATCTTAACCTCTCAACTAACTAGACATAAGTTCCACTCAATCTTACTGAACCCCAGATACGAACACTTCTTTTATGAGAACAAAAGGACAGAAGAAAGCATAGGTGAATTCCTAGAGGCCCAATGGAGCTGTGTGCTTTTTAAGACCTGTCTCCATGTCAGCTTCCCAGGCCAAAATATGCCCACATCATTTCAGACTTCGCAGAAAAACTGATCTCTGATCTGCTCTTAAAGTCTGTCTCCCCAACGGGCATCATTTATAGAAAGACCAATCAGCTATAACATGCTGAGAAAGCCGTAAAGGGATTGTCATGGAACTTATCTGGTGGAGAACATTGTTATTCTTCCCCTGATCTGAAAGACTTACACAGTGTGAGGCCTGAACCCTTGAAGTGAGGTCTCGATGTCCCCTGAGCATAGAAAAAGAAGCGGTGCCATGTACATAGAGACCCCTACAGAGATGTCTTTTTGGGGTATTTCTAAAGACTCACATCCACAATGTAATATCTTGATAGGGGAAGTGAAAGATTTGTGTGCGGGTATGTGTGTGCGACATAGGAATAATAATAATATTAACTAATCAAACAAATTAAATGCATTAATCGAAGTGATAGATCTATTCATTAGCAGGAGTCTTGAGCTCAAATGGATCAAATTAATTGCTTGGTCATCATTTAGATAGAAACTCATTAACAACATATTTATTTGCGTGTAAGTATAAGTATCTGTCAGTCCTCATCAGTCTCCAGACTGAGAGGAGACCTTGCAGGAGAACAGCAACAGGCACAGTATCACAGTATGATTGGATTATATGCTTGTCTGATTAGGCATACTGTAGTCACAGTAACCCTCATTGTAAATATGTATGCATGTGTCATTGTGTCTGCATATAAAATAAAACACACACTACACTATAATGTACTTGAATTAAATTACTGATTATAATATTCATATTTACAATACAAACATGTAAATGAGAATAAAAGATAGGAAAAGGAAGGGAATGAAGTGTATATTATTATTATATTTATTTAGCAGTCACTTTTATATACCAAAATATTTTTATTGCATTCAAGGTGGATTTTAACGCCCTGTTCTCTGGAGTCAAACCCATGACCTTTGTGCTGCTAATGCAACGCTCTACCAATTTTGCTACAGGAACACTATTGAGCTATTGGAACACAGTACTTAATAGTGTTTCTCTGCAATCTGATTAAAAGGAGCCAAAACATCAATTTAATGATGCTCTTAAATGTAACTTTTGTCATAATCCTATACAGAACTGACTGTAACCAAAAGATGCTCAAGATGCAATTGAAGGCACAAGCCAATCCAACATGCACCAGATCATATCAAACTGACGATATTTTATGCGCAAAGATATGCAGATGTACATATGCAGATGTACATGGGTAGTTAACAAATATACTATACAAAAATACAAAAATTTTGAAGACAAACTTTTAATATATATATATATATATATATATATAAAATAGTATAAGAGAGATTCGTTTTTTTCTAAATGTTTACTGTCACACCATAGCACACATTTACAGTTTATTTGTCAGCTACTCACCAATGTTAGAGATAAGTAAATTGAATGCACAAAGAAGCTGTATAAAATAGCAATATCAACAGCTATGGAAACAAGAACACAACAGGACATCATAAATGTGTCTACAACTAGATGTACCAGAATTTTTATTCTCCGGCAATAACGGGCGAACATTTCCCAGCTGAATAATTTTCCATTCCATCAGTGTGTATTGAAGTTTATTGTGACCAGCCCTCCCCCAAACCTTTGCCTCTCACCTCCAATAACTCCCCACTTTCCTCCACCTCATTACTTCAGCACTGTTCATTGACTCGCTGGAGGAGTGTGTTGAGTCATCAGACGCAAAACTGCAGGTCATTAAGCAATTCTACCATTCAGCCCTTGGTTTCTCCACCCGAATAACAACAGTACAACTCGCACATTAACCTCAGGCAACTGGACCAACAGGACACAGGTGAAGTGATAACATCTCTCCAGATATCTGTTCATCATCTCTGGTCAACAGAAATCTGGTCAGTGGTCCTGACATGTCAGGTGACTTTTAGCTTTGTGCTGGTGCTCCATTGAGGGGGATGGTGAGGGTGTTACATATAGGGATGTTTTCCATCCCCCCATCTTTGGGCAGAAATGGAATCAAGAATGTCAAGAAAGACGAGATTCAATGCTGTTCAATGTGGGAGTGTGGGGTGCAAATATTTGCTGTGACTTATTCAAGGTAGTAATGATTATTTCTTAAAGGATTCGATCCATCGTGAAATTGGATTTCTGAACATGATTCGCTATGAATAAATTATTATTATTTTTTTAAATGCTGAAGTTGTACATTTGGGTTAATATTCTCAATTCAAGTGGCCTTTTTCAATGCTTTAGCGAATGTATCTGAGCAGGGCTAGAAAAATAAGAAATATTTTGGTTCCGATTCCGGTTTTGCCTAATGATTCCCAGTTCCGATTCCATTTAAATGAATTATTTTTTAAACTATTTTACCCTGATTTAATGGAGTGTTGCTGTAAGGGTTCATAACATTCTGCTTTTAAGCTGGTTGTCCAAATATTAAAAATTAAAAATTAACTGTCATACTTATAATCATACATAAACTTTTACAAAAAATTTAAATGAGTGGTTTTCACATTTTTTAACTTTAAAAAAGTTTAATATGCATGAAAATAAATATTTTCCATCACTTTGTTAATCATTCCTGAAATGACTTGTACACTAAATAATCTAACCCTCATACTTACATAACAATAGCAGTCTATTTATTTAGTGGTCCAGGTTGAAGTCAATGTATATTAATGACAACTTGGGACAAATATAATGTAATTTAGTGGAGGAGGGAGCTGTGTGCTGTCGATTGCACAGTTATAGAAGACGCGAGTGCGCGTACCGTCGTGGGAACCAAGGTGTTGTATGTTAAAGACGCGGCGCGTCATGGGAAACGATGTGTTCAGTAATTAAAGAGGCGGCGCAGCATTTCTGTTTGATATGTGACCCCCTTATGCTCACAGCTCTTGGCCACGCGTTGCACCATGAACTGTTCTCTGAACCGAAACTTACATTACTCACGGTTCTGGTTCTTTTCAAAAAACAGAACCGGTTCTGAATAAGAACCGGTTCTCGGTTCCCAACCCTAGCAATAAGTAAGTTTGGTATCTGAAGTTTGGGTGAAAGTTTAAGTGGATGTTTGGTGGTAAAGGAGTGAGCTGAACACCCATATGGAAGTCTCAAACCATGCTCCGGTGTACTAACCATTTACAAAGCCTCTAGGTCTAGAAATACATGCACAAAGAATTAAATCTACAAAGTAGCCTATTTACAAGTTTTGTAAAGTTTTTTTGGGGCCAG
The DNA here is from genome assembly GCA_026939265.1 of Oreonectes daqikongensis. Lineage (NCBI taxonomy): Eukaryota > Metazoa > Chordata > Actinopteri > Cypriniformes > Nemacheilidae > Oreonectes > Oreonectes daqikongensis. Next base: position 1,016,005 of record JAOTQM010000434.1, on the reverse strand, counting down.
ACATATGTGTGTAATTTCCAGTTATAGTGCACCCAGAAATGAAAATCATTTACTCACCATAATGTCATGTCAGAACGATGGTATTCAAACAACATTGGACCATATTCTACATAATTAAATTTACATTTACGCATTTGGCAGACGCCTTTATCCAAAGCGACTTGCATTGCATTATACATGATACATATACAGCCTCATATACAGGTTTTGAACAACTCGATGGCGAAAAAATGACAGAATTTATATTTTTGCTCTATCCCTGTGAAGACCTAACAAAAAGAAATTCACCCAAGTTTTCACCCAATGCATATTTATACGTTTGATGATATAAATCCTGTTGTATTTATAACTTCAGCAGAATTCTCAATCCGATACCGCATGCTTTTAACAAGTAGTCAAGCTACTCTGGGTCGCTGATAAAGAGGACCTTGGGCTAACTACACCCACACACACAAAAACAATGAAAATGTCAAACCATTCTGTGCCACGGTCTGCTTTATAACCTCTAATACTGTTTTAATATAATTAGCCTACTGTAGTATTCACCAGGACTATAAAGGCTCTGTTTGATTTAATAAGCACCTTATGAAAGAGCCATTTGCTCAATTATATAGACAAACTTTCCATTAACATTAATTAGCCTATTGCGCGGACAGGTAGACGTGCACACACCTTACACACATACACACATGTGCTCATTTCCATTTGCTTTTACCCATTAAATATAATCTACATGCTCTCTTCTTTCTCTCCCCATGCATGCTGTGTGCGCACTCACACATTTCTGCATTTCAACCCCATTTACTAATTCAATTAGATTATAATGGAGCAGAGAAAAAGGATGAAAGGCTGGGTGAGAAATCTGAGACAATGAAAGCGAGGTGATGGAGTAAAAAAGGAAAAACAAAGAAAAAGTTGAAAGAAAATGAGAAATTTTTAGACTGTGGGTTGCAAATGATATTCCTTTTGAGTTTATGAAATGTTCAAATGTCTTGAGTAAATGAAAAAGGTCGAGGAACGTTATCTCAGCATTAATTATTAATTTTGGTTTGACTGAATGAAAAAAAAAATAAACTTAGCGTTGTATTCTTTAAACCCCCATCAAATTCATCAAGATGTTTATTTCTTTATTTCAGAATACAGACACTCACGGCGGGGGGTTAGATAAGGGGATTGTTCTAATCTCATGCATCAACCGCTACGCAAAATATCAAATCATCCAGCAACAAATCACTGTCTTGATTATTACTGAGCAAACATCAGGGTCTTACAGATCTCTAGGGAGCTAATAAACATGCCCTTTAGTAAACAAGGATGAATATTTATGACTAATCTGCATACCTTAAAGATAGAACGCTGACCTACAATAATTAATGGGAGGATGGAAATTTCGTGCTTTTATGTCAGATCTGTGTCATATAGAAATAAGATGCTAAGAGAATTGCGCTTTAAATAAAAGTTTGTAGGATTAGAAGTGCTGAGGAATGAACCCATTGAATATAAATGCAAATATAAAAGTGAACTTGCCCGATAAGGATTGATAGACACTAAAATAAAGTGGTTTCAGAAACTAGGACTTAGGAATCATTATACTCTATGAGAAATATATACTAGCAGGCTGTACGCATATATTAAAGGGCACATTTAGATGTCAATCATTGGGATTCACCATATATAGTCTCTACAATGAGTCATTATTACTAATCCACCATGAAAGACCCGATCGTGAAATCCAACAGAGGGCAGATATTATGCTTTCAGTTTACACCCCCACTAATTAAGAAATGAATATGCATAAGGTAAAACAGCAAGAGATGTCAAAGAGAAGGGTGCATATGTTTTGGAAAATCTACTTTTATTTTTTTAAGTCTCTAATCAAGAGAATCAAGGTCATGAGTCTGCCTCGACTATACAGGAATATGATCTACATTAAGGAAGAGCAAGCATGAAATAAACACAGGTTTGGAATATATGGTTATGTGTCACACTTGAAAATAAATAATTAAAAAATGTTTTTTGCATAAAAAAGGATTTGGGCAGATGGCTGCTTTTGGGATCATGTTTCCACAAATACACTCTCCCCAATGCTGTACACACACACGATAAACCGCCCAGGAAAAAATCTTTTCTGGAATGCTTTTTGGTAATGTTTCTGTCTGATTACAGGTCAAATAGAGCCAAATAAACTAGGACAAACTCAGAAAAGTTGCCGGAAAAGCTGCCGGTTTTATGCATGATTTAATGTTGAATTTTATATGATGGATAATTATAGAATATGATGTACTTGAGGCTTTGCCACAAGGATCATGAAGGAACCTTTTTCCAAAAATAGGGATTATGTAGGGAAGTATTTCAACTGTGCACTGAGAAAGTACTTAACTATTAAACACCTTCTTCATCAGTCTTAAGGTACAAAAACAACAAATCACATACTGTATACAGCATGACTCAAAGGGGCTTCTGCCAAAGGCACATCACACGGAGGCAATGAAATCACAGGGACATCAACTGGCCCACATCCTTATCATCTTCAGCCATTAACAACATCTTAGCCAAATTTAAGAAAAGTAGAGTGTGAAAGGGAAAAGAAGCAAAGGACAAAGCAACTCTTCTCTGCCCGAGGATACTGCAATTAAATGAAGTAATTATATTTGCTCAGAGAGCCTAAACTGTTCATTCGATTTATGTGAAGTTCAAATGATTTAGTGACTGAAATAAGTTTCTGTAAGGCTTCCAGAGACCTGTCAAAAAAAAATTCATTAAGAAAAATTATGAATTAAACATCTAGAAAAGGGACGCAGATGTAGACTAAGTGGCTTATAAGTTTAGTTATAAATTAATTACAATAAAAAGACTCTTTGGAATTAAAGAAACAATCTGGAGATTTTAGCAGCATCTAGTGGTGAGGTTGCATATTGCAACAAACGGCTCACTCCACCGCTCACCCCTCCCTTTCGACGCGTAGCTGACATGGGACAAAGATGACGTCACGTTTTCGCTTCTTTGCCGAAGGAGATAACATATTTACAAAGTGCAGTTTGTCCATTTAGGGCTACTGTAGAAACACTATGGATAATTTCATGTAAGGAGACCTGCGGTGTATGTAGATAGAAGCTCATTCTAAGATAATAAAAACATAACGGTTCATTATGTAAGGTCTTTATACACCTCTGAAGACATAGTTATGTATGTTATATTGCATTTCTGTCAATAGATCCTGCTAAATATTACACACAGCACCTTTAATTGAGATAAAAAATCCACTGTCACCTCCACCACTTCCCATAGAATACATTTTGTGAAAAACCCTTTTCTTCTTCTTCACTATGACGGGTCTCTTGGTTGCCGTAGCAACTGTATATACACACGCTAAATGGTGAGCCTAACCAGAGGCGGTTTGGCCTTGGCAATGATATACTGAGTGAGCTTTAGGACCCTGGGCCAGCAGCAGCCCATCCATCTGCCACCATGTTGGCTCTAAGCCAATGTTGCAGTCCACCCCCTGCAGATCCAAGATGGCGGAATCACACAAAAGCCAATGCAAATACTCAGGTGGGGGCATCAGGTGTTGCGTAGACGTGGAATCATATGGGGACTGTCTGGCTGTGAGAGGGGCTGGGAAAGCAAGATGCCACTCTGCATTAGTTAGGAGCCATTGTGGTACCTACTGATGTATTGATTCTGAAGGGAATATTTTTGGTAATGGTGACCTTAAAACATGTTCGTAGTTCGTGCAGGAATTTAAAAGAAATATAAAGACGTTCCTGTAGCTCAATGGGTAGGGCATTGTGCTTGCAATGCACAGATTGTGGGTTCGATTGTCAAAGTACATATAGGACTATACTATAAAGAAAATGTATACCTTGAATAAAGCATTGTTCGATAAAAATGCATAATTGGAAAGAAAGTGGCAATTTGAGGTGCTGAGGTTTGACAACTGAACTTACATTACATTACATTTATGCATTTGGCAGACACTTTTATCCAAAGTGACTTACATTGCATGATACATTATACATTTGTTTCTGGATTTGTGCAATCCCTGGGATCGTACCCAAGACCTTGGCATTGCTAACGCCATGCTCTAACCACTGCCACAGGAAAGCAACTTGTTACAAGAAAAACAACCAGTTATTCATTTTTATGCTTACAGTTATTCTTACTCTAAAATGTGCAGAATCCAATGCAATTTCCAGAAAGGCTAATAAAACCAGGCTTAGATGTGTGTGGCCAAATGATATACCTTCAGCTCAAGATCTAAAATCATTTCTCACAAACTGTGTTTACATACAAATAAAGATCTGACAATTCTCCTCTCCTATCAACTTGACCTCATTTTGTCTTTGTTCTTCTTTGTTCAGATCAAAGCAAAGCACCGTGGGAGAGTGCATCAGCGAGGAGCTATGATGAGAACATGACATCCTTCTGCTGGCTCATAAGAGAGGAATAAAATATCCCTTTGGTATTTCTCTTTTATTTTACATTCAGATTCATATATCAAAATAGAATGAGGTCTCTCCAAACACAGACTTCTTGTTGTACCTTAAGAATGAATGTAAAATTATTCTGGAGTCGAGGTTCTTGAAATCAAAACTGTAATGTAAATAGTTGGATCATTACCAATTTTACCAATACTTTAAAATGTTGAATTAAACCGTTTTATATTTCACTCTCATCTATAAAAGAAAGAACTGAAACTTGTTTTTGATAGCAAGTAAACAATGAATTTTATTGACAACAGGATATTAGGATGTCAAAGATAGCATTGACTAAAGCTGTTATTATAGACAGAGATCAGACAAGCTAGCAGACAGATTTTTTCCACATCAAATCTAGCTAGCTAAGCTAGCTTTAACTAAGATCTTACACAAATCCCTATTGGTAAAAATAAGCTAAATCACTGAATGATTGCAAAACAAACTGGGTTGTGACAATCACTACAACAAGTGTCATTTAAACAGGAAAGATTTCGGTTTCCTAAGAAAGTTGACATCAACAAACTGTATGATCTTGGAAGTTTTTCTTTATCCATTTGCCAAAAATGAGTATGCTTATACTGTAATGAAGAGGACACTCACTGTTTAACATATGAAACACAAAAACAGTCTGGGCCATGTAATATCCAGACAAGAGTGATCAGTCTATGTTGGATTAAAGCTTGTAAATCCTGGATTATAATTTAAAACTAGATTAAGAAGTTAAACATGGGTCACATACAGTAAAACTCAAAATTCTGTTCAATGTCTGAAAAACAGCATAACATTCAGTTGGGAAATTCTGTTTGCAACCAAACAAAACATAATACCTTTCATGTGCATCTTTATCTACGAAAAGGTCACAATTCATTTTGTTGTAAAATATTCCTGACATAAATGAAACCTGAAAAGTGCTATTGGCTGTTGTCATCAATCGTAAGATAAAAAGCCTGTCGGCATTTCCACATTCAGGCATCCTGAAATGTGTTCGGAGAGATGGGCTTCACTGCTAGAGGTATAAAAAACCTTGTGGAATATTGAGTGACCTATTCAGACAACTGATGTTATGGCAGGCAATCCATAACTTGGAAATAAAACTAAATATGAGAAAAAACATTCATTTTTAGCAATAAGAATAAACGCTTCAGACACAGTAAATGTATTCTGTGATTTAAAAAATAATCATTAAAGAGATGATTTTGTTTTGAATGAACAATGAGTTCTACAACAGACGGTTGACACACACAGATATCTGATCTCACTATCAAGTCAGTCTGAGATTACATGAAGAGACAGATAAAGCTTAGACAGCCTAAATCCATTAGAACCGTCTCCAAGAAAAACCTTTTTTGGTGCAGCATCTACATGAGAGCTGCAGCTGTGTTGCCTTTAAAGAAATAGTTAAACTTCAACCTACATTTACACTAATTTTAATTCAAACCTGTACTTGACTTGATTTTATGTGGAACACAAAAGATGATATTGTGTCTTTTCATGTGTTCACACAATGGCAGTCAATGGGGGTCAATATTGGTTACCAACATTCCTTAAAATATATTTTTTGTGTTCTGCAAAAGAAAGTCACACAGGTTTAAATGACATGAATAAATGATATCAGAATTTTAATTTTTGGGTTAACTAAACCTTTATGAGATTTTAAAATCTACATGCTGTGTCACAGTCCCAGAGATAGGATTTGCTTTTAACGGACCGAGATAATGCGATTTGAGGTGAGATCATCATTAAGTTAAGTGATTTGTTGTCTCCAAACAGGATGGGAACAGGAAGCGATGCCAAAGTACTGGATGTGTACAAATATTATGGGATTAGAAACACATACGTACATTTCCATCTAAACTCCCTTAAAATAATCACACATATGGAACGCTAAGATAACAAGCGTTAAGAATCATTCTGTGCAGGGATGTTACATAAAAATTAGTAGGACAACACAAGAATGACAGGCATTAGAAAATCATTAAAAATCAATGAGCGTGTTGCCAAGCAAAGCTGTTTATATCGATATGAGTTGGTTAGGTTTCACCTCCATTAAGGGGACTAAACGGGACACTGAATGTTGTTCATCCAATTAGAATCTTCACTTTTATATTGTTTTAGCTCAGTATAAACTCAAAAGAGGTAAATAGAAAGTCCCCATCATGATGTTCATGACAATGAATTCAATGAGGCTGATACAGATTCCAGCAGAGAGCCTTAAATGAAAGTTTAAATATAAAATGGTCTCACTGTGATACATTTGATCCTTATGATAAATATGATTCCTTATTACTCTCATGCCTGACAAGGTCACAAAAGCATCGCAATGAAAACAACATTTGTGTAAATGAGAAACTCCACTGGGTTTTATATCAAAAAGAAATTGATGTAATTCTTTCCTCCATTTCGTTGATGTGAAGTTTTACTTTTATGAAACTCAATGAAAACTGAGAGGCTGAAAGAATGGAAAGACATCTGTGGTCGAATCGCTGCAGAAAGAAAGCAGGAATCTAAAAAAACACTTTGCTGAAGAAATAATTAAACCACCCATGGAGGCATAATAATGGGAATCTTTTCCTCGCTCTTTGCCTGGTTATCAAAAGCATTCCCACTCTTCTGCAACTCAGAATGGGAGGGCACACAGAAGTGCAGCACTTTTTCCTTCAAAAGCTGACCTTCTCTATCTGATGGAGACACAATGGCGCTCTCCCTCTTTTTCCTCTCTCTCTCTTTTTGTACAATAGGATTAATGGCCTGATTTCTATTTCCCTTCTTTTACTCGTCCAAGTGGGGAGGTAACTAATCCACTTACTCAACGCTGAGTAAATGGCATGTCCATCAGGACCCTTAAACGGGACCTTAGGCTTTTAATTGGCGCAGGGAGATTCTGATACAGCATCTGCTTTGTCACCATCTGCTATAACCCTCGACAGTACCCTGTACTCTCTGACAAAACCAACTTGAACTTCTATATCTGTTCAAAGTATTCCCACACACGGAAAGGAACATTTCAAATATAATCTCTTTATTATCTCAATTGCTTCTTCAAGACAGCAATTAGATAAATTAAAGAGAAAAAGGCGACACTTTATTAGGCTTTCTGAGCTATGCTAGTATGCTTATTAATAATACAGTTCTATACACTTACTTTGTGCCCAAAATTAGTCGTCTTTACTCATCTCTATCTATTTTTCCAACACAATCGCACGGGAATACCTTAACTATTTTATGAGGTTGCTAATTCGTATGAATTTATACAATATTACTTGTGTGTTTTATTTAGGGGAGGGGCTTCAGTATTGCTTTTTCTAATAATCGTACATTTCATAAGAATTCATACGAAATAGCCACCTTCCAGAAGATCAGGTTGTTTTTTCCTGAGAAATTATAGATGAAACATACTGTATAAAGCCTTGTGTGGGACAATAATCGCGCGTGCAGTTTTCGAGACATTTTTCGTGCAAATTCACTCCCTGACATTAGATGGCGCTTAATGAAAAACAGAAATACCCCGGTACACAAGGTGGCGCTGCACAACTTTATGCTTCTGACATTAGTCGTTGGGATCAATGTGTGCTCGGCATGGCCGTTTTGTGCTTGAGCGCCATCAAGTCGTGTTTTACTTCAGCAGCTCCAGGCACATGAACAAACTGGTGATCTCAATGGTCGGCCAGTTTTTAACGCGTCGCGTCAAACCAAACAAAACGAGTCCAAGAAACAATTCAAACAGAGATGGGGAATGACAAAAGACATTTTTATTCTGCCGCCAGGTCCTATTGTGTAACAGTCAATGGTAACCTGCAGGGATGCCTGAAATAATCAAACATGACAATAATGCCAATGAAATGCATACTGTATAGCTAGAACAGACACAAAAGCTTAAACGCTGCTGTGAGCCACTGAATAAAGTCACGTCACAGGCTGTGGCTCTCAGCCAACTGGGCTTCGAGATGCAAGCAATGCAATGCCCTCTTGCTGTTCCCTGGCACCAAATAAACTACATTTCATCCAAGCCTCCCCCTGTTAGTCTTTTCTTGTTCTATTTATACACAGAATGTATATTGAATTGATGCAAAATAATATTGTCGTTTTCAGTGTGAGCAGTGAGCTTTGATTATGATGTGTTAAGAGAATACAGTAAGTGTCTGCACACTGTCTCACTTTTGGATTTCTCATAAAAAGAGTTCAATTATAATTGTCACTCCGCTTTAATGTGAGAGTGCAACATGATTAATTGATGTGGCACTGGGTTTCGCTTGGGACATATTAAGCTTCAGAGCCTGTGTGTGAGCGAGACTGGGAAAGAGAGACAGAGAGAGCCAGACAGAAAGAAAATGAGAAGAGAGGTTCTGCACCCAGTGACCCTCAGGGTAAAGTTAAAATGATGACACAGACAACTTTGAGCATCTTGTGGCAAGAGTAGTGCACAATCGCACATCCTTCAATGAATTTGGGATGATATTTAAAAAAAGCTTTAGGTAGTGTCATAGTTACAGGACGTACTTAATCTCCATTATACTATAAAGTGACAAAAACGATTAGAATTTGACACAATAATAACAAAAAGCCAAGTGACAAATATGGGTTAATTCACTACTGCTTCTTACTATCACATAATACAATCCAACCACCAAGGTGGACAAGGCAACACAACCTCACAAGTGATCCAACCATTCAACAACAGCTTTGACACAGCATCACCATGGAAGACCAGATCCGCTATGTAAATCACAAAATAAAATGCTTTTTGTGCAAAAACAACATATAGGAATGTACTCTCAAAATCATAATATTATAAAGGTCTCCCAAAAAATATATATAGAGCAGGCACAACTGACAGAGCTTTACAGAGTGACATCCCAGTGAGACTTACAAGATGAGGGGGACAGAGAGGAAGCTTGACTCTCTCCCTCATCTGTGCAGTCAAGCCTGACCAGACACGTCCACAGTCCCAGCATGCATCTCTCTGAAACAAGCATAAGGCCTCACAGCTTGCGGGCGGAATGGTACGATACGACTCTGCATTAGAATGCTTAGTACCAGTTGGCAGTGTCTCTCTCCTGCCATTTCATTTTTGAGAGTGCACATGACAGAAGTGAGGGCATAACTTTTAAAGTGCATTATTTTTCCAGGCTGTCAAATGGATAGTTTAAACAATGAAACATAATTATTCAGCCCTCATGTTTCAAACCTGTCTGACTCTGTGCAGCACAAACTGTGTGACTGACAGCTTCAGCCACTATTTACTTTCATTGGAAAAGTAAAGTGCAGCATTAACATTTTTTCTATTGTTTGTGTTTTTCATCAAAAGAAAATACCTGAACAACACAGTATTATAAACAATGACAGAATGTTCATTTTTGGGTGCGCTATCCTTTTAAGTTGACTTCCATAAAAACATCGAAGCGTGCCAGGTATGAGTGTTTTCTTTTCCAGGGAACGATCAAGGCCCATCTGTTTTCTTTGGAAATAGCTGAACCGCAGGGCCACCGATCATTTACAGTCAGACTTACTGTACCTGTGTATCATTGGTGACAGCAGCATAAAATGCCAGATGTTAAATAGGCATTCATTCGAAATTCACAGTAGCCTACATGTAGGCCTGTAAACACAATATTGATATAATTTACTTTTACGAAAACTTTAGTTGAATCGCCTCGCGGTACTGTGATGTCATCCGCCTGTCGGTTCTTGCGTCGCCGCATGAAGTCGAACAAGTCTGTCTCGAGTAGCTACTCACACCTATGAGTTCGGAATGTATCGCGAATATAGGAGGAACATTTTCATCTAATCCAGGCAATGCAATGTATAAACGAATCTGATTACCTCTCATCTGTGACTGTAATTCTGCTATGCCGTCTACCACCTCAATAGAGCTGTTTATATACATTTACATTATATTTGGCAACCATGTAGCTAATTCAGGCAGGGGTCCTTGAGTTTTACTTACCCACGTGTTGCGCAAAAGACATCAAGCCAAATCAGGTCACCTGTTGATATATTTAGTAATATAGTTTCATGTCGTTGATATTATAACAACAAGGTGGGTCTAAAAATTCAACACAATAGACTATAAACACAACTTTTGGGACATGCTATCAAATAACTTGAAATTCCCAGGCATATGTGCACGCCACCTGATATGACGTAACACAATAAACGTGCCATCAGCTGCGATGCCACACGCTGGTTAATAAATAAATAACTAAATAAAACATTTAGAGTGCAATACTCTGCAGATAATGGGCAAATTGGGCAATTAATAAAAAATAAATGTATTAAGACTTAAATTGAATTGAGAAATAATATGGTTTTGTAACTAGCTAGCAGTTAGCTGACAAAAAGCATGGACACTGGTGTATTATACAGCCGCAGAAAAAATAAAGAGACCGCTCCAACTTTCCCTATACATACATGTACAGATATTACTGTTGTATTGCTTAAACGCAATATTTGCAGTGTTTGAGGTCTGAAAAAACACAGAGCATCTTTTCTGTTATTTTCACCTGTTTCTCCAGGTCTTTTTTTCTGCAAAAAATAGAAACAATATTTTTTTTTAATTTGGGAGAAATATTGTAGCCTTCTTCACAGAATGAACTAGCCTACTAATTATTAATTATTTCCGTGGCTGTATTTTACATTAGGCCTTTAACATACATCTTTTAAATATAGGCTCCCTTTGATTTGTCAGGGGAAGGCTGTAATGCTCTGTAAAATACATATTTAATATTCTTATTATTTTATGGTTTGAGAAAATGTCATGTAATGTTACATGTGATGTCATAATTGTGACAAAAGTAATTGAATTATTCTCTTCTTTGTTCAAAGTAATTCATTTTGGAAATGTTGATAATTTAATAGAATTGTTTTTTCAGAATCAGTATGTTATGCAGGGACTTCTAACAGTGTTTGTTGAGTACATTTAGCCGCAGTGTTACAGTATTGGTTTCTTTCCTGTTTCACCAGATTGAGAGGTCTTTGAAGACGTTAAGTCCTGTTCTTCCTGACCTCTGGCCACACACCATCACAACCCGCTTCCTGTATGCTAACAACAGGAGGCATCAATGAAGAAACAACCGTTACAGTTCAAGAAGTACAGGGTGAGGAAAAAGAAAGCAAGGAGATCAAGAGAGTGAGTGAGTGAGTGAGTGAGTGAGCGAGCAAGAGAGAGAAATGCTGTTTAGCCTTCAGAAAAGAAACTCCTTGCTTATGAAAGTCATTGAGAGTTTCTGAAAGCATTGACTATCTGCATAATGTTCATTTCAAATGTGCTTTATATTGTATTTTGTACCTGCAGTGCATTCTACAAATGTCAAGCCCTGTTTCAGTACAGTAATTAGTCATTAGCCATGCCCTGCTGCTTTCATTCTCCATACTTTAATCAGAAACACAGTTTGAACAAAGGAAGGACTTCAGAGGTCAGGTTCCCCAATCAACATCTTCTTATCTTCTCTCAAGACAGGCTGGTAGACTCCTCAGGGGACACAACAGATAAGGTTGTTGAATTATAGAGAACATTATAGAGAACATCAACATGTTTTGCACAGTGATTCAACAGTTTAATTCGAAACCCACTGCTTTGCGATGTCCGCTTTCAAGCAAAGCAAATGAAATTTGAAGATATGAAAAATACACCATAAACCACTGAACTGAAGGCACTCTTCTGTTTTGGCTGGAAATCATGAGAAATATTGAAAGTGAATAAAAACAAATTGTCGGACTTCATGAGCGTAGCCTAGCACACTTCCCGTGTCTGTCCTGTCATTTCCTGGCCAGCATGGAATATTGTCCATGTTGTGACAGGTTTTGGGGCAGCTTTGAAAAACACGGCACCATAACAACTGTATGAAGAAAAACAGCTGTGAAATAATATCACACACTTCAGTTCATCTTTTCACAATTCAATGTGATGAAAAAGTTCAAAGGCGACAGTGAGATCAAACAAAAAGTGGCTATAATACAATAAAATAAATTGAGGCTGATGTTCTGTTGATGTGATATTCAGGATCAGGAAGAGATGATTTTAGATAAAACTGTATGTATTTTAGATTCAGGTGCCCTAAAACTGTTTTTTTTAACTGGGGTCCGGGGACCCCCAGAGGGCCTCCAGAATGTTTATAAAATATAAAGGACAATGAAGGAGGGGATGTGGTGCACTCACCATTTGAAATGCTTCAGAGTTAAAAGTCTAGAAAATGTACTGTATAACCAGTTTTTTTTTTCAAACAATGATTTCTAAACCTTAATGTGTAAGCAACATGTTTCGTCAACCAGAAAATGACATTTTAGCATATTTTTAAAAATTCCAGTGCATCTCACTAAATTAAACACTCTTTGTAGAAGAGATTTTCTTTATTCCGAGTGAGAAAAACAAAGTCTTCCCGGTTTTCCACCTTTTCTGTCCTTTATTCCTTTTTCCGTGCCAGAAGATTATGACTCAAATCCAGCCCCCTCAAATTCATCTTTCATGCGAGACTTTTCAAAAGCTCTATTTGAGAGGACCATTTCCATGACAACAGGACTGGATTAGGTTTAAAAAAAATACTTGCACCAATTGCAATTGTGAAGACCCTTGATTCTCGAAGGTACTTGATGATTTCTGAGGGAAGCGAGCAGAGGGTGACTGAAAAAAAACCACACAAAGGGAAACTAGAGCGTGGAAAATTCATGGCAATTTTTGGATAGAATTTGGGCACTGTATTTGTCTTCGTTAAATACGGTTCACATTTAGGCTATCTATTTAAAGACAGACCTTTGGACATTGAAAAATCCTATTCAGTAGAAGAGGTGTGAAGATTTTCTGTTTTTCATTAAGTTCTGCCTTCTCACCTCCATTCTCAATCGACATAATAAGGCAGCATGCGATAAACTCATGAATAGGATAATGAGGGAACCCCTTAAGCTTGCTATTTAATTGGCATTCCTGTTAAAACCACCATTCATTCTATACAGAGCCATACAATGCATCAATGAAACTGTTAGATATATATTTATATAACCTATCTACATTCCTTATATTGTCATCAGAGAAAACCAGCACATAACAAATAATATCTAATTGTCTAATTATTTCAGAGAATGACCTTGTCATATCAAAATATGTCACTTTGAAAAATAGTGTAAATTCACCCCCACACTTTTGTCCCCAGACATAATCTGATGACTCATCTTTGGAAAAACCTTGTCCTGAAAAAACTGCAATATTGCAATAAGATAGAAGGCCACACAGTATAGGCTGGAAAATGAGGTCAAAGTACAGTAAATCAAACACTGAAGGTTCGATAAGTACATGATTGAATCGGCAAGTTGGGATTCTGTATTAAGGACCTAAAGTTACTGCCCTTCATGATATCACAGCTGAATGTCTTCCTTTAATGTCACATTTAAAGTCTTTCAGATTTCACCTGCTATATGATGTACCCAAGGTCAAACATCTCAGCAAAATGAAACACTAAAAAGCTGGGATGGAGGCAGACAAGACACTTATTACTTTTAAACTAGAAGGGAGACATAATCCAAAAAATCGAACTGCATTCATTCTTCATGTGCGTCGCCGAAGTGTTTATCTAATCACAGGCACAAGAATGTTATATAAATCTAGCGGTTTTGTTCATGACTGGACAGATTTTAGATTAAGAGGCTTAGGGGTATCGAGAAAGAGCTAATCAAACACGGACTATGTGAAAATGGAAAAGCAAATGCAAAATAGGTCATGCAAAACAATACTGAGATTCCTCAGAATATATTAATCACATTTCTAGCAAAATATTCTTATCATGCACTCTGCATTTGGATTTGAGCACAACTTTTCCCTGTTTTGTACAAATAACGCATCAGAAATGATTATTACTTGAGCAATATTTTGATTTTAAATCCATAGTTTTAAACATTGCAACCTATATCCCAATGGAGGCGAGTAGTCATTGTTTGAGATTCTGGAAATAAAGCACTGCTGGGATTGAGAAATTTCCTGGATGAGATGTTAAATTGTTTCCACTCATATATTACAGTGGCAGAGTAGGCCACAGATTGAAAAACATTTATGAACTGTTTTCATGGTTTGTGTTCCTGTTTCCTTCTTAACTTGTAGACACTGTTTTGAGATGAAACATCCCCAAGCATTCCAGAGCTTGGATTTCTGTTTTGCCAATTTTGTCAGGCAGCGTCACTACTGGGATTGAAGCCTTCAGCCTGCTCCCCTTATCTTCAAGAAACAGATGTGGAAGCTTCACACCGATTCCTGCCTTATACCGGAGAGGTGATGCGTCTTCATGTGTCAGGTCTGATTTCACAACACAGCCTTCAGCTAAAGCCTCTTAAGACTTCAGTAAGTGAGTCTGCAACAGTGCCTTTACTTGAATCATAGATTTTATTCATGCATGAAACAGCTCAGATTTTATTTCACAAGTTGCAAATCTGCACCTGGGGAACAATGAAGCAAATTTTAGGTGACCAAAAAAATTGAAAAGAAATGCATTATAGTCAATAAAGTCATACTAAATAAAGTAATACAGAAAGTTATTTGCCCATAATGTTATATTATTAACTTCATAACGTAATACAGAAAGTTTTTGGCCCGTTAGTAGGCCTATAATGTAACACGTTGTATTATTATATTATTATTTATTTTTTTATTATTATATTATTTACCTCACTGTTTCTGTGCTGTGACGTGCAATTTACTGGAGATCACGTGAGCAAGTCACAGTGAGAACGGATATTTACGAGGTGATGTGTAGTTAGTCTTTTGCTTATTTTTCTTTCTGTCAAAACATTATTTTAAGCATTAATACAAAGCCTTTGAAAACATTTTCACAACACTACGAATCAACAACTATTGTAACTAAGCATCACTTGAGGTAACGTAACGTTCGACGATAGCGTACTCGCGCGAGATTTCACTGTGAAGAGAAGACCGGTAAATACTTGTTAAATATTGTAAGTATACGTTTATTTACATTAACATGAATATTCATTATTTAATATCTACTCTGCAGTTGCATTTAAACGAAACACATTTTAAGAAGTTAGACCGGTAGAGCGCATGCGTGTCTCGCAGTGTCCCAAATCTGCTAGTGAACCGTACACGAATACTGAAGAAACACCTGCTGTCTTCTCTAGTCGTCGTTTTTCCTCAGCTTTCTCATCAACACTATCTGCTGCTCGTCCCAGGACAGCGAGTCTGTGGAGCTGTTTATGGAGCGGACAAAGTGTCTTTTGTCGCCCGTGTCGTGCTTGAAACGGAGGGAAAGCCCGAGGCGCAGCATTAGTGCGCTCAAAGAGCTCTCTTGTCAAGTGCGATAGCATTGATGAGTTCTTAGATTGCAAAGAGCCGCTGCCTTATTTAACCAATTTGCCCCATCTGCCCTGGTATGGCCGACAATATCACCCTTTGTGTTTTACAGCTTAAAGGAAAGAACATACAGAGGCTGTCGGGTCTTTTTTCAGAAGTGCATTTTTGTTTACATGATATGATAAGTGTGTGTAGTATAACGTCACTCGGGTTTATTTTGACCCATATGAGCTACTAAACTAAGGGTTTTACTTTCAAGTGGGTTTGTTTTTAGGCAGCAATTTTGTGGAAAAATTGACATATTATGACAAAAATGACACACCCACGAAAACTGATCAACACTGACAACTGACCTGGAAAGAAGTAAATTAAGAATTGAATAGGTTTTGTATTTTTCTTGTACATCTTTGCAGTGTAACTATATCCACATGAATGTATTCCTCTCTGTGTGTAGAAGAGCCATGAGTGTGAGAAACAGATCCTGCTCTTCCTCCATCCTTCAAGCATGCAGTTCATCCTTTACCAGACAGCCGTCCCGTGTGTTGATAGTGGATGCATCGCCCCCCTGGTGGTCAGAAATATGCTCTGTTCTGTGTCAGGCCTTGGAAAACTTCTTTTTCCTAGCCTGCAGTCTGGCGGGGCCTGTCCGCCTGCCGCTGCTCAGCATCTCTGCCATCAGCGCACAGCTAGAGTGCCTTCTACCATTCGTGGTAAGAATAAGTGTGTGTGGGCATAATTTAATAGAAAAATACAACTACACGCCTCTCTATAAATCATCTTTCATTCACTTATTTCTTCCTTAATCTCTTTTGCTTCTGCAGCAAGTTAAAGGGAATTTGACACGTCTTCTGTGCTGTGTGGAGGAGCTGCGTTCTCTGCCTCAGGAGGGCTGTATTCGGCAGCGGGGGGCACTTCTTAAACAGGCAGTACTGGACAGCCTGCAGCAGTTTAAACAATACATGTGTCATACAGCTCTTGGGAACATAAACAGCAACTGTGTGGAGGTGACAGCTTGGATCTCTAATACTGAAAGAAAATCTGAGGCCTATTGAATTTCTGAATATTAAATTCCTATATGATAATCACTCTTGTTGCTTAATGAGGACCTGGCCTTTTCACTCATTTTTTAAATCAATAGTCACTGTCTTTTGATTTAAGCATTTGCCCCTGTCTTCGTTTTAGAGCTTGAACATTTCTTTAAACCTCACATCACAAGCAAAGATCTTTTAGAAGCACAGGCTTTCACATTCAGATTTCCTAGCGTTGAATTCAAAGATCATCTAACCTCGACTATCAGAACTGAATGAAGATGTTGGCGCACTAGCAGACGCCACATGGCCCTCAGCAGCCACTCTTCTCTCAGCAGGCTTCATTTAAACCTAGCACTAATGTCCCCCCACAGGAAGCAGACCAGAGGACAAGTGCATTTAATCAGATTATACAGATTATTTTTTGTACCCTTAATGGGATTATATGGTGCATATGGCCTTATTCTCTTTGCACTTTGCAGTGAGAGTACAACAGAGCTTTTGTCATTATACAAAAGATGTCCATTATATGGTCTTCTGACTGTCTTTGTTAAAGTATGCGACAGATCATGCAGAAATCATTTGTAACATTTTATGTAATATTTTTGTGGCTGGGGGATGGCTTTGATGATTGCTTTATTTTTATCATTACATTAGTTCTGGTCATTTGCCGTGTCTTATTTTTCATACAATTAATCTTCAGAGAGATGTTCTGTGTTGTTTGTGAGGAACATTTCACTCAGACTTTGAGTTGGAATGTATTCCAACATGAGAAACCGCAAATGACCATCAGAGCTTTCATCTTTGCTGCCATAAAACAAGAGCCATTATAGTACATTTGGTTTTGTGGTCTCATGGGTACACTGTAAGTATTGTTTGGAAATGTGAATCTGAATTCTGCCACGATTTGCTGAAAAACAAATCAAGCATATTTTCTCGGAAACCACAATTTCTGTTGCTAATCGAATTTTAAATCCATCTAGAGAACATTAGGTTTATGAACTGTACACTGATGTGCCTGTTTAGCTGCATGCTTTAGTAATCACTAACATTGTTGTATTTTTATTTTGAAAGGTGACTGTATTGACCTGTCAGTCAGGTCAGATGGTCCTGAGACAGCTCGAGAAGGATCTTAAAAGCTCCGATCTGATGAGTCTACGCAAACTTTTGGTTATTCACATCAGCCTACAGCAGAATCTCTCAGACCGATCCCCAACGTGTAGCCTAGAGATGCCGTCATCAGAAGATCACAATGACCATGAAGGTAACAAATCACATGTAGTGAATACTAAAAAGAGAAGTATAATATTAGCCACTGTTCAACTAAACCCTATTGCTTTTCATACCTATAAGGGACACAATGTAAAGTATGTTTCTTGTGTAACATTTACCAACCAGTGAAATTATGGAGAGTTCAGCAGGATACTTTTTGCTTTTGGTATTAAAAAGATTAAATTGAAGACATGGCAAATGTGCCAACAAATTTCAGTCCAAAATGGCTTTTGGGTGATGCTTTGTTTTGTGTTTAGGTTTCTGCCAAGACTCTGAGACCTTTCTTGTTCTCCACACAATTACTTTAATTAAGGATTCATGGTTGTCTCAAGGTTGCATACCATAGTGAAATGATTCTCGGGGTGAAAGAACAAACAAGGCATCAATTTGGAAAACAGTGCCTAACACTTGAATCTGTATGTTTGTTTGCACATTTAGAAACAACAAAAAATTATATTTAAGGCCTGAAGTCATGGAGTCTTCACTTTTATCAGACATGATAAACAGCGATTACACCCTCATTCACATACAGTAAATACCTAGCCAGTGTTCATCTCAAGCCAGCATAGTTTTGAGTGTCTTTTTGGTTTCATTTGGTGGCACAAACACTGCACTTATTTATTGACTGTAAGCTGGAATGTAAGAATGTTAATTGGAAATTTTGGCTGTTGAGAAACAGCTTTGGAACACCTGTTGCAGTGTTTTTTTGTTGCAGTCTTCATGTTTTTTTTCTTCTGCATGAATGTTTTCCATAATGCCTTACGTATGTGGAATGGGTGGACTGCTCTTTTGCTTCCTATGAAGTAAAGCTAAATAAAACCTTTTATCCGACTGCCATGAACCCAAAGGGAAGGTGGAAGTAGGGTGGGCTGGATGTTGTATAATGTCTGAGGAAGAGGAAAACATTCCAGCTTTGTAATAAATCACAAATCAAAAGAAAACTACTACTTTTGAAAAGAAAATACAGAGAATATAACATTAGGTAAACACAATCCTATTCTTGAATTAGCTGTTATGTAAACTCAACTGCTGTACAGTCGGATACAAAGACGGATCACTGAACATCAGACTGTAATCTAGTAAAGGGAAGTTTGAGGTCATGTAGTCCATTGTGCTAGACTGGATCAAGTCCATACCAGATTTATTATTGATTGTTCTCAGGGGAGCGGCTAATGGGATAATTGCCTCATGTCAGTCGACTACACAGTAACACATAACTCCCTAGCTTAGTTTTGACCTGGACTGCCCCACAATTTTAGGTGTGAGCGGCAAGACCGACATTGAGGTCTCGCATCCCTCCCTCTCGACATCCTGTTTTTTAACTTCCAGCAGACAAACTCTGCTGAGGAGAAGCTCACAATCAGCATTTTTACTGAGGAAGGAAATAAGACTCTGTGTATGCATAGGAGTGTTGGACTATGTGATAGCGTTTGTGTGTATATGTATGAAAGAGTGAGTTTATTTGGCTGAACTGATCTTGGTCAGGTTTTGAATACAGTGCCTATTCAGACACTGTATTAAAGTTGGAATTGATTTTAATATTTGCCATTTTGTCTATACACATATTGACAGTAAATGGAAATGACAATCAGTTATTCATTTTCATGAGAATTGGCAGTTTGAGGCAAAATAAGTGAAACTTGGTGACTGCAAACCATGTATCTATAATTTAAAATATCCTTAAATTTGGCTGTGCAGTTTCAATGTTAGAAATATTTGTGGGATGCATAACCTTGTCTAAATTCATTCTTTAGCGTGTTTATGGTTCAAGTTTGCCTACTACAAAAAAGTGTACGTTTAATTAATAGTTTAACTAATTCCTTCTAGACATGCAAAATGGTTTCTGTTACATTAGAATTGTCCAAAAAAAAAAAATTAAGCCGTTGTTTTTTCCAATGACAGATGCTCTATGATAGTTCAGGCTCACTACTTCAACCATGTTTTAGGTCCCTTCGCTGGAGAACTGTGGTTCTTGTTGGGGTTATTATGATAAAAGCTCTTGTAATCATAGACTCATGGCAGTATGTGGTTGAACTATTGACCTAAAGATAGATCAATTGCTCACTCAAGTGGCTAAATTATCATGACGTTAAACTTTGTTTATTTAGTAAAGAAAAAGATAGTTTGAACCACTGAATACTTGACCTTTGGCTTTCAGATTGCTTGCACAGAAGTTTAAATGAATAATGTGCAAAAAATGAATGCAATTGTAATGCATTTATTCATTTAATTCTTTGTAATATGTTTGTTCCATATACTACTACTAGTATTTAGTGAAATATATTTGGTAAAATGTGCCTGCTGTTCTGTATGATTCCAGGTTTGTCTTAAACAGTTTACCACCTATTTCATTGCTGCCTTAATCTTTCCATGGCAAAAAGACAAAGCATGTCTTGATAGTCTGTATCTACGTTTCATTCTCTCTCTTGCATCTCATCTCTACTATTCTGCACTTTTTCTTCTTTACCTCTCATGCTGTTTTTATTCATTTCAAAAGTGGCAGATTTAGCTATGTGGTTTGGGAGAATCATGGGAGCAGAAGTGTTCTGTTGTAACACCCATGCCTCTCAATCTCCATCTCTCCCCTCCTTTAGGCCTGTAGTGTTGCCATAGTAATCGCATGGCGTGATTAGGGTAACATGCTGATGTGAAAAGCAGGACCTATGTTAATGTCACTCAGGCTGTTGTTTGTTAAGATAAAGTGTGAGTGGGTGTGAGCGTGTGGAATTTTTGGGATATGTTGGCAGTGGTTAGGTAGCTTGCAGCAGGTCTTTAGCGTCATGCGGCTGCCGGCCATAACAACAGAGAGAATGATGTGCTGGTTTTCATGGTTAATTGTGCTGAAAAGCTGCGATCTCTGTGTACGTACATCAACCATCTGTTGCTATTACTCTGAAAATGACATGTTTTCTCGTTCTCGGTTTTAAGCTGTTTATTTTAAATTATGCCAAGTCATTTACTGGTGTGCAGCCAAATAATCATAAACTAAGAATGACTGAATTTTTTATGTGCATTTCTTAACATTTTCTGTTTTCACTGGCAGCAATTCCCCTAAGGTTATTTCAACAGCGATGTTGTTTTGGGATTGTAGATGGGTGATTTATGTTGGCCTTGTTATGTGGGACATACAGCAGATTTGACACTCTGGAATCTGGAAGCCAAAAAACTGTAGCTGTAATAATAGTTGAATAATAAAATATTGCAACATCATCTTATTTAAGAATGTGTTTTCAGATTTAATTCATACATTTTTTTATTTGATAGCTCATATAAACTACAGCTAAATATTAATAAAAACGATATTGGGTGATATTTGGGGTAATATTTTCTTTTATTGTATCTCCACAAATTTTGCTTCAGTAACATCTGGCTCCTTTTTTTAGCCGATTAGAGAATGTCGCAAATCATTTTTTATTGAATCTAAAAATAAGTGGAAGTTATATTAAATGAAAATAAACATCCTTTAATAAACTCACGAACATAGACTTTTAACTCAATTTGATATCTGTGTAGAGGCATGAAGCTTGTAATCTTCAAAAGGAATTTAAAACGCTAATCTAACAGAAACCTAGTTTCAGAACTTGAATGAAGTCAAATTGCATCTGTCCAGAGAGGCTGGATGTTGTTTGGAGGTCAGGGTATGGTTTTAGATATACTTGTTTAAGAATGTAGATATTAAAGCTTTTCCATTATGCTATATTCTCATCCGGTCTTATGAACTGTTACTTTCTAGCAAAGGTCTTTAGTAATCTCTGATTATCTTTAGTCAGCAGTATTAGCATTATTGCTCCAGGCTAAAGTGTAACCATTCATCACGTCTTTAATTACATAATATGTCAATGTGAGCCTTTCCTGTCCGAGAGACTAGTTTCTAAATTATTTCTACAAATTAACTTGTGACAAAATCAGATTAAAAGGGGTCAAAATCCTTTAAAACCCTAAGTAGTTAGTTGACAAACACTGAAACACAGGCTCTGTTTAAAGGAATCATACAACCCAAAAGAAAAGTTTCTAGTCAATTACTCACCGTCATACCATCCCAGGTGTACTTGACTTTTTTCTACGGCTTATCCCAAACCAAATAAAAGACTCTTGTGTTTGCACGTTCTGCATTCATCATTTCCTGTGTGAATTCTACTAAATGTGTGCGAGAGGTCAGAACTCGACTTCTCAATGCATGGGCAGAAGCCAATGTTCAAATTTATTTTAAGATCCACTTTTTTTGCACAAACATAATAATAATTGTATGGATTCCTAATGATGGATGTATCAAATTTTTGAAGGTTTAAACACTTAAAAACCATCAAATAGCATTACAAAAACTGTTTGTTTGTGTTTAGTAGAAGAAAGAAAATTATTGTACATTTTGGGGTAAACTACTCCTTTAAGATGACTTTTATACATACTGTATGCGTCTCAGATGTATTTACTTATGAGTGGATTTTAAGGGCAGGATCTGTGATTTTATGACTACACGTATAACTTAATGCAGCAGACTGTAGTGGTCTTTTTAAAAAACACAAGAAAACGTTTTAAATTTGAATCTTCAACCTGAGCTTTTCAGTAGCTCAGTAGCCCGCATATGCAACTGTTGTTCGGATGTATATAAAGAATGATGTTCAAGTCGGAGAGTAGATATTGGGTGACTAACTTAGGCTTGCAATAGAAGTAAACAGAATGTGGTAAGCAGGGTGATGTCAAAAACATCTTTTTGCCAAAGGGAATTTGCAAAACAAAGCATATCCATAACTTCCATTTATCCATGCAAAGTAGCATGACAGATTAACTATGAGTCATCAGAAGCAGTCTTTGTCTGAGGATATTCATCAGACATTCATCTGGGATGTAGAGAATCAGTGTCCTCTACCCACATCCCAAAACATCAAAGTGAAATACATCAAAGAACATTAGATTGTATAAGTAAAAACATTTCTCTGCTTGATATTTGCACATATACATAATAATATATGTTCAGAACAAATAGTGACATTTTATATACTGTATGTCTACACATATAAACTTTAAAATTCCTATACATGGTCATACAGTATATGTATTTATTTGTATATATTATGTATATATATAAGAGACTCAGACTCCATCATATTGCTACTTGGTTGTTTTTTGGTTATGAACTATGATAAACATCATTTTGAAAAAACAGGGATCTCTCATATTTAAATTTGCCTCTCTATCTCCATTTTGCTTTCTTTGTACTTATGTGTCCCTTTCCAAACTGGAGAAAATGTAGCTTTTTGAAATGAGATTATGGATGTGTGTAGGAGTATGTGGGAGTGTGTGTGCATGGGAGTGTCTGGCTGGCACGGTGGTCTGTCCTCACACTCAGTTTCATCATTTAGCATTCATTTCCCATGAGAACGTGACTACAACAGTGATTCTGTTTGTAGAGGATTTAAATGTAATTTTTTTTTCTCTTTCCCTTTCTGTTCTTTTGATCTTGGTACTCTCTTTGACTCGGTCTCTTACAAACATGAGAGATATTTTAAGTGTGCAGTACTTACCTGTTTAATGCAGCCATGAAAGAATATGTCGTTCATACCCGACTCTGCTTGTTGACTTTGCTGTTTAATGTGTCTGTGTTTGTCATGTACATTGCTTCTGTAATGAAGATAAAATGTCTAAAACTGTTTGTGAATGGGTCATTTGCACACTCTATTATTGTGGTGCCATCAATTCGAGATTTGCCTTATTAAACTCCATAAATCAAATCCAATTTGTATGTTCAGTTTTACTTCGTTGAATCATTTATGTAAGAGTGATTGCCAAAAGTACAATCATTGGGACGACTTTAAGTGTTTCTATATATTCATGGTGAGTGTGACATGGTCATTATGCCTACTATATGTATTTTAACGTGCCTATTCTAAATGTATATACTGTAGAATATGACCAAGCTCTTGACTTTTCAGTTTCCACTTTGTGGTTTTTCCACACATGCTAAGCTGGAAGAATCTCCATCCTGTACAGAAGCTGAACTCAGCAGTCTGTATTTCAGGAAACTACACTCATTGCAAACAGTATAAAAGGTCAGCGAATCATAGCTGGTACCATCAAAATATTAGCAGGTGTGTGTGTACAGGTGTTCGTCAGTCATAACCTTTTAATAATGGTTTTGTACACGCAGGCGTGGTATTTTCCAGTTGCTATCTTTATTATTTTGTTTTAAGCATTTTTATAAAATGAATAAATGTTAATGAAAACCCCAATTTTACAGCCTAAAGTTTGTTTAGTTTGCACAAAGGCTTCTATGACTTTATACTAGTTGAGGTTTGATACATGTTAAACATGCACTTGATTCAAAAAATGATCAGCCACACTCCATTAGTTTTAATCAGGATGAGTTGACCGATGAATGGCACAGAGGAGGTTGTCCAGTCCAGGATGATGGCTTGTCTGATCTCTATCATTACTAAAAGCTATTAGCGAGGCCCATCCGTCAACATAGAGGAATATGGTTGTTTCACAATCTGTGAAAGTGGATTGAAGTTGACCCATTAATTTAGCTATATGGAGAATGTTCCCCCTAATTGGTATGCATTCAATTCATATCTGTATCTCTATATTGAAATCAAAAGATTAGTGTCAGAGCTGTAGCCAAGTGGTTAGCACTCTAGGCACATATATACAGTATGAGCTGTTTGCTCATGGGGACCCGGGTTCGAGTCCGACCTGGGTCATGTCCTGATCCCACACCCTCATGCTACTGTCTGCCTGTTTTAGAAATAAAAGCCTAAAAATAAAAATTGTAATTTATAAAATAAATCAGACGTTTAGCAAAATAAACTTTGTAATGGCCCCAAGCATGTCTGTTTCAGAATTAGAAAAGTGCCAGAGGCTCTTACAGTGCCATGCTAATGAGATCATTAGCGCGGCGCGTCGGCACCCCAAGACGTCTATCAAAGAAATCGTTTTTAAGGCCACTAAAATATTATGAGGCTGTAGGTTAATGTCTTCATTTTGGGTTACGGCTGCACACAGGTTTGCACAGCAGTTTTGTTTAATGCAGAATTTTATTTGCATCCTTTTATTCAATAAAGATAAAAATGGGTTGTCGGTACCACAGCACCCCCTAGAACAAATTAAAGGCACCGCAGCACTTGTCACAGAGGATTCAACAACTGAGAAACGGCTGTCAAGACACCTAAATAAACCTGTTTAAAAATGTATGATGTATTACTGCACAAGATTTCAGTGTGACTAATAACATTTATAGAAGGACAAAAAGGATGCAAGCAGGTGACTCAGGATGCCAGTCATAAACACATTTAACCTTTTTATGACTTATAGTAGAAAGAAAGTCATACAGTTTGTAACAATATAAATGAGGGTAAATGATGACAAAAAATGTTACATTTTGTCTGAACTATGACAAGCACATTTTATATGTCTGTAATACAAATGAAAGGGCAGTGTTGGATTGTTATCTCTTTGGATGGCTCATGTTTTGATAGGAAAAAGGAATGCAGATAGCAGCAGAAGTGACATAATGAGATGTAATCTATGTGTCAAAATGAAGTGATACGGGGGTTGACGGTGTGTGTCAGTGTTATTTGCCTTTTACTCTATACGCCTTTCACACTCTTCAGTCACACTTTGTCTTTTTCTCACTCTTTCCATCTGGGCCACATTTACTGGATCAGAACTTTGTTACTGGGCACACTGTGGCTGTAGTTTTAAAGATTGCCAAACTCATCCACACTTCATTTGTGCATAATTTGGCCAGTGATACAGTAGAAATTGATTAAAGTGTGGGTGGCACACTTGGTTATTCACAGCATAGTGATAACCAATTACTTTTAATACATTCCACCTAATTGATTTAAATGTTGCTATTTGACCCTTAGGATTTATATTTACCCTTCAAAACACAGAAATGTCTTTGCAGAATGTATGTTGACACCATAAATGTACTATATACAGACAGTGGTGTAGATGTCTACTACATTGATCTGAAATGTAGATGGGATATGGAAGATGATGTGATCCCCTCCTTTAACAACCACAAAAAGCAATTATCACACACTGCAGTATTTATGTAGTGTCGGTCTCAGAATGCCCTAGATGCTTTCCCATCCTAATTCCCATGACAGAGATTGTCATGGTTGAGATGGATTTGAATGTTTTCCTTCTCTTACTGTAGCTGTCAGGCTTTTTTCTCGGTTATTGAGTTTGTTTTGAAATGATAGATTAAAGATGTATTGTGTAACCCCCATTACCCTCTTAAGGCCCTATAGAGTTCTGAAGAAACATGAATAATTTAGAAGGACTGAGAGTTCAAACTGACTGTCCACGTTTGCACACATGGGTTTCATTTTCCACTTTAACTCTTGCATTATATATATATATACAAATTTGATTGAATGGTATGAAGTCAGGTATTAAAGTCAGAAATCAAATTCATTTTATCATTTTGAATGATGATTGTTATTCTCTATAAGTAATTGTTTAAATTAGAAATGCAGTTGCATATATCGGGAAAACTACATATGTATATAGTGTATATAAACATTAGAAAAATTAAAACCACGGGCACATTCACATTTTGACATTTCAGGTTGTTAGAAAGTTTATCTCTGACGGGATACGCATCAGTTTTATAGCAGCCTCTGCTGGTGATTCCAAAGTATTGCAACTTTTTCTGGCAGGAAATGGACAACTGATCCATAGCAACTTAACCAAATGTTGATTAATGCCATGCATTTAAAGCAGTCTTGGTAGATTGCATGTAGTTATAAAGCAGATGCTTATTTATTAGCACTATTTGATCTGACCAGCATGTTGTTGCTGGATATTTTTTTACTCCAGTTCATTTTCCTGTGTATTTGAATGTGTCCTGTGCTTTTTTTTGTTTCATAGAGAGCCTGATGTTGGGCACAGAGATGGACCTGCAGCAGGTGGAGGGCACAGTTCTGGCTGTGGAGAATGCTTTGAAAATGTGGCTGCATGAACAAGGTGGAGACAAGGAACACCTCCACTTGTTGCTACCCTCCTCTCTAACAGCTCAAGGTTCTACACCGAACACTGCCAACAACAAACCGAGCCCTGGTATGCAAACATATGCATACACTAAGAGCTTGTGGGCTTAGTGTTCCAGTGAAATATTAATATTAACTTCAAATCTTTTAGTGATGTTTGTGTTTATGCGATTGAATGTCTTTTCATTTTAATTTCTTATGTTCACATCTCCCTCTGTAGTCTGTTTAAAGTGTGACATGCAGGAGAGGCTTTTAAGCCCTGTTCTGCTTCCCAGCACTGCTGACCTTGGAATGAAAACAGAAAGCATGCAAGATTTCCAGCCTCCAAAAAAGACCCAGACCAACCAGAATCTTTCACCAAAACGTCTACAAGTTGTCAAGTAGGTCACACATTTATCTAGATTTTGCTTACATGCCATCAAATGAGAGTATTAGACCAAAGCATGTTAGTTACAAACAAGGAATAAATGGGGAATTTTAAGCTGGTTGTAATTTGTGGTGTGACTTAAAGAAACAGTTCAGCCAAAAATTAAATTTGATCTCATATTTTACTCACCATTATGTCATGAAAAAAAGTACAAAATTGTATGCTATTGAAAACTGATTGCAATATTGTGTTTATAAATTCCACAGTGCTGTACAATGTAAAACGAACTTCTGATTTTTCACAATGGTGGTTTTGCATAATGTTCAGACATTTAATTACAGTATCAGTAATACATGACGTTAATCTTTGCAACACGAACACATGTGACTTTGTTGTATGCAGACTCTAAAACTTACTAAATGCAAAAGCAAGCTGAAAAATAAAAGTCAGACGCTTGTAGGAAAATGGACTGTGCAAGTCAATAAGACAGAGTCAGGTTTTCATCTGTCAAACAGAGAGCTCTGTGTTTGAAGCCTCTCTTTCAGACTGAACACAGTCATACATTGTATTCCTCTCTGAGTATTTTGCATATGATTTGCATGCTCATGAGGTCATTCTTCCTGGCAATGTGATACAGTACAATCATACTGTACCATTCTTCCTCACCTAATCATTATGGGTCCATTTGAAATGCACTTGTGTAGTTCCCCTTGGAAGCAAATGTTGTTTCTTTTTGCCAGTTTTAGAATTTCACATGGAAGTATTATTCATTATTATTTGTACAGTTTAGTGATTCTTAGCTGTTTTGTCATTTTTGAGTCCCATCGGTTTTTAAACATACAGTATAGTGGTTTTAAATGTTATACAAGCACCAATCAAGCTAAACATTTAAGCCTACAGATCAAGATGAAGATCTAGATATCTGAACTGAAAGTTGTGTTTACTGTGTGTCACGCAGAGTTCTTCATGCCGATGGTGTGTGTCAGTCTGTAATGTATGGACTGCCTCTTGTTATCAGACCAACCTCCTGCTGGCAGCTGGACTGGGATGAAATAGAATCAAACCACCAGATGTTTCATGCTCTCTGCCACACACTTGAAGTCAGTGCCTTTCTGTGTACTGTAATGATCTGACAGACTGCTATATGAGTTTCAAGAGTTGTCAAGAGATTCAAGATTTATGTCACATATACACTACTGGTCAAAAGTTTAAGATCTTTTGACAAAAATATTTCTCATGATCTTAAAAATCTTTTAATCTAAAGGTGTAACGTTTGAAATTACTTTTGTCAACAAAAATATAATTGTGCCATCATAATAACTTATTTCATTATAAAACTACATTTTTATAAAAAAATATATATTCTTTGACCAAATGAATTTAACAACAGCAACTATGCATCCTTCAATACGGTTTAAAAAGCTTTCCAGGTTGAGACCTCAAGATGCTGGATGATGAAATGGCAAGCGTGCAAATTCTAGGTATAGGGTGACAACTTTGATTATGCTAAAATGTGACCCTGCCTGGGAAAATCAGGCTAAAGTCTGAAAATCTAATTATGAGATAATAAGCATCAAAATGTAATTTAACCATTATTTCATTATGATTTCAATCTTTAACATGGTCGTACTTAGTCAATTTTAAAGATATCAAGGTTATATTTTTCACAGAATGTTTTTACGTTATGTAGAATGATTTTATTTTGAAAAAAGCAAATCACAAAAAGAATGACTCACAAATATAACATATAGTTAATTTATTTTGGATGCTTTTAGTCACAACATATTTGCCACAGTTACAATTGTGCTATTCCATGGTTTTGATGGGTTTACTATCATTATACAATGTGGAAAAAATATACATCAGGCATAACATTATGACCACCTTCCTAATATTGTGTTGGTCCCGCTTTTGCAGCCCCATACGCAACAAACTGTGATGCACTGTGTATTCTGACACCTTTCTATCAAAACCAGCATTAACTTCTTTAGCAGTTTGAGCTTCAGTAGCTCGTCTGTTGGATTGGATCACACAGGTCAGCATTCGCTCCCCACATGCATCAATGAGCCTCGGCCGCCCATGACCCTGTTGCTGGTTCACCACTGTTCCTTCCTTAGACCACTTGATAGATACTGACCACTGCACACTGGGAACATCCACAAGAGCTGCAGTTTTGGAGATGATCTGACCCAGTTGTCTAGATATCACAATTTGGCCCTTGTCAGACTCGCTCTAATCCTTATGCTTAACATTTTTTAATGCTTCTAACACATCAACTTTTATGACAAAATGTTCACTTCCTGCCTAATATATCCCACTCACTAATATGTGCCGTGATGAAGAGATCATCTGTGTTATCACCTGTCAGTGGTCATAATGTTATGCCTGATCGGTGTAAATATCAAAGAGTAAATGATCCTAAACTTTTGACCAGTAGTGTACATTTATTCAGAGTACAACTTCTAGTGAATGTAAACCTGGTCAGCTTCTTTATAGACAGTCCAGTAATAACAATAACAATAAAATCAGATTTTATTTTGTGTGCATTATTTTTATGTTGTATGTTTCTTCAAAATCATGTATTCTTTTAATATGACTTTCACACTATATAAATCTGTGTTTGTCAGACACGTGATTGGTTCCTGTTGGTGCGCTCAGAGTCGAGCTCAGGTTCCAGTTCTGGTGTTTTCTTCTACTACATACTTCAGTCCACAGATTCTCTCTCTCTGCTTTTGAAACCGGTGCTGACTCGAGAACTAATGCTTCCCTGTACTTTGCTTCCTTCACCGGACGAACCCCCACTACATGCACTTGCCACTGTGGAGGTACCATTACATAACACCACATGTCTGGCACATGTCCTTGATCTAATAAACTCCAAACAGCCACAACTGACGTCTGGTATTTAACTGGTTATATCAGTGCTGTAATATTTTTGGTATGATGTCATTTATAGCACCAAGGTTTACTTGTGATCACTATGTCTAGAGCTCTCTGGAGCAGCTTGAGAGGGACCCTGTCTTTAACCCCCTGTGCCTGGACACCAACCTCTACCTGCATTTGAGAATGAGAAGCTTGCTCACCCGTTCATCACAACCGGCTGGAGCACACAGTCAGGGTCGTGGCCATCGCAGAGATGCCGGTCGGCCACCAGAGGGCTCCACACAGCGTCAGGTTAGAGGGGGAGAAGGGGACAACATGTCTGAGAGACAGTTTGTGGAATAGCTCAACCACAAATGTTAAATAAAAATGTATATAGTATTTACTTTATCTTTAAATTTATGATGATAAGAATAGTTTTGGAAAGTTTATATCAGATGATTCTTGAGGTTCATTATAGTCAGCATTATCAGTATTATGATTATTGATGTAGTATAGAATAGTAGAATTTTTATCAAATGTATATTTTCATAATGGTGGTACATGAATGCTGATGTTGTTTCTGCATTTGTGAGCCATCATGACCTAATTAGATAAAATGTTATCAGGTTATAGGCAAAGTCAGGCTTCAACAACTTTAAATCTTAACATTTTACTTGAGCCATTTCTGAATGGCAACTAAAATGCAAATAAAAAAGAATATTCTTTCTATTAACTATCTGTCTACAAAGGCAGAATTATGAAATGATTTCTGTATGTTAGATTAAAAGTGGGAAGTTGTTTTGCCCAGAGAGCAAAAATGAAACCATGTGCTGGCCTAATATTTAAACACCCACTCAAGAGGAAGGCGAAAAGAGCGAAAGGGAGAATGAGAGAGATAAAGAAACACTGTGGGTTAATTTTGAAACTGTCCACAATCAGACTCAACATGACTGGTTTCTGTTTTTCCGACCACAGACACGTTGTAATGTCACACGCATTAATAGGTTAAAGATGAAATGCAAATTTATTTAACAGGCCAAAAAGTTCATTCTTCTAGTGCGCTGAAAAACAATTTTAACAAGAGGATGTATCATGTTTTTAAAAAGTGATTGATAGCCTGTTTGTTCATTTAGCTGATAGTGAACATGGCTACCTCAAAAATACAATAATGACTAAACACTTAACAATGATTTTTACATGACAGTCTTTAGATGCATACCGTATATGAGGACATTGGCTGAAAGGGTGTATTTTAAAGCTCCATACATTTAAGTTAATAGTCACTTAAAATTAAATTGTGTCTAACAGGGATGGATTGAACATGTGACCATTGTAGGGCAACTGCCAGGTCACAGTGACACTTGGAAGTGGAGCAAAATGAAGTCATTTTCCACTTCTTCCACTCCTTTCATTTTCCAAACAGAATTTAAAATCTCATTGCTTGGCTTGAGACTCAAATAAGATTTTTATGGAAAAATGTGTGAAAAATCCTGTGATAGTGCCAGAGCCGTCCTTGTTTTGCTCTTGCACTCTAACTTTTCTTTGGCCTCCTTTCCCTTTTTTCTTTTGAACACTAGGCTCGACAGTCTCAGAGTCGTGTGCGGGCCACGGTGGCCCCTCTCTCCTCCACTCCTCCGAACAAGATGCCCCGCCCCTCGCTCACCCTCAGCCACTCCCGACCCTGTGCCCCCGCTCACTTTTTCCAAGACTATGAAGAGGAAGACCTTCTGATGGCCCAGAGAAAGTAAGGAGAAAGTTTGAGAGTTGAAATTCTTCAACTGTAAAAGGAAATCACACAACACTGACACAACACAACTGCTGTGAAACCAGAAACTCGAAGCACTCATTTCTGAACTCCTATAGACAGGATGTTGTGTACCACATAATACTTGCACATGACCGGATATCCACTATTACATGTACATATGTATAGAGTTTACCTGACATGTTTCGCTATATAGATGGTAATATAGTAAAACAACAGACATCACTGAATTTTAATACTGTGTGGCCCTGTATAGTCGTGGCAGTTTGCATGAAAAGATACTGCTACTGTTGGTCGACACTTAAAAAGTAACATTTCAAAAATAACATGACACCATGACACGTATTTGTTCATACAGAGATGAGTGTTAATAATTTAGCAGCACAACAGTTCACTGCATCTCCGTTTGTCTCCTCACATCTGAAAAACATTAGAACGCAAATTAAACATGCGTATTCATAAAAAAACCCTCAGCCACTTGTATTGAAAAACCATCCCCCATATTTCAAACACCCAGAATGCATCAAATCCGTTAAGCTATCCAAATTCTTGTCATTAAAACAGTCTTTTACGTGATTTTATTCCTGGTGGAGTAATTAAAGTAACCATTGGGCCGCGCAGTTTAACAAAGGCTGCGCCGCAACTGGAAGAACATTGCTGTGAACTGCTGAAAAGAAATAATTCAACACAAAACCGCGAAAAGACCAGAGAGGCTGTTTGAGCACTGTCTGTTCTTTCCAAATGTTAGAGCTAGAGGACTCTATGGAGATTTGGGGATGATGAGGGAAGTAAAGTAGAGCCATTGTCTTCTTTATGGAAACGTCCACTACAGCCCCTCTGGAGACTGTACACAGCCGAGTAAGAATTCAAGGCCTTCAATGAGCTACACAGAACCGAGAGAGGGAAAATGAAAAAGGTCGCTCGGCGTAGCCCCCGTGACCCAGCAGAACAAGGTTCAGCTCTGGAGGCGCTGGTTTAGGGCGAGTTGAGAGAACCGATTCTGAAACCAGACTGAGGTCATGGCTATAATGTTACTCAATGGGGCTCTCTTACTGAAGCTCATCAGTATTGCCTCATTAAGTTCTCCACCATTCCACCCACCTGGCACTGCCTACGCCTTGCTTTATGACATCATGTTGAGGTTTGGCATTGTGCAAACTCGACAGAAAGCAGACGTCAGATCTTGTATCGGTTCTTTCGTGTTTTACGTTTGCTGTTCCCTTGTGTAACACTTGTGTATTAGTTATGAAATAGTAGTTTAAGTGGGGTTTTTATTGTTCTCCAAATGTCTTTCTACTTCTGGCCAACTAATGTCTTAAGCATGTGTTGTTGTCTTAGGGGCCTGGGGTTTATAATAACTTTACAGCATTCCTCTGAAGCTCTCATTCACTTTAATACTTTATAAAGTATTAAATGAAAGAGCGATTCTTGTATACAACGTGCAACTTTTTGTGCTTATGTATGTTTGGATAGTTGTTTTCATTCCTGTCATTTATTTCTGTTGTTTGTTGTTTACTTTCCTGTTCAATAGACTGGAATCAAATAAACAACCCTAATGAATTTTCTGTCAAAATCTATTGGATATTTTGTGTATAAAGCTTTAGTGACTAAAGGCTCAGTATTTCATATTTTTTAATACTGTACCATTTTACAACATTTTAAACTGACTAGACAGTAATGCTGTAATGTAATTAATAACATAATCAAAATGTTTACAGCAATAATAATGAATGTTGGTAACCAAACAATGATGGTACCCATTCACTTATTGTATAGACACAAAACAAATGCATGTCGATGGGTACTGCCGTTGTTCAGTTACCAACATTCTTTAAAATATTTTCTGCTGTGTCCTGCAGAACAGTCATACAGGTTTGAATTGACAAGATGGTGAGTAAATGAGGATTAATTTTTGGGGTGAGCTATCCTTTTAAGATCCATTTGGTTGAACTTTGTTAGTAAGCCTAAGAAATTTCAAGTAACTAGTGCACTTCCCCATCATTTGCCTCATACTTGAGCGAATGACAGCTTAGTTCTGTTTTCCGTTTGGTTATCCAAGCGTTGAGTGGCCAGCGGAACAAAAACAAACGGAACATTCTAGAAAACAGGAACTTACATGTAAAGTGCATCCAAACTGAAGCGCTTTTTAAGGCACATGATGCTAAAAGTGAAACTTTGATAACATGACCTCTTTAACAAACACGATTTAAAGCTTTCACCAAAATATCCTTCCACCAAATATAATCAAGTTTGAACTCTAATGTCTTTTTTAACCTGTATGACTTTCTATCTTTTGCAAAACACAAAAGATATTTTGAAGAATGTTTGTAACCATTGGGCCCCAGTGACTTCTATTTTATGTACCACTGAGACATTTCACCAAATATCTTCTTTTGTGTTCCTCAGACGAAAGAGTCATATACAGCTTTTGAATAAATAATTTTTTCTTTTTGGGTGAACTATGCCTTTAAGAGCACATAGACGTTAGAGCAAAATGTGATGAATAGATCAGATTTTGGCGGTCTACTCAAGAAAAAAAAATACTTTAGCAGAGGAAGAAAAGACTGAGGGAGGGAGGACAAAAGGAAATGAGTGAGAGGGCCAGTGAAAAAAAACAGGACAGAGAACAGTCTGTACCTTTAAACACTGCCAGCCAGACACATATCAACTCAGCCAACATTAAACTCGCACTTTATGTAAGGCCTCTATTTTACACAGCTGGTTAATATTCACTGTGCATCAGGATTATCCCTCAGTTGTCAAACTCTGTTCAAGTCGACAGAGCACAAGATGAATAAGGGATAGAAGGTGAAGGACAGGGCATTCTGGGTGATTTCATGCCCCCTTAGTGACTCAACACAACAAACCAAGTCCAAGAGGAAAAATAAGAGTGAGTGGAGTATTGGGACTGTTTTACTATAATTTTTTTATTATCGTCTGGTTTAACAACAGCACAGCTGCTGACACATTCCCCCCCCCTCGCTCTCGCTCTCTCTCTCTCTCTCTCTCTCTCTCTCTCTCTCTCTCACACACACACACACACACACACACACACACAACAGTGGATCCTTTTGCTACCATCTCCATGCATAACAATTTACCTTTTTTGCACGTCAACCAAATCAGATCTGTCAGATAATGTTTAGACTTTAACACTAAACTCTCTGGATGGGAGTAGGGGATTATGGTTTACAACAAGTGCTTCATAGTCTTTTACAGTTTCTTACGCAAGTCACAGACTCAGATATACAAAACTAATGTGCGAGAAGTGCAACACTGTGGCATATTCCAGTTCAAGCCATTTCAGAGGGCAATGTCCACAAAAATGTTTTTGGGGTTTGCTGTCTATAGTTCCACAGCTTACCATTATGGCAAAGACAGTTTCTACAGTTCATAGTTGTTTTTCATAGTGGTATTAGATACACTCAGTGACTGAATGACTAATGTAATGTTCAGGTACAGCATTGTCGCTCGCAGTTTTCAATCAGAGCATTGTCATTGAGTGTTCCCTTGAAAAACGTTTACATTGTGATAAAGAAGCCAGGCCTTGGGTCAAATGTCCCCCAAGTTGTCATAGATAATGTCTGGAGTTTGCATGGTTGGATGCCAAGCATTCACTGGAGGCTTATGTCTAGATACTTTACTGTACAGCTCCACTTTGCGACCTGCCCTTTCCACACCGCCACCTCTTCTGTCCGCTCCGCCTTCCCTGCTGTCGCGATTGTTGCTACTATTATTGTTGTTAAGGTTTGCATTGCTTTTATTTTGAGGCGCTAAAGGAGGGTCTTTTTTAGCCAGTGCGGCTTTGCCCGGCTTGGGTGCTGTTACAGGCTTGGGGCCTTTAGGTCTGGGCACAGGCAACGGTTGTTGAGACTTTCCAAAAGGAGGGGTGGAGTAATCATCTGTATTGGGAATGTAAGGTACCTCGTGGCCTTGAAGCTCCTCCATTCCTCTGGTTCTCCAAGCGTGTGTTTCCAACCGTGCTTCGTCGTAAATCGTGGAGCTAGGTCCTGCCCGTCCCTCTGGTTCATCATAGATGTGTTCTTTAGGACCTCCATCTGCGGGATGCCTGCTTCGGCCGTCAATTCCCAACACTCCGGTCCTCGGCACCAAATCCAGACTGATCTGATCGTAGATGTCAGAGTAGAATGGCTCAGACTTGATCGGGTGGCGGCCGGCCCCCTCGTCTCCGGGTGGCCTGAGACGTGGGCTGGGAGTGGGCAGGATAGTTTTGATGCTATCGATCGGGTCAGAGTACAGATAGTCTCCTATACTGGGTGACACACGAACGGAGTCAGCAGGCTCGGAGTACAGGCTCCCCTGGTCCTCTAACAGCTGTCCACTTTTGCTCCCACGACGGATAGCAGTTCGTGGAGGTGGATCAACTGGAGCCGGTGGCTCTGGAAGACTTCTTCCCTTTACATTTTTCCCATCGTTATCCCTTCGACTGAAGATGCCGTCTGCCGATCCAGGCTTGCTACCGCCTGAATCTCCATCTGGTTCACGACTGGTTGCATCAGCGATAGCAGCACGAATCTGCTGGAGAGCTGGACAGTCAGAGTCTAATGATGGACAGCTTTGATGTTTTTCTTCCGCTTGAGCTTTCTGCTCCCGAATGGCGCTCTCAATAATGTGGAATAGCTCATTCCCCTGCTTTGTCTCAAAGGTAAAGTTTCCTGGACCGGATTCACAGCGTCGTCCGGCCTCAAAAGAGAACATAACCTGTGGAACACATTTCAAATGTAAAACAATCATCAACAACATCAACTGAAATAAAGTAAATAATGCTATCAGTCAAAATCATCTTATTTAGGTTGTCGTTTTTGTGGCAAATGCATCACACTCATTTCGAGTATAGGGAGGCAGAGAGAGAGAGAGAGTTTGTATCCCCAAAATAACCCAACAAAATGAGAAGACCGGGGCGAACTGAGATGTGGTAATTTAACATGCTGGGTTTTTTCAACCCAAAATGCTGAGTTAATTTAACCCAACGGTTGGGTTTGTCCCTTTTCGACCCAACGCTGGGTTGAAGATAACCCAGTATTTGTTAAGAGTGCATTGTGGGTGCAATACCAATTCCAAAGTGTCAACCATATACTGGCACTAAATTATTGTGTACACAATATTAATAATCCCAGTTATTAACAAGCAAAAGAAATATAATGACAAAGTAAATGACATTAGGTTGCAAGTTAAAAGTATGTCTAGCATGTGGGTAACTGTTACTTGGCTAAACCTAAATGCGACAAAGTTGCACGAACCATTCATATTTTTTTTACCCAGCATGTGTTAATTTATAACCCAATGATTGTGTTCATCCCTTTTGACTCAGTGTCTAGTCTGGTTGAAATATGTTTCAATCCAAAATGCTGATATGTTTTAACCCATTATTGGGTCAAATATAAACATTTTCTGGGTTAATTTAACCCAACAGCTAAGTTAATTCCTTTTATGACCCAATGCTTAAAAATAACCCAGCATATTTTATTTTAAGTGCGGGGTTATTGTCAATACCAGTATAATATGGCACCCCTACTGGACACATGAGCATCGTACTGAAAAACATTCACAAAATGAACCAAGCACACTTAAATAACCTTTATAAACCATCATAACCTTAACTCAATAGTCATTCACCACATTAATCCTGCCTTCCGCCCCCCTGTAAGGGAGAGAGGAAGGCCAACTTCCTGTAGCAGGTCGGTTTCTATGGTAATGACAGGAAGCAGAGTTGGAAACAAGTGGTCTTAAGTTCCTGGCTTACATGTCATCTGTAATATATGGCCAGCTGTCTGCTATGATGATGGCTTAATGCAAACAGCCATTAGATTATTTTAGGCACAAACAGTCTGCATGTTTACGTGCGTTTGTCTGTGAGATATATGCAAAGTCACGGTTTAATAAGACATTAAACAACCAACATTTATGATTTATCACTGTCATCTACAGAAGAGATTAGAGATTTAAAAAATAAACTCACCCGATCTCTTCCATAGCGACGAAGAAGCTTGTAGGGCCATTCCAGTAAATTCTTTTTAGTCTTGGGCTCTTTCAGGATAAGGCTGTCTAGATTCGCTCGAAGCCAGTAGTTACCAGAGAGACCGCAGCGTTCTGATGCTTCTGTCCTCTGGACGCTCACCAAAAATTCATTAACTGCAAAATATAGGACACATTCATGTTTAAATACTGCAAGTGTGCCTACCAATAAGCTTATCAGGGACTGAAATAGCCTATTTGAATATGTATAAATATATGACAACTTCCAAGTAAGGTACAACTTCTGTGGCCCACAAGTAAAACTGGAAGTTCTGTAAATCTCAGGAAATTAGCCAACACTGGTCATTTTTAAATCACACAAGACCAACACACAATCTAAGTAAAGTAGATTCAATTTCAATGCTAAGTTGCGATGTAGCTTCTGCTGTGCTTATCAGAGACTACCGACAGTGAGCGATTAGACTACTTTCCTTACTAAATGCTGCCGTGCAACCAGATAATACATTTGTATGATCTGCATTCATTGTCCTGTCTATCACTGCATTGACCAACAATTACCTTAACACGTTATACTCCGTTTCCCACTGCCATCCTTTCATGCACGAAAAAGTATATGAAGTAGATATTTCAATCGGATGCCAAAGTATTTGTAAATGTCAGCTCCCACCCTCTTTAAGGAAGTTAGCATTGCCCTTACTAAAAACAGAAGTGATCAGAAACTGTTTCTCTAGAAGCACCAAGAATGCATAGCTGGATTAGTTGTACACAGTTGCTCCTTAAATGTTTACCTCTCATAGCACTGAATATAGTGAGTGCCAGCAATGAAAGAGAGGGATACTGCTCTACTTTCTGTCCTCCATTTCAATTGTCTTTCCTGAAACTTTTCTGCGACTGTTCATTTTAAAACGAATGAACACAACCATCTATCTGGAAACATCTTTCTTTTATCCCATCAAGTATTAACACATTAAATGGCTAACATGAGGAGGGAATTTGCATCCAGTCCATTTGCATCTAACAGAATGATGTCAATAGACGCTTCTGTCTGTTTGTTGACTAATGGTAATGGTTGGTTGGCGTTTTAATCTACAGTATATACACAAGAGATACTTCTATCTAGCAACCAAAGGTTCTTACATACATAATTGAACTGACAGTGGAAGTGACATCACACAGCTTAAACTTTCAGGACTCATTACCTATTATGGAAAACACAAGCACAGCTGTTTGGTGTTTCACATGAGCTAGTGTACTTGTGTTGTCGTATTTGCCTTGTCAAACAAAATTACTGGTGATACATTTATAAAATGACTAAGGGTGATGCTATGGATAAGAAGGAAAATGTAAGTGACTCATATTTATGAAACAAGGAAAATCACAATGGCATGATCGTATAAAATGAGATCTAAGGAAAAAACGGAAAAGCATCTGGCCTTACATCTTTGTTGTTTTTAAACACTATGGATGAATAAATGCTGTAAACTATGCCATGTGTCCCTTCTTACCTTCTTCTCTGGAGTAATAGATGAGATTCTCTGCCATCTGAAGCTCTTTCTGTCCATTTGAGTCAGAACTACCAAGAGAAACACTCCCTCCCTTTGGTGAGAGAGAAAGTGAGATACAAAGTGAGATGTCTTAGTATGGAGAGCACCGGTTCACAGCAAAATCGCCAGTTAAAAAAAGGTCAGAGTAACACTCACAGTGTATATATAATCCACACTCTCAAAGTGAGTGTAAATTTGACCTTTTAAGCATCTTGCCTTTAAAAGTTTTTTGTTTAAATACCTTAAATGTATTTTTGCATTAATAGTTACATTAAAACAACATCAAATCCTTGACACATAGATTTAATTTAAACTTTATTGTAATTTTCATCATTGTTATATATAACAACTATAAGGTTTTAAAGGGTGTATTTTATGAAAAAAAGGTAAATATATATTATTATATTTTTTGAGTTTTTGTTAAACATATTATTAATTTACTACACCAAACCATACTGTGATACATGAAGTACTATTAAGGAAATAAAACTATATGTAATATTAAATATACATCTTCATGTTTCCAAATAGGCTTCAGTTTTTATGCAAGGTTAAGTTTCAATGTCTTACCTGAAAAGCAATCTCACACATCTTCTCCACCCACTCATTGGTAACGTATTTGTCCGCTGCAAACACATACGTCTTGTCATTGGTCTCCACACAGAAAGCGGTCATGTTTTCTTTAGGGCAGGTTTCAGTGACAGCAGGGAGTATGCTGATGCATTCTGAGAGACGAATGATCTTCTTGTCCAGTTTCTTAGTGCTAGGTTTATCGCTGGCACTACCTGAACAATCATAAAACTCGAGCCGTGCGATGCCGTTTTGACTTGCTGGGTACAACACAAACCAGTTCTTCTTCCATTTCTGAGGAGAAAGAGATACAAAGAAAGAGGACTTATGAACAGAACTTAAAGAGTTAGGATCACAGTTTTAAGCCTGTTTTCATCTAAACACGGAGACAAAAATTGGAACGTTATATTGGTATCTTTAAAGGAGAAATTGTTTGCATGTCGTGTTTTTGGTGTGTTACAAGTTGCCCATGCATGCATTAGACACGTAAAATTGGCAAAATCAAAGTATCAGAACAAAATATATATTCTTATTAAAAGCGATTGATTTCCCTGAACTGTTTGAAACGGCTCGTGTAGACACGCCCCTACAGTGTCACGTCAGTTCGCCTCAGTTCGTTGCATGACTCCGCCCAAATGTACACGCAAAGAAGGCGGCGTATCTTTAGTTATCACAGCTGTGGTGCTGCAGCCGTGCAAATGCATAAAACAGATTAAAAACATACCTCTGTAAAGCATCTAGGTTTGAAGGCAAAACCAATGCTGATATGTTCATGTATTTATTATAACTGGTCCGACGCGAATCCACTTCGTGTGGGTGGCGAGGCGAACTGATGATCGTTCCGACATGAGAGTTGCGCGCTGTGAGTTTTCACACACTGTCTGGTCTCATATGCGGTTTTAATCTGACACTGCTGTTATTAGCAAACTGTGTTTGCAACTCTTATGACACGAAACGTCTCTGAATGAGAGAAGCGATAAACTGACACTCGTCCTGGAAGTTCC
Organism: Oreonectes daqikongensis; assembly: GCA_026939265.1. Lineage (NCBI taxonomy): Eukaryota > Metazoa > Chordata > Actinopteri > Cypriniformes > Nemacheilidae > Oreonectes > Oreonectes daqikongensis. The sequence continues at coordinate 974,835 of JAOTQM010000434.1, read as the reverse complement.
GCCTCACACTGGAGGTATTTCTTTAGCCAATCACAACGCACAGCTCAACTGTCCAATCAGAGCACACGGCACTTAAACGCACAAGAGAGCCATGCCAGATCAATCGTTTCAGAAGGCGGGGCATAGAGGAGATACAATAATATACGTTTTCATCCTTAAAACGTATAAACACATTGCATTACATCAAATACAAACAATAATATTGGTTTTAGCTTGGCAAAATTTCCCCTTTAATTCGTTTCTTGTAGTCTGTAAATAAATAATTGTAAATCTGTTTATGTGAAACTTTTAACTAAAAGTAAAAAAAAGTTGTGAAATTGTATTACTGGGTAAAAATGTATAGCTTTAAAACGATCATTTTTGGTATGTTCCACAAAAACATTTACGGCCTTTATTTAGCACATGAGGTCACAATACTGAGGTAAGCAAGAGGAACATGACAAAGCAAAGTGTCTCTGAGAATAACTACTAATCCCCTTCCTCCAGATGTACAACAAAGAGCGGGTTCTGGACCAAAGAAAAGATGTGTTTGTGGGTGAGACAGAGGGTGTGAGATTCAGTTCCTCACATGCAGCGCAACAAGAAAAATTATTTCCTTCCTTTTAAAAGGCACATGGGGATTATTTGCTGATTAACATGCTGGATCCATCTGAGCTGATGTACTATTGTGTACAGATGTTTCATAGCTTGTATTTATATATGCAGTTCACACGGGGCTATGGCCAGTATAATGCATAAAAAGACAAATGCTTTGGGTGTCCAATTGCCACAGTTCCACAAACTTTGAGATAAATGCACCAGAGCATGGTCAGATGACTACTAATCATACTGTACTGTTGTTATGCAAACAATTATGAAGAAAGATCATTTCAGACAGACAAACACAGAAGATTGTATAGATCACTCGCAACAACTGACCATTGCACAATGTTAAAAGCTGGCAGCAGATGTTAATGTGGCAGGGCGGAAATGTGTGGGATTACCCAGCATGCTTTGCTTCCTCCACTTTTCTGCAGGTGCATGTGAGTGTATCTAACTCCCATGTAAAGCTGCCCATTTCCTTTTGACTAATTGGTGCACATGACTCCAGACACACAAACCCAAACCCCAAACTAGATAACAAAACCAGTAATTGGTCATCAAAAATGGTCATTGATTATTTGTTTAGATGAAAATAACGTCAAGGCCAAATAGTGAGCTATAGCAAAGAATTTACGATAAAATGCTTCAGCGGACATAAGCATTTGCCAATGACTATGAATTACAAACTGGTGTCCAAATCACTTTTTTAAGGATTTAGTGATACATTTTGAGAAAAACAGTCAATGTGGGAAGTTGAACTTAAAAAAATACATAAATGTAAGATCAAAAAAGTGCAAACATTTTTAAAAAGTGCAAACATTTTTAAAAAGTGCAAACATTTAAAATCACACACATCATCACATGCATGTAGGAAGAGTCTGTGCCACAAATAATCATTATCTGTCGCTTTGGCGATCTGGGTTGTAAATTTTCCACCATGCTCTATTTTTATCCATCAGTAAAATATTTTAACAACTGCTATTTATAACATGACATACAGGAAGTTCCGTGGCAAGAACCATTTTAGTTTTATCTCGGAATTGTGGTTGTATGGCTTTTTCTGCTCTCACAATGCAAGCACAATGCGATGATCATGATCATGATGATTTATGGACAATATTAAATGAATTATTATGAGTCTACTACTACCGGTGTTTACATTTTTTTTATTAGTTATAAGATCAGATATCTATTTTTTTTTATCTGTCATCATAATTGCTTGGGCTCTTCAGTGTGGCTAGGAGGTTTTTCTTATCAGATCATTACCTACATGGTGATGATAGCTTCAGAAACAATGCATGTCAATCAAATGTATCTATTGTTGCATGTCAACTGAGGACTTTTCATTTTTACCTCTATCATTACAGTTACAATTAGTTGCTCATTGTTCAAGTCAAATAGGTAAATAAATGACAAATAAATGAGACTGTTATGTGACTTTGTAATATTTGTAAAATAATATTGAATCAGTTCATTAGGACCTCAGACCTGAAAATAATACAGGTATTAAAAATATTATTTAATTTTGTATATGGTTAAACCCTATTGAGTGCAAATCATAAACATGTAGCATAACAGTAAACAAAGGTGCTGACATTTACAGTGAGAACTGTACGAAATTCTTTAACCTTTGAACACAGTCCAGAGTGACTTGATCTTGTTAATATCAATGTCAAGATTTGATTAATTCAGAAAAAGCTTAGCCTTTAATCTTAATCTTATATTTTTATAGAAGTCCACAACACCTGTGCTAAAATTTCAATGAACCCTTCAGCCCATTTTATGTTTTATATATAAATATATATATAACCCTACTAAAACATATGTCTGATGTCAAGTACAGACATTTTCTGCACATAGTGTGAGCATTTTACTTCCCACCAGACACATGACCACAATAAATATATAAATACAGTGTGTGTGTGTGTGTATATGTATATGTATATGTATATGTATATGTATATGTATATGTATATGTATGTTACTAAACGTAGCACCGTGGACCGCAGAGAAACTAGTTCTTCCCTCTGCTGATATAGATGTATTGGGGAGAAAAATAACTTCTAGTTACTGTATCAAATCAGAATAGGTTATTATATGAACAAATATATTTACCTGCTTCTTAATTATAAAAACAACTCGCAACAGCTGCATATAAAAGAAAGATTCTGTAGCATCCTTGGTTATACATTTAAAAGCAAGACACAAAGGTACATATAGATATTTATGAATGTGTTAGTGTCAGTTTCATTTGAAATACTTTAGTTACACTTGAGAGGTGTGTCTTCAGATGTTTGCTGAACACAGCACTCTCATTAGTCACAGTTAAGGTTCAGGTGTAGTAAATGTAAGAGCAAAGGCCATTGTGGACCAGGCCCAAACCCATATCACTTCACTCATTTATACAAAAACTGAAACTGAAATTGGTAGGAACAGAGCTTGTCACATTACATGAGCTTGTCTCACACAAACAATGAAACTTGTGGCACAAGGCAACGGTCACGCTTTAAACAAGAAAGCTGGCTGCACACTATGCCATTTTAACACTGTGATGATGATCCAAAATAAAAGCCATATTACACTGCAGGTCATTAATGTCAGACCTGTACAACAAGAAAGATGCAAAGATTCATCCGCTATATGACTTGCAATTCAAACTAGCCATCCAAGACGACAGATGTTAGCCTAGGAATTTTTTAGGTTTCAACATTGGTCTCAGATGGCCAAATCTTCACCAAAATCATACAACGCACCTGGCTTTGTTTCGACCTCCAAAGCTATGAGAATGGATATAATCGCATTATGAGGGTTAACATTTGTGACCCTGCCTGTAAAAATTCAGGCTAAAGTCACATAATCTAATTAAATGAAAGTCATGCATGTTTATTGCTATAAATGATAGATTTTATGAGATAAAAGATGAATTATATTAGTTTTATTGACCCTACACTTTTTATTATTTTGCACAAAACCATAAGCAGACTTTCTAAACATTGAGTGAAGTTATGTCAAAGATTAAAATCAATCAATATTTAGTTATATTTTCACAGAAGGTTTTCTAACATTACTGTACATAGCATGGTTTTATGCAGAAAACAGTAGGTCAAATGCTAAATGACTTCAGCTGGGTTTTTACTCACATTTAAGACACTTCAATTGTCCAAATCTAATGAGCAAACTCAATTAACACTGCAGAATTCCAAAGAAAGTGAACCTATGCATGTCATTCTGTATGTTCGTGCATGCATTATTATCCAAAATATGTTTTTTTTTCCAGTGTTTATCATCTTTAATGTTTTGACAGTTTCATTATTTACTCACACTGTTTTGTAATGTTGCACATTGGGAGTGGACTGTGACCACCTCTTCTCAAGTTGAAAAGGATGCAAAAGCATTATAAAAGAAATCCATGCAACTCATGCCAAACATTCCAAGTGTCCCAGAGGCATACAAACAACATATAAACTATATCTATTAAAATCTATCTATTATCAAACCCTTTTTTCCAAGCAAATAATCCACGTCAATGAGAGGTTTGAGGTTCAGGTCCCCTGAAGGCCACCTAATAAAAGAAAAAGTGCAGCCAGAGGCTGATTTTATTGTAACTGATTACTTAAGCTCCATGCTTGCTAGAAATACTGCACGTACAGCTGTATTCATTTCTTCTTTGTATGTTGGCTATACCTTCTGCTCTCTTTCTTTTGGAGCTTAGCATTGTGACTACCAACAAAAATAATCCTACATGATTCAAGTAAACCATCACATTTTGACACGGTCATCACTATCCTCTAGTCTAGAAAGTCACCATCGACACAAGATTTTTTTTTAAATACTAGACTATTAGTTTATTGTTGACAAGGTGCCTTGTGTTGCGTTATTTTGTTGTGAAACTTCCAAATTCTTTATGTTGCTATGTTTAACCTTACTGTGTTTCTGCAACAGGATCAGACTGAATAACAGTACTGAACTCCAAATTGTCAGATTTAAATTTGTGCAGCTGCCTGGGGCTGAAGACATGTAGCTATGCTCTCATAATTTGCCTACTTCCACAACACAAAGACGTTTCACAGTGATAGACTGAGGAAGTGAACAATGAATTAATGACAAACTCTTGCTCCACAGTTAAAAGCGAATATTTACTTTTGGTATTTTTAATCCAACAAACGTCTAAAAGAAGACATGTGACTCAAAACAATTCAAGAGAACGATAAAAATAAGTGCCTTATTAAATCATAGAGAAAACAAGCCGAAGCGTTTGTGGTCAGGTATCTGTGATGTAGCATTTTCCACTGCACGTGGACAGTTATGAGAGTGGAAAATATTTGTAGAGACACAGCTGACTATGTTTTAAACTAAAACCGGTGGATATTAAGTATAAACATGTAGTTGCCTGAAGAACCTGGTGAAGGTTAAAATCTAATGTGTGCTGTGAAACTGAATCTAGCTGATGTACTCATTCATGTGACCATCTCATGTCACAGGAGAGATAAGAGTCACTTCTTAGGGACAGTGAGCCTAAACGGGGATTTATCGTCGAATTCTTTTCATTTAATACCCAAAGATGAATACACTCAATTACTAATAAAAATCTACATTTTTATTTATACAAAATGCGCACTCTTGCACATGTTGCATGCCTTCTTTCTGTTTATGTTAATTCAGTGCATTTCACTGATGCCAGACTGCGCGTGCAGTGCGCTGGACTGGCATCAGCTTAAATCAAACAACCCAAATTCAGCGCGTGCATGTCTTACCTTTCCAAACTTTTGATGCTGGACGTACAGTTGTCCGTCCTTAACATGCGTGTCCATCTTTTAAAACACCGTCCCACTCCAAAACTAGACGAACGATAAACGGTTGATTTTCAAGTCTTGCGTCTTTTTTCAGATTTCCTACCGCGTGAACTTCCGCTTGGCGAACTTTTGCTTCAAGAGCGCGTCGACGGGAATTCATTAAGGTCAATCTACGAGTCGATAACCGCGATAAAACAGGAGCGTGTTTGCATACTGACGGTCCTGAAGCTCGAAACGCAACGGCGTGCGACTGATCTGTCCCTCCTCGAGTTAGAGGAAGCGCACCCACAACTAGCGTGTTTCCTCCCACCTACTCCCTCAACCCTAAACATAGGCAAAGCATGACGCTCGACAAACAGTCCTGTGCTCGTGCAATTGCAAAAGTTTAACAGATGAACTTAATGCATGTTTAGTTAGTGAAAAATGTTCAACGAAGGTGCGAAAGGCGTTTCAATTCACTGTTTGTTAAGGTTGCATACAAACATATGCATGGGGTATTTATTCAGCATTGCAAAAGGCTAGAATAACATTTTCATCGTTCATGATGAGGCTTTTTATTTTTAGAGTGGAATGTATTGTTTGGTCTAGCATTTGATGTGTCCATAGCACTGCCTACCTTATTTTGTTCAGACACATGTGTGCTTGTACATCTAGTCTTTAACTCTTTTTGTGCATAATGTTTGCTTTCTCATCTCAGCATGGAAACAAAATACATAAAACTGTTGATGTATTTATATATATTTAGTTATATTGTTATAACTTTAACAACAATTGTTAATGGTAACAGGTACCAACAATGTTTAACTTTGAGTCATTGGGTAATACAATTTTTTTTTTCTTTAGACAATTAAATGACATGGAACTTCTTAGAGTGACAGTCACATGCCGCCACAGCTCAGATCAGTCTGTCTGAAAAACAAAAACAACCATCGGTCTAGCTTTGAAGATATTTCCCATGACTTTAACTTTGTGTCAGTTATAATGTATGTATTTTAAACCAGCAATAGCTACCTGGAGACTTGTGACTAGATATATAGTACTGCGGTCTGCTGCTGCTGAACTATGTGCTAGGTGAGTGTGGTCGGAAACAAGGGATATCATAATCAACTGACAAAATTGGCATGGTACAACTATTGCTATATATATTAAGAAATGTGAATAAATGAATGTGAATATGACCAAGAATGTGAGCTATTGTATGATGCCATTTATGACACCCTATCTCATCATAACTACACACGAGTGGTAGCTATCAATCTATCATACACGAAGAAGACAAAAAGAAGAAAAGCTTAACCTTCTGTGCATGTTATCAGCTCTTAATGTAATATGAATGATTTTCTCTCCACCAGTCAGTTGAGACCGAGTGGGTCTGCAAAGGATGATAGTAACACAATCACTGCTCGACTCAATCATGTCTGTCTAATGTCAGCTTGACCTTCACACTGACTTTTAATATTAGTTCTAGTATTGAAGTTCTAGTATCTAGTAAAGTTCTAATACTGTAGTCAGCAGTTTTATAGTTATCTCTGTTATTAAATATTTATATTTAGGTATATTGTTTCTTGTAGTTTTGTGTTCTGTGGAGTCAGATGATATTATTTAAAAAATAAAAATAATACATGTGAAAAAATGTAAATATTTAATACAGAAAGTAGCTGGATAGTTCTGTATAACTTGACAGTATTGGTTCTGTAATACTGCCATCTATTGGTAAGTGTATGTATAATAACCGAAAACTTATGTATTAACAAACAAAATTTCATTTGACGTATATATAGTGTTTAAAACGTATTTAACACAACCGTGGGCAGAAATAAATAAGATGGAATAAAAGCATAAACAAGAAAAAAAACAATTCGTATCATCTTATCTTTTTTTCTGGAAGAGTATAAAAATGGGTGTGATTCGGGATTTTATGTTGATTCGGGTAATAAAGATATTTTACATCTCTTTCAAAGTCCAAATTTTATGTCTATGAAAGACAAACCAGCTGATCACGAAGGTTATTATCATGTGACCAAAGCGGAAGCAGCGGAAGAGATGGGCGCTGTGTACGGCGGAGTGGAGGGGTGAGTTTCTCACAAAAGTCACTATTATTTCAACAAAGTCGACTCGTTTTAGAAACATTTTTATCACAGTCGTTTCTAACAAAAATTGCATTTAAAAAAGCACGCGATCGGTGTTTATTTAGACCGTGTTTGCAAATCGAAAAGTGAAAATTACTATTCAATGCCATTGAGAAGTATTGAGACATTATTTGTTTTTACTTGACGTTATTGACAGTGGTGGGACACACTCTAAAGCAGTTCTGCTCTCTGCTAATGGACATATCCTCGCTGAAACGGATGGACCATGCACCAATCACTGGGTGAGATTCAGCATCCTTAACTAACCCAACCTAAATATGGACCAAGTCATGTAGTTGCACGTGTGTTGTCTCCTGTGCGTTCTGTTTGTAGTTGGTTGGTGTCGATAACTGCATCAATGGTATCAACGATATGGTCCAGAGAGCTAAAATCAAGGCTGGGCTGGACCCAAACACACCTCTTTGTTCACTGGTGAGGTGATGCGTTCATACATGTTAAATTTCACCTTCATCAGGTTGTAGGGACTTAGACATTGTGTGTTTGTGTTCACAGGGCATGTCTTTGAGTGGCGGAGAGCAGAAGGCTGCTATACAGAAGCTTATTGACGATATGAAGGAACGATATCCCAACCTGAGCCAAAGTTATTTTATTACCACCGACGCCATCGGTGCCGTGGCAACTGCCAGTGATCATGGTACTGTATATTCTGTCAATATATGTAACGGTAACCAATAGATATTTGTGACACCCACTCTCTTTCTGTAGGTGGTATAGTGGTCATCTCAGGCACTGGTTCCAACTGTAAACTGGTGAATCCTGATGGCACACAGGTTGGCTGTGGCGGCTGGGGTCACATGATGGGAGATGAGGGTTCAGGTAACTATGACAGAAAGCAAATCTAATGACTTTATGAGGCTGTTGCAACACACAGCATTCTTATCTTATCTTATCCCATCTTAGACATGCATCACGAGTGTCACAATTCACATACCTGTACTATCTGTCCTAAATGGTATTCAGATTTTGTGTCCCTAATTATAGTATTTTGTACCTGGATTTTGAAGACGCATATAATTTGGGACATAAGCGTTTACAACACTTTTGGGAAACATTTTTACATTTTAAAGATGAGTTGTAAACTTGTCATTTTTCATTCCTTCTCTCTTTCTAGCATACTGGATTTCTCACTTAGCTGTTAAAACAGTTTTTGATGCCACAGATAACCTAGTCCCACCCCCTCGTGATGTCACCTTTGTGAAGAAGGCGATGGAGGAATACTTCCAGGTTACAACACACTTCCACAGCTTATTTAATATTTTAGCTTAATGAAATACTTGTGTTAGTGGAGTTTCATTTTCAGTGTGTTCTCTCACAGGTGTCTGATCTTATGGGGATGCTTCCGCATTTATACAGAAACTTTCAGAAGTCGCACTTTGCCGGCTTCTGTAGGAAACTGGCTGAAGGTTTGTACGATGCAGTGAGGTTGTGCGTGCATCATACGGCACATTTTGACTGTTTGTGTGTTTACGTATGCATTAGGTGCTAACGCTGGTGATGCGTTATGCAAACACGTGTTTACCGAGGCTGGAAAAGCCCTCGCGCAGCACATTGTAGCTGTCTTGCCTAAAGTGCATCAGGTAAAACACACACACTTTAAATTCTCATTTTTATTCCCATCTCATTCTAATTACCTTCTTGTTCAATCAGGATCTGTTTTCCGGTGAGCTTGGATTGCCTATCCTGTGTGTCGGTTCTGTGTGGCGCAGCTGGGAGCTGATGATGTCTGGTGCGTAACATCATTCTTAAGTCTACAATCTCACACGTGTTAAAATATAACACGCGCTTCCTACACAGGGTCTTGCTTTTAAAAGATTTAGTACTGTTTTGACACCCAACTTGTGTAGCCAGTAATGTCCATCATTAGGACCATGAAAGACTGACTTGTTAAAACCACTTTCAGATTAACTGTAGATCGTGGTGTGAATGTGGTCTTCTGTGCTGCAGGTTTCTCTCAGGTTATCTCACAAGTTCAGTCTAATGGTTACGGCCACTTCCGTAAGTACAGCCTGCTCATTTTACACCAGTCTTCTGCTCTGGGAGGAGCCAAACTGGGGGCGCAGAACGCTGGCGCCACCCTCCCACTGGACTACTCTGCTAATGTCAATGTATTTTTTAGTCATACCTTTACCAATCAATGATACTATAATACTAGCCTGAGGTCAGAGGTGACACTGCATCGTTTTAATAAAATATCGAAGCAGGGCTAAAGTGATGGGGCTCATGTATCTGGTCAAACATTCCTCTTAGGGGTGCCGTTTCACAGTTGACATGCTATATCTTTTTAATCAGGTTGTCCTTTATAAAATAAATTATAAAAGACATCAAACAAAAGCATTAAATGTATACGTTTACACTTTGTAAGTAACAAAATTAATTTTTAGTTATTTCTGCAGATTTGTAACTTGGTGATTATGTTGTTTTTATATCACACAAAAATTGTGCTCAGATTTTTGTAAAAGCATTTGTTGACAAAATAAAAGCAAAACAAGATTTTGTAGTTTCTAAGTGGATATGATTTAGGTTACATTTTGTTTTATAGTTGAGAGGCTTGGCCTAATTAAAGTATTGACAGCAGGACTGTATTTATCATTTTAAATGGTCCATTTAAAATTACACAAAGCCAAAAAAATCCAATAGTTTCGAAAATAATGATTTTTATTTTCCCTTCAGATGTTTTAGGCGAGCTGGCCTGTCTATGAATGATACAGAGATTTTTTTAGTAATGAACATAGCTGATTGAGATCCAAAGATCTGTGATTCATGCACCAGTTACCATTCAGCCCAGAAAAATTGACAATTATCATGAGATCATGGGAATAGAATGTACTAGCAGCCCAGATTAACGGCATGCATCAGAACTGTGTTGTTTTTAAAAACATTTACTTATAACTTTTATTCAAACACTTTTTCATGTATGATGTCAATTCAAAAATGTGTCCTATATCTCTGGAGTTTACAGAAGTTGAGCAACCTCTTTAGGTAAGAGTAAATCTGCTTGTTTTGATCTTATGTGTCCTAGTGTGCATAACCTTTGTCTACAGTAAATGATGTAAATGCCACAGGTGCAGAAATAACAAAACAGTGAAAATGAGAGTATGAGAATGCAGATCAAATCTGGGCCAGTGCATAATTCAAATTCACTTGGTGTCAAGCGTCAACCACAGATCGTGTTCTTGTTTTTCTCACTTTAAGGAGCAAAAATGAGTGTGACTTAAAGCATCAAAGTGTCTGTGTCCTGCTTCTCAAAATGACATCTTCATGTAAATAGTCCTGGGGCTGTATTACAGAAACATCCCAACTCATAATCCTATCATATTTGTTTGGAAACCACTCAGATCAAATATAAACGGGTTAGTTCACCCCATAATGAAAATTCTGTCATTTATTTATTTACTTACTCTCGTCATATTAAACCTTTATGACTTTCTTTCTTCTGCAGAACACAAAAGAAGATATTTTGAAAAAACTAAAAACCGTGGTCCTCATTCACTTCTATTTTATGGACACAAAAGCAGTGCAAGTCAGTGGGGTCCAACGGTTTTCTGTTACCAACATTCTTCCAAATATCTGTTTGTGTTCTGCAGAAGAAAGTCATACAGGTTTGACATTACATGAGGGTGAATAAATGATGACAGAATTTTCATTTTGGGGTGAACTATCACTTTAACCCAGGAGTTTCTTTAACAGCTCAAAGTGCTGTTGTTACCAAAGAGGAACTCAATTCCATCCATTATAGCTGTCGGTCATGATTTTCAAATTCAGTTTATGATATAAAAGTCAAAATGGTAAAAATAATAACTGACTGATTATTGAAAAGGCCTTATTCAATTACATTTTCGCTTCAAAAAGTATACTTTTAAGGTCTAAATTAATTTTGTGGAGTCAAACAAAAGGCATTCTAACTGAATATGAACTTTATATCTTTATTTGCCTTTTTCCTTCCATTTTTTAAATGAAATTCAGTCCTGCATGTAACGATTTCAATGCAAAATCAAAAATTGAATTCATGCAACTTCCCCAACATCCTTTCCTCAGCATTTAACTCAAGAGGCCCCGCCCACTGTCACCCCAATCAATTATGGCCACACCCCTTGAAACCAAGAAATGTGAACATAGATACAAGATATCAAAACCTCCCTCTACAAAAGACCAATAAAAAAACACAAACAAAAAATGGGAAGGAAAGCAAAGACCTGATCAGGCACACACTGTGAAACAAGCTGACAAAAACAGCCTATTCAGTAAGGGTAGAGGAAAATAAACAGCTTTGCAATGATATCAGCTTGTGATAGCACCTCCAAGAGGCAGTGTTTCAACTTAATACCCTTGGTTTATACACAACAGAAATATAAAGCTTATAGACAATCACCCGTCACTTCCCTCCCACCCGATACATCAGTCACATTTGTACTCCCGCCCCTTCAAAAGTGTGTAGAGTGCATTTATGTGACCACTAAATATGGCCACAACAGTCTCTGAGTATATGCTCAAATGTATGCGGGTGCGAGGGGACATCTGCAGAAGACAATATTGATCCTCAGTATTTCACCCCTGGCACGAACTCCTTGGCCTCGGGGTTTAAGATGCTCTTCCGCTGAAACGCAGAGAAATAAATATGAGCCATTGGACAACATGTAAGATCACAAAAGAGTTCAGTAGAATAAAAATGAGTGTATGAAATTTAATGCATGGGGATGTAAAAACTAAAACCCATGAGAGCTATTAATTTCATGGCATTTGTAATTCATTTTATTCACTGAATATCAATAAGGGTTTAAAGCTTACTAAGACTTCCTCTGCATTGCCGTTGCTGACAGAAAGCCCATTGAGCTGCTGTTGTATTTGTCCCACAGAGGGGAGGTCCCTTTCAGGAATAAACCAATCCTGATCTTCCTCATCCAACATCTCCTGGAAACAGCGCTCCAAAAACTCTTGTTCAAGCAATTCCTCCTCCACCTGCGGGAAAAGCAATCAAGTTCACTTTGAGAAGAGCGATATGAAACACACTTGTCCGTATTTAGCAGGTTCATATTTGTGCTGTATTAACTGTATGCCACAAATGTTTCATGTGTAACTAAAGTCGCTTTGGCAGAAAAAGCACTCGAGTGTTAAAACCTGGGTGCGGTGTGTGAAAGAATTTATTAGGTTTTGCCTTCGAAAAACTGACTTTTGTTTAGCATTCTAAGCCACAGCATAACTAACACGCACCTTTGCCAAAGGTATGAAACCCAACTTGATCAACTGCTGACTTTCAGTGTGTTGGCTAGTAATTTTACGTAACAAATGGGCCATACCTGTCGATTGTACTCCTCCTCATTCTCCATCCACATGTATTCTGCAAAAGGGTCGGACTCATTCTCTGTGCGCCCATTGGCTACGGAGTCCTTTCCCTCAGTTCCTGGAGCCCCGCCCACCGGCATCTTCGCTAGGTCAGGTCCATTCATTTCTGTTGGCTCTATAAAATGATATACGCATATTCATTATTGTATACGCACACATGCATGCACAGATAATCTGTCTGTCGGTGTGTATGTATGTAAGAGCTCATCTGTGAGGACATGAGGATGAAAAGGGCACTGAGAGGCCTAGGGGGAATGGAAAGGTTCACAAACTCGCATACCTTACGGGTGTTATGCCCGTGACTGTCGATACTGAGACACCCTGAACATGCAAACACCGAAAACCCAACTCGTGGTCCTGCTCAGAATGACAACAAATATATTTATCAACCTTGAATATAAGGAACCTAATGATTGCATTTACTAGAATACAGCAAAAATGTACTACAAGAATTGTTTAAATCGTGCTTTAAAGAAGATAACACACATACAACATAGAAACAGATGCGTTTATACTCTACTGGTAGAGCTCATAATATTGGCATGTAGTCAGGGTATTTAAGATTAAAGTCAAAAGTTTGGGGAAGCAATGTCAACCATTGAATAATTTTATGATCAACTATTTCTCAATATACAATTATGGCACATGATCAAACACATTTTTATAGAAGATACAAGTTAACCAGATGTAATCCAGAGTATTTATGATAATACCAACATAACTATAATAGTTCCTAGTACAGTCCCGACTAGTAATATTGTAACACAATCCAAACTAAGGTTAAATGTATTATTTGTACTTTAAAAAAGATATGCCCTTATTATAAAATATGGGACAAGCAAGGCCGACAGTTCAAAGCATTTCAAAACATACTCGGATCACAGTCCACAAATCTACAACGTCCTACTATAAAATCATTTATGGCCAAAGCAATATACATAGCAAATATTAGGGTCAACAAAATAACACCTACAGTTTTAAAACCATTTACCTTGGTGTACTTATCAACCTACAACTAAATAAATGAATTCAATAAATAACTCAAATCTACACCCACAAACACAGATAAATGTCATAAAACAGGTCGTTGGCATAAGAAGCTGATAACAATAGCAGTGAATAGACAAGTGCGCTAACATGCAGCATGTCAGACTGCAGGAAACCTCAGAGCAACATCACAAACCCGTTTGACTACGTCACTGCATGCGTGTGTTTACATAAACAACCCTAAAACAACAACAAACCAAACAAGATATACAGTTAACCTCTGTATTTCAGACCAAACAGAACACTGATAATGCATAGAAATGTTTATAAATGTATGGAAATAAACACAATGTCCTCGGGCGAATGCATCTCGAGGACATAACGTCTTGTCCTATTTACAGTTTCCTTAACGAGCTTTATAATCACTTTTAAGTCAATTGTTTTAATCTACTTTTGCAGTATTACGCCGAGAAAAGCGGGGTGACTTAAACGACAAGCAAGCGTCTAAACAACGCGAGTTCACCTACGTGCAAACGAGATTCAACTGACAGAAAGGTCGCGTTGAGAAATGCAATGACAACCTTGCTTTCGGTGGTCGTGATCAGTTCAAGTGGGCCCCAAACACCCGTGACGTGACACATCCGAGTTATCAGATCATCTAAAACAAACTTCACGAGAGGACGCCTGCTACACAAACCCCAAGTAAACGCTTTATTTAGAAGCGCAACCCAACGAAGACTCCGTTTGCACGGCCATATTAGCTTTTTAGACAAGATTATATCAAGTGAATGACTGGTCGAGGCGTGCATATACAAAACACACGTCGAGATGAATACACAAGGCAGAGACAGACTCAAAACAGTGAAAACATCGTACCTGGCATCGCTGGTGCTTATGATATCCGTCAGATTGAGTTAACACGGTACGGAACGAGCAATCTTTAATTTGCAAGGTAGCTGAGCGGAGATGAGATGGTTGACTGCCATTAGAAAAACACATTACGAGCGAGATGGTCATGTGGTTCCTGCTTAAACAAACATGCATCAACCCCCTCCCTCCTCTCAGAAACACATGCATATGTAAAAGGTACCTTTTTTATTTAAACAAGCTAATTGTTTAGCTAGTCATGTTTAGGAAAATGTTCACGACTATTGAAATGTAGTAGTAACGTTACTACAATGCATCTGACGTTGTTGTTTTTAAAAAAAACACTATTTGAATTCACAATATAAACACATGCTTATAAATGAACGCTAAACAGTTTTACTAATATTTTATAAGTCGATATAAAGCGTAATAAAATGTTTTTATCAATAAACATAGCCACGCTGTAATCGTATGTGTACAATTGAAAAATGACGAAGCATACTTCTGTACAGCTATTTGCCACTTACTTTCAGCGAATTTCTCCGATGGTCGAGGATAAACCTGAAAACCCGAACCAACGGGAATAATTTTATGGACAAAAAGTGCACAAAACGCGTCCTATCGTTGACTTTTAACAACTACGAAGCAACGCTGATAAGCGTATAGAAGAGCGTGTCGCTTTGTCTTGATGTTTTCAGTGAGCTGCGTAAATCACCCAATGGGCACGTCACGTGACTACAGCTGACCACACTTATCGATTAAGTGTTTGTGTTTGTTTTTGCATTTTATAAAGTTGCGCTTCTGTAAACTGCAGTGACACGCATGTTAATAATGGTCGATATTAACTTCCCAAAGATATTGTTAGTTTAGTTTAATGTGTATTTGCCGGTCGATTGAGTTCATTTAGACATTTTTACATCTCAGTGACATTATTAATAATATTCGGTAGGTTTGTTCATGTTCTGCTTGAGCAATATGTGTGTAAAACACGAACAAGATTTATTTACCTGTGTTTCTACTGTCTGGACAAACGAGGGCGAGCTCGTGCCTCACAGAGCCACTGTTACTTCCGGGACTTTTTTAAACCAATTGTTAGGATAAAGGTACAGAAATAATTCTTTAATAAATTATTTTTTATTTTTATGAAGACATTTATTTTTTTATAACACATTAACGAATTAATGTCCAATACTTGAATGGAAAAATGTTTTGCTATACTGATAATCCTGATACTTTTTGAAATCATGTTATTGATACTTTTGACAAAATTTTGCATTCATAAATGTTTACTAATAAGAAACTTTATTTACAGTATAGAGATTCTCTGAATATAAAGTCTGTCAAGAATTTAAATATTTGTGAGTTTTATAGCTATTGGAGATTCTCTGAAAAAAAGATTTCAAGAATTTAAATATTTGTGAACTTTACAAAGTATGCATTTGATATTTCTATGCACATGCATTTATTCTGATTTTTAATATTATTACTTTCCTGGAAATAGTATTTTGTTTTTGTACAATAATTGCATTTGTACAAAGTAGCCTATGTTGCTTGAATAAAGGGGGGAAATGATAGGGCCAAAGGTTTCAATACCAATGAACTCCTTTAAACTGCGAGAGTAAATCTCAAAATGTAGAGTCCCATATGTAACATCTTAAAAAATATATAATTCATTGTCTTATTAAAGAGAACATTTGGCGTAGGAATACAGAGGGCCTAGATGGCTAATGTGCATTTCTTGTTGTGTCCAGCAGGTGGTGTAGTAGAGCTTTTAATGCATATAATTATATTGCATACAAATGAGCATTTCAAGATTTAAACGTTGTTGTAAATATTTCTTACTCTCTCTCACATGTCAGCAGAGATTCTGTTTCTGTCTGGGCCACAGTCTTACATGGACCAGATGTCCAGTTCTGTAGTGTCTTAATAGACTTAATGTAAGTGTCCAACTGAATTTCCTCTATGTTTTTGTGATTAAGTTGGGCCCACCTTTTCCTCAAGTACAGACAACAGTCACAGGAAAGAAAAGGGTGGGTTTACTCTCATATGTACATCGTGTACACATACACATGCACGCATGAGACATACACATGCACGGGCATACTGTTACAGAGCTAGTGACAAGTATAAAATCTGAATGGCTTTAAGTGGCAGAGCGGCCAAAAAGCAACTATATTATTTACCTTAATAGGAGAGATCTGCTGGTTGAATAAGTACAAATGTTATCGTTTGCAATTTGTATCGCTAAAAGCCGACACTGAGCATGGAAAGCGGAAGGGTGGTGTCTACAAGGGGAAGTTTAAGGGTGTGTACATGATCAGAGCCAAAGCACTTCCTGGTTCAGTGTGCAGCACGAGTAACTTAGTCGTAGGGTTGTTCACTTCCTGTCAACTCACTTGGTTACTTCCTGTCTGACAAAGAAAGCATTGGGTGGTCTGCTGTGTTTATACTCATAGACTGTCCAGAATACCACAGTAACTGACGGCCACATTACATAAATAAAAATTCTGTTGTCATTTTTTCACCCCCATGTCATTTAAAATCTGTATTTGACTGTATGACTTGAATGTTTCCATGCAATGGAAGTCAATGGTGTCCAGTGTTGTTTGGTTTACCAACATTCTTCAGAATATCTTCTTTTGTGTTCTGCAGAAGAAAGAAAGTCATACAGGTTTGACATGAGGGTGAGTAAATTATGAAGACATTTTTATGTTACTAGTTTTTAAGCTCAGTAGATTTTAATATCTAAGCTGCCTTAAGCTGTGCAACTTCTGTATCATTTGCTTTAAAACAGAAAATGTTTGTTTGTCATTCTAAACACCAAGTGATGCAGGAACTAACACCTTTGCCCCGTAAACAGGTGCATGACACTATGAATATTGTGAATGAATCCATAGACATAAAGTAAAATATGGAATGAAGAATTAATGAGTGTATCTGTCAGAAAGGACAGAAGAAAGTGAGAAAAATGACCTTTTTATGACCTTGAGATTGGCCCTAGAGGCTCATGAAATATGTTTCTTCCAAACAAAATGAACAATATTGAGAGTTTAAGAGAAATTGAGATAAAGAAATTTAGAGTATCTGCATTTGCACAATCCTCAGACCTCTAAGCAATACATTTTGTCATGTTTGTGGTACACAGACATGTAGGATACACTGAATTGTGCAGATTAATAAAGAAATATGTGTTTTTTCAAAGCAATCAGACTAATGGTTATTGTCTAATTATTTGAGATAATAAAATCCCAAAGATTTTAAATTCCATTGAAGGAGGAACTCAAGTCACATCCTGGTGCATTAAAGTTTAAAGCGGCCTCTTTTGACTTCTTGGGCCAGTGGGCATCCACCGAGACCACCCTAGCAACACTTGGAAGCTGCAAAATAATATCCTGGCACATTGTGCATTTGTTTCCCTGTATAATTATTTACGGGAGCTTATGGAAGTGTTGTTTTGTTAAAAAAGAGGAAAGAAAGCGAAAAGACAGGACAGGAAGGAAAGGGAAAAGATTAAGGTAGAAGAGAAGTGAGAAGGAAGAAAGAGTTGGATGCAGGGGGTGGGATGAAGGAAAAGAGGTTGAACAGGAGATGGGGGGGTCAGATGACTTAATCCGTGCACATTGCCATTCTAAACACTCTCCACCCTCTCTCTCTCTCTCTCTCTCTCTCTCTCTCTCTCTCTCTCTCTCTCTCTCTCTCTCTCTCTCTCTCTCTCTCTCTCCCTCTCTCTCTCTCCAACCAACACACGGTCATTGAATCCTTTTTCAGCATGAAGTCAGAATCCCCTCCCTTTATCTGTTCATTACAGAAACCTATGTGTGTACGGCTGCCTCTCTCAACCATTCCTCCCTAACATTCCAGAGGAGATGAGGGATTGACTGCTTGGATACGGACACGGACAAAGTGAAGGGAATATCTTTTTGATCTGAAACACTTCGGATCGACCCTTCAGAACTTTTCTTGGCTGAAACTTCTGTGCAACATCATTACAAGTCTCTGTTTACAGAAACGCCAGTATCTGATTTTCCTTTTGGGATTCTGGACTTTGATCAGCGTCTAAACAACCCTACAGGGGATATTACAGCATTGTTTCCCATTTAAACGGGTGAGTTAACAAGTCAAAATGCAGGAACGGATTGAAAGGATCAGGTGTAGTGATTTGTGTTCTGTGCTGTATGGATTGACGGAGATGGTATTGATGGAGCATTGCAAGAGAAATATCAGCACAGGTGTTTGTAATCCGGTACTAGGATACAATATGTAGTGATGATTTCTGAACTAAAACTGAGACTTTAGTCACTGATACTTCACACACTTTAATATAAAACAACATGTTAATTCAAAATATTTGTTCATATAACAAGTTTGCATTAAATTCATTAGTTAACTAATATTTTTTTAAGTTGAATGAAGTAAAAATTTTAAGGCAGCCAGGTTACTTATTTTTTTAAGTTAAACCAAAAATGTTTAAGTCTGTGGAAAAGTGTGTTTTACAATCGTTTCTGTAAAACACGCCAATGTACAATGTTCTTTGTTTCAAAAAAAGTTTGCAGGTTGCTAGAAGCCAAATGTGGTATCCCGTTCTCCATCGCACTAGCTCAAATATAAGCATCTGGAGAATATATTTCAGTCAGATCCATTTACTAAACAAGCATTGTGGGAGGCCCCAAGTCACCCCCCCTCTCTCTCTCTCTATTTTTTTTCTGTAAAACTTTTTTCACTGAGAAACATGCACATACATAGTGTTTAGTGTGTTTATATACTGTACACTGCTAATGAAGTCCTGTGATGTGCTGCCTATTCCCGCTTAGACATTTACAAACACTACGGATGTTTGAAACTAACAGTGAACAAAACTGAAAATGGGACAGACTCCAAAAGGTTTGAGGCAGGAGAGAAAAAAGTAGGGGAAAAGAGAAACACATGAGGTTGAGTTTCAGCATAGTACTGTAATTTCCCCTGTTTTGCCTTGAAGGTGAAGTTTGATTTGAAATCAGACTACTACAGTGTTTCTGTTTACTCCTCAGTATTTATTATGTCTCTCTTCACTTTCACAAAATTTGTTCTGGACAACAGCTTGGAGAAAGTTCAACTGTAGTAACACAATGTGTCTAGCGCACACCCAACAGTACACATCTTGTCAATTATGTCATGTTTGCAGCTGGGTCATCCTAATGTCATTGATTCATTTTTCCTCCTTTTTTGCTCTTGTTTTATAAATCATGCTGTTTGAATTGAAAATCATTCTTTTCTTGATAGGCTCTGAAAGCCCTGTCCCATCACAATGGCCACTCTGCTGCATCTTAATGCCAATAATCTACAAGTCCCAGGTAACATTACACCATGACATGTACCATGTGAATTTACAGAATACTTGTAAATCAGTACAACAACCATGTACAGTCAGCTCCAAAAGTATTGGAACAGAGGCACATCATTTTTTTATTTTAGCTGTTTACCAAAATGTTTTTAAGTTACAGTTATATAATGAATATTGGCTTAAAGGGCACACTCTCAGCTTAATTTAGAGTGTATTCACATCCAAATTGGCTGAAGGGTTTAGGAATTACAGCTCTTTAATATGTAGCTCCCCCTTTTTTAAATGATCAAAAGTAATGGAACAGTTGAATCAAAAGCTTTTTTTGGCCAAGTTTGGGCTTTTCATTAAATAATTTCTTCATAAATGAAGTATGTTAAAGGTCTGAAGTTGATTGTAAGTGTGGTGTCGGCATGAAGAAGCTGATGCTGTGAACCCACACAATTTAGGTAGATCTCCATGCAAGTGATACAGACCATAGTTACGTTTCAAAAACAAAACAAATCCATCAGACAGATACATGAACACGAAGAGTGGCCAAACCAACAATTTGGTACAAAGCTACATATTAAAGAGCTGTAATTCCTAAACCCTTTAGCCAATTTGGATGTGAATACACTCTAAAAAAAGCTGAGACTGTGCTCTTTAAGCCAATATTCATTATATAACTGTAACTTGAATACATTTTGTATTCAAAATGTAATGTGCCTCTGTTCCAATACTTATGGAGCTGACTGTATAATCATTTTTATAATGTATTAAACGTGTATTACATTCAATAACCAGCAGCATTTATATCCAAACGTTTTCGGTAGAAACATTTAATGCGATGAATAGAAACGTGTTGCCATCCATTATGCTAAAACAGTGGCGAGCAGGAATTTCATTGTAATTCCTGTCTATCCCATCAACAATACTGGACAGGGGTGTGACCCTCTCTTATCTATGCTCTGCACTCTTGAGAATATCTGTACGCTTGTATAACATTCCTGTCATACCCTTGAGTGAATTCCACCCATGTTTTGAAGTCATGTTCAAATGACCTTGTGAGAATGTTAAAGTGTTCGTCATGGTATTCAATTTAATCTTAGAAAAGGTCATGCATACGTTTTCCATAGGAATTGTTGGAATTTTGCTTCTGAAATTTCTTGCCAGTGTTGCTGCAGATATAAGATGGCCATATTAAAAGTGCTAAATATGATACTTGATGACAGGGTTGAGGAGACCACTGACTGCTCATTTCATCTGCAATATTAGTTAAAGACCTCCAGAATAGCCTTCCAATGTTGTGTTGGAATCATGTTGACAAATTTTCCATGTCCCTGAAAACTAGCCAATGCCACCAAGGTTTTGGGTTGTTTCGCATGCACAATGTGCGCTCTGCAGTGCAGTGATTTTCAAAACTATCCAGCTGGGTATAACTGGCTGGGCAACCATTAATGGAATTTGCCAGAAATTCTTGACGTCTATTAATTGGTCTCTGTGTTTTCAGACACAGGGCGTCCAGACCTTGTGTGGACTGTTCCTTCATCTCCCATTCTCTTTCAGGTGAAGATAGATCGACCTCCACATCTCCATCTGGTTCTCCCTCTCCTTCCAGGAATGAGTGCAGTATTGCCCCTCTAACTCCCTCCCCATCTCCGGTAAGGTCACGATTAAAACTTTTCTAGGTCACAGTGTTGAACTGTCCTCAGACCTGGACAATGTGCCAAAGCGAGACGCATAGTACTACAGTGATGGCGGAAGGGGATGTGGTAATAAATGTGTGCAATTAAGCTTCTTTACTTAGAACATAGTGTGATGGTTTAACACACAACTATCATTAACTAATCCCCTAGTCTAAGTACTCTGCATTCTGTGGCAGCCCAAAGATATTTTGTTTGAGAGCGAAATGTTTCCTGCATGACTTAAAGGTGAATGTGTGTCATTTCTGCCCAAACTACACGGATAAAAAAGTGCTCATATGGACATAAGACGAAATGTAAACATTTCTCTCAGAGGAGTTTGGTCAGCGTAAAAGGACGCAAACTCATGAGATTCCTGAGATGACGTTCCTAGCGTTTTTTTATTTTGTTAAAAGCTTTTGTTTAAGTTTTATAAATAATGCACAATATTAACCTTTAACTCAAACTTAAAAATTATTTAAATTATTTTAAGGATAAATATTGCCAAGCTAAAACCAATATTATTGTTTGTATTTGATGTGTTTACGTTTTAACTAGGGAAAAACGCATTATTTTCCACATACCGTACATTATTGCATCTCCTCTATGCCCCGCCTTAGAGCCGTGTGCTCTGATTGGACAGTTGAGCTGTGCGTTGTGAACTTCCAGGACGAGGCCGAGTGTCAGTTTATCGCTTCTCTCACTCAGAGATGTTTCGTGTCATAACCGTTGCAAGCACAGTATGCTAATAACAGCAGTGGCAGTTTTACATGTCTAATGCATGCATGGGCAACTTGTAACACACCAAAAACACAAGAAAACACGACATTGCAAACAATTTATCCTTTAAACCTTACAAAACGTTGAGGAGTCTGCATCCCTGAACATAACACTCAGGTCAGGGAAATGATCGAGAGATAAGAGAAAAGCCAGAGAGGGAGGAATCAGTTACTCTCAGTACCAGGGGAAATGTTTTTTTTTTCAAATCCACCCATCTGAAGGTGTTAAGGCAGTGAATGGTGAGTTAAACCAAGCGTGCATTTTTTTTTTCCTTTCTGCAGAGGACCGAAGTGAGACCCCGCGTGGCCCATCCGTTCTCTGTGGTGGTTGCTATAGATTTTGGGACCACCTCCAGTGGCTATGCCTTCAGTTTCACAGAGGATCCTGAGACCATTCACATGATGAGGTATTTATGATATCAGCTTATCGACAGATTCCAGCAAACATTCATGTTTGACTTTGAGACATCTCATTCCTTTCGAACAGACGATGGGAGGGAGGGGACCCTGGAGTAGCCAATCAGAAAAGTCCAACATGTCTGCTGCTGACCCCTGACCTCCGGTTTCACAGTTTTGGCTTTGCGGCTCGAGACAGCTACCATGACCTTGACCCCGAGGAAGCCAAGCATTGGCTCTACTTTGACAAGTTCAAAATGAAGATCCACAGCACCAGTGTAAACACAAGACTTTTATTGACATTTCTATGATTTTGATTTTGATAATAATGGATGTCGAGTTGAGATTTTGGAACTGTTCACTGTCAGAAAAGCCAGATCTACTTTTCACTTGATGTAGGGCATATGGGGAGGATTTTATTTATGTGAGTAGTTTTGCGGTAATTCTCTTGCGTTTTCTTCAGGATCTTACTATGGAGACAGAGCTGGAATCTGTTAGTGGAAGAAAAGTTCGAGCCATTGAAGTGTTTGCTCATGCTTTGAGGTTCTTCAGAGAACATGCTTTAAAGGTATAGACATATACACACAAAATAATGGAAAGATATACTAAGTCCACCAATATTGTCAGTATGGTTGTTCTGTACTGTTTCTTTACTTTTTAAAAGCCTACTTCAACAATATTAACCTCCATTGAACATGAATCTCAGTATAATCTAAAGACAACTAAATCAAATGCCCCTTTCCTTCCATTCAAACAAGAACACATTCACTTTGTGATGGTTCTGGGCCAATCATTAGTCAGTCTTGGCCGGATCCAAACCCTTCCTCCCTCTTCCTCCAGCCCCTAAAGACTTGTGAGAAAACACCAGCATGGAGATTTCTCCCACACCTCCGGCCATGTATCCTGCGGGTCATTAATTCGGCGCAGATTCTTACGTATCGGTGCACAGAATGTGCAGGATATAAAGGATATCAATAGCTAATACACATACAAAAATGTTATCTGTGGAATGCAGTTTAGATAAGAGCGAAAAAAAGAGCAAAGTGTGTGTTTTTCAGGAGGTGAAGGACCAGTCATCTTCAGTGCTGGAAGGTAATGAAGTACGATGGGTCATCACAGTTCCTGCTGTGTGGAGGCAACCGGCCAAGCAGTTCATGCGAGAAGCTGCATATCTGGTAACAGCATAACCGAGTCGTTTTTACTACATACTGCAGAAACTGACACGGTGACTTTAGAATAGGTCACCCAAGAATGAAAAATCTTTCATCATTTACTTACCTTCGTGTCATCCTCCGAACACGCAAAGAAGACATTTTGAAGAATCTTAGTAACCAAACAAAAACTGGTCCCTATTGACTTCCATTGTATGGACACAAAATATCTTATTTTGTGTTTCACAGAAGAAATTGTTATATATATGTTTTGCATGACATGAGGGTGAATAAATAATGACAGAATTTTTATTTCTGGCTAAACTATCCCTTCAATAACCTCCAGACTGAGACTGGTTTCTCCCGAGGCTTTTTCTCCATATATTTATCATTGGAGTTTGGGATCCTTGCCACAGGGCCATGTCGGCTTGCTCACCGGGAGACTGCTTTTATTTTATTGAATTAACTTAAAGGTTTGGTAATTTTACCTTTGTTGTGTTTTTGTGTTTTTCTTTTCTCCTGTAAAGCTGCTTTGGAACAATGCTCATTGTGAAAAGCGCTATATAAATAAAATAAAATTGAATTGAATACCGTGCCACTGAAACATATACACACTTTTAAAGTTATATAAGTATGGACCTCAAAGACACACATAAACCTAACTCAAAAAGTGTGCAAAAAATGCGCGCACACACGCACTTCTGCCATGGACATAATGTGCTGCAGCCTTCCAGTTCCAGTGCAATTCAGGAAATCTGCACATATGAAAAGGATTGTAAAAGTCATTCATTGCACACTGAAAAAGGAATGTTGAAAGAGTTTTGTGCATGTGCGTAAAAGGGATTGTGTGTCAAAGAAAGGACTATGATTATGCGTGCGTGCGTGTCTACATGTTGCCTGCATATAAATAAGTAGTGTGCAGTAAATTTTCCTGTGAACAATCAACCATTTCCTATAGTTCCTTCAATTTCAGCCTCAGTCTGTTCAGACATTAAAACCTCTGAAATTCCCCGTATTTCAATCCAAACCAACTGACCTATCAACTCTCCAGATTAATGACCAGGTCACAACTGTATTTGTCCTAGTAGCTCTGGATCTCACTGCTACTCCTGCTCTCTCTAACTTGAAGCGAGGCAGGTTGAGGATAATTTCCTCCTTTCAATGTCACAGAGGTTAAACAATGCAGGAGAGCAGCACACAAACACAGGAAAACCACGCCTGTCCCAGCCAACCATGAGAGAGATCGAGCAAGACCCCGCCACCCCACCCTACCTCCATCAGACCAGCTGGAGCACTTTAATATTACTTTTCAAGATGTCATGATATCTTTTGTTCTGGTACCTTGGTTATATTGGTATTGTAATAAGTTCTATATATTGTGTATTGTTTATTATACACATATAGGGCCCTATTTTAACGTTCTAAGCGCATGGTCTAAAGCTCAAGTGCGCTTAGGATGTGTTCAAATCCACTTTTGCTAGTTTAACGATGGGAAAACAGTCAGGTTTTCCTACTTTCTTAATGAGAAATGGGTGTGTTTTTGGCAAAACGTGCAGTAAACCAATCAGTCTCATCTTTCATTCCCCTTTGAGAGACAGTTGCGCTCGCATTATGGAATATTTGCTATTTACACGGCGGAGTTTGCAAGAGACTGAACGCTTCTCTAGTGAGGAAACGACACACATTATTATTGTGTATATAAAGATAAAAATCTGCTCGCTTTAAACCTCGACCATCTATAGGACAAGTCAGATTTTCATGTATAATATTTTACATTGTAGTTTCATTTTAAATATTTGTCATGTTTGTGTGCTGCTGCGTTCAATACAATTTCAGACGAAAGAAAGACATACAGCTTTGGAATGAAATAAGGGTGAGTTCTTTTTTTGGTAATGTATGTCTGTTTTATTATCATATTTTTTGTTGTCATTGTAGGCCGGTCTGGTCAGTCCAGATTCTCCCGAACAGCTTCTCATAGCCCTCGAACCAGAGGCTGCGTCCATCTACTGCAGGAAGCTTCGTCTACACCAGGTCATTGACCTCAGTCAACGGCCAATGACTAATGGTCTCGATTTGGATGGGTCTCGTCCCTTCGATTCTAGTTTCAGACAAGGTAAAAAAATCATCATTTTGTTAATATCGATTTGTTTTGATCTTACGCCATCACTGACAGACTTTTTTGTGATACATAAAGTGTATCACATTTTCAATAAACAATAAATGAGAACCATGTTTAAAGGATGAGGAATAAAAGTTTGCTTTTCGTTCCTTGAAAATGAAGCTCTGTTTTTGTTTTGTGTGGGTATGTGTGGGTTATGTGGTTAGATGTGGGTCAGATTGATCCAGTGGGTATAAAAGCATGTGGTTTAGGTTAAGACGAAAAGTACGACTCGACATTTTCTTGGTTTGGGGTATTTTTTGGTTAGGGTTAGGGTGTCCCCTAAGCTTAGAGAGCTAGGAAAACAACCTCTTTGAAGGATAGACACTGTTTTTGCTTTTAATGCTTGTCAAAAGGAAGAATGAGGCTCTCACGTTTCACATTTTATACAAATAGAATGGGGGGATGTAGACACTCATCATTCATTCCTGTTTTTGTACTCAAACAAAATATACGTACACACTGCTACACACTTTTCGTATTATAATTGGAACAAGGTGCTGGTGTACCATGATCTCATTCTCTACTCTGGAGTGTTTACATTAGATTCCTTAGATTATTTTTTCTTTCTTTCGTCACACACCGTTGTGTATGGTAGTCGGTTATATGCACAAATCATTTTAAAATGTAACTTTGTAATTGGCCAGTTTGAGTCTCTCATTGTGTTTCTATAGTAGAAAAAGTTATTCATCATTCACTGTAAAAACATATTTTTTGAGAGTTCATTCAATTCAACATTCAAATTTAGTTAACTAATGAATTTTATGCTGAATCGTTATGTTAACTCATATTTTTAAGTAAAAACATTTTAAGTCTCTCTCAATTCTGCTTCACACTATAATGGGTTCCAGACTGTCCCTAAAGCACAGTAACGTTTCTGCTCTCTCTGTGTTTGGTAGAAACTGTATGAATTCACAGCAACATGCTTAAATCCTTCTGTGTTCGTCTGTACCTGAGAGGAAATGTTAAAGACCATGAATACGGTGCTCAGGAAACATGATAGCTATAGGTACCCCCCAAGAAAGCAAATATCATTCTTAGATTAGCTATAGCAGGCAATTACTCACTTTAGAAACACCCTCTAAAAAAAACTACAGCCATGAAACAAGCTTATTTTATGAGGCATATAGGCAAGGCTTAACGTAAAGCAAGCTTACATCCAGAAGATCAAGTTTTACAAACAAAGCCCTTAAGTTTATTTAACCAGGCTGCTTTGAGATTGATCCAGGTACTTACAATATCTGTATGTCTCTCTCTCTCTCTCTCTCTCTCTCTCTCTCTCTCTCTCTCTCTCTCTCTCTCTCTCTCTCTCTCTGACTCTCATGTGATAGGATTTTGATTAATGCTTCCCATGTGTGGGTGATTCTGAGATTTAAGGGAGTCGTCTTGTGTGTTTCAGCTCGTGAACAGCTCCGCAGGGCCAGACATAGCCGAACCTTTCTGGTAGAGAGTGGTACTGGAGAATTGTGGTCTGAGATGCAGACAGGTAAGAGTTGGGAACACATACAGTATGCCAACACAGTTTGTAGAAGGGCAGTTCCAACGTTATGGATGTGACATTTTGTGTTATGGATGTGACATATAAATGCTTCGAGAATTGTTGCCAATATATGGAACCATTGTTATATTTTACTAAACCCTTGTTGATACAAGTTTTCTATTTTGCAAAAGACAAATAAACATGCATTATGACACAGTTTTTGATAAACTACATGCTTTGTAGGATTTCTGTATAGTAAAATACAAACTAGAAGCAATAACATCCAACAAATGGAAAAGGGATGACTCTTCAGAATATAAAATACTTTATTTTCATTTTCATGTGTCCATTCATGAGAAATATAGACTGTTATGAATGTGGCAATCCTGAAAATGGTACTAACCTGACTAAGGAAAATCATGCACTAAAATATAAAAAATGCTTTACAAGCTTTAGGCTTTTTATCTGACAGTCGAACATCAAATTATATTTAAGCCAACATGCAAACATATAAAAACAAAACATGATGAAATTTCAATTAAGACACATGATTGGTATCAGAGATTTCAAACAGACATACAAAAGCCAAAAATCACAATCCAATGACCACCATCATGCCCAATCCCACACACACATATTTGTAGGGTTTTGTAATACTTGACTTTGTATTTTCTCAGTGAAGTGAAACCTTCAACACACACAAAGTTATTTTGGTAATATTTCTCGCTGCCTCTCTCTGTTTTTCCTTCTGTGCATATAAATGTTTGTAACATTGTTTATTTGACACTAACTGCTATATGCATGTGTACAAGGATCTTCATTATAAAGAAATCAAGGCT
The DNA here is from genome assembly GCA_026939265.1 of Oreonectes daqikongensis. Taxonomy (NCBI): domain Eukaryota; kingdom Metazoa; phylum Chordata; class Actinopteri; order Cypriniformes; family Nemacheilidae; genus Oreonectes; species Oreonectes daqikongensis. The sequence goes on along the minus strand of JAOTQM010000434.1, from coordinate 946,332 downwards.
ATGTTTTTATTGGCTGCAAAAGCGTGTGTGTGTGTGTGTGTGTGTGTGTGTGTGTGTGTGTGTGTGTGTGTGTGTGTGTTTTTGGGTTTTATATGCCGGTGGGGACATAAACCTGAATACACACCAACTAATGGGGACTCGTGTCACCGTGGGGACCAAAATTGAAGTCCCCATGGGCACAAAAGCTTATAAATTGTACATAAAGATAATTTAAAAAAATCTAAAAATGCAAAATGTTTTCTATGATCTTTAGGTTTAGGGTTAGGGGTAGGGAATAGAATGTATACCGTTGCACGGTATAAAAGTCATTACACCTATAGACTGTCCCTACGGATATAGTAAAACCAACGTGTGTGTGTGTGTGTGTGTGTGTGTGTGTGTGTGAAGTGCTCTCTGCATGACTGGCACAATGACAAGGTGCAGGGTCAAAATAATCAGATCTTTAGCTCCAGATGTTTCCTGGAGAGAGAGCGAGATGTGAGGCAGAAAAGGGGATTGAGAGAGAGTGTGTATTAGGATCTAACTCATTCAATACTCATACAGATGTCATTTGGTAGATCTCATTCCTATGAAATTGTGAAACTGTAAACAAACAAGAAATACTTTCCTCTAAGTAGTCGTTTGGCAAGAGCCAAGCTAAACCATGTCTTATCTTAAAATGTATCATAAACGTCTGAGGGCTGTTTGGTAAAAGACAATCTTCCTGAACACAGCAGGTCATAAAGAGAAGAACAGGGGTGTTATTACAACAAGTCATGTTGTTCCTGGTCAGAATTTCTGATGACAAGCAATCTGTGAAGGTGAAATAATCACGTATGTGTTGTTAAAGGTGATCGGTACATTGTGGCAGACTGTGGTGGCGGGACAGTGGATCTCACCGTGCATCAGATCGAGCAGCCGCAGGGCACTTTGAAGGAGCTTTACAAAGCCTCAGGTGAGTTAAGAATCAAAGACAACTTCATCACACGTACCTGTATAACTGAACTGCCAGTCTTCACAGATTTTGAGCGAAATTACAAAGCAAGTCTGACTTCAACTAATGATAACTATCCTGAATCAACTTTGTTTGCAGGTCTGGGAACAACCATCCATTTTAATCAACCAATCAGAATTTAGTATTTGTTTTGGCTCTGCACTGTAAAAAAACATAATCTGTTATTTTTTTACAGATTTGTAAAAAAAATGTAATTTTACTGAATTGTACTGTTTTTCAATTATTTTAATTAGTCAAAAACTGTAAAATGTACCCGTAATGTTACAGCTATGTTAAAACTGTTGTTTTATGGTTTATTTCTAGCAAAAATACAGACAATAAACGTAAAATTACAGAAAAAGACCACAAATTTACTAGAAAACAGGGGAAACGTAAGAAATGTTATTTTACGGTTTAATTCTGCCAGAAAATGTCACTTTTTTTTACAATGTGTGTTTACTACAAGATTAGTGTTCAAACTATATTTTGATGAATGTGTTTTTATTTCTCCATGAGGAGAATAAGATGGACCCTTTAAATTACATGTACATGTTTATGTCTGTCAGGGGGTCCATACGGAGCAGTTGGTGTGGATCTTGCATTCGAGGCCATGTTGTGTCAGATCTTTGGGACTGACTTCATTGAGAGTTTTAAGGTGAAACGTCCAGCAGCTTGGGTGGACCTCACCATTGCATTCGAGGCACGCAAACGCACCGCAGCTCCCGGCCGGGCCAACTCCTTAAACATCTTGCTACCCTTTTCCTTTATTGACTTTTATAAGCGACAGCGGGGGCAGAGTGTGGAGACCGCCCTGCGCAAAAGCAAGTATGGCTCACTCACTGTTTTCTTTATTATGGAAATGATAAACAAATGTGTTTTACAATGAGAATGTGTGCCTAACTGTATAATCTTTCTGTCAGTATGAATTTTATAAAATGGTCATCTCAAGGGATGCTGAGACTGTCAGCAGAGGCCATAAATGAACTCTTTCAGCCGACCATTAACAATATCATCAAACATATTGGTAAGATTCCTATCGTAACGACGATCGTATAAAGATTATTGGTACATTTTCTGACTCGTCTTATCCATTTCTCATCCCGCCAGAGGACCTGATGCAGATGGAAGAGGTTAAAGGCGTGCGCTTCCTCTTCTTGGTCGGCGGATTCGCCGAGTCGCCCATGCTTCAAAGAGCGGCCCAGAATGCACTGGGGCGAACCTGCCGCATCATAATTCCACACGATGTGGGTCTGACCATCCTGAAGGGTGCCGTCTTGTTTGGTCTAGACCCCACCGTGGTCCGCGTACGCCGCTGTCCGTTAACTTACGGCGTCGGGGTCTTAAACCGTTTCGTGGAAGGCCGACACCCTCGTGATAAGCTACTCATCAAAGATGGCCGTGAATGGTGCACTGACATCTTAGACCGCTTCGTGAGCGTGGATCAGTCGGTGGCTTTAGGTGAGATGGTGAGGCGGAGCTACACTCCAGCAAGAGTGGGACAGAGGAAGATTATCATCAACATCTACTGCAGCCACACCGATGATGTCATCTACATTACCGACCCTGGGGTGAGGAAGTGTGGTGCCATAACTCTAGATCTGCTCGAGGGGGCAACGGCAGCTTGCGCTGGTGATAATGAACGCAGAGAGATTCGCACCACTATGCAGTTTGGAGATACGGAAATCAAAGTGACAGCTGTTGATGTTGCAACTGGCCGACTGGTGAGGGCATCAATTGACTTTCTGTCCAACTGAACCTGTTAAGCTGTTACTGTGGAGAACTATCGTCAAATTCATGTGACTTATTAACTGGAAGGCTGCTGGTATTTGTTATTGTCTTTAAGCAAGGTGCTAGCTTTCTCAATGAGAACTGTCTTTGTGTTTAAGTTACTTTGCATAAGAGTCAAAATTACTGTTCCAAGGACATCCATACATATTTACATTTATGCATTTTATCCAAAGCGACTTACATTGTATTATATTATTTGTTTGATCCCTGGGATCGAACCCATGACCTTGGTGTTGCTAGCGCCATGCTCTAACCACAGGAAAGCATAACATATGTTATGGGTAGTAGGGATATTTCAACATGTCTATTTCATTTAGTACATAATTTGAACTTGTTTCTTCAGTGTGTATAACTGAACAGAAACGTCTAAAAAGGCTCAAAGCTATTCATAAAGCTCTAACGTGAAGCACAGTTTTATCAAACTCCCCTAAAACCTGCGTCATAACCTACACCTACAAAATCCCACGGATTTACATATTTACAGTTTAGGTGAATTTTTTTACTTCAGAGTAATAAACATAAAATACGAACAGTAATACGAATGTTACTGTTGCTCTGCGCGTTTCGTTTGTTTGAATACAAACAATTTTGCCCGTCACGGTTTGGCTACGATTCGTGCATTAAATACATATTAGGTTGCGTAACTTTTTTTCTTACTTTATATACAGTAGATATTTAAATAGATTTCTCAAATAAAGCCACTTAACTTTATTTTTGTAAACATATTATAAAGCTTCATCTAGAACGATGGGAAGGTTGTGCCTCCTGGTGGTAAAATGAGGAAGTCATCATTTGGGACGCCGTTGAAGAGGTTGGTAAATGGAGAACATTTTTGATTAACTTTCTTATTTCCTACATAGGTACATGACAAGTATTGGTCAAATGTTTTGTAAAAAGGTTTGTCAGGATGTTTGTAATGGTTTTACCCGTTGTAGCGGTTACTGTCACCGCTTTATTTCAGTCGTTATGAACTCTACCTCCTAAAACTTATTTTGGATCTAAACTTAGTCTGTCCGTTGGTTTTTATATATATATATATATATATATATATATTTTTTTTTTTTTTTAATCTATTATCACCTATGCCTCACATTTGACCCAAACATTCTGTTTTGTAGGAATGTAGTTCAGATATTTTATTTTTCCAAAACTTCACAGAATATTATGTAAAAATCCTCAAGTTAATTCATCATTTTGGCATTAGGGAAACCAGCAACGTTCTCACAACATTGTATGTTTCAGTAATAAAATCATAATATTTAACATACATTACGATACTGTGTGTGTACATGAAACCATGTGGCTGAAAATAAAAGTTATTTTCCTTTAACCATTTCTTTTACCTTAAGGCATTACAAAATATTAAATCACAACAGTAATAAAAACTCAACACACGATTGAGAAGCAAAAGTATTGGTTTTAATGGTCCAATAAATAGTTCCACCGAATGATCAACACAGGAACATATCTCAGCAGACTGCCTGCATATCAGTGCTTATACAGATCTACAAACCCATCATACTTTCCGCATGTACGGTTCGTGTGTGTGTTCTCAGACTATCACAAAACAAAATCAACTACCCAACAGATGCTCCCTTTTATTCTGCTTTAGCCATTTAAAACACACAGAAATGTTTTGATTTGGGGACCAGAGTAACAAAACAGTCCAGAGGCTCTGGGTGTGGCTTAATGGGCATGTTGGGGTCTACCACGTCCTCTGCCTCTTCCAGCAGGTCCAGCTGGGGCATCAGCAGAAGAGCGAGGGTTCTTGATGGTCTCATCCACTGAGAGGATGAGACATGCAGCCTCAGACGCAGCGGTCAGGGCATTGATACGCACGACAGAGGGTTCCCAAACACACGCCTGGAAGTTATCTGCAATGTCTTCGTTATTTACGTCCACACCATACCACATACCACCCTGAATGGAGAATATGAACAGAGGGAGAGATTATGCATTCGTATTACAGTATGCAATTTCGTCTAAATTTGATCTATATGAAAATGCATGTCTTGATAATATACTCCCTTCCAGGTCTGTTTTATGTTTATTCTGGGCCTGGTAGGGTTGTGTGTACACGTACCTGTGCATGCTTGGCCCTCAGTTTGTTTAGGATATTGGTAGCATCGAAGCCCGCGTTGTCACAAAGCTGTCTGGGAATAATTTCAAGCGCTTTGGCGTAGGCTCCAATCAATAGCTGCTGCTTCCCTGGAATTGTTCTGGAATAATCCCTCAGATATTTTGACAGCTCCATCTCTATAGCACCACCTCCTGCCACAATAGAGTCATTCTGTGGTATTGGGAGAAAAAGGCAACTACGTAAACTATGTTTAACTCCAAGAATAAAAAGCGTTTTTTGTTAATAATGAAGTTCACCCACCTTAATAGCCCTGCGTACAATCATGATGGCATCATGCAGTGAGCGCTCGGTCTCCTCCATGAACTGCTCAGCTCCGCCTCTTAGGATGAGGGTGCAGGTCTTTGCCTTCGGGCAGCCTTTGAAGAAGTTGTATCTAGAGGACACAGACACATTCAGTAAACATTTTTATTGGCTATTACATTGAGTGCAGTGTGCAAATATAGTTAACATAAGGAACAAATAATAATAATACCTCTCTCCGCCAACCTGCACTTCTTCAAATAGCTCACACTGTCCCAGTACATCATCAGTCATGGCATTAACACTGGTCTGAATGGAGCCTCCGCAGGCCTGAACGACATAACAGATGCTTAGAACAGTGTAGATATACTCCATACGCCATAATGCAACACAACTTAATGTAGTTTTCAAATATAGAATAATATGGGATAGAAAGCAAAGGTTACCTTACGTAAGAAACAATACTATTAATACTAAATCAAAAGGTAACACAAAGAAACCAATATCCAGACCAATACAAGAATGAAAGAAAGAATTCTACCATCATAGTTCTCTTCAGGTCTTCCTCCACAACACGGCCTGCGCAGAAAAGATCTCTGTCTGCGAAATATTGTGTGGCCACATCTCCAATGGGCAGCTTGGACAGCACAACTTTGGCACCAGATTTGTAGATCCTCTCCAGCTTATCATACAGGATGTTCCATTCGGCATCTACAATGGCCTGATAATCCTGAAAACAACCATACAAACAAGACCATGAACAGGAAGGACTCTCATACGCTTTTAATGCAGCTTCAATAGCAACAAGCCTATCATCAAAAACCATATCTGCAGTGAAACATGCATGACTGTAAAAACAGTGGTACAGACCTCCACGGATTTGACACGGACTTCAGCGTTGTCCTTCTCAGCCTTTAACTCCAGCTCAACGTTGAGCAGGGCAATCTTTGGGTTTACATAGCGCTTGGGCTGCATCTCAAAGCCGGCATAAGAGAAGGTCTTTTTGAATGCCACTCCAGCCACAAGTTGAGATTCCTAAAAAGTAAAAAAAAGTGGAGGAATTCAGAGATGAAAACCAAATCTGATTTGTGTGCAGTGCGAAAAAAGCCAAGCTACGAATCCCTGAACCCTAAACTCACCTCAAGAGCTCCACCCTGCACCTTCTTAATTCCAATCATCTTCAGAGGCAGCAGCTCATCCAGCATCATAACTGCATCCACCACCATCTTGGAGAAGAAATCCTTCTGTCCAGCAATCAGCTTTGAGTTCATAGCTGTAGCGGCACACTTCTCCAACAACCTCCTCTGCTCCCTGCGGTGGCAAGAGAGAACATATGATTACATGTGTGATTTTGTCAAATATACATGATTATGTAATATAAGTTCTGGGGACTTACAGCTTGTCATCCTTTTTGATCGTAACAGCGATTTCTTTTATCTTTTTGACAGCGAGCAGGGTGGCGATGCGAAACGCTCGGATGATGGTCTGAGGGTGAAGTCCCTCCTCCACGTAGGCTTTCAACTGCTTCAAAAACTCAGCTGCAAGAAGAGTCACAGAGGTGGTTCCATCACCAACCTAAAAAACAAAGAATGATGTGGGTATGTTTAATTGCAAGTTCAAGTCATTGTCACTCAAATAGTTTTAAACAACTTCATTAACAGTGTAATATTGCTATTGCAAAATTACCTCAGCATCTTGAGACCTGGCAATGTCCACCAAAGTCTTGGCTGCAGGGTGTACAACATCCAAAAGCTTCAGAATGGTGGCTCCGTCATTAGAAATAGTGGCTTTGCCTGGAGGATCACATCGGCATATTTGAATCTCAGCATGAAAATAAGTTCAACTTGATGCACATCTCATACGGCGGCAAATGAACAGCAATGCAAGCTTACCTCTGTTATCCACCACAAGTTTGTCCATGCCACGGGGACCGAGGGTGGTCCGCACAGCCTCTGCTACAACCTGGCAGGCATTGATGTTACTGACAAGCTGTGGGATCCCCTGTGAGGTGTCTGTGCCCTCCTTCAGGAGGATGACTGGTGTGGGCTGAGCAGAGAGGTTCAGAAATTAGACCAAACTATATCATAATCGCTATCAAATCATTTTATTACATCAAAATCATTGGGGACAGGTGCTTTACATGCTACACGAATAGCGATCTTAGTTGTTTTATACACAATGTCTTTATTTTAACAAAGACCACATTAATGCGATTCACATAAACGCCTGTTCTGATTCATTTAATTCTCCAACTCACTAATGTACGACGTTAACAAATATCACTTTTGGTTTCTGTGCTGAAAAACAAGTAGACTCATTGAAAACACTCGTTATAGTGACAGTTAATATTGTTTATCCTAGAGACGAACGACAATAAAGGGAGTCTAAACCGGTCTTTAAAGATAAAGATGCTAACTCAGCCCTTAGCATCACTTAGCAATTACTCCGATTAAACTAAACAAAAAGCCAAACATGCACACATGGCAAACAAAGTTCATTTTATATGTCGCTTTGTAATGCAAATCTCAAATACAGCAAGTGACTCAGTAATATGAATGATTAGCCTCCAAGCTAACTAGCATTAATCTAAATCTTTAGCAACCGTGTTTTATGTACAAAGAAAATAATCTCACATACGTATCTACTGTGCTTTTTTCATTTTTAATGTTTATTTTACAGCATTTAGAACACAGTTATAAGGTCAGATGACAATGGATTTGTGGTAAAACAGACATGAGAAAACACTCACCATCATGTTTGCAGGCAAGAGGAGGACCGTGCCGGATGACGTACCCACAATGCATCTGGAACTCTCTAGAACACAAGGCGCGTCTGCTGCTTAACTTGTGATGGCCAGCAGGTGGCGCTCTTATTATAGTTTTCATTTCGGCTATTGTTATTAAACATATCACATAAAATGAGACGTTTTAGAATATATGTAAAACATAAACATTGGACTAAACGTGGATAAACTAAATTGATGCATAAACAATCACAAATTTAGCAACAAACTAACCCTGCATTTTCATTTGCTGCATAAAGGGCAGTTCAAATCAAATTAAATGTGATTTTTACACTCTTCTTGTTTGTCCAAAAACTTTTTAATTTTTAAGTTTAACAGATAATTTAGATAACTACTATTTTCTTTAGATAGGTCATCTAAAATGACTTGCAATATCACACTTTAAATAGGCTACCTCATTGTTTAAGAATGGTAGGCCTATTCTAATATGGACATTTTACTTTTCATAGCAGTTTCAAAGCAACAACATAAACAAATGTTACTCCGCATGCACGCTTTTGTGGCCCAAACTCAACTTCCGGTACACATCCGCAAAGAATAGAGTCCCTGCAAGCTAAAGAAATACAAGTAAATGACAGTAGCTAGCAAGTTAAAAGTATGTCTAGTCAGTATTATTTTTAGTTACCAGTAGAAGAACCGTAACTTGGTTACACTTAAAGTTACACAACCCAAATTGGTTATTTACTAAAATTAATATACAATACAATTCAACATATTGTTTATTTAGTCCAATTATTATACAGTTTTAATAACAGTTAAATAAAAGCTAAAATAATAAATATTATTAGCCACTAGCCAGATCGATCAACAAACACAGACAGGAAGTTAACTTCGGGCCAGGCGTGTGCGTCCGATGAAACCGTCTATCTATAGTCATATGGGAAGCTGTTAGATCATTTTCAGAGTCTTAGCATCTTTTCATTCTAAATGAGAGATTATCCTTCAGACGCAGTCCACATCAAAAACAAGCAACACTTCTGTGTAAACAGTCATGACTTCACAGATACAAATCTAATATACAAATACAAATGAGTATAGCCTACACTGTAAAAAATGTCTGTAAATTTAACAGTAAAATGCCGTATAAATGCTACAGGATAAAACCGTATTTCACAAAACATGGGATAACCATAGAATTAACAGTGAAAAACTGTAATTAGTTTTACAGAGTAAGACCTTAAATTTAACAGTTAAAACCATATGAAAATACGGTTTATTGCAATAAAATTAACAATATACTGTATTACTTCCCATAAAAAGGAAAAATTATTTTGTCTTGGGCAATTCCAGCATAATGGATTTGACATTATGTGTTATTGATGTGAAATATAAACTCTCAGAGAATGTATTTGTTACTAATATACTGAACCATCTTTTATATTGTACTAAACTCTTGTTGATAGAGTTTAAAATGTTTAATAATATCAGTCTAGATATGCACTAGTTTTCTATTTTAAAAAAAGGAAATAAACATGTGTTATGGATGTTAGAAAAAAACTTTGTATGACTTCTTTGAATTAAAATGCACAACCCAGAAGCAATAACAGACTACCCAACAAATAAAGGGATGCCTCTCCACAGAACATAAAATAGTTACTTTATTTTAATTGTCATGTGCCCATTCATGAGGAATATGGATGTTATGGATGTGACAATCCTGAAAATGGCACTTACCTTACTTACACTTACTATGGAAAATCATGCACTAAAAACAAATGCTTTAAAACGTATTTGAACCACCAGATGTTGACATCTGTGCTATGGTAAAACCGGTATTTTGTCATTGTAAGATTGTTCGTAGAATTGCCCTCTTAACAATTTTAAAAATACGTATTTGACACCCATGTGCATTGTGCACTTAAAAACCACAATTCGGGAGACAGGACATAAACAATTTTAACATATGTGTGATAAAATCATCTTTTTCTTTGTAATGCTTTATATTCTATAAAATTGAACGTTACAACAGAAATGGTTAAATTGTCTGCCTATGTCCACCTTGAGATTTGTACATTTGATTTTGAGAATTTAAATATTGTTTTGCTGTAATTAACAGTGGTTTACAAAATGTTAGGGTGTGTGAAATGAAATTTCTGAAATTCAATGTTCTGTTTTGTCTCTGCCCTCATGAATTTGTTTTAAGGTTAGAAAATCAGTTCAACAAGCATTTGAAAAATAACCGTTAAGCATCATCCAATCATGATAAACATTTTGCCTTGCCTCCAGTGGGCTAAGAATTTGATTGGCTGAATACTCATTGGCGCGGAGCGAATTTGCTTTCCCGCATTTCGGCAGTGGGCCAGTGGCGGCGAACGATTCTTGCAAAGCATTGACAGAGGAGAACTTCAAATTAGTGGAACTATTCTGTAAATAAATGTGTCTGTGCACATTGGTAAGTTGTATTAAACTGTTATAAGCAGTGTGTGGTTTTAAACACGAGTAGCATGTACCCTGTTTTAACGGCGCATAAACATATCTAGGCAGCGCATGTAACGCAACTAGTCAGACTTGCAAGCGCCAAAAAGCTTACGTTAGAGTTCAAAATAAGTGGAAATGCTGTTTTTGCAGTGCGTATGTTAAAACATGAGTACGTTAGCGTTAATGTTACCTTGTTTTTACGACGCAAATATGTAACGTTAACTCAGTCAGACTTGCAAGCTCTATAAAGTCCAGTCCGGGATGTAAAACCGCATTTAGGTGTTTAAAACAGCTGTAAAGTGTGTTTATTCACGTAGTTACAATGTTTAGCTGTTATTTCTGTGGAATATCAGTGCAAACCCTTAGGGAACATGTTTTACATGTCAAACTTCACCGTAATGAACCACGTTGCGTGTTCAAGTGCGCCGCTACAGATTGCCACGAAACGTTTCGTTTATATGGGGCATTTAAGGCTCATTTTTACCGTAAACATAACATAGATTCACATGTTGATACTACAAATGCACTTACGGTGTTTACGTGTAATATTTCTATGTGCCAGCGCCAGTGTCGTGATGTCAAATCACTAACGAAAAGATATCAACAATGGAACAGACATAAAAACGCTCACTGAGTGGCCATTTTTGTTTCAGGAAAGTGGAATGGAAGTGCACTTTAAAGACCTCACAGGGATACCACTTAAAGAGACCTTCCTGAACAGCATTGACAAAAAGGAAACAGGCTGTTAAACTTCACGAGGAATGTTTGTGCAACCAAGAACAAGCGTGTCTTACAGGCTGTGACAAAACTCCAAGTTTTGAGAGGACAGACAAATGGTTGCTCAGAGGATGTAAAAGACATGATTCTTCTACTTCTCTCCTATTTTGATGAGAAAGAGGAGCTCCTTCTTCATTATGTAGAAGAGACAAGCCTCTCAAAGGATGTCGAGTTAGAAAACCTGCCTGTGACGCCTTGCATTATTGTGTGTGGTAAGTTTAAGTTTTCTTCATATACAGTAGCACCTTCAAAGTTTTAATGATGAAATGTTTATCTATAAAGTTGAGTTTATATATTTTACGTACTCCTTGCAGTGTATGTTTTTTAATTAATAATGCACAGATCAAACTGACCCACATAATAGATGTTTTTACATATATTCCACAACACAGACTAATAACTCAGTTTACAAAAATAATCCTGTACAAACGTTTAGATACCCTAGATGCTTAATTCTGTATGATGTTACCTAAATCATGAGCATTTCTATGTTTGGTGATTATTGTTCACAAGTGTCTGTATATTTGGCCTTAAAATAATGTGGACATTTGAGAGGTAATAGTTATGAATGTCCTTATAATTGTCCTTAAGTGTTAACCGTTTGGGGTATCTAAACTTTTAAACTAGGTTATTTTAGTAAATGGCATTAGTAACTTGTGTTGTAGAATGTGTTAAAATCTACTATGTGAAATAGTTTTTCAGGGCAGTACTAAATAATCTGCAATTTGTATTATAGTCATGTAAATACACAATTACCTTGCTACATGTACATAACTTCATTGCATTGAAATGTATCCATAGGACCCTCCTGCTATGCTGCTGTTCGATTTATGCTCAGTGTGGACTGCAAGATTGTGAATGATGACATCACTACATTCATCGCTGCTGTTTGCCTAATGTTTGGCAGTTATTACTGTTTCAACATTCACTACCCTACTGAACTGGCGTCAGTGCTTGAATTTTTGCAAAGGTATGTGAAGACGCCTAGGAGGGCAGGGTCACTTTATATGTGGCTTCATTTACAGAGGTTTTCAATGTTATTTTTTCTTTACAAGGTGTTTTTTCATCATCAATCCTGAAAAGGGTACAAAGGTTGTGGAAAAGAAGAACAGAAAACGACTCCCAGTGAACCCAAGAGTCTTCACCTTAATCTCTGACCTTTCTGATCACGAGTGGCGAGAGACTTTGTAAAGGTGGCCTGCAAATGGTTTTCAAGTTTAAACTCTTTTAACATTGAAATGTTAATGACATGTAAGCACTTGTGTTGTGCCTGGTTCTGCTTTAGTAGTTATTTTCGTAAATGTTCAACTTAACCTTTACCTATCTTTCCAAGCTCAGTTTAAAGTGGCAGTTAAGTAGCAGAAATGTTTTAAATTCTGAATCTAAATTTAAAATGAGTAATTTTGACTGACTGATCCTAATCTGATTTTAAGACTGATCTTAAGTCATTTTATACTTCTGATTAAACACAAGAACAGAAAAAAACAGTAATGTTGTTTTAAATGCCTGCCAGTCTTTATTAAAAAATACTTGAGACCACACTGATGTGTAAGTCTTTAATAGATTTTGATGGGTTTTGATTATTTGATTTAGGTTTGTAGTCATCAATTAGTTTAAAAGTACTCTTAATAGATTCTTAAAGGTAAAATCTGAATGTTTAGCAATGTAACTTTCATTTCTGCTATCTCCCAGCTAGTAAAATAATGCTTTCACAGAATTGCTAAATAAATGTACTTATATTCAGTTTATTTATAATAAAAAAATAATTCAACAGCATTTACATGCTTTTTTCTTAGTTTAAATAGTTGTCTGCTTTGTGAAATAATTTTAGGTTTTACCTGTAATTATTACATAAACCTTTAAATTAGACAGTTCTGAGCTGTAAAAAAGGTGGTCATGAATTGTAAATATTACAATGTAAACCCTGGAATTTGACAGGTATAAACTGTTTTTATAAATAAATAAATAATAAATATGTTAATTAGACAGTTCTAAACCGTAAAAAAAACAATTAAAATCTGTAAAATATAAAGTACAGTGGGTGCAATCCCGTAAAACCCATAACGTTGCTACCGTTTTTTTGACGGTAAAGTTCTGGCAACCACAGCTGCCAGTTTTTTACCGTAAAATATACGTTTTATTTTTTACAGTGTACAATCCGTAACCATGTCTGTTTCTGTCTCCTTGTTTTCCAATTGCACACAGTCATCATGTTCAACACGACCTGGTTTGTGCACTGTATAAACATTGGTATATTTTAAATAATACATCTATAAGAGTACATGTATGCTTTTCTTAAGACCAGTGTAACTACAGGCTTAGGCTATGGTGGTTTGCAAGTGGTTCTGGATAGCAAGGGTGGCACATGCCTCCCTCTGTGATGTGCCTGCAGTCTGTGGTTGAACTCGAGGCTCTCAGGGTTCCCTGTTTTTAGACACATGTAATTATGAGACGGTTATATATACATATGCACCCGGCCTCGCCCTTATGGAGGGTACCTTTTAACTGCGATATTTCCAGCATCTGTGGCAGTCAACCCTCCCATTTGTGAGAGTGTTGCAGCTGAAAACCATGTTCTGTATAAAAGTGCCATATAATCATATTTTAAGGGTATGTTTGGAGATCATTCTCAGGTCGACGTTTTTACTTGCTCGTCCAGGCTTCAGCCAAGCATAGAGAGAACTTACAACCTGCCATGTTCCAGAGCAAAATGTTGTCTGGAATGGTCAGGTAGAAAACCCTGAATATGATTTGGACTGTCAGTCATTCAGGGCATGGAGCCCAAACCCTTTGAGCTATTCTGTGCCCTGCCTGATAGCCTTTACAATTTGAGATCTCATTCGGCTCTCCTCCCTGTCTGTTCCTCTGTCATTATCTAGCCTCTCTTTTCAATCTCTTCTCCCTTACTGTAGACTTTAATGTGGCAATGGCACTCTGTATGTATCCTCTATGTGACAGAGCTCAGGCTGTAATCACAAACACCAGAAGAACGTGGCCAACTTTTGGAATCTGTAATCTCAAATCCAGTCTATTATAAGGACCACCAAGCTCTGCTTCATGGGGACAACATGATTCAGACTATCTCAGAAATAAGATAAGATAAGATAAGGATGGGTAGAACAAATATATTAGAAATTCTGCAATCTGGAATGTAAAGATAACAAAAGCACTTGGCACTTAAATCTGCAGAGATGTGCCAATACGCATTTAAGAGGGATATTAAATATTTAATTTGCAATAAGTGTTTTTCTTATAAACACATAAGTGTTTCTTTTCCAATTAACCATTATTCAATTCCCATGCAGGTGTACAAACTTTCCAAACAGGAAAATCCATGACCACCGGAAGAGTTCTGCATGTGTAGCATTAGGTGAGCCATTCATCTACAGATTTACATCACACTTTACAAATAAAAAAAACAATGACTCACTGTCTAATCAATACTGTCTCCCTCTCAGGTAAGGGTGTTGATGTTTAGAGACCTGTTGTTAACCTACTATCTACATAGTATGTGTACAATCCATATGATTGACTACGAATCTGAATTCAACTTTTGGTCAACACCCTTTTCATGCCAAAATGAAGGTCACGTTTTAACCTAAAACCATTAATGGTAAATATTTGTCTATTACTTAACTGCCCTGATTAATTGACTGTAAAATTGTACTTAATGTTATTCAATTAGTTATTCAAGACTATTAGATTGCATCATTGGTATGTTCCATATATCGAATACATTCACATGAAAAGAAACAAAACAATATGTCCAAATACTCTTGGCTGTCAACACAAACATACATTCATGCTTACAAGAAAATGATTCACACCTTAATTGTTCCAACCCTGAACCGTACAACGCTCTGACTACCTGCTTGAGAATTATGTGGACCAAGGCATGTGCTGTACATGGCACCCCCCCATCTCTCTCTCTCTCTCTCTCTCTCTCTCTCTCTCTCCACACACGGCAGCGCTGATGCTGATGCGAGTAGCTGCTCTCCATTCTGACTCTCACATCCTGAGCGACGACACCCGATGTCATCCGCTCCTCTTATTATCTTCGTTGAACTTTGAACAGCGCGTTCATACACTATTAAAAGTGGCATGACGTCAGTGGAGACGTGACAACGTCACAAGTGTCGTTTACCACTCACGAGAGGGATTTGGCAAAATGCAAGGGAGGACGTGAACGTGGACAGTAGAGGGCACAGAGGTTTTGAGCAGATTCTTTGATTTTTTTTAACTCTCCTGCCAGGTTAAATCAGTGTCAAACGGGAACTGACGGTATAAAGATCATTGAGAACGAAGTAGTGGATGAAGACCATGTATTCCATGTAATATGAGATATTCACCAGCACCGGGAGAACCCTTTATTACAAGACTTGGAGGAAAAATGTAATATTCAACACGAGAGAAAACGAGTGTCAACAGAGCCCTGCTTTGAATTGTGAAGGTCAGTTTTCAACTTTCAAGTAGGCTAACTGTTTTTACTTATGATATGATTAATTATTAATATTATAAATTGTTACGATGGGCATATAGCCAGTATGACATTTTATCCTGATCACATATATACGAGAATTAAATTAACGATGAGTAAAAGTTGTCATAAAGGCTGGTTATGCACGCGCAAGACAGCGTGGTGGGTTTTGGTCAATTTGTTTCGTATGTGAAACGTGCATACTGTGTATATGATAACGTTTGTTGAAATCTTACACGTTAAATATACACGATAACCCTGAGTAAATATGCAAAAGCAATCTTGATACAAAGATATTAAGTAAAGGGTGCATGGTGACACGTTCATTCAGCGGCCACACAACTTGTCCAAGGCGCGCGAGCCATGCTGCTCGTAGCGTAGACAGCAGCGAAGTGAACGTGCTCAACCTACATGAGGTATTAGGATGATTAAGTTATTTATTTGCGTTGCAGTGTTGTCATACACGCTCACCTCGCACTGAGAGCTTGTGGTCTGACTGGAAACTTGCGAATTCAACGCAACTGCTCGTTGACAGATCCGAGATATCACCGATTAACGCCATCGACAAACAACAACACACCAGCTGATAAACCGCACCAATTCCTGCGAGCGACCACCTGTTTCCAACCGACACAGTAATAGGTAGGTAAGTTTATTGTAGTGTAAAAACAATACTTGACTAAATGCATACGTCTCTTAGATGCTTAGCCTATATGTTTCTACAGTTATTGCGCAATAGTTTGGGTGACCGCTCACGCCATATAAACGTTGATAACATGACGGATGCGATGCATTAAATTGCATCACAAATAAAAGCATTTCTATTCCAAATACTTCATCTTCATGTGCTCGTTGAGCCTTGTGTTTTTCGCATCTTTGTTATTTAGACCCTGCCAATTGCTCAGCTCTGTAGTGTCTACGTAGACTATGCGCACACATGTGAACACGTGTTACGCAATTAGTTATGCTGGTCATGATGTTGTAGTTAGATGAACACAACCTGCGTGCGGAGCAAATCCGTTTTAGATGACAGACTATACAGGAATGGAAAAAAACAACATGGGTCAGTTCTACACAAACCTGATTTTATGTTGTGGCTCATACTGTTAATGTATTAGGAATGAAAATAGAACATAATTGCTGTATCATTATTACAATAGTCTAACTTAAGAAAGTGTCATTAGTCATAGACAATTGTTCAGTTATGCTAGATAAAATTAGCAGTACGCTGTCAACAAATCAAATATATGGAAATCAAAAGGCTAGAAATCGGATCAGAATCGAAAGAAATTGGAATCGGATACTTGAAATTAAAATTTTAATTCCTCTTATCAATTCAATATTTTCAAAAATGTATATGGTTAACTTGTGATAAAGCACAGGAACCACAGATTGATCATAGTTTCATTATATTAACTATACAGTTTAACCATGATGTAGTTAAGCTATGTTAATACAAATTGTAATAAATCAGACAAAACATGGTTGCTATGTGTACATGTAGACAAAACCAGTCAAAAAGCAGGCTAAATGACCATACAGGTTAATATCTATGTTTTACTGTGGAATCGAAACTGGGAATCGATAAGAGTCAGAATCGAAATTGGAATCGATAAAGTTCAAACGATACCCAACCCTAGTGTGTTTAGCTCAAGGAAATATAATATTTAGTGTTTCTCTGTCAAAATAAGTGGCAGTGTACACATTTTTGCCTGCTGTTAAGAATGAGAATGTCTTGTGGTAGGCAAGGGTGACAAGGATGTGGGGTAGCCCCCTATAGCTAAAATGCATGCTACACTCATGTCCCCCCCACTATTAGAAATACCACTTGCCATTGACCAGCAATAGCAAAATAATTGTCCATATGCAAAAAAAAATTCTCAATTCACTTCTGTATTTATTCGAGTGTGGGTAGGATCTTTGCTGGCCTGGTTATGTTTTTTTATTAATTTGATAAATAGTGTGCCAGGAAACATGTCTTATTTGACCTCCGGGATTAGTGGTTGGAGTGAGCAAGGTATAATTACAATAGATGGGTTGAGGAAATTGAGATTTCTAAGAGGAGCTAACATTATGAACTCACTTGTCAAAACTAACAACGTCTTTAGTCCTTTTTCTGTCACCTATTCCTGCAAGGAGAGTCAGCAGGTTACGTGTGGTAGCATACACCACAACTGTGTTGTTGAAAAGTATGTTTATAATAGAAACAGGAAGCTCTCAAACAGGAAGCTTTACTCAAGGTTGTGATACATGCTTATTAAATGCTTGTGTGAGGTGATAATGTCACATGTGTTTTGTATGTGACATATCAACAAATCTAACAAGACAGGCAAGGAAAAACAGAGCTTCATTGGCTAAACTGCATAAATTGTTTACTCCATTAAGTTTATGTAATTGTAGAAATATACAGACTTTTTTAGAGATACAGTATATACAGCATTAGAGTATAAATTAAACCAACAAGACCAGTGGTTTCCATACTATATTTTATAAGGACTAAAATAACATTCATAGGAGTCCACAATATATTTCATAATGTACTTTAAAGTTTACTTTGTGTGACAGTAGTCTGTGTGTAGTCTGTCCAAAGATGTTTGGGAAACACGTCTAGACTAAATCACTCATTGAATTACTATTGATCCTTCAGTCCAAAAATCAAACATTTGCATCTTATGAAGATTTGCCAGTGCCATCATGGAAATTAGTTGTGGAAAATAAACTTTTGGGCTTGAATATGTTTGACAGATTTGGCAATTGTAACTGTAAAATGTGCTGCTAATATTATTAATATCTTGTGTGGATGCAGAATTTATTGCCAAGACAGATTTGAGTTTTTGTGGATTTATAAGCGTTTTTGCTTTGACTTAGTTCAACTTCATATTGATCATTGATGTTGACAAGAAAGAAAGTTTGTTAACACTATGGGATCACCGGATCCTTCACACAGCCAACCATGTTATATCCAAAAATGTGTATCTGTTGCTACAGGTATATCCAGAGTTTTATGGTTAGCATGCTTTATAGTTTGCATTTTCAGATTCATTTTTATTTTAATATGAATGAGTTTAGTGCTGCAACTCATATATGTTAGAATTAGGAATACATTAATCATAACTGACTGCAGATTTTACATAGCAGATTTTCTAAAAAGGTGTTAATAAACCCAAATTACTGTATTGGTTTTTTTGTGATGCAGCATAAATTCTGCCTGCTGTCCAGAATGTCTAATGTATCTAGTACAAAATATGGAGTGCATCTTTAATCTGAGTTTTGGCATATGATAATACGTCAGTTGTTTGTCTCTTTACATCATTCGTGTCCGTCTCATGTGGGAGGTTATGATATGACAGATGATGGATGGAGGAGGGGTGAATGGAGTAAAGGATGATCTCTGATTATATGACGAGGGCAGAGGGTCTCTCACATGTGAGATTATAAAATACGTGATTAGAAACATCTAATAAAAGCAGCAGGAAAGTGAGACTGAGACGTGTTAGAAAGAAATCTATTGTAAGGCTGTGTTAGACGGTGAGAAAATGGGAAAGCTTAGATGCCTTTTTTGGATTTCTCTCACAGGCACTTGATGTAAGATGCCACTCTCGCACACTCTTGAGAGGAACAGGTTTTGAATTGAACACATACATCTCTCTGACAACTTTTAAACAGCAGCAACACACGGACCACTGAGACCGTGGAAGTATATATGATAGGCATCTTTCGAAGAACATTTGTCAGCAGCAGAGCATTTCTAGATGTGTTTGCTGCTTCATGTTGCTTCTTGTAAACACTTTCACAACGCCAGATGCCATCTGTTACAACTGCAGATTTTATTCAGCATAATAAAACAAGACCTTTAGATTGAATCCAGATGCTGTAAGATGAATTTCTGTCACTCAGCCGGAAAAATAAATAACATGAATGTTATACATACAAAGTAAAATAAGCAATATGAAATATTTTTTTGTATAAAGGAAAGTATATTGCAGGCATTGCAGGTGATGTGATGTGTCTCGTAGCCTCTGTCCTCTCGAGGATATTTTCTTGTGACACAAGCTGTGACTCGGGCACTTTAACTCAGCGTGCAGGCAACCACGTGAAACTGCAGGGATGCAAATCACTCATGGTTAGGTGCCACTTTGCAATCCATGTGCGTGTAAATATGTGTGTATGTGTGTATGTATGAGTGAAGTATATCCTCCTACTGTTTGCTAATGTCACACTGGCTGTGTGGCTGACGATGCTCAGCATGGCGAAGGCTGTGCCATAGTGCTGCAGGAACCTTAGGATCCATCCAACAGTGAAGACAATTCCGGCGATTTTATTTTACAGAACTCTCAGGCTTCACAGACCTCTGAGGGTTTTTTGGAGCACAGATAAACTTTGAAAAGTTTTGAAAGTTAATCTGTAGTGACAGAGTTTTGAAACTGAGACTTCTTCCCTCTCCTTCCCTGCTGGTTTCTGAATGAGCTCATGAATATTTTTAGATTTTCTTAATAGCTTTTTCATTTACTGTCTCATGATTAAAATAGATGATATAGTTCAGTATGTGTTTGTGATTATATGATGTAATCAGAATGTGCTTATTGATGCTTATTGTTACTAGCTAGTACTTCAGACTTATGCCAAGATATACATATAAAACATCTTATTTATATTCTAGATGTAGAAATGGACTGTTTGTGACATGGCTGCATAGTGATGGTTTACCTCATAAATATGAAATAGGTCATGGTGACATTCCTAGGTAATCTTCCAGAACATTTCACTAAATATTAATAAGCCAAGATCATTTGGGGGTTTTCTCATTTTTACAGTTTGTGCAACCCACTGAACGATATCCGTCAGGAAATGTTTTGTGAACATTATGCAGATATGCAACACTTAATTGACATTTATTATTACAAAACATACACTAACATGTGTGTGCGCCATCCAACGTAGTGCAATTATTACAAGTCACGTACGTGTGTGTGAGATTGACAGATGGGAGACCAAAATGGAAGTATTAGCATGATCAAAGTGTCAGTTAGCGTTGTGTGCTTCCAACCATCACAATCATCAGCAGATGCAAATACTGCTTTTTGAGAGGAAGTCACAAACAAACAGCTTTCTTCCAAAACTTCCAGTAACCTGTCTCACTGCCTATTGTACAATGCATTCACAATAATATTAGGTCAAATAATAGACCTTTTTAGTATTGCTTGAAACTTAGGTTTTTTCATTATAACCATTTCTCTCTACACCATCTTGGATTTATTTTTTAATGAGCTTGTCACTTTGCAGGATTGCCTTCTCCATACAGAACATATTATCTTCAGCTTGAGATCGTGCCTCTGTAGGTAGCAGTTTGGGAAAAAATGTGAACGTTTGGATGTATCCGAGATAAAGAAAAAGATGAGAACATTTTTTCTCTTTCTCTTTTCGTTTTCTTCCTTCAGGTGTGATAGTCCTTTGTTTGTATTGTGTCATATTGGGCAGAAATTCTTATGGGAAATTCTTTTTTCCTTTGTTAAAGTGCCCTTTTTTCAGCAATGCCACAAATTGCATTTCTGTCTTTTTCCTCTTTTCTTTCTCTTTCACTTCCCTTTAGTGTTTCCAGAGGTTGAGTTGATGCGGTTGTTAATTACAGTGCGGTTTAATTATTAAGACTTGCTAATATGATTTCTTTGCCTCTGCATATTTGTGTTCATGTACAGTGTCAGTATTGGGCATTTTGATGTCAGAGGTTATGTAAATCGTAGAAGCAAATCTCTGATATAGCATTTTGCTTGTTTTACGGCTGGCAGTCTATATTTAAATCTTTGAGCTTGTGCATATGGTTGTGAAATGTTCAGCAACGGTTCTTTATCAACCGTTTTACCAATTTATTGTAGTTTTTAATGCAAGTGAGTGGTTTCATCATTATTGTTGAGTATTTTTGATATATTCATGATATGTGTTAGAGAGAAAGTGTGTTTTCCCAGGGACAGTACAGTTGCAACCACCATTGGCAAAAAAATAATAATGTTAATATTGTTGGCATGTACTATGCACTGATACACAAAATCCTTCCTCAAGGCTCATTTAATCGTGCATAAAACCTACGTAACATTGAAGTATCACGTTTTTCTTAAGGTTATGAGAACTGACGTGGAATAAATACTGGGAACATAGGTGTTGTTAACATTACAGATCCATCAATTGGATTTACTCTATCAATAATATAGGCCTGATCATCAATAGAAAAACATTACAATACTGCAAGTGCTGGCAATAATGTCGAAGAACGTGATGTCGAGGAATGGCATGCTTGTGCATATGAATGCCGCGTAAACAGTAAATCTGAAGTCAATCAAATCTGGAGTATCGGTTGAATAAATACAGCGATCATTTACTCTGAGGCGGTAACAGACCGTCCCCTTAAGCTCTCCCTGGAGCTATTGGAAATGTCAGTGGGATTTGTTTTAAAATAATGACTGTGTGAGAGCAGAACGTTATAAGCCATGTTTTGTGGTTGCTGTTGTGAGAATGATTTATGGTGTTAGGTCACCGAGCCAGTCATTTCATTTTCGATATGTGCACTTTTTGTGCCATAGAAGAAAACCTGAGGTTTTAGATAGGTGGTGTTTTAGGACAGAGAGAGAGTAATAGTTTGTATGCTCATTTGAAGGCCACTGGAAAAGCCATAACCTTTACCTTTCCATTGCAAATTAATCAAGAAAACAGCAAAGGCTATAAACTGCTGGCATCTCCGACCTGTCAGACCTCCTCCAGTTGATAATTGATGAGCTCGTATCCATGAGGAAGTTTGGCCATCAGTAAATCTCCTGTGAGCCAAGACACTAAGAATGCGACGCATACACCTCATCAGTCAGAGGAGTGCTGAAATACTGCAGTTCAGAGGTGAACCTCTTCTGTAAATACTGTCCGGAGTTACTGGATATTCATTTTTAAATGAAGATTATATTGAGTCAAAAGCTGGAAATGGTCGGGGAGCTTTTGGGCATGTTTATCTTTTTTCAATTTGACGCATAATTCGTATCTTCTTGTACTATTATATTGGCATCATCACTTTTGATTTTTACACCTCATCTTTCTTTTTACTCGCTCTCACTTTCTTTTCTACTTCAACTGTCTCTGTCTATTGTCACTGTAATTCATATTGTGTCTTAAAGTGAAAAATCTCATTGATTTACTTAAGATGTTCAACATTTAACCTGATGGTGATATTTGCATACTGAACTACATTTGCTCTTCTTGCACACATAAGTATGTCATTTGAATATTGTTTGGATACTAAATTGTCTTCCATTTGTGCAAGTTGCACAAAGTATTTTATTATCCAAAGGATTGCATATATATATAAGTCGCTTTGGATAAAAGCGCCTGCCAAATGCCTAAATGTAAATTGTCCAAAGTCTAAAACTAAAGCTTTTAACATTGTTCCTTTGCTACATTGCTCATACTTGTACTGTATCTCTTTCGGGAAATGCAGATCTAGTTATAATATCGTCCACAAATCTCCTAGTCATGCTGTGCGGCGAAATTTACAAGTACAATGGTTAATCAATCTTGTAATATCCCTTCAGGGCTGTTCTTGCTTCTGCCATTAGCTGGTGCCGCAAGACTGGGACCGATCAATTCTCTTATCGGCTGCGCACAGCTCACCCAGTCGCAAGAATAATGAGCTTGCAGTGATAGTGGCTAAAGCATTCGCTGATCTCAATGCAATCTCTAAGATTATTTTAATAGTACTGTAGTGTGAAAAGTCTGTTTATTATCATTTTACTGGGAACAATCAATGGTTTGTGTTGACTATCTGATTCTGAATATGAATATTCAGTGAGCAAAAAGGAGGAGAAGACCCACCTGCTTGTTCTGGCATTTAAACACATTTATACAATAGTACATAGGCCTGTTTGTCTAATTAAAGGGATAGTTCACCCAAAAATATCAATATTTACAAAAAATGTATGGTGGATTATGATTTTGTGTGAAGTTTGTGTACACACTATGCATAGCCAATGTGGACTTGTGACAGTCTCCATGGGGGTTGGTGATAAAAGGGTCCTGATGCAGTTGTATCTCATACGGAGGTTTTTGATGTTCCTGTTTGTTTTCAATGACAAGGGCACACACTCACTCACTCACTCGTATGCACAAACTGTTTCCCGCTGAGCTGCCAGATGCTTGTTTCAGTAGAAGTGGACTGCCTTGTTCTACACTTGCTGTTCCTGTCCAAACACACTCTGGATTTAGCTGCTGCTGAAGGTCACAATGTTTACTGATCTAGAAGCATGAGTAGAGGTCAGATAACTGCTTTATCCTATTTATCCATCCACTTAACGTCATCCATGAGCAGCAGACCTCATCAGCGTATACACACACACACACACACACACACACACACACACACACTTCTGTTCACAGTTTTATCTGCTATTTTGAGCTTACCATCAGAATGAAAGTCATAACCATGAAGGCATTTATCTCCTGTCCAGTCTCATGTTAGCGCAGTTCCTGACAATTAACCACACGCATTTACATCTAATTAACATGCATGGCCACAACCACAGCACAAGACCATTGACGTTCATCATTAGCTGCCAAGCATGCAATTAGCTGATTATGAAAAATAATAGCCTCCTGCCTCTTTGTGAATGTCTTACTGTGAGACTGATGGGGCAAGTCCTCTTCAGTTTTAGAGGGATATGTAGTTGGGTATATTTGGTCTCTTCAATATTACGGATGTTTTTCTCTTTACACACCATTGGGTTTGCCTTCAGGAGTCAGCGGGGATCACAGTAAGAAACACTGGGTGAACCTGCATCTGTATTAAACATTTTAGATAGCAATGACTCAAAAACAATTTAGTAGCAAATAATGTTATGTATGCATCACTAATGCTGTTTGTTGGCCCCTTGGGAATGTGAGTTACTTTTGGTTTAAAGGGACCCTGCACAGCAAGTTCCAGATTTTCTTTATCATGTTTGCTAATAATATGAAATTTTGCTGGAGGACATCATGCAGCTTTTGGCACAAAATATGAATTCATAACAGTCGAGGTTTTGAAGGGTTTTATTACTGCTTGGTGGTAATTCTTTATTTAAGTGTATGGATAGGACAGTTTAGTGGTATACAGTTTATATCCTAACCTTAACATGTAGTTTTTTTAATAAACCAAGCAAAATTACAGTAGATTTTTATCATACTGCAATCCGGACGCAGCTTTTCTTACATAATGTAAACAAATACAAAATTAACATCTTAGTATTTCTCAAGGTCTCGCATTGTGTACAGAATGGAGCAGGTGTTGTTGCTGGCCGACGGGTCTTGAATCTGAGCATGAGCCAGCTGGTATGATTCGGGTTTAGCTGAATGTACTGTCAGAGGCTGTTCCTGGGTCACATCAAACTGTGCCCGTATGGGACAGGTGTGAACCCTGCTGCATCTGACAGTGATCAAGCTTTTAAAGAAGGCAAAGCAGGTGGTGTACACTAGCGGTCAAAAGTTTTGGGATTTTTTGGGGGGACTTATGTGTTCATGTTTTTGCCACATTTTAGAATAATAATAAAAAACTCATCAAAATTATGAAATAAAATGAGGGGAACTATGGGAATTATTTTGTAATTAAAAATATAAAAATAAATTAAAACATGTTATATTTTATCGTCTTCAGTGTAGTCATCTTTCGACTAGAATTTGCAGAAATGTTTTCATGTAATTTTATCAAGCAGCTTCTTGAGGTCTCACACTGAGATGCTTTTTAAACAATATTAAAGGAGTTTTTATCTATTCTGTGCTCTTATTGGCTGTTCTTTCTTAATTATTTAGTCAAAGCTATCCATTTAAAAACATTTTTTATTAAATAAATGTTAGTTTTGTCATGAAAAATTTTTAAATGATGTTTTTGTCTACTAAACTAACTGTCCAAAAACGTTTGACCGCTAGTGTAGAAAGAAGATTAAATAAGCATACATGACTAAGAAAATTATGGATTAGTCAAAACCTTTACTAAATTACAAGCTAATGTAAGTGATACCAGATGCACATCAGCTAGTAGGACCTCACTTCATCTTATCGCTCTGTTCTTCACTACATTTTCTTATTATAACACTACTATCGATTAGCACTAACGGCTTATCCAAGATAAGAACTCTATTAATCAGTTTGCTCATGAGTGTATTTAGTGAAGTCAAAGCTGTGACAAATTATGATCCTCACAGTCACATTCACGTGTCATCAGTTTAAACCATGTTTTTCCTTTTACTCTCAGTTGTCATTGTGAGGGATTTTGTGGTGCAACACAATACAATTTACCACCACATTACCATGTTTAAAGATTTTGTTTTGGATTGAATTTAATGGCAAACCATAGCTGGTAAATAAATGGTAGTTCCTATTAGTATGTTGGTCTCATGGCAAGCTGAATCCCTCAGACCTAGGGAGGGTTAGGTTCTGTAAGTCTTGGTTTGGTTTCTAATCCCACAATCAGGTCATGTTGTAAGAGCCTTGCTTATAGAGGCTATAGGGGATTTCAGCCTGTGCACCTCCAGCTAAAACCTGTGAGGATTCAATGCTTCAGGGAACCAGGGGTTTGGTATCATATAGACAATAATAGGCTATTAATCCAATGTCATTTTAAACTCTTAGCAATCTTAAACCTTAACATAATTAATCCTAGTGAGCAGGGGTGAGATTTTACAATATGTAACCTCTATAGGTTAACTATCCTATTTGCATGTTTATGAGATTATAACATTTGGAGCAGTGTTTCATAACGCAGAGCCCATTTAAAGTTGTATGGTTTTAATATT
Source organism: Oreonectes daqikongensis (assembly GCA_026939265.1). Lineage (NCBI taxonomy): Eukaryota > Metazoa > Chordata > Actinopteri > Cypriniformes > Nemacheilidae > Oreonectes > Oreonectes daqikongensis. The sequence continues at coordinate 919,920 of JAOTQM010000434.1, read as the reverse complement.
ATGTCTTGAAATGCATGGTTAAAAAGCCCAGGGTTGAGCATAAACTCCTTTAAGGTTACTAGGAAATAACTTCCAGGAAGCAGCAGAAAAACTACCATTATTTTTATATGCCCTCATTACAGTATTTTGTGGTTACTGATGTAGAACAGCTTTCAGAAAGTGGAATCTTTTAAGAATGTGTTTAACAGTAAACCAAACTAATCTTTCAAGATCAGCGCACACTTGGTGGCTAGTTTAGTCACTGTAAAATAATCCTATATATTTTGGACTTGTTTCACACTGGTTTGTAAGTCTTTTTAAAGTAATTTTTGGGCAACCCTGTAATCCACACACTCCACCCCTCTCTCCTCATCATTACTCTCAAACTATCCTCTGCCTCTCTGCTTCAGGTTAAACTTTGAACCCAACCACAGTGGCGCTTTTAAAAGGCTGGGGTGGAGTGGTAGACCACCCATGAGTAATTTTGGAGGATCATACTGGCAGATTCATATTGACTCTTTAGTAGATCCCCTCAGCTATACAGCAACTGGTCAAACATGCTTAAATTTCGGGCAAATAAGGCAGAATAATATTTCATTCTTTTTTTATGTTTGTCAGCAATTACAATTTTTTTTTATTAGTTTGACTTTTATAAAGGCAGCCAATATTCAAGAATATTGACAATATAAGTTAATGAAAAGTCCCACTAAGATACAAAAGCAAAAGTGTGTGTATGAAGGGCAGACAGGGCATGTGGTAGGATGGTAATGAGGTATACTCTGAGATGTCAACATACACGGACAATGCAGGAACCCAAGGCCATGCATACAAACAAAGCATTCAAAAATAAACATGTTTATAAGAGTTCTTCACATCACTGCTATAAAGGCACCAGAGGCTCTTTGAAGAACTTTTTTAATCCTTTTTAACGTTTGTAGAAACTTTTCAACTGCTAATGCTGTTTTCACACCAAACGCGAATTAAGCGATTTACCTGAGTAAATTACATACAAAGTCAATGCAAAGATGGGAATAAACTCGTGAACGGATCAAATAATCCAAATGTCAGTTTTATATATTATATTTCAGTAAGCTAAGCTGTAAACTGAAGCACTTTGACAGTATGTAACTTGTTAGAATGTGGATAAAGCAGAAATCTATAGTCTTTAAACATTTTTCTGTTTTTTGTTATTAATCAGAATTACGAGGAGGCAGCTTCCCGCAATACAAAGTCAATGGAGATGGTTGGATTGTTTTCCCCCCGTGGGCGTGATTTTCAGATTATGACGTGTTGCGCTCTGTCTCTATAGAGTCCCTCAAATCTCTATGATATTATAGTGTGGTTTGTCATGTTGTTGTTATTATTATTATTATTATTAATTATTATTATTATTAGTGTGCTTTACTCTGATTGTTATTTGTGTGTACCGATTTTGTTTCTAAACCCATAACCTCAGATATTTTAACTTTAGCATATAACTCATCCTGTACAGTTTGTGCTACAAACATGCATGATGAAATTTGTGCAGCTAATAGATATTTTCTATATGTTATATTTAGGTTCTGAACTGTAGTTTAACTAATTTGTTCCTTGATTGATGTTGGATCTTAAAGTTGGTAAAGTGTGTGTGGTATCAGAGAAACTACACTGTAGGTGATTATTGATGACAGCTGTAGAATCAATACTAGACTTCATGCTGATAGAAATAAAGGTAGCATGTTGTGTTTAGATTAATTCTCAGCATGCACAGTAAATTACAGGTGTTCATTCACAAACACAGAGAAAAGAATACACAAACCTACAATAGTTATAAGTTTCTTTCAGCCTCTGAGAAATATTATGTATGTCTTTCATTGAAAACAACAAACTTCAGTAGTTTCTTTTTTGCTATATGAATATAAAACTTATAGAAACTTAGGTTACACTTAAGGTACACAAATTCATCATTAACTACTTGCTTATTAACATGCATATTGGTTGTATATTAGTATGTATAAAGCACATATAAATGCCTTTTTCCGCATGAACTTACTCTACATCCCTTAATCCTACCCAATACCTAAACCTTAAAACTAACTTATAAGCAGTAATTAGAAGTTTATTGAGGCAAAAGTCAAAGTTAATAGTTAGTTAGTGAGAATTGGTCCCTATTCTAAAGTATGACCGAAACGTATTATTAATATATTAACTCTTATATTAAAACTTATATAAAACGTCTTAGAAGGTTTTATTGCACAAGACATAATTGACATAATCTTGATGTAAGATATTTTAGTTGTTTGAACAAGAAACAAGACAAAGTCAAAAAAATAATCTTTTGCGGTAAGCACATTTTTAACAGCCACAGTTTTAAGTTTTCACAAACCAACCATGGGATTTAAATAATAATACTCCATTGCTCCTTCCCCAACCAACTAATCTTCTTTATGACTCTGTTTCCTTTCCTTTTGAGTACATGTGCACAGCGTAAAAGGCTCGTTTATTTATCTCGTGTCAGTGTATGTGTGTCCTGAGTCAGCAATGTGCTATCAGCATCAGCATTGGAAATCTCAGTGCCCACACAGACATATATTTCAGATCTGACTCCACAAGCCTATAAACATTTTTCGACGTTTCACCCTGTAAGCACACACACAATGAGCCCGTCCATTAGGTTATTAACACATAATTCACAATTTACTAGTTCATTTTTGTGTGTGTATGTGCAGCATACAGTAGATTTTTTGAATTCATGGGGGCTTAAGACTACATGTTTCCAGTACTACTGATGTTGAATTTGTACAGTTATGTTTTTTGTTATGGTTTTGCTTTTACTCACAAATGTTTATCGGTAAACGTGTGGTGTTAACAGTACAGTGAACTTTAGGCGTGTTGGCGTGTAATCATGTCAGACTTGATGGATTGGGAGGGGGCAAGATGTTCTGAAAATTTAGAAACTGGAGCAGAAAATAAGTCAATTCAGCAAAGAGGGAGATGGAAAGAAGGAGCTGATGAAATGTTGATGAAGAGTAAAAAGAGAGAAATGGAAGTGTAGGTGTTACACAGATGGCGGAGATGTAATGTGTTGAGACAGAAAAACAGAGAGAGCAAGTATAAACTTAGAAAAATTGACAAATGAAGGAGAAGGATTTTTAGTAGCCTTGTAATGGTCAAATGTTGTAAACGTCAACCTACAGTACATCTTCTGGAGAGTTTTTAAAGTCACGCATATTCTAGTTTAATCGAATTTTCTTTTCATATTTATTAGAGATGCACCAATATATCGGCCAATAATCTGTGTCGGTCGATAAAAGCAATTTTTCACGCTATCGGACGATACTTTAAAAACAGCTGATGAATAGGGCTGATATACAGGAACATGCAATGAATTTGTGCTTTGTGTCAAGAAATTGTTGAGAAACTGAGAAACCAGTTTGATGTTCAATATTACTTGTCATTACATTAAATAATAACATTTAGAAAGTAAATATTAATTTAAACTTTAGAATTTAGCTAATGCGAGTTAATATACCAAACTATCGGCATCGGCATCTGCAGATATGGTATCTGTGAAGAAATATAGTTTCGTTGCATCTCAAATTTTTATATATTTTTATATTTATATTATATTTTATATTGTTAAATATAAAATGAAGTATTGACTGAAGCAAAAATCTCTACTTATCTTTGCAAAAATCTTCACTCATATATCATTGCTGTCTATAAAAAATAATAGAGATTATACAGATCTTGTTTTTGATTTTTTTTAATTCTTTCACTTAATGTCTTTCTCATTCTCTCTCCTTTCAGGTGCTGTGTAAGTCAAAAATTCCAGTACAAATCATCAAAAACCAACATCACCTTGCCATGCCTTTTTGCTTCAGTCCATCCCATCTCTCCTTCACTCCCCTGATTCTCCCCCTCTTTCTCCTCCTTTCCTTCTCCATCCCTTCTCAAGCTGACTCCCATGATGAACCCCAGTCAGCATCCAACTGTTCCCAAATAGATGTTTGTGCAGATGGAGTCCTTCTGCCAGTTTGGAACCCCCAGAATCCATCAGTTGGGGACAAAGTAGCCCGTGCCATCGTGTACCTGGTGGCGCTAGTTTACATGTTCTTAGGCATGTCAATCATCGCCGACCGCTTCATGACTGCTATCGAAGTCATAACATCACAAGAAAAGGAGATCACTACAAAAAGACCCAATGGGGAAACGGTCACGACCACAGTTCGTGTTTGGAACGAGACCGTCTCTAATCTGACCCTCATGGCTTTGGGTTCCTCAGCACCTGAGATTCTGCTTTCGGTCATCGAGGTCTGTGGACACAACTTTGAAGCCGGTGATCTCGGTCCTAGCACCATCGTGGGCAGCGCTGCCTTCAACATGTTTGTGATCATTGCCATCTGCGTCTATGTGGTACCCGACAACGAAACGCGGAAGGTCAAACATCTCCGAGTCTTTTTCGTGACTGCGGCATGGAGCCTATTTGCCTACATCTGGCTTTACCTGATCCTCTCCGTGTTCTCTCCCGGTGAGGTGGAAGTGTGGGAGGCGGTCCTGACGTTCCTCTTCTTCCCTCTCTGCGTGGTCCAGGCCTGGATCGCTGACCGCCGTTTGCTCTTTTACAAGTTTGTTCGCAAACGCTACAGGGCTGACAAGGGACGTGGAATCATTGTGTCCGAGGGCGGGGAGGAGATTGGCAAGGATGCGGGATTCACGAAGATGGACATGTTGGAAATTGATGGGATAACTACACATCTGGATGGAATGCTGGCAGCAGAAAGTCGGCTTGGTGGACGTGACCAAGACGAGGAGGCCAGGAGAGATATGGCAAGAACGCTGAAGGAGCTTAAGCAGAGACACCCTGACAAGGACATGGAGCAGCTTATAGAAATGGCCAATTATCAGGTACAAAAGCACTGTATTGATTACAAAGATGACACGGTTGTACACTGACAGCACAACCAAAAAATAAATGTATTACTTAGTATTTTTGTCTTGCTTATTCAGTTCAAATATCTAAAGATTTCAGATATAATTACGTGAGAAGTAAAATGACTTAATATATTATGTCTTTGTAAAACTCATTTAATTTGGATCTTTTTTAGAAAACAAAATTTTATGCTAAATGTATCTTGATATAAGATATTTTAGTTTTTTGAACAAGAAAATCAAAATTGGTCTGCAACTAAACTGCAGCTAAGCTAAGATTCCTCAACCTAATGTTTGCAGGTTCTCATACAGCAGCAGAAGAGCAGAGCTTTCTACCGCATTCAGGCCACGAGGATGATGATCGGTGCGGGAAACATCTTAAAGAAACACGCGGCAGATCAGGCCCGTAAGGTTGTCAGTGGCGGGGAAACGCAAGAGCAGGAGAACGAGCCTCATATTTCACGAATAGAGTTTGAACCTGCTCTCTATCAGTGCTTTGAAAACTGTGGTTCTTTAAAACTCACTGTGCAGAGGCATGGAGGAGATGCTGGGTGTACTGTTAAGGTGAGTTCAAACTATACAATAGTTGTCTATAGTGATGTCATGATGCCAAAACTCTGTTCACTTTTATGATTCTTGACGCAAATTTTGATACCAAAGCAAAACTTGTATGCTATTGATTATGCTACTATACACGGTTTCATCGGATGCACGTGCATAGCCCAAAGATAACTTCCAGTCTGTGTTTTTTAATTATTTTAAGAACGATCACAAACATTTTCTTAACCTCTGACCTTTTCAAACCATTCACACCCAGGTTGACTACCGCACAGAAGATGGCACAGCCAACGCCGGTTCTGACTACGAATTCGCTGAGGGCACACTGGTCTTCAAACCCGGTGAAAACCTCAAAGAGCTGACCGTCGGCATTATTGATGATGACATCTTTGAGGAAGATGAGTACTTCTACGTCCGCCTGAGCAACCCACGCATAGTCGGGTGGGCTGATGGACATCCTATTGCTTTGGAAACCGGAGCACCGGCCCCCATCGCAGCTCTCGGCGAAGCCCACACAGCTACCGTCACAATCTACGATGATGACCATGCTGGAATTTTCACGTTCGAGAGCGAATTGACACGAGTTAGCGAGAGTATCGGAATCATGCAGGTGAAGGTCCAGAGGACATCCGGAGCACGTGGTCTGGTGGCTGTACCGTACCATACAGTGGATGGGACTGCTCACGGAGGAGAGGACTATGAGGAAGTGTCTGGAAAACTGGAGTTCCAGAACGACGAGACTATGTAAGAGATTTCTGTCCATTTGTTTGTATTTACGTGTGTGTGTGTGAGAAAGAATGCATCTGTCTGTCAAGGCCTTTATTCCGTGTCTTTTGTGTTCAAAGATGGTCCCATTTGAATTGAAACAGTTATTAGATTGATTTTGTCGTTGTGTGCGTTTTGTATTTTTCATTCGTGCGTCTGTCTCGACTGATTTCAAGGCAAGAGAAACGCTACAAGGTATTAATTTTCTTTGGAAGATGTATTTGTCAAACACTATGTGTAGATTGTAAAAGGCCTGTCAGATAGATGTCAGATAGATAGTCGTAATCTGACATTTCTTTAATCCAGACCCTGCAGATTAAAGCAATAAACTATGAGACATGCTCTACATTGGTTTTAGGGGCGAAAAAGAAGTCAGAATTTGTAAAGAACAGCCAATGAAAAGTTTATTTTTGTTTGTTTCAACATTTAAGTATACCCTTAAGCTTCCTTTATTTTTAAGAGTGTAATTTCTTCTCATCTGCAGTAACAAATACTTCTTAGCACTATTCTTATGTGTTACTTCCACTTTTATCAATCCTTTTGTTTAATAACTTCCCAGCATTTCATTCATCCATCAGTACTGACTGATTTAATCTCTTTGAATATATTGCATTTCATGCTTTGTATGTACCTCAGCCTCATATAAAATATAAATGCGTGTGTGCAGCACTATGTGAAAGAGGTTTGGATAGGTTAATATTTCTTTGGCCCTTGTGAAGCCGTGGGCTTGGACAGGGCCGTTGGTGGCAGGACAGAGGTAATGAAATACTGAGAGGGGTCAGAGGAGGTTACTGAAGACAGAAGAGATGAGAAAAGACAAGGAGGTCTGGAGGATTCGTTTGTATATGTCTGACTGTGTCGTTGCCTGTTATCCTAATGCATGTGATACATCGAGGACTGTGCTTTAGTGCAGCGGCGTGTGATGGAGGTCTGAAATGAGGAGGCTAGGTCCCCTCTGTGCTTTTTTTTTGTTTGTTTTTAAATCAATATAAATTCAGGTTGAATTACCAGATGATGTTTACACAGGTTTAAGGTCAAATGCAAATTTACAACACAAAATCTTTTGGTATTATTTGCACCATTCACACCAAACAGTTGTGTTTTTATGTTGTTTCTGAGATGCTGTGGAGAAAACAGTCCTGCCTTAGTGTCGTTCTGTTGTATTTTCATATTTCATGAAGGATTTATGAGATACACAGAGAAGCGCTCTCACTCACGCACACTCTCATTTGAACTGTCTCTCCATGCTGTCTCTTTGTATTATTCCTGTACTTTTCCACTCAATCTGTCTTTTTAACAGGATTTTCTGGCGCTTCGCTTGCACACATTCACACACTGAACTTCATTATCTCTTTTGAATCGATTACATTGTCACCCTCTTTTTTTTTTTCCTTTTTCATTCACAATATTTCTAATGACCTTATTTTGTTTATTTTAAACCCTTTTATTACTAATTTCATACCACTTTCTATCTCTTAGACATTTATTCCAAGTGGAGCACAGTTAGAAGTCTATATGTACATTTACATTTATGCATTTGGCAGACGCTTTTATCCAAAGTAACTTACATTACATTATATTATACATTTGTTTCTAAGTATGTCTCTGCGCATATGATCATCTATGTGATGTTGTGTCTTTTTACTGCAGCACACTCGCGTGCAACCATTCACGTGACACAGATTTTTTGAGCACACGTGCAAGACTGTCAGTTTTTAATGTTTAGATGATCTAAATGCGAATTTTGTCAGCACTTAGGAGCATATCAGTTTATTGATGTCTTTAATAAGGATAACGTATTTTTAATTAAAGAAAAAACTAAAAAACTGAAACAGAAAGTGCTTCTGGACCAATGTTGTTTATGTTTAGCAGAATGGTACCCTAATAGGACCATTATAAATTCAATTCTATTCAATTTTATTTATATAACGCCTTTCACAATTTTCATTGTTGAAAACCAGCCTTACATACATTATTATTTCAAAAAAATCTAGTTATACATGAATAACTAATGGTATTAAATTAAAAGGCTCTATAGGACCTATAACTATGCCATGTCACTAATCTTACCATGGGTGTACCCTGCCTTAACCTCATACTGCCATACATGCGTTTTGTATGTAAAACCACATTACAGAAAAATACAGAGTTCTGCTAGGGTTTCTTTAGTTGTATTCTGTGCGTAGTTAGGATTTGGAAGCACAGGCTGTAATTGACTTGGTCTGAAAAATTACTAGTTATGATTGCAGTAAACATGCAGTATGACTTAATTCTTAACTAATTAAATCTTACTGTAAATGTGTATTTCTATGTATGTTTGTCTTTCAGGCAAAATGTGAAGCTTTACTCAGCGCTATTAGATTAAACACCCGCATCCACAGACACACCTGCAGATACTCCCATCATGCACATACGATATCGAGTGTTTTAATTAGAGGGCAGATGTCCAAACAGAGCGAGACTGGAGGCCAATTGTCCAAGCCATGATTAGAGGCTTTACAGCTGGCTCACTGCTCGCCTGGCCCTCAGGAGCCCCTGCTGAGGCCATCAGCCTTCTCCTCAAATTCAGCCACTTATACTGTGCATGACAGCATCACATCCTCTACTGCATTAGGTTTATGAGTAGAGTTGGCATAGCTTTTGAAATATGTCTCTCTGTGGTTCAAGCTACAGTACATAATTAGACTGCTTTATTAAAATGCATCTAAATTAAAGTGCATACTGATTTGATCCATTGTACGAGGGGTTTACCTTTAAGTGATGGAGACGAGAGGACCAGCCCTGTTGCCATAGAAATGACTCCTGTGCCAATTTGTTAAGTGAAAGCAAAAAGTAATCTGGTTTATGTTTAGAAGGAAACAGAAAATAGAATTAGATGTATAGGCCAATAATGCAGAGTTTACTAACAGGATGACAAGGAATGCTGCCAGTGGGATGAGGCTTTTTTATTACTGTCTCGCTTTCTCCCTCGTTCATGCTTTCTTTATTTACCATTTAGCTTAATCTAAAATAAATTATGCAATGCAGTCGTGGCCCAGTGGTTAGAGAGTTGGACTCGTGACCAGAAGGTTGCTGGTTCGATTCTCAGGGCTGGCGGGTAACGGCTGAGGTGCCCTTGAGCAAGGCACCTAACCCCCACTTGCTTACTATACAAAATGTACACATGTATAGTACAATGTAATGTAAGTCGCTTTGGATAAAAGCGTCTGCCAAATGCATAAATGTAAATGTAAATGTAGCCTTCATTAATTTATCAATAAACTAAAATATTGCTTTACAATCTGATCAAGTTGTCTTGTGGCATTAAGTATACAGAAATAAACACAAACAAACCTAATGCACAAATATGAGATTTTGACCCGGTTTACATTTACAAAACAAAGGTTACCAAGACTTTTTTAATAGCTACCTACAGTATAAACTAGTAGGCTTGCTGTGATACAGTATTAAGCAACCCATCTCTTCTGTCCACTCTGTCTGTACTTTCTCTCTGTTTCTTGCATTTTGCTTGGTTGCTCACACATTTGTCTACTTATTCATAGACTAAAGGTCCGTCAGCATTCTTATTCTCCAGCATGGCACGTCAAGTGCTGTGTTATCCGGGGAATATTTCGTTGCATGCTTAAAACAAAGCTTTTAGCAGTAGGCATAAATCACACCAAATCACATGCAGCCAATGAAGTTACATTATTTTCTTTCCCAGAATGCAATTTGTTAATATTCCTTTAACACCACTGTTCTTTTAGTTCAGTGTGTGTGTAATGACTTCTTTTGTATTGTCTATGTATTGTCTATTTATTTCCTTCAGGAGAGATTCATCCTTATTATCTTTGATCTAAAGGCTTGTTAGCTAAATTCATATTTGCATATGAGTCTCAACACTTGGTTTGCTTTGTGTTTTTATCAGCCGTTTAGGATTTAAAAAATTACAGAACGCTTTTTATAATGCACTTGCATCACATTTAAGTTATGCATTTTGTCTGTAAATGCATTCCCTGGGAATCAAACCCTGACATGTTGTTGCTTGTGCCGTGATCAGCTGAATATCTTATGTCTTAAACATAGTCAACAGTTTGATGAAACCTCCCTAGAACTGCATTTTGAAACTTTCCTTTAGAAGTTTACAGCCCTAAAAATCTATTTGTCCTTTGTGCACTGTCTTTGTTGGTTTTTCTCTTTTTCTGTTTGTTATCTAAATCCTCCACTCCTAAATTGGAAGTGGCTTAATTAGCATTGTAGAGACAACAGGTCGCTGAGCAGTTACCCAACGATTAACTTAAAGTGACAGTGTGTGCTTGTGTGTTTAAAGCAGATGTCAGACTGAACGAGACAGCAGACATGTAAAGGGGTGAATTAATGAAAGAGAACACAAAGAAATAACAGGAGTGAGATAAAAGAGCATCTACTGGTTAGAAATGTTATCAGTGTGCTTCAGTATTTATCAAATAGGTTAGGAAAGAGATGCAGAGCAGTCTTTTTTTAACATGTTTGTAGCAGTATTATCTTTGTGAACAATTAAAATATGTGACCCTGGACAACAAAAGTCTTAAGGGTCAATTGAGATTTTTACATTATCTGAAAGCTGAATAAAAATAAGCTTTCTATTGATATATGGTAGGCTGTTTGTTAGGATAGGACAATATTTGGCCGATATATAGCTATTTAAAATTCAGGAATCTGCAAAAAAAAAATACAAAATATTGAAAAACAAATTGCCTTTAAAATTGTTAATCAGAGGCTGTACACTGTTTTGAGTTCATTCAACTTAAAAATGTTAGTTAACTAATGAATTTCATGCAAACTCGTTATGTTAACTAACTAATATTTTATGTTGAATTAATTCAAAATTTTAAGGAAGCCAGGTTACTTATATTTTTTAAGTTGAAATAGCATTTCTTTTTTACAGTGTAGCAGGCCGCTGCTAAGAAGAATCAGGTTTGTATTAACGTTTTCTTACCACTGTAATGACGTTGTGGAGAATAGATTATCCTGAAAGCAGAAATTCTAAGCTTTACACAGATACCAAACTTGAGTGGGCAATTCCCAAAGAGCGGCAGCGAGTGAAGTTTGTAGACATGTTTCCGGCCATTTTTGTTAGTGATTTTGTGGCATTCACTTACAAAAATAGTTTTCATATACGGTAGGAAATGTACAAAATATCTTCATGGAATAAGATCCTTAATAAATATCCTAATGATTTTAGACCCATACAATGTATTTTGGGCTATTACTAGAAAAGTTCTTGTGCTGATCCAGGGTCAAACATATTTTTTTATATCTGTTTAGTGTTAAGTAAAAATATATTAATAATCACTCTGTCATGATTTGGCATAAAATTAGGTCATAGATTTTAAAATATGAAAGGGTGAAATTGAAGGTTTAATTTACTTTGTAATTTGGTGTGAGATATTAAAGTAGAACTGTACAGTAAAATGGCTGAAGGTGCCAAATTTGGTCTCCTGGACCTGGGTTGCCAATCCCGTGCTTATTTTCTACTTCTGAAAGAGCTAAAGGTCCTTCAGGGCATGCAGGTGGTAAATGAGTCTTAACATGCATAGTAAGCTAAATAGGTAATGAAGAAATGGCAGAAAGAGTGATTTGCGGATGTTAAAACATACACGAGAAGAACAAATTTTAGATAGTACATAAAATATTTTTCTTGTGATAAAGATGGATAAACCAAATGAAATGCTTGATGAAGAATGGGCAGGTCTAACATGCATCTGTGGGTTTGGAAAAGGAAAAATGTTTGATTTCTTCACTGAATTTACTGAGATATTGAAAGAGGCAGACCATCTGTTAGTGTTTATGTGTGTGAGAGAAACAGTTGCATATGTGATTATGGGGTTATCAGACCTGTTGAAGCTTTCGCAGGTTAGACTTGACAGAAAGAAAATAGAAAGGGAGATAGAGACAAGGAGAGAGCTTGAGAATACAAAAACACAATAGCTTGCTACATATACACAATAGCTTTGACATATCAACATTTGAGACATTTCTGTTGTTTGACAACTTGTTGTTTCTTTACATCTCAGGTGCTGTTATGTTCTGGCAGCCATATTATATTTTTGTCCTACGTATAGATTATTTATAGTTGAGGCAGAACGCTCAGCTCATATGAGCCTGCGGCGGGCATTTTCAGCCGAGCTTCTGGCGTTTTCGGCCGCGTAGAAGCGCCTCGGTGGATCTGGAGCCTTAAACACTGAACCAAGTCCCCAAACTGGTAGAAGATTCCTTTCTCAGCCCTTTCTCTACAGTAAAGATGTTTTACACCCCATTAATCTACACCACTGGTGGAAGCTCCATCCATTGATAGTTTATAGCATCAATTCTGTGGTTTAAATTGGGTTTAAGTGGGAGTATTGAAGTTTATAATACAGTGTGGTGTCATTGTATGGTTGGTGAAGTTTTCAATAACGACAAAGTTAAAATTGGTCTCCCATTGGGCCCTTAAACAAAGTGCTTAATCCCAGGTTACTCCAAGAAATTTCTTACAGTCATACATGTTATGTAAGTTGTTTTAGATAAAATAATTATATAATTAGATATAATTAGCCAGCCAACTTAACATTTTCAAACAAACAATTATTAAACAGTGAATACTGTACAGTATGTGTGGGTAACTTCATTCACGCCTTTCAACAAATAATCTGTTAATAATAATAATTATTAGCCCAATGAAGAGAAACCGTGTAATGTAAAATGTTTCTTCTCGACCTAGCTTCCATTGGAAAACAGGTTGTACAATCTGTCATTGTTTGTAATAATATGCAACACAGCGGAAATCTATCCATATCTTCAAGAATCTCCTCCACCATCCTCATTTGACTTTAAGAACTTTATAATATATTTTGCAGACATTAAAGAATCTGTATAGATGAGTAGAAATAGCATGGATAAGTCCAGGTCACCATTTTTCCGATTCTGAAATGTAATTTTGTAAATGCACGTCAAATGCTTAATCCACAGGCTTAATATAATAGTTAAAAATATTTCTCCAAGCCTTCTAACACATGAAAAGGCTGCGTGCTGGTGTCCATGTAAATACAGTCGCTGCCAACTACAGTACATACACGTCATTTTATTTGTTCATAATGTGTTGTTTGTGTTTGAGAGGCCACAATGCTAATTTCTTGATATTGGCGCAATGTTCAGATTCGCTGCCCGTGTCTCCCATAACTGCTCATCATTGTTCTTTAATTAGAAAGCTGTTGTCTAGAGAGTGCCAGATCGAAACACGTGCTTACAGACTTTTAAGCAGCCAAAATTATGACTGAGCACTACACGCCTGACCTTATTTGATCAATAACTCCACCCAAGATGTGTCAACATTCATCATGAGGGAGGAGAGCCGGCATGCCTGTGTGTCTGTACTGCCCCAAGGTGCTCTGTTCAGCTTTCGTCTATTGTGTGTGTGGATGTGTGTTTGGAGTAGAGAGCAGGTGGTGAATTTTGGAGAACATGAGCAGCTCATAAATGATGAATGTTTCCATACCGCTGCCTTGCCTGGATGCATCACGGCTATGATCTATATAGCCGCACACCCTTGCCTGTCTCACACACACTTTTTGTTTGGCTAAACAAACAAACAGATGCGTAAGACACTTACAAGACAATAACCAACAGCCAATCTGTGCTCAAGACCAGTGCATAAACAGGCCAACGCATATCAGATTCTGGACCGAGATGGAATCACTCTTATGTGATTAAATTAATCTCAGTGCATTTAGCATCTGAAGGGTGATTATATAGATTGCATTACTAATGTTGTAATGTTCATTGAAATGTTTTCGATCCGATGGGCATTAGATATGACATTGCGTAACTGCTTTGAGGATTACTGTACATGGGATGGATTATATATGTGACCCTGGATCACAAAACCAGTCTTGAGTAGCACAAGAACATTTGTAGTAATAGCCAAAAATACATTGTATGAGTCAAAATGATACATTTTTCTTTTATGCCAAAAACTCGGATCATTTATCGAACAACTGCGGTGCGGTTTCCATTCACTTTTATTGTATATACACAAAACCAATGCAAGTCAATGGGTATCGCCATTGTTTGGTTACCAACATTCTTTAAAATATCATCTTTTGTGTTCTGCAGAAGAAAGTCATACAGGTTTGAAATGACAAGAGGATGTGAGAAAATCATGACAGAATTTTCATTTTTGTGTGAACTTTCCCTTTAAATCACTGCAAAAAATATTTCTTTTGCCTTGGTGGGATGAATTGAAAAATTCTTTCGGTGTCTAGATATATGGGTGGGCCCCATTTTTAGGTAACATCTGCACTACACAGGGTGCACAGATTTGTCTAAAAGCTGTAGTAGTATGACAAATAGTAACAGTAATGCTTCTCTTCGCAAGCACCGCTAATGAGGTCTTAAATAATGAAATGCTAACAGTAATGGAATTCATCCATCCTTTCCTCTGATCATGTAATTATATGTTGGCATGTAGCATTTATCTTTATTAATCAGCCTGTGTTCATCTGCGAGTCGCATTAATGAAACCATGGACACGGTTCAACATTCTGAACACGTTGGTCCTCGCTTCGTTTCAATTATCACAACCTGCTAATCATCATTAGCAAGAGGTACAGGAAGTTAAGTGTGGAGTTTTCATTAGATGCCGTTTGAGGTGTGTGTGTTTGTGCAGGTGATGATAAGATGTTTCTGCATTCATAGAAGGCGAACACACCGTCTGAGTAAAACAGCGTAAAACAAAGAGGCTGTGATTCTGTCAATGTTAAGAAGAATCTCTATGCTCTCAGTGTAATTTAATGCTTCTCTCAACAGATAATGTTTTAACATACACCAAGGCTTTCTTCGCAAATGAAAACACTGACAGAAATGAAGGTAGGGTGTTTTGAGACGTGCACTTAGATAAGGCGCTCACTAATGCTACAATTTGTAAAGCGGAGAACACGCTTATCGTACCTTCTATAGGCAACGCATATTTAACATAATGAAAGTCTCTGGAGCGAATTTCTTAAACAGTCACAATCCAGATTAAGCAGTCAGTAAATGTGCCGCAATTGTTATTCAATGGAAAGTCCTCGTTTCTATTCTTTACTCTTTTGCACATTGTGCTGTTTTCCCTAATTTTGCTATTTTACAATTGAGATGTGTATGTTTTCTATTGATCATGGCAGCAGCAATATATCAAATGATGGAGAAGGGCATTATCACCGAACATATCTCAAGGCGTGTGGTTGGGCATTTTTAATAAGACGATTCTGATGCCTGGATTGAAGTAATGCTATAAAGTCACTATGGAATATTTTACTTATACTCAAAGCGATTCTATTGGTTGAAAGACTTTTTATTGGCACTCAGCACTGATTATTTCGAGTATGTGTGCAGCGTTACCCAATTTGCATAATTCTGTGATAAAACAACACAAAGCGCATAAACAACAGTCAATGGGTGTATATCCTGCATCCTTACATTTTTTTTCTCTACTACTTCCTCTTCAGCTTCCTTCTTCCTTTACTCTTTACAATATTAAAGAGCAATGTGTGTATGTGTGTGAGGCAAAGGCAATAAAACACATAGCTGACAAGATCTTAATTGAACGTCTGGATTCAGTTCAAAAACACACGCAAAAAAATCTAATAAGAGCACAGCAAAGAGATGGGATGAAATGGAGGGCATGGGAAATTTACTAGCGGTATGAGAGGGTGACAGAAACGAGAGCTGTAGAGACAGAATGATGGAGAGAGGAAAAGCAAGAGTGAGTTGGAGCAGAAGTTAAGTGGAGAGGTGGACTTTGAAAGCCAGAGGGCAGGGAAAGGTGAGGAACTGAAGTGTGTTTTCTCCGGAGGATTTTTGATCTCAGCTCATGAATAACCTGAGGTACAGTCAGTGAAGGTTGATCACTCAAGCTGACTGGCTGGAGAGAAACACGAGGAGAGGAAAACCGCTCAAAAGTGCTGAAGAGAAAGAAGAAAGATTAACTGCGAGAGGCACTTATGATTTATGATTTATAAAGAGCTGGAAGTTTGAATGTTTGCTTGTTCTCACAGAAGATTTAATGTGTGTCTTTTTGTAAAGCTCAAGAAAATCTCAGCGTCAACAGAAGATTTATCATCCTCTTTAAAAATGTCGGATTTTTGTCTCTTTCTCTGTCTGTCTCTCTCACGGTGTGTTTTTAATACAGAATAATACGAGGGCTATTGATTACTCCTGCTTTAATTTAAAGTAGCTGACCATTTTAATTGAACAAAGATGAATACACCCATTTCTCTGTGTATTGAAGTCAACAAGGACGACACTGTGAGGTATTACGGCTGTAGTATAAGTGACTTGTGGGTTTGTGACCACTGACTTATTCATATACAGATATATAAAGTCTGTGTGTGTTTCGTTGACTCGGTTGAGACAGAGTTATGGAATCATTATACATAATATTTACAGTATAAATATTATGTATAAATACAATGATGATTGGTATGACCAGCTCTTAATCTGGGTGGACCAGCACCACCCTGGTCCTTTTGTCCCATGAACCTCATCCCTCAACCACTGCTGTGCTGTGTACATATCTCTCGGTGATAATAGATGTTCTCACTTCGTTTATTAATAAAAAGGAATTTTACTAAATCTTGTATGTACAGCTTCCACCCTCAATAACATTGTTTACATTGGCACTGTATGTCGTCA
Organism: Oreonectes daqikongensis; assembly: GCA_026939265.1. Lineage (NCBI taxonomy): Eukaryota > Metazoa > Chordata > Actinopteri > Cypriniformes > Nemacheilidae > Oreonectes > Oreonectes daqikongensis. Next base: position 903,036 of record JAOTQM010000434.1, on the reverse strand, counting down.
TTAATAATGCATGAAATGATGACGCATTGGGTGTGTGCCTGTTTGGTTATGTCAGGTTTATGCAAATCCTGCCGTTAATTACAAATGAATACATATGAGGTAATTAAACGGAAATCTTCAGAATTCACAGTCACGGTGTGTACATGCATGTGCTAGAGAAAAAAAAAAAAAAACGAGATTATGTAAGTGTGTGTTACAGAATGACATGTTCCTGTTAATGAGCTTGTTATATAAGTTTGAGAGTTTGAAAGGGATTCACAAATAAAACTAATTGTATAACACTGTGATGATAAAGTATATCTGAATGTCTTTCAATGCTCATCTCTCTACAGGAAGATAATCGAGGTGAAGATTATAGATGATGAAGAGTATGAAAAGAACAAGACCTTCAGCATTGAGTTAGGAGAGCCGGTGTTACTCGAGATTGGACAAAAACATGGTACAGTTATACGTGAATACGTGTGTGTGGATATATAGCATGTACTTGGATGTATAAAGTTTTATTTATGTACTTTTACTGTTGTGCTTTTTAAAATGCACATCGTTTAAAAGCAGATTTACAAAAAGGCATTGCTTTATTAGTGTTGCATCTAAAACTTCAAAATTAACACAGCTTAGCAATAAAAATCATAGCGCTTAGCATTTACATTAGTCATTTAGGAGATGCTTTTATCTAAAGTGATTTAAAAATGAGGAACATCACAGTCATTTTGTTACTTATGCGTTCAATCAATCATGCCATTGTAATTATGTTTATCACCCATCATCTTCATAAATAAATTAAACAAATTACATTTAGTTAAATAAGAATGTTCTTATGGTGATAACTTTAATACAATTATAATAAAAGATAATAGTCCCATGTGACTGATAATTTAAAATAAATCATTTTACAGTAATAAAAAATGTATCTTATCCCCCACTGAACTTGAAAGCAAAAATGCAAAGCTATTCATGAAAACAAGCAAGAACTGGTTAAATTAGTGTTTAGATAAGATTTGTTTTTGTTTGTTTGCCCCAATATCTTTCTAATATCACCACCTATTAATCTCATGCCTTCACACCTTTTCTAATCAGGTTCATGGTGTAAAAAGAAAATAATTAGCCACAATGAAGGAACTGTTTGTCCTCATTTACACCAGCAGTCGTGTTTTTGTGTCATTTTCTGCTGCACATTCTCAGACATGAAATAAAAAATAAAGTGGAGCTGAAGATGCAAATACAGCAAGCATAGAGGTCATTTAATGAGGCACAGTATGAACGAACAAACCCATGTGGAAAAAAATGAAATGGATAAAAAAAAAGAGAAATTGCAAAAGAGAAAACGAAAGGGAATGAATTGAGGGTTCGCGTTTGAACCCTCAGTAAGTACAAAATGTTCTTTTGAGCTTAAAGACTCGATTTTATTAGATGGAAAAGAAGTTCTTTCTGTTCCTCAGTATAGATAGTTTAACATCCTCTGGCTTAAGGCTGAAATACACTACAAGACTTGATATGAACGAAATATTATGACTTTTTGAACGTTTGCATCAAAAAACTACGAGATAAAATCTGCAGACTGGCGCAGACTTTCTGCAACAAGTCCAGAATGAAAATCTGGGCAAAATCTGAGCAAAGGTCTTGTTGTGTATTCCAGCCTTTAGTAAAGTGGCACATATATTTTAACAGTAAACATTATCCACTGATACCTGCAGACTGTGAAGTGTTACCTCCAAAAATAATCGCCCATCTCTGTGTCAGCTCACGTTAGCTGTGTGACTACAGGCTATCGCATTCCCTGCATTATTTATGCAGCCTTTTCCGGCAAAGAGCGCTCCATCTTAAATGCCTTACTTTACAATTCAATTATCATAATGACATTCATAAGATTTATGGAATTTTCTGCTTGTCAGTTTTGGAAGTTGAGGAAAGCGTATCTCTCCATCAAGCAATTTCACTCGTTGCCTTCAGTCATTGTTTCAGTTCCTCGGTTGTCTTATTCACTCTGAATATCATAAATATTGAATATTGTTGAAAATTAAGATGAATATTTCAAACACAATTTTACTCCCCCTTTACGCCTCACGAAAACAAACTTGTGATCTTGTCATTTTATATATATATATATATATATATATATATATATATATACACATAAATTTAAATATATATATTCAATTTTAAATGTTTCTCTGTTGGTGTATGTTTGTGCACTTTAGGAGACTCTAATGAGAATAAGCCAGAGATTGGGGTGGAGGAGGAGGAAGTGGCTAAGATGGGATGTCCCAGTCTGGGAGAACATACCAGGCTGGAGGTAGTGATTGAAGAGTCCTATGAATTTAAGGTAAAACAGATAAACAGAAGATGAAAATAATGCATAAAGTTGAGAATAAAAACGAAGCTTTATTTGATTTAATATGTTTTGTAGAATACAGTGGATAAACTCCTTAAGAAGACTAACCTGGCTCTGGTAGTGGGCAGCAGTAGCTGGAGAGAGCAGTTTGTTAGTGCTGTTACTGTGAGCGCAGGTATGCAACTTCCTGTTTGTTTATCCTGTTCCATGTTCCAGGACAGTATTTTTTGACTCAATGTGCACTACATTCAGATGTTTTCATTTCAAGTCGCGTCTGTTTCACTTTGACCTACGACCCATCAGGTGACGATGATGAGGAGGAGAGCGGTGAAGAGCGTCTTCCGTCCTGCTTTGACTACATCATGCACTTCCTCACGGTCTTCTGGAAGGTCCTCTTTGCATTCGTGCCACCCACAGAGTACTGGAACGGATGGGCGTGCTTCATCGTGTCCATCTCTCTGATTGGCGTGTTGACAGCGATCACAGGTGATCTCGCTTCACACTTCGGCTGCACCGTTGGCCTGAAGGATTCAGTCACCGCTGTGGTGTTTGTTGCTCTGGGGACCTCCATTCCAGGTTAGTGAAACGTGATCAAATGCTATTGCTTGTGGACATATTTCAAATGATACAAAATATAAAGCGCAAGAGTAATTGTTTTTCAACAGTAGCTTATAAACCCTTTAAAACAGATCTAGCGTGAGCTCTGAGGTTGTTGAATCCATCAAATTATTTTTTAAATCAATTATTCTTAATATTATATTCATCACAATGCTTCATGGGGTTGTATTTCATTGTTGTGATTTACCTCTAAGCTGGTTTGGTTCATTTTTTTAAATGTTTTTTTTACATCTCTGAGAAAAATACTTCCTGACTCTGAAGGACCACTTGGCTCTTGAGGACAAAAGTTTCACTTCTCCTCTTCAGTGGTTTTATTTCTCCCTTGATTTTTCCTGTCCTTAAAGTCTTGTTGAAAAGCCCATAAATAAACTTAAAAAGGTGCAGTTTGGAGTCAATTTAATAAAGATTTTTACGGTTGGTTTAGATGAAAATGTGAATGGTGCTTGCATGTACACTACCTGCCTTGATGTTGGTAGGTTTGCCAGGTACTTGATATTCAGTTGTAATGCTAATCTGAGTGTTTTTAGTGCACTGCTTTGAGGTTGATGAGGTGTTTCCGAAACTCATAAGATATTCTGGTCACTACTGTATGTATGCTTCAGGGCTTCAGTATATGGGATTTCTGCTACTTTTTTATTTTCCTCCTGGCAAAAATTGTAAGCCATTCACTTCAGAAATAACACAATAGCACCTGAACAAGCCTTAACGTGAACTGATGCGTCCATCATAGTCTTGAGCAAAGTGTAATAGTATGATGTCTCCTGCTTTGTCATTTACTTAAGGCATGGTTGGATTTATCAGTAAGCATATTTTAGCATCTTTCAACTGTCTTACCAACACAATTGTTTTTTTAATCTAAAATTTAGAGATTTCATTGGTTATTGATTCCATCACATGTCACTAAAATAAAAGTAGGACATATATAAGCTTATATATAGGATTTTTATATAAGAGGTGCTTTAATTTTAAGTACAAATAAAACAAAAAAGGCTTATTTTGTTATTAAGTGATTTTAGAAGTAAAAAAGGTAAAAATACAAAAAAAAACATAAATGCATACTTTGAGCGTTTTTACATTTATTTAAAGTTTATTTATTAAAAAAGTGCCCAAATTTGTCCATAAAGGTCACATTAAGGGTCGTCTTATTGAAAAAAATCTGAGGGTTAAGTGCACCTTTTTCTCTCTTCCTCATTTACTTTCTCTCACTTCCTCTTGTTTTTGTCTTGCGTTTGCTCCTTTCTTGACCCCATTTGTGATACTTCCTAAATTCTGTTCACAGTTCTTTGATTTTCTTTCTTTCTGTCTCCCCCAGAACACCCTAGCAACTACTTAGCATTGTCCTACCAACCACTCTGTAACCCACTAAAATACATTTGTGACTGTACGCAACACACTGGCAACCAGACTTTTCATTCATGTACATTATTACTTCCACAATAACTCATCTGTTTTCTCATTCTCCGTACAGACACTTTTGCCAGTAAGGTCGCCGCCATCCAAGATCAATATGCAGACGCCTCCATTGGCAACGTGACAGGAAGCAACGCTGTGAATGTTTTCCTGGGCATCGGTGTGGCGTGGACCATAGCTGCCGTATACTGGCGCTCTAAGGGCAAACCGTTTCTCGTGAATCCAGGCTCTCTGGCCTTCTCCGTCACACTCTTTACCGCCTTGGCTGTGGTGTGTGTCAGCGTGCTGCTGTATCGCCGGCGCCCCTCAGTGGCAAGAGGAGAACTCGGTGGTCCGCGGACTTGCAAGATACTGACATCCTTGCTGTTTATTTCCTTATGGCTGATCTACATCCTGTTGGCCTCACTGGAAGCGTACTGCCACATTACTGGATTCTGAGAAATAGAGTGGCATCATTTAGTTTCAGCATCTCCAAGAGGAATCTGAACGTGGCCAGTAAAGGAGCTTTTTCCTAGTATTTATTAGATATTTATCCCGTGCCCTTTAAATATGTCAAAAGTTTTTGGGAGGTGTTTGTTTTCTTACTTGATAAGTACACTCAGTAATGTTTTATACGTTGGATGCTTACCGCAGAATAATTGAAAAATATATTTCAAAGGATCTCACACTTACATGAGACGTATCCGCCAATGCAAAGCAAACATTACTGAGTGCATCTTTAGATTAGTTTGAATTACAGTATTTTACCCGTCATTTCCTGTTTCCTTGCCTTACACTTGTACTTGTCTCTCAGTGCTGTCTTAAATCTACCAGTAACCAATGACTCTCGTCTTTTTCATAGTCCCATTTGAGCCAATCCGAGCCTTCGGTTACTGAATGAAGAGGTTTACTTTTTTGGACTCTTTTTTTTAATGTTACTGTGTGTGTCGGTATTACTCTCATGTAACTATAATGATAATATTTAAAAAGATGTTAAGAACTGAATGACCAAACTGGAACTATATCCTTAAGAGCAGAGTGTAGCAACAAGATGGATTTACTATTGCTCTTGGAAGAAGTAAAAGCATGTTTCACGACAAAATAAGTATATGACTGTTGACTGAAGCATGTGGAAGAACTCCTAACTAATATTTAATGATGTATTGTTGACATTATAGGGATAAAAGGAATTAAACTTATACATGAACTGGAGTGAACATGAAGACGGAAGAACAATTGGAATAATTTAATGAATCAAATAAAAGTGATGGTGCTGAATATAATTCATAAATGTATACATTGTAAATGTGTATATGACGTGCGTGTGGTTGTGTGTGTGAGACCACTCAACTGAGAATAAACAACTTGACTCATGTTAGTATAGAGCTGTCTGTATTTATATACGTATATGTTATAGTCACAAAGGGGTCATGGCAGTGTGTTAGGGGAGTGGCTTACGGTCTTGCTCATGATTATTTAATTACATGGCCAAGGTGCTAACTGGGGACTTACTGAAGACTGTAAACAGTTAGAAATTAAAAAGAGAGACTGTACAAAAACTAGCAGTTCTTTATACTGTAGCAATAGCAGCACAGCTTGTGACAATTCAGCATCCAGAACTTCACATCTGTGGATAAAAACCAAAAATTTTATGAAATCAAGATACATATTTTTTTCAGTATACATTGTACTTACAATGTGTCGTCATATAAAGTATAGAGGTTTGGAGCAAGCTCTTACATGAACAAATCGAAACCTTACGTACTTTATTGATCATACAGTATTTGTTGTTCAGTTATGATTTCTGTTTGTCAAGCGGTGATTTTCAGTTATGAAGTGTCAGTTGTTATCAGTTGTCAGTTATCATGTCTGTGACTGCAGTATGTGTGTTAATAATAAGTGACTAAAGCACTAGAAAACACTGAATGAGACAGATTTAGCAGTTAGTAGCTTCTGCCCTGTGTCTACAGTGTTTGGAGTTAAAAGATTGCACCCAGAGTATTTTTAGTATTATCTTGTTGCTAGGCGATACACCCGCAGAGTCATTGTCTTGTCTGGACCGGATTGTGTGTGTTTGTGCGTGTGCGTGCGTGCATGTGGGTGTTGCCGTATGTGTTACACCCACTCACCCCCAGTCTATTTAAAGCTTTAAAATGGAGCACAACAAACAATCCTATACCAACTTAACCTCTTGAACTATACAAAAAAAAAGCCAATGCAGATTATGTTTTTCTGGTGTGTTTTGATATTTATATCATATCATATCAATTTTATAGAAATTATTATAGTATCGTACTAGTTCATATCAGACTAAACATGGGTGTGAGATGGAGAGGGCGCATTTAATCGGTTTACAGGGTCACTGTTTTTTCTCTCTGTGCCAGGCTTCACTTGAAGCTCAATGAATTGAAGTGCAATCCAGAATGTCATGCTGACAAACGGCTATGGTAATTGGATCAAGTCGTCTGGCCAGAGAGAGACCACTGCTGATATGACCGTCACCTATGGAAACAATACACGTATAGATGATCTTACATTAAGTGTAAAAGTTATTTGTCTGTGGTATCTGAGACATGGGACAAAATATGTCTCACAAATAGTGCCAGTAGTTTTTAAAACGGCCGCATTTCCATTTTGAAAATAATGAGAGATTATCACTAGAATGATGTTTCATTTGATTTCCTCTATGTTTTATTGTAATGACATGACGTTATCGCTCGCTACCCATCAAACTAACTGTTCCCAGACACACGTGTTCCTACTTTAGATATTCATGAAAACCTTTTAAAAATCAGGTAAAATTAAAGCCAGCCTTCAATCTGAAGATCATCCTTTAGTGTTACCTGCTGTGAGGTCAACCTGCAGGTTCTGAAGAATTTCTCATGCTTTGTACACAAACAGTATCACAGTTGTGTCAGTAAACACAGTTATCGAATGTATTGTTTTTTTTTATGATTTCCCGCATGTTGAATATATTGTAATAGTAACAAGCATAATTGTTAAAAAGCAATTTTTACATTTAATTCATGTGCGAATTACAACAGTAGGTTGTGTCATAAAAGAATACGCTTAAACTTGGAATCCTGTTTTGTCCCAGTACTCCGAGTGTGTATACTCTATATTTATCTGGCAACTTTCCCAGTTTTGTAAATAATTTGAGTTCATATCTGTGAACAAGAGACTATTGATATACTGTAAACAGATAGGCTAAAAGTCACACTTAACCACAGTCTTGATCAATTTGATTAATGTTTTCTTAGAACTAACTTCAGTTTTCATAGTTTTTTGATCAAATTTAATAACCATATAGGTTAACAATTTTTTGTGGTTCCATTGTCCTCTGTTAAACACAGATGTGTTTAACAACATAACTGTGTTTATTACATTAGCCTGATTTATTGTGCATTATATTTATTGTGCCAAACAAAAACAAAAGTGCGCTCTGAGAATTAAACACTTACTATTGAGTTGACAATTCACTTTTAATGACATAATATGCACAAACAAGTAAAGATCGGCTAGGATGCATGAAGTGCTTTGAGGAAGTGAGAGATATGTGATGTGAACACCGAGTGTCTGATGGATGTCTGGCGTGACAGTCGGGCACAGACTGTTTTTGCCATCATTCACTCTCTCTCATGCCCGCATCCACTGAAGGAACGACAGAACGAGAGCAGGAAGACAGAAATGAAAGCACGCTCTCACAGGAGGAAAAAGACAAAGAAAAGATGGGTTTTGTGCTTGAAATACAAAGCCTGAAGATAAGAGGAGGAGGAGGAGGAGGAGGAGGAGGAGGAGGAGGAGGAGAGAGAGAGAGAGAGAGAGAGAGAGAGAGAGAGAGAGAGAGAGAGAGAGAGAGAGAGAGAGAGAGAGAGAGAGAGAGAGAGAGAGAGAGAGAGAGAGAGAGAGAGAATGTGAAGGGTTTAGGGAAGAAAATGAATGGGAGTATAATTAAAGTCTTTTGAGAGGGTGAAGACTACAAAGGTACTTAAGTGCCCTGTTTTATTTGCTTCAGATACGAAGTGAATTGGATACTTCAATGCATCACTTCATACAGTAGGGTTCAAAAGTTCATAGTCAGTCCATATAAAAAATATGAATTATAATCTAGTTTAAATTGAAGCACTTTACTTTTGGATTTTGAATGTAAAACAAAGACATGTTACAATGCAAAATTTAGATGCTAAATATGCAGATTTGACTACATTTGCAAGTTAACAAGGAAGGTTTAAAAATCATACCTATATAAAATGAATCAGTATGTAAAAAATATCTTTGTTTGAATTTATTTTGTTCTCAAATTCTTGTTCAGTCCTTCTTAACATCAGCGCCAGCTTTAATCCTTTATGCCAACACGAAGATAAAAAGTCCCGGCTATCCTTTTAAATGTTTGTCACTATCTCCAAACATAGAAACGCACTGAAGATACATAGAGAGGAGAATGTGCGCTAAGAATCACATTAAGAATGCTTTCATAAGCCTACAGTCTCTGTTTTTTGATGTTTCTTTAAACAGAAGACAAATCCTATTTCGGTTCCACTTTCAGACAGAAATTGAAAATATACTTGGCTACATTTCAAAGCGTTCTTAAATATTACTGGATCTTTCACAAAAACAGATTTTTTTTATATGCAATAAGTATTGACTGTAAAGCGATGTTGAATGTTTTTACAACATCTGTGCCAACAAGAGATACTATATGCACTATTTTCATCTTCATTTAATCTGTTGTTTATGTTGTAAAGTATCTGCTGGGTCCAATATAATGTCTGAACATGTTTGCAGTTCATATTCAACATTTCAAAGATTAAATGGTTTTTAATGGAAATTAGTGCATAAACTCAAAATATGTACTGTATCTGTCATTGACTCAGAAAGATGGAGCAGACCACAAACACCTTTGTCAAATTGAAGATGCAAAATCATAAGATACTCATAATTCTACATCTTTAAACACAAATGCTACTGAAGGTTAAAACCTATTTATAAGAGAAATCTTTCTCTTATACAAGCAAAACACATCCTATATGTTAAAAAATAATACATTGTTAAAAAAGAACTTGGTTCCAATATATGAAAATGTATCATTTGATATCTATCGCATTATATTTTCTAGTTTATTCATGTTTTGTAAGAATTTCTAGAAAATTCCCCCAAAATAAAGAATGGTGACATCATCTAGATTAGGTCTGACATTTTTCATCATTTCAAATCTGCCTTTTTCACATCAGTGTTTACAATCTGACACCATGACGGATTTGATGATGCACACGTTTTAAATAACACCGTAACTTCATAAAGTCACGTAATCTGCTTTTCCGGACAAAACATGCAAAACTATTTCCTAATATGAAAGTATTTTCTACTATAAAGAGAGAACTGAAAATGAGAAGCTCAGACGAGACATGTTTGACAACGTTCTGCATTTATTGAATGTACAGTTATATTATTTATCGAGGCAATAAAAATTACATCCAGAGTAATAATTTTCCCTTTAAGAGACAGACAAGTACATTATCTACATACAGTGTTAACAAAAGTGTTTCAGTAAAAAGGTGATAAAGAGACACAGAAAGAGCGACTATGTATGACATGCGTACTTGGTTAAAGCTGTAACTGAGGCAGCAGAAGTTAGCCCTTTCATATATTCTCCCTTAAAGACATTTCGGTACAAACACCAACATCAGCCAGCATCACGTCGAAGTCTCCGGTCCACATGTATGATGGAGCCGTCTGTCATCGATCATTAGCATTAATGAGAGAAGTGCTGTGATTTGACTCACATGACTCTGATCCCCCCTGAGGATGTCTGATTTTAGACAGGAATTAGCATGCAAATGTCTGCCTGACTTCAAACTGTACCAACCATGCAGAACATGACTTAAATGTCCAATGCATTTCAAAATAAAAGGTTTTAAAATCAAAAGCAACCCAGATTTTGTCCCATTTCGAGATGCAAAAACGTGGGTTTTAAATCAAAATGACTTCACTTGAATGTTTGAAATGTCCCTCTTTCAATGGCCTACAAACAATGCAAAAGTGATAATGTGACAGTCATGATTACAAAGGTGTTCAAATTCAACTTAAAGCTTAAAATAAAAGTGTCTAAAATCAAATGAAAATGACAGGCCATGAAAGTAAAACAAAACACAAAATGCACAGATAACTCCAATTTGATATGTTCCCCGATGCCCCAAACACTGGCAAAGACAGACTTTAACCTTGACTGCTCTAGTCAGTAGTAGAATTCGTTTAACTCTTAAAAGGAATGAATTATAAGACGATTTATAATCTGGTTTCTGCTAAAATACACATATTAATATTTCCTGGTACACTGATATTGGCCAGTAATGTCCTCTTGAATGATAATGACATAGGAAAAGAGGATAAGCTTACATGCACATATCATTAATCCCTGTTCATATTGGTATAAAGCTATCGAACTGACATGCAAGACTACACTGAGAAACAAACGCACACAACACACTCGAGACTTATTTCCCATTGAGAAAGATGGCATTGACATCTCAGTACAGCCCTTTTGCCTTCTGGCCTTCTAAACTCTACTGCGCCCATCCATTCATACAGCCAGCAGAACCTCTCTCACGCACACAAGCACACACTTCCAACCGTGTAAATTAAACGTCTCCTAAAAAGCCTTTATATTTTCATCCATGCACTAGGAGTACACGTCACGTCCGCATTGCATACTCGGCCCGTGCCGAGGTCTATCACTCGTTTAGTTAATGTATTTGTTTGATAGTCGTAAGTGCCGTAATTACTTGTATTTTTCGATAAAGATCATTAAGCACCAAGCACACGGTCATCCCCTGGTATGATGATGTAGACCACGCACACTACAGCACACCAGCGTGCTGACGGGAGCTCTGGTGTGAGTCAGGGCAGAACGCTCAGCTGGCGGAGCGAGAGAGCACTGTATGCATGTCACAATCCAGAGAAAAGAGAATGAGAGAGTAGAGGGCCGCCATGGTCAAGCAGAGATGAATGAAAAACTGATGGAATAAAAATTTATTAAAAGAAAGAGAACAGATTACACGGAGAGAAAGTGAAAGCCAACCGTCATGCGGTCTAATAGATTAAAAAAGGCCTGGATTGCGGTGATCTGAGCTTTAAGTGTCTTCACTCAATCTCACGTTATGCTCTGCTCTCATGTATGTTATGAAACATGTCTTTATAAAACCATGCGTCCTTGTTGCAGATCTCAGCAACAAGAAACTATGCCAGGACTACGATTCAATCGGATTTAAATGTGGAAAATCGGAGTGGCATAAAGTCCAGATGTCCAAGTTTCCTAGATATCACTGCATTTGTACGGAATCACTGCCAGTTATAGAGACGGGATTAGAATCAATTCGATTAAGCCGATCAGGATGGGATTACAGGATTTAGAAAGCATAATCCGGGTGACCGGCGAAAGAAAAGTAGAAATGAGGCACTTAACGTATACACAAAATAAATGACCGTCCCTCTTCTATTCACACGTCAAGGCGTTTTTTACTTCTATGCACATACGTTAGAAGAAGCTAAAGTCCATCTGTGCATATTCATGTAAACACGTACCATTCAAATTAAGCACTAGCCTAGCATTAGCATCACAGACCAATGTGCCATTGCCAAATGTACACTGCCACCTTCAGGGCAAGTCAAAGCACTACACTTAAAGCTTTACAGTGCACAATATACAACAGAAATAAATAGAGAACCTAGTCGAAGGTGTACCACCCCCCTCTTATTTCCACAGGTGTCCCCCGTACAGGCATCCGTATGTACCCACATTTTAAAGCTAGGTAAAATCCATTGTAACTTAAAACAACTTTGGTTAAAATGAAATGAAAAATATGGTAAATTCACGAGGTATATGCAGATAAAAATGCATACAACTCCAAAAAATGCTTACAACTTGTAATACTAAATCTAAAATCTTAGATTCCAAGGTGAGAAACAAATTAGTGGTAAACAGTAAAAACAAGAAAACAAGAGCATCACTAGTATACTCCTGGAGTGTCCGTGTCTGATTTAACAGGGCTTGAGGGCGGCGAGTCCAGCAATGAGTTGGAGATGCTGCTGATGTTGCTCCAGCTGTGATTGGGGGAGGAGAAAGGGGGCGTGCTGCAGTTAGAAGATGGGCCGGAGCCAGAGCTGTCATTATTGACCTGAGCAAAGAGGTCTTTACGAGAGCCTTTGCTCTCTAGATCCCCCTGCAGGTACAGAGAGATTTCCTCCGGCAAGCGCTTCAGCTCCACCTCGCAGTCGCTTGTCAAACGATCCCGATTCTGGAGAGACGAAATGAAACGCGTGGTTGTTTGACACGAATGAATTAAAAATATATCTGTGTTTAAAATAATGCATGATCTGTGTATATACTGACCAGAGGGATCTCCTCCTCTATCCTCTGGAGGATGTCCTTGTGAAGGGCTTTCAATTTCTCCTGACGTTTTCCTTGAGATATTTCCAGCTAAAAAAGTGAAGAGAATTAATGAAGAAAGATTTCGTTTTGACTGTTTAAACAGCTTGTACAATAAAGATATGCATACGATCACAACACAGCGTTATAATGAAAATGTTACAGATGCATCATCATAACATTTCGATGCTTGACTCAAGCTTTGAGCGAAGGCAGAAAATTACTTGACGCTCGAAACATTTTGTGTGGTTGAGATGCGACGGCTGTTTTTTTATTCACGTGACTTGAATGCAGACCAAACACAGTTTGCCTCACAACTCGACTCACCAGACGGATTAAGTTGACAGACTCGTTGATGTGTTTTCTATTGATTTCACTCAGTTCCTTGCTGCAAGAGGTGGAATGAGAGAAAAAGCACAAGGTTACTTTCATTGGACGTCATAAGAGCATTCAATTACTCTGTAGACATTACCGGCCTGATCAAATGCTCTCATTTATCTCAGTCTCTAACCATATGGTTTCTTTCACTAAACAACAAAAATCCAAATCCAAGATGAAAGTAAAATACATATTTCTCAGCATTACAGAACATCTCTAGCTAAGAATTGTTTAACACGTTTGAAACAGAAGGTAGGTGAAGGGAGTCAGCTGACATGACTTGTTGATTTTATTTTTGGTGTTTTATTTCATTGTAATATTCAAGTGTCAGTGAGAAGAAAAATAAATAACTTTTATATATCAGTCTGGATGTGATGGACATCAATTATGTTCATCTTTGGTAACTCCTTTGAGGGCATTTTGAGTAAAACAGCTTAGTAAGAACTGAACCGGATACATTAAGACCTGTTTTCCGGTTTATGCGTGTGTCATTAGGTTTGTCTGTAACAGATTTAAGGGAAAAGTTCATCCAAAAATGAATATTCTGTCATCAATTGCTCACACTCTTGTCATTTCAAAACCGTATGACTTTTTTGGAAGAACACAGAAGAAGATATTTAAAAGAATGCTGGTACCGATTCATACATGTTTGAAATGACAAGAGGGTGTGTAAATGATGACAAGAGAAAAACAAATACTCACGTCTCAGCCTTATCTTTATCGCCCTTCTTGGCCTCACTGATGCTGTTCTGCCGCTTCCTTTCCAGAATCTTCTGTAGTTCTTTCTTTTCTCTGTCAGTATGAACATTTCAACGTGTCAGAACGCACATACACAAATATACACACCAAAACATCACAAAATCATTTCTTACTTGTCACACACGTCCTTGAGTTTCTTAATCTGGGCAGCTTGGCATTCTTGGGCAATTTCCCTCAGTTTCTGACTTGCCTGAAGCAATACATATTTGCAAAAAATAAGCAATATTTTTTTAAAAGCGTGTGTAGTGTATCGCCTTTCAAGGCAGCTGTGTGTGTGTGTGTGTGTGTGTGTGTGTGTGTGTGTGTGTGGTACCTCTAAAAGATGAGCGTGTTTGGTTTCAGTCTCTATCTGATGTTGTGACTGTCTGAGACTGAGAAGTTTTTGCATATGCTCCTCTTTAAACTGCTCTGTTTGATCCTTCTGGACAGGCTCCTCTGCTCCACTGAACACAGTCAAAAATATGATGTAATACATAACTATGTCTTCAGAGGTGTATAAAGACCTTACATAATGAAGCGTTATGTTTTTTTACCCTAGAATGAGCTATTTCTAGCTTACATGAAATTCATCATGTTGTTTCTACAGTAGCCCTAAACGGACAAACTGCTCTACAGAGCGCGTTTCGTAAAAATGTTATCTCATTTGGCAAAGAAGCGAAAACGTGACAACATCGTTGTCCTGTGTCAGCCCCCACAGTGCTTCAAAAGGGAGGGGTGAGCATTGGAGTGAGTTGTTGGTTGCAATTCCTAACCTTACCACTATATGGCTAAATATCACAAACTGGATCTTTAAAGTGATTAACAAAGTTATTTAATCCTGTAACTGAACCCGTCCATTTAATCTTACCATTAAAGACAAATGTTCCTTAATACTCTTTGGCTACTTTAAACTACAAAAAACTTTCGGCACACGAGCACAGTTTGAGTTTGCAAGAAATTTATTTTTCTCACTTTTTCTTCAGACTGGGCCGCAGACGTTTCTCCATCAGACTCGGTTTGCTCAGTGCCCTCTGTTCCTTACTGAAAGCCCAAACCTGCAACAGACACAAACACAATTTCTCCATCATTTACAGCTGCATTTATCTCCGACGTGTTGAAGCATTGCAAGATCTTTAACCTTCTTGAGATGTTTCTTTCGTAGTTCCTTGAGTTCCTTGCACTGCTTCTTTAATAACTTCAGGTAGGAATTGTGTTGTTTGAGCTCTTCAATAGACTGAGGTTCAATAACTGTAAAACGCACACACACGCACACATCAGTTTACATGATCTACAACACCTTTCGGTTCTCTATGAGGGTCAAGTGAGTGCTGTAGATGAAGTATGGCGATTTGATGATGGTTTGTGGATCTTACCTTTAAGAATATTGTTGATTAGATCTTCTTTCGGGCCTAAAATATATCGCACATGGACAAATGGGTCATGTAAATGGACACCAGACATCGAAACAGAACTGACATGTGTGTAATGTTATGGAAATGAGAACATGACAGCAAGACAAAGATTTTATTTTCAAAAGTGCACCGAACCTGATGCAGGGTTCACGATATCATTCAATGGAGGAGGAAGTGTTGGAGAGGGCAGAGAGCAGATAGGGTCAACAGAGGTCACGGAACCAGAGTCAAACTTTACTCCTTCATCTGCAGGACCGCGCTGCAGACACACACACTCGTATAATTATTTAGTCAAACAATGGGTTTATAGTACATGTGCAAACCTTATTACAATAACATTAAACCACAAATGTATTTTTCAGAAGATTTTAGTAAGTATGGATATGGGCCTTTAAAAGTAGCCAAAAAAAAGTCAAAATTGTGAGCTCATTTGGGTACAATTATCCAATCCAGCAAGTTCTTACATTTTGATGCATTATCCAAAGATTGGCATTTGTGGAAATATTTGTTTTCTCAAATATCCCTGGATCACAAAACCAGTCTTATGGGTCAATTTTTTGAAATTGACATTTTAGCTGAATAAATAAGCTTTCTATTGATATATTGTTTGTTGGGAAAGGACAATATTTGGCTGAGATACAACTATACAACTAAAACTAAAGTTGTCCAAAGGAAGTCCTTAGCATAGCATATTATTAACAAAAATAAAGTTTTGATATATTTACAGTAGGAAATTCCTAAAATATTTTAATGGAACATGATCTTTACTTCATATCCTAATGATTTTTGGCATAAAAGAAAAATGGCAAATTTTGACCCATACGATGTATTTTTGGCTATTACTACAAATGTTCTCGTGCTACTGTAAGACCAGGGTCACATATTATCTTATAGGATAGTGGCTTAACATTGCAAGTCCAGAAACAACTATTGAATGGCTACAGAGATTATAATCTTACTCAAATCACTATCTATCATCATATTGTAATTAATATTTTAATTTTGGCACAGTCAAATGTTTATACACAGATACTCATTCATTCAAAAGATAAACTTATGAAGTTAGAGTCCTCAAAACTACAATAAGAAAAAGGAATCTATCATGAGAAACCATAATCTGAAATAAATGCAGCATGAAATTGTGAATGTGGCCTAGCATACAGAAGATCTCTTTCAAACCAGCTTCCTAGTTGGCATTTTTCAATAATGATGGCTGAGAGAACGGCCAAAATGTGCAGAGCTGGGGATCTAGACAAAGGTAGGCTACTTTCAAAGAGCTAAAACAAAAATAGTTTTTGTTTCCTGCATAATTCCCCTACTTACACTACTGCATAATTTTAATTGAAGATTACACATAGGCATGTCCAAATCTATGACCCATGAGAGACAAATGTGACTGACCTCTATGGAGTCCACTAGAAGTGCTTGAAGTTGTACTTCCCTCCGAGACAAATCAGAAAGATGTTTGATGGGGTTTGTCAGAGCCTCCGCGTACTCTACAAGTATACCAAAAACAAACAAGACAGAGTAGGAAAACATCTGAATTACTATTACTTTGGTTACAAAAACAAACCCTCAATGGGTTAAACTTTTAGCATCCATGTTTCTTGTGTACCCCGCAAAACACGTCAAACAACCCCAAGTTCAGGAGTGACTCACACAGCTGAATTCACTCTGGTAAATAAACATTCCTATAGCTTTTAAACATTTCCTTAAAGGTTCAGCATTGCTCTACTGATCCTCCAGCTGGTGACTACACATATGTAGCAGGGTAAACACTGAACATCTGCCTAATAAACATGACATTTATGGTCTCACAGATTCCTCTCCTACCTTGGTGCTCATTGGGAATGTAGTCCTTTGCTTCCGTGTACACGAGGAGTGAGGGCAACATGAGTGGCTGGTTCAGCTCGTTCTTCAGACAAATGTAGTGATAGCCTACAACACACACACAGATGAGATGAACTAACAGATCTTCTATGCAGTATCGGACAGGCAGGATGATTTGTGCTAGATCTTCAAACCTGGACGCAACGCTGATACCGGCAAGATACGATGGCCGATAAACTTTCCACTTTCCTCATACACCGCTACTCTCAGAGATGCCAAGGTGGGCAACACCACCTGAAGAGACAGTGGTCAGCGGGATATTTCATTTTGCAAAAATGTGTAGATTTGTAATAACAATACAGTATGATATTCTGCTTTACAGATCACAAGGGAACTGGTAGCATAAAAGATAAAACCTTTATTATGAGACAAATGCAAAGGAATTTATTAATTACATGAAAGTAAGTGAAGATAAAACTTTAATTGTGAATCAACTATTTCTGTCATTTGTCACCTTGCTGAACAAAAAGGGCTCTTCGTCCCACACCGGGTCCAAAGAGTTGTTGTTCGATGTTTTCGTTCTGTATTTCCTTTTAGTGTCGGTGGGAAGTCCAAACATGTCCACCTCCACATAAACTCCAACCCTCTTATCGCTCAGAAACTGACCGGAGATGATCTGTGTGTGAAAGTGAACACATGTAGTTCTGGGCCCGTATTCATGAAAAATCTTAGCGCAAAGAGTTGGTCCTAGTGGCAAAATTCTTAGAAATGTGGGCATTTCCCCTTAAAATGACAGGAAATATCCTAGTAAAGAGCTTTAAAGGTCCAAAATTTTAGGAGCAGTGAAAAGGACTTTTAAGAGGCTTAAGAGTTTCTTTAGCAGCAGAGAAAATGGATGAAACGCGAAAAGTGAGAAGAAATGTGTTGCAATGATGACAATTTCAATATTACTTTTAAGGTTTATCAGATTATTTTTCATTTTGATCATTTTTATGTGTATTGAACTTTTGTTTTTCTTGGTTTTGGTTAGCTTGTACAGCTGCTTTGATGCAATGCAAATTGTAAAGCGCTATAAAAATGACAGTGAGTTATTAAGACACTTGTAACACATTAGATAGTGCAGAGTTCATGTTTGTGACCGATCCTATTGAGACACGTTAACATCTCCAAGACTGCTTCAATTTGCACTATGGCATTTTTTCACTATATTAACATATTTGGCAACTGGAAAAATGCATCTATGCAGCAGAGATGATTTGGGTCTGTCACAACCTTCTATAGTGATCACACAAACAATTACAGCACTTACACAAACGTATTGTGTCACTGTTCATCTCCTATCAAATATGTTGACATTAACAGCACTATAAATAAAAAAGAAAGAATATGTATAAAGTGCGTGTGTGTGAGTACGGTAAAACAAGAAATATTAAGTGTAAATTTAAACTAATGACAATACTTAAAAGCGCTCTGTTTGTGTGTTTGTTTGTTTTGTATGGCTGTTTTTTTTTGTTGTGTCTGTATTAATTTTTTTGTACAATATATATGTTTATATTTTTGGTATATACTATGTTATAGTCAATATGTTGTTAATAAAAAAGCGCTCTTTCTTCCTCCTTGGCCAACCAACCAATCACAGTCTTCAGAGGACTGTGTCATACCTCCTCACTAAGATAAAAGTTTTTGTCTTTTCCTGGCTCAGAGTTGCTCTCAGATTGGTCCTGAATCACTTTTAAACTAAGATTCCTACGTAGAAGTTTTTAAGCTAAACTAAAAGATTTCTTAGAGGATTCTCAGAATCTTTAAGAATATGGGCCCTGATCTTTTAGATGGTTTAGCGATTGTTTAGCTAACAACAAATGTTACGTTGCCAAATGTAACTCCTGGTAGACTTCTGCAAACAATCAATAACTGTTGAGAAGTTTTCATTTGATTTAATATGATTAATATTAGAGCTGTCAAGCGATTAATCGCGATCAATCACATCCAGAATAAAAGATTGCGTTTTCATGATATATGTCTGTGTACTGTATATATTAATTTTGTGTTAATAAACACAAACACATACATGTATAATTTAGGAAATATTTAGTACTTATTAGTATTTGTTTACATTTAACAATAATTGAAATGATAAATATACACATCTATTACTTTTTCTTAAATATATGCATGTATGTGTATGTGTTAATAAAAACTAAATTAATATGCACAGTAGACAGGTATATATTATGTAAACACAAACTGTTATTCTGGATGCGATTTATCGCAATTAATCATTTAACAGCCCTAATTAATGTACTATTAAATATATATAAATATAAATTAAATATATATATTAGAAAAACTGTTATATTACAATTTTAAAAAAACAGTAGTACAATAGTACCTCAAACAATAAGTTGCATTTTGCATACAATACCTTGATCTCCACCGTATTGGCTACGATCCCATCCACAATGTCCATAGTGAAGGGGTCAAAGTGTTTGTCCGTGCGTCTCATAAACTCTGGCTTTAGCAGATAACCACAGTGCCCATTGTATTCAAACACCCCCATGTTTAACTGCATCGGCAGGTCTGAGAAGCGAACCGAAACGTGAGCGTGATAATAAAAGTGACTTTGAAATAAAATGAATTAAATTCTATTAATTAAATATTTAACACTTGAAAGGAGAAAACCAAGAAACATTACAGTATTTAAAATTTAAGCAAAGAAATCTAAATATCTGACCTAGAGTTTGGAAGTTTAGTGCCACCATCTGGCAGCCCATGTTCCAGAAGAGCTGAGGCATGTAATTACTGGAGTCAACTCGAGTCCCTTTGGGGTAGATTCGACTCAGCTGCTTCTTATTATATCTGAATACACACAAGCCGCTGAGGAAAACGTAACTCAAATACACAAACATCTGTATAGACCTCTTCGAAACAACACTGGTTCAAAGCTGGTCCAGAAGATCTTCCTGTTTCAGTTCTTAAACATTAGACAAACGTTTGAACAAAATACAACCAACAGAATATTTATAAATGTGCAAAGTGGTCTATAGTGCATTGAAGGATACTCTACAAAATCGCTGGGAGAGTTCTTTAAAGTTTCCATGCCTTTGGTCTCCACAAAAGAGGACATCTCAAAATATTTATTTCTCTCTAAAGAGAGTAAGAGAGAGATCAATTAATGACTAGGTTAACATGCACCCTCATAATGCGATTATAATAGGATTACACTTTACCTCATGTAAACGCAATAATTCGATCTAAATAATGCTTAATGTTTATGGAAGTTTTTTACTGTAACCATTTTATAAAATAGAAAAGTCAAACACTTCACGGCTACAGAATCCATTTATATTATTCAATATGTACATTACATACAGTAACAATGTACATTACATACAGTATAAAATGTTTTCACAAACATTTTATACATTATAGGGACTTTCCACAGGCATAATGACTTTTATTCTGAAAACCAGGAACTAACTATGCATATAGTCAATTCAACCCTCACAGAAACCTGCATTTTTACATTTCAAATAAGCATAATTTACATAGTGGGGACCACTAGCCACGATGTAACCTATACACGCAGGCACGCACACACACACAACACAGGCTCACAAAGTATTTTTACTCACTTCTTGCCACTTCAAATGATTTGAATTTGACTGGTTCTATGTAGTTGACCAATTTGGACATTTCCTCTGTAGCATTCACCTCACTGTACGCAGTACCCTGAAGGACAGAGACACTTTAATGCCTCATGAAAGAAAGAGAAAGAGACAGAATTCAAGTATAACAATCTTTCATACTTCATCGGTGTGCTTTTTGGGATCTGGAGCGATCTCCTCCTCTTCTTCATCACTCTCTCCATCCCGATCTATAGTCATAAACAATAATACACACACAAAGACACAGAATTGAATACACACCATAAAAACATTATAAACTGTGCTGGTGCCAGATTGACATCAGTCTTCACCCTGATTGGCTGAGAACTGATGTTAACTAGGCACAAACCCACCATTCGATTTGTGGATATCAAGGTCTTTAGTCATCCTCTCTGCAAGCTTCTCACCCCCATTGGACAGGACCTGGCCCACCTCCCCATCAGACAATGGACAATCTAAACACATATCTGATTATGAATGGGTTTGAAATGAAATGGGCAGAAAAAAAAAAATTAAAAGGTGTATATAAAACGTCAACAAAAAAAAGGTAACTCTCCAAATATGCAGATATGACAGGTAGACAAACAGATAAATAACATGGGCCATGACCATAAGTGAAAAACTAAAATGATTTCCAAACACACCGCCAATGAATTTGGTACATAAAACGCTGAACACAGAACTTTCAAACTCTTTTTTTGTGTCCACACACCATTCAGAGGGGAGGACCGATCGTCTGTTCCGTCTTTGCGTTTGATGCTCCCTCCGTTCGAGGCCCGGTGGTGATGTTTCTTCTTGTTCTTGATGAGAATCTTCCTCATCAGCTCCTGAGGGCTTGGCAGTGGTTGACCAGGAACCAGCTGCAAAAATAACATTTAAAGTCTGCTAGTCTACTCGCAAATACATTATTATGTAGTTTTCTAATTTAATGCATAATCCTCTAAAAAAAATAAAATAAAAGTATACAGGTTTAGAACGACAATAAGGTGAGTAAATGATGACAGAATTTTCATTTTCAGGTGAACTAAAACTGCATGGACAGGTGAACTTGTGAAAAACAAGTAAACATTGTCAAAATCACAGATGTGTTTATTTGATAAATAACCCAAAAATAGTCTCAAATCTGTTTATCACTGATTTTATGTAATGACATTTCTTGGTTAAAACGTTTTGCTTATACCCAAGTTTAAATTAGATTTTGGTCTCTGATGTTTCTGGTATCAGACTTTTGGACTCTGTTGTAGCTCTACAGCACTCTCCTATCATTTTGTGGTCTCTTTCATAAACACAAAATAAAATAATTAAATTCTCGCATTGGTTTATGTCCTCTGACTCACCGGATACTTATCCAGAGGATCCATAAGCAGCGCATCCCCGAACATGGAGTGGCAGTACTCGCTCATTTTAGCCTGCTGCTTCGCTCTGAAGAGAAGATAGAGAGAGACTGTGTGTGTGGATGAAGCTTATGCTCAGACAGAGATCAAACTCAAGCCGTGTACTTACGAGTCCACGTGATTCTCAAAGGAGAGTATGAGAGGGTACGGAGAAGTTTTGAACGCACTTTCAGCAATTGCCTCAATGACATCCTAAAACAAATAAAAAAAGAAAAGAACTCATTAAACACACTTGATGTGCGCAGGGTCCTTCTGTTCCAGAAAAGAGTTTTATTTTAAACTAAAGTTTAAGGTATAAAACACCTTGAACGAAATCTCAGTTGTCATGGTGAAGCCGTGCGTGATGATCGGCTCTTCGTCAGCTGTGCGGCCCTTCCAGCAATCCAGTTCGATACAGCGGCACCCTGTCAGCAACACCTGCCTGTACATCTCTACTGACGACAGACCCGTCAACTGACCCACTGTGGGAGAAAAACAGACAGTTCTTAAAGAGACAGGTCACCCAAAAATCATTTTGTCAGTTATTAAAAGATGACAGTACCTGTAAGGTAGGTGTTGTGTGAAGAGTTGATAAAATAGTGAGACAGGGGTTGGTTCATGTCATCAATGATATCTAATCTCTCAGGAGGAACCACAAAGTTTTCATCCCCACCAAGATACTTTGTAAAGCCCATCATGGAGAACTGATCTGCTCACACAGAAACTTCCTTTAATATTATATCAGTAACATTTAGAACTTTGTTCAGTTTCACACGTTAAATAGCTATCTGATCTTGTGCTCCTAAAATTGCTCTTATGCTCAAGAGTTTAAATGCATCTTTTAGGAACATCATCATCAAACAGCAGTCTGTGTGTATATTTGTACCTCTCTCCAGCTGGCTGCTGTTGGTCTCATATTTCACCATGAGCTGGCGGACCTGTTCTCGCTTAAGCGGAGGGTAAAGCACCTCATTTAATCGTGAATCTCTCTGTTTGTTGTTTATAAAGCCCATTAACTGATCCAAAGACAAGAAAGGCTTCCCTTTAGAGCCACTGCAGACACACAGTAAAACAGACTCGATTTATTATCACCAGTTAATGCTTAATGCATTCATACATTTTAAAACATGGCTTAAGTGTTTAAATAATCATTGCTTGTGGCGTCGGTTTACTTACAGCTTCACAAAGATGCGCTCCACATCTGGTCTGGTGCTCAGTTTGTCGAGAAATCTCTGGAACTTTTCCCAGGTGAAGTCATCTGGCTTTATGCTCTCCACCTGAAGAATGAAATGAATATAATTTTGACCAAATTTCATTCAGATCAACACCTGCCAGGTAAGTAAATGAGGAATGAAAGTGAACAGAAATGCAGAATAGATCAATTATTAAGTTTCCATTATTTTAAGACCTTACAATTACTTACAATAAGAAATCAATTTTATTTTATTTATACTAACTGAAAATTGTAAAAAACTAAAATACACCAAAAAAATTTACATTTGAAATTTATATTTTTTTGTATTCAAAGGAGACACATAATGAAAACATGTTTTGCTGTTTTTAAATGTTACACAATACACTAAACTTTTCCATTCAAAATTATTTCTATAGCATTTCTAATATTTTGCATTGTTGAAAAGCAGCTTTACATTCATATAGATAGTAGTAATAAAAATAAAAAGATTATAAAAAACATAGAATATACAGTATTAGAATACATTATTGCATTTTTTCAACACATTAATATTATTACTCAACATATTGCCTTGTCAACACAATGTACTTTGACAAAACTCTTAATAATCAGCAGAGGGCAGTGTAAGACAATTCATAAGTTCACACAGGAAACAATCTCTGAGTACTGATCTGAGAACAGCCCCTCTATATCCAAACTCTAAACTGAACGATAAAAGAACAAGGTGACTAATTATAGATCAATATAAAGAAAAAACAAGAAAATAAAAACAAGTTTCTCAAAGAGCACTGTTTTTTTTATAAAAACTTAAAGTTACTTCGAGAACAATATATTTATAAAAAAGAGATACAAACTCACACACTCATCTTATGAAAGTTCTGGAGACAGTTTGGTTTTAGTTTAGCAAATATTAACCAAAAATAATGATTCTTCTACAACTACAGGAAGTGACATCTAATCTGCGCACTGCAAAATGTCATCGATATTTTTGCTGTATTTTATAGGATGAGGACTTTGATGTCTTTAGAACTTTTCTGGACCTTGACACAGATAATTACCATGATGTCTATGAGGAGGCTGGGAAAGTTTTAAAATGTAGAAAATGTTGATCTTTGGGTGAACTATCCCCTTAAATACGCAGCGGTAAATCTAGCTTGGTTGATTTATTCAACTTTCCGAAGAACACTAGCATTTAGATGGCTTTAAAGCTAAAAACAATCCAATTGTTATGGGGCTTTAACATGCAATAATGTGTTGAAAGGCGCACAAATGTTTACCTTGGGATTGACAAGACCGCTGTGTTCCAATGCCATCTCCACTCGCTTCCTATCCGAGAACATTTTCAGGATACTGACAGAAGTGAAAGAGAAAGAAAACAAGAAGAAGTGAAAACAGTGAGTGAATAAAGAAGAAGTGGCACATTAGCAATAAAAACCTAAAGAAGTGGAAACAAAACTGTGTTTGAGTAAAACAGCTTAAGTGTACTTACTTCTTAACTGGGATTTTTCCGTCCTGGTTTATCTGTAGCTTCAGCTTTGTGTAACTGTAAGAAATAGAAAGGACTGTGAGAGACATATTGTTCGTATTTTACATGTTGTTCGTATTTTCTGTGCTCAGCACAGCTAAGATTAATTTAACTAATTAATGTAATAGAGTCGTAATGTAGTTTGTCTAATACATTATCACACATACAGGGGCATGTAAAGGAAATGTTGTCATTATATATTTTATTGTTGATCAAACTTAAATCACGGCTTTGAAAGTATCCAAGAGTTCAATAAAACAGCATACACGTTTGGAAAGCTATGGAGTATACAAAATTATTTTTTATATATAAATATAACAAGTTAAGACATACACACATCTACAGATAGTGTAGCTCTTGCTTGACTTGCTTGTGTTGTTTCTCTACTGTAAACTGTCCTGAAAGCAAGTTGCTTGACTGATAAACTACTCACGCTTTTAATAAGAAGGTGTTTCGGGAAGCATTCTGGGACAATATGTTTGTGGCAAGATTAAACAGCTCCTCGGCCCACACCTAGAAATTGCACACATTCATTTGTTTATTATGTAAAAGCGACAAACCTATAAATAAATCAACGTGGTGTGTGTCAAAAGAGAAACCAAAACATATAAAAACACATATTTATTTAATCAGGTTGGATCAGAGTGAACACCAAAAAGGTGGAACATAACAGAAAGCGAGATGAATGGATGTAGTATCTAGGTGACCTGTTGGTCATCGTGGTTACCTCGTCAAACTTAGGCTGCACAGCTTGGAAGTTGAGGAAGGAGATGTTGACCAGGTCATTGCCATGGACAATAGTCAGCAGCTTTAGGGATTCCACTTCTGCTTTAACAATATTCAACTGCTCACAAACTCCTTTGTCCTAAAAACATTACCACCCATGCACATTATCTTCATGTATAAACAAACTTCAAAGTAAATTTCTCCCACAAACACACCATAAAACACCAGTACCTTTGGAAACTTGGCATATTTTCCTGTCCTGGTGTCCCTGATATGACTAATGTCCAGGACTTCCGCTTCCTGTTGAAAAGAGACACATATGTGATCAGTGGCATATGTATAACAATTAGGGATGCACCGATACCGGTATCGGTATCGGGCCCGATACTAAGCTCATGTACTCGTACTTGTACTCGTAAAAGTACACAGAAACTAAAGACTGATACCTCATGTGACACAACTGAAAAGTGCTTTGAAAGTTTGTGACAAGCACATACAATTATTTATTTTTTCATAATGTGTTAGGTGAAGTTGTAATTATAAAGTTATTCTATTTTTATTAGTCTCACTGAAAAAATACAGGTAAAGGGATCGGTATCAAAATAAAATATCGTCTTTAGTCTTTAAATTTTTTTATTGTGCATCCCTAATAACAATACAAATGTATTTGTTTATTTTCAAATAAAGAAGTGTGTTGTTACATTTTGACATGAAATGGTAATAAGGGTGGTGTTTGCCCATAAACCCTGTTGCTAGGGTGTTGCTAAGGTGTTCTGTGATGCTGCTTGTGTGATTGCTAGTGTTCTCTGGGCACAGGACAAAAAACAGCCATGTCTCTACCTACATTCTACATTTGTGCATTTGGCAGATGCTTTAATTCAAAGTGACTTAAGTGCATTCAATCTATACATTTTTTATCAGTATGTGCGTCTCCTGGGAATCAAACACATAACCTTTGCGCATCGCAGTGCTCTACCAACCGAGCTACAGGACCACCATCTAACAATATTCTCGTTCATAGATGTGGTTCGAGTTTCCTCTTTTATCATCCGCCAGCATGAAATTAAATGTCTGACCGCTTGTAAAAGTAAGAGCCAACTCTGAGCGAGAGTTATGATGAGAACACAACAGAATGACAAAACGTATTTCCACTGAAGAGGAAAAAATGAAATTTCGCTTCATTTCCTTATTAAATCATTCCAGCAAATGTGACTAAGACTGTCAGTAAGTCACTAAAAGCAGGATGTATTCTCACTGCGTCCTCACTTAAAAGCAATCTGGATTAAAACAACACTAAGCAGAGGTCCAGAGAGTCTCTGACAGACAGACACCACCATTGAAGAAGTAAAGCACCCTTAAGCCGAACAGGAACTGTACATTTCATTTTTATGACATATTCACTTAGCATTTGACCAGCTAAGATAAAGTATTTCTACATTTTTCAATTCTGGTGCTCCATGCATTCCCAAGGCAACCCGATCGTGATTTTAAGCTTATAAAGAGAAGAACTCAGTAAGTGAGCTTGAATAGTGGAGAAATGCGATCGTAATGCAGATCTGGATTGTAAATACTTGTTTGGTAGCTGGGGACCCTCCCACTTTTTTCATTCTTTATCATTTTTAGCCTTCCTGTACTGTTACTCTCTCCCCCACCACAGTGAGCAAATGTCCAGATGAAGCTGCCGAGTTGAACGTTCCCTAGAGTGTGCGCGAGGGTCATGGGTTACTGGTCGAAGTCTGCTAGGAACTGGTTCCAGTCCAAACAAGCCCAACAGGAGACACACACACAAACACACACACACACACACACACACACACACACACACACACACACACACACACACACACACACACACACACACACACACACACACACACACACACACACACACACCTTGGTATTTATCGCCTCCCTAGAGATATTAATCATGTAATAGGGCAGTTGTGGCCCAGTGGTTAGAGAGTTGGACTCATGACCAGAAGGTTGCTGGTTCGATTCTCAGGGCTGGCGGGTAACGGCTGAGGTGCCCTTAAGCAAGGCACCTAAACCCCACTTGCTTACTATACAAAATGTACAAATGTATAGTGCAATGTAAGTTGTTTTGGATAAAAGCGTCTGCTAAATGCATAAATGTAAATGTAATAGTGAATTATTATAATTAATAAGAGTTACTGAAGATCTATATAGAGTGAATATGCGCTAATCATTTACTAAGGCACTTTAGAGACTCAAAGTTCTTCTGACTTTAACCAAAACCTTGCTTACTGTTGTACATTTCAAGAATGTTGGTAACACGTTACAATTTGGTAAAATTTGCTATCACGAACAACTTCCACAGCATTATTAACTGTTTATTTATTTATAATTTCAGCATTTACTCATATACTTACAATCAAAATATGTCTTAACATTAGTTAATGCACAATGAACTAACATGAGCAAAGTTGTTTTAACTAACATTAACAAAGATGAATAAATGCTGTAAAAATATATTGTTCATTGTTAGTTCATGCAATAGCAAATGTTAACAAATGTAGCCATATTGCAATGTGTTAACAAAATATCACTGTTTCTTGCCTCTATGCACATACACCTTCAACTCAAACGAAATAAGAAACGGGGGTGTGATGGGAGAGAAAACCGGTCAACCTTGTTTCAGATCATTTCCACCTCTCTGGATGTGACTGAGTAACCTGAGAAATCAACCTCAGAATGCAAACATACCAAAACCAAAAATCGTATGGTTCACACTTGTTAAACACTGTGTTATAAACATTGAACCGGTTGCATATCCCCATGCAAAGACAACCCCCGATGGTATCATCAGGTTGCATTCAACTAACCGCTACATGCTTAGACTTGTGAAATGTCTTCCTGAAAATTGAGCAAGCCTGTAAGGCTGTTCCTAGCATACATACATTCCCTTCATTCCTGGCAGACGAACACGGTTGACCCAGGGTTTAATATTTAGCCCACACAGTCATCATAGTATGTGGTATAATGTCATTTATAAAGGTCTGTGAGTGAAACTAAACACATAAATACCTGGTATACATAACATACTTATTCAAGTGTGTCTAGCACACAGCCTTCAGTCCAAACATCCTGCTCTCCATTCTTTACCCATAATTCCCACGAACATAGTACGAACACTTGAATGATTCACCCGCTCTGTTCTGGATTAAGGTTTTCCATTATAGCCGCGTTGTTGGTTTTATATGACAACAGGTGACACAATATCGCAATATGCACGCACTCAAACAATCCAAAACAAACTTTAGTTTGTTTTAAATTAGTCTAAAACTGAATTGAGATGTACACAAAAAGATATGTTGTATTCATATTAACATATTTCATATCTCCAAGAGCTTGTTAGTAAAAAAGGTGCTTTAAGTGCACTAACTTTATAAAATATTAGTTAAAAATGTAAAGGGAGTTTGGTGTGAAAACGAAAATGAAAAGACAAGCAGGAATCTCCAGGGTACAGTCATTCAAAATATTACAAAGCAAATCAGCATAACACAATAGTGAGGCACCACAACCTGAAGCCACTTTACTGTCTTTGCTTGTGTCAGTGTGTGAGAAAGATAAAGAGGGTTCTTTCCACAGGTTAAATGGCAAAATAAGAATAGAGAGTGACTACACAGACACATATGCATGACAGATGTGCATGTCCCCTGCCAGGTACTGCCATTTCCACTTCACTGCTGCAAAAGCCTCAGGGGTTGTTTTCACCCCCTGCATCCATGAGAGGACTGACGTTCTTGTTTCATAAACAAGAGTCAGACGTGACTTAAGGCAGAGAGTCCTCAACATGAAAGAGCTTGTAATAAATTTAGATTAGATTAGATTCAACTTTATTGTCATTACACATGTACAAGTACAAGGCAACGAAATGCAGTGTATATACAAATATACACTGTACATTTGTATATATTCATATACAAATGTATATGAACTAGTGAACATAAGGGGAAAAAATGCTCCAGTTTCACAATTCTTCAATCCTTTAAATAAAAAACAACCCCCCTTTTCCAATGTAACCTCAGACGTGTGTACCATATCGTTTCTGTTTTATAAATCTGTTTCTGCAACTGCGGTTGTGTGGATCTTCAGGGTGTACGTGCAACAGCTTTAGGGACGGTAAGATCTCATTTAAGCCACATTGCTGTTATTTAATACCCATGAGAATGACACACCTCACTATATACACTCATATTTCTCCCTTCCAGTCAATGCTTTTCTGTCTCGCTCCCTCAAGGTTACTGATATTGGGCCGATCCCAGATTGCTTGAGGAAAAAAATAACATTTCAAGGTGAGAGACAACTAAAAAGTCAGAGAAAGAAGTATGCCAGTGTGAACTTTCAAAGAGTAAAGCATCTCTAGGGTCAACTTTTTTTATAGTAGTAGATTTAGAAATCCTAACCTGGTATTTTTGAATACATTAAAAGCATCGCTTTGTTACCTTGTCAACCTCTGTCTCCAGATTGTGTCTTTTATTCTTGCCTCTCTCTTTCTTCCTCTTTTCCTTACTTCTATGAAGATAATCAAATTGATCAGGGTCAAGAGTTTGTGATTCTTGTCATTCCTTTGCCACACAAGGGTGAAAACACTTTTTCAGCTGAGCAGACGTGTAAATGTAATATATACACGAGGAAGAAAGAGACATAAAAATGTATATTACTAGAACACTACTAGGTTTGTGTCCGGGTCCATCCATCAATGGAAATTAGATATCAGGAATTACAGCCAATTTTGGGAGGAAGATAGAAAAACAAGGACACAAAAGAAAAGGAAACTTTTGCATTATCAACTCAGAAAACACACTTCCTGTCTCTGTGGTTAAATGTGCGTGTCAGTTTCAGAGGGCATCGTTTCAGTGGCCTCAAACTGAATTTACTGTAAGGCACATGCAAAATGTATTCATATTACTGCATTAGAGAATTAAAATACCAAGCATAATAAACCACATAACGATCTTTGTTAAAGCTGCAATCTGTTACTTTTTGATTAAAAATAAATGTCAGCAACTAAAAAACAAAAATGTTTACATTTTGTTATTATGATTTACAAATGGTAAGCTTACTCAAAATAATGATTTGAGTTGAACTGTCAGGTAGTTTTGCAGGAAATATCACTTTGACATCATTCAACAACCAGGGGTCACGTTAACCGATTTTGTTTCAAAAGACGTTTTTTTTTTACAGTGACGGACTCATTTTGACGAATTACAATAAGGGCAATTTGTAATTTCCAGTTTTGGTGGCATACAGTCATTTCCTTTCCTCAGAACGTGATTGTACTACCCATGCCCTTTTGCAAAGGGATGCATGTAATGTATATGATGTATACACTAGTGGTCAAAAGTTTTGGGCCACTTACTCATTGATTTAGAATACTCCAAATTCACTAACATTAGGAAGAGGTTACGAACAAATTCATGTGTGTACGCACGTGTTGTGAATTAGGGGGACGAATAATCTACGAAATATTAGTGAATGAGACCCATTGTTAATGAGATAAACATTTGTCTATAAATACTATTTTATGTCTGACAACAGAAACATTAAATATGTAAATGGATTTATTGGGCCTTAATTTGTATTAAAAACAGTAAGTTAAGAGAGTAAACGCAAATATGACAAGATGACATCACAAACATGCTAATTAGCACATAATGTCACCTTGCACCAACGGGTAATAATAGATTATGACGGATTTTTTACGAGCCTGTCTGTCAAAATTATGGATAATAAAAAAGTCTAGTGCAACTTCTGTCAACAACCCATATTAAGGTAAATATATAAATAACCTGAAAATTGTCATGTCTTTTTGAAACCTTGGATGTTCAAATTCACAGTTTTTTAGAAAATGGACAAAACACAGTATATTTTAAATGATTAAATACTGTGTTGTCATACATGTTTTACATTAATTAGATATTTCCAAATCCCAGTGACAAGCATAACAGGTGACTAATAAAAATGTATTATAATCAGAAAATGTAAGACAAAATGTAAAAAAAAAAAATCTAAATTGAAGAGATACAAGATTTTAGACGGACAGCAGTGAAATTAATGTTTCGAGTAGAGACAGTAACAGAGCTATGGATTGCAACTTTAACTTTTAAATAATTAAACATATTTAATTAAACAAATAATTTTTTTAAAGTGTTTTTAGTCAGCAGGAGTTCTCAGTTTTACAATATCTAAAGTTATTTACAAACCAGGAACAACCAGACTCTGCTACAACAGTATCTGTAATATCACACTGCCAAGTTCCTGAAGTAAGACAGCAGAGTAAAGATAGAGCAGGAGGAATGCTTTAAGTAGATAAAGAGGACAGGTTTTTGTACAGAAAGTACAAGGACACTTTTCTGGGGTTCAAACTTAGTGGAACATGCACATATTTAACACGACAAAATATATATGTATCAATTTTGGAAGTGAACTTAAACTCTCTGTAAGTTGCTTTGGATAAAGGCGTCTGCTAAATGACTAAATGTAGAATTAACTAACAACCACTACAATGCCCTTGAGACGAGTTGTTTAAAATTTTGCAAAAAAATAAATAAAGTTAGTTCTGAAAAAAGGTTTATCGTTTGTAAATGCCCCATCTCTAACATTCATACATCTGTAAGAGAGTCCAACTGTTAGGTGTGCCAATACATTTTGAAGTCACTGTATATTACCAGAATGAGTTATTCATCATCTGAATAATCTCCTTAGGCTATGTTACTCTTTAACAAAGAACACTAATAACCAGGTGTATTGGCCAACTATACCTGTCTTCTGTACAAAAGAACTATGGATAGCATATGTCAGCCATAATAAACACAGACTGGAAGCCACTGAACTCAGATTAATACATAACGAAATGGAGAGATTACAGTCATTAACCAAACATAGTCCGACAGCTCAGAAGAGCTCTGATATATCTGTCCTCCATTATCTCTTCTCTCTCATTTTTTGTGCGGTTATGTGGTTTGGTTTCGTTAATGGCCTTTGTTTTATTCTGAGGCAACTTGCTCTCATCTTTTCTCAATTCACAGGCTGTGTTAATGCTGCATCTCTGGGTGGTTTGAAACCACAACTCTGGAAAAGTACGACACGTCTAACTGTCTATTTGTCTTTTACAATCCACATATTATCTCGAGTTATTATGTGACTTTCCCCCACTCTTCAAAACAAAACACTTTCTGAAAACAATGCAAGAGATGCTTTAAAGTGATCACCCGCAAATGAAAATTCTGTCATCATTTACTCACCCTCATGTCACTTCAAACCTGTGTGATTTTCTTTCTTCTGCAGAACACAAAAGATTATATTTTGAAGAATATTGGTAACCAAATAATGGTGGTACCCATAAAAAAATGTCCCTGGTGGAATTCTATTTTAGTCCTATCAAGTAACAGCATGTCCATTATGAGGAGACAGGTAATTGTGTGACCTGTAGCTGTGAGAGGTTTATATTTTCTGTCTCAGAGGAGAGTTCTGTTGATTTTGCAGCTAATATGATGTGAAGTAAAGAAAACAATCCGACAGACTCAAATATTTGGAACACTGATCACTATCTATTGCAACGGGAGCTGTATAATCTATCACAAAAGTTTGTCAATTATTTATTAAATGCATTATGGGTAGCATTTTATTATTATATTATATTACTGTATCTTCTGAATTATTTAAAGATTTTTTTATTTGGTTAAAATGGATGTGTGAAGTGGATGTGTTTTATTACAAGTAAAATGATCTCTTATATATTTACGCATTCTGGCAGACGCTTTAATCCAATGCATTACATTCTACATTCTACATACGTTTGCGAGTATGCGTAATCCCCTGGGATCGAACCCATGACCTTGTCATTGCTAGCACCATGCTCTCACCACTGAGCTACAGGAAAGCTATATATAAAATGCTCTATATTCCAGGCACTTATGATATCCATCCAAACAGTACACCTTACTCATCAAGCTGCATGATTTAGAATAGCATGCATGTTCGTAACACAAACAGTGCTAGTTATACACTGCCAATGTAACGCTTTAAACAAATCTGAACACGCATCAAACCTCAAGTATGCTTATCAATAACTGTTATCTTACCAAACACCAGTAATAAGACTGATAGCGGATGAAGTGCAACAAGGAGACAAATGCGATAAAAGACTTCATGTGAACGTTTATCTAGACCTATCACCACTCCAAGCCATTTGTTCACCACTGAAGGGGAGAGAGAGATTCTATCAGAGGGCACGCTATTGGTCCAGGGCACAGGGCAAGTTATGCTTCAAAACTACCCTCACAGTCTGAACGATTTCCTGTACGCTTTCCCACGCTTGCTGAAAGTGAGAGGGGGAGAGACGAAGCCAAAAGAAGTGAAAGGAACGAGAGGAAGGGAGATATTACGGAGAGAGACAGAGAGGAAGAGGAAGTGTCATCTCTCCGTTTACAATTAACGGATGAGTTGACGCCTCACTGTTCTCGGCTGACGGCAACCAGCTGTCCGTGACAGAACGTGACGGAGCTGAAGGAAAGCAACAAAAGCATAGGAGAATTGCGAAAGAGAGCGACCTGTAGGAGAATGACGGGTGAGGAGTGAAAGCAGACACATGGAGAGAGTGAGAGGAGGCAAAATGAGTCTGTGGTCTAATGTAAACCAGAGCAGAGAGGCTAATGCAGTCTCAGCACCCCATCATTAACCATTAGCCCCAGTGCAGATGGAGACCTCATCCTGCATTATCACCAACCCATTGTGCTAATTGGAGAACGGCAAACGCAATAGTGCTGCTATCCCTCTGATCGCACGCCACAATCTGCCATTAGAGGCAGCAAACCCAATGCACACAATCCCACATCATTTAGCGAACCGCAAATTTGCTAAAACCCAATCAGATGTGCATTTGAGGGAGCTTTTTAATGTCAGAGCTAATCTATTATTGATTCTTCATAATGGCATTGGTTTATGGTAAAAGTCCTCTCTTTTGGTGGTTTGGGTAAAGTCATTAATTCAGAATGTCATTGCTACGCTAGCACTAATTGCATTTATCTGTCAAGATTGCACGCTGATAAAACCACCTCACTTTCTCCCTAATCCAATTGCTTCTGTTATTCTGTTTAAAAGGCATTTCAGTCAAATCATAAAGTGGATATTTAAAACTTTGTTCATGCTACATTTTAAAACCCCTATAAAAGGAAAAATACAAAAAAAGTTTAAATTAAGCTTAACTTTACATTAAAAACTTTATATTATAAACTATTATAAGCTTGTTGCATTGCCATAAGCAAGTTCACTCTGATGTTTTCTCACTCAGATCTTCCAGATGCTGGGTTATTTTCAACCCATAGTTGGGTCAAAAAGGGTCAAACCCAACCGCTAGGTTAAAAATTAACCTATGCCGAGTTGTTTTAGCCCAAAATGCTGGATTGTTTCAACATTGTTGGAAAAAAGGTTTAAAACTTTGTATTTTCTGTTGCTGGGGTGGTACCCTTAAAGCTTCTTTTTTGTACCTGTTGTACCTTTACAGATATACAGAACATAATGCAATTGTACCCTATTATGTACCTTAAAGGGATAGTTCACCCAAAAATTCTGTCATCATTTACATACAGTCAAATTTTTCCAAACCTGAATACATTTCTTTGTTCTGCTGAATACAAAGGATTATATTTGTAAGAATGTCAGTAACCTAACAGATCTCATCCCCCATTTACTCCCATAGTATTTATTTTCCCTACTATGGCGGTAAATGGGGGATGAGATCTGTTTGGTTACTGACATTCTTCCGAAGATCACAATCTGACGGTGAGTAAATGATGACAGAATTTTTATTTTTGGGTGAACTATCACTTTAAGGCCCTACTGTGTACCAGTTAAATATTAGTGGTACAAAACATTACAAAATAACAAAACAACTTGTTTTAAAAAGTCCTTAAAATCAATAACGTATCAAAAAAGGTACAACATTTTATTATGTTCTGTATACCTGTAAAGGTAAAAAAAGAACCTTAGGGTACCCCCCAGAAACAGAAAAGGTACAATTTTAAGACAATCTAATAGACATTATATTATAATGCTTATGCATTTTCATGCCACGTGAGTTTATTGGTACATTGAATGTCTAAAAATGTAAATGTATTACATACGTAATATATATATATTATATTATATATATATATTACGTAATAATATATATGTTCACAGTACATTCCCACTTGTAAATTTCTTCATAACTTTGCTTTATCCTGTATTTATGCACAACTGTATATCCTGCACTTGCTTATTGCACTTCTGGTTAGACCTAAACTACATTTCGTTGCCTTGTACATGTGTAATGACAATAAAGTTGAATCTAATCTAATCTAATCTATAAGGTTTTAAAATACACTTGAAAATTTTTTGCAATGACTACCACAAGTTAGTGTAGATTACACAACATGCCTTCCTTTGTTGCAGAAGACTTGCATTTCAACAAACATGCACACATGATGCCAACTTGTGTTTTAGTCTATAAGGAAGCAGACCAGACACACTTTCACACAGACAAAGGTTTTTTAAACTTTCTTTTCTGTAAAATGACTTCGCCTTCGGGGAAATTAAAGTGCCTCAAGCGTACTGCACATCTCTGCGAACCAGTCGATAAAGCTTTGTTTCTGTCTGATATAACGCTACTCACTGGGCAGAAGATTTCTTACCTATGTGACTTGCTCTAAAAATACTTTTGGAACTAAAACAACTGCAAGAAGCCAAACCAAAGAATTCACTGGGAGAATGGTGGATGATCCTATAACAAAACGTGTATTGCTATTCATTTTACAGTGAGTATGGCTGAAGGCTGCATGTGGGATCTAGTAACCAGATACTAGATTTGCCTTGAAAATAGGACATGCGTTGCATACCGAAACACCCACAAACATTGTATACAGTATAACAGGGCATTGTGAGAAACACATGCAAACCTGCCCTGTCCATTAAGTAGGCAGCACAGGGACAATGTGTGTGTGTGTGTGTGTGTGTTTGTTTTTGCCACAACAGCAGAAAAACCTTTGGGAATAGAGTTAGTTCTGACAGTTGTATAAGGGTGTGTTTTACTGAATGCTAAACCTGTTTTACCACATCGTGTGCGACTGTGTCCCTGCAAAGTTGTTTTTATGTCTGAGGATACAGCTGTAAAGTTCGTCCATGACAAACGTCCTTGCAAACATAGTGCAATCTGACAATAACCAACATGTATGTAGTTCTCACATATATAAATCAGTCAAATCCACAGGTTTGCATGCAAGTTATGTTTAGAGCATAGAAAATATCATTAGCATTCATTAACATAAATATAAGAGATGTCTTTACTTATAAACTGAAGTGAAACCTAACTTATCTCAGGTACAGAATAATGACAAACTGGATTCGTGGAAGTGTGGCTGACTTTTAACAATCTTTTAATACTTGGAAGGAGAAATAAAGGCGTGTTTGATAATGGCATCATTAAATTTAATAATAGCGTTATTAAATATAAACGTGCGAGTAAGTTACTGGAGAGACGAGATGAGATGGCCTCTTTACTATTAACCGGAGAGGATGGTCTCCCTAGGGCCAATACTGCCTACGCCAAACAAGGTTACAGCATTTCCTGCGGCAAAGGCTGGCCTAGTGTCCTAATACTGTATTGCAACACACTGTCGCACACAAGCGCAGGCAACGTCTTCGTCGTCTCAAATATGCCACTGAAAAGAAATCACTCCCGGCTTCTCGTTGTCTGTTGTTTATGAAGTAAATGCACATGCACCCTTAATGCATGCAGTATTCTCCAAATAAAGCGTGCGGCTTGTAAATAATTTGTCTTGGCAAATGACATGAATTTGCTGCTATGTTTAAGTGAGACTGACAGACACACAAACATACGTGTCCCTGGACCGCAGAAAGTCCCTTTTCTAAATTTGCCGGAACCAGATCGAGTCCTTCATACCAGACATGCCACTGCGATCATAAGAAGAGAGACAAGAGAGAGTGCCGTGCCTGATCGCTAAAAAGAAAGACAGAAGGCTGCTTGCCTTGATTGAATTTCACAGGCTAAAATTTGATTTGATTCATCAGCGCTCACATGATAAGCAAGTGGCCCTTGTGGCGGGAGGGTGGCGGGGGACAGGAAGTAGGGGAGAATGACAATAGATGTTAAAGAAATGGAAGGCCAGCTATCTAGATTTGTGCATTTGTACTGATGAAAACCCCAGTAGCATAAAATGCACAATGCTGGGGTACAGAGGGGGGTTGACAGGGTATTGTAATTTAATTGTTAAGGCGTTCGGAATGGCTAACACATTGCTAGGGTGTATTGGGTTGCTGCTTTCTGAGCCAAGTCAAAAAGTAGATGAGGCCTGTCTTTTAAAGTCATCCACCTTACCGAGGACATGAAGGCATTAAGTTGTTTCAAGACAGAAAGACGCAATACCTTACTTTATAAAACACTGGTTCAGTCTTATGTATATATGTATTAAATTTGCAGGAACAGTTGGTAAATAAGAAAAAATGTAAAAAGAGGAAGCACTGACCATTTTGGTCCCTTCAGACCAGTACAGGAAGAATCCATATGGGTCCACTTTAAGGGTGACAAGGGTGAGTAAATTGCTGTCCTAAACACACACAAATAAAAGAACATTCAGTTTGCATTCATGTCATTCATAGTTCAACAAACAATATCTGCACAACATTTTGGTTGACA
The DNA here is from genome assembly GCA_026939265.1 of Oreonectes daqikongensis. Classification (NCBI taxonomy): domain Eukaryota; kingdom Metazoa; phylum Chordata; class Actinopteri; order Cypriniformes; family Nemacheilidae; genus Oreonectes; species Oreonectes daqikongensis. Next base: position 864,712 of record JAOTQM010000434.1, on the reverse strand, counting down.
AGGTTTTAAAAATAACATCATTTACTTGATTTGCATAACATTTTCCTACATTTGCAACTTGAAACAGGTCTAATGAAGCTTAATCTCTGAGAAACAATGGCACATTTTAAAACTTCTCCTTTAAACTTAATTTCGAGTGATTTTGTCGATGTAACATAAAACTATGGTAATATGATTATATCAGAGGCTATAATATTATTGGACATGTTAGTGATATAACACTATTGAACATACATCCAATAATAAGCAGAGTGGCAGTAAAAACAATGACATAAGGATATGAAAGTAAGTCAGATAAATGAGATTTGCTCGGAATGGGTGGACGGTCCTGGGGGATAGTGTGATTTAGAAATGAATGTAATGACTGAAACCAAAACCTCAAGAGAGAGAGAATATTGCATATATAAGATAAGTCACAGAACAAGGCTTTCTAAAACATTTAATGGCTGACGTATATTATAAAAATCAATGGTAAACTAACCGTAATACTCCTACTATTATCTGCATGCAATGTTGTATGCATGAAAAACCCGAAAGACTAGCTGCATGTGCCAAAAGTGCTGTTTATCACAAGAACATATTCTGTAGAAGGCTGTATCCCACAATAAAAGGCAACGGCCATCTATTTAACTGATCAGCCTGTCAAAGGTTATTCAATTTACAAAAATTTAAGAGAAGACAATTGAACACCTGTTTCAGGTGGCACACCTACAGGCATACGCCTAAGAGCAAAAACAACACGCTCTTATTTGTTTTTATAAAAATATCTTTGTTCTAGATCTTTAAAGTGCACATATCACTAGACACAAATTCAAATTCAACTACCTAACACTTAATCTGATCTGTTTAGACAACCAGTTAGGAGCTAATCTCATCCGTAGGGTTAGAGAGTATAAAGTGACATGCGGCTGCTGGTCTATAGACACAGTCTTGTGGAGTGTTTGCAAATGATTAAAATAATCTGCACGCACAGATTTACTTTACAACTTCTCTGCAAAAACTCCACCCAGTGTCAGGAGATATATACACAGGCACACCGGTACATTGTAACCGTCTAGCTCGTCATAAAATACAATCAAATGTTTTGCATGCTGACTGCTTTGTACGTTTGCATAAACAAAACATGTTTGCAAGACGAATGCTAAATAAGCTATATTTAAAAACGCACATCCAGAAAACATTGTACGTCACACAGTGACTTCAGGTGAGCTTATTATAATACGATACTAAAAGCAGAAAAAGATATAGAAAACAAACTGTTAATAATATTTTATTTTATTTTACATTATTAATATGTATATTTATAACATAAATAGCATAAGAGAGATTTATCTTCATTGTTAGTTTGTCATGCCATAGGACACATTTACGGTATATTTGTCAACTACCCAGATATAAATAAAATATATACAGACATGTTTCAACATAGCCATACAAAATATCTACGCAAGACTAAATTGAACCCTTTCATTAAATTGAGGTACATTTTATTTTATAAACCCATTAACCTACAGTAAATGTGTGTATGTTTTTGTGTGGGGGGGGAGTGAAGTGACCTTCACCCTGTAAGGGTCTCAGTGTACGTGTGCACAGGGCAGGCCTATAAAAACGATGAAGCTTTTTTGACACCCGCTGACAAACGCACGCACGCACGCACTTTACATTTGTAAAAGAACCCTGAATTAAGACTCAGACACTTAGGATTCTCTCAAACAGACACAAACAGCCAATGCATTAACAATGTCAGCTATTTCAGTGCGTGAGTGGCCAGTTCTCTTGGCTTTCGACTTTATTTGGCTTGCAGTACTCGCATGCTTTTACAGGCATTACATAATACACACACAAACTACAAGAAGACGGACTTTAACACCTCAAAGTCTAGGAATGTAGAAAAAGTGTCCACGTATAATTTATGACTAATGATTTTGTGTTTTGATTTACTACAATCTTACTACAACATTTGTGCCATTTTGTCAACATGCAGCTTATTATACTTCCAAAAACAATTTCCTGAGCAGAAGAGCAGAGTACGAACACACTCGCAAGAAAATTGACGTTAGGTAGTTTTGAGAAGAATAAGGATTGTTTTACTGCTGGGTGGACCAGGCCCAGTTAAAGTGATAGTTTACCCAAAAACATCAATGACTGGACTGTAATTTAAAAATCTAACAGAAACTACAAATAACTTCTATCAACAAAAACTCACCTACGTTAGCCAGGTAGCTAATGTTACTTTCGTGACAAAAGCAAATTTTGCAATAATATTTTCAATACATTACAAAAGGCCACATGTTTCATGTTTGCAAGGGATGAAAATGACACAAAGGTAACAAATTTAAGATTTTATGTGACAGGAGAGCCATTGCTATATTCCATCTAAAACTACATTTTTACTCCTACAATTTAAAACAAACTTTAATGATCTCACTGTAACTAAAAGTTTACTACAACTAGACATGGGCCGGTATGAGATTTCCACGGTATGATAAGCCAAAATATCACAATTTCACGTTGTGACAGTATATTACAGCTTACAGCACTTACAGCTTTAAAATGTGTTCTTTAAAATGTCTGGGTAAAAAAAGCTTTTTCCCATTGAACACATTATTTAAGCAACACAAAATATTTGAACCAGTAGTAAACATGTACAGTGTGTCAGGTTAGCACCCATTCTAGTCCTTTTTTACATGCATTTCTAATTAAACTTACATGCATACATACACATAAATATTAAATGCAACAAATTAAGCATAACCAAAAAATATCACAGAACCTGGTGGATTCCTGCATTTTCCATATATGATGAGACATAAAAACAGCTTATACCTTTAGAACGGTATTACAGACAATTTTAGTGGTTTTAAAACGTTTTTTGAAACTGTGACATACCTTGAAACCGGCATTCGGCCCATGCCCAACAAGTGCTGCTTTTGCAAGACTGCTGGATCATTCATATTAACTACTGTATTCAACTAAACATGTTTAACAGTGAAAAAGAGGAAACAACAGAGTGGTACAAGAATATGATAAAAACCAAAGAAAGAGACATTTTCTGATGCTCTACCGATACAAGCATGATTAATAGCAACCCTACAGAAGAGTCTAAATCACACACACAAAGGTCTCCTTCCTGAACAAGAGGGTAAAACACAAGGAGAGGAAGGGCTGGAGGGAGTGAGCAGAGGTCAAACACACCCATATGTGAACTGTGGGTCATCAGCAGACGTATGGCTTAAGTGTCTACTAACATCTCTTTCTTTTGTGTTCTCCTCTGTCTTCTCCTTACTGAAAGTGTGCCGGGGCTTGTTTCTCAGTGAGGTGAGACTCCATTAGCAGCACGGCAAGAGTCAACAAACCCGGTACAGCTGTGGAAGGACACCTGAATGAGTGTTTCCTACACGGTCATTTCCAGGAAATTTTCACACTTGCGAATCTGAACACACAAAGCCGAATGCGAAATCTGCTTGTATTTGCCCTTCGTTGCCACATGTTTCCCAAATCACCGAATAATTTTTTTGCCACCAAACTAAACTGCTGTGTTGACAGTTGATGTGTAACATAATATGAGGGCGGTCGAGTTTTGCAAACCACATCAACCACTTCTATTGTGCGCGCGTCTGCGTATGTTAATGCACATGTGTTCTAATGGTGTGTGGACTTACGACAAACACTGAATAGTCTGTCTCATTTCTTCATTTCTCACACGTATGTTCGGTGTTTCTGATAGTATGTGATAGGTTTGGCTAGAGGACAAACAAAGATCTAAATGAAAAACATATGGAGGGACAAGTGAGAAACACTATGCGCTAAAGGTGGACCGAGTGACTTTTAAGCAGTTGTTTGCTAGAATATCCTCCAGTATTTTTTGGTCCTCTCATTGTAAGCAAAGGATTTAATGCCAACTTTATCTTCCACCTGGCACAAATCATAAAGTCAGATTGCATCAGAAAAGTGATGGCTACACTCTTCAACAAGCCATACAGGTTCAGGTATCAAAAACAAGCCCAGACCGAATCTGTGCTTTCAGATTTCTGCTGAATTTAAATGCGCCGAGCCTTTGTACACAAACACACACAGTTAAGCAGCGCCGTACTCTTGTGTACACATGCACACCAGACATGACCAAACATGCAAAACTCCCTCCTTCATCAAAGTCAAACAAGGTCTGAGGTACACAAAATCAAAACACACCGCTTACGTTAGACTAAATATAGTCAAAATAATATGCACCCTGAGACACATTACCAAATGAGAATTCTAGACACACACAAAAAATTGAGAGAAACAAAAATAAAACAAGGACACACAGCACTGTCAGAAAAAGACTCTTGGGTTTGTTAGTTTTTCTGTGACTTTCTCCTCCCTCCCAACATAGTCCCTCTATGCCTCAGCGTCCCTGGCGTCACTTCTCAGTATTTTCCTCCATGTGCTATCTCCTTGTTTGGCCTCTGCGTGTGAAACCTCTCTCCGCTCACGCACAGTTGCCCGTCCCTCATTTTTCTCTCAGCCTTCTACACCACCCAATCTCTCTTTCTCACACCACATCACCCTGGGCTTCAGAGTCAATTCTGTTCTTCTGAGCCATTGAGAGAAATCCTGACATCAGTTTTGTAGTTCACACGCTTAATCACAACCCTAAACACTTCCTTTGGAATCCCCTCAGAGAATGAGAGCGAGAGAGAGAGAGAGAGAGAGGAGAGAGAGAGAGAGAGAGAGAGAGAGAGAGACAAATACTCTAGTCCCTGCGAATCTTCCCTCAAATCGGTTTGTTTAGACAGCAGGCATGTTCATTCCAAACCATCCTTACGGGGTTTGAAGAACAACATTTATATTCTGGCTCCCACAATGGTTATACAAAAGAGACAAATACTTTAGTCACTCTTACACATACTCAGAAGTCAGAATATCTGTTGTGTATGAATTTAACTCCCACGTGGCTACAAATGAATCCCATTATGTGGTCCCTTGCACAGCAGACACCAAAGACCTCCATCAAGCGGAACTCTAAGGATGAATTTGCAAGTCAAAGCTCAAAGCTGGCTGATGTGCTTAAGGGAATTAGTATGATGTTTTTGCTTTTAGCAACAACATTTAAAGGGACAGTTTACCCAAAAATAAAGATTCGGAACAGTGTCGGTACCCATACACTTCTATAGTATAAACACAAAACCAATGCAAGTCAATGGATACCGCCAACATTCTTCAAAATATCTTCTTTTGTGTTCTGCAGAAGAAAGCAAGCCATACAGGTTTGAAATGACAAGAGGGTGATGATGAATTCTAATTTTTGGCTGAACTATCCCTTTAATGCAGGAGTGAATCATGTACATTAGCAAATTGCATACAGAATACAGAGAAAAACTAAATGCATACTCTCCTCTTCTGAAAATCTTTCTTTTTATACATACAAACAAAATAGATAGAGATGCAATTTTAATAGCAAATTGTGATCCTCACTCCCATAAATAACCAGATGTACAGAATGCGACTGAACGATCAGTAAAAGAACAATTGCATTTAGCTGCAACATGTACCTAACCAGAGTGAAAACGGTCTTAATGGAGGGGATTACGTTTATTGCAGTCAAAGATCAATCAGGATTCAAGTAGAGTTTTGGGAACAGTCTCGTTCACTCTTACTTGGCGCTTTGGAGCATCACAATTTACAGTCATTACACAGCTCACACAGCTTCATTCCGAGACTCGGGTAATGCATTATAGATCGTACAACACATCAGTAGCTTTGTTTAAGAGAAGATATCAGTACATAAACAGGAGGGGGTAAAGATAGGGAGATAAAGAGAGGAGACCAATCGACCTCTTCTATTGATGTCTGGCATTCAGCACTGTGGATGTCAAAACGAAGACTTTTTGCCATTTCATTTCCTCAGTGCAAGCCATTAGGGACCACATAGTTGTGACAGGAGAACCATGCAAGGCACGAAAGAGAAAACATGACAAGCTGTTATTTTTTTTACATAACAGAAAAACTTCACCATCACAAAGTCAGCACACTGCCGAGCCTTAACATGACACGTAATTATACGTATTGTGAGTTTGCTTGCACAGCTTGAAAGCTTTAATCTACATCAGTACGAGTTATTTGAAGATCTTTCAGAATGCATTGACATCACAAACACATTCACTTTTCATTTTCAAGGTACAAAGGAAAAACACTGCTTTGGTCTTCTACATACCGTAACTTTAACAGTCTGACCGCAGCTGACACGCCATTATTTCCTTAACAGAATACCATTAAAGTTACACACAGAAAGTTATTTATTTATTTATGGACGCATTTAAAGACACATCATATGTCACAAACAAACGAAAACTGAGAGTGTTTTCATACAACTACAATCAGCTCGGTTCTCAAATATTGACAACCCTTAGGAAAATTAACCATGTTTTTATAGGCCACAGTATGTGACGTCACCATTTCCGATCGATTATCATTTGTATCACCTGTTTTCTACAGTCTATGTGTATTACCGCATTTTATATATCAAGGTTACTGATAACCATGGTACATTTGAATTGACTAAAGTGACAGCATGGTCAATTTTCGCAAGGGAACACAAACACACACCTTCATGATGTCTAAGTACACCTGACACGACACAAACCACTCTAAATTTATAGCCTGCTTTGGTTAATTATTAATGTGTTGAGACATGGCGTGCATCAAGTCCTACAGGCCCACTTTCTCTTAGACAATCCATGAAGTGTTGCCTATTCAAATTCTAGTAAGAAGCAGTGGGGATTCATTTAGGATTTGATCAAATAGTAATGAAAATGAGATTTTCTACACGTAATCCTTCGACATAATCACAGCTGCAATGGCTATCCAATGCGAGATTTGAAACACGATCCGTACACAGGCCCTTGTTGCCAGGAGAGCAACTACGCGGAAGAATTCAGATGAGATGGTGATTTTCTATAAACATATGGCCTCATGTTGGCATTAAACGCAACTCCGCGAGGGACAAGCTCTCGCGCGTTTTGTGCGCTCACATTAGCACGCTCGCTTTAAATTCGTGTTTAACGCGGGGGTTTTAGGTACAAAACAACACTCGGATTGCGAGCAGAACAACTTAAAAGTACTTCAGATTGAGTTTAGATGGTGAATTAAACACTGATATGAAAACAAACAGCAAACTCGAAACTCTGCTGGGTTTTTAAACTTGCTGTCTGAGTTCAACTCAACTATGTCCAAGATCTACTGAAAGAGAGTTTATGATCCATCGGGTGTCAGATGTTACCCTAAATTACTTCAACATGTAACACAAGCCGTCTATCACGCCAAATAAAATCTCAAACACGCTCTCCAGACACACATCGTGTTACCTCGTCCCATTTGATAAACTTGCTCCCCTTCATGAGATGATCAGGGACCGACACCGGTTTGAGCTGTAACGCGTGTACTCCCGGTTTCGCCCCGGCCATGACTGCCGAATCGACGGGTGGCGACGCCTCTGCTCTCGGCTTGAAGTCTCTGACCTTCAGTGGCCACCGGATCCTTTAATGAGACGGTCAGAACTGGAGCACGACCCAAAGCCTCGAGACCCGGCTGGCTCAGCACGCGCAGACCCGCCTGTCACACATTCACGAGCGTTGTTCTGAGCGCAGTTTATGACTTTCGCAATTGTTTATTCATTTAGTCTGTTATCGTGGACTTGAATTGATATTTTCCTTCCTGTTCTTCCATCCGCTCGATAATGATGAGATCGCAGCTCATGAGAAACTTCCCGTCGACTTTGGTCCCCGCTGGAATTCGCTCCTCTTTTCCTTCATGTTTTCTCTGAAATAAATGAGAGAGAGGGAGAGCGAGAAGGACAGGGCAGGAGAGAGAAAGAAGGAGGGAATAAGGAAGTGAAGTAAAAAAGCGAACAGACGAGGGAGTGTTTTATTATTCTTTTTTCTTTGTATGTTTTACATTTTTTGAGAGATGACAAGCAACGTCTTATTGATTTTACCCTAAGTTGCAGTTATTGCTTATTAGTATTTTTTCAAGTTTCTTTATATAAGGAACTTATTTTATGCATCTTTTTCCATTCTAAGAATTAAAAACTTAAAAGAAGTTTGTCTGGTCAATAAGAGTCAATTATAGGGTTGTTTAAACATCTCCAGTTCTAGTATCAACCACAACAGAGGTCAAATGTTTTGTAATACATGTATTTAGATGGAGTGAGTCTTTTGACCCTGTCTTTGTACTGCTGGAACGTCAAGCTTGTCAGCACCCAATAATACTGGCCCTGTTTCTCCTCATTCCTGAGCAGGTGTTCTCTTCCCAGATCTAAATATACAGCAATTCTCCTGGGGAAAAAAGAAAAGCACAAGTAGCAATACCATGGGCCTTCGACAGTACACCTTGCAAATGTTCAAAACTTTTATTACTTTTTGGGACACACATGCACACAAACTTCAATGTCAAGCCCAGCTGGGCCTCTCATTCTGTGCTCTGAATGTGTCTTATAGCAGTGACTGTGAAGAATGAGATTTGTGGACTCAGGAGGGCACATTGCTTTGCTAAGGCTAGTACAAAAAAGAAAAATACCCACCACAAGAGCGAGAAAGACAGGAATGTTAGGGCCAGGAGAGGAGAGACTAAAACTGAGATAACGGAGAGGTCTCTAATCAGAGAGACTATTTCTGAATGAAAGCCAAAGCAGTCACAAAGACACACTGTATTTCAGTATACACACACAACCTTTAAAAAATAACACGTTTGATTAAAAATATGCTATTTAAAGATTTAATTTGAACTCTCTGCAGTTTTTTACTCTTTCCTGTGTCTTTCTCGTTCTGCTTTACCTAATGTGAAAACCCTGACATGGTCAACAGTAGCAGCAAAGCCTGATCACATTTCTTTTTAGATAGCAGAAATTTTGCCAAAAGCTGAGCTCTGAAACCTCTTCAAAAGCTTCTTTGTTAAAACCACAGGCAGCAATGGCTCAAGGTCTTATCTGCAGTAAAATGGTCCACTGTTGCCATCCAGTGGTGCTAGATCATCATTACCTTTAAGGTCTTAGATCAAACTAAACAAAAGTGTGTGTTTATTTAATGTCAAGATACAGTGTATATATGAAAGATATATATATATATATATATATATATATGTGTGTGTGTGTGTCAGCTGAAAATAAACAGGGGATACAAGCAATATTTTATAATATTACGGTATTTTATTAACATTTCATTAGCATGCCAACAAATTATTTGACTTGGCCAGTAATCAATTCTCAATTGCCTTTGCAAGGGCCTATAAATGTAGATTAACACAAATGCTTATAACAGCAGCTGTGTTATTAATGCTGTTTCCTGATCATTCCATCATTTTCTGTCAATGGCCACAGCTGTGCTGTAATCAAACGATTCTTTCATCAAAATGGCGCTTTTGTTTCTCTTCTCACAGCAGGCATCCTTGCTCTCCAGGTTCCTCTGTAGATCCTTATCACACTTACTGACTCTTGTTGTTAAAGGTTAAAGGTTATTAATTTAATACATTTTATTCACAAAATACATTTTGCTGACAAATCTTACGTTGTTTACGTCATCTGTCACTTCAGCCAGGTGGCAGCAGTAGCAAAATGTCCACTTGACAGAAATATATTGTTCAAAGCCTGAACATGACTCTTTCCTCTGTGGAACACACAATTTTAGGACATTTTAAGAAATGTTATTTTAAGAAATGTTTTAGTGGTTTTGAAGTGAAGTGTGGCCAAGTATGGTGTTCCATAGCCCATCCAAGTGCACACACACAGACACAGTAGTGAACACACACGCAGTGGGCAGCCATTTTTTGCTGCGGTGCCAGGGGAAGAGTTGGGGGTTCGGTGCCTTGCTCAAGGGTCTCACCTCAGTCATGGTATTGAAGGTGGAAGTGAGTGCTGGTCATTCACTCCCCCCACTTACAATCCCTGCTGGTACTGAGGATCGAACCTGCAACCTTTGGGTAACCCAGGCCACGACTGCCCCTGTGTGAATACAATGGAAGTCAATGGGGGACAATTTTGTTTGGTTATCAACATTATTGTATTTTCTTTTGTGTTCTGCAGCAGAACGTCACACAGGTTTGGAATGACATAAAGGTGAGTAAATGATGAAAGAATTTAAATTTTCAGGTGAACAATCCCTTTGGGTCTTAAGATATTGTGCATGACAGTTCACACAAGGATCAGGTCTACATTTATAACGTTTATATTGGCACATTTATCACTTGACAGCACACGATTCACATTATTTTTGCAAAACTGTAGCTCCCAATACCTTGACAAGTTGAAATATTTAGACATGTGTGTACGGTTTGATTGCATGAATACATATAAATCTGCACATTGGGTTTACCAGACTGTAAGACCCAGACAGTATTTTGAATAATTCATTTTCCTCGTACCACTTGTAAAACATCATAACACATGTTCTGAATACTCTGTGGTTCCTGTAATCAAACCAAAACATCCTAACAACTCTAAGTGTTCATGTAATTCATTTAATAGAGAATTATGTTAGCAATGCAAATATCATGGGTTCTGTCCCAGAGATTGCAGATAAATTTAGCTTGAAGGCACTGTAAGTTCCTCCTTGTTATACCCACCCTTCAATTGAACACCGCTTTACCATTCAGCTCGGATCCTCAACTAACTCCCACCAACTCTGTGAGGAACCTGGGGGTAATGTTTAACAACCAGCTTAAATTCACCTCTCACATTGCAGCAACTACTCGAGCATGCAGGTACATGCTTTACAATATCAGGAAAATCAGACTTTTCCTGTCGGAGCATGCCTCTCAGCTTCTAGTCCAAGCTCTGGGCGAATCAAGACTGGACTACTGCAATTCTCTACTAGCTGGCCTTCCAACCAATACAGTCAAGCCGCTGCAAATGATCCAGAATACAGCACTAGTAACATGGTCTTGTAAACTGTGAGTACTGCTTAGTGTGTTGACAAAATGTTTTATGCTCTCCTACTTGTAAGTCGCTTTGGATGAAAGCGTCTGCCAAATGAATAAATGTAAGTGTAACAGTGGCGGTCCGTGACTTCTCTTCCGGGGAGGCAAAAATTCAAAATATGTGTTTGGCGCGTCATGTGTGCGGCTTGTCATGTGAACATATGTGTTCGGCACCTCACGTGAACGTATGTGCATCGCGCATCATGTCAAAATACGTGCCTGCTGTAGACGCGTCGAGATGGTTTATGACAAAAGACGCTCGCATTTGCTAGATATTGGCTTAATCTCATGTGTAATTAGGCTTAAATGTTAAGCGAGTGTCTTGCGAATATCTTGTGAACGCAAGCATCTCTTTTATGATAAACCCTCTCAACACGTCTACAGCAGGCACGTATTTTGACATGATGCGCAATGCACATACGTTCACGTGAGGCACACACATATTTTGACATGACAGACCTAAATATCGAACTTCACATTCGTGCCTCCCTGGAAAAGAAGTCACTGACCGCCACTGAAGTGTAAGTAGCTTTGGATAAAAATGCCAAATGCATAAATGTAAGTGATTGTATTATTATTATTTATTTATTGTAATCCAAAAACAGTGGAAACATTTTACTTGTCATGACTAAATGTATTGAATAATAAAATGGTTTAGCTAGCTGAGGTCTGTCTGGTCTGGTGTGTGGAATTGTGTAACGTTAAATCCCAACTGAAATAAAAAGCTTCTAAAGAGCCACAAAATAGAGGAGAAAGTCATTTTACTATTAGCAAACTTCTTTTAACAACTGACTAAAACAACAGGATTATCTGGTTGCATTTAGCCCGGAGTAAGGGTTGGTGAACTTCGTCAACGTTAGACGGGGAGGAAAAGGAAGAGCGAGAGAGAGAGAGAGAGAGAGAGAGAGAGAGAGAGAAAACAGCCTGAGCCGTTTCTCAGAGGGGTTACACGTGCACATCATTCGGGTGAGGAAGGAGAGTAGGAAAAGAGAGGAGGGGTAAAAGAAGGACAAAACAGACGGAGAGTAAAAGAAAGAAGTGGGAGAAGTTTGTTTTCGTTTTTATTACATTGAATAACACCTAAAGGTCTGTAGAGTTTCTCTTTAAATGCACGGGTAAATCTTTGCAAACGGCTTCCATCTTTATTTGAAGGATAACACTAGGCCACTGGGAGGACTCTTGAGTTTAACGTGATTTGGGTTACTTTTAAAAGTCAAAGGAGACACGCGGTTTGCTGTTCTGTAAGTGCTTAGCCACTCGATAGATTTATTTTTTTACCGACAAAAGCAAGCAAAACAAACAAACATTTATAGAAATAACTTTATATGACTATACAAATATTATCAAGTAGTTGCCAAATGTCATTAAGCTTTGCTACAAGAAAACAATAACACGCCTAGAAGTGGCATTTTAAATCACGCTGCTCTGTCCAGTCAAACACGGAGAGAAGACCCGATCCTCTACATCAGCCGGTAATTCAGAGGATATTTGAGGACTATGGCGGCGGTAACAAGCCCAGAGACGAGCCAGCAAGCTCGCGTTTATTTCCAGACGCCCACCGGCTCGACCGAAGAAGCCGAAACCCCGGTCCGAAAGCAAGGACGGGTCACGGTGAAATACGACAGAAAAGAGTTGAGAAAGAGACTCAATTTAGAAGAGTGGATTATTGACCAGCTAACGGATCTCTACGACTGTGAGGTAAGACTAGTTTGTGGAAGCTTTACTAATGTAAAAATAGACCTTAATCGCTTTAACAATCATTAGACTGTTGACAATGGTACTAAAATGTAAGTTTGTTGTAACGTAGGGCAAACTATGTTGTTTTCATAAACGCGTTACGATACTAGCAATCATTGCGCTTTCTAACGTCAACCTACTCAAGTTTTATTGCTACATATTGCGATCCAATGCACACAATGTAACTGTGTGTGTAAGCATCAATCTGGAATTGACCCACTTTGTTACTTAGAGATTTGAAGAGTTGAAGGTAGAGCTCACGAACCTTCTTTACCTGCGTGTTGTTCCGTACAGTGCGCCGTGACGTCAGAAAACGTACGCACACACGTAAAAACGTCTTTTATACCTTTGTAACAATTCTTGTACCACATATATGTAAACTAGTCGTTTTATAATTAATTACAATTACTAATTGTAATAATTAATAATACAATTAATTATAACAACTACAAAATAAAGAGAGAAAAAAAGTACACCTTAAAGTGATGGTTCACCCAAATATTAAAATTCTGTCATCATTTACTCACCCTCTTGTCATTTCAAACCTGTATACATTTCTTTGTTCTGATTAACACAAAGGAAGATATTTAAAAGAATGTGAGGAACCAAACAGATCTCATCCCCCATTTACTGCCATAGTAGGGGAAATCTATGAAAAGTCAATGGGGGGTGAGATCTGTTTGGTTACTCACATTATTCCAGATATCTTCTTTTGTGCTTTGCAGAACAAAGAAATGTATACAGGAGGGTGAGTAAATGATGACAGAATTTTCATTTTTAGTTTAACTATACCTTTAACTTGCTCTTCACATGATCAACATTCAGAAGCTTTTGTGCAGATATGTTGTCGGTGAAGATATTTATCAGTGTTGTGTTTGAGACTCATTCAGACAATCGGAACGTAAGTTCGTTTACGTAAAACACGTATGCGTGTAATTTATCTGTAATGCAAATAGTGTATATCAAATTGATGAATGACTATAAAGAAGAAGGAAATCTACAACACTATCTGAAAAGTTGAACATGTGGCTTGTCATACTCACGTTTTACCTCCCTCCCCCAATCTTTAACCAGACAAAAAGTAACATAGCCGCACTCGCTTCTGCAATCTCATCCGCTTTGCCAAATTGACTAGCTTTTTAGTAAACAACGATGATGTGGCACCCCCCTGAGAGCCATAATCCTATTCATTTAAAACTACTTAAATTGTCAAAATGCAATATAACAGTGTTGGCATACGGGGAGCCAGCGTGGCATAGTGCCATAGAGAGAGAGATGGGGAGAATGAGAGAGAGAAGGCGAGCAAGCCTTTCTAACCATAGGAGCAAGTATTTGGTTTCCCTGGATATGGATTGTGTTTTATTATGAAGGACTAGTCCAAATCACTTAAGTAACAATGTTACAGATGTGGGTTGGTGGTAAAGGAAAATTGGTACATATAATAAAGGGAGGAGAAAACATCCAGAGAGGGAGGGAAGCCGATGAAGGAAAATCACGATGAAATCACCAAATAAGTTTTGTGGGCTTTAAGTCTGTTAGTTTGCTGTATATGTGAGTGTGCCTTACCCATACATATAAATGTTTCTTCCACAAACCGATCTACATATTAATAACTTATTTCATGGGGTGTTAAGCTCAGTCGGGGTGTGCATACTACTGAATAAATGTTAGCAAGTGTTCTGGAAATGTTTTGGTAATGAGTCATTGTATCAAGCCAAGGTATCAGTTAATGATGTGGATTGTGGAGTTGTTTAAAATGAAGAAGTAATGGAAGCATTAAATGAAGTTAGAATGAGGATGCAAAAATCAAGGGAGAAGTAAACAGATAATCATTGATGGAGACCAACAGACGGTCTGTGAAAAGAGATGGAGGGAGGGAAGTTTAGAGAGGGACAGCTGTGGCTTTGGCTAGAAGCACAAGGGTGGTGTTGAGTTTTTCCCCCCTTCCTCTCATTAATACTCACAAAGTGTGTTGCACTTTGCCACGTACAACTGCACATGCATTTTATATATTTAGAAAATATGTTGCTACTAACTTAAATGTTCTTGTGACCCTTTAACTGTTCACCATTGAAATAATGACCTTGCTAAACAAGTTATGTCCATGTCTGGTTTGGCTTTGTTAACTTAAAAAAAAAAAAAAAAACGGCAAGGAGAGGGAATGCTGGATCTCTTGACATGCTCAGATAGATGGCATGAGAGAGAAGGAGAGGCATAATTGCAGTTTCTGGGATCATCAGGGTTGACTCTACACAATGGAGACTGCTAAGCTTTGAGTCATGAGCAAAGGAAATGCCAGTGACAGGCGAAACTACAGGAAGCTTGTGTATGTTGTGACTGTCTGATGTTTTAAAAGGGCAGTAAAGGTCTTGTGACCTCCGCTTTGGAGCAGTCCGGCTCTGTGTGTGCGCACGTGCCTTGATAAACAGTGTACAGGATGTTGAACTCTATGTCTTGCTTTGTGGGAAATGCTCTGATCTTCTCCATCCCCATTCGTCTTTTCGCAAAACACACACTCACTTACAAACCTCATTTAAATACTTTAGTTCCTCACCTGCTAGTGACTGTCAAGCGCTTCCTTGCTTGCACCTGTGTGGAGGGAAAGAACACGTTTAGACACGTCCATTCTCTCCCAGTGCGTCCCCTACTGTTGAGAGCCTAGTCAGTAATATTTAAATAGCCAGCTTTGCATTTCTGTTAGAGATTTGCAAAAGCACAATATGTAGAAATGGAGTCAAAGCATAAGACTATGAGTGTGACTCTTATATTTCAGCCTTTTAGGCTAGTTGGCAAAGAGGTTAATAATAATGAATTTTAAGGATATTCTTTTAGGTATGTGCTAATGCCAACAAAAGCAAGTGCATGTGCACTAAATGCATTATAATTTCCTATCACTAAGTAAATACTTCTAGTTCATATTGTGAAAGTTGAGACACGACCATTGTTTTTGTAGTTAACACAAACTTTAATCTTTTAAATCTATTTAAAAACAGTTTGCTTAAGTGATCTGTATATTTACACAGATGTACATCACAGTATTTAAATACACAGAGAGTAAAGTGAGTACATACTTGTGATGATTCAGTGCAGTTACACCACTGTTCTCATTTTAAAGTAAGCAACCTCTCATGTGACTTCAATTAAAGCATGTTCTGAATCATTTAAATGTATGGTAATGATCTTTTCTCAAAAAGAGAACTACAAACCACAAGGTAACCAGTTGGAGGGAAATTGATTGTTCCGTTATACGCAGTAGGATGTCCTTTCTCAAAATCAGCAATAAGAAAATCCCTGTTCAGGAATCATCTGTCAGTCAGCAGTTATTACGTTGGGAAGACGTAATAAAGCTGGAAATAGCCTTCCCTTGTAAACACTCTAATTCAAGAGCAGATTTAGCACATTGAACTAAGGTAACTTCTTCATACATACAGACAGACTGTCTGTCTCTTTAGCTTCAAAATAATCCAGTTAAGGCCTTCTGTGTTACAATGCCAAGAGATGAAAAATTACAGTACTGTCCTAGGGTGTGTATAGGTGACAAATAGGTGTAGCGTGTTTTACTTGTTATGTGAATATTGTAACAGAACATTGGATACACAAGTACTGAACAGGATGTTTATGTTTTCTGCCTACATTTATTCTTCTTTTCTATTTGATCCATGTTTAAGCCTATTTGGTCTCAGTTACATCAATGATACCATCTGCACTTCACATGTGACATCACCAGCCATGTAATAGGTCAAAGTGTGTAGTCACACTAACATGTTCTCTTCTGTCCTTTAAAGATAACAAAACACTATTATTCTAAAGAGCTTTACTCACTGCTAGAAGCCTATAATTATACAGAAATTGGAGCAGAGTAGCATCTCTACGTCTAGACTGGTGTAAAAGATTTAAAATAAAAGTGAACAGCATCTTTGTTCTTTTGAAATGTGAGTGCCCTGTTTTGGAAAAACACGGATTAGCTGAATTTTGGGTAATAATTGGACTTTGAATCTGCTACAAATAGAAACACTCATGCACAGACATGCATATTATGCACACTTGACTTGCAGGCAGCCAGACTGGATATCCTAAAGTGCTCGAAACTAGGGAATATGATGAATGCTCGCCTGCTTTTTCCACTCCAGAAACGACAGACGAGAAAGAGGGAGATTGTGTGTCTGTAAATGGCAGGGGTTCCCCTGCTAGTGTTTTCTCTATATCACCTTTGCTCTCTTTCTCACCCTTTCAACATGTCCTATCTTTAGTAAGAATGAACCACAGAGCCAGGCCTTGAAAGACTGGAGTACATGGGAATATCTCTTACATAGTATTGATTGATATGTTTCTCAGATGCTCATAATGGGCTCAGATGCATGACGATCTTATATCGCAAATCTGTTTAGTGCCTTAGACTGGCATTGATCAACCATCTCTTTATACCTGGTTTTAATGCAGGTCTAGATTGGTCTCGTATTGACTGTGTGTCTTCATTTGTCAGAGATTGATCTGTTATGTCCAATTCTGTTGAAGGGGAGGGTGTGTGCACATGCTCTGGTAGCTTTCATTTAAATCATATTTTCCATTGTATCCATTGTATTTCAATTAAAAGGTTTTAAAGGGTAACTCCGCCCCAAAGATTCTGCCATTAATTACTCGCCCTCAAGTAGTTAAACATCCAAAGGTCCTCCGTTTTTCCTCAAAACGCAAATTAGTGTATATTTGAAAGCTTTCTGACTCCTTCATAGATGGCAACCAAAATTCAAAGCGCTCAATGTTTGTAAATACATCTTAAATTAGTCCTCTCGTCTCTGGTGGTTCAGTATTAATTAATATAATGCGACGAGGATACTTTTTGTGCCCAAACAAAAAAATAACGACTATATTCAAACACTTCCTGATTTGATTGTTAGTTTCTAGCGCACGCTCCCGAGAGCCACACGACGCATGTGTTTGATGTGTGGTTGCGTTGCCATCTATGGAGGAGTCAGAAAGCTTTCAAAAATACACAAATTTGCGTTTTGGGGAAAAACGGAGGACCTATGGATGTTTAACAAATGGCAGAATTTTCACTTTTGGGCGGAGTTACCCTTTAAGTAAATAATGAGAGAATTTTCATTTTTGAGTGAAATATTCCATGCAACGCAATCTCACGGCGAAATCCTAAGTATTTTACGAGGTGGCTAATCTTGGCTAATTTGTATGAATTTGTACAATCTCAGTCGTACGTTTTAGTACAGTTTGCTTTCGCGCCAGTGACGTTAGGTGTAGAGGTGGGGTTAGGGGTGTGCCTTAATCGTACGTTTTTGTACGACTCGCAACGTATGAATTCATACGAATTAGCCACCTCGTAAAATACATAGGACTGCCCTTGAGATCAGGTTGACTATTCCTTTCAGTATGATTATACAGTACATCAAAGTTCTTAATCTTCAAAGATCATAGGAAGTTAGACTTCTAATAATATTAATCTATTTCCTATCAGATTAAGTGAGATGAATTCAGACAGAGCCAAAGTATATTGCTTGCTCTCTCTTAAATCACTTATATTGTGGACTTTGTTAATTAAGCCTATAGACTAACTGTCGAATGTTTCATTGTGTGAGGTCATTATCACTTATCTTAATGAGCCCTGCGTGCCTGTTACTGACTGCATTCAACAGTCTGTCTAATCAATACACTTCTGACTTCCTCTTATCATGTTTGTCTCGTCCACTATAGACTGTAGACTTTTCCAGATGCTTTTCTCTAATGGCCGTTTGTCTCTATATCACATTCTTACTGCGCTAGTTTTTGTGCTCTTTGTTGAGAAGGAAGTGAGAGGTTAATGGTGTAGTGACCTGCTGATTTTCTGTGTGGGTGTTATGATGTTGTTATGAGAACAGGTCCCATATGATTTAATCTCTTTTAGGAAGCATACGCTAATTCCCTGTAGACATGAGATTCACTATAAACATACGCAGACTACATGTTTACATGTACAAATAAATTTACAGTTTTAAAGCTACACTTCACGCCGTTATTTTTATGAGGATGTCAAAACAGTCTATCCATTTCTCTCTCTTTCACACACATGCTTGCTAAAACACCTCTTCACTTCTGTGTGTGTTGTTTGTCATTCGTCAGTGTGCTGACGGCTGATAAGCCCATGGGTATGTTGAGAAACAGCGGGTGTGATACACCCCCACTCCATCACTGGCCCAATTCAGCCCAGCTATTCTCTTTCCTGTGAAAGCTTGTGTCCCTAGCCCACCTCTACTGGCTCTCTGTTACCACCACTTCTGTCTGTCACAATGTCAGACTGCAACAATTACTAGAGAAAAAAAAATCAATATTAGAGCACTGAGGTTAGTGTACTAAGAGATTTGAAACCTTTTGAATATTTAAGAAAAAAAAGAGATACTCGTCGAAGATTGGTAATGTCTTGATATGGACAGTGCTCCAGACATGTAGCGCAACTGCGCTTTGGACGACCCAAGTACGAGTCTCGGTTTGACTCCTTTCCCTATCCTGCTACCTTCTGTCCTCCCTATTGTTTCCTGTCTATCTATGCTGTCTTAACAAAAATGGAAAAAGCAAAAAGTATACCACATATTGTAATGAAGACCACATGGTTTGAAGCACAATATATTTTGTGTATTTTCTATTTAAACAGAAAACTGGGTCAGGGCATTAATTCTGAAGAGCTTTTTATTATGCATTTTATTAGGATTTAAAAGTGCCGATAGTTGGTCATTTTTAATGATCGGCATTGGCCGATATATTTTTACAAATGGCCGATATCTTTTCTGTTTGGCTGCCATACAGCACATTTTATTCATTAAAATGGCAGTAAGATGTAAAGCAGGCATTTTTGACATTTAGTAATGTAATGTGACCACAGTAAAATGGGTCATCTATAGATACAAAAATTGTATGGTGGTAAATATCAATAATATCTATTTTTATATTTATATTTTTAATTTTATATTTTTTAATTGCTATATTTTATTCATATTAAGCCACGTTTAACTGACCACAATTTATATAACGTCATGTGTGGACCTCTTCATGCATTCAATAACACAATAATTGTTCATTATTGTCTCTTATTTACTCATTTAACTGCATTTGTGTTATATCAACCTTTTATCGGCCACAGTGCTTTCTTAATTTCGGTATCGGCATTGGATATTAAAAAACCCATATCGGTCGACCACTAGTGTGTTTACACCTTTGTGTACATGATTTTCTAAATGAGAAAGACTGTGAAACTAGCATAGGGAGCACATCACAAAGGGTCACAAAAGTTACATTTTTATATTCGGGTCTTTAAAGAGTACATAGCTTGTGATTTTCAAGGGCCTACTTTGGTTTATGAAGTGTCCGACAACAGGTTTTTGTACATACATGGTGTAAAAACACTATTATTTCATAATAATAAACAATTATTATTACCTTACTTCTTGACAGACTCTCAAATAATTCATTCCGCGATCCATCTGTCTAATCACCCCCTTTCCGCCAGCCTAGTCTGCTGTGATTTGTCAGATGGTCTAGTCTGCTGTGATTTGTCAGATGGTCTAGTCTGCTGTGATTTGTCAGATGGTCTAGTCTGCTGTGATTGGTCAGATGGTCTAGTCTGCTGTGATTGGTCAGATGGTCTAGTCTGCTGTGATTGGTCAGATGGTCTAGTCTGCTGTGATTGGTTTAGCGCGTGTTCAATTTTTCGCGGGCAGGCGGGGACTATTTCTAGTGACGTAGATACACGGCGCTTAGAGAATCGGACTAGGTCACGACTTGTTCGCGTGATTCAGAGTCGACTCCCTTTTTTCCAAGCCAATATCTTTATTTATTCACCTTTAGATTTACAACTTTGCAGACTGCTTACTTTCAAACACGGAAACATTACACACTTCATGAAATATAATTTTGATGATCTTGTACTCTTTAAGAATTATTATAGGATTATGTCTGGACAGGACATCAATGTATTGTAAACTTTGGATCAAAACTTTCAGAGACCGATTAAACAGCTTTTCCATTCAAAATATACGATTTCTGAATGAAGTCCTAGTATCTGAACATTAATCTTGCCATCTTTCCATTTTTGTTACGCAGGGCCGCTCTGTGTTAAAGTCTTGCATCTGTCTTCCCAGATTAGATTAGTCAACTCTTGCTATGCATCTCTACTCCTGAAGAGAGCCAGCTGTGTCTTGTTCCTTTTGTTTGGGACAGCTAAAACATCAGCTATGTTCACTGTTCTCAGTTACACATTAGCCCTCTAACAATCTGTTTGAGCTGTTTTATTTCCATGTGTGTTTACACATATTAGTCTTTTGTGTCACTTAAGTGTCTAAACAAGTGCATGTTTATTTGTGAAAAACAGTTACTCACTGTATGAGTCATTTTATTTTTTTTATTGCTCAGGATGTGGGTTTTTATAAGCAGTTTAACGTAAAGTTGGTAATACCTGGATTACTCCACTAGCTGTTGCATGTTGTTTTGCAATGATGGGAGTTGTTAAATCCGCACACCTGGGCTCATACCTAATTTGTCTCGAAGGTAATATTAAGTTATGTGTTCATGTGTGCACCATGTAAGCCAGCATGTTATAACCCTGAGAGAAAGTGAATATGTGGGTGTTTAAGATTCAGTGATTTGTTGCTTCTGGTGTGAATCTTTGAATCTGCTATCGACTCATTTCCTCCTTCCTGTCTAAATACAGTTCTCTCTCTCCCCTATCTTTGTACTTTTTCTTTTCACGATCATATCTTGGCATCAGAGATTAACCAACCCATGCAACCCCCCAGCCATTACCCACAGGTTGAAGAGCTGGCTCTTTAATACGTGATCAGATATCAAGCATAAAAAAAACTCTGTCAACACATACACGCATGCAGTCGACGGTGAGAAGCTCAGAACAGTACATGCTTAGACAGACAGCACACTTTGTTGGAACCTCAACTAAGCAAGTTTTGTTTACCCGGGCAGCGAACGAAAGTTAACAGGGATTTGCTTTAACTGCAAGATAAATGAGGTGCAAATCTCTCTGTGATTAGAACCTGTTGAATGATGCCGGACAGTTTTGCCCTTGACGTCAGTTTCTGTCCTTCTAATTTACCATGTAAGCTCAAAGGTAAAATTGTTTATCTGTTACTCACCCTCATGCCATGTTAGACCGCTATGACTTTCTTTATTGCGTGAAGAATGAACTCATTCTTAACCTTTTTTTGTACTTCATGCAATAAAGACAGACATGAGTTTAAAACAATATTAAGATGAATGACAGAAATGTAGTATTGTGATTGAATGTGTTATATTACCCAAATACCATTCATACCATTTTTGACTGAGCTCAGGGTATGTCTGGCACCTCAAGGGCCCTGTCAGGAGCCATACAGCCCCCATCCTCAGCTATAAAGGCATCTGTTTATGTAGGTCAAACGCCGAGGCCGAGACCATCCTGCTCCCATACTGTCACATCCGATTCACACTGACTGCCGAGACCTGTAGTGCTGTAACACACACATGTAGATTCTCATACACGTATGCTTCATTATAAGTCACACATCAACACACAGACACACAAAATTCCAGACATGAATGTAGTCATCCACAAATTCTAAGTAGACATGTCCTCCCTTGCTAATGCAAACTAACACATCTAAATGTTGACCGAGAGGTTGACTCACACTGACACAGCACTTAATCTTCGTTTGAGACGGAAACTTGCCAGTGTTTGTCATGTTTATGGCATCATACCTTTCAATGTTATATCTGTGAAATAATACTTTTCTTCAACATTTTTTGAGTTTTAAAATGTCGATTGTCTTTGTGCCCTGAATTGTGTTAACCATATTGCTGTTGTTGGTCGGACATGGGCCATTCTTGGTCAGAACAAAGCTGCAAAGTTGATCATTCTTTATTAATCCAGTTGTTTGCCCTTGCCTGTTGTCTGATATCTGATATCTGTCCAGTAACATATCTCATATCTGTCCAGTAATTCCCATGTTTGCATGGTGTGTGTAAACCGTTTGGTTTAGACTTATCTAAAGGACATCTGAGAGCTTCAGCACAACATGTGTGCTTGGAAAGCAAGTTATTATGTACTTAAAGGGATAGTTCACTCAAAAATTAAAATTCTGTCATCATTTAGTCACCTTTGAGTTGCTCCAAATCTGTTTACATTTCTTTGTTCTGATAAACACAGAGATATTTGAAAGAATGCTTGTGACCAAACAGTAGGTGGACCCCATTGACTACCATAGTAGGAAAAATTACTTTATAATTTATTTTGTTCTGTTGAACACAAAATTAGATATTTTGAAGATTGTAGGACAGCAAAATGTTCGGGGCCTCCTTTGTCTACCATTGTTATTTTTCCTACTATGGTAGTCAATGGGGTCCACCTACTGTTTGGTCACAAGCATTCATCCAAATATCTTTCTCTGTGTTTAACCAAACAAAGACATTTATACAGATTTGGAACAACTAGAGAGTGAGTAATTCATGACAGAATTTAAATTTTTGGGTGAACTATCACTTTAAATGACACATCTCAGTATTATACAACATCATTTTGTCCAGTTTTCAGGCACTTGTGGTTTGTAATCCACCAGGAGGAAACTGAACAGTATGAATGATAGTTAAACTTTATGATTCGATTCAATATATTAAATGAGGTTTACATATTAATGTTTGATGTTTTGGCAATTGTGTATGGCATGATTTTATTTTACTTTGTAATTTGAAAGTGACTTTTCAACCTGATCTCATGCAGAAGTATTTTATGAGGTAGCTACTGGCTAATTTGAATTTATACAATGTATTTAATAGTAAAACGTACGATTAGAAAAACCAATACTGAGGCCCCTCCCCTAACCTAACATCACTGGGCTGAAAGCAAATCATATAAAACAAACAAATAAGATCGTACAAATTCACATTAACCACAAATGACCACACTTTGTATATAAGTTGCGAGATTGTGTTGCGATAGATGTAGATTGCAACCAACAGCTCACTCTACTGCTCCCCCTCCCTTTCGAAGCACTACGCTGACACAGGACAACGATTATGTTACGTTTTCGGTTCTTTGGAGATCACGTATTTATGCGCAGTTTGCTATAAAACGCTCTTTATAGCGCAGTTTGTCCGTTTAGGACTACTGTAGAAACAACATGGCGAATTCAATGTAAGGGGACCCGTGGTGTATGTAGATAGAAATTGCTCATGCTAAAGTAATAAAACATAACGCTTCATAATGTAAGGTCTTTATACACCTCTGAAGACATAGTTGTGTATATAATATTGCATATCAGTCAATAGATCCTCCTTAATATTACACACAGCACCTTTAATGCATTTACCAGATTTAGCATTAAATCTTGTTTAAAGATGCATTCATAGCCTGTAAGTCATTTTTCTGTGCATGTAAATATACTTTGTTTAAATGACTTAATTTGTGAATCTCTAGTTTTAAATAGCTTTGAATAATTTCTATTTGATTATATTTAGACGATTTGATAATATTTAGTTCGTCTCTCATGTTGATTTTTTTTTCTTTCTGCTCGTCTCTGTGAGTGACTAGTAGCACATGGTGCCTTGCATTCTTTGTTTTACTGTCCACACACACTCACGCATGCACGTCTCACATTCCACTTCCTGACAGTTAACTCGAGAGGTTTTTACAGCTCATTCATTCCTGCACACACACATACACGTACACTTTAGTCATAAATGTGCTGCTGAGTTACACACACAAATTAAAGGTTTGTCAGTTCAAAAGAGCAATTAAAGGTTCCATTCAAATGTGACAGTGCCACATCAATATCTGTGTGTGTGTGTGTGTGTGTGTGTTTGTGTTGAGATTTGGGCAAGGGGCAGTCAGGCAGGTGCAGTGACAGCTGGTCTGGGCAGCCCAAACCAAGGGGGAGGAAGAGAGCATTCAAAAGCTGATAGCAGCACAGAGAAAAAGAGAGAAAGTGTTGAACAAAAGCATCAGCTCTACTTTGGCCCGTGCTTTTCGATTTCCATAGTGAGTTTTAATGTTCCATGCTTAAGTGCCACTGCTTGTTTCTCCAGACCGACTATGTTTTAACATGGTGCATGAGTCACTGCATCAAAACCACAATGCGCTCGTGGTGTCCATAAGTCGTGTGTGAGCGCAAGAGGATGATGAAGTGTGTTTTGGAAAAGGCTTTGAGGGACTGAATGTTTGTCGAAGAGAGAAAGAGGGAACGTGAGAGTGAAGTGGGGATGAAAGTGTTGTGAAGGCCATTTAAAGAAAGATGAGTGGAGAGGGGGAGGATTGTGAGGAGAGAGACATTAACCAGTCTTTATTGAACGAGACAATTTTATAGAAAGAAAGACTAAAGGGACGAAATGAGGAAAAATACAGCAGCGTATAATTGAGGTTTGGAGTCTCCACTGACACACGGTTCTATTTTTACATTTAAATACAGAATTGAACTCAAAATCATGAGGAAAGATTGACTTTGATTTAGGATTTGAATTACGGAACCTTGTGAACAGAGAGCAGTCAGGGTGACAATGCAAATTGACAGGCAGACCAGCGGTAAGAAAAGCAGATGGATCTGTTTCACGTCCAGCGCCGTGCCAATGGCTCAAGGCCATATATGGGAAATGGACTGATAAAAATAGCCAAACACAGCAGTATTACTCAAAACAAACATGCTTATCTGAAAGACAAAATCACATTTGGTTCCCAAAAGATTTGCTGCTGTATTAGGGTAATATTTGTGCTGTGAACAAACCATTCTGTACGGATGACCGTAAAGGAATAGCTTACATAAATCTACATAATTTCAGATGACTTATTTTCTTGAATATAATTCAGGCCACTTTTTGTTATATAGTGAAAATGATGTAGGAATTTAGTAGATGTTTTTAATTTTCTATCCTTTTGCTATTATTCATATATTTAAGCAGTTAAAAGTCTAAAAATGAGTTTACATTTACATTTATTTATTTGGCAGACGCTTCAAAGCGACTTACAAGTAGGAGAGCTTAAAACTTTTGTCAACACACTAAACACTACCGATTGTTTACAAGTTTGACCTTGCCATGCGTGTAATGTTGTATGAATCATTTTAGTCATGAGTTGGTTGACATGCTTCTGTAAAAGCTTAATATTAGAGTATGAAATCCAGGGTGAGGAGACACTGATCTCAACATCACAAGAGTGAGTAACAAAACAAACATCGTTCTGAATAGTGATATTCATAAATTCCACTCGAATGGATGAGTGGAAACTAAGACAAATAGAGACATACTTGAGTGAAACTGAAAAGGTCTATAAAGTTTCCTTTTCTAATCTGCTAGTGAAAATAAGTGAGAACATTATCGAACCTTTTTTATAATGTGTGATCTCAATTATAGGGTGTTTAAAATGGGCTCAGAGGGTGATGTTTAACTGCGTTTGTGACACAAGAGATACCCCTAGTGGTGAGAAGGCAGAACTGCACTGACCTCGCATCAACCCTGGTGGTGATTTAATAAAGAACTGCTCTAAATACACGACAGATACAGTCTTAAATTAACCCTGCCTTCCACTCAAACACACATTCAAGAGTCATGCATGTAACCAATGTCATTCCATTGTTTCTGCCTAGCTACTTATATTTATTTATTTGATTTGATTTTTTTATCCAAAGCGACTTACGAGTAGGAGAGAATTAAACATTTTGTCAATATGCTAAACAGTACTGGTAGTTTACTAGGCCATGTTACTACTAGGATTAAAGCTGAAGCAAGCAAGGTAGAGAATGAATAATATGAGACACTTTTTTTTAACTTTCCTTCATTATTTTCCTATTGAACAGAATATTTAAAACATATTTCAAGAGGTTTACTGTAGTTGGAGATCTCTAAGAATAACTATGCAATTACCAATTAGCTATCAACATGGAGATATTTTTCCATAGACATATCCAAATGGATTTTTTTCTGTTGTATAATGGGATGTGCATGTGTTTGTGTCACAGGAGGAAGCGATTCCAGAGCTGGAGATTGATGTGGATGAACTGTTGGATATGGAGAACGATGCAGACCGTGCTGCTCGTGTCAAGGTATCGTTTCACATAAGACCTTTGGGACTATAGAGTATAACCTATTCAACCTATTTAACATTTTATGTGCAGTTTTGACCTAAATTCTGGTTGGATGACCTGCATTTGAAAGTGTATTTATATATATATGACATTCTTTCTTTTGTTGTCCAACAGGACCTGCTGGTAGACTGTTATAAGCCAACTGAAGTAAGTACATGATAAAATATCAAAGCCCTGTTAAAATTGTGTCTATATTTTCTTTTAACATTTTGGTGCAAATGCAGTATTCCAAGGTATGGCTGAAAAACTAGAAACTGAGAGTATTACACTCTTGTTAATAAAGTTAAGCATTAATAGCACATATTAAGACATAATATGTAAGATTTGTGCATTGAAATGTCCAGAAATCATTAGCACAGTGTTATATATTTTGTTCACTTGTGTACTTACATTCCAACAATGTTTGAATTCAGAGATTCAGTGTAATTTTACCAATTCAATTCAGTGTAATTTCCTTTCTCAAAGCTGTGTCTTTGTTATTGTTTTGCGAAATGTACTTAAAAAATAAACCAATGAACATGCATAGCGTGTATCATGTTCTGTTGGAATCTTCTGGGATACTAGGAGTCATATCTCAAGTGTTTAATTGTCCTCTCTGTTGCTATGTTTTTGAACTCTGCTCTTTTTTTATTGTAGGAGTTTGTAGCTCAATTGCTTGACCGGATCCGTGGCATGCAGAAGCTCAGTACTCCTCAGAAGAAATAAAGCTCCTCTCACCTCCACTCCTCCGCAACTAATCCCATCCCTTCATTCCTAGTTTTAGGGGTGTGATTACCCCTGAGCAGGTGCTCTTCCAATCCCATTCCTCCTTTGCATCCGTTGGGGAGAAAGTGGAGGCTAAGTTATGAGAAAGTCTAGCCAATTAGATCCTTATAAGCAGGGCTTATTTTCTTCGTTTTATTAAGGTTATTTTATTTCACTTTTTTGTAAAGGGGGACGATTTAATTATTTTGAAGTGTAGACATATTTCATAATGTTATATTTTTTCTATGCATATTTGTCTTTATGTGCATAAATTTTTTTTTTCCCTGATTTATGTATTTGGATTTTTGTTAGAATTTGTATTTTGTTTCAGAGCTCCCTGTGATGTCTCGATGGACACATGGACTTTTTGCTGTTGTTTGTAAAACTGTGACGATCTTTGGAGCTCAGAAAAACGCGGCCTTGACGATTTATTATTTGTTTTGCTTCTCCTCTTCCTAATAAAATTGATATTTGTGAATTTAAGGGCTTAAGCACGAACATTCATGAAACGTTTTCATTACTAGTAAAGTGAGCAAATGACGCTGTTGTTAAAGGGATGGAGTTACTTTGTGGTTTTTACAGAGGGAGGGAGCTGTGTGTAGAAAAATGAGGCTTTTTAATTTCTTGTTTTTTCTTCACACTACACACCACACACCCTCTCTAAAACTCATGGGAATGACCACCCTCAGGGATCAAGAGAAGCTATCGCACATGCACACATCTCAGATATGCACACACGGAAGATGGCGATGCACACATGAAAGACAAGTTGCAGTGTGTAATTCAAGCTGCCAAGCGTATATTCTGAATTAATCCTCTCACGTGACTCTGGTAAATCATCTTCCCTAGAAAGCCATCTGCTCTTTTTGTCTCAGCCAATCAAATGCTATAATAAGAGGGCTAATAGTCACGCTCTTTGCTTTTCAGATGTACCATCCAAACATTTCCGGCAAGTGTTTATATAGAGATGTTCTCATTACAAGGTTATCCCTGCTATTAATCTGTTCATGAGATGTCCACCCAGTTTCTTTGTGGCTCACATAACAGCAGGTACAATGACAACTATCCAGCACATTTAATGCACAGCTGCCATTCTTCTCTCTCTACAACACCATCAGTCCTTCATCTGCACACTTATTTCTTCTACCCCCACTTCTCTTTTTTTACCTGCTCCTCAAGCATTTTACCTGAAAATCACCCTTTTTACTTCAGATGTTGGCTTAGGTTATGTTCATGTTACGAAAACCAAATGAATTTAAACATTTGTAAGGAAAATACAACAAAAAGTAAAGAAAAAATGTTACTTGGAAAAATTTTAATCTTTTTGATGCTGTAGGATACAAAATGCTCTTGTACTTTCAATTCTGTTCTTTTTTTAGGAAAGAAAGGTAGCTAATATCACACAGAGGAATTTTAAGACATGAAGTGGAATCTGTTTTATCATTGTGATATAATAATATAATGGTTATTTTCTCTTTTCCTTTTTTGAAGATTAAAAAAAATTATGAACTGCACCTAAAAGAAAAACAAGCGTAAGAATTGGGAATAATTGTGAAGAATTATTGTGCTCAAGGTCATATACCTTTTTTTGGAGAAAAATAAATGTTTTTTGCCCAGTTTTGTTACACTTTTATGCAACTTTAATAAAATTTTGTTAAATTACATTTATTGTGTGCCAGTTGTTCTTCATTGTTAAATAAAAATGACACATAATAATATGTAGTAGCAGTTATTGTTGTAAAAACGTATTTTATAATCTATAATCAATAATATTGAAAAATGTGTATTGTATTTGTGTTTTTTCACACTGAGCGTCTTTTCTATTCAGGGCTCCTATTGGCCAGTTCAATTACTGTACTAACATCGATGAGTTTTTTTATTGGTCCGTTGAGACTGCGAAGTCTTCATTGATTGGCCAGCGTTTCAAACGGGTAGTATGTTGACGCAAACGTACAAATGCTGAGGAAGTAGACTTGCCCGATGTCAACTTTGCCTCGAAATGCAAATGTATTCGAAATTATGCCACATTTTCAAGATTTAAGCAATAATTGACTATAAGGTAAGGTATTTTACGCTTGTATATGGAGTTATTATAGTTCGGTGTATTGTTATGGGTTCATCTACGCGGGGATACATTCATGAGGAGATTTCCATCTGGATGGAAATACATTACAACGAAACAAAGTACCATATGAATGATCAATGCATAATAATTGTTACGTTTCCAAAAGGTACATGGGAAACAGCACTGTGCCGTGGTTTATGTAGATTGGGACACTTTGTCTCTGAATGAAGCGCGAAGTTTCATGTTTGAAAGCGAGTTGTTTTAACTATTTTTAATCCACTATTGTATCTCGGCATGCGCGTGTGTTAAATATGATTATGTATAGCACATAACGTATACTATGAACCACATGAGTGTAGAATGAATAATCTGTACTGCTAATGTAAGTACAGTAAAGTTAGGCCTTTAGAGGATGTATATGATACACGCACCTGAGCTCGTATAACCTCGCAATAGGGGTCATAATGTGTTACATTAGCAACTGTATTTCTAATGAAATATAATTACCATTGTTAAGAAGCTTGTTAATAACAGCACTTTGTTGTTTATAAACATGCCTAATACTGCTATCGTTCTCTAGAGGTCTTTTATCTAGTCAGCTGTATTTATATGCACATTAAAGCCATGATTAAGTTTTAATAACTGTGTAAATTTATAATGATGTTGATGGGCATGGTTTAACCCTAAAACACCCCAGAATAACTTTAATCTCACTTCAGGTAGTAATAAATATTATTATATAATGCTTAAATAAATATTTTACACAAAAATGTAAATTCTGCCCCCATGAGTGGCCAGTGACCGGGGTGTTAAGCTTCAAAAGTATTAAAGAGATAGTTCACCCCATACAGAAGATTCTGTCATCATTTATCCACCCTCATGTAATTTCAAACCTGTATGGCTTTCTTTCTTCTGCAGAACACAAAAGAAGATATTTTGAAGAATGCTTGGTCCCCATTGACTTGCGTTGACTCTGTGTCCATACAATAGAAGTGAATTGGGACCAACGTTTTTTGTTTACCAACATTCTTTAAAATATCTTCTTTTGTGTTTTGCAGAAGAAAGAAAATCATACAGGTTTAAAATGACAAGAGAGGGAGTAAATTATGAATTTGAGTACTTAAGGTAGTTCAGTTGAATTTGTACAGTAGCTTTGTGTGAGGAACATAAATAGTTACATTTCCATCATAACTCTTAAATACAACATTATTATATAACTAGAAAAATGTAATGTACACATGTCTTAAATGCAATGTATATAAACTACAGGTCTGTTAAGATACTTATTAATATATATTGTTTCATTAAATAACTGAGAATGAGTTATTCTAAATTTACTAATGACTCAAATATAATTTACTAATGACTTTAATTTATATAAATTAAATAAGTTCATATTCTGTTGTTACACTGTGTAGTGTTCTATATAGTCATGCCGGCTCAGCCCACTGCGAGGGAGGCAGAGGACGAGATGGAGGCCGACCCTGATGTTCCTCAGACAAATGGGGAGATAGAGGAGGAACAAGAGAGAGCAGAGGAGACAATGGAGGAGAGTGGAGAAGACCGGGATAGCGATCTGGAGGAGAGTGAAGCAGAGGAGGAAGAAGAAGAGGAGGAAGAGAGTTCAGGTCTGTTCACATCTTCACAGATTGTGACTAACTGTTTACAGTTAATGTGAATCATACAAAAATGTCCTAGAGAAATAATATGACCCAAATAACATATAATGACTGCAAGAATGAACTTATCTGAAGCTTTTACCAACAATGCGGTTGTGTGTAAATGTGTTAAAGTACCGAATGGTACTGATAAGAAAAGAGATGGATGGATGAACAGGATTGAATCCTGTCTGTTTTTTCTCTGTCAGAAATGGACGATGAAGATTGCGAGAGAAGACGAACACAATGTCTAGACGAAATGTCTGACTTGGAAAAACAATTTATGGAGCTAAAAGACAAGTAAGACAAGCATTCGACAGATTTAAAGTTGATAACATTCATTTGATCAATGGGTGTCACAACCGAAGACAAGATGAAGAATAGTGACAGTTTAATGTGTCTAGAACTAAATCTTTTGATCACAGACTGTTTCAAGAACGGCTGAACCAGGTAAAAATGAAGCTGGATGAGGTTTTAACAGGAAAGGCAAGAGAATATAGAGATCCTCTTTCAACACTGCAACAAAACCTACAGCAGAGAACACAAGTAGCAGGTAACACAACATGAGCACACACACATTTTGAGTGTTTTTTTACTAGTATCTCTGTCTATAGACGGTTTCATTGGACACATGCGCCTGACCCGAAGTTAACTTACGGTCTGTGTCTGTTGATCGGTCTGGTTAGTGGCTAATAATATAACTTATATATTTAATTAAATTTATATTAATATGACTTTATATTAATATTTTATTGTATAATAATTGTATGAAATAAGCCATTTGTTACATTTTATTGTAAATTAATTTTATTAAATAAACTTTGTTAAAATGGGTCGTGTAACTTTGTTGCATTTAAGTTTAGCCAAGTAACAGTTCATCTACTGGTAACCCAAAATTACCGGAAGTTAAGTTTGGGCCACAAAAGCATGTATGCGCAAGAATGTTTGTTTATGTTGTTGCTTTAAAACCGTCTATATTACAGTGTCACATTTTACTTTTTCAAAATATTTTGTGTTGTGTACAGTCAGTGTAGTAATATTTCTATCAAGACTTCAAAGACCAGAATTCAACTCATAGCCAAACCATAAAGTTATGCAGTTTTACTGATACAGAAAACTGTCTCAATGTCACCCTCTGTAGGTGTATACAGAGAACTCTGTCTGCAGGTGGTCAGACACAAACATGAATGTGAGGTACAGGGGTCAAGACAACATCTAGAGGTGAAACACAACAGAACTAACACACATATCCAGGTTCAAAAGCCAAAGACTATATTAGACCTTTGGAGTTTTTGACTGTGTTACATTAAAGCCTAAGAATTTAACAAGTAGTGATGTACAAAGAATACATATTTAATATTTATGTTTTAGATCAAATGGCATAATAATAATAATCGACATGTTCTACTATACCGAACACATAATGAACAGGTGCGCACTATACATCTGTGCCAAAACAGTTGTTTATGTTTATCTGCTGACAGTTCAGTGATACTCCTGAGTCATATAAGTGCGCGTACGTTAATGGGCGTGTAAAAGATGCTTGTTTCTCTATAGAGTGAGAAGACACTCTTGCTTGATGCCATGAAAACAGAACTACTGGAGAAGATACGCAGACTGGAGGAGGACAAACAGAGTGTAGACATTACATCAGGTAAACACACGTTTATCAGAGAGTAAGGAGTTGGATATGATTTGTTTTTGATTTCAATTAGAAAAATATTTTACTATCTATTCGCACACCAATGCCATATGTATGAATCAGAGTGGTGGAATGATGAAGTGAGGATGAAGAAGTGCAAGAGGAGAAGTCACCTGATTCGCCCTGAGAGGAAGAGGAAAGCGGCTCTAGTGTCAGGTAATAGACCCTCTTCAGATTCATCCATCGCTTCATCTCATTTCATTAACTCTTACATTACCTTTTAAGACTCACCTTTCTAATTACATCCTGTTTTCAGCACCAGGCTTCTTCACACTAATTGCTAATTAGTCATTTAGCTGACACTTTTATCTAAAGTGACTTACAGTACACCTACAGAGAGCTTTATTAGCTTTATTAGCCAATTAGCTGCGGTCTAGAAAGTACCTCGGGTCCAAATCTCAATATCTGTCCACTTATTGCCTGCCTCTGGTTATTTCTGGTGAGTTAATCTAATTACAAACAGTAGGGCTTTTCAGACTGCGCTTAACCCCGGGTTATCTTCGCTCTAAAACCCAGCTTTTAACCCTGGGTAAAAGAACGTTTCACACCTGTAATTTGAAAGCGGTGTTAGCACCACATTTTACCCAGGGTTATGAAACCCTGCTCCGGAGCATTTGTGGTGTTAACCCCGCATTGCGGTGCTAAGTTTGTTCAGTGTGAAACGGAGTGGTGTTTGCTTGGTGCTGCTGGACGCATGGCAACAGACAGCGCAAATATGCAAATAAGAACGTTAACCCGGGGTTTAGGAATGTACAGTGTGAAACGTCTGTTAATGAATACCCAGGATTATCTCTTAACCCCTGGTGAAGTATAAGCAGTGTGAAACGTGAGACAGATAACCCAGGATTCCGTTTATCCAGGGTTTAGGATAACCCGGTGGTTAACGAAGTTGTGTGTGAAAAGCCCTAGTGTTTTTTATTTATACAGACAAGGGCACATGACGCATCAGCATGTTTTATTGTGATGCAGAGGCGACAAAATAAGTGTTCATGAAGGAATCACGTACTGCTTATTTTATTTAATTGGCAAACAGTATACTTTTAATATTTACCATATTTTTTGGGAAGGAAATTTCAAGGCTGGACCCCATTATACTTGAATTGAATAACCCAGTACACAATACCCTTGATTTATACTTTTCCCAAGGGCAGAAATCTTTTCGTCACCAGGATAGTTCTTAACACTGCATATGTAAAGACTGCATTTTCTTCCTTCACTTCCTGCTCACTGAACATGTGTGTGTTTCTTAGGGCCGTACATAGTGTATATGCTGAGAGACATTGATATATTGGAGGACTGGACGGCCATCAAGAAGGTATATTTATGATAAACACACTCACTCACGCGTCTGGTCCAAAGTTAGCATCTGGTCTGTGTTTGTTGCTCGGTCTGGCTATTGGCTAATAGTACAACTATTTATATTTTATTTAATTAGTATTCATTTATATTAACATTTTTAAGCATTTAAGTTTACCCAAGTAATTGTTCTTCTACTGGTAACTCAAAATAATACTAAATAAAACTTGCTAACTAATGTCATTTACTTGTTATTTCTTTTGCTTGTTATCAGAAATAATCTACAGGGACTTTATTCTTTGCGGATGTGAACCGGAAGTTAAGTTTGGGCCACAAAAGCGTGCATGCCCAGTAGCGTTTGTTTATGTTGTTGCTTGAAACCGTCTATTGTTATTGGGATTGTAATTTCTGTCCGTTTCAGGCTAAAGCAGCGCTGATTCCCTTGAAAAAGAAGGCAGACAGTAAGTCAATTACTAACAGTCAGTGTGTTTGTAGAGCCTCATTTAAACGTGTCTGTCTCTTTATTTTTCAGACAGTTAGACTGGAACTTTATGGTAGTCCTGTGAACCTTGTTAATATATGTCAAAACTGCTGGCCTCCAAGCATTAGCTTATACAAACTGTATTGTAGAAAATGACAAGCGCTGACCATCAAAGGCTTAGCCTTGGGTCCAGCATATTTAACAATCATTAACATCTGAATGGATTTTTTGGTGCAAAGAAGGATGCTGTACCTCTCTGTTTCTCAATTTCTCTCAGAAATAAAACTCTGTAATACCATCAAAGAGACAGTTTACTTAAATTAAGGGTTTCATTATCATTTTCATGGACCATGGAGAAATGTGTATTAAGTATTTCTAGTTATTGGGATGTTTTCTGAATAAATTTGACTTAACAGGCCTTCAGCACTACTCCAAAAGCTCAACTGTGTGTGTAATGTAAAATGCGGGTTATGCAGCAAACTAGTTGAGAACCACTGCTTTAGGATAAATGACATCAAAGGAGCATGTTCTCTATTGTATTGCACTCACAGCTGAATCAATTATAATCTCATCCCTGACCCACACTCACAGGCTGTCTGTCTGGACTCTGATTAGAACGTCACAGACAATTGATGCATGAAGCCATTTCCCTGAAATTATTGACTGAAAGTACTGAGTCCAGATCTATTTTTGTGAAAGACAGATGGTTTGATGTTTTTGTTACTTTCCATCATTTGTCTTTCATTCTATCCAAATGACACTCTTGTTCCCTCTGTCATCCCACCATCCTTTATTTCTTCATCATTTTATTTATATTTTAGGTTGCATGACCAAATGATGTGCATAAATGTGATTAAAATGTGCTCTGATAAAGGATGAATGTGTTTGTCTATCAGACAGGCAGGTTTCAGTAAGATGTGAAGGTGGGACTCTGTTCTACGATGGAGAGAGATTCTCCAAAGGCAGCAGTGTCGTTCTAGAAATCAGCGACGACAGCCCAGCACAGTCAGTACAGCCTGAGACGCTCTTTTATTGTTGTTTATTATGGTGTGCAGCTATTTCCCATTGAAATGAACCACATGACTGTCTGGTGTGTTTTTCTCAGGGCTGTAATAACAGGGATCAGCACGGGAGAGATCTGGTTCAAGCACACAGATGGCAGCAAAACCAAAATCTACGTCTCCCAGCTTCAGAAAGGCAAATACACCATACGAAAGGCTTAGAGCCTAGAGAAGACACTCAGAGAGTGTGTAAACCTACCCTTTAATAGTTACCAAATAACACACATCCACACATTTACAGAGACTTTTAAAATAATATACTGCTATGCACTGGTATCGAGTAGACCAGAGACTGTCCCAAATTAACAAATTGACCTTTCTTACTATATGACAAACACATGCACTGTTACGGCACAAACAACAAGACAAAACATTTCAATTTAAAGTTCCAATATGATACACGTGAGTACTTTTGACCAATTACTTAAACTGCTTTGAATGCTAACAGACCATATGTGATTTCCCCAAACCAAATGCATTCATAATACTGTCCTTTTATGAAGTCTGATATGCACTAGGATCATACGTTTTGTTGGATAATTTAAGCAATATGACACAAGCAAAATTGATGTTGTATTGAGTATCGGCACAGCTGTAGGCACATAGATTCTTCCGATTAAGATTAGGTTGTATTTTTTCTACATTAACAAAAAAGTTCGAAAAGAAGCAAAAGCATCAAGATTTACCCAGCAACTCTAAAACTGATTATGTAAGTTGAATGAAGCAACCGCAATTTCACCTGCATGCAAAGCATTCGGTTATCACTCCGGCTGCACTTTCTCACTGCTCAGTCGGATTGCAGGACAATTGATTTAGTAATAAAAATAAGAAATTCAAAGTCTAGTTCGGGTACACTAAAAACATCACATGGGTCCAAAGGACCTTGCTTACACATGTTTTGTTGCAAAACCTGCTCCTTTAACCGATCTGTTTTTATGAAGACAACACAATCAACCACCTTTTATTATAACTGCACATCAGAAAAATATGAGATGTAACAGATTTTTTCAGTACATTTTGAAAGACTGTTGGTCTAATATTTATAGACATGTGTAAACGGATCTGATGACTGAGGGGTGCTTTTTAAGATGTATTTATGAATTGTTCATGATAACCATGTATTTATAACAAAAAGCATTATTAAAATCTAATCTTTTATTACATTTGCTGTGTAATGACTCGTGAGCTTTATAACAAAGCATTGCAGGGCTATGTAAAAAACACATGGTGTTTGTTTTGAACAGATACAATGTCTGTCCAGCGTGTGGCGCTGTAGTCACGGCATTAGGTGTACGTGCACGTGACAAATCATTACTGCACTTTTGGTTTTAGCCACTAGATGGCACTTAGTCTTAAGGCAACAGGAGTAGATCCACTATGGAATGAAAACAGATATTTTTGTGAAACTGATGCATGCTCAACGAGGATTAGAAAACTCACGTTTTAATTTATAAATCTGAAAATTAAAGACTCTAGAACTGGCACGCTTCCAAGAACAGACTCATCTGATTTCAATTATTGGATCATTGGGTTTTAATGAATTTAAAGATTCAAGAGTCTGCGTGAGGGTTTGATTTCTGATTTACAGAGTTTGAAAAGAGGGAAGGTACAAATGCATTTTATAAGGGAAATGGCAAATGGAGATTTTAGGTGGCCAGATTACAGATATTTAACAATTGTCAAGTAATGGATTATGGAAATGCATGTCCAATCATGCACAAGATTCAAAAGGTTCTTTGATGCTTACTTAGACGAATCGCTGCTTACTTAGACGAATCGCTTGCTGTTTTCCTCAATTGTAAGTCGCTTTGGATAAAAGCGTCTGCCAAACGAATAAATGTAAATGTAAATGTGATGCCATAAAAGAACCTTATTTTGTCTATATGGTTCCATAAAGAACCTTTAACATCCGAAGCCCCTTTCTGTCTCACAAAAGATTCTTTGTGGTGAAAAAAGTTTTTTCAGATATATGAATATGCCTCCTTCCACACAAAGTATGCCAAAAACAGTAGGCCAACTGAGAAGTATTTCAGAATATACAACAATTATAAAACAGTAATCTAAAAAAAAAAACAGGGATGACTGGAGAAACCACACTACCTCTTACCAGAAGTTCATACTTTTAAATCCACATTACTTAAACAAGACCTACTGTGTAAGAAATCTATATTAAGCTTATAAAAACGCCATCCTGCATGAGACAAATGAGGGAGAGCAAAAAAGGTTCGAGGACAAGTTGAAATACAAGATTTATTTTGTTCTTCTGGTCTAGTTTTGCACACTCTTGTCATTCATATGTGCTCTGGAGTGAGGACAGGAGGAAGCAGACACTCCAGTGAGTTAAGCAGAAAGAAGCTCAGATGTAACAGAGTGAAAACAAAGCCTGGGTGACGGTGCAGGACGCAGGCAGCATCCCGTTACAAATGCAAAGTCAATCTGCGTTTATCAGTGTCCGTGTTTATTATCAATCTCTCCTTTAATGCTCGCCTGCGTTTGTTTTCTGTCCGATTCGTTTTCATCTCACTCGCTCTCTCCTGTTTTAACATGATCTCTTCATTCACTGTGCTCTTGTCATTTTTCTTCACAGTTAAATAGCCGCTAAATACCTCAGAGCCAAGAAACGGAGCTCTTTTCATTTCAACTTTTTTGTCCTGATTTTCTTCCTGCTGTGTGACCTCCTCTTCTCACCGAAAGCTTTGGCTGAGCTAAATATCATGTCACTGGAGATGGTCTCGTTCCCTCGCTCGCTCGCCACATTCTCCATCTTGCCAAGCTGCAGACGCAGCGTTATTATCCCAGCTTGTGGGTGTGAGGAGTAGGAGACAGACAAAGAGAGAAAGAAAGAGAGAGAGAGAGAGAGAGAGAGAGAGAGAGAGAGAGAGAGAGTGTTATTTAGGTGCTGTAAGATGGAGAGTTTCAAAACCTGCTGAACGCTCTGGCTGTCTACTACCTACACGCTGTAGGCAGCAAGGGACCTCATACACTGTACTGGGTAGGTAGATGCAATTGACAAAAGCAAATCATTTTGAACTACATAGGCAGCCAATGCTAAAACACACATTTGACACAATGTGAGGTGCATTATAACTATGTGTGATAACTGGCAGCATGTGTGTGTTATTTCCTACTGATAGCGTACCTTATGGAAAGTGCATATAACACATGACTCACAAATGATTTCAATAGTTTGGTGTTAATACGAGATAAGCTAACAATCTAATACCATCTAATATATTCATTTAAAATATTTAAAAATTGCTTCATCCATCATTGTTTCGGCTAAAATATGGTGTCTGAAATGATGTTATCTACCTTTAGGAACAGCATGTGGGGGAAATGTGCACTAGACTTCAGAACAGAACTGTAAATTCAGGGAAATAATCTGTTTAATATGTTATCATGTATTGAGACTGACAGAAAGAGCGAGCGAGAGAAAGAGAGACTATATATAGAGACAGGCATAAAGATTGGAGCATTATGATCCAGCTGGGAGAGACACTACCAGACAGGTATCTAATCCAGACAGGTGTGTGTGCGCGCGTGTGTGTGTGTGTCATAGGCTGTCTGTCCCAGTTGGCCAAGGCTGCACAGGTGAATCATGGGAATGATGCTGTGAGATTATTGGATTTTCCTTAGTGCTTCTCTTCAATTTGCTATAATAAACCTGCCTGTGTTAAAGATGCTATAAGAAACTCTCATACACAATTTTATACATATAAGAGAGCTTTTTTAAAAAGCGTCAAATGTTTCAGGAAGGTAAATATGGCTGTTTATTAGGGCAGCGAAGCGTTGCTTTCTCACAAATAATAATGATTTGAAATTTTTTCAGAATTACATTACATTTTTAATGCAGTTAGATTTTTGGGGGGTTGATTTAAATAAATAAAAACAGCTAGTAAATATTATGCCACATAATTATCGACCATAATATTACCAGATTTCTTGTGCTTTGTGCCAAGAACAGTATTCATATCTGTAAAAAAATAATTACTATTTTTTCCCATATTAGCTTTACACGAAACAGCAGTTTATATGGCTAGTTATTGAAAAATGAACAATGAATTATTCATGAATTATTTGATGTTTTTCTTGTGGATGTTTTGTATTTGAACATTTAAGGCAATGCTAAACACATTTGACACAATGTGAGGTGCTAGAATTCTGTCCATTATAATTATGTGTGATATCTGGCAGCAAGTGTGTGTTATTTCTGTAAAAACCCTATTTTGTATGCTGCATGGAGTGGGGTGGGGGGGCATGGTTGTGCATGTGTGTAAAATGTGTTTGTGTCATATGAAAGCCCTAACAAAGCAGTGATGACAGTAATTAAGTAAATGAGATAAAACTGTTCCCTTTAGCTGCTAAAGAGAGATGTGATATACACCCAAAGTGGTCTTTAAATCAGGTGTGTGAGTAAAAGTGTTATTGACACACATATACACACATCCTCTAGCGATTCTCCTTCAGTTAAGGACCAAAGGTTTGGTTAAACGACAGTCCAACGCTATTTTTTTTCCTGTGATTCATTAATCATAAATGTATAATACTTCATTTACAATTCATGTAGAGGCATATCATTGTACAGTTTGACCCCAGCATATGGCCAAGATTAACACACATCTTTAAAGCTGCATTACTGAGGATCCTTTATAGAAGTAATTGGTTTTATTACAGTCCCCAAAACCAACCCACACAGATCCATTTATACAGATACTTTCATCCGAAGTGATGTATTTGCAATGCTTTTGCGACTAAGAAAATATTATGGTATTACACATCATTACACCATACTATACCACTGAACCTAGCCCTCACAAAAAACTATTGACATTTTCAAAAATGTGCCCATTAAGTATTATAACCAAACCTCACACAAGGTAATTTAGCTCAGACACACTTCTAGGTCTCAAACACACAATCTTACCTGCTAATCCCCTGTAATAACTCCCACTCACACCCACCGCCTCAGAGCAACAGCTAAAATAAGAATCAGAGTCTTATGCTCTCTCATTGGCAATCCAAGCACCCATGGAAGGTCTCGGGGGGATGCACTGCCAGAGAGGGAGACGGGGGGCTGTTAGGTGGTCCAACTCAGACTAGAAAGACTAGACTTTCTCTGGGTATGACAATCCAACCCCGTCCCAGGTTTTAGACTTGTTAATGCATTTAAAAAATGCAAGATGAAAGAATAAACATGAATGGATGGATGGATAAAAATGTGACTTTAGAGAGTGTGAGGTTCCAAAATGAGATCTTTATTGTGTATCATGTGCCTATCTGTAAGATTTAGGGGCCCTTAAACCTAAATGTGTTTCTATTATACTGTTTAGCAATATCATTAATATTAAACAAGTGGCCTTTTTCGTGACAATTCACTTTTAAACTAAAAAACAATCAATACTGTGAGATACAAAGACGCTTTAAACGAAATGAGCTTGTTTGTCTTTCACAAGTTGTAATAGTTCTGGACGCAACCATGGAGAAACTTTCCTGAGATCTAATGATTTTTCAAAATGAAATTCAGGAGGGACGTTTAACAATAGTTACTCATACAGTGGAATTAAAATATCATAAAAACCTACATGTATAAAAACCTACATCTTTGTCTGTGCATTCAATACACACTCTTAAAAATAAAGGTGCTTAAAAGGTTCTTCACAGCGATGCCATAGAAAAACCAGTTTTGCTTTCACCATCTCTTTCATACCCTTTTATCATCTGAAGAACCTTTTTTTATCACAATGAACCTTTTGTGAAACAGAAAGGTTCTTTGGATGTTAAAGGTTGTTTTTGAAACAGGGAACAGGTGTAACTATGCAAAATGTACTACCTTGGGTACACAAACCCACAAATGTACAGGTATTCCTATTGAAATGTATGGCAGAGATTGTGTGCTTCAAACAAGAGTTAATTTCATGAATGTCATGAAATGACATTTTCTTAAAAAGCTGTCGAGTTGACATTTTAAAAATAAAAAAGTGAACTGTTTGAAATGAGGAAAATCTGTAGGGTGGCTTCAACGTTAATAACCGATCTGCATATGCGCACGTTACTATATTAGTGACACGCCAACGGCAAGTACACCCTCACGCATGTGGCATGTACACACGTACTCCAAAAATAAAACGCTGGCGACCAGACAGAATGTAACCGAATCGGCGAGCGTTCGGTTCGTGGATGAATAAGTCAGCGCTTGTGTGTATGAGTCAGAGAGCAGATACACACAGGTTGTGTCATGTTTGGTGTTTAAGGAAGAGAGAGTCTGTGTGATCTTTACAAGGGGGGCAAAGGAAACCGGTATTATACATCAGCGTGAAGTGGAGAGAAAAATCTGCATCTGTGAAGGGTTTCCTTCTCTCTCAGAATACTCAATTCTGTCAAAGTCAGGTTTATTGTTATTTATAGCACACTGCAAAGCAAAAGTAAAAAAAACAAAACACTGTTCCTTCAGGCAACTACAGCGCAGTGAAATCAGGTCAATATTTCATGTCCATGTTTTCATTATTGTTAAGCAGCCATGTAATAAGCAGGATAATTCACAGTCAGCCGGTCATTTTCCGAAAATAAAGCCAGATTAACTTGATCCCTTAAACACATGACTGTACCATTAAGAGTTGTACCTGAGGCCCTTAAAAACGCATTCAGTTAATACGAGTTTGAGCTCAGTGGCTGTAAAAATGTCTCAAACAATATGTACTGTGACCCTGTCTGTGAAAACCCTTTTGTGATTTACTGTTTTCTACATTAAATCAATATAAACTATAATGTAAAGAACATTTTGCTGAAAATAACCCTGATACCTGTAATATTGAGTCATGTCAAAAATTAAAATCATAGGTTAGTTTACACCGAAAGGAAAATTCTGCCCTCATATAATTTAAAACCTGTCTGACTTTCTTTCTTCTGCAGAACACAACAGAAGATATTTCGAAGAATGTTGGTAACAGAAAACAGTTGGTCCCCATTGACTTGCATTGACTTTGTGTCCATACAATAGAAGTGAATGGGGGCCAACGGTTTTTGTTTCATCACATTCTTCGAAATATCTTCTTTTGTGTTTTGCAGATGAAAGTAAGTCATTCAGATTTAAAATGACAAGAGAAATAATGACAGGTCTTTTGTTTTGGGTGTACTACCCCTTTAAATTAAACTTTGATGCTCATTATCTCAATATTAGATTCTAAGACTTTATCGTGATTTTCACAGACAGGGTCACATTTCTTCTTCCTGTTCAACCGCGCTCCCTCTCTCTCTCTCTCTCTCTCTCTCTCTCTCTCTCTCTCTCTCTCCTCCCCCCTGTTGTGACAGTGTGACTGGGACCATTGACACAAACACAGAATGACAGAACATTCCTGGAATTGAAGGGGCGCCGTGAGATCCCCAGGACCCACCGCTGAGATGACACACATTCACACGTGACTGTGCGCATGAAGTCAGACACACACTCACCTGTCATCTGCACAACACACTCGCAGACACACACAACTGAACCACCTGTCCTTGCTACCCCACAGCCTCAAGGATGAATTGAGCATGATAAGCAGAGAGAAACACACAAATAATGGACGTAGGAGGGGAATTAGATTAATATTATATTCTGGAAACATCGAAATATCAATGACTTCCACCTTAGACTATTATAAAGCCGAGAGTCTTCCTCTTAAAAATCCTGACCTTCGGTTCTGAT
This sequence comes from Oreonectes daqikongensis, assembly GCA_026939265.1. Lineage (NCBI taxonomy): Eukaryota > Metazoa > Chordata > Actinopteri > Cypriniformes > Nemacheilidae > Oreonectes > Oreonectes daqikongensis. Next base: position 821,235 of record JAOTQM010000434.1, on the reverse strand, counting down.
GTTTCACTAACACCCACATCACACAGATGATCTAAACCAAACACAACAATGTCAAAGTGCAAAAGGGAAAAGTGGTATTTGGCCTTAAGATGAAGAATGAAAATTGAGATAGAGAGAGAGAGAGAGAGAGAGAGAGAGAGAGAGAGAGAGAGAGAGAGAGAGGTGAAATGGAAGGGCGAACGGCGATTGAACACATGCAGGTGTGGTGCTGTGAATGATAAGGGTTATGAAGACCAGAAAGATTAAGGAAATGATGCAATCTAGGTGAGAATAGATTGGAGTAATGAATTATTAGAGAGATGAATGAGGGGATGGAATAAAGGGACAAGCCTTTTAGCTCCTCTGCTTCGTCATTTATGAGGACAATAGACCTTAAGTCAGGGAAGATGACTTTACATTTCCTGACAACGGCAAGGTTATAGGTTCAATTCCCAGTGAACACATGCAGGCCTACTCATAAAATGTACACCCCGACTGCCCTTTAAGTCACAAATGTGAATTTAATTTCATGCAAATGGCTTATAAGGGACCAATATTGCGTTCAATAGGTTGTACTGACTTTCAGTGTCATTTAATTTGCAAAGTCACATTTCAAGTTTCATAAGCTGAACAACAACAATGCACACATCCCATAATTCATAAATATGCTGTTTATTTTAAGACCTGATCTAAATAAATGTTTGTTGATTGTCAGCTGTGTTGAGTTATGCAGGGTGTTCCATGTTGACAGCCCATAATAAAAGAATATCCACTTTAGCTTACCACAATAAATTACAACCCCCCCATCATTTATCATGTATAACAGTGCATTAAACCAAAGCCACTATATTCTGCTGTCTTCATTTATTCTAATTCACAGGGTTTTTCTCTTCGCTCCTTTTATCTGTAAAGGCGACCTATTTCTTTCCGAAGATGATGCGTCTTTTGCTTCTCCATTAAAGGAGTTTTTTTCTCCGCTGATGCCGTCCGCTCTTGTTTTTTATACTTCTACTCACTGCTGTTTTCTTTCATACTCAAACATCAAGCCTTGTTTTCTTATCAAGTGCACAAATGTATTTAGCTCTGCCGCTGACTGAACCTGAAGTCAGATTTGTGTTTACTTTTTTCAGTTGTTTTCTCATCTGCATCCCAGTTTTTAGTGGTTGTGCTGCTTTCTACATGTCAGTGACTGAATGGAGTTTTGTGTTACCATGATCTCAGCTTTAGAAAACATCAGTTCTGTTCCAAAATCTCCAATGCGGTGTACCGGTGCTACGGTGGCATCGCCATGCAAAAGCCTCAAAATACGTGCGAAGACGCTATTTTTTAAACTGTAGTATCGCAGTACCGTATGTAATGTCGCATACGCACATTATCGTTCATTTAAACACTTACATCTGTCTTTTTGTGATGTTTCTCTCCAAGGGCAGTCGTGGCCCAGTGGTTAGAGAGTTGGACTCATGACCAGAAGGTTGCTGGTTCGATTCTCAGGGCTGGCGAGTAACGGCTGAGGTGCCCTTGAGCAAGACACCTAAACCCCACTTGCTTACTATACAAAATGTACAAATGTATAGTACAATGTAATGTAAGTCGCTTTGGATAAAAGCGTCTGCTAAATGTAAATTAATCGTTTTTTGAATGACTTGGACGGGATAATGTTTCAGCAAATCATTTATCAAGACACTTGCTTCATTCTTGAATAAATCAGCTGTTTGAATGAATCGGTTAAAGGAATAGTTCACTTTAGAATTAAAATTTTATTATTATTTACTCCCCCGAGTCGTTCCAAATCTATCAATTTCTTTGTTTGGTTGAACACAGAGAAAGATATTTGGAAGAATTCTTGTAACCAAACAGTTTTTGGGTCCCATTGACTACCATAGTAGGAAAAATGACAATGGTAGTCAAAAGTGCTGCAAAACTTTTTGCTGTCCTACATTTTTCAAAATATCTCATTTTGTGTTCAACCGGAAAAAAAAATTATTAATTAATTTTTTTCTATATGGTAGTCAATGGGACCCAAAAACGGTTTTCTTTACTTTCAAGCATAAATTCATTCATTATTTTGTATGTAACGTTTACTTACATTTACTAATTTAGCGAAGCATCACTAATTTAATCTTATTAATGCAGTCTAGCATCACTAAACTCCGCCCTCTCGAGGTGAGTTGTGGGTAATATCAACCGTTAAGTGTCACACTTCAGATTTTCACTGGAAACAGTAGACCATCCGGGTACTTTGAGAATACTCATTTCAACATACTATGATTTGGGACATACTAATTCTATTTTCGAATACTTTTTAGAATGGATATGCGAATTGGGATGCAGCAACTTTTTCAGTACTACTAACCATTTCAGTTTCACATTTAAAAGCAATACTAACATTTCCCTTTATAATCATTGCTTTATAAATAAAATGTGTTGCACATTTGAATTAGTTCCCATGTGAAAAATGTTCTAGTGTACTTTAGTATTTACTATAGTAAACTTTAGTTTTAGTCCTAGACACTAGTGTTTTAATATTAGTATAAACTACAGTAGCTGCTACAATTTATTACTATAGTTAATGCTACAAAATATTGTAGTGTACATAAAATAAGTGTTGTAATACGATAATACTGTAATACATTACAGTATAATACAGTTTACTATAGCAAAAACAAAATGTTTCAATCTAGATCTGTGTATTTAGGAAATGTTGGTTTATTTTGTAGATTTGAATTATAAACACGGCACAGCGTCGAGATACTACTTGGTATCGTGATACTTCACCCGGTCTTGATGGTTTCAAAGCAACAACATAAAAAAAAGAACAGAGTCCCTGCAGATTATTTGACAGTAAATGGAAATGACATTAGCTAACAAGTTAAAAGTATGTCTAGTCAGGATTATTTTGGGTTACCAGTAGAAGAACCGTGACATTACATATATTTACATTTATGCATTTGGCAGAGGCTTTTAGCCAAAGTGACTTACATTATATTATGCATTTGTTTCTGAGTATGTGCAGTCCCTGGATCGAACCCATAACGTTGGTGTTGCTAGCGCTATGCTCTAACCACTGAGCCACAGGAAAGCCATTAATATTAATACAATTTCTTTAATACAATTATTATAAATTCAACAAATTGTTTATTTAAAACAATTATTACACAATAAAATATTAATAGAAATGAATATAAATAAAAAAATATAGTTATATTATTAGCCACTTAGCCTGACCGATCCACAAACACAGGCGCGTGCGTCCGATGAAACCGGACCTTTAGGGTGACATTCTAACTATAGACAAACATCATATATAATCTGGATCAACTATATGCAGCACACAAATAGCACCTTGACGTGCATATTAATTACCATAGAGTACCATAGCATGTTTCTATGGTAACAGCATGATATTTGAATAAGCATAAATACACAGCACAAAAGTATATTGGTTAAAATCTGTGAAATAGTGAATACTGGGTAAGTTTTGTACTCTTTCCCCCTCAAAAACAATGTAATTCTAGGTTGAATAAATGCAGCTTTCCGCATGCTCCGTCACTCACTAGAAACAAGCACAATCCTTACCGTAATGAACTTTTTGTCAGGTTTCGCCAGTAAATAGATTCACCAAGTACAACGAAATTGAATCGAAGGCGCCCGAACGTCACACCAGATCTCAATTTAAGTCCCGCCTTTAAAGTGCTACCTATGTAGACAGCTCACTAGGTTTCAGAACAAAGCTATTGCGTGCGCAAGCTGATGTCGTGTTTGTCTGAATGTGTGCAGATGGAGGACATACTGCACTATAGGTTGTCTTGTGTACAGTATGATGAGAACAAATGGATTGCATGGTAGGTTGAGAGAGAGAGAGAGAAAGAGAAAGAGAATGTAAAAGACAGACCCTGAAAAAAGCAAAGAAGAAAAATGAGAAAGCGGCCGTGAGAGGACAGGCAGTCTCAGACAGTGAGGAAAGGCAAAGAGAATTTAACCTTTAAAAAGGAGGAAAGGAATAACGTCCATCTCTTTCTGGATAGATGAAGGAATGCGGTAAAGCGAGACGCGGTGTGTGCGGCCTGCACGGATGGATCTGTTTCGCATGTCCTTTAATCCCTCTCTCATTGTACAGCCTAAAGCTCTTCATCACTACCTTGCTCTGGATATTGTTGCCAAACAAGATGGGGGGAAAGCGGGATCTAAGACATGGAGAGCAAGGGGACAATGCAGAAGAGTTGATGATGCAGAGAGAGTTTAAGTGTCCAGGAGAGGTTTATCCTCAGCCAGCACACAGTTAAGTGAAAAGAATGTGAGCAGAATGCAATGACGTAGTCGTTGCCACATTCTCAATGATTCCATATGAATGCTGTAAAGCTTTTAAAATCACCCACAAATCACATTCAAGGTCTTATTGAGGTAAGCTTGTTACACGCACAAGGGCTTTAATGCAATGCGAGTGTTATTTTCCATTTTATTAAACAAGGCACAACCATTAGGGTAATGGTAAAACTGATAAGCACGAAAAAAAGATCGAAACGTCACATGAACAAGAATAAAATCATGATACTTCGAAAATATAATGAGCGAAACACAATTTAGCAGAAACATTTTAATCTTGATCTCATAGGTTTTCTTTAGATTTCAGCTTCTGCAAAACTGTCAACTGAATAAACACTTTTGATTAAAATGCATCATATTTTCTAAATACCACACAGTTACAGTACATGACCACAAATATACATTTAACCGTAATTAATCAAAAGAAAACATGTCGAAAGTCAAAGATATACAAAATTATTTATAGCCTGTAAAAGTAAAAATTGTACTTCTATTACTTGAACTGACACATTTCACATCAGAGTTTCTCATTGGTTTAATTGTTTCTTTAGTAACCATTATAGTTTCCTCCTATAATATGCAAACACACAATTGAACACACAATAGAAGAAGCAGATTCATGCAAACGCTCGTCCATTTCACATGTGTCTTTTTGGTAACCCTGGTAACGTGTCTGTAAGCTAGTGAATGTATTTTACGATTCTCCGGCTTACAAACAAATCAAAAACCTTTTCCAGCAAATGTTCATGCATTCAGAGGGTTTCCACAGGTTTGAGGAGAGTTCAAGAACCGGCACATTCAAACATTTCCTTCTCATCTCTCTTAAACAAGCACACAAATACTGATAACATAAGCTCAATATGTGGGAGAACCATGTGTTGGTTATATGATTCAAAAGAAACTTGGCCCAACGGACTGAAAGTTTCTTTTAATAAAGTGTTGGTAATCCATCTATTCTGGCTGAATCATAATAAAAAAGACAGAATGCCTTTAAGAACTCAATATACAATCACCTTTGTCCTCTGATCTTTCCAGAATGTATTATCTTTGCAATCAGTTTGAACATTTTTATTTTGGAACTTATATTGCTACATTCCTATTTTCCATAGGGAATCCTAAATTCAGCATAAGCATCCACCCTAAAATGTCACAATAACTAAAATCAAGGTTTATTTCATGAAATTCTCATAACATTTCTGTAATGTTTAGTTTAGCAATTTTATACATAACTTCGTACAGTGTGAAAATACAATAAAGATGCATGTTTTTAGGATGGTTTCATATTAATATTACAACAAGTATTAAAAATGTGCATTTATGTAATTATGCATATACTATGCATTATGTTTTTTCCTTTATTTTTTCAGATTTTGCTATGTTTACATCTAATCTGATGCAATACATTCACAGTTACTGCAACTTCACAGCCTATGTGTTATGAATGTAACATGTACTTGATGATTTATTTGCAAAATATTTTAAAACATCATTCCTGCTTTCCTCTTCTCATAATGACCGTCTCTCCATTGAAAGTGCTGGTCATGGGGATGCTTTACAAAGCACACATCTTGTTTGAGCTTTAGGTGGGACTTAAAACATTAAACATACTTCACAAGTACATTTACTTTATTTCGAACGAGTTTTAAAATGCAACTCCAAATGTGGAGTTCATTACAGGATAATGACTTGCTTTTCATTTACGGTGTGAGCGCCCATGTGAACGCAGCATCTCCACCCCCATGCCAGGTGAAAGAGAGATTAAAAAGGAAGGAAGGAGAGAAAAAAAGAGGACAAAAAGATAATATGACTTTGTTATGCACAAACTTTTAAAAGCATTATTATTGCCACAGTGCATTAGCTAGAATCACATTTCTTATAATGAGATCATCAAAAATAATGGCTGGTTTCAGAAAAGAAGGATTTTTGTACGATATTGTTACGCTGAAACAACCACTGACACAACCCAACAATTTGAATATTTTGTATGTAATTACTCAACTTTATTGCTTTTGCCAGCATGTGCAAAATGACGTTGCCAAGGCAACACTATACAATGTGCTTGCGCATCTAGTAGATTAATGCTGGTATTTCTATTTAAGACCTTTTAAAATGCATTTTTACACTCCACTAACATGACATTAATATCAAACAGCTGCTCCTCTTTAAATTTCATGCAGAAAATATTGTGCATCGAGCGTTCGCTCTCTCTTTCCCAAACACACCCTTGGTATATAAATTCAATGATTGTCAACAGAATTCTTAATAAGCCTATATATTATTCATTCATTCAAGTGAAATAATCTGTGGAATATAGATGTAATGTGCCCTCCCTTCCTTCAGGCTATAAGTCACAGATCTGGATTCACAAAACACAAGTGGGAGTATCAGACTCTCCTCAGTGTATTAACCGAACTAAAACTGAATACCAAAGTGTGAATCACAAAGGCTTCATAGTTTCAGGCAATAAACACTTTACCTATAAACATCTATTTTGACTTAAATAACAACTGAAATGTTGTAAATCGTCAGTTAAGTGTTGAAAATGCATAAAATCTTAAAACCAATTACAGCACCTCAGATTTGCGGAAAATCCGCGTTGATGTCTAAACCTTGTCAAAATGGCAGGCAACAGCATGGAAGGTCCATCAAATTATCCGAGATCATTTAAAATGTAAAAGAAAAAAAAGAAAAACCTGCTACGCTTAGCCCCGTCTTTCAAACGTAACCTTTTCAATTCATTCAGTTATTTCTAAAATCAGGTCGTCTCCTTCCAGGCTGCTGTCCGCCTTGACGTGCACCTTGGATATGATGCCTGAGAGTGGCGAGTTGACAACCGTCTCCATTTTCATGGCACTGAGAACGCAGAGCGGCTGACCCTTCTCCACCTTCTGGCCCTCCTTCACCTTTACCTCTACCACTTTACCGGGCATGGGAGCTCCAATCTGTCCCCGCACGTCCTTCAAGGCTTTAGGGTGAAAGTGCATTTCCTGGTGGAGGAGAAATTGATTTGTTATAGGAGCAGCCATGAGCAACTGTAACATTTGTCAATGACAACACAGTACACACAGACTACTTCACAGCCACCTGCTATATAGACACATGTATGTGCCACAAATGATGATATTAATACTTGACTTACAGACTGAAACTTTATTGTGACAGTAGATGCCCCCACCTTCTACAACAATATAATATAATATATATAAATAAAAGAAGAACTTCCTGTTTCAGTTTTGTAACACTGCATAAACATCTGAACAAAATACAACATTCGAATAAAAATGTTAAATCTTTCAACTTCATTATATGTGACCCTGCCTGTGAAAACCCAGCTAAAGTTGTTTTTAGTTGATATATTGTTTTCTGCATAAAATTGTTGTACATTGCATAAAGAATGTTCTGTGGAAACATTATTTTGATGTGTTAAATTTTGACTGAGCACAGTCATGTCAAATACTTTAGCTAGCTGGTTTTCACAGGCAGGGTCACATATATGTAATATTAAAAAACAACAACAACAAAAAAAAAACTCATACTATACACTAGCGGTCAAAAGTTTTGGGACACTTAAGGGAATTTTTTCTCATTATTTAAAAAAAACTTTTGATCTGAGGTGTTTGCTTAAATATCTTAAATCAGTTTAGTAGACAAAAATATAATTTGACAAAACTAACATTTTATTTAAAAAAAAATGTTTTTGAATGGATGAATAGTAGCCAATAAGAGAACAGAATAGATAAAAACTCCTTTAATATTGTTTAAAAAGCATCTCAGGGTGAGACCTCAAGAAGCTGCTTGATAAAATTACATGAAAACATTTCTGCAAATTCTAGTCGAAAGGTGACTACACTGAAGACGATAAAATATAACAAATGTTTTTTAATTACAACATAATTCCCATAGTTCCCTTTGTTTTATTTCATAATTTTGAGTTTATTATTATTCTAAAATGTGGAAAAATAAGTGTAAGTGTCCCAAAACTTTTGACCACTAGTGTACATAATAAGTTTTAGTTCCAGAAGGCATGGGAAAGAAATATATGAAAATAACTGAACGCAACAATTATTTTCATATATTTATGTTATTATGATATTAATATATTTTCTACTTTCAAAATACAAAAAATACAATCAGGATTCTTTTCAGAAGATTGAAAAGAAGGGTTTAATAAAGTTATTATAACTTCTATAACCAACATCCTAAAGTTAAAAAAGATTTGAGTTTCATTTAAAAGGCATTGAGACTGCATATGAAAAATATTAGAACACTGTCGTATCTTAAAATCATATATTGTTGAGAAATTGTCTCATAAGGAGAACTGATTTTGCTCTTTTTGTTCAGGCACAGAGAGAGAAAACTTGTGCTGAGTAAGTGTTTGCACTCTAACTCTATAAGCTGTGTACCGCATTACAACACTGCTGGATCAATTTCACTCAGCTGAAGACCCACCTCTTCCATGAGCACTTAACTGATTTTACCCCTCCTTTTCTAATGTTCTCTATATACTTGCTTATACTATCTTGACGTTGTATTTGAAACCTTGTATTACTAGCACCTCTCGTGAATATTGCTTACTTAGACGAATCGCTTGCTGTTTTCCTCAATTGTAAGTCGCTTTGGATAAAAGCGTCTGCCAAATGAATAAATGTAAATGTAAATGTAACACAAAACCCTGCATCTTATAAACCTGCAGTTTAACCAGCGATTGCCATCTTAGAAAGCAGAAAGTAAACAGATATTTATTATTGTGCACATTATGAGGCGATGGTGAAAGCAGTAATTCATGAAATGATGTAAGGTGTAATTGGAGTGGTTTCAGCATTACAAAGAGCAGATTCAGGTGTCTGGATCACACCGGTGAATGGCGGTAGTTTGTGACATCCTGTAGACCGCGTCACGCAAATTGCATTCAGTGCAAAATGTTTGGGTGTGTTTGCATGATTTGCATAATTCCTTTAGTGGAACAGGTGCAAATCTGTGGGCGCAATTCATTCTTACTGAACGTCTCTCTTACAACTGTGTGCTACAACCAATGTCGCCAACAGAGACATTAATGTGGAAACCGTTTCTTCAAAATAGCATGCATCATGTATATTTGAATGTTTGTTTACGAGGGATGATATAATTAAGCAAGATCATGTAGGAATGTGCCATTTATTTCCACAAACTGTTATATAGTGGTCATAAAATTCCTACGAAGCACTTTCGTAGAAAAACATACATCGTGCTTGGTCCTAACGTGCTAATTTAAAAGATGTTTTTAACACTCCCGCTTAAGTGATAAACGCCCATGACAGCAAGAACAAGATCATTTTTAGCTTATGACAGAAATTATTCACACCTTGAGAGAAAAACCGGGAGCGTTCGCACAACACGTCTGAATGATTGAGTGTAGGGTTTGCGTCAAGATAATTGCTTTGCAGTGATGAAACAAACCAATCGAGAGAGGAAAATAAACAGCGGTTACCTTCATCGCTGCCGTATCCTTGACCAAGACGGAACGCAGCTGTCCGTTGAGTTCGAAAAACACCTCTCTCTGACCAGACTTGTTTAAGTCACCCAGGGCCAAAGCTTTGATGTGCAGTGTTTTGCCTCTCTCCAACTCAACCTGTCAGAGGAACGAGAGAGAGGAGAAATGAGAGATCTCGAGAATGAGTAATGAAATGCAACGCTTGACTTTGTACAGTACGGAAACCCAGCGGATAAAACCGTGGGTAAAATAAAAGGCAGATGGGATAGGTGTACAGCGCATTAGGTCTGTGCTTTGGAGAGGATGCTGTTTCTGGGTGTGCTTTCGCCTTACTGACGGCTTAATATAGCACATGCTAATCTACGCTAATCAGCCACGACTAACATCTCATTTGGATCTGGGTGGAGAAAACACACCGGCAAATAACTTCAGTCCCTGAGAAATGTATTATTAAGCACTTTAGATGAGAAAAAAATCGGCTCATTTTGAAAGGGTACACAGAGATCTGGTTTAAAAATCAGGCCAGCTGATAATTGAGATATGCTGGAAAACTTTTCAAACTAACTCGTATTTACTTTCAAAGTGAAGTAACTTTGTAGGTGAGTTAGGATGGTGTTCGTGTATCTGATCGTGATCAGAGATGCGAGTTTAGCTCTCACGGCGCTTGTAGCGGAGACGCATTCACGCCTGCCAGAATACACCCACTTAACTACTTATAATGGGGTTTGAGGAGCCAAACACACAGTTAAGATCCAGTCAAAACATTGAGAAGCACCTCAGGTCTCAGACTGATAGAGCTGAGCACATAATTGTGATGTTTAACCAGCAAGATTTGAACCCCCCCAAAAAACAATGTCAAACTCTCGGTTACATTAGAGCTGTATAATGTTGTTTATGGATTAGTCAAATTCATGACACATTTAACGTGGATTTTTATAGCCATATATTTTGAACACAAAAGAGGTGTACCATGCGATTTTGGTATGCTAATCGCATTTACAACCGTAGACACAATAAAGTGGGCTAATAAAGTTTCTGAAAGCGGAGGGCAGATCAGGACAGAGAGAAATCTATTCTGAAAATCTCCTGGTGAGAGAGCAGTCAGGCCTTTGGCGAAAGCTTAGAAGGTCAAATCCCAGAGTGTTATAAATTTAACAGGGTAAAATATAGTTGGCACATATCTGCGAAATGAAGCTTGGTGAAAAATCAAATTAAAAGGAGATACATCATTAAAGTAATGAGTAAATCGTTGAACCTCTGAAGCGTGTCGAGGTAGATTTAACAGGGACCCACCTGAAACTCCTCAGCGATTTTAGGGCCTTCCAGAAACAGGCGAGTATTAAGGCAGTCCACCGGCCCGAAGTTTGATGTGAACTCTTTAAACTCTTGAAAGACTTTAGGGTACATGGCTGCCGACATCACGTCTTCATGGGTGATGTCATTACCGTGTGCGGTTCGCAGGCCAGATTCAAGAGCATTGAAGTCCATTGGTGGAAGTGAAGCCCCTGGGCGGCCTTCAATCCGAGGTAGCGACTTCAGCACCTTTGAGACACATATTTAACACATGGGAATAAATGTGGTACAAATGCAAGAATTAAAATTCTGTCATCATTTACTCACCCTCTTGTCATTTTTTTCGTCTTCTGCAGAACACAAAACCGACCCATTCACTTTTATTGTAAGGACGCAAAACCAATGCAAGTGAATGGGTGCCAGTTAACAACATTCCTCAAATGATCTTTTTTGTGTTGTGCAGAAGAAAAACAGTCGATCAGGTTTGAAATGACATGAGGGAGAGTAAATGATGAATTTTTGGTAAACTATTCCTTAAGGAAAAGCATTATGACGAAAACATGTGAAAATGCCTACCACAATCCAATAAAACGTCCAAAAAGTCTCTATAGCACTACAGCCCCCCCCAAAAATCCATAGAGTAAGTGGGATTAAAATGCCTGTAAAACATGAATTACCAAACCTCCGTAGGGAAAACTAGTCCCGTTCTAACAGGGCTTTATTAAAACCGATGACTGACAGAAGACAATGTTTCATGTGAAACGGCCTTCTCATATGCTTCAATCGCGGCTTCTGACAGCTCATGAATAAAAAAGCTAAGGAATGATCAGAGTAACTCATGAGGTCATGGGTCACATCTCTGTTACTACAGGATTTCCTCCACAGATTCTTAATGAAACGCCATCACAACGGCGCATTAAAACCGAGCAAATTAATCAACAGTACACCATCCGCCATCTCCACCGTCTTTGTCCTCTGGCTACTGTCAGACTTTGCGAGCTGAAACATCCTAAATAGATCATTAGTGCCGTCAGAGTTGCTGTTAATGAACAAAAGCACAAACACGATGACAAATAGGTCAATTGAAAACCATAGACTACACCATCAATATGCCATTAAAATTACTCAATTCATTACGGGCAGGAACTTGCTGATTTCTTGGTGTTGGCAAGGCAACAACAGCCAAGTGACACTATTTTCATCTCACAGCAGTGAGAATGTACTGAAAAAGGGTCCTTGGACTTGCGCTGAGAAACAGCCTTGCGGCTAGTGCGGGGCAAAGAGAACAGACGGCAAAGAAAAGTGTAAGAGAGCAAAAAATCCAAAACAGATCAGTTCATGAAAAGCTCAGCAGCCCATTTTGTTATTCACATAAAATTCTGAGTTGAAGTGGCTGCCTGCAGTCCTAACCCACCTACCTTGTGAATAAATTGCCACTTAATAGCAGCTTGAGTCATAACATCAGGCCATATGGGCTCTCTTTTGTTTAATGTGTCCTATAGGTTGATTTTTTGCGATTCGGTGACTCAGGTGACTCAGCCCGTCTGAACATTTGCGTGCAAGCTCATTTGGCTAGCTGTGGGGGCTCGCACGTGCACTTTCTTTTAATCCCTCTTAATTTCTCACCCCTCCGTCCCTTGAGACTCCACAGGGGCATATATTCATTCTCCCCCACATGCTTTCAGTCCTGTGAAGCTGATGATTCATATATAGCAATTTTAATAACTCACAACAAGACGTTGTTTGCATTAACATCCAGATCGAGAAACGATAGTAGCAGAATCATTCTTAAAGACCAAACAGCTGCATACAAAGATCATCTTTTACATAAAGTGTTAAGATTTAGTAATCCCTGTACTCGCTGTGTATATCAAGATGGTCCACGGCTATTACATCTAAGAATGTAAAAGGTCAAGCAAATCTCATTTCCAAGTCCAACATCACGCTCTATGGAATTAACATATTGTGCCAGTATGAAAATGTAAAGTACACAACCTCTGAAAAGAGGGAAGTAAATCTGTGTAAAAGAGGAAGAAAACTACAAAGCTACCGCTAGCAAGCCCGAGGTAAAGAGCTTATGGAAACTTCTGGAGCTGCATTTATTTTATAATAAGTCAAAGTCAAAGTCAAAGTCAGCTTTATTGTCAATTCTGCCACATGTACAGTACATACAAGTGGAGGATTGAAATTGCGTTACTCTCAGACCCTATAGGTGCATACAGATAACATAGAATAACATATATCAAAAAAAATATATCAAATTACAGATAAATACAAAATCTATATATGTACACAAAACAACTTTACAAGCAAGGGATATGTAACCGAAATAATTGTGCAGACCAAAGAAATAATCAACAGTGCAGATGAGATAAACAGCAGTGCAGATTAAATAAACAGCAGCGTAGATGAAATAAACAACAGTGCAGATGAAATAAACAGTAGTGCAGATGAAATAATCAAATCAAATGGTGCAGATGAAATAAACAACAGTGTAGATGAAAATATCAACAGTGCAAATGTAATGTAGTGCAAAACTTATCGGTCTGTATTAAAGTGTCAGTAGAGCAGGCTTGTTTTAACTGACTTAGAGGTAGTTAGTTGAGGAGGCTCAGACCACTACTGAAAAGGGGTTGAGCAGTCCAATGTTCCATAAAGTGACAAGTGACAAGTGCGGGACAGAGTATGATGTGGGAAGGGATGGATGGGTTCAGGGTTCAGAGATGAGTGTGGCAAGGGAGGGGAGGGGGGGGAGGGTCGGAAGGGAGTTTAGCTTCCTGACCGCCTTCGTTAAGTTAAACCTTCGCCCGTTCCATACCTTCTCTGTCATTTGCATGGACTATCACAAAAGCAACCGTGCACCTACACATAAGATGCAGAAAGAGCTTCCTAAGACTCTCTGTATTGAGCGACATGTCTGCTGTAACATTTCAAAAATAGACAGTGGATTATCAGGGGGTTTGTGGCAAAACTGCAGAAAACGTATGAAATCTTCTCAGATGTTATGGAATTTCATAACTCAAAAAATAGAAATAGAAGTGAGGCTGGAGTTGCTAGGAGAGCTTTTGTTTCCCTCCAATTGTTTGGTGGTGTTGGGTGTAAGGGAATATTTGACATTGTTGACACAGACTGGAAGGAGATGAGATTTGCTCTGTGTTTCTGAGTCTTCTGTCCCCATCCAACTCTGTGTGTTTAGGCTGTTTGTCATTCTGTACTGTTATAGCCCAGCCGAAAATATCGCTCGGGGTGATTTCATGTGTTAAGCTATCCATACAAAAAGATCAATAAAAGCAGGGATAAAGTCCACCGAAATATTTGTCGGTTTCAAAGAAATGACATAAACAAATGCACTGCGCATGCACGCTTTTGTGGCCCAAACTTAACTTCCGGTGCACATCTGCAAAAAATAGAGTCCCTGCAGATTATTTCTGCTAACAAGCAAAAGAAATAACAAGTAAATGACATTAGCTAGCAAGTTAAAAGTATGTCTAGCCAGTATTATTTTGGGTTACCAGTAGAAGAACTGTTACTTGGCTAAACTCCAACAAATTGTTTATTTAATAAAATTAATACACAATAAAAGTCAACAAATAAAATAATATATATAGGCCTATAAAAAATATAAATAGCTATATCATATTCATTAGCCACTAGCTCGACCGATGAACAAACACAGACCGGAAGTTACTTTGGGCCGAGTGTGTGCGTCTATAAGTAAATGAGAACAAATCCAGTTATTGTTAATTAAATACTAAATGACATTAAGTGACTTATCTCGTAATTTAATTTATTCCTAAAATAATCAAGTTCTTTTTGGAATTATAACTTTACTACTGCATCAAAATTGATCATCCTGTACCTCCTTCTTTCAAGAACATTTATCTCTCTAAATTTCCATTATAACTGAAATAAAGAGCTGTACCTAAAAACCCACCAGGAGTTTTCTCCCACTCCATCTTTCTGAAAGCGTTCTCATGGACTTTAGCCAACAAAGACACTCATTTCTCGGGCTCAAATCAAATTCGTCAGGTGTGATGGTCTATTGCTCTCCATGTAGGATTCACAGGAGAGAAGACTACAAAGCAGTGGACTGTAATGGGAACCAGTGTAGTTATAAAACAGCGTGAAGTTTTTGCTCTGTGACCTGCACGTATCTTCCTGTGGTTTTACCTCCGAGTGAGCCGTGTAATTGTCTTAACTGTGAGTGTGTTAACACGATATGTGTTTGATCATAAACATGGTAATGTATTTTAGGTTTTCTTTATAGATCAGTGGACATGTATCCTTGTTTGACTAAATGCTGCCCTCTCCATTTCGCCACCGTAATCCTTTGAACCCAGTGGGAAAACCTATAATAGTGTTGGGGAAGTTAATTTCAACTGTAGCCTGTCAATCTACAAGCTTTTCACTGAAGGGTAGTGCAGCTACAGTGAAGTCAAAGCAGCCTTGTTACAAAATGAGCAACACTACAAACTACTAATAAAAAGTAGAATCTCAGTTAAAGGTGCTGCACAAACCAGAATATAAATAGCATACACAAATTGCAATAAATGAAAATAAAAATATGTAAATATTTATGAATATGCACATATGGTAGCTACAAAATAGGTTCAAAATGCAGCCTCTGTGAATCATTTTTCTGAACTGGCACATTTGATTATTACCTGCTATAAAGCAGCACTCACATACAATACAATACAATGCCACTCGCTAGAAAAACAAGCACAATATTTGAAAGAAATATTCTGTTTTAAAACAACAAAGCTTTTCTCTCTAACGCTGCTGTCAAACTGATGAGATTTTTGAAGAGGAAGATAAAACAGAGAATAAAGTATGTGACAGTAATGCTTTGAGATGCTCTAAGTGTGAAAAAATGAGAAGCAGCATGCTGCCATTTTCACATCACCTCTGAACTCTTGTCTCACTCCATCCATCAATCATCAATCAATCATCCACCTCAGACACAAGTGTTCAGATGAGTGTAATGAGTCCAGACTGATGAAGAACTCAACTTGAGAGAACACTTGGAGAGTCCAACAGGTTTCTTATCCTTAAATTCTGTTTGACATTTAATTCAAGACTTTCTATACTGTTAAAGCTTTCCTGTGGTTAGCTCGCTAGCAACGCCAAGGTCATGGGTTTGATCTCAGGGATTGCACATACTCTAAAACGAATGTATAGTGTAATGCAATGTAAGCCGCTTTGGATAAAAGCATCTGACAAATGCATAAATGTAAATGTAAAATGTTTAAAGAAATTCTATAGAAATTACAGTATTACTGCCAGCAGTTTGCCAGTAACTTACTGTAGATTTATATTTATCTAATAACAGTTTGTTTAAAGATAAATGAACATTAAACATTAACAAGTCTTTTATATATAAATGACAATAAATTATATAAATATGAACTACAGTAAGTTACAGGCAAACTGCTGCATAAATACAGCAAAATGTTTTACAGTATAGTCTCATGCAAACTAGTGGAGTCAACGAATTTGTAAACTTCAACTTTAGTCCAGAGTTAACATAGTCACTTTGGATAAAAGCATCTGTTAAACAAATAAATGTAAACCGGTTAGAGCTGTGATGTGTGAAGGGGCGTGTCCACATAAAAGTGGGAGGAGAGCGGCCAAATTCCAGAGCTTCGTTTAAAATAACATTGAATTGTTATGACAAAGCTAATAGCTAC
Organism: Oreonectes daqikongensis; assembly: GCA_026939265.1. NCBI lineage: Eukaryota > Metazoa > Chordata > Actinopteri > Cypriniformes > Nemacheilidae > Oreonectes > Oreonectes daqikongensis. Next base: position 804,480 of record JAOTQM010000434.1, on the reverse strand, counting down.
AGTATGTAAAGCTAATGACTCTTTTCTAAATTTTTCATATTTAATTGATGCACATGCATTCCTATTTAAAAAAAAAATCAAGTTTCACAAACACAAAGCAAAAGCAAAGCAAGTGTTAGGATCTCAAAAGTACTCTAAAAACTTTGGCCACGCCCCCTCGGTTTCCTCTGGATAATCCAGACCCCAACAGAAAGCAGCTGAAGAGCCCTGATACGAAATACGATCGTGACTTGCGAGCCGCTCACAGCATCAGTGTGCACCTCAAACGCTCTCCAGACTTCTCCACGGTTCTCAAACTCGACGTGACACGCCCTCCCCGCGGTCACGCAGGTTCCTCCGCTAAACCGCCGGAGCGCCTCGGCTCCGGAAGAGGCTGTCATTAGCACATTCGGCTAATGCATTTTAAATAATACATAAAACATGCTGATTAGTGTATGGAGGAGCTCCGCGAGGATCACCAGGAAAGGGTTTAGAGGCTTTTCCCTTGGCGGAGGCATGACACACAAAAGAAGCCTCCCCAATTCTATTAGTCACGGTGGCTGCGGTTCAAAGATGCTCCACGCTTCATTCAGTCACTCTTCATTAGTTTGACAGCTTTTGAGGCCATTTCTAAGCCAGGAATATGTGTGTACGTGTGCGTGCCGTTGAAGGGCTTTCTAAAGATAGAGTGTTTAATTGCCCTTAGGATTGAGACTGCAGCAATGTTGAATTAAAGCGTCTGCTAGTGTCACTAAAACCGAACGTGTGCCGAGACCACGGGTTTATGCCCTTAAGCAGCTTCTTATCGATACAAAATTCTTCCTTTAAATGTTTCAAATGAGAAGAGGCTGCATGTTTAAGTGACGTGATGGTGCATGACATGTTTTGATCATATCAATAAGGCCGCGGCCATGTTTTCTTCCTGCTCAATCTGTTTGTGTGTGGACGCCTGTGGGAGGAGATTGGCCACTCTTATCAGTGTTTGCCCAGTGGTGTGTAACGCAACACGTCTGCCTATCTGAGTTTATCTAGACGAGCTGATTGGCACAGATAGAGAGACAGTTGCATAGAGAGTTACTGTGGCTCCAAAACCCCCGCAGCAGACAACACGCGAACGGGGTTGTACTTCATTACAACTATGCCCCTTAACTGTACTGTTTAAAATGCAATTGGGGAATTCGCAAACTATGATACGCATCACACTAGTATTGCAAAATTGAATATTTATCAGCATCTCCGTCATCAAAGTTCTTTAATCTTTATTGCTTATCTCTTTCTGTTCTATTACCCCATTAGCTGTGGCCCTGTGTACAAGTCTCTCTCTCTCTCTCTCTCTCTCTCTCTCTCTCTCTCTCTAATACACCCACACACATTGCTTTGGGGGGTCCGGGTTTAAAATTAACACCCGCTAATCCGTCAAATGCAAGTGTGAAAATCCACAATGCCGCATAACACTGTCAACTCAATGGCCAGTTTTGTACATTATTATTATTTATATAAGGTCATCTAAATGAGGCTGATAAGATGGCTATGGCATGAAGATACATATCTGGGGAAGCTCATGTAAGCCAAATCTGGACAGATGTATAAATACTTTACTTGAAAAATAGAATAGTACGAATTTTGCCTTTTGGGCAGAATCTGTCCACATCGGGGTTACATGAACAAGACTATTAATGAGAAACAAATTACCAGTGTGTGCTGTACTGTGTAAAAATCTCACATACTAACAACATGCATACCTTGAACGCATTGTAAGTCACTTAAAATTGTATAAATGTACATGGTCATATACTTAAACTATAAACTATTTTGACTGTTATATATACAATCATGTAAAATACTGATTTAATAATAAATACTTACATCTGTGCTGCGACTTTGTGATTTTGTTTTGGTTAACCGAACTTTAAAATGACTCGCAACTGAAATTCAAGTTGACACATTGGATGGTAAATGAAAAAGCTTATTTTAAACCCAAGTCAGACAGCGTAGCACGGAGCTCTTAAAAACTCGGCACCGCTGCATCACATTTTGGGTTTTCCCCTCAGGGTAGCGTGTTTGGGAGCGTATTTGTGCCTGTATTCGTAATTAGTCAAAAGAAGTGACAGAACAACAACAGCACCCCGAGGATATTTTACAATGTAATATTTAGAGAAGCGTCAGAGTGAGCCTTTTCAGTAATGTTACCTGCACCGATAAAATAATAAAATGGTAGGGGGGCAAGTTTAGAAATGAATGATTTTCAAAGGAAACCAGTTGGTGTGACAGTTTGTCAAACACCCCGTCTACACCGCACACGAGCGGCGCCAAACGACAAAAGACTGCAGAATCCATTATAAACAGAAACTCTGTCTCCACTAGATGTGGCACGATGTGACGCGACAAACGCCTAATTCTCGAAAGTTCCTAGCATCTTTTGTCGCCGTTCTCGTGCGGTGTAGACTGCAGCAAGTGGCAAGTGCAGCGGTGTCTGTCCACAAAAACAGAAAGTATGTAAATCTGAGTAAAGAACTCAGATTGACATGAACAAATGTTTACGTGTTTATCATTTGTTGCCTTATCGTGTCACACCAGGAATAGAATTTATTAGCCAGTACTTTTGTCATTCTATACATTTTACAAAAGGTGCTTCAAAAGATTCTAAAAAAAAAAACATTCACTCAAATGTTCTCATAAGAACCATTTTGTTTTACTTTTTCATATCTAAAGAACCCTATTCCACTACAAAGAACCTTTAGTAAAAACAAAGAACCTTTAGATGTTAATGTTTTATGGAACGTGTTCAACCAAAAAAGGTTCTTTGGCATCTAAGAACCATTTGAAATACCCTTTTTAAGAGTGTACAGCTATAGAAAGCAATCCTTGAGAAGCATGTAAACTAGCAACAAATCTGTTTATCAAATTCTGTAATTGTTTTAAGTAACAGAACACTTATGTTGATGTATAAATATAGTATGTTGACTGTAAGTCAGATTTTTGTCTTGACTCCATATCATCACTTTAAAGTAAAAATATCAGCATGTGTGACCTTGCAGTTCGGTGAGAGAAAGGCAATTAAATCCGACTGCACAAGTCACTCACACATTCAGAGCCATGACATTTCAATAAAATACATCATAGACCTTTATTATGTTTCTATCTATTCCCACTAAGACACAATATTAAAGTCATTATATTAAATTCGAATGCCTCAGAAAGTCTGTCTCCCTCTTTCTCACCTTTGTTTTTCTGTCTACTCATGAAAAAGCAAGTTTCAGCTTCTCTGCTGCTCTGTCTGTCTGTTATTCTGTGGGCACATGTTGAGCTCTCTCACATGGAGATACTGCCAATGCTGACAAACAGCGTTTGATCTTTCATTTTTGGACTTCAGAGTGCTTCAAAAGAGTTTGTCTGTCTGTGTGCGCGCGCCAGAGAAAAAGTAAATCAAAGAAAATTTGTCTTCGGCTGCAAAAGCGGGATGTCTGTCCTCAGTAACAACTGTTTAAAAATAAAGCTGTGACCTCATGACTAGAGGTTGTGGGTGTGTGTACTTTAGTGGATTTAACTCTGCGTGAACTCTTTTTCCAAAAAGAGAAAGAAAAGGCACAAGGAAAAAGTGACAGTTTGACTCGTATATAAAGCTTTTGTCTCACTCTCCCTCATGTTCTCTCTCTTCCTCTATGGCATTTATACACAAACTTTGTGATGGATGCATGCAGAGCGATTCTCTCTATCTCAACTGTCTCTCACTCTTGCTCTTTTGCATATTCTCTCTACACAGTCTGTGGATTATTCATAAGGATTATTCATAAACAAAAGCCTCTGACACTCTTAACAGAAACAAAAATATGTCTTGCTATTTTTGTGGCTTTAGATAAAAGCATTGCTAAATGTAAAAAGACATGATCACCAGTACACAACTTTCTGAGAAATAAGTTTGAAAAAATATCAAACCAGTTACAACCCTAAACTGTTCTTTAACACTTTCTTGATCTACAGTAAGAATGGGTTTGCTGTTGGATCTAAAATGCATGTTGCAATATACAACTTACGAATAAAGAATAAAAAAGTAAAGATGAAAATTATATTAATACATTTTTATCACAAATCACAAACATAGAGGGCAACTTTAAACCATTTCAGTACTTTAAGTAGATCTAAGCAGATTTCTGATATTTTTCACTGTGTCTTCAAAATGATGTCCAAGTCTGGTATTCCTCTTCACAGAAATACCTCCTAACTTTACAGACATTCATATTTTATAAGGTTCAAATGTACTGCATAATCCGAATGACCTAGAAAGTGTTTAACTTTTCATTCTTGCATACTGAAGAGACATTGAAGCATGCGTTTGTTTCAGCAGCGTGTGTGATCTCACCTTTGACCTAAAGGCCTCAGGAAAGCCTCCGTATGGTATTCCGATATGTCCTTGCAGGAACTCCACAACCGAGAGCGGGAAGGAGAGCTCATCTGCCCTCTCCTCCACCTCAGCCCGGGAAAGATTATTCTGCACCATGAACTGAGCCAGATCACCCACGATCTTAGAGGAGGGAGTCACCTGCACAAATAATGTGAGAGAGACAGAAAAAACCCCACAAAGAATTTATATCCTCATTAACACTGAAATAATGAGCAAATTCTTTAACCAATCCACATTCATTTTTAAAAATTGTGAACAACATAAAAAAGACTGAAGATGAAAATAACACAGACTTAAAAATCTATTTTAAACTTCCTCTAAAGGTTAAGACACTCAATATAAAGTGGATTCGTGAATTAGTAATTCATTTATTTTATGCTTTTATCAGATGCTTTTATGCAAAGCGACTAGAAAGAGACATGCATTTGAGCTATACATTTTAACATTCCATGGGATTCAAACCCATGACCTTGGTACTGCTAGACACAATGTTACCAGTTGAGCTAAAGGAGAAGCTATGGATAGAAAGAAAGAAGAGAAAGATAGAGAACTGTAAAGAAAATGAGTGAGCGGTCAAGATTGTGTGCGATTTGAGAGAAAGACTCATGGGAATTGAGGAGATTGAGGAGAGAAATAAAATGTTAAATGTCACGCCATTTTTCTTTCACATAAATAGTTTAGCACTCTGACAAAATACACGGTAAAGTTGCTGTCAACTGTTCAGCTTGTAGTATAGACTAGTCATTTTGAAATGAAAAAAAAAAAAATCACTTGGTTGTGTACTGTAGCGAAAGATTACCATATTAATACACCGTGTTATTTACAAAGCACTCCAAAGAATTATGGTTATCAGGGGTGTTGCTAGACCTAAAGCTCTACTGGGGCATAGGCCCCCATTACTTTTCCAACTTTTTCTTGAAAGCCTGCTAAAAAAATTCAAGTATCTTAAACATAACATGAACATTATTAACATGGTTTAAGGCATAAATGCAGTTGTTGCAAGGCAAAGACGCACGAGGTCATGGATTTCTGCATGAAAGGACGGCACGAGTCGCCACACGAGTTTGTGTTTTCAGGTGAAGTGAGACTGCGTCATTTTTACAAGCGTAAATTAGGTTACTACATTGCATATAGATCAGTTTTTTGCCGTGATTATCAATGTAAACGTAAAACTTGAGATTTATACTGGGGCACTTGAGATTTATACTGGGGCACAGCAGATAAAAGAGGTCTAGTGACTCTCTTGCCTCTGTACTTTGAAAAGTAGGAGCTGCAACCACTCCAGCTTCAGAAGTTGGGGATGGGGTAAAAAAAAGAGTGAAAATGTATTAAAGTGACATTCAATATTAGGTTTTGTAATGGAGCCCTAGACAAAGGTTGCACAAGGTTAAAATATTCATTTAAATACAAAGCCAGACAGACACATGTGCAATGGCTTTGTGAGAGTGTGGATTTAGCAGAGATCCTGAGTGACTCGAGAACGGCCGGCACCGTAGCGTCTGTAACAGTGCAGAAATCTCAACTCAGATATGACAAGCTGTAAAACCTCTTATCTGCTCCTATGCAAATAAATGTCAACATTACAAACCTTTATATGAATAGCTTGCATACATGCTATTTGAACAATTGTAAAATGCTCAAATGTAACACGTGAATAATTGTCTACAGGCCCACATTAGCAGAGGTTCAGTCACCTCAGACATTGAATGCTGTTCACAGGGAAATTACTCTCTGCAATTTGAATACTTAACAGTCTGAAAAATGAATTGTGATTCCACTAAATTAAGCGTGAAAGATCCTTCAAGAGGCTTTTCATTCTGTCATCTGAAGACAAGACACAGGAGCTGGTGCAAATCTTAACGGGAGCTAGAGTTCTGCTCATATCTTTGTCTTTGAAAAACTGCCTTTGTTTAGCAAAGCTTACCAATGTATTACCAATCTTTAAAAAAAATCCCTTTTAACCAATTTATGTCTACAGCTGTCAGGCTATTGGTTCTTTGGTAAAACTTTACAATATATTATATTATATTTGTAAAGTTTTATTATAACCTAGTCAATGCATTAACTAACATGACTAACATGCATTAACTAACATGAACAAACAATGATCGATATTGTTCTTCAGCAATTTAAGAAATCTTGGTTAATGTATTTAAAGCCAATACAATTATTCATGCTATGTCACTGTGCATTAACTAATTGTAACAGTTACAACTTAAAAAAAAGTTAACAAATGCTAAAATTGACATAACTGCTTTCCTGTAGCTCAGTGGTTAAAGCAAGGCATTAGCAACACCAAGGTCATGGGTTCGATCCCATAGATTGCACATGTCCAGAAACAAATGTGTAGTATAATAATAATAATAATAATAATAATATGTGTAGCTTTGGATAAAAGCATCTGCCAAATGCATAAATGCAACTAAGATTAATAAATACTGTAAAAGTATTGTTTATTAATATTTCATATTAACCAATGCATAACTAATGTTTATTGTAAAGGCCAGAATAGCATTGTGATATTTTCTATTTCTTTTACTACAAGTTGTCAATCTCATTGCCTCAGAATACCTCTGATGCCTCTTTCAATAATCACAACTTTTTAAATAACCAAATCTTAAGACTTTTGCATTTTGTTCTGCTTGGCAGGACTGTCTGAAACCAAAAGAAAGCAAAGTTCCAAGAAGATGCCTTCAGTTACAGTCAAATCCTTGAACATAATACCTTATTGTAAAATCTTTAAACATGAACATCCTGCTTCCAGTTACATGTAAAATGCTCGAAAACCCTGCTTCAGTTAGACTACAGAACAAACCTCAGACAAATCAATAGGTTGTTAATTGACATGAGGATTTGTTAAGTATCCAGACACAACGCAAAGCTGGTTGAGGTCAAGCCTCTGTCAGCAAAAGTTATAGAGGCAGTCGAGAGACTGTTATGAGATAAGACTGGGACGGGATTAAACAGGGATCAAATACACACTCACACACGCACGCACGTAGATCCTCATGCCCGTCAGTATTTGCTCTTGCTGTGTTTCTGACATACAGTAATCCTTGTGTATACATCTCAGTTGCTCTGCTGCAATATCTCATGTCTTTCCTTCCTCTTCTTGTCTGCCCACACACACACACACACACACACACACACACACACACACACACACACACACACACACACACACACACACACACACACACACACACACACCTACACAATCTGAAAGTGTTTACTCTCTCCTGTGTTATTGTGCTGTTATCTCCGGCTAACTGACAGGCTACATCTGTTTGGCCATCGGCATGGCAGCCAACGCTTTGAACTCGAGAGAACGGTTTGTGTGTATCAGTGGTAGCTGCTACAAGAAAGAGACTGAATTATGTCTCTGTGTGTGTGTCAGCAAACAAACGGATAAAGAACGAAGTATCCGGAATGGAAAACTAGTGCAGTATATACAGAATTTAGATATAGTTAAGCTACTGTTTTTATTCAAATGTCCTTAATTTTTGGCAGTCGGATTAATATCCCTTCATGTTTGCAATGTGCAATCACGTATACTCTATATTGTGGCAAGTAGGTCATCTGGGTATTCTATACATACAGAAAATATACATATTGTGCACAGTATACATAATGAATACTGGTTAAAAATAGGTTGTATGCTATTCTGGACACACTTAGTGAGAAGAAAGAACGGAATATTTCGACAGTAACACCCAACCCATTTCCTCCAAACCCATGAAGTCAATTGAAAGGAGATGGGGTGGAAAAAGAGCCCAGGCAGAAATGCAATGAGAGAAAGACAGGACAAAGAGTGTGAATTGAATAACAATCACATGCAGATGCACTGAAGGTAAACAGGAACTTTAAGGGAAATCTTTGTGATAGATTGCATTTAAAACTAAAGCAAACGATGCCAGATCCTTTACAGCTGATCGGTTAGTGTGTGTGGCGATGCACAAATCCGACACTCCATAACAGATTTGCGCAAAACTTTTGCGATATTTTGTAAACATCGATAAAAAACTATAAAAAAGCGTTTCCATTAACCACGACTAAAACTCCTCTGGTCATAATACATTCCAAAAATCATGCCGAACACAGTCTCATCTTCGGTCCAGACATACCCCACCATCTTTAAATAATGATCATGTTACTTTTTACGTACACCATGTGACCTGTAAATGCAAAAAAAACGTTTTCCATTGCAGTTTTGCGAAATATTCCTTTTTCGAATTGCCTGAAAACCACCTCTTGCGAATGCAAAAACTTTTTTGCAAAATGTACGTTTCTCCATTGAGCGTATTTTCAATTATCAATTTTTTTTTAAAGATTTTATTTTTGGCTTTTATTTATACAGGAAACGAAGTGGGAGAGAGAAGGGCTGGGGTCGGGAAAGGACCTTGAGTTGGGACTCGAACTCGGGTCGCCCGATGAACAACCGCGCCACATGTTGGAGCACTGCCCACAAGGCCATCGGCTCCGACAATTTGCACACTTTAAAGTAAAGGGTAATGGAAACGCACCTAGTGGTAGGTGATACTGGGTATGCTTGGAATACAATACCTTACGTTTACTGTTTTGCAGAGTTTATTTCCTACAAATTTTCTTTATCGAATTCCCGGATGACATACTGAACATAAAGCAGCATACAAACAAAGCTCACTGTGTGTGAACAACACTGTATTTCATAATGTAATGAGCTAGACTTGGCTTTCAGTTCAAGTGTAATGGATGACTGGTTGTCAAATTATTTTACATTTTTGACTCATTGCTAGAACAGACATTAATGTTTAATGTTTAATCAAAAACCGAATAAAAAATGCAAAACACTCATTTTTAACTTCTAAAATGACAGCTGCACCTAACTCACATGCACACAGTAATGAGGTCATGTGGTAACAATGGAGTATACTACGGTTGGTGTGTATGGTGTACAGTAAGCATAGCCATTGACAGCTCTAGTATCGGTCTGACATGTAATTTAAAAAGCAGAAGACTCACTTTCACACTGACTACACAAAGTGCCCTCAAGGTGTAATGAATGTTTTTGCAACTTTGGCAGAAGTTGTTTTAAATCAGATATGTTGTTATATTAGAGAGGTGATGGGCTGACATTCTGCCGCCCTCCAGCATGCTGAGTAAGAAATGTCCATCCACAGTCTGGTACATTTAAAGTCTCTGGATGAACATTTGAGCTTTTAAGCAGCTGTTTAAATGAAATGAAATTATTATATAGAAAACAGGAAAAATTTAAACACAAGGACTGCCTTGCTGGACAAGATTTAACCGAGACTCGCAAATCTTCCTAGTTTGGTTTAAATTATTATTTTTCAGCAGGGTGCATTAGCTAATTGTTGATTTGGAATAACAATCAACATTAAAACACTCCAGCTTTGACTATACAACATACACTTGAGAAACAGGAAGTCCAACTAAACAGAAAAAGTTTCTTTGTGCACTGGCCTTCAAGGACACATTTCCGTATGTGGAACAGAAAAAAAGAGGGACAAAGAGAAGGAAAGAAGAAAAGAGAAAGAGAGAGCGAGTGGGTGGGTGACACGTTCTGAATCGAAATGAGATCTTTGGAGGTCTTACTTTGATGAGGTCTCCCAGCAGTTTGTTGGCTTCAGCGTAGGCTTTCTTCACCTCCTTGAACTTGTTACCCAGACCCATGCTGTGAGCTTGGAAGTGGAGGTTGGTGTATTGGCCACCTGGGATCTCATTTTCATAAACATCTGCATTACCAGATTTCATGGTGGCGGTGCAGTCGAAGGGAGCATACAGACCACGTGCCACTTCCCAATACTCGCTGTAGTCGAAGACCTTGTTCAGGGAAATTCCTGTAAAGACAAGAAATGTGTGTAGCAGATGCTTAATATTAGGGGTGTCACAAAAAAGCACTATTGTCAAAAGATATAAATTATATAAATTAATATTGTGTTAAAGGGACAGTTCACGCAAATAAATTAATTTACTCACCCTCGAGTTGTTCCAACTCGGTATACATTTCTTTCTTTTGATGAACACAGAGAAAGATATTTGGAAGAATGCTTGGAAACAAAGAGTACTTAGCCACCATTGTAGAAAAAATGACAATGGTAGTCAAAAGTGCACCAGAACTGTTTGTTTTCCTACATTCTTCAAAATATCTTCTTTTGTGTTTAACAGAACAAAGAAATTTAAAAAGCAAATCTCCTACTATGGTAGTCAATGGTGTCCAAAAACTGTTTGACTACAAGCATTCTTCCAAATATCTTTCTCTGTGTTCATCAGAACAAAGAGATGTATACAGATTTGGAACAAGGGTGAGAAAATTAAAACAGAATTTTCATTTTTGGGTTAACTGTTCCTTTAATACCACACATGATAATATCGTAAACAATTCAGCACCCGTTTAAAATGTTCCCTTAAGAGTCACAAACTTTTCTTTCTTTTCCTCCCTGCACTATTTTGAGTATAAGTATGTAATATTAAAATATGTATTTTACTAATAACATTACTAAAAAAAAAACCCCCAATAAATATCATAATAATATTGTTATCATTATTTTGGCCCCATTACTGGTGTAGTAAAAATATGACATTGTTGCTTTTTGATCGACTGCTGCAATCTGTTTATATTTTTATATAATAACCACTAAACTGTATAATTGACCTGGACAACTTCTCATGTTTCCCGTTTCATGTCTTTCATACCACCCCAGGGTCTCATAAAAATGGCTTATCAGTATTTCATGTTCATTAATTTATTTAGTAAGTAGCCATGTACAGTAATACAGATAATTTAAAGCTATTCGGTCATTATCACAGAAAAAGTCCAGTATATTATCCTATTTAAAGCTCTTACAAAACCGTAGGCTGTTTATGTAACAAATAATTGTATTAACGTAGAACTCAGTTGCTGGTGGATATATATATTAGTTATTTGAATGGGACCTTGAACGTATTTCATCCAAGCGAATTTTAGAGCTGCAACTATTCATTTTCCTAATACTCGTTTGACGCAGCACACGCTTCGAAAGAAAATTACAATTTCAAATCTGTTTAACAAGACACAGCGACTGCATGGAGTAATTAGAGTCACTTAGTCATCTCCAAAGTTGTCTTTAAAACTGAAAAAAGACAGAAGTACATTAATGACGGGCAAGACTGAGCTGCAAGTATCGGTTTAGTGAAATTAATTACCCTGTCCTTTCTAATCCCATTAGGTGGTACAGATAGCAGCACCGTCTCTATCCCTTTGTGTTGGCGACACATGACTGACAGACACATTGGCTGTCCTGATCTGACACCTAGTAATCAATGCTGATTTAATTAAACCTGATGCCATGACAGGCATATTTCCATTCTTCAGGCCACACACACGTTCGGTATTAATACAATCATGTGCCATTATTGACAAACCCCCTGCCATGATAATGCTGCCGGCTGGGTTTGTGTCAGTCTGACATTGCAGGTGTTGGAGTAACTAGTCCATTAAGTGATGTCAATGTCACAATGGTAGATAAATGCCTCTTAAATCCGCCTGGAGGTACGAAAGAGCATTGTGTATGAGTGTTGGTATGAAAGAAGCCATGCAGCTGGACACATCCAGAGGACAAAGCTTTAGAAAATGACAGTACAGCATGACTCACCTTAACACCTTCAGAAAAGGTGCAAAAAGTCTCATGCATTTACACACTCACACTAAAAATCTTTTGGCGTTTTTTAACGAACACAAAATCACCATTTACTATGTTTTTAAGCAATTTGGTTTACGAGTATACAGAAAGCACACACATGCGCACAGGTTTGTTTCACTATATGAGGATATGTCATAGACTTCCATTCTTTTCACACCTGGCTAATGATGTTTTTCTGACCCTAACCCCCACATACACTTGCTGACATCATTAGATATCAAATTAAATGCGTTTTGGATGATTTTTGAGACATTTTACCAGTGAGGACCACCTAAAACATATTTCCACATTTTAGACTATAAAAACCATGGAATAGCACAATTGTAACTATGGGACTGTGTGTTGTGACTTAAAGCATTCAAAATAAATGATCTCTGTTATATTTAGGCATTGTTAAAGTAGTAATCCTTTGCAAAATCATACACTTGGAATTTTATCATCCAGCTGTTTGCGGTCTCAACCTTGACAGTTCTCAAATAATTTCCATCTATGCTGGAATCCTATTGGCTGCTTTTTATTCACTACTTGGTCAAAAAATATATCGCTACTGCCCTTCTGAAACCTTGTATCTCTATATTTTGTGATTTTTTATTTTTTTGCCATAAATCATTATTGTTAGTAACCCTTTATGTTTGTCACTGGGTTTCTAACCAATAATAAGTAATAAATGCTTGTCAACTTTGACAACACAGTCATTTCTTAAAAAACAACGAATCTGGACATCTGAGGTTTCAGAAGGACAGTGACTATATATTTTAAATAAAAATCGTGTTTTCAAAATGAAAGAAATTGAAATGTTGGCACAATTATATTTTTGTCCACAAAAGAAATTCCAAACATGGAAACATCATTATCATGAGAAATATTTTTGACAAGTGATCCTAAACCTTTGACCGATTAAAGATATTTACCACAAATTGAAAACCAACCTTACTGAACCTAAAACAGGCTCAAAAACAAGACCTTATACTTCTGATTTCTGACTACAACTGGAGTTGAACCCCATGCAGTGATAAACCAAACAAGGCCAGGCTAAACTTAACATTGTCTGCTGAGCTGTGAGGTCAAAACAATGTGTTCAAAGTGTGTGGAATATTAGTCAGCGTAACATCACTGAAGATGGGCACAAAGACCTTCGATACGACAAAGAGAGTCTTTTAAAAGACAAAGAGAGTCTTTTAGAACTGAATGTAAAGGCTCTCGAGGGAATAAAAGCGGTTGCTTGTGAAAGTGAGTCTAAACTTGTCTGTCCACTGAGAATCCAAAGACAGAGAGTGACAGATGGAGCAAGAGAGGAAAGTGTTAGTGGAAGGGGCTTGAAAACTGGAAAAATACACATTGAAGGGGAAACATACAGACAGGAAAGGGTAGAACACACATAGCAACAGATGAGTGTAGGCGAAGAAGGAGCCAAAATAGGACATGAAAGAAAAAATGAACGACATAAAAGAGAAAGTCTACGAGTAATGATGACTTTTTGAATTCAGATCCAAAAGGATGTCTAAGTTTTCTAATTCCTAAAAATAAAATGGATGACTATGGCCATTTAAAATGTTTAAAATGTCTTCCATGCCTAAAGAAAAGAAATGAAGGTGAATGTGAGATAGCATGCATTATGACAGAAGACAGCTGGAATAAACTGTAGAATAAGGAATGAGGAAATAAGCAAACAGCAAATATGGAGCTCAGCCAGAAAGCAACAAAAGAAGAGGATGGGGTGAGAGGGGGTGCGGTGAATGCAAAACCTGATGTAAAATAGCCTTTAACAAAGGTGGTACAGTAAAGGTGTGCGTGATATTAATCACAAGCGGCTTAAGCTGCAAAGAGACAGTGTGCTAATGCTTTACCTGCGCTAGCCTGCTACACCGGCAACTAAATTAACCAGCACAATACACCTGAGAGCACAAGTGACACACAGAAAGAGAGCGAGAGAGAGCGCAAGGTTAGAAGAATGGGGAGTCTTTGTAAAACTGGTCTGCAGTGACCAATTACCTCAACAGATGTTCTCATGAATAAATCAAACTGTAGTTTATACTTAACACACAAACACACATGCTTACCTGTATGCTATACACACGCTTGCAGGTAGTACCAGAGAATGAAAACAAGCCCCTTGTATTAAAACAGAGAACGAACTAGAAGGAACTTGTGCTATGGATATGAATGACACATCAAATCCTGTAGCTTGTTAAAGGGATAGTTCACCCAAAAAGGAAAATTCTGTCATCATTTACTCACCCTCAGGTTTTTACAAACCTGTATACATTTCTTTGTTATCTGGAATAATGTGAGTAACCAAACAGATCTCACCCCCCATTTACTGCCATAGTAGGGAAAATAAATACTATGAGAGTCAATGGGGTGATGAAATCTGTTTGGTTACTGACATTCTTACAAATATCTTCCTTTGTGTTCAGCAGAGCAAAGACATTTATACAGCTTTGGAACAATCTGAGAGTAAATGATGACAGATTTTCATTTTTGGTTGAACTATACCTTTAATGAGAAGTGATTAAACTTTTCTTGGACTTCTGTTTGCCTGTTGGTAGATCACACGGATGATCTCATAGACTTAGTGAAAGTTCACCCAAAAATGAAAATTCTATATGGCGGAACACAGAAGATATTTTGAAGGATATTGGTAAACGAACTATGGCGGTACCCACTGACTTCTATTGTATGGACACCAAACCAATGCAAGTTAATGGGTACCAATGGGAAACATTCTTCAAAATATCTCCTTTTGCTCTGCAGAAGGAAGAAAGTCAAACAGGTTACAAAAAACCCTGTAAAAATACAAAACATCTTGGGATGGCTAGCAAACACTCACTCACAAAGCAGATGAATAGCACTGCCTTAAAAACACCCAAAACGCCTTAGCAACCACATAGCCATGCTCCGGCAACCACCTAGAACCCCTTAGCCACCACTTAGCAACCTCACACCCTATCAACTGCCCAGAAATATGCCATCTTTTCCTTTTTTCTTTTATGTATCCCTAACTGAACCTTATTTCTCACTGCCTCAGAGGAACAGTATGGGGAAAAGAGGGATAAGAGGTTTGAATTCACATTGATGATAATAAAGTGGACGAAGGTGAAATAAAACTAAACTGGGAGGAGACTCTCTCTCCTCTTTCATTCTCAGTCATTAGTCCTTGTCCAGCGCGTGTCAACACATTTCCTACTATGCTACAGCGAGCCTTTTGTTTAACACGCCTCTCAGAACACACCAGTTATCTCTCACACACACACAACTGTATAAATGTACAGTTTTATTGATATATGAAGACGGTCTCCGCTGTGTCCCGTGATTAATGAGCTTAGTGACTTGACTAATTTAACGTCATTAATCAAATGAGGCCGACTGTAACTTGGACAAAGTTAAATTGATCACGGGCAGCCTGTTGAACCGCAGAGCACTTGTTTTGACCTACATGATTAACTCTTAAACTTACTTAAAATACGGTTACACTTTAACTAAGATTTAACGTTTTTTGTCTACACACCAGTATCAAGTTTGGTTCCTTTCGCGCAGGCTACGACGGCACCCATGCTCGGTTGAGAGGTCATGCCGGCCATCGAGTCCACCGCCACGTCTACTATATCGGCTCCCGATTCCGCACAGGCCAGCATTGCAGCCACGCCAGCGCCCGCCGTGTCGTGAGTGTGGACATGGATGGGAACGTCAGGGAAACGATCCCGCAACGCTCCAATCAGCAGGCGGCTGGCTTCAGGCTTTAACAAGCCAGCCATGTCCTGAAGATAGAAGAGAAGAGAGCTATTTGTAACCGGAGGAAAAATCATGTTATGATGATTACTGTACCATTACAGGCGCTCAACAAAGAAAGAGAGACGAGGACGAGGAAAACACAAAATAATGGTGAAAGAACAAGAATTACTGTCAATGGCTCCAGTCATTACACCCTTCAGTGACTTCTAAACAAAGCTGAAAATAACAGTCTTGACACTAAAAACAGTGTTTACAACAGCAAATCCTTCACCTCTGCCTTTGAGAGTGTACGTTTGTCACGTCACTGTTGTGTATGTGCGTGTATATGTTTACCTTGATGGCCAGTATGTGTGTCCCAGCCTTGACAAGCTCATCGGCCAGCTCCAGGTAGTAGTCCAGAGAGTATTTCTGTCTCATGGGGTCAGAAACGTCTCCCGTGTAAGAAATGGCCGCTTCCACCACGCCCCCTGCCGCACCTGCTGCTTCCATACCCAAAAGCATGTTGGGAATGTAATTCAATGAGTCGAAAACACGGAAGATGTCCATTCCGTTCTCTTTGGCCACCTCACAGAATCTAAAAAGAGAAATAAAGGTAAGATAAATAGAAACATGCTTTGGGAATTTAAAGGAAGGTTCATCCTGAAAATAAAATGAAAGAAAATGTTACGTAAAAGACCGACAGCCTCCATCTCCATTCAACATGCTTCACAATGTTCACAGAAGAAAGTTTTAAGATGACATGAGTAAATGACAACGTGTTCTCAGAACATAAAAGAAAAGAGCAGCTTCACACTACAGTCTTCAAAACTTGAAAATATGGTGCAATTCATGGAGAATAAAGAGAGACATTTAGATAAATGTGCATTCAATCACAGCCATGAATAACCATGAATACATCATAACCATGAATTTGAGCAATAATAATTAGACATAAAAACCAAAAATAACACACACGCGTTGTTTATATCACCCTGGTTTTATGCATATTTTTAAAGGTGCTGTGTGTCATATTTAGGAGGATCTATTGATAGAAATGCAATATAACCATGTTATCAGAGGTGTATATAGACCTTACATAATGAAGCATTATGTGTTTATTATCTTAGAATGAGCGATTTCTATCTACATACACCACGGGTTCCCTTACATGGAATTCGCCATGTTGTTTCTACAGTAGCCCTAAACGGACAAACTGCTCTACAAAACGCATGACAGAAAAAGCATGTGTGTGTAGTGTGACCTCACTTGAACACAGCATTATCGGGGTAGTTAGTGTATCCCACAGCATTAGCTCCACGTAGAAGCATCTGAAATGGGACGTTGGGTATTAGAGCTCTGAGCTCCTGCAGTCTCTTCCACGGACACTCCCAGAGAAAACGCATTGCTACATCAAATGTAGCTCCTTAGGGGAGAAAGTGAGATATTAAGGTCATGTTCTCCAATAACAGTGATTCAAAAGCAGAATTGATCTCCACTAAGCCAAACACGCAAACAAACACTTAAAAGTCTAGCAATACACAACCAATGTCCCTGAACACATACACACTAAAGAATTCAATTTTAGTAAATGTAACCTTTTGTAGAATGAATTCAAGGGGTCAAAGGGGTCAACTGAGGACCATTATTGTTTATCCTCGGTTAAGCAACACAACAGCGATACTGAAATGTCAAAGCCTGTGAATGCGATATGAAATACTTCATGAAACAGAATTTGTCACTCGCCTCCCCAGTTCTCCAGGCTGAAGAGATTATTAAAGTTGTGAGACACAAAGGGAGCGATCTTCTTGAGGTCGTGCGTCCTGACGCGAGTGGCAAGAAGAGACTGGTGGGCGTCTCTGAAAGTGGTATCCATCAGTAGCAGACCCTGGTGCTGTCGAACTGCCTTGGCAAACCCTTTGGGACCCTCTTTTAACAGGACGTCACGGAAGCCCATGGGCGGCTCACCTGTACAAAGAAACGCAAGTTAGTGTATTAACAACATGTGGATGAATGCAAGTAAAGCCAGCTACACATTTAACGACTTGATGAATCTAGGGGATTTCATTATCAACGATCGACTGTTGTTGCTGAACTCTGACCCCTCCTCATTGTGGGCCTGTCACACTCACTGCTTTGAAACTGAAAAGGGATGACGTATTAAACAAGTGGCCCTGACGTTTCTCATTGATTCTCTGTCGCGTATCGCAATGCCTCATTTTGGCAGCCAATCAACGCGAAGCTCATTAAAAACAAGAACAGGAGCCTCGCATGCATCACAATGTAAAACAATAGCTATCTTTCTGTAGCATTTGCAGAAAGTTTAAATCAGCCCATCTTTGTTAGACAACTTTGCATTTAATTCCGTAACATGGTCACCAATGAGGTTACAAGATCATGCATGCCAACCCAAGTGCGCAAGTTTTTTTTTGTTTGGCATTTTGTTTATAAACTTTGGTTTAGTTTTAGGTAGTATACGGGTGGATTTTTGTTGCTTTTTGGTAAATGACTGTATATTTTAGTTTTAAGGTAGTTTTAGCCTTAATTCCTTATAACACACCAATGCAAATTGGTCAGAGGTCAGGTTTGATAAAATAATTAAAAGTCGGTAATTCTATTATCAAAAATAAGTTTGAATTTTGCTCAAAGAAAATATTTTATCACAGCTAGATTTAATCTTTGTAATAGTTTTCGTTAACAATAATAATCTTTCAACCAACAATCACCAAGAAACTCCAAACTATTTGTTGTTCTGTCACAAAGAGAGTCGGAAGGGCCATTAGCCCAGCGGGGAGTTTGGTTGGTGGCGCTATTAAAGTTCACCAGCTGACAGGCAAAGTTGCACGCAGTTTACCGAATGCTTATGTAAATAAGGCAAACGTCTAAAATCGGTGGGAATAAACAGTGGGCTGCCAGATTAATCAAACGGAAATAAAATCAAAACACAAACACACATCCCAATGAGACGAGGGTGTAAGAAAAAGAAAGATGGGGGTGACTGATGATGAAAACGAGGTAAATAAGACATTGATGCATAGATTTGCATGTTTCAAGACAAAAATACACCCACGTGTAGGTTTAAATGTATATGCTGGGGTTTGCTGCGGGGGGAATTTCTCAATACGGAACGCTGGCAGCCATGTGAAAGGGAAGATGAAGGCCAAAGCCAATTTATCGCTCATTGTGTGTCTGCTTCGCACATGCAACGCACACAATGGCGATCTCATGAGGCTTGAGTACACCTACCACAGATGTGACCTACTTACACCGACACATGCATTTTTTATTCCTTGAAAGACCTGTTCTGCACACACACCTACAGTACCAACACACACAACACACAATCGATCCATGTGTAAAGAGGAGTTTTTATATCGTGTTCTGCAAATTACTACAGAATATCTGTGATAACTTCCATCTACAATGTTGAGGACAGGAAAAAATTGTAAAAACTTTATCTCGCGCGCAGACTCACACAGATGCACATGCAGTCAATCAGACAAACACACAATTTATAACATGTTTAGCAAGCAAAAAAAGATAAACCAATGGGAATAGGAGAAAATTGGCTTAATTAATTGTCCACACATATACATACACACTCTCCCACCACTATCCCACAGGAATCACATGCGCACACACACGCACACGCCGAGGGAGTGCAGTATGCAGCTCACACACACCTAAACCCCTGTAATGAGATTTCTAATGTGGCCGGATCCCTCTTTCATTTGGCAGAAAGAACGAGGGAAGGGAAGGATTAAAGCTGCATTATCACACATACGTCCACACACACACACACACACACGAGAGAGAGAGAGAGAGAGAGAGAGAGAGAGAGAGAGAGAGAGAGATGAGAGAGAGAGAGAGAGAGGAGAGAGAGAGAGGAGAGAGAGAGAGAGAGAGAGAGAGAGAGAGAGAGAGGAGAGAGAGAGAGATAGAGATCACATGAGACGAGAGAGTGAGAGAGAGAGAGAGAGAGAGAGAGAGAGAGAGAGAGAGAGAGAGAGAGAGAGAGAGAGAGAGAGAGAGAGGAGGAGAGAGAGAGAGAGAGAGAGAGAGAGAGAGAGAGAGAGAGAGAGAGAGAGAGAGAGAGAGATGTAGAGGAGCGCTGCCAGTGTATTGGGCAGCTGTACACAGGAGAATGAATGTTGTGTTAACACTCAAACGTCTGATGTAATGCACTTTAAATGTGTCTTGTGTGTCAATAAACAATGTAAGCAATTCAGAGCTACCCCACAAGCGAACGTCAAAATCCAGGATGGCATCCGAGTTGATCCACTGCGTCTCACAGCACGTGTGGTTAAGGAGTTTAGGATAGTGATGCTACTAACTTAACATTTTTCAGTAGCGTGACAGTTTAGCTGGCTTAAATATTATTGTGTACTTGTTACTTGTAAAATAACAAGCTTTTGCTTACAAGTGGCAACTTAATGTGACAAAATGCTACATTGCTGTTTTTATGAAATACTGCATTTCATATGCATACGAACTGGGGCAATAATAATGTGCTCTTTGAAATAGTTTTTTCATACTGTAAGGGAAGTGTGTGTCAGGAAGTCCAATGCATTATTATTATTATTATAGTGTATCAGTTCCTTTGTTGACAGTTCATGTAAATTGTTTCATTTGAGTCCCTGGGCTGAAATTCCTGCATGATATTTTATATATTTTTTGCAGTTTATGGTGCTATTTACAGCACCAAGAGTTCAACATACAGTAGATACAGAAATGGCAGTGTTTTTGCAGTTTTACTGCTTTTATTTAGCAAATATTTATTAGTTCAGTTGAATGCTTCACACTTATTAAGATCCTCATCATTTTTGTGCCAGATAAAAGTGACTCGAATTGCAAAATAAATATGTAATATTATTAATAAATAATATTTATCATCTGATAAATGTTGGTATTGCAGTTTTGTTTAATCTTTCTAAAGGATAAGTTCACCCAAAAATGAAAATTCTGTATTCATTTACTCAACCTCAAGTTGTTCCAAATCTGTATAAATGTCTTTGTTCTGATAAACACAGATATTTTTTCTGAAGAAAGATATTTGGAAGAATGCTTATAACCAAACAGTTCTTGGCCACCATTGTCTACCACAGTGGGAAATATTTCTGTATACATTTTCTTTGTTCTGTTGAACACAAAAGTTATTTTGAAGAATGCAGGAAGCAAATAGTTCTGGGGCATCTTTGACTACCATTGTAATTTTTCCTTAATTTTTGGCAGCCAAGAACTGTTTCCAAAAATCGGAACAAAGGAATTTATACAGATTTGGAACAAATCGAGGGTAAGTAAATGATGATTTTGGGGTGAACTGACCCTTTAAGTAAAGCTTAACTATTAACTACAGATTTAAAGCAGCTTCTACTGCGCATGTGTGTCTACATTATGTATGTACAACATACCTAGAAGAACGGGTGGAACAACTGGATCAACAGATGAAGGCTTGGCTTTGACTGGAATTGGAGTCATGGGTCCATTTACCATGATGTGACCTGTGGAGAAACCAGCAGATGTTTAAACACCAACATACGCACACACATAGTCGGCCATAACAGGTGCACAAACAGTGATGAATGCTCACACACTGACCCAAATAGTGCAGAAGTTTCTGAGCTCTGTTCTGTGTAGGCTTGAGGTTGAACAGTTCCTGTTTCTCATCAATAAATTGTGTGTCCACTGTGCCATACAGGAACTGGTTATTACTCAGTACATTCTGCAGAAAGGGTATATTAGTCTGAAAGAGAGAGAGAGCGAGAGAGAGCATTAGATAATCAATAGACAGTCAAAGCAGAACTGACACGTGGGCTTTGAAAACACGACCAAGGCCATGATGTCATAGAGTATGCTCTATCAAGTCAACATATGAATGAACTAACAAACAACCAGTTAACTGTTGCTGAATTGATAACCTGTGTAAAGTGAATGCTACAGCTAATTTAAAGATACACACATTTCCTACTATTGTTAACCATCACACATTGCAGGAATATTCTACAAAACACGAATGGACAAGGGGGTTGAGAACAGTGTGCTGTAGGGTAAAGTGACATGATTAGATTAGATTAGATTCAACTTTATTGTCATTACACATGTACAAGTACAAGGCAACGAAATGTAGTTTAGGTCTAACCAGAAGTGCAATAAGCAAGTGCAGGATATACAGTTGTGCATAAATACAGAATAAAGCAAAATGAAGATGAAGTCACCTTTTTAATTTATGTTATGTTACATACATGAAATGTCTGTAATACAATTTAATGTTTACACTGGATGACTATTTACTGTAAATGAATTACAAGAAAGCTAAAATAAAAACAGTTACTAGTTACAGTTCACACATCCACATTCTACATTATATTTTGAAAGAGATAGTTCATTTTGAAGAATGTTGATGACCAAACAACATCTGTACCCATTCACTTCTATTGTATGGACACAAAACCATTGCAAGTCGATAGATACCACTGTTGTTTGGTTACCAACATTCTTCAGAATATCTATCTTTTGGATGAACTATCCCTTTAAATCTAAATCTTGATGTTGGGGAAAATAATAAGCATGCATGTGCATCACAGACATTTAGTTTCATACCAACCTACAGACAAAGGACTAGAATACATTACAGAACATTACCGATACACTTTAAAAAGCAAACCGTGAAACTTAATTTGGACCGGGGGCCAATAACGTCCATTTCATTGACAGTGCAGTACTCTGTGCCAGTACTCTCACAGACTGTGGGAAGTTTTGTATTGTAATATGCGCTCTCAGAGCACTCTCATTTATTTCCTGATGGCTGCTATAAATGCATTTGCATTGCAGACAGCTGCAGTTCAGACCATAACAGAACTCCTGCACAGGAATGGGCCCCGAGATTACAGCTATCAAAACAACCGCACACGCCACACACACCGCTTTAGTGTATGCACTGGGGTGTGAGACCGGGGTGCGTGCGTGTGTGCATCTATATGACAAAGAGAGACAGCAAAGGAAGAGCTTCAAATCCAGACAGGAACTGTGTGTTTTCGTGACAGACAGACAAAGGCAGGGTAAAACCACTACAAGAGTGCCAGAAAACGGTGCGTGTCAAAGTGGGAATAAAAAAAGATGTGAAAAAACAGAGATGTCAGATCTTGCTAAATCTCTTCCAGAATCTAACTTGACGTCTATCTGACACGAGGTTGCAAATATCCATGTGTGATCACACATACAGTACACACACAGGGATGTCTCGCATACGTCACACAGTGTGTTCTAAAAAGGGATCAAAACTCAATTACCCAGAAAAACTTGAGAGAAAATAGGGGATTTCTCTAGAGGACTCCAATGGAAGCTGAGGAGTTAATGGAGGATTTAATACAGTTTTCCCTCCTTTTCTTCTCCTGCTTGGATCAGATGTGATGACTGATGAACGATTATAGAAAGAGCAGCGGGATGAGACGAGATGAGCGGTTCTGAATGAGAAAGGGACCTTGAATATGAGCAGTGCTGGATCCTCACATGAGCGTCTTATTTTGTCGTATCATTGTTGCTGTAATTTGGTTTGACTGTCACTCCTGCGGAGCCCTGCAGGGTCAAATTCAGTCTCTGCATTTGCTTCATTTAACAGATCTGACTTCACAGTGAACCTCACTCTCCACTTCCCTAAACCGTTTCCCTCTGCAATCATGCCATCGTTTTCCAATAGAAAGAAATCTCGTTCCTCTTTTCTTTCAGCTTTCATTATTTCTGATCCTTGATCTATTTTGTATTTGCTTTCAATAGAATTCAATTTAATCAAACTCAATTTAATTCTACTCTATTTTCTGTAACTCAACTCGAAATTGATTCAATTGCGATCAATGTGGATAATTATTTGCAAATTCATTTTTAATTCGCAAAGTTGGCTAACACGGAGAAAATAACAACCGAATGTGTCAGATTCTCTTGAGAATTAGAAAGTATTGATCTATGTCTTTTCATCCATCCTTTGTTCAGGAACCAATGCCAAATTTACCCTAATACCAGAGAGAAAAATATACTGAATATCATCAAACAGAGATCCGACCCCTCTCTCTACACGCAAACACACTTTACACTTGCTCTCTCTCTCTAATGTTAGATAAACTGACTGTGTTAAAGTACTTCAAACTTCCAAACAGCTCTGTGACAAAATGTTCTCGCTGGAGGTCAGTGACTTGGCTCAATATCCTTATTCGGGAAAAAAAGAATGCACAAACAAAATAAACAAATTACCACAAATGCACACAAATCTATGCAAAATAAAGGCCTGAGACAGTTTAATAAAGGGCTTTTATGTGACTGTCTAACAAACAAATGTAAGTGTGGTCCTGTCAGAGTAATTGACATCTTTTGGAGAAGACACACAGATGCACGCACACGCACACGCACACACACACGCACACGCACACACACGCACACGCACACACACAGCATTCCTTATTCTTCTTAAATGTGTGAAGCCATTAGTGCATAAATAAAGGCCTGTCAAGTAATCTGTCTTGTCCTACACCCATCTGTGTCTCTCTCTTTCTTTCCACTAAATTGCTAAAGTGCGTTAGCAGACATAGTAAACAGAAAACAGCATTTCTGTCAAGGCGTCCGTCACAAAGTTTTACTGCACAGAAAGCGCTGTATTTACACAAGGAACTGCTGCACAGTTTCGTGCGCTGTCCATGGTACTGAATGCATTGGCTGAGCCTAGAGAGTTTGACTGCAAGTGTGATGCATATGTGATCAATTGTCTTTGGTTTTTTGTGCGTGTATGTGTTGTGGCAATGGTGTGAATAAAAGTTATGACTAAGTGTGTGTTAATGGGACTAAATATAGAGGAACATAAGCACACGTTGCTCTCTCACACATACAAACACACATGTCTGAAGTGGGGGAGGCGGATGAGGTAATAGAGAAATACATCTTACTGTAGATACATTTATCCAAAGCGACTTATAGTGCATTCAAGGTATACATTTTTTATCAGTACATGTGTTCCCTGTGAATCAAACCCATGACATTTGCTAACGCAAGGCTTTTCCCATTGAGCTGCTGTCTACTGTTGGACAATATAGAATACAACTGAAACATGAATTTTAATAAAACACATATACTACTAATAAAAAATTCAGCTGAAAATATTGGAAATCAAGTTTTCATGTAAACATACTTGACCTGCCGACGCAGGGCTTGCCTTGAGCTCCAAAACCCGCCCTTGGACTACATAACTGATGAAGTTTATATCTAATAGATCAACTGAAATAAAAGTGGGGTTCATTCTGTAGTGATTGACAGACTTACATCATCATGCTCCGCCCAACTCCATTTATCCATTAAAAAATACCTCGCTGTAAGACTTGGCACAAGAGAGAGTTAACCTTATATTTAACCCAACATCCAGACAGTTTTCTTTCAGCAATACCGGCACAGATTACAACCGCTGCGCATGCACAATGTTTTACAGCTATTTAGGCACAGTTTTTAACAGCAAAGTCGATATATTGGTCTATCACAAAGAATAAGCCTTTGGAATTGTACTGGTTATGAATGGTGCTACACACCACTGGGACTTCTAATCAGATGAACAAATGAGGTCTGTCACATCTAAATAGTCTTCATTTCTAATAAACTATGCCGGGAACAACCTCTGCACAAGAGACAAATGCACGCACACATACACGCCCTTGAACCCCTTTTGTATATGAATATAGAAGGCAATGTATGTATGGATTTTTTTTATTAAGTATTTATGGTATATAGCTTTAATATTTAGAAGTCTGGATTAATGTGTTGTTGATGTGGGAGGGTTGTGTGTATGAGAGTGCTGATGTATTATGGTTTGCGCTTGCTAGAATGTGGCCACCGTTCCAGATATTATTATGGAAATAAACCAGCCAACAGATATTGTGAAATGCCTTTAAAATGAAAAATGACACCAATGAAAATCTCGACTTCTCCCTTAAGATAATACCATTACATAATTCTCTCTCTCTCTCATTACTCTGCGTGTTTGCCTTTAACTGGGTAAATGTGAAGGCTGTTCATAACTCATCTATTCCAATAATAACTAATAAGACAAGACAAATATAGCTGGCAGAGATGGAGAGATGGTTCGGCCAGATAAATTACACACACACACACACACACACACACACACACACACACACACACCCACACACACACAAACACACATACCTGTCCCTACACATACAATTTCGATTTCACTTACAGTCTCTATTACAGAAAATATATGCGTGTGTATGAATTGTGTGTCTCATGCAAACAAAAAATGAACTGAAACAGAGCTGCTCAATTTGTATTCCTAAAATCTGGAAATGAAGCATTTTCAAGCAGGGCCCCCTCTGGAATTTCTAATGGATTTTTAGAACAGTGGCTTAAATTTATGAGTAAAATAAGGTCTACGACATAAATTAAACAGTTGGAAACCAATAGGTTTTAAAATGCACATTGCTAACAAGTTGCTACAAAAGCAGTACAGCGCTTGTCCATTTCATCATGCATGTAAACTCACATCCTGAGGGTTAGTTTTCGCAGCATACATATTTAAAGCGCACAATGGTTTTTACATTTGTGGTTGAGGTCTGACTCTGTGTTACTGTAAACAAAGTTATGTAAAATAAGGTTTTAACCCTGAATGTGAAAACAGCTATTCTGAAAATCCATTAGAAATTTGTATTAGCCTTCCTGCTAAACTTCAAATTCACACCATGACAAAAAGCTATAAAAGCAGGACAAGATCATTTATTTTATCTATAAATGTTAGATGACAGAAAAGTGTTTAAGACCAGGCAGAAATATAGGCAGCTCACAGTAGGCAGCATCAATATTCTCCTGCGTTTGATGCACATCTTTGCACTCTCACTTTCTCTCTTCCATCCATTTCTCCATACTTAGCTCTATCATCTCTTCTTCTGAGTCTCCCTCGCTACCCTGACCATCACACTCATCCCATACAGCTGGAGGCTGTCTCTCTCTCTCTCTCTCTCTCTCTCTCTCTCTCTCTCTCTCTCTCTCTCTCTCTCTCTCTCTCTCTCTCTCTCTCTCTCTCTCTCTCTCTCTCTCTCGCTCTCAGCCCCCTCCCTCTCTCTCCCTCGCTCTGTATCAGTGCATGCAGCGACGCTCGTTCATCAGTTGCTCGCTGGCTCGTGCAA
The DNA here is from genome assembly GCA_026939265.1 of Oreonectes daqikongensis. NCBI lineage: Eukaryota > Metazoa > Chordata > Actinopteri > Cypriniformes > Nemacheilidae > Oreonectes > Oreonectes daqikongensis. The sequence continues at coordinate 777,535 of JAOTQM010000434.1, read as the reverse complement.
ACATCTCACCTGCTCGCGAGAGGCGAAAAGAGAAAACAAAGGAGGAAACAATGAAAGGAAGCAAGACAAAAGACACCCGGTCCGTCGAGAAGCGCACGTGAGGAGTATAAAAGGGAACTGCTAAAAATATCCACCACTACAAAAATATGTCAATTTGCTCTCGTTCGCTCTAATTTCTCTTCTGTCGTTCTCTGGATACCTGTCTGGTGGGATTAAAAATGACTTAGATTTCAATCAGCGCTGGCAGGAGAGAAAGAAAAAAGGATGAAAAAAGAGGAGTTTGTCCTCTGATGAGATTCAGTGGTGCACAGCTGGTAAGAGCAAGAGAGAAAGAGAGCGAGAGAGGGAGGGAAGGAAGAGAACCGGAGTCCGAAAAGAGAGAGAAAGAGGGTCTTGTTTCTCTTTTGAGGAAGCCAGGAGTCGGATCGCCGTTTCCCTCCAGGACTGCTCGACAGGAAATGCTGGAAAACAAGGTTTGTGTGGTTTATGTTCATTTTAAGTATAGATGTCAAAAAGGAAAAATGGAGAAAAGAAGATTTCTATATGGCAGAAAGAAAATGAGAAATACAGATCTATGTAATAGAGTGATGGATGAGAAGACAATGTGATAATGTCTAGATGAAAGCTTGTCAATCTGCATGGGGATTGCTTGATCCTGTATACGATAGCTGCTAAACTCTCACACACACACACACACACACACACACACACACACACACACACACACACACACACACACACACACACACACACACACACACACACACACACACACACACACAAACTAGTAGTCACAGTCTCATACACACAGCAGCACATACTGTCACCACACCTACAGATTAAAAACACTGTCTGCATCTGTGAAGCTCTTGACACACACACACACACACACACACACACACACACACACACACACACACACACACACACACACACACACACACACACACACACACACACACACACACACACACACACACACACACACACACACACAGTGTAGGTGTTTAATTTGAATGCTGTCTCTATGCTGTCTTAGCCCTGCTCAAGATGAATGACAAGTTAAAGAGAACACAAAAATAACTAGAGATGAGTGCGTGTGAGTGTTTTACAGCGAGGAGAGAGAGGAAAAAGGTGAGAGACAAAATGACAGAAAACCGTCCCTGTGACATTTTAAAGGATCAGTATTTTCAGCAACCGAATGAGGTGAAAACAGAAAATAGAGCGAGAGACAGCGAGGGAGGGATGACTAAATAAGGAAGAGATACAGTCTAGAAAAATGTTTGTTAGAAGTATAAAATGAAGAAATGACAGTGTGGGGTGTGAAGTGGGGAGAACTGGAAATACTGTTCAGGACCCTGTGACGGGGGGTCTGTTTCTGTCCACTATGTCATAGTCTAATCATTGGGATGGAGGAAGGAGGACCATCCATTGCATTTTCTTCATGGCAGTTGGGAAAATTCAATGTATTATCTTTTCCTCTTATACAAACAGAATATTACAATTTATTTCTATTTTACTTCTACTATTTCTGATAGATAGCACTGAGAACAAATCGAGCTGACCATCCATTGAATTTTATTGAATTACAATTTATTTCTATTTTACTTCTTCTACTGTTCGAGCTGAACCAGAGGTCTCCTGCTTGTCAGATTTCTCTCCAGAGACAAAGACTGTAGTAATGTCACATTTGTTTCTTCTAGATTTCCAGATCTCAACAATTCCTCAAATTGTGCTCAGATTTTCCAAGATTTTTCTCTGAGACGTCTCCTGTCAGATGTCATAAAGACATCCAGAAGATGTCTGTAAGATGTTTATGATTTAGAGTGTATGACATTTATTTAAGACAGCAGATGTTTATAACAGCAGATGTTTTCCAGATCTTTATCTCAGAGAGAGATAAATATGACCTCAAAAGATTTTTTACATACATGCACAACAAAAACATAACATTTTAACATTAATTTTATAAAACTACTTTTGCTGTTTTTCAAGTGATTTTAGAAGCATCTGAAACAAGTTGATAGCGATTGAGAACTTGTGAAATGCAACGACTTAAATCTAAATGAGTTTCTATCTCAATCTGATTATTTCTTTCTCTCTATCCTTCTAAGCATTTTTTATACGCATATATTCACAAAATTATTGTAATGTTTTTCTTCCCTCTCCTTCATTCCTTATCCTCCAGAAGCATCACCGCATCTTTAAATCGCACCACCTTCCCCCCAGCCCTGTGTTTGAAACAGACATCTCTACTTACTGGAATTCAACACTTAACATCTAAAACATCTGAAGAGACGAGTAGATGAGGACAACAATCATTTGGAGAACAACACAAGCAAGGTACACATCTGGAATAAACAGACAGAATCAGAGAGAGAGATGTGAAGAGGTGTTGAAAGGGAAAATGAACATGTGAACACTCATGGCATCTGGGTGAAAGGAGGAGGGGAAAGGTTGTGAAGAACCAGAAAACAGCAGGAAAACAGCGAAGAACAGCTGGATAGACCCAAACATGAAACAACAAGATGTGAGGATTTTTACATGCATTCATTGGAATCGTGAAACTGCTTCAAAGCCCCAAGGCCAACATGTTTAACAGCAGGTACATTTTAAAAAGGGAAGACAACAACGTGGGATTTTCCACACACCAAACTAAAGGAGATACAAGTGGAATTGAGAACCCGACACAATCTAAATCTTCATGTCTGAAGCATGTGCGTGGCAACAGGATAGACACTCAAACATACTCGGACACTTCTCTACACCTGAATCTGGATTAACACACGGCTCTGAATCTTACACACACACACACACACAAAAGCAGATAAAAGCCTGGAAATGAGTAGCTAATTGTGTCCTGGGATCAACACAGACAAGAAAGGTAAGTACTCAATAGACACACACACACACACACACACACATATTTTGGATTGGTTAAAGACTAATGGACATGGTCATTGACTGAACTGGGGAACGCTGAAGGATGCAAGGCAGAAAATCTTTACCAAGCTTTTGTAAACACAGTCTTGTTATACGTTCTTAAACACACAGTATTGCAGTTTCCCCAGTGGAAAACGTTATCGCTTTGACGTCGCTCTTTCAGAGCTCATGAGCCTTAATGGTGTGTTAAGCTATGCTAGACTGTGGGATCAACTATGTCTCAGATTTTTCCAAAAGTCATAAAGAAATAAATGAGACTATTGTCAACATACAGTGAGAGTACAGAGCTATACAAATAATGTGAACAGCGAAGCTCAGATAGCCTTGAAAAGATTGAGAAACGTGTTTGCATTGATGTTGAAATATCTGATTTTCAATTGAGTCTGATAACTTGGCAAACACAAGCAGTTTGTGTAGAGATTCTGTCTAAAACCCAAGAAATGATATGTGTAAGATCGCCAGACTCTTTTCTAGGGACTTAAGCATTTGCTCTTTATTTAATCTCTCTTTAATTGCTGTACAGGATAAATAGTTGAGATAAAAGTGCTTTGTGTATTATCCTCCTAACCCAGTTTTAAATGCAGAATCAACCATAAATAAGCCATTTGTACAGTAGGTTAATTCCCTATCTGAAAACGTAAATACTAAAAAAACTAAGCAACATTAATGTTGGAAATTACAATGGGTATGTGTTTTCAGATGTTATCACACAGTGCTTCTGCATGCACCTGCTCCCATGCCACTGGAACCCTGACACACACACACACACACACACACACACACACACACACACACACACACACACACACACACACGATGAAATACAGATGTGCATCCACAGTTATTTATAGAACACAGGGAATGTTGTGAGCCATTAATTTTTCCATCTCTCTTCCCTCACTCTCATATTCTTTCATAAACACAAGCACATGTCCAATAGTTGTTAATGCCGTGACACAACACGAGAGATTGATTTTACAGTGTTATAGTGACAACACGCATGCACGCACATACACACACAAACATCTAAAGTGCTCTTTTCAATACAGAGAACACTTCTCTTTGCATATTCATGTGCACACATAAGACACTTGACGCTACTCTATAACCTCTATCCTTCAACCTTATCCACTCATTTGTGTAGTAGTTTGTGCGTGTTGGTCATTAAGTAACAGAGGTTGTTTTAAAGTAGCATGTGTGTGCTTTGTCACTATGCCAACATCAATGCCAGCATCCCATACTCCAAGGGGTGCCCTCCATTACCCTGTCCCGTTGGCTTTAACACTTGTGATTTTTTATGAAAATTCTGTCATGATTTACTCACCCTCATGTCATTTCAAACCTGTATGACTCCTGTAAGATATTTTAAAGAACGTTGGTAACCAAATAACACTGGACTTCAAAAAATTACTCCAACTTTTTATTTCAAACCAGCATTTCTAGATGTATTGTGGTCATTCCAGTCCAGTGTCTGTTGAATCTCAACAAAATCAAACCTCAGGAGTGAAAGTCATCCAACAGCAATGTGAAAAACTGACAGCATCACACATGAAAACTATGATAAAGGTTATCACATACATTTTTTTTTACTTTGCCTAAATACATGTACAAATATTTATTTTGTATTGCTTAAAAGTGAATATGAACTTGTTTTATTTGCAGTATTTGAGGTCTGAAAAAATACAGAGCATCTTTTGTTATTTTGACCTGTTTTTATAAATATAAATGCAAATAGAAACAATCTTTTTAGAAATATTGTTAGTAGTAGTTTACAGAATGAAACAAGAACGATAATTTTACCTAAACACCTAAATAGTAAATTCCGAAAAACTGAAATGATGCTTTGAAACTCTTAATTATTTCTGCGGCTGTTATATAGGTTTTGAACGACATAAGGGTGAATAAATAGGAGGATTTTTATGTTGTACCTTCATGGCCATCAACAGTTCTCTCTCTCTCCTCTGTGTCGGTCTCTGCAGCAGCATTATATAAACAGAATGGGTTCATTAGCTGTTACCTTGTAGCTGTACAGGAACAGAGGGTTTTGGAGTTACAGCGTGTGTGAAATAAAGAGACGCTTACTGCGCTTTTAACATTGTGTTTCCCGCTATTCCAGGTGTTTCACAAAGGTCAGCATAAAGACAGAGCTGGTACAGTCTGGCGTGGTTCTGCTTCTGTTCACCAGCACAGAGGTCTTAGGTTGGTTGGTTAAAAAAGGCTTAGATGATAAACGTTGTACTTTGGATGGTTGAATAGTAATACCTTACAGGGCTTTTGTGCAATATATGAATGCAAGATATGGACTGACAGCAACGTGGATCATATTATACATAGCATCAAGCAGATTACAGTGCCTAAGGATCAGACTTTATATTGTGCTGAATCATTGCTCGGTAAAAAAAGGCCTCTGAAAGAGAAGTACAGGAAATGAGGAAAATGATAAGAATGACGTTCGCAAAGCTTAGACAGAACTGTAAAGAAACAGGTAGAGAGATGTGCAGATAGACAGATACTACAGTCTGACAGATGGATGAGTGGAGAAACAGATGATGGATGAGCGACTGCATGAAGAAACGAGAACGAGCGGTTGGATGGATAGTCGGTAGGCACGATGGATCAATGCAGTGAGTTTGGCAGTGACGTGCTGAGAGAGTCACTGCTGGGTCAGAGATAAATAGGACTCTTCTGAATTCTGAATTTGTCAATGGGAGTCCAAAACTTTCACCACCTCTGCCTGATACACCAAAATATAAAAAGGTTCCCCTGCTGTTTACGAAAAACAAACATGTCAATACATTTGCTATTTAGTAACATCACTAGGATTCCTTATATCAGGCTATTTTCAAAATGCATAACTATCCCCTTAAGTATTAAAACTAGCGTGCACTGTCTGTGCTAAAGATGATGATGCCTCATATCATGGGTGATTGCCTTTCTAACACTTACGATGGCAGGAACGATAAAACGAGTAGAACACAGCCGTGTCTAAGAACCAGAAAATCACAGAGACCTGTGATTGGCCAGTAAGCGAACACCCGGCAACCGCCCAGAAAAACCCTAGCAACTGCACAGCAATGCCCTGAAAAATGCACTCCCTCTCTTCTATCATCTCTATCTACTTTCTTCTTATCATAATTTCTCTTTAATCATGGCCACTCTCTCTTTTTCTCTTTCTCTCCCTCTTTCTCTTTTGAGAGATCCTCTCAGATACTTGATGGATTACTGTTGTCAGGCCATCATCCGCCTCCATATCAGTGTGTCTGTGTGTGTTGAAGATAACCAGAGCCAATGTTTTTGCTTGCAGGTTGCTTTTTGTGAGTCTTACTTATTTCTCACATGTTTTAGTAAAAATTCCTAAGCAGAGATAAAAAATTAGACAACTGTTGACAATAAAGAACTATACAATATACTGACTAGCATAGCTCAGATAAATTGGAAATGAACTTAATGACAAATACATAGGTTCGTATTGAAAATCTGTAATTGAGGTCTGTGATGCCTCATAAATTCCCAGCATAGTTTCAGACATATTGATCTCCTCAGATCTTCAGAGGAAACAAATATTAGATTATTCTGAAAAACAGAAGTCTCTATTTGATCTCCTCTACATCTCTTTCCTTTACGTTTTATTGACATTATCATGTTAAATCATTTTGTCTGGTGTCTAAAAAGACAGACTACAGTAGAAAATGGGTGACGATACAACACCGATGATGTAAGACAGGGAGGTGAAAACAATTTTTTTTTCCGGAGTATGTGTGTGGGAGATAATTTCCCATAAACCCAAGAGGCTTTAATAAATTATAGATCCTCTTTGTTGCAGAGATAATAAATCTCTGAGATTATCTCTCAATAAGATATTTCATTAGAGTTTAGAAGTCTTTAATACACAGATCAATCGATATAAATGATATATATGCCCAAACTCACCTAAGGTTCACCTTTATATCCACACACCATCTTAATACAGACTTAAACTCACTGTGACCCGTGCCACCGGTCAACCTTCTCCTCCTCTTGCATACACAAACATACACAAACGATCCAGCCAACAAACACACAGTTACAGAGTTTCCCTTTTTGAGAAAGTAGAAATACTATCACACTATACAGCTACAGAATGCTGCTGGTTCCGGTCCTGCTATTCAGTGGCCCAACACAATTACGCTGTTGAATCTTCTTCAATGCCACGATACAAGAAATCATACTGTGAGTTTATATTTGTTTGACAGAATTGAACATGATAAGAAAAAAGACTGCGTAATGCAAAATAATACAGCATATCTTTCTATTGTATTGCTTTCACTGGCTACATGCAGAAACAAACAAACAACACAGTCAATGTAATCTGATTTACAGATGAATGACTCTTATGAAAATCTGTCAAAAGACCCACAAACTCATTTGTACTAGGGTTGAATCAATCTAACAACCTTTTTCTACATTCACCAAAGCAGTTTCTGAATTAACATCTGACTTCATTACAGTCTCAGTTTGGGGTTAAAGAGTGCATGCAAAAATAAAACTTCTTTCATTATTGACCCTCATTTCATGACTTTCTTCTGCAAAAGATCATTTGAAGAACGTTGGTAGCCAAACAACATTGGGCACTTTTGACTTCCATTGTATGGACATGACACCACCAAGACATTTTGCAAAAGACCGGAAGTCTTCTTTTGTGTTTCACATAAGACAATGCCATACATAAATTTTGAATGACATTAAGGCGAAAAAATTATGACAATTGTATGACAATACAATAGTACAAAACTTGCAATTAAAAGCATTAAAAACACCACTACTGGTTTCATTCAGTATGCAGTTAGGACCAATTATTCTCACAGAATTCTGCAGGAAACAATGGAATATATAATATGTTTACACCAGTGAATATCATAAAAATGTTACAATAAAAAAAACAACAAACACTTCTCCCAAAATACGAGGACATGTCACAGCTAAAGAGTTGTTTTGGTGACAGCTCGTGTTTAGGGAGTCAGGTTGCCCTGGAAAACTGTCTTACTGAAAAAAAATCTCACTTTACAACTTGAGCGCTGAGAAGAGAGTAATACTGAGCTGAGATGCTAATGATTCTTACTGGGTCAATGCAGCTTCAATTAGTCTTTCAGCTCCCGAACGTGTGCGTGCGTGCGTGTGTGTGACTGAGCGCTCTTCTGAATTGTCTTGTGTGGTACGGAACGTAATTGATGTGATAATCATTAGCAAAAGCTCATCTGCTTTGTGCCCACTGAGGTTCTAGAGACCCTGACAACAGCGGCAAAGCTCCATGTGATTTAATGTAAGACAGCAAGGGATCGGTGGGTGAGTGTCGAGGACAGCGTGTGATGACGAAAGTCGGCTGAGGCAGTTGCTAAGTGCAGAGAGGTGTTCAGAATGGGCCACACACACACACCACAAACGGGGTCATTACGCACTAAAGCAAGGAACTCCCAATAGTTTTCATTCAGTTTGAACCATGAATAATATTAAGGATTACGAAAGGATTACCCAAATTTATATTCATCTAATCTACCCTCCACCACCACACACATGCACACACGTCCACTCTCCCGAGCAGATAAAATTAGACCAAGACAAGCACTGGCATGTGCTGAACCACGGATATGACAGAGGAGGCAGGGAAGGAGAAGAACAGAAGAAAAGAGAAAGGAAATGATTGGTGGAAGAGGAGTTATAATGTTGAGGAAGGTTTGCGATCTATCCTGGATGAACAGATCGATGGGGAGAGAGACAAGATCTATTTTGGCCAGTGTGCTCTCAGGTGGCCAAAGATGGTGAGAGAAAAAGAGAGACAGAGTGAGGGAGAGAGGAGGAGGAGGGGTGCTTTAACTAATGTTGCATCACTTCTCAAGTTACCTCAAGGGCAGATGGGAAGATCTGCAAAGGTGATAAGCTAAACACCGGGGAAACTGAAAGAGAGGGGCGTGGGGAAGACAAGAGGAAAGAGCAAGGTCATAGGAGGGCGGAAGATCTTTTTTCTTGGACCTCAAAATAAATAAAAAAACAGACAGGAAGAATTAAAAGGATGCGAAAGAGACAGATGAAGAGGATGTCACATCTCCCAAAGGCTTTAGTGATTGCAAACTTAAGAAATTTCACTATAGGCATGAATTAGGCTTTGTTTATTGGCATGTACTGTCTGTATTGTATTAGCATTTGATTTACAGCATTTGATTCATTGGGCGCATTTGTTGCCCAGACTAGTTACACGATGCATTCAACAAATTGTTTATTTGATCAAATTAATATACAATAAAATTCAACAAATTGTTTATTTAATACAATTATTATAAAATAAAATGTATATTAATTAATATTACAATAAATGTAAATGTAATATAAATAGTTATATTACTAGCCACAAACACAGACCGGAAGTTAACTTTAGGTCAGACGCATGCATCCAATGAAACCGCCTATATTTAAAGGGATAGTTCACTTAAAAATTCTGTCATCATTTACTCATCCTCGTGTCATTCCAAAGCTTCCAGACTTTCTTCTGCAGAACACAAAAGAATACATTTTGAAGAATAATGGTAACCAAACAGCATTGGACCCCATTGACTTGCATTGGACACAAAACCACAGTGACGTTTCTCAAAATATCTTCTTTTGTGTTCCACAGAAGAAAGAGACATATATGGGTAGTTGACAAATAAATGTGTCCTATGCTTTTAGAATCACTTTGTCATTCTGCACATGTCCTTTTCATGATTATAATAGCAGCAAATCCTAAGCGTCACAATTTAAGCACAGTAACAATAACTGCAGAGAGTATGTTGTGTGGTTCGCAATGTATTTTTTGGTAAGGGACAGATTGTCATCAAGCATTTTTTTCATCTGTGTACATTATAAAAACCTTCCATTACTGCAGAAGAAAAGCCACCAAGGACTCATCCATAACACATATAATAACACAATTAGAATTTGCTGCTGTTTTATGAGTAATGTTCTGAAAAGCAGCATAATTGAATATGGTCTGATTGTTCCCCAGTTAAATTTATTTGCATTTTTCTATTAAATGACACTGCAAAAATCACTATGTTTCTTCGAAATTTACATAATTACTGCGCTGTACTGTTTATAATACCAGAGATGGGCGAGCAACCACTTGCTTCGCTAATGAGGTGTGTTCACGGGTACGTGAAGCGCCGCATGGGCACAAATGCTTAGGAACAGTTATTTAAGGATCACTCTTACAGATCTGTGAGTCAGCTGTCAGGAAGACACAATTGCTTGATCTGCCAAACATTCTGAGCCGTTGTCCACGTTCTCGCTCTAGAGATGCTGAGCTCATATCACCGTTTCCTCTGGCTTGTAACTGCACGATTATATGCATTAGTGTTAAATGACACCGTTTAAAAGAATTTGCTGCATGTGCTTATGCAGGACAGATGTGTGATGTACACGGCTACCTCCCTACCTTCATCTCTTGTCTAAAACCTGTTCTCGAAGATGACAACATAACAAATTGGTGTAGGGAATCAAATTACAGATATTATGGATTTTTTCACGCTCAAACCTACAATTAGCATTTTTATGCAATGATTATCTCTTTCTCTTTCCATGTGTTTGTACCTGTAGTTTATCTCCTGTTCCAGCTTGGTCACTCAAATCATGCACTGAAGTTAGCATTTGGACTTTATTTGTATCGATTATGCTACTGTATATTTGACCTCATTTTTAGTTTGAAGCTCCCACGTCATTAGCAAAACGTCTTTTTTTTTTTTGGCTCTCACCCCTTTTGAAGTAAACTGTTAAAGAAAACTGATAGAACATGCAGTAGAAAAGCACTAGCCATGTTTTTTGGGGGTATATTATACGAATGAAATACTGTATATATGAATGTTTTATGAATCAAGTGTTTTGTGTGTGTGTTGTTCAATAAAGTTAACTCACCCTCTTGTCATTTTCAACCTGAATGACTTTCTTTCTTCTGCAGAATATAAAAGAATGTTGGTAACCAAAAAATGGTGGACCCATTGACTTGCACTGGTTTTGTGTCCATACGATTAAAGTGAGTGGGTGCTGCCGCTGTTCGGTTATCAACACTCTTCAAAAAATCTTCTTTTGCGTTCTGCTGAAATCATACAGGTTTGAAATGATGACATGAGGGTGAGTAAATGATGACAGAATTTTCATTTTCTATCACTTTAAGCTCTCTTTCAGGGTGGTCAGGTGTATAATTTACCATGCGGAGCAATTATATGAACTCATTTAGAGCAAAGAACCAAATGTGCACTACAAAGTTCAGGTCTGCAACAATATATCTGATTCTTTTTCCTGTTTATTTCCAGGTCTGTGGATCACTCCCCTATCTACCATGCCAGACTCCCCACCCCTTCAGCCATTCAGAAAATCACACCCGTCCTTCATCGTATGCCATCCACACAGCAACACGCACACGCCCTCATCACCGTCTCATGCTTCTGTCCACCTGAAACGGAATATCATCAAGCCCTCTGATACATTTTGTCAACCCTCTCCTCAACTGTGGCCAAAGTCTACCAGCAGATACTCACCTCGAGACAAAACCTCAACATTAGTATTACTGCACTGGCTTACATTGATCACCTGTGCCTGCTTACTGTCTGCTCTGATTGGTCCAGGAGTAGTAGGTGCTGAGACGTGGGGCGTGGTCTCAGCGTGCCCCTTCCACTGCGTATGCAGGAATCTCTCCGAGTCTCTGAGTACACTCTGCGCTGACAAAGGCCTCCTTTTCGTACCGCCAAATGTAGACCGCCGCACCGTTGAGCTCCGCCTTGCAGACAATTTCATTCGAGAGGTGGGAGGAGCTGACTTCGCCAACATGACGGGATTGGTGGATTTGACGCTGTCTAGGAACACCATCAATCATATTCGGCCAATGACGTTCGCAGATTTGGAAAGCTTGCGTTCGTTGCACTTGGATGGCAACCGGCTGACAGAGCTGGGCCCACGAGACTTGGTAGGCATGCTAAATTTGCAGCACCTCATTCTGAACAACAATCAACTCATTAACGTCTCCTCCGAGGCCTTTGATGATTTTCTTTTGACTCTAGAGGATTTGGATTTATCCTACAACAATCTGCGCAAAGCACCCTGGGATGCCATTCAGAACATGGCCAGCCTACATACATTAAACTTGGATCACAATCTAATTGACCAGATTGCCGAAGGCTCCTTTAGCGAGCTCTACAAACTAGCCCGATTGGATATGACTTCAAATCGTCTACAGACTTTACCGCCCGATCCGTTGTTCGCCCGCTCACAGACAGGGGTAATAAGCCCCACACCCTACAACGCAGTGATCAACCTAAATTTTGGAGGTAACCCATTACACTGTAACTGTGAACTGCTTTGGTTGAGGCGTCTGATCCGCGGTGATGATATGGAGACGTGCGCTACACCATTTCATTTAGCGGGACGATATTTTTGGTCGATACCCGAGGAGGAATTTATCTGTGAACCACCACTCATTACCCGACATACACACAAACTCTGGGTGTTGGAGGGCCAAAAGGCAACGCTCAAATGCCGTGCCATCGGTGATCCAGAGCCAGTGGTGCACTGGGTCTCACCGGATGACCGCATCATCGGCAATTCAAGTCGCACCACATCTTACCGAAATGGCACTCTGGAGCTCCTCGTAACCGTTGCACGAGATGATGGTATATACACTTGCATCGCCATCAATGCTGCGGGCGAGGCCACCTCTTTGGTTGACCTCAAAGTCATCCCTCTTCCTCATCGTGGAAATGGAACAATACTGTTAACTCGTGACCCTGGATCATCGGACATTACCAGAGGGAAAACTTCCAATGGACAAAGTCCTGGCCCGGATACTAACACTGACCCCCAGGAGGGACAGGAGGAGGGTCAGACTGAAGGTGAGGATGGAGTCAGTGAAGGGGGTGAGGAGCAGATGGTGGGAGTGCAGGGAGTGACATCCACGTCGGCACAAGTGAGGTGGGAAAACCGTCGTTTGACGGGAGCCAACCTGGTGTGGATGTATCAAATACAGTACAACTGCACGGCCGATGAGACTCTTGTTTACAGGTAAGTCAGACAGCACGGACTAAATTAATGTCAATATCAGACTTACTCTAAAGAAAAAAAATCACAATTGACATCTCTTTAACACTCAGTTATTTCTCCTAGACATCAATGAGATTAAATGGAAAGCAAAACAAAAAGCAACTAAGTATTTCAATATAAACTCAACCATTTCTCATAAAGTTTAGCCTATTCCAGATTAATTTACCCATACAATCTAAATTAATGCTACACATCCATACTCCTAATGTATTTTAACAACTGTACCAATTGCTTCTATTTTTATTTTAATTTCAGGTAAAACAAATTAAGTTTATTTTTAAATAAAACACAACAGAGTATTTTATGAAATCTCCTGAGCTTTGAAGGTTCAATTTCTGAACAAAAAATGGGAAGTTGGCATATATACCGTAAATGTGTCCTGTGTTACAGCAACAATAAAAAAAAATGAAAATGAATCTTTATTATGCTATTTTATATTACAAATATAAATATTATTAATACAAAATATACTATTAACAGTGTGTTTTCAAAATGTTTGCTGTCACACCATATGACACATGCACAGTATATTTGTCAACAACCCCAATAAACTTTCAACAACAGATTAACTAAATAGTAAGATAATCAAGTAACATATAAAATAATCTATTAATTATTGTAAACATATTAATTAATTGTGTATACACAGACCTAGAGACACACACACCTAATATAATAATGTGTGTGTGTGTGTGTGTTCGCTTCACTTTGCTTTCACTTCATTAAGTGCAGAAAGTTACACGTATCTTGCAAGTGGTAATTAGCAGAAGAGGAGACAAGTGTCAAGATAAAACATACTGACACAGTACTGACACAACAACCGGGAAAAAGTCAGTGTCAATGCTGTCTAGTGCTCTGTCAGATCACTAAAGATGAGTCACATCACTAAGTGTAGCCCATTTTGTGTGTTAACCAGTTTCCTTGTATTAAATACGTACGGTTTCAAGATTTTCTGCCCATATAATTGGCATTTTAACTATGGCTGAAATTACAGACTTTCCATTGCATTACAGGCTAATTGATAAGAAATCCACTTATATAAGCCATTTAATGTGACATTTAACAGCATTGCAATAATGAATATGCAATGTTCAGATTGTTGTCACGTAGAATCGTGATAATAATAATGAGCTTCATGCTCAACCCGAGGCTAAGGCGGTCCTACTCCTTTCTCATGTTATCAGTGTCTGCGACTCCAGCGGTGACTTCAGTCTAGCTGCTGTCAGACATTTTTGTAACATGTTCAATACATCTCGACATTATCTACGGCAAGTGACATACACCCTCTTCCTGTCTGTCCTTCATTAAGGGGCCGAGAGGGAGTGAATGTGTGTATGTGGGGTGGGAGAACTGCAGGGTGGGAAAGTGACACCACAGACATTGAAACTGACAGGAAGGCTGGTCGAGAGACAGAGAGAAATAGAGAGAGGGAATGAAAAATAAAGGAAAGGGTGGGACATAGAGAATTTGACATTGGACCCATGGGAAAGAATAATAAAGTCTTTAAATGAACTTAAACTACAGTGCCAATATGTATGTCACAACCAATCCTGCCGACGGCCACCATGACATGAGGAAGAGGCGGTGAGAGTGAGAAAACGAGAATGAGAGAGATTACTGGTAGAGGGAAAGCTTTTATCTTGTCTTAGGTTTAGCGCCTGGGTGTTTATCTCTGTTAAAAACAAGAGAAACTGTTTTACAAAGAGCTTATTAAAGATAACACTGTTTTTAAAAATGCTCAAAAAGTATGTTTTTTTTATTGTGTTGTTTTTATTGTGCTGTATTTTTTTTGTCTTAATTTACTTGTTAATTTAGTTTGATTGATATTAATTGGAATGCATAATAAAAAAGAAAACATTTTTAAAAACGGTTAACTCTTTAACGGTTCTTCCAAGTTTGCCTCAGTAAAACTGCCTCCAAAAAGTCTATATAATTTTTTTAACCACAAGTTTCCAGAGGGAACTGTAAAATGGCTACTGTAAAAATGAACGTAGGTACAAATACTGCTGGTTTTGTGTGGTATTAAAAAATCATTTTGAAACTGATGAGCAACACCTGTGGCGCACTTACAACCAGCTTGTTTCGCATCTAAAAAAAAAAAGAGCACTTCACAAAGTCAAGACGGACTGCTCCTGTGAGAGACTGTACAGTTTTTAAAAGATGAACTTTAAAATGCAGACTGGTTGTCGCAAGCAAATAGATAACAAACATTAAACAACACTTGTGCTCATATAGTTTAAAAATAGTTTGAAGTTTTAAAGAGTTTAAATCAGGGGCGGTTCTAGACCCTTTTCAGTGGGGTTTTTAACCCACCTGTCTGTCAACGTCAACATTTTTTTTACTAAATGAAATTGATTTTTTTGTGTTTATTCTTTTTGCTATTCTGCGCATGCATTGTATAGCCCTTCATTAAAGTGCAACAGCTTGTGCTGCATGTCAGCCAGAGGCGGGAAATGAAGAAATCCCTTTCAGGAAAGTTGAGGAAACGTCTTGCGGCGAGTAGGAGGTTATAGGCTTGAAAGTATTTTGTAGGACTCACTTAAAATTGTTTAGCCTGCATTAATGCATTTACGAAAAACTAAATTTCACATCACGAAAAACGAAATGTTTTGTTAATTCAACTTAAAAATGTTAGTTAACATAACAATTTTGCATCAATTTCACACATTAAAGGGATTCCTTCAGCCTTGAATAAAAATTTCCCTATGTTTTACTCACCTTCGGGGCATCTGTAATAAATATGACTTTCTTCTTTAAGAACAATACAGTCGGAGTTATAATACCATTTATCAGTATGAACGATTTTGGTAAAATGGGAGTGGATGAGTCCCAGTTTTTTAAAGCTCCAAAAAGCGCATCTATCAATCAAAGAACTGCCCAACATGTCTCCGTGGTATTAACAAAGGTCTTCTGAAGCGAATCTGTGCATTTGTTTAAGAGAAATATCCATATTGACAGTGCTATTAATGATATTGTTGCAACCCTACTGAGGCAAACGTGGGAGAACTGTTCATTTTTTCTTGTTTTAACAAAGCTAATAAAAATATAAATAATAAAAAAACGATATAACTATATATATAATGAATTAAATTAATCAATATCATTAAAATTGTATGAATACAATGTAATATGTGTGGCTGTTTAATTATTATATTTGTGTTAGCAGCACAAAACCTGGTGTGTCGGATACCCTATGAACACACATGCTCCTAACATTGATAAAAGTAATGTAATGTATTTATTTTTTTCCAGATTAAAAATATTATACACTGATCTACACTTTGGAATAACACAAATGTAACCTAACATTATTAAACAAATCCATAAATAAATGAAAGCTATGTTAGCATCTTCAAAGTAGCCCGCCTTTGTCTAGAAAAATGTACTCTTGGCATTTTATTAACAACCCTAAGATTTTTAAACAGTACTGATGAAATTTCCATCTATTCAAAACAGGGCATTTTGGATCCTCTCTCAAAAATACTGATGTTGCAACAAACAGAAAATAATTAAAATAGTGAAATGCATGACTAAAATTAAAACCACTGCCGTACACAAAGTGCTTGGAGATAGAGTTAACTGAAGTAACACAGTTACTTGAAGTCTGTCGCAACACATTTAGTACAACATTCGTAATCTTGTCTCTAGCCTACTGCCTACTGTAAAGGCTTGTACATTTAATTTTGTTATAAAAGCAAGAAACTTTTTAGAGCAACACTTCAAGCGCCACATAGAGAATATGTCAAGGAAGTCAGATAGAAAGGAAAAAGGAAGTGACTGATGAGTGGAAATGAATGATGGAAGGAATATGTGTGACAGCAAAACCTCAGGGTTGAGTTTAAAGAATAAAAGCAATCTGTTTATGAAGATCAACTTAGTAAAGACAAAAGTCTTTTCAGTCTCCTTCCTTTTGGTTCAAGCTCCATCCTCCCATCCCTCTATTATTAGAGTGTTCTAATAATTGCCTGTTTCTGTGTCACCAGCTTCACAAAACATTTTCCTGTCAGTTTGTATAGCAGCATGAGTGTGTATGTGTGTATGCGCGTGTGTTAATGTTTGACAGTGAAATCCGTTCACACACAGACACACAAATTAAAGGCACTTGAAGAAAAGGTCAAACTTCTTCTCCAGAAAAATAGAAAGCAATGAGGGTTGACAATCCAGATGAAATGTTATTGCTCAGAGGCTGCTCCATCACAATATAACACACACCGCATGCACTTTCGGGTTCAATTTGACCAAATTAAATGTGCTATATGTTATAGTTTCAAGACTCATGGGCACACCATGACTTCACAAATACCCCTGTAGGGTCAGGAGGACCCATCTGAAGGGTCCTGCGGGCAATCAAGAAGATTGTTATATTCAGAAAACATGCGCAAAAGTTGCTTGCTTGCTCTCAATTAAATCTCACTGCTATCTAGCCTCCTGGGACTCAGCAATATATTTTTGTCCTCTATACAGGACATTTGTTTCTGTGAATGCCACATATGTCACACTAAAGTCCTGGAACAACACGCACGCACGCACGCACGCACGCACACACACACACACACACACACATATTAGGGCTGTCAAAACATTAATCGCAATTTATCACATTCAGAATAAAAGTTTGTGTTCACATAATATGTCTGTGTACTGTGCATATTAATTTTGTATTTATAAACACAAACACATACATGTAGGCCATACATGTTTAGGAAATGTTTAGATGTATTTATTTATATTTACCAATCATTTAAATTATGTTTATTAAATTTTATATTTTTCTTAAATATATGCATGTATGTGTATGTTTTATAAATACAAAATTATGCACAGTACACAGACATATATTATGTAAACACAAACTTTTATTCTGGATGCTATTAATCGTTTGACAGCCCTAATATATATATATATATATATATATATATATATATATATAAACAAATGTAATTTAATAAGTATATTTCGAAGTATTTTATGTATATAGACATAGCCATAGAAAAAATTACGAGACCATTTCAAATGTTCATTAAACCATCATTTCTAGATTGTGACCACTCCAGTCCAGTGTCTGTTGAATGTATCATCACATAAAATAATAAATAATAAAATCATTTAAAACTTGGTTAACACTTTACAATAAGGTGCTATTTGTTAAGAATTAGTTAATGCATTAGCTTGCATGAACTAACAACAAACAATACTTTTACATCATTTATTAATCTTAGTTCATGTTAATTTCATCATTTACTAAAACATTTTTTAAATTAAACGTTATGTCTGTTAACATTAGTTAATGCACCATGCACTAACATGAATAACTGTGTTGATATTACCTAACATTAACAAGGATTAATAAATGCTGAAAAACGAAATTGTTAACAAATAGCACCTTATTGTAAAGTGTTACCAAAACTTTTCCTAAATACATGTACACATATTACTGTTATATTGCTTAATACAAGTAAACAAGTTTCTTTGCAGTATTTGAGGTCTGAAAAAATTATATATATATATTCATATTTATTTATATTAAAATGCATGCTAATATAACAAATTACATGCTACAATGTTGGAGAAAACGAATGCTGACCAATGCTCATAAAACATTTTCTCATGTCCTGATGTCTTCTACAAAGCACCTGTTAGGAAGCTAACATAAGAGCCCATATTGGAAAAAACTGGATGTTATAGTTAATAAGAATTCTTGGAACACATATTAAAAAACAATACATATTTACTCACAAAACCACTGGCTAAGAGCGCTGAAGGTCACGTATACCTGCTCAGTTCAGTACACAAGCCAACATCTGTTTGCCCTGTCAATATCTTGATCACACATTCAGTGCAGATCTGTCACCCGCTGATCAACACCTGTCACTTTCCTGCTGAGTACAGCTTGTCTGTCTTCATCCTTTTCCCACTGGACATCTAACTGATCAGTAGTGTTTTCTGCTTAAATGTATTACATTTGTGGATAATATTACACTTTCTCTAATATTACAAAATTATATAAAGATCAGAGATCTCATCGTGGAAAGTTTCTTTATGCTGAGCTCTTTTACTTCACTAGCCAGTCAAAGCCATTCCATTTCAAAGATATTTTTATTAAATAACATTTTCGTTTTTAAATGAAAGAGCCCGTGTTTGAACAATTCTATTTTTGTCCACAAACTAATATGAGACATTTAAGCATATGCCTTCAAAAGATTTCTTAGGTCAAGAGAAACATTTCACACAAGTGACCCTAAACCTTTGAGGAGTACTGCAGATTAATGCAGCCATACAGGGAATCATTATCGCTCTGTCATTCACACTAAGAGCACCTACTTAGCTGGATAAAACAAGAATCCACCCACAAAAATACTATATTTAGTTCAACACCATGTTGTCAGCAGCGATGCCCATTTTAGCACCATTTCCAGGCTCACGATTGGTCACTTACAAGCATGTCAGTGTACTAGCATGCATACAGGGGCTGAGATGTCATTTCATGTTTATTTAGATATTAGATTTCTTCCTGCGGTTTAAAACAACAAAACAAGTGCATACATACCAACATAGAGTATGGAAATACAAAACTATAAGAGGGCAGACGGAGTGACCTTGAGCTCCAACTCATAATTTACAGCACAGCCGAGCTTAATAGATTCTGACCCCAATGACAGAGCAGCTCAGGCAGAGTGTGTGTGTGTGTGTGTGTGTGTGTTAGAACGAGTCTTTTTATAACTTTATTGATTCAATAAACAAATTATGTCTGCACATGTACATCTGAAAACAAATGGGAGATTCTCTAGTCTTAACAAAACAAATATTTAACGTTGACGTCAAAACGGGGTAAACACAGTGAATTGTTTCAACCTGCCAACGTTTGGTTTGGGAAGGGACTAACCATTTTGTGTGAACAATGGAAAATGTGTGAAAGCTAGGAAATGACTCCCATAAAACAGGCTTTAAAGCAATAGTTCACCCAAAAATGAAAATTCTGTCATCATTTACTCATCCTCTTGTCATATCTGTATGACTTTCATCCGCAGAACACAAAAGATATTTTGAAAAATGTTGGTCCCCATTGACTTCTACTGTTTGGACACAAAACCAATGCAAGTCAATGGGGACCAAAGGTTTTCACTTACCAACATTCTTCAAAATATCTTCTTTTGTGTTCTGCAGAAAAAGAAGGCCACACAGGTTGAAATGACAAGAGGGTGAGTAAATGTTGACAGAATTTTCATTTTTGGGTGAACTTTCTCTGTAAGCACATATGAAAACCCTTTGCCACATAATACCATCAAATTTCTTAAACATTTCAACATTCATGTACAAATTACGTCACATTTATAATGCACCCTAAAAAATTCCACTGCCAAAATGCAAATCAAGCATACACAATACAAACTCACAAAGCCCTCCCAAAATAGACCACCCTTACCCAAATAAACAATCTTATGACTATATGTGTTTTTAAAGTTTCCTTCAAAGAAACACAATTAAACCCATTAGGATTAGTGGACGGCAAGTGCCAGCCAATGAATGGGTAGGAAGTAAGAGAGAGAAAAAGAAAAAGAGAGAGGGAGAAAAAACAGCGTGTGGGCGTATAAGAAGGCTTTAATACCACGACTAAAGCATTATTCTATGTGTCAAGGTCTTGATCAGAGCCTGTAATTATATGTCGATATCAGACGTATTGTTTGGGAGGGTCTAATTTTGCAAGCAGTGTGCCAGAACAGCCCTGTACATTTCCATTACATTAGTTATGCTTTTGTGTGACAACAGTGAACTAAAAATCGGCTTAGAAGAACAAGAGTCTAAGCAAAATGCTGTTTCATTGTGATGGCATGAGGAGAGGGTAATTGCTTGAGGATATTAACCTCTCTTCTCTTTCCTCTCTCTCAGGATCCTGCCCCCAACGAGTGACAGCTTCCTCTTGAAAAATCTGGTCTCGGGCACCGACTACAATTTGTGTGTGCTAGCCATTTTTGATGACACGGTCACTTCAATGGCTGCCACAAAGGTCCTCGGCTGCTCCCAGTTTAGCACCAAGGACAATTACTCAGACTGCCGTTCACTGCAAGCGCACTTTCTGGGCGGGACTCTTACCATTCTGGTTGGTGGAGTTGTTGTGGTAACGCTGTTGGTGTTTACCGTGGCGCTGATGGTGCGTCACCGGGTGTGCAGTAACCATGACAATCATCGTGAGATGGGAGAAGAGTTGGGATGCTTAGGAACGGACTCCCCGCCTCTGTCTGGAAAGGGAGCTGATGTGTTCTCTCAGAGCAATGGCAATGGGAACGTTATGATGGTGGTGCTGCCCAACGGGCTCGTTCAAAAACAAAACGTTGCGGAAGGGGCGTCACAACCTAAATCAATGTCTAAAATGAAACCGAAAACCCTCCCGAAGCCCAAAGTGAATCTGGATCAGTTCAAGGCGGGACTAGAGGTGGAGATGGCCTCGTTGAGACCACTCCCACCGTACACACCAGATAAAGAGCAGATGTCTTTGTATTACACCCCTTCTAACAATTCGGCCTCAACACTGCCACGTCCGTCGCACCAAGTAGGAGCGAAACAACTGAAACTACGTGCTACCAGTAAGGACACAGGCAAACGTGCTAGCTTAAGTTTGGCGACGCCCCCCACATACAACACAAGACTCGGTGACAGGCGCTTCAGCACAGGAGGGGGCATCGTGGTCCGTCGAGGAGGCACGGACAGCCAATGGAATTCCTCGCTGGCTTATCAGAGCCCCACTTTGTCCCATCAGAGCCCCACTCACGGAGCGTTGCGCTACAAGAGAAGCTCGTCGTTCGATATGGGTGAAATCGCCACGACGGCTTGCTACAGTTATGCGAAGAGACTTAGCGTTATCTGGACCAAACGGAGCCAGTCGCTACACGGCATGCTGGTCCACTGCACCTCCGCAACAAGCACCTCGACAAACAGCAGCGGAAACGACGACTTCCAAGTTCGACATACGCGCGGGTACATCCGAGCCTACAACACCACCAACTCCAATTCCAACCCTGCGAAAGCTGAGGCTGCGGACCAGCAAATGAAGGACACAGAAAAAGAGAAAGATGACAAAAGAGAAGAACTGGAGGAAAGTGTGGTGTAGCGAATCAGAAGATAAATGAGACAGACAAGTAGATAAATGAAAGGAGAGGAAGTCAAGATGAATGTTATAGGAATCAAAAAGAGAAAGAGTTTGAAGGTGAGATGAAAATTCTGCAGGTAAAGCTTTCAAGAGAGCTGAAGTTGTTGAAGATCCCACAGAATGCTGATTGGTACTATTAAGGGAGAAAAACAAGGCAGCAAGAGGTTAGACAGACAAGATAAAAGTCAAGAATCAAGTCAAAACAATTGTGTTGTTAATGAATCTTGGAACGATGTCTTTAAATTGCAGAGAGTCTCAACTCTGCAGAGACTTTCTAACTAAAGGCAAGCAGCACTTGCTAACTCACGTGGGCTTTGGCAAAAACGTGGTCGCATTGGAGCATCGATCGATTCGTGTTCCTGTGAATAACTGGGACAGAGCCAGCAAGTGGACATGCAGAATCATGCACTACCGATTGGGACCAAGATCGATCGATAGTGTGCAATGGTATTGCAGCAAATGCGGATTACAGAGGATGCCAACTATAAAAAAAGGAATGTGAACATGTACAAATGGTACGACGGAAAAAATGATTTGAGACTCACATAAGTGGGCACTGACTGTGGTATAAAAATAATATTTTGTGTATGAGGTTGTAAGTGTGTATGTAAGTGTTTGTTTGTAGGTGAGCGAGTGGATCAATGCACAAAGAATTATTCAGAAAACATTTCATGACGCCACTGGATCTGCTGTACCATGTGACCACCATCATCCAGTAAGGTTATGTGTTCTTTGAAACTAAAAGACAATGGCTGGTGTGGGAACTCTGAACTACTGTAGGAGGAGAAAATAAAAAAATATCATTTTAAGTTCACAAAAACCATGAATAAATTCTGTTTAAAAAACGACGTCAATGTTATCAAGCGTTACGTTTTTTTCTTATGGAAATTAAGTGATATATATATATATATATATATAGCGAATGTTATAAAATGTGTGTGCTGACCTTCTAAATAATTTTCTGGATAAACATTCAGCACACAAAAGCACTGGGAAAGAGTCACTTTAAAAGTATTAGATAAGCTTTTGTTGCCTCAGAACAGAACAAGAGGGCAGGACACTTGATTGTTAAATTAGCATCTCTCCCTCCCTCATTGTCTTCTTGTCTATCTGCAGTTTGAGATAGTTACCGGGGAAGGGCAGCGTGCAAGACTGAGATAATGAGAGATTGAGGGAGACAGAACTCTCTGCAAGACTGCTGATGCAGGACAGACTTAGGAAGAGCAAGAAATGAGCGAGCACAATGTATAGAGTCGGTGGACAGGAGAGAGGGCAGTGTGTGCGTTAGCTGTATTTTTGTCATGCAAGTACTTCGCCAGAATTTATCACATTGCCAATGAAGCCCATTTAAGAATAGCTTAGGTGAAATGAGGGGGATAAGATGAGTTGCCCTGTCTGTGTGAGTGGACAGACACTGTGTACATCACTGCCTTCTGTAAGTCTGTCTGTTGCTATGGATAAATACAGACGGTTCTGGAAACACACAATAGGCTGTTATATTTGGCTCAGGTCTGGAGAATACTGAAAATGAATCTGTAACATTAATGACAAAATCAGGAGAAAAATTAGAGTCGAGCAAGGACAACATACACGCGGTTAGTGAGCTGTCTATCTAGCCAGTTTGAAGCATCTGACACAGGTGTCGTTCCTAGAATACTCCGTAAGAATACTTGCTTGTGTAGGCACAGCAAAACCGCTCACTAGTCTGAACAGAGATATTTTGTGTTGACATAAAAACACCACCGCGAAGAACTTCGGAAATATATGGCCGCTGTGATCTGTTATATAATCAAAACTCTGTGGGCTACATCATTTGACAAGATTAAGATTGTCTCAGTGCTTACTGTGACCTTAAACGTGTGCTTGCAAATGTGTGTATGTGTCTGCCATTTCTCACCCAGCCCACAGGTGTAAAATATATCCAGCTCTCTTTTACATGCCTGCAGTGAAATTCAGGCCAAATTTGACTAATTAAAAACAGTGCACGCACGCACGCGCACGCACGCACACACACACACACACACACACACACACACACACACACACGCACGCACACACAAGTCAAGATTTCACTCAAGTCAAGAAGACCATAATAGTAAAAGTCATTTTAAGAGTTAGATTAAATAAACAAATATTCTTAAGGTGACAACTGCATGTTATCACATTATACAGTGTAACCAACCTTGACATGCACATAGAAGGCACTTTTCTCCAACGTGCAGATATTTCTAACACTGCTCTGCATAATCAGCACACTTTATAATGCAACATGCAACCTTAAACCCACTAAACAACAGTTAAATAAAGAACAGGAACATACATGTACACTGAGTCACAGTAATTTAATAAAAAAAAACATAAAAGTCCATTTATATTATAGGCTTGGGTGAGAAATATTGCTCTTACTGGAGGAAAGTGCAGCTCTGTGCTTCATAGAAGACAGAAAATAAAGTTTTCCACAATAAGACTGTGTAAGGTTGAGTAAATAATGCTGAGGTTGTCATTTATTCAATAACAACACCAGATTGACATTTTCTAAACTAATTTAAATGTGGGATGCACAAACTGTACAACATTCTCAGCCCTTCTCTTTACTTCATCTCCATCTCTGTGCTAAATCTGCCATCAGAACATATTTAACACAAAGCTGACATTCTTCTTAAAAAGTGTAACTATCAATTATTGTGGCATGAAATGCCATAGACAAAAATTATATTTAAACTTGTCATCTCATTATCTTAAAATCTATTACTTTCAACAAAGTTCAGGGTGTGTTAGTGCCATTATCAGATTGCTATTGTACAAAAATGACCATGATATTAGCTAACTGATTCAAAGGCAAATGAAAGCCCTAACTCAACTGACTTAAAGAGATAGTTCAACTGTTGAATAGTAGAACTGTCCAAATATCTGTGTTCAACCAAACAAATAAATGTAAACTGGTTTGGAACAACTAGAGAGTGAGTAATTCATAACAGGATTTTCATTTTTGGGTGAACTATGAGGCAAAATGCTGGTAACTTATTGGTCTTTGACTACCTTCCTGCTGTGCATAATGTCCTGCGATATTGGCTATTATCACTTACATGTGCTGTACTTGCTAACTCTAAGTACGTTGGCAGTGTTATCTGGAGGTCTGCCAGGCCACACTGGACAATGAATTAGCAAGGAACAACTGTTGGAATACTAACTAAAAAATGCCACGTTTTCTTTTCCCGACAAAGGGCTAAAATGCCAAAGATTAAGTTAATGAATTTGCTTACACTAAAAAATTCTTTTTTTTAACCTAGCGTTGAGTCAAAAAGAGACAAACCCCACCGTTGGGTTATAACGTAACCATGTAAAACCATATTAATGAACAAAAATTGTTTTGCTGGCTATTTCGACTCATACAGAAGAAGGTTAGGCATTTGCACAGAACCAACTGAATCATGTTCTCACTTACTGCAATGTGTTTTATCCTGCTGTACGTCTTGGGGATAAGAGCATTACATCTTTTGCTTTATCTTTCTAACTCTCTAAACCACTGACCACCTCCTACATCGAGCAATGCAAACTTGGTTTCATTTCTGTACCCTCACGTCCAGCCCCGCTCTTTCTTGATCTCTTTCAGAGGTGCACGGCCTGCTCTTCTCATCTCCCCTGCAGCGCAAAGCCCACACTAGAGATACCAGCCAGAGCTAACACAGGAAATCCACACAGCAGACCAAATTCATGCTGCGAATGCCAAGTGCTAACTGGAGGTTGCTTTAGAAAAGATGTTCGTGCTTCCAGGACGCTTATGTTTAATGTTGTTTCTAATGTTCTCTTAAGGTTCTCTTGAGCGCTGAGGAAGATTTCTTACAGCTGCATGATAAAATAACGTAAAAGACTCAGGGGTGCTGTTCTACAATTCCCTCACAAGCCAACTTTAGAAAACCGTTAGCAATGTGCTAAATCTTCACACCTACCATGCTTATTTATTCATGCCTAGATTAAGCACTTTGGAAGGAAATATCCCTCCTTGTTTATATTGATTTTTCTCCTCGCTACAATCGCAGACGCCAGCAGCCCTCGTCCCTCGATACTGTGGCCATAATAGTGAAAAACCCTGGACAGGGCGCTTTAATCAAAAGCCTCTGTTTAACCATCAAGTCCACACATTGCACATATCCTCAGATAATGGTTTGTTTATGCTGGCTTTCAACATTTTGGGCAGATATGCGTAATTGGTTAACAGCAAATAGCATAGGGTTTGACAGAGAGGCACTTAGCAGCCACATGAAAATAAATAAATAAATGAAAATGAATAAAACAAGGACATGTGGCCAATGAAAATCCATCATTTAGAGATGACAGGGGTGGCCGGATACAAATAAGAACACTAATCACTGAGAGTTAGACGAGATGGGGAGGGCATTTCAGGATGAGTGGAAGGGCAAATAATTGGGAATAAATGAAACTATATAAATGTTTGGGGAAAAGAAAGAACAAAAAAACGAAGGACAAAAAAGCAAAGAAAAAGATTTTCTGTTTCAACCGACTGATGTTGCCTTAACAATTAAGATATTAAAGGAAGACCTTTTAAAAAAAAAAAAAAAATACTTTTACCCCTATTTTTCCTTTTCTAATGTTCTCTATATACTTGCTTATACTATCTTGACGTTGTATTTGAAACCTGTATTACTAGCACCTCTCGTGAATATTGCTTACTTAGACGAATCGCTTGCTGTTTTCCTCAATTGTAAGTCGCTTTGGATAAAAGCGTCTGCCAAATGAATAAATGTAAATGTAAATGTAAATGTAAACAGCCATAGATAAATGGAAGCACAACATGTATATGTACATAAGTATATGTACTTAAAACTGTGTACAAACATAATTGGGTTTGTGGAATAAACAAAAAAAGTTTTTATTTAAAAAAATTACTATATAATAAAACTTTAATATAAATTAAATATAAAATACATTGTTATATTACTAGCCACTAGCCAGACTGATAAACAAACACAGACCAGAAGTTAACTTCGTGTGTCTTATGAAATGTCTATATTTCATAAAATTTTACAAATGCAACGAATAAATAAAATTGTCAAGCGTGAATGTGCATCATACAAATAATTCATTATATATTTTCAGCCCACTTGAAAACAAAATCTGATAGCATGTGGTGAAAAGCTATCCAACCCAACGGATCAATCTGTATATGATGCGTAATGACGTATGTTGCATGAAAAACAGCAGTGTGTGTTTTGCAAATGGCTCTCAAGATGAGAGCCCTTCAGGGTTAACCTACAGCAAAGACAATGTAAAATGTCTCATTGAAATAGGAAATAACAAAAAAAACAACTGTCCAAAACGGATAAAAATACAGTTTACAGGGTGTTTAGCAAATGTCTCAAAGAGATGGACTTGAATCGCTTTGTGGAACAGTGCAGCACTTAAAATGACAAAAAACATTGGCTACAAAGAACTCCACAATAAGCCTGTGGAACTGGTGTCTGTTCATCCTGAAAAATGATGGAGAATGAGGGGAATCCCAGAATATGGATGCACTTAGAGAACACTTTACCCTTCATGGCCTTTGTTTTACTGTAGCTATGTCTATACACTTCATTATGCATTTCATTACCCAACTTTAGAAATTAAATAATTAAACTAATCAACTTGACTACTTACAGTATAACAATATATTAGGCACCACCCTAAGACATAAACAGAGACAACAAACAGATTGTCACCTCTGTGTGGGCTCTTTCTCTCTCGCTCTCTCTCTTAAAGCCCCAGGAAGCAGAAGCCTAGGATGACAGGAGATTACAGGGAGATTTGTGTGTTTTTTGTGAGAGGTCGACCTTTAAGGCAGGGCAGCGTGATGATCCTCTACACCTTGTCTGTTTCTGTGGTTGCAGTAGAGAATATAATTGAGGTGTAGATATAGAAGGAAGATCATTAAATTCACTTTCTCACCTTCACCTTTAACTCAACTTCCATTGTTTTTCTTGCTGCATTCTGCAGCCTTCCATTCATCCCGAAACCTTTTGTTTTAAGCTGCCCTTTCTGTTGACTAATAAATAACATTTTATTCATATATATACAGGACTGCCTCCTTTTTAAACTCCCAGTCATAAAATCTTGATGTCTTTAGCCTCGGTACAAATTAAATTACTGCAACCAATGTGCTGAACAGTTCACATCATTATTATCTTCCTGGCTATTTCACAGCGTGTGATGCAATGTGATGAAAAAATAAACCTGTCCTTGTTTCAGGTTCACTGAGGTAGATGTAATCGACTCCTCTTCAGTGACTAACATGTGCATGTTTTTGGAGGAGTTTGTTGCTATGCTTGGTAGCATATCTGCAATAAACATAGAGGCTAAAAAAATGTAATTATTATTATTTAGCTTGCTAACTATACATTAGGGCACATGCTATTCAAGCTATCGAAGGCAGGCAAACATTCGATTCTGTCACTGAATTTCAGTGTGTAATTACATTTCTTGTGGCTGTGGAATGCTTGATTCTGACTAGTCAAGCATGTCACATATTTTCATCAAAATATAATATATATTTAATTTCCAATAAAGGGACGGTTTAACTAAAAACAGAAATTCATATTTAATTTGTGACAAACCTCTATGTTAGCATGATACAAAGAGGGTAAATGGTGACCAAGAGCTGCTCAACCTCCAAAAATGACAAATCATTTCATTGCTAAAAGAGAAAGTCTAAGCGATTTAATACAAATTCGATTCACAATACCATTATGAACAATTAGCTGTTAATTAAAAACATAATAAAATTAATTTGTGTAGTGTGCTTTGGGTCTTATTCCAGTATGATTTAATGGTGATCTAGCGATTCCAGCTGGTCAGAAAACATCCCACCGATATAACCTACACATTATCAGTAGAAATCATCAGAGACCATTAAAAGCAATGCAATTGCCATTATAAACATTAAATCCAGTAGAATTTCTGCTTTTTTAGCAGGGCTGACAAAAGTCAGTTTCTTTGTTATTTACAGAAAGTCTACTTTATGCACGTTGCTTTGGATAAAACTACCAAAGGTTTAAAGTGACAGTTCACCCAAAAATGAATATTCTGTCATCATTCACTCACACTCTTGTATTTAAAACCTGTATGACTTTCTTTCTTCTGCAAAACACTAAAAAATATATTTTGAAGAATATTGGTAACAACCTTTGCTGCACCCAAACACAAAACCAATGCAAGTCAATGGGTACTGCGATTGTTTGGTTACCAACATGCTTCAAAATATAATCTTTTGTGTTCTGTGAAGAAAGTAATACAGGTTTGAAATGACAAGAGGGTGAGTGAATGATGAGAGAATATTCATTTTTGGGTGAACTGTCCCTTTAAATGTAATTGAGAGACAAATGAGATGTCATTCTGGTCACCATCCACCTTTACTGTATTGAAAAATGACAAGGCGTCTACATTAAAAAGAAAATATTATAGGTTTAGAGTGATATGGGTGATACAGTCCATTTTGAGTTAGGAGTAAAATAACTTTATGTCTTTGGTAGGCAGTCATATTATACACAACATAACATACAGTCCAGTTAGCCATAAGGAAGTGAGAAGGACCCTTCTACATTTCTGCAAATTTCGTTTCAGTAACAGTTTGTGTGTCAGGCATCTTAGGAATAGATGCGCACACACTCTGATGTTGCTTGAAACGCCACCGCTGTCCAGATTCCCCAGATACACTCATCCAGTCCAGTACAGCGAAACCGCTCAGATCACAGCATAAAAGCACAAACCTATAAAAAAGATTTTCATATCCTCTCTTTTTGGATTTTCACTCATCCTTATCCATCTTCCCACTCATTCCTCTCTCTCACTCTTGCTCTCAATCTTGACTTTTTGTTGCCTCTTTTAAGGCGGTCACGCCAATTCCCAACCATAAAATCCCTATTAAAGCTTCAAAGCCCTGTTCACTCCCCCTCTTTAACATGTGCATATATGTGTGCATGTATGTGGTATAAAGGCTATCTGGAGGGGATTCAACAGCTTTCAACTGAGCTTACAAACACACACACACGCGCACACGCGCACACGCACACACACACACACACACACACACACACACACACGCTCAATAAATGTTACCCTTAGCAGTCTTGTAATTACTGATTAATGGGTCAATTTAAGATTTAATTTTAGCTCTAGGCTTTATTTCAATGGCATATTAGGGCTTTCTCAAGGTGGATGTCTGGGTGGTTGTGCATTTATCTGTGTGTGTGTGTGTGTGAGATCCAGGCCGAAACGTCTCTGTCTGATTTGGGTTTTTTTTTTGTTTGGAAACAGCTGTTCTCTGAACATAGGGCCATTACTCACACGGTACTAATATCCACCTAAAATGAATCCTTTCCTCTGCCTCTCTCTCTCTCGGGTCTGTCTCCTTGTTTGCCTGTTCCTCCTACCCTCCATCTCTCGATCTTCCTTCCACTTTTCTCCATGCTCTCTCTTTCTCTGAGATTTCTGTTCTGTTGACATGAATAATACATAAAAACCTTAACGATCTTTTTGTCTCATCCTCTCTCAACTGCAACACTTCTCATTAATGATTAACCTCAAGCCTATTTTACACACGGCACACACATACATATCAGGGACGGGAGGTTGGGTCATTTTGTCTACTTACTCGAGTACCTGACAGATAAATCAATCACATCTTTCTGCTTTTTTAACATATTGAACGCTGAATGTCAGACTTAAGACATGTCTCCAAAAAGACATCACAACACTATAATATGTTCCATTGAGTTTGGGTTTTGTTTTGCCATCTTTAAAAAACAGAATTCACAACCGAGATTTGTTTTTGTGAACTGATCCTTAAAGATTTATTTTTTTTCGGAGAACTCGAGAACTGTACTCATGCTCATACCGTACACATGTAGAACCTTAAACATGCAGCAACTTTATCTAAGAGCCAATTAAATGAATGTACCGCGTAAGCCAATTAAATGCATGAAGCACCATTTGAAGATCAAGTCAAATCCAACAAAGACTGATGGAAATGGGGATGAGAGGCAGAGACAGACACATGTAATGATTGCGTCAATTAGGAAGTCTATCGTATTTACTGATGAATGCATGGGACTGGATAAACAAATATTTGTGTCTGTGAATGAATGAATGAATGAATAGATGGATGGTTTAGTTAATGAATGAATCAATAACCAACCTCAATTCATATCAAATACAATTTCTGACAACATATATTTTATTGTGACTTATATTTAGTTACTAGGTGCTTTAACAGTAAATAATACTTGCTAAAATGCTCAAAATACTAACTAAACAGTAAATAAAAAAACTAATCATTAAATAATACTGAAATACTAAATAATACTCACTTAAATTTCAAAAATACTGAGTATACAGAAAATGATACTGAAATACTAAAAGAACTGACCAGACAGTAAATAATTCTAGCTAAACAGTAAATAGTCACTAAATACCAAACACACTACATAAATGTAAATAATAGTAAATAATACTCAAAAACACTACCTAAACAATAAATAATATGGACTAAAATCCTCAAAATGCTCACTTAGAGGCATTAACATTCTTTAAAAATATCCCTTTCTATGATTCACAGAAGAAAGTCAGTCATATGAAACGACACAAGGGTGAAGAATTTTCACTTTTAGGCAAAATAACATTTCAAGCTCCCGTTATCCCCGTCATTTAATTCATGTTATTCCACAGTTCATTTTCTCAGCACAGATAAGCACTTCAAGCACAGATAAGGCTCCATAACATTCAATGAGATTGAATTATTATTATACTCTGCAGTTTGATCTCATTCTTGCTCATGCTGCAGAGTCAGGAGTCGTCTTAACAGCGTCTCCAGACAGCAGCGAACGGCAGATTATGGACGAGTTGATTAGATGGATAGATAGAAAATAGAACGGAAATGGAAGGAAAAAGTGGAGAGAGTTTAAAAATGAGCCACAGCGAGAAGGTGCGGGGCACATCAGAGGATGGCAAGGCTTTGATTTGATAGTTCCTGAATGCCCCCTTCTTCAAAGAGCCACTTCACCAAACGCTTTCCTCCTCAACCCCTGTTCCCGTTCCTCATCTCTGCATTTCTTTCTTCCGCTCAGCTTCTCGACTTTACAATCACGTTACAAGCCCAACATCATCTCCTAAAAACACCTGCAAACAAGCAACATCAAAACCAAGGTAGAAAGAAATGTCTCAAAGCGAGACAAAAGAACTTCACGCACAAAAACCCTTTTATGTATATTAGCTTGCCTTCAAAACATCTTTCTCCGCATTTATACCTCTTTCTTTTTTCTGTTCTTTAAATGCTGTCGTCTTCACTCGCCTCATATCTCTCTATTTCATAAGAGATATTTTCGCTTCGAATTTGCACTTTTGTGGGAACATCTAAAGACTTCAGCAACTCACATTCATACAGAAAAGCCTAAAGGCACACTTGTTCAGAAGATCAGATTAGATGTGGTACTTTGGTAAAGTGAATTTCTCCCCAAAACTGCATGATTTGTAACGTAATATCTGCTTGCTTTAGATGTGAGGCGTTTTTTGTTTTTTTTACAGTAAAATATTTCTCATATGACAGTTTAACATGACGACAGAATGATGTTATAGACAGGCTTACGAGTGTAAACACTGACTCTATGGTGCTTTTAACACTGCATTGCTTACTTAGAAAATGTACATTTTTAAAATGATTTTGAAAGCTAGAAAACCATCACACAGTTCCCTCTGGGCTGGCTGCATTGCGTGGAGGCGATTTAAAGGTCTGGCATCAAAAGATCTTTGTCTTTCGTACCCAAATGCAAAAGCATTATAACCAGTGCATCTTCTCAGCAAAACGTGCTTGCTGGTGACAGTTGCTTTGGGCACAACCAACTGACACGTCATTTACAGTTAGCATCTCCCACTGCGACGTTCTTTTGCCTGTTCTACAACCCCATGCTCGACCCCCGGAGCCCTACTCCCTCCTCCATTTATTCCTCTCCATCACACACACACGCGCACACTACAGTACATCTGTTCCAACATTTTTCAGGTCAGTACAATCTGGTCCTCAGACATCTTGTCTAAGAAGCTAACTAGTGTTGGGAGAGATTTCACTGGTAAAATACTGCGGGCAGAAGAATTCATTCTGGCTAATTGGATGCTGTCTGATCCGCTGATAAAAGGAGCTCTGCTAGCACGATATGAATGATGTAAAAATTTGATGATGACAAAAAAGACCTGAAATATGGCCACTTTGAAACTGAAAGACCAGAGTCAGCCACATTAAAAGAAATAACAGGTGTAATTTTTTACCATGTTGCCAGAGGGCAGAGAAATGAATATGACTGTATAAACTGAGCTGTGATTGATAGGAAGATAAGCCCAAGATCATTACTAAAGATTCATGACGCACAACTATGACAGCCCACTGACACACAACGGTTCCGTCTATTACCCAAAATGCAGTGGGGCATGACTGCAATAACAAAAGTGACTTTGATCTAACTAACAACATGGGCAACTTGTCTGTTCTAGCATAGATTACTAGTCAACAGTCTTTTAAACAGCTTCATGTACCCTTCACCAGTAATGTGTGTATGTGCTTGACTGTTACTGGTTGAGGCACTGCCAAATCTCAAAAAAGGCACCTTTATATCTTTTGAACCTCCTTATGATCTCCTGAGATTCTGTGGGTTTTTGAAACAGCTACACAATCAAAGACCTCATCTGATACAAAGCAACTGAACGTTCTTAGAAGTCAGGGAGCCTCAAAGCTGTAACAGGTAAACATAAATCTGTAAAGTCAACACAAAAATACATGAGATCAAAGTAAGGCTAGCTACATTTGTGTGAAATTGAATTACAATCATTACACATTAGTTTGTTCTTTCTTTCATATGATTTTTATAAAACTTAAAAATTATTTTCTTAAAAAAATGAAGGCAGCAAAAATTATACAAACTACAAAATCCTTACTTAAAAGCCACACGAACTTCACATGTGCAATAACACGTGAAAACAAGCGAAACATGCTGTTTTGAAACATTTCACGCACATGTTTCGCATTTAAAGTCTTGACTGAAAGTCAAAAAGGTGTTTGAAGCGAAACACTGCAGCGCAGTGGCCCTTCACTGGGGAAGTACAGTATAGCCCTATTTAACAAAGCACTTTGGGAACCAAACGAACAACATTTTGGATGAGGCAGCACCTACCTTAACTCCCCGTACTCTGAACTCTGTAAGAGCTCTGTGCATTTTGGTCGCAGCGGTGGGGAGATCTTTGCCACTGGCGATGACTTTGACCAGCAGTGAGTCATAGTGAGGGGAGATGATAGCCCCTTGAAACGCAGACGCACTGTCCAGACGTATGCCCATACCCTCTCCACTGCGAAACACCTGTTGGATGACAATTTGACCATTAGAATTACATTTAAAAGAGAGATGTAAAACATGCAACTGTAGTAGAGAAAAGCCTACTGTTATCTTAGAAATGAGAATGTGCTTTTGAATATTACAGATCACAGTATGAACCTGTGCTCTAATGATTTTCATGTTTAATGTTATGGTTATATTCTTATTTGGTGTACTGTACTTTGTAGTGCACCGTGAGTCCCTGCATGCCTGCATTATTAATGCTGTAATCAGCCTGCACTGACTCATATTTGTACAAAATAATCTGATTCCATAACCATCTATGACGGGTCTTGGTAAGGTCATTTCTCCATCCATGAAGTGCTCTTATCAGACAAACATTTGGAGAATATAAACTGACAAACTAAATTAATGTCACAGTTTGCAGGAATGGTTAATAAAACGTTGCTTTCACTTTTACGTAACACTGGTGTTCAGTGATGAATATTATTGTTTTGTTATTGTTTATTTATACATTTTGGGACACTGACTGCCATAATAAATTAAATAGTTCCCTCAAAAATGAAAAATCTTTCATCATTTACTTGCTCTTATGTCATTCCAAACCTGGATGCAGAACACAAAAGAAGATATTTTGAAGAATGTTGCTAGCCAAACAACATTGAACCCCACTGATTTGCATTGTATGGACACACAAAAAAAACTAGGATCAGCGGGGGGCCACTGTATCTCCAATCACCCATGAATCAAGACCATGAAAGCTCAATGATCAGGCTTTATTGATCTCTGAGGATCCAGGTATCTAGAGCACCCCTAAGCCAATTAGTGCTGTCAAAAATCCACAGGAGATTGCTCTTCAGGGTCCGTTACTTCATAATCAAAAGCAGCTCTGCAGGAGACGGACACTGACCATTATAAAAAAATCCCACCTTTCATATCGATGGCATGGAGCCGGATACATTCATTATTACATTACTGCTACCCAGCAGGTTTCACCAATCTCTCGCATTGCTGTCCTTCTGCCCTTCTTCCTTCACAATCTTCCACATCATTAAAATTCTCTGTCATCTATCCTCTGTTGAAACTTTTCCTCTCGCTCCTTAGAGGACGCCAAATCTACTTCACTTCTGTCTTTTACTGATTTAATGCCAATTACACCCTCACAAAAGACCGTCGAGCACAGACAAACAGACACTCCTAATAAAAGCCCATTTCTGTAACCTTTTGGTATCTAAACCCTTTGAACATTTTCCTGCTTTCTGAAGGTTGTCAGAATAGAGAGAAGTGAAATGATCCAGAAGTAACTTCAAACAAAAGATTGTTCAGGAGCTAGATAGGGTTTACGATTGGGTATACATTATTAGTGCGACATTATTATAAATATTGTTTGTATTTAGGGTTATGGTTTTGCTATTAACTAACTCAGTATAAAACCATAAGTGCACAGTTTTATTATGATATGTAAGGGATAATGTACAGGCGTATAGTCTGTGTGATCAGTCTTGAAAGGGCTTATTTCGCTATAACAACTGGCTGCTTGTACATTATCCCGATTATTACATGGCAACTTGCAACATGAGAAAAAAACTGGACATGAAATGTAAATTTGAAATATTATTTAATATTATGCTTATTTTTACCGAATGCAGACCTTCCGCGAGGAAAAGCCGTTTAATTTCGGTTTTAAGGTATGAAAAAATGTTCAAATGTCACAAACAGGCAATTTGGTTTAATCACTTGTAAATATAATATTATATGTTATTAAGAGACATATTTACATTTCTTAATATTAAACTGTATCTGTAAAAATGATTTGCAGCATCCGGGTTACCGTGTGTTATTAGTTTTGAGCAGTTTGCTATCTGGGACTAACAAACCTGCAAATGTCGTGACTGGCAAATCAGAATCAAGCATTCCAACAAGCCGTGTAATAAATCAGGATTTATCAGATCAAACACATTCATGGGTAAAGATCTTGCATTCCTCTCTTAAGTGATCAGACACCTCTTACCTGGACTACTTGGGGGTTGACTCTAAACATGGGCCTGTGAGTCACCACCTAACAACCGTCCAGAACACCCTAGCAACCACCTGGCAGAGCTGCTTAGCAACAATCCAGAACATTCCCATCAACCACATAGCAACACTCTGAACATCCTCGCATCCACCCTGACCTTGTGTTTCAAAACACTGGTCAAACAATTATATTTTAGATATAATTGATTTATAATGAGTGGTTAAAATGAGAAATCCTTGTTTGAAATGTTTATGTGAGTCTTATAAGCAGTGATTGTCTTTCAAAGCAACAGCAGAGAAGCTTTGACAGCTATCTGCAAATTAACCTGAGCATGACATCAACACAATTTCATCCACACCTGTACATACTAATAGAAAAACTTATTCAAGCAATTCCATTTAGAAAACATGGCCGCAAGTGGTAAGAAATGAGGTCCAAGCTGATTGGAAACATGGAAAAAATGACCAGAATTATCAAATTTATTAGAAGAAATCCTGTGGGTGCTGTGAGTACAGTCGATTTGAAGGCATCTTCACAGATGAAATCTGGCATGTGTCTTTTAGTGAAAAACCTTGAATGATATTTCACGAAGGATTCTAAATGATAAATACCACATTTTGAGTAAATCCGACAGACAGCCTTTTCACAGAATTGAAAAACCAGAGAATTAAAAGGGCATATACTATAAGCAGCACTGGAAAGGCCAGAATAACCTTTGAGTATTCACAAAGAAAATAATGTTCATTCTATCCTGTACCATGACGGAGTAAATTAGCAAAAAATTTTGATTTTTCGAACATAATGCAATCTAGTGTTGGAGGAAAGTGTGTGGGGGTGGTTTGGGACTATCCTACCACATTTGTTTGTGGTCTCTGTGATTTATGCTTTCTGAAATCCAAACTGTTTAAAGGCAGAAAAATAATGAAGAAAAAAGAAAATCTGAACTGACGCAACAGGGTATCTGCAGCTTCACTGCTTGAGCCCCTAAAAAGGCTCTTTAAACTCTGTTGGAGTTTCAGAAGATCAAAACTCATTAAAAACAGCAAATAGATCACATTTATATTTGGCATTTAATAGTGTAAGGTGTGTGTGTGTGTGTGTCCTGACCAGCTAATAAGAGGAAATGCTGCTAATGGAGGGAGGTAGGCAGTGAAAACATATTACATATACACTTTCTAACGCTCCTTCAATTAGGGTCACATGCATAAAAACTGCTCTCAATGCACTCTGATGGCACTAGCTAATGATTCACTTAAGCACTCTCAACACTCTCTCTTTCCTTCAGAATATACTGTGTCGGTGCACCACAGGGGACAGTGAAAGATTGCCATCACAGATTATTCCAATATAACAATATGAAAACCAGAGGAAAAAAGAGAAGGAAAGCAGGAGAGCGAGCAAGAATGAGGACAATTAGAGAGATGTTATCGTTCTATTTGTAGTATGGATGGGTTCAAATAGCATGTAGTGCATGCTGCTTTTGGCAGAAATTGCAACTTGGAAGTGGCTCTTAAACAGAGGGGAAAATCGCCTTGATCTTGAACTGTGTCATCAATATGCCAATCTCATATTTTTTATGGCTGGAATCAGAGTAATAGATACATTCTCAGCGTTGCTAACTATGTTTTACAGCAGGACTCGGGTAAGGGCTTATGTAAAAGGTCATGGGATGCTGATGCAAACCTGTCTAACATGCAGACACACACACTCAGGAAGCAAATGCAGTAATTTACACAGCCATGCAGACGGGCACCCCGGGTGTCTAATCACGCATGTCTGAAACTCCTCAGCCAGCGGAATTGAATTCTGCCATCATATGTGTGATATCTGCAAGCACAGGCCCAATTCTCTGTGTGTGTGTGTGTGTGTGTGTGTGTGTGTGTGAGAGAGAGAGAGAGAGAGAGAGAGAGAGAGAGAGAGAGAGAGAGAGCGAGAGAGAGAGCGAAAAAGAGCTCTGTCAAGATTCAGTTGCTATCATCCTAAATACCAATGTTCCAAGCAAAACTATATTACTTCATTGTTTTGATATTGATCACAGTAAAAAAAGCTTTGGTTAATTGTACAATCGGACTACCTTGCAACAGTAGCGCTACAGAAGAACACATTCAATTCAACCATACAGGCCTGCACATATAACAATAACATCAGCCATTCAGCCAGTTATCAAGCAAGCAGCAATACAATTACAATCCACCGTGGCCATGTACACACTGCAAAGCATTAGGAGTGACAACTACATTTATTTGAGGGACTAAATCTTTTAAGTCATCACAGAAAAAGGACTACATAGAACAATGCTATATAGTGCAACTTCAGTAAGGGCAATATTTGGCTTGTTCAAGTAACAGTTCACCCAAAAATTCTGTTTTCATTTACTCACCCTCAAGTTCTACTCAAATCTGCAAACATGTCTTTGTTTTGATAAACACAAAAGAAGATATTTTTAAGAATGTTAAGCATTGAATTTTTTTCTACTATGGTAGTCAATGGTGGCCAAGAACTGTTTGGTTA
This sequence comes from Oreonectes daqikongensis, assembly GCA_026939265.1. Lineage (NCBI taxonomy): Eukaryota > Metazoa > Chordata > Actinopteri > Cypriniformes > Nemacheilidae > Oreonectes > Oreonectes daqikongensis. The sequence goes on along the minus strand of JAOTQM010000434.1, from coordinate 738,450 downwards.
CAAGCATTCTTCCAAATATCTTTCTCTGTTCATCAGAGCAAAAGAATATATACAGATTTTAAACAACCCGAGAGTGAGTAAATGATGACAGAGATGACTGTCCCTTTAAATTGCTTATGAGGATTCTTAATCTTAATGATGACATTTTCTCAACCATGAAAAAGAAAAAAATCATATATTGTATGTCACATGCTTGATCTTGAATAATTAGCAAAAAAAGTCCAAATGTGAAAAATGATGGGTGTTACCTATAAAATACAATGAAATGCAAAAGAACCCAACAATAATGAATAAGATATCAAAACATCTTATCACTAGATAGATTTAAACATTTAAAACATTATAAACCAAACGCTTTCCCTCATATTGTAAAGCCCTCGTATATTTCTGACCCTGGACAACAGTTTAGCTCTTTGGTCTTTGTGTTTGTTAAGCTGATGTTAAGCTGTGCTCTCTCTCTCTGGACAGTAATACGTTTCCCCTAGACCACAAAGTGGGTGAGAGAAACTACAGTACATGGAGAGGAAGACTAGTGTCAACACTTTCTACATCCCAAGTAGCAGAACACTGCGTACAAAACAGCATTAAGCACTATGAAGAGGAGTTATAACTGTACATACTGCAGTGTATATAAGGTCACTGTGATTGCATTTAAAGAGTCAGTCAATGTATTTTCCCAATAAAAATCCAAAAGTTCATCCAAAAGCATACAAAGAAATATGCAGCACACTGAAATAAACTGGGGTAATTATTTTTTTATGGGTGAAGCTCCAGTAATTCTGCTGGCTGAGCCTACAGCTATCAGATTTACATTAACAGAACCACACTACAATTTTTGAACATTTAAAATTCAAAATGTATCTCTCTTATAAAGGAAGGACATGTAAAAATTGTCATGTATTAATAGCTTGACAAAAAAAGCGCCTAAGACGAAAAGATGACGGACCGTGATTCAACAATATCATGTCAATAACAAGTTGCTGGCTATCGTTCACTTAACGGTCACTGGTGTTGCTAATAAAGAGTTTCCGAATTCTACATATAGCCCCTTTAAAGTGAAAAAATTATGTGAAAGCACTGGTTTATTTTAATAGAAATGTTAATATACTTCAGTCCTCTGCATATTACCAAAATTCAAGTCATTATAAAACACAATAATTTTCTTACAATTGCATTTTATTTTTTATTAATAAAATAATTGATTATTTATGATTATGATGTTAAGAAGAATCAGACAAAATGGGTTTTATTTCACTAAATGTGACTCTCTGAAACAAGTGTTCGAAATCATGTTATTTTAGGGTTCAAACTAATTAAGCATTCTTAAATTAATTGGACTGAGAGCAGGAAAGAGAATTAAAGTCGAGGTGTGAGTATGTATTAGTAAGCCTGGGAAAGTCTGTGTGCACGCATTTCTTCGGACGAGTGTTCTCTTCTCATCCAGTCTCCACGGAAACCAGACAATCCAACATGGCTGCTTGCCAAATCACCCCCCCGCGTCTCTCGTCTTTCTCCCATTAAACACACCATCCCTCTGTTTCTAAACTAGGTCACTATACCTCCTCTGCTCCCTCTTTTCCTTCCCAGTCTTCCTTTATCTTGCAACCCATGCTAGCATCTCCATTACCATAACCTCCTCTTCCGTTTATTCCCATCTTTTTATTTCTTCATCTGTCGCTTCCATCACATGCAGTCAAAGTTTAAGTACTTTACTGGCTTGACAAGTTGAACCACTGCTACACATGCCCCAAGCCGTTATAAATACATGAGAGAGCAAAAGAAGAGCGATGAAGTCGAGGGTCTAGCTCTTCATTTTAGACATTCATTACATCTCTCCCGCACTGATAGCTCTCTTGCCCTCCTGTTCCATTTTCGACTTTCAACCTTCCCTCCCCCGCTTCTTCAGGTAGATTTTTATCCTCCTAAATCCTTCATATTATCCTTTGCACCTCATCCTTTCCGATATCTCCCCTCCTACTCTATCCACAGACTCTATTAAAACCTGGGGAAATCTGGGGAGATTTGCTGTTTTGTATGTGTTGGTGTATTTCTTGGAGCAGGATATTTGGGTGGAACATATCAAAGGACTATAGGATTAAGTTACAGTATGTCACAGACCACAACAATTTTCTACTTACAAATACAAATATTAGGGGTGGGAAAATCCCATTTCAGAAAACATCTGATTGGATGAAAGATCTTTATAATACAGGATAAGACATCAACAATTTAGACTGTTTTCTTGGAAGATAAAGAAAGTACATGGTACATTAAATGTACATGTAACATGTATACCTACTAAAAGTAGTGGTGCAACGGAAACTTACGGTTCTGATCATATTACGGTTTTTGGTTCAGATCATTTTTCGGATCAGCTAATGTAAATGCTCATCGAGTTGTGAATAATAATAAGATATCAACAGATGAATTTAACATAGAAACAGTTATTATTTATCTTCTAGGCTATGTCATGCAGTATGCATGCGTTATTTTAAAACATATAAATATGATATAAACGTGCATTCAGAGTAAACTGCTCTGACTGGATCTCTAGAGATCAGATTAAAAATGTGACGTGAGGTGGTGATCATGGAGCAAGTATCTGACTTTCTCTTGTCTTCTCAAATGTGTTACTGAATTATTATTATAAGTGGTGCGCATGTCAGTTTGTTGTGGATCGCTATGGCGCATTGGATCGCGTCATTTGCGCTTTGACTCAACGCAACATTACTTAGACTTCACAGCTAACCTTAAATTAAGATAAAGGCGAGCTCTTTCTTACCTTTTCATAATCTGAAAAACCTTTTATTGCCACAACCTTTTGCAAAACAGAAGGGTTCTTTGGATGTTAAAGGTTCTTTATTGAACATTTAGACAAAAAAGGTTCTTCTTGTTGCATCGTGAAGCACCTTTATTTTTAAGAGTGTACTGGACATAGAGCGATAGAGTGTCCGCGCTAAAACTCTACGATGAATAAACTTAATCCGCGGGATCACATGCATTCCGAACCGTAGAGCACGATCCATAAGGATCACGGATCAATCTGGATCCGTTTCACTACTAACTAAACTTGGTAAACAAAAGGACTACACTACTGATAACCCACATAAGCGCACACAAAAAGCCACAAAAATTGTGATGACAATGTCTTGGATTTTTCCGTTCTAAAGCTGTTGTAAATTACCCCGGAAACATACACCTGTGACCTCATTACATCAGTATTACTGCGCCAATGTGTCTTCGTGTTGCTTGGCAACATTCTGCTATTCCGAAGAACTAGATTGCTTGGCGGAAGAATATTTTTATCAACATTATCATATTTTTTGCTTTGTGTTTATTTTATGAAGCCTTGTTATCAAAGCAATAAGCCCTGTGAAGCTGTGATTTACAGTGAATACGTTTCGCCTCTTAGCTCTTTTTTTTAAATTCACTGTTCAAACTACAACTTTATTATTGCTTCATTTGCCCACATGCAGAGATATAATAAAAAATGGTATGTAGCCAACTGTGCCAGAAATTGCCATTCTAAGTTAGTTTCATTTATGCATTGGTTATCTTTCATCTACTCATGATATTGATTTATTATGCACTGATGCAATTTATACCCAGACACTTTTTCCTCCATAATTCCCTTGTTGCAAGATAACATACTTGTTTTATGTCACATTAGAGTCATTTTATTTTTATCAACATTAGTGAGGAGAATTCTAAAGGCTACGGCCAGTGTTCAGCAGCCACTACAAGCAACAATACAGCCAGCCTGCGACCTCCAGGGATTAAAAGTCTTTCATCCCTTCCTCCCTGTCGTCCTCTCATATCCCATACATTTCCCAGGCCACCAAACACAGTTAATCACCCCACGTAGAAAAGATTAAGCTGTAACTCACACGTGGCCCTTTGGCCTATAACTGTGCTTAAGTACTCTTCCGTGTACAGTCAGTGTACAGACCTTGTTAATTGCAAGTGCTGCAAAGTTTGTTGTTTATCTAAATTGTGTGCACGTCATGACAATAATAAATCGGCTCTACATTTTAATACAGCGAGCAAATCAGTGACATTCATGGCCGCTGCTTTTGATTCCAATGAATAATTAATAAGCCTTCGTGAGCCAGGGCTTTTTTAACAAGGAGAGGAACCTTTGATCTAACCTCGTACACTGATCAGGCTTTCACACCCTGTGTTACCCCATCACTGCTTCTTTCTTTTCTGTCTCATTTCCTTATTCACTCACTTCATCACTCACTCTTGTCCTGTTTATTTTGATCCTATTATAAGTTCAACAGGGCGACTCAGGAATTCTTTCCCTTTTATTGTTCTCTCTTTACAACTTTCTTTCTCCTTCTGTTGGTTATCTGTCTAAATCTGCCTTATCTTTGATTAATTTTTAGCTTTATTGTCTTAAAGATCTGCGCATGGACATCTGAATATTTCTGCAGAAACTTCACTCTCTTTCCTTCACTGTCAATTACCTTTCTTTCCTCAGAGGATGATGAAACTGTAGAGCTGACTGAACAAGTTGCACTTTTCTGTGTTCTTTCCAGAAACTTTCTCAGTTTAATTTCAGGAGATATCACTCTGGGCATTTGGTTCGTCTCTTATGGCCTCCTCTGCTGTCTGTACTTGTTATTGTATTTGCAACCACTTTTATAATGTTTGACAATTCTTTCAATAAAGCGGAGGTTAAAATTTTTCTACCTCACACCCTCATTGTTTATGTCTTATCCTCTCTACTTCTCCCTGTACTCATTTCCAGTCTGTGTTTCTTCAACAAGTCTTTAATCTTCTTTCTTATGAAACTTTGTAAAAACATTTGCAACATGAACAATGGGGGTAGACCAGAGACTAAACGCATGACCTTGCCTGTATCTGTATCTGTATCTCTCTGGTTATGTGTTTAAAAGCTCTCTCTCTCTCTCTCTCATATGTATACAGCTGCAGAAAAAAGCAAGAGACCATTCCAAATTTTAATTGAATCAGCATTTATAGATGTACTCTGACCATTCCAGTGTCTATTGAATTTCAACAAAGTCAAACCTCAAGAGTGACAAAATCATCCAACAGCAATGTTAAAGACTGACAGAATGACAAGACACAACTGTGAAAAATACAGAGACTTTTTCTGTTATTTTGACCTGTTACTCCAGTTTTCATTTTCTGCAAATAAATGCAAATAGAAACAATATTTCTATTTGAAATTTGGGAGAAATATTGCTGGTAGTTCACAGAATCTAAAAAACCCCCAATAATTTTACCTAAACACATACCAGTAAATAGTAAATTCAGTACTTACATAGTCAGTGTAATATTACAATCTACTCAACAGGGAAAGTTGTTATTGATTCTTTGCGGAGGTCTACGGGAGTTTTGGCCACATAACACTTGTTTATGTTGTTGCCGATGTAACCATCTATACATAAAATAAATATTAAGTAATAAATAATAATAACAGTAAATAAATAAATAAATAAATAAGTAAAGGATAAATAAGTAAACAAAATTGCCTGATGTTAACCTTCTAAAGTTTCAACTTTTTAATTCTGCAGTTCTTTAGAGATCCATCCAAACACTTATGTATTTAAGTTTTTAATATAAATTATTTTATAAGCCTATCATTGACATTGCATTTATTAATTTACACAATTCTATGTTTAGACCAGTGGTCTCCAACATGGTAGCCTGTGTGAAGTCTGCGAGTTGCCCACCAAGCATTTTTTATAAGTAGTCCCATTTTTTTCATAATACTTCCATTAAAAAATGTAAAAAAAATATGTTCATATGTCATATAATAATAATTTTAAACATTTAGAAATGTATGTACAGCATACATGTTTTAAAATATATATTATATATTTTTAGTAGATCGTTCCTATTATTTTGTCCCTTCAGATAGCCCTTGTTTACAAAAAAATGTGAATATGCTCCAGTTAAGAGACACGACAGCACATAAAGGATCATATGCGCTGATCAAATCCACACCGTATCTGACCCGTAGTCTACACAGTATGTTGTATGTTAAGCCTCTATGGAGATCAGACTTCTCACACAAACGCCAGAGTCACCAACATAAATCACAAGCTTCAAATAACACATCACTGGTATCAATGATCTTCCTAATCTTTCCCTTTAGACTTCCATACAACTGTGGCTATCACGCTGTTTAATGCAGCTTTGCCAGGCTGACTGTGCTTTAAACAAAACTCGGCGCTATATGCAATTTCAGCTGAAATTACGTCAACACATCAAATAATGCTGCACGTTCAAATGTGATTTAGTGGTTCTTTAACTACCACATCTACATAACTGCACATATGATTTTTGCTTGTTTTTACAAATATACCACAATTGCTTTTGATACAACGCAAACGTGACAAGCCGTCACTGGATTTTTTGGTGAATTTCTGGGTGACCAAGCTGTGCGTTTGACCTTTCTCGTGCCAGCCTGGAGTGCCCGCATACACATGCGAGGGTTGACAGCGGGTTGTCAGTCAGTCAGCTCATGAGTACCAAATTGAGTCGATACTCTTGATGGTGCCATTTCTATTTTAACATAACGGCACTGGACTACAGCTAGTTTATCTCTACTACAATGCAACATGAAGATGTTTTTAAATGATCAAGTTGAAGAATTCATACTTTACTCTGTATCTCCATCCGATTCTCTCTCCCTGTTTAAGATTGAGCAGTCTGAGTGGCATTACCCCGGCAGTGACCCGCACACACAGACACACACCCGGTTCACTGGTGATTAACAATATCGTGCTGTGCTGCTAAGTGTGATTAACCAAACGCTATGGCAACAAGCATTAAACAAACAGCAAGTGTTGTATCCAGACCGGCACGTCATCTCTGCACAATGATTAATAAGAGACCGAAATGATGGAGAGCTGTTTCACATCTGTCAAGCATCTCGCTGCCTCTCTGTGCATTCACAAAATGTCCTTTGGGTCACCTCGCCCGTCCGTCTCCCTATCTCCATCTCTTCCCTTCTAAATTAACGTCTCTCATTCTCACCCTCCATCCAGCACATCCGGATCTCTCATTCCACATACTGCACAGTCTAAAGCGCGCAGTAAACTCGATGATATTATCGTTCTTTGCATTCTCACAGTCTGCTCTATTCACTCTGATGAGATAAGAGAGAAGATGATGTCCCCGGCTCTCTGCAGTGTACTCCACAGGGGCAGCTGTGTTCTTAGAGAAAGGCTCGGCACAGAGACATCCATACCCATGACAGGTGCTGTTTTTTGACCGTCACTTGTTTTTTGGTCAGAGACAAGTGTCAAGTTGTTGCTAGGTTACTAGACATGTGGGATGTGATGTGCACATGACAGACATACATATGGGAGGCACCTTGTACTTGTCGGGAAAAGAATACACTCAGGATAGACACAATTGGCCATTAATGTTGGGGAAACAATCTTGTGGGCTGGAATATGCTTTATCTGGCAAGCTCTCATCTGATTGGTTGGCCTTTGAGCAACTTTTGAGACAAATGGCATCATTTTGAGAGTACTTTTTATCTGTCTAACTGGAAATCGGGCTGATACAATAAGAGAGCTAAAACTAGATAAAATCTTTGCCAATGTTAGCTAGGTTAGTGCCAAAAAACAAAACAACTTTGGTCAGCTGCTATACAAGTTGCTCAGGCAACTTGTTCCTTTGAGTCTAGTGGATGATTCCAGGCCAGAAAAAGCTGCAATGTGGACCAGAATTATTCTGGAAGTCAAAAGGTCTATGAGGATGCGAACACACCTACGCACACCTGAAAGATTAAACTATGTAAAAAAAAAGTAACAGCAAATTAGTTACAATCCCTAAAGAAGGGATTACACCTTCTCTTCTCTGTTTTTAGTAGCACACCGTCATACTGATATGACTGTCTCTCCTTTTCTTGCCCCCTGTCACCTCCCCTGTGAGTGCCTCTGTTCCCTTTTCCTGAAAGGGGTCTCCATCTCTTTTGAGTGAATGCAGGGGCTACCCATCTGTTGGTGCTGATAACCACTCTCTCTCTTTTCCTCTCTTTCTATCCATCTCTCTCTCTCCTGTTTAGGATGCTTCTGCTTCATCTGTACTCTGCCATTGAAAGGGCAAGAGACCAGTGCCAAGCTTCGTCGGAAAAAAAAACAGTGAGTCAGTCGAAGAAAACGAAGTTAATGCCCTTTGAGAAGCTAACAGCTGCAACAAAACACGGAATTTAGAGAAACCGTACACAAACATGCAAAATAAAGAGGTGGAGAGAGAGTACACGGAGAGGAAGTGTGAGGTGTGTATAAATTCAATGTTTCCTCCATGTCTTCCCTAAGATTGATTTTATCTGGTCTGTTTTTAAGACAGCATAGATATATTCTGCCAATAATATCCCACAATCCTGCACGGACGGTTCGGTGGTTGATGGAAAAAAATAAAAATGGTATCTGATGGTGCAAGCTGAGAAGAGCATTCATTAAAAAATGTCTTTTTGAACCAACTTATGTCTACCAAAAAACAACAACATTTTTGTAAATATAAAAACATAATATAAAAAAGAAACTAAAAACATTGTCGTTATAAGGTATCTCACAAAAGTGAGTACACCCCTCACATTTCAGCAACAATTTTGTAATATCTTCTCAAGGGACAATCCTATAGAAATGAAAATTGTATATATTTTAGATGTAGGCAATGTGCTGCTTGTATAGCAGTATACATTTACAGTCCTCTGAAAATAACTTAACATACAGCAATTATTGTCAAAGTAACTGACAACAAAAGTGAGTACACCCTAAGTGAACATGTCAAAACTGTTCTAAAATATTTTGTGTGAGCACCATTTTTATCTAGCACTGCCTTACTCCTCCTGGGCATGGGATTCATGGGAGCTGTACAGGTTGTTGCTGGGATCCTCTTCCACTCCGTGACATCATGGAGCTGCTGGATAGGCCATCTTTGTAAAGGGCGACAATTCTAATTCTCAAATCCCCAGAGAGTTCTTTGCCATGTTGAACATCTAGTGGTCAGTTTGAGAAAAATGTACTTAAAGCACCACATTTAATTATACATAGAATTGCTCTAATACAAGACACACAAATTTGTATGGTCCTGTCAAGCAGTCAAAAACATGAACATGATGAATAGGACATGTGGCTTTGCATGGTTAGACAACATAAAGCTGTTATCACTAAGGGTGTACTTACTTTTTTTGCCAGCTATTTTGACAATAATGGCTGTAAATCCATACTGCTATACAAGCAGCACATTGCCTACTCTAAAAAATATTTAAGTTGCATTTCTATAGTATTGTTCTTTGAGAAGATATTATAAAATTGTTGCTGAAATGTGAGGGGTGTACTCACTTTTGTGAGATACTGTATATTGGATAAATATTTGCTTGGTTATCTAAAACACACATGAATGTTTTTTTATATCATTAGAAATGATCGTGTGGTGTCTTGAAAGCCTGTCTGAAAACGGTTTCCTTTCAACAAGGCTACCTGAGGTTTCACACACAGCTGAATTCTTTGCTTGGCCACATTACAGAAAGAGATGGAGAGACAGAGACAAGAGCGCAGTGGGAAAAACTGCATTCTAAACCAGAAAAAAGATACGGGATTTGGGCCTAATAGTATTACATATTAAAAAGATACAGAAAAGGCAACAGAGCGCACACACCGGCTCAGATTTGCTCAACACATGCACATGGAAAACAATATTTCCAAAAAACCCTTGGGCACAAAAATACACTCACACAAACAAATAGACTCATAATGCTGAGACTTTAGTACAGTGATGAGAGCAGGGAAAAGGCCTTTTTTTAAATGTGTTAACCTGAATTAAACTGTAGTGCTTGAAAACAGAAGCAAAAACAGAATGACAGGTAGCAGATGAAAAAGACAGCGAGCACTAAACCTCAGCAGCCCAAGAAAGTGAATGAGAGAGATATAACATACTGAGATATGACAGAAAAACGGGAGGACGGATAAACTAGGGAGAAAAAAAGTTATTGGAAAAGAGAAGGAAGGAAAAACAATATCCCTCGTGAGACATAACAAATATGTTCAGACAGAATCTATCCAGATGCAAGCAAATATATGGCAGAGGGGGCAAAGAGAAGAGGTGAAGGAAGATGTGCCGATGAAGCCTACTGAGACAGGAGCAGAAGAGAGAAATGAACACTGACAAACTAGACTGAGGCTTGAGAAAAAGAATACTATAGGATGTATGAAAAAAAACTAAATTGAAAATGAGAATGTGTGAAAACACATCAACAACTGGGAAATGTGTGTGGGGAGAGAATAGAGAGAGAATAGAAAGATGAAAAATAGAGAGAGAAAGATTAAAGCAGAGAAGAGGAAAACAATGGGAAGGACTGAAGAAAAATGAAATGCAGATGTGAGAATGCAGAGCGATGAGACAGAAGTGATTAAGAAATAAAAGAGGTGCAAAAGACACATGCACAGAAAGTGGAAAGTTTTCCAGTAGATGGAAATTGGCACACCACTTGAAAAAACATGTAAATGATTAATTCATGCAAACAATGCTTCAAAATATGCTTTTGGGACAATGACCAAAATTAAAATCTAAACTCTAAAATCTAATCTAATCTAAACAATTAATTATTTTTTAATTCAAATTGGTTTTGCAAAGCCTTGCATCCCTGTTGGGTTGTTCCACAAGTATGAACACATAAACAGCTCGAGACCGATTTAAGGTGGTTTACGCTAATCTATAAGGGATAGTTCACCCAAAAATTAACTCTTGTTCCAAACCTGTGTAAATGTGTTCTGTTGAACACTAAAGAAGATATTTCGAAAAAGGTGGAAAACCAAACAGTTCTGGGGCACTATCGACTACAATAATAGTTGGGTGAACTATCCGCCCAATGGCGGTACCCATTGACTTTTGTGTCCATACAACCACCGATGTTCGGTTATCAAAATGTCTTCTTTTGTGTTCTCTAGAAGAAAGAAAGTCATATAGGTTTGAAATGACGAAAGGGTGACAAAATGATGACTGAATTTTCATTTTTGCTGAACTATCCTATTAAGGTCCAACTCCTCTAAAACTAACAAATCAGGCTAGGTTATAAACCTAGCATGGTAATAAAAGGCCAGCTATATTTTCCCACATGAACAGCCAACGAATTCATTTACTCAAAAATTAAGAGACAAAAAAGAGAGAGAGAATAACCTTGTAAAGCAAAAAAATACAACAACAGACAGCCTACACATATAATACACACACACACACACACACACACACACACACACACACACACAGCTCTTATTCATACAGAATCAGACCTTTGCAGGGTCAGAAGTTATGATATCATAACTGTCCTTTCACTAAAACACCTGTCAATCTCCCATCACTATGGAAACACCAATCTGACCTTTTATTAGAGCTTTCTATGGACAAACCACATCAGACAACTCCATCTCTCGCTCTCTCTCTCTCAAGCACATTTACTAAAGACATTGTTTTTTTACCCCAGTCATGATGCATTCAATTATTAGACTTCCCACAGTAACACAACATGAAAAACAGGCAGACAGACATTAAAGCTTGTACCTTTTATCTAAATAAGCCATTAGAGTCAGACCTCAGAGCTGCTCTAATGCAAAATGAGCAGGTCAGCACTAGCTTTGCATCATCGTTTCAGAGTTGAAAGACATTTCAAAGAACAGCACATCATTCAACATGGCACATCAGGTCAATGCAGAGCCGGTACATCACGCTCTCTAGTCCTGTCCTTTGGGCCAGAGCTCATGTCAGGACTCTCGACAGGAAACTCATTACCAGGGGAATTGTGTGATATTTGCACGGCGTCAAATCTCTGATGAGATTGATAAATGTCAAATCGCTGTGCTCACATATTCTCCAGCGGGATAACCAGCCAATGTAAACACAAATATACAGGTTATTGCTCTCAAAAGATATTTAAACCTGTCTGCGGAGACCAGGATCACCGTGCAAACACTCGTTCCAGAACACTCGGGAATTCCACCTCTGTGCCCACCAGTTTAAGTTGCATGCACTGCAAAAAATCATATTCCCACTTGGTATCTTATTCTGTAAAATATCTCAGCATGCTTCAGACGTGACACATTAACCAGAGAAGCCAAACTGCTGACTTTTTTGGTGACCATCTTGGTTACAACAACAATTTGTTTACTTACACATCCGCGAATTAAAAGCAGAATTAGAAAAGAGCGAAATCTAGTTTCATGATGGCGTTTGAAATGAGCAATAAAATCTGTCAACAGTAACATCATCAGTTTTGCTTCTTCAGTTCATATTATTATTTGCATAGGTTTGATTTCCATTGTTGTTAAAGGAAAATTTCACACATAAATGAAAAATCTGACTTCATTTACTCTCACCCTCAAGTTGATCCAAATCTGTATACATTTTATTTTTCTGATGAACACAGAGAAAGATATTTAAAAGAATGTCAGTAATCAAACAGTTATTGGCCACTATTGACTACCATAGCAGGAAAAGTTGCTTTATATGTTTCTTTCTTCTGTTGAACACAAAAGAAGATATTTTGAAATATGAAACAGTTCTGGGGCACTTTTGCCCACCATTGGAATTTTTTCTACTATGGTAGTCAATGGTGGCCAAGAACTGTTTGAAACATTTATATAGATTTGGAACAACTCAAGGGGGAGAATTTTTATTACTGTCCCTTTAAATGTGTACCTTATGTGAGACAAAAATACATTTTACAGTACTATCACATGTTCAATGGGAGTAAAACCCAGGACACTCCTGGCACCACACATCAGCTGAGCTTCAATAACACCATATTGCCCTTTAATAAAAAATTGATTTCTTACGCTGACATGTGCTGTCAAACCAGACTATTTTATTCCTCAGAGAAAGTTCAGGAATGTCTGCACACTAGTAGGAAATAAACAGAGGAACACTAGGTGTGTGTGTGTGTGTGGTACACCTGTAATTACTCAGTTATCAGATCTCTACTGAATTAATTATAGTGGCATTGCAGTTTAGTGTGGGAGGTCTGTGTGTGAGGGAGGGAGTGTGTGTGAGTGAACCAGACCCCCTGGGCTCTGCAGGAAAGAGGCGGTAGACAGAAATGAATGGAATACATTAAGCAGTGAAGACATCAAAGCACCTCTCTTTACATCTCTATATGTCCATCCACTCCCCTCCACACAGCTACTGCCCGGCTTTCCCCGTATAACAATCAATCATTTTTCGGAGGTGTTATTGCTCAGGTTATGGATTGAGGTGAGCGGAATAAACACAGCAAATCTGCCACCTTTTGCCATTAGAGATATATGTTTGTGTGTGTGTGTGGCGGAGACATTGTGGGGACCACCTTTATATATACATATATATATTTTATTAAATTCTAGTTTTAAGTTATGAATAGAAAATGTAATTAGCTGAGTGTTTGTGTGTGTGTGTGTGTGTGTGTGTGTGTGTGTGTGTGTGTGTGTGTGTGTGTGTGTGTGTGTGTGTGGTTTAAGTGATTCCACTGCCCTATGTGACCGACCATTGTGATAAACAATTTCAACTTGATCCCGAACCTCACCACCACTTCTACTTGCCTACATGCATGTGTGTGTGAATTATTAAATAACTGAGACCACATGATGAAGCTAATAACAATAATAATTATGAGGATGCTGAAGAACTTAATCAAGATAAAAGTGCTAATATAACATTGATAAGAAGTTTATAATTCTACTGTTATAATATTTTAATACTATGAGGAAATATGTTTATCACATATAAATATGCTCTTCTATGCTTTCTACTGTAGTGTATGTTTCTCACTGTTACTGTATCTCTAAAACAGTGAGAGCTCTTTGATGTACTGTATGGCTACTGCATGAATGCTAATATGAGCAGCCTCTGTGTTTGCATTTTAAAAACATAAAATTATGGCTTATAAGCATATGGATGATGGCTGTATCGTGTGGTGCATAACAATTACTCCAAGCTGAATTTATGGGATGAGAATGTGTTTTTATACGAAAAGCTTGAGACTACCAGTAAAAAAAATATTTTTTTAAATTGAAAACTATATTGTTAAAGGACCAGTGTGTCGTTTTTTGGAAGCTCTATTGAGATAAATGCAATATAATATACATAACTATGTGTTGAGATGTGTATAAGGACTTAACATAATGAAGCATTATGTTTTTCTTACCTAAGAATGAGCTATTTCTATCTATACAGCGTGGGTCACCTTACATAAAATTCTCCATGTTGTTTCTACAGTAGCCCTAAATGGACAAACTGCTTTACAGAGCGCGTTTTGCAAATACGTGATTTCTTTTGGAAAAGAAGCGAAAACGTGATGACATCTTAACATCCTCTCACGGCCTCCGTAGCGCTTCGAACGAGAGGCGGAGGTGTGGAGCGAGTGGTTGGTTTGCAATTTGCAACCTCATCGCTAGATGCCACAAAAAATTCCTGTCTGGGAAACATGTAGACATTTCAGCGGCATATAGCCGTGAGGTTGCAATTTGCAGCTCATTCCACCGCGCTCCCCTCTTCCTTTTGAAGCACTATGGTATCTGACACAGAACAAAGCGGTCTTCACAATTTCGTTTCTTTGCTGAAGAAGATAACATATTTACGAAACGCGCTCTGTAGAGCAGTTTCTCTGTTTAGGGCTACTGTAGAAACAACATGTACAATTCCATGTAAGGGGACGCTGTGTATGTAGATAGAAATCGCTCATTCTAAGGTAAAAAAAACATAATGGTTCGTTATGTAATGTCTATATATGCCTTTGAAGACATAGTTCTTAGACTCATTTGCAGGTTTAAAAATAAAAATCTAAAACTTTACATGTCTACATGTAACAAACACAAACTGCAAAGAATGTCTGCGAGTCTTCGCTTCTTAATACTGTAACTAAGCGTGTATCTGTGTAAACGCATGCGATTCACACATGCTCCATGGCACGGAGAAAACTGATGGAATGAGGAGGTTCAGTGAAAGAGAAGTGATTGAGAGAGGAATTTGATCTATTCTGATTGCACGGAGGAAGCGGCCGCGTGCGCTACTGCGACTGAGCATGTGATGGTCTCGTGCAGGCAGTGCGCAATTCACAGTGTGTCCTAGCCATTGATCTCCCCATCAGCGTGCTTCTAATACATCACTGTCTGCATCTGCCTCTCTCCTCCACCTCGCACCTCCATCCATCCATTACCTCTCTCTCTCCTGATGGCTCGCTCACTCTGTCTTTCAACATAGAGTACAGAACAATACCTCCCATCACTCAATCAAACTTTATGTCCCTCCCTTTCACGCTCCATACCTGTCTTCTTTTGACTCTTCTATCGGCAGGCCATGAAAAATCTATTCTCAAACACTCTTTAATTCAACCGCCCCAGTTCCCACTGTTTATCTGATGGACAGCGCACTCTGGGACTCATTCTTTTATTTCGCCACCTCTTTATCTCTTTCTTTCTCTCGATTGGTCAAAATTCTATGATCTCGTGCTGGGCCAGACGTTTTAAGTTCGTTCTCCCTCAGCTTTCTCTCCTACGTGCACCTCTTCAACCTCTCCAGAGCACTCAAGCAATGACTTATTCATTCACCGCAGGATTTATTATGTTTGGCCATGCATTTTTAACAGTGTGTTTTTTTAGGTACACACATTTTACGGCTGAACTACATCTCTGTTTGCAGAACCCGCCACTCTCCGAGCACGTTCAGCAGAGGAGAAACAGGGATGAGAAAATTAAGCAAACTGAAATGGGAGGAAATGAGAGGAAAGGATGCATGTAAGTTAGAGAGACAGGACATTTAAGGAATAGCACATCAAAAATAGAAAAATTCGGATATCATTTACTCGCCCTCATGCCGTACCAACCCCTGTTTTCTTTCTTCCGTGAGATGCGAGCAGAATGCTGGGCCTTTTCTTTCTCATATAACAAAAGTGGATGGTCATTTATAATGTCAAGCTACATTAATGCAAAAAAGTTTCATAAAAGTCATAAACAACCAACATGGGGTCAGAACAACATTAAGATAAGTGATAAAAGAATCTTCATTTCTGGGTGAACTATTTCCTTAATTTATCATTTCAAAGACTGACAAATTGTTGGATACACAACACAACCAAGAAAGCAAAATAAAATGGAAACATAAGTGGAAACGGTCTCAGAGACTAAAGAAAGGAAAAAATGAAACCACGCTTAAATCCTCCATCATTTCACTCACTAACACAGATCAAAGTGTTATCTGCTAATGTAAAAAATGTTATGTTTGTAATGTAAGTTGAAGCGGGAAAACTCGAGCACCCCAAGAGACTCTGGTATCTGTTATTACAGCAGGCTAAAGGGAGGCGTGTGGAGGGAAACAAAAGATAAGGGGAGATTTCAGACAGGCGAGATGTAAGAAATAATGAGAAAACAGGTGAGTCAGAGAGAATGAGAGAGAAAGTCTTGTTTCTGTTTTATTCCAAAGGGGCTTTGGTCTAACTTCCTCATTTTACAACACTAATGCTTTTCTGATGAGTCAAATAGTACATCCAATTCAGACATGAAAGATAAAATAGTATATCGCCTTATACAAGCACTTTATTTTTAAACTTCTACAGTAACTACAATAAGAGTGAAGATATTCAAGGGACAGTTTGCCCAAAAATGAAAATTCTGTCTTCATTTACATTTACTCACCCTCAGATTGTTCCAAACTTGTAAAAATGTCTTTGTTCTGCTAAACACAAAGGAATATATTTGGAAGAATGTGAGTAACCAAACAGATCTTATCTCCTATTGACTGCCATAGTAGGGAAAATAAATACTATGGGAATCAATGGGGTAACATTCTTCCAAATATATTCCTTTGTGTTCAGCAAAACAAAAAATGTATACAGGTTTGGAACTATCTGAGGGTTAGTAAATGATGACAGAATTTTCATTTTTGGGTGAACTATCACTTTTCAGGCACATCACACTTATACATAATTTCGATTCATTACAAAGTGATTCCTAAACCTTCTTAAATTTTTAGCTTTGCATCTCAGAAAACATCTAAAAACTCACGTTGCATCTCTGAATCACCCCAAATCAATGCCATCATCATACTAATCTGATTAGTAAATGATTGCATATAAAAACAAATTCATTCATTGCATAAAATAAATTAAGAATAAAAGCTATTTAGCCACAAACGTATCCAACTAAAACAATAATTTTGTCTCCTGATTTCATCAAACTTTGATTCATAAACAGCAACCTATTTAATGACATTCTGCTCACAATCACTTACATTTAATGTTAATGTTATACAAGAAAATTAATTCCAAATCGAATATAACTGGACTACAAAAGGGCAAATAAAATTTATTTGACTTATTTAAATGAAATTAGGTTCCTTTAAAATAATATTTTAATAGTTTATTTAGTATTTAGCTAGTGTAGCAGTCCTCTTAGCTTAGATTTTATAGGTGCCGACACCGTAACAGCATTGACATCAAGTTCCAGTAAATCTGTCAAAAAATAAAACGGGTCAAAGTGACCTACAGCAACCAACCGAAAACATTAAAGCTCAAGAGCATAATTTGCTTGGCTTTTCTGCTAAAATAAAAAAGGAAAAACTAGGTATAGGTTAATAGAAAGAAATGTCACAATGAGCTGCAAAACACAATACTGCAAAAAGTATTTTAAAGGTCTAAATCACATTGTTAGGAGTAAAAAGTGTTCTTTCCCCTGAAAAAGTAATTGAATAGGAACTAAAAGCATGTTTGTTTTCTTAGAAAACATAATTAAATAAGATGCCACTGTGGGTTAACGTCCACATTTCCTAGAATAAACTTAAGTCTGGTAACCATGTACAATCACTCCGACTGATATGTTGTTTCGTTGATCCACAGTGGCACTGGCATTATGCAAAGTCAAGTTTCATCCCCATAAGCAGAGAGCTAAGAGCAGTTTCTCAGCACCGCCCAACACAAACAGATGGATGTGGCTGATTGTCCTCTGTGATGGTCGTCTCGCTAACATTAAAATGTCCGCACTGGAAAAGAATTGTGCATCAAATTGAGCAGCGTGGAGTGCTGGTTGTCCCCTTTCTCAACTCCATAAGAGCACTCGCTGAAAATCACTTTCAATCAATGCAGCCCGATGACTCATCAAAATAATGCAACTGTGAAAGTGTGTGTGTATTGTTTTAGTGCAGAAAGACGTTCAGATAAATGTGGCCATTTAATGGTCAGATTGTAAAAAACAATTTAAGGTGCCCTGCTTGCTTTCTGGACACAAACCCTATTTTCTCACTGTTGCATCAATAGACCAAACCAAACAACTTTCATAACACTAAAAGTGGATATAAAATAGCCAAATTAAAGAGAGCGAGTGATGTTACTGTAATTTGCTAGCAGGCATACCTCTATGCGACCTGTGTCTGGTTGAAAACCACGGGCGGGGTCTTCGGTGGTGACACGGCACTGAATGGCACAACCATTGATGCGGATCTTGTCCTGTTCGAGACTCAACTCAGGCAGACTGCGGCCCTCACACACGCGGATCTGGGCGTGCACCAAATCCACACTGAGAGAGAAGAGAGTGAGGCGTTATCAGCATTAAAAGATAAATAAACCCTGAAGTGGAGTGAAATTCATTACACAAGCTTGAAACACCAATCTCACGTTTATCTCTGACAATCACAGCTGTATAATTAATGAATGGCTGATCTTTCTTTTGAAATGTTTATCCATGAAAGAAAGTTTGCTCAATTACAACTCGCACCAACATCAACCCATCTGCTTTGATTCATTCGAATCAATTATGATGTAAACGTCCTCATTGTTCGTGATTGAACTGCGAGAGACTGCTTCGATTAATGGACTATCCAAATCAATCCAATTAAAATCTTTTCGACCTAATTCGGAGTCCATAAAGTCATGTGGAATTAGATTAAATGGTAAATTAAAATGATTACACAAAGGGCATTTAGCACAAATAACTTAGGAAATATCTAGCCAATCCCTTTAAGAACTAAAAGCTCAAATCTGCTGTTGAACAAAGTCGATAAACCACTTTACATTTAATTTTAGGACATTGGAGAGAAGTGTGCAGGGAAAAAAGTAAAAAAAAAAAAAAAATGTTTATAAACTAGAAGTACAGCATATGGTGGATGAGAAGTTTCTTTGAAAGACAGGAGGTGAGCTAATGAGTTGCAATGGAAAAGCCAAAAATATGCTTAAACACCGGATAGTGTTTAACATACACACATCTGCACAGATCTTCAGCTTGTCAACACAAGTATACAGTGAAAGTTAGAGGCACACAGATCTGCTCGGATGTACGGCAAAAGCAGCACCTCCGTCTGTCATTTCCATTATCACCAACTGAAGCTAATCCGGATTTTCAGTGTGAATCCTTTTCTGTAATTATTTATGCTTTTAGTTGTGTAACTTGTGTATTGCCTATTTATTGGCCTTCATAGCATTTGTGTGTTATTAATGCATCTAAGCGGCTATACTAATATACAACGCTGTTCTTATTTGAAACTGTTTTGTTACAGTGTGCGGCCATGCGGAGAGGTCTAGTGCCAGGAGATATGATGAATGATAAATGGAAGCTTGTTAATGATACAGGTAAACAAACATCTATGATAAAACTCTGCTCAGTAGACATGACAAAACAAAACAGTACATATTACTGTCAGCATACATTAAGGAGAAAATTAATACTTGTGTGTGAAGTCCAAAACAACAAATACACGACTTCTGCGACTGCTTTTACTTGACTAATGGCATTTCCTATGTCCTAAACCCACCCCTACATTCTCAAACTTTTAAAAGGAAGCATGTGTATACAAAACGCATGTGAAAGATCATTAAGACATGTAATGTGCTTATTTAATTGTTTCCCTTCTGAGGATCTTTGGCAGGTCTCAACAATGTAGGCAAAATTAAACTCACACACGTACACACATCACACAAAATAAATAAAAAAAATTATAAACTAGAGACACTGCAGGGAATACAGCACCTTATAAACTTTTTAGCATACGAGTTTTGGCAACCATTTGTGTACTTAACCAGAGCAAGACTCTAAACGGTTCTGAGGCGGTACACGGTTCACACGCTGGATGTTCTTGAGCACCCAGCTAATAATCTTCAGCTTGTTCCTGGAGGTTGAGTAGCGCCCCAGAGCCCAGCACATTAAACCGTAATGAAAGTATTATTTTTCAACATGTTTCTGCTTATAGCTTTCCCCTCATTATTTGTGCATATCAAAAAGTGTGGGATGCGGATGAAAATATACAGATTATCCCCACAAAAAGAAATCCGAGAATGTCTAAAACGAAAATGCAATTTTGGAGACATGATATTTTTAGTAGCAGTGGCCAGAAAATACATCGCCAATTTATTGCCAAACCTGCAGTATGTATAATGTGTTTCAGGTTTACCTACATTACAGAGGTGTGAAAAATCACTGCAATAAAATCTGACCTGACTAACATTGTAAATTAAATTCTAATACTCCTTATAACATAATAAACATACTTAACACTGTAAATAAAATCTAAAAATTGGAATCCGTAAGGGTTGCATTTAGAGTTGAGAAACAGAAAATATCATCAGTTCAGTATGAAAACATGAGAAGTTAATGGAAAATCTTTTCTATGTTGTGTGTCAGTACATGTGAGAGTCAAGAGATCCTTTTTTTTAACATCCCATCAATGGTGATTCCTGTTTTGCTTTTTCTTTGATAAGCAACAAAACAGGATAAATAATAAGACAAGCATTAGATTCTCGTGAATAAGCGCGGTAATGAAGAAATTGAATTAGATATATTTTACAGTCCTTTGCTGGAAATATATTTTGTAGGAAGGGCAACGCTTTCCACTATAAGCTAGGGTAGACAATCTCCCAGAGCTTAGTTTGTCAGATTGTTTGTGTGTTATGAAAAACACAGGCTGTTATGCATTTGGCTTTATTTATTTATCCCCAACTCTCCTCACACACAGATATCCATAGCTAACATTTCTATCGACCCACAAATAATACATTTTTCTTCCAATATCTAGTAATCTTACATGTCTCCACAATGTCCCAAACTGTGGACAGATTTGTCATGATACCAAGGTCTTCAATCCAAAGTCAGGGATTTTAATATGAACTGAAATATTTTATTCATTCTTCCAAGACTGAGGTATGCTATTCAAATTATTTTTATAGCTATATAGTCTCACTGTATGGTAGCAATTTATTGCAATAATTATTTTTATTTTCCCCAAAACTATTTTTAAGGAAAACATTCAAGGCAAAATTTATACACGAATGAAACAATTGCGCACTCTATTAGGATTCCTGAGCTATGAAAGAGCAACCCCTAAGCAATAAAGTTGTCCTTCGCAAATCAGCATAAAAAAAATTATACACTAAGGTTCATTCTTTTGCATCATGAAAATGTCTAAAAAAGATGTTTATGGTGTAATTAAAATGAATATGTCTGTGTGTTGGGCCTCTGCCTCTTGTTGGGATTCAATGCATTAGAAAGATTCGATTGACCCTGAATAGAACATTTAATATGTAATCAGTCAAGATTTCTGTGTCATAGCAAATCACAGGCCAACAATCTAGATACCAACATTCCAGAAATTGCAGCGAGGTGAATGGCCTCTCATACCATACAATCCACACACAAGAACAAAGCCATGAGCGTTCAGTACTGACATCAGCAACTACAAAAATGCCTGTGATTTAAAATGTAACGCAGAGTCTCACCTGTGACCCGCATACAGCAAACACATGCCTCATTATGCCTCCGGGCATCATTCTATTTTCAAACAGAGTAACATAATTAATGTCTGTCTATGCTGTTAAGTTGAGAGACAGTGTGGGAAGTTGTGTGAGAATGTGTGCGGTGTAGAATGTCTAATGTCTTACACACCAGTAAAGAGTGAAATGTGTCTTTGAGAGAGTGAAAAGTGAGAGAAAAAGAGCACAAAGAGTAGAAGAGTGCAGTATGCTATTTGTTTGCATGTGGAGGTCACATGATAAAAACAATAAATGTAAAAATTGAAATGAAAGAAGCAACTGAAGTGATGCACATTTAAATGCACAGTAACAGACATCCTTTGAGGCACTTCTATAGTGTTTGAGTTTCGGGTATCTAAAAATAATTTTTGAAGATAAACAGTACCAGTCAAAAGTTTGACTGAAATGTTTCTAATGATATTAAAATCATAATTTTAAAGTGTATGTTTGAAGATACAATTCTGTAGACAAAAATGATTTTGCAAACTTTAGTCAAAGGGTGGCATATATATAAATAGTTTTGACCGATTTTAGATGCTTTTATTCACATATATTACAACAGTGCGACTCTTTAGTTTTTATGAGTTTACTAGTATTATAAAATATTAATCAAGTGTTTCCAAACTTTTGACTGATACTGTATATTAAAAAATGTGTTAAACAAAATTAAAATCAAGTCAATTTCAATAACGAGAAACAGAACTACAACTTGTTAACAGTTGTGATTTAGTCATCCTTGTTACTTCTGTAGTCCATAAACGAAGATGTTATAAACTGCCAGACTAAGTCCCTATTCATTTGTATGGAACATATTTGTGTCTGGAACACTACAAGGGTATGTCAAAGACCTTTTTTAATTTTTAAAGAACATTCCTTGGGTCTACAATATATAAAACATTTAACTGTATAAGTAACAGGAGGTGCCCATTCTGTCTCTCTGTGCGCCAAGATGTCTTTAGCCTGAAAAAGATTGGAGACTCATCCAATAAGCAAAGCCTGTTTATTATATGACTCTCTCGGTATAGGTGGTGACCCTGATCACAGGTCCAGGGTCAATCGTATGCTGTTAAATCAAAGAGGTCATCGAGGACAACTGCTACCTAATACTGATCAGAGATCAGCAGGAATGTGCTAATGTGCCTTTAAAACAGAGCTGACCTTGAGAGATCAAAGCCACATCCTTCTCACAAACACACACATGCACGCACACACTTTTTCTGCATTTCTAATCACAGCAGTGTGAATAAGTAACACGCATACACAAACACACATACGCATTCAAGAAGCAAATCCATGTGTTTTGCTTACGCTTACCTTTGTTTTCTAGCTCTTGCATTTTATCTGGGTTTCAACCTCAGCCAGCTGATCACAGAGACATTAATTACTAGCTTACCAGTTTTATCTGCCCCCCCATACTCATGAGTCACAGAACACATTTGGCAGATAATAGGATAATAATGAAAAAAAAAACTTGAGTAATAAATACAAAGAGACAATAAGGGCAGCCAAGAGAAGGAGAGAGAGAGAGAGAGAGAGAGAGAGAGAGAGAGAGAGAGAGAGAGAGAGAGAGAGAGAGAGAGAGAGAGAGAGAGAGAGAGAGAGAGAGAGAGAGGAGAGAGAGAGAGAGAGAGAGAGAGAGAGAGAGAGAGAGAGAGAGAGAGGAGATCTAGAGAGAGAGAGAGACTCTCTCTGAGAGAGAGAGAGAGAGAGAGAGAGAGAGAGAGAGAGAGAGAGAGAGAAAATAGCACCACAGCAAATAAATATTTTTGGCCAAGAATACAGGACTACAGATTACTTTGTTTTTTTAAAGTAAAGTGTGTAATTGTCGTGATGTTAAAACACTGTTGTATTCTAGTTTAATGCACAGAGACAAGAAGAGTCTTATAATCTTACTTTGCGCTTCTACATTTTTTATGTCTAACATTGCGCTTTTTAACATTAACATTCAAAACACTGCTCTGTTTGTTCCAGCAGTCCAACTTGTCTTCTTCTATGGGCCAGAGGGAGGTCTACTGTACTGTATCTGAATGCAAAAGCACCAGTCTTTAGCTAAATGCATTTTCATGTAGCCATGTTATCTGATCAGAACATTGTATATTTATATACAACATATACAATATTTTTGTTTTTTCTTCTGATCATGACTCTCACAAGCACAACATTTAGTTTAAACCTATCTGTTTCCACTGATGTCACCATCTAGACAGCTGCTAGGAAGAGGCTTGTTCTTGATGCAATCGTGCACGCATGCACGCACGCACACACACACACGCACACATGCACACTGCTTACATTTCACATGTAAAAACATCGCAGACGTGGAGCAGTTCACTTCCTGACAACCATATAGTCTTACGACAGCTAACATTCACAATGATTGACATTATTTTCATTGAGGTTGTCAAGTGCTGAGTAAACAACGTACTCGATTTCGCTTCTCAAGTCAAATGAAAGAGGATAGCAAAGAACATATGAGGAGCAGATCAATCTCAGAAGATAAATAAGGGCCAAGGCACATGTAATAAAGAGCTAGGTACTATTGGGGGTATTGACGTTTTGAATATTGAAATCCGCGGCATATTATGAGCAAGCGCAAGTCACGGAATAAATGCAGAACCACAACTAAAGACTGCAGCTCACTGCATTATCACGAACAACATGCAAAAATTTTACAGTAAAAAAAGGTAATGACTGTTAGTTAAGCTGACGCCCCGTTCACACCGCCAACGACACCTAGCGACGAAGTGACACGATCTCATTCATTTCAATAGAGGGCCAGTGACTTCCGGCGACACAAGCGACAGTGACCGTTGGCGTCTGGACGTGGGCGTGTCTAGTGACGAGACAAAGTTGAGAGTTGCTCAACTTTATGCAAATGATGAGCGACTTTCGGGAGCGACTACCAATAGGAGTAAGCAGCGGAGCTCACGTCATCCGTCTCCCATCAGTTACTGCAGGGTTTGATCATACCCATTACTAGAGCAACCAAATCAAGAAACGCCATCTAGCAAGAGACTAGCGACACCCAACGACAGAGTCGCTTGCGGTGTGAACGCACAGTTGCAATAATGACTTATAAGTGGATCTGTCGGGTATGATTTTGCCGTAAATGTCACTGTGACGTCCAGTGTAAAGATAAGTATGTAAAGTACCCTGCAGTTTTAGGTGTCACACATAGATAAAGAGGTGATATAGTCGGTCTGGCCTGAAGTTAACTTCTGGTCTGTGTTTGTTAATCGGTCTGGCTAGTGGCTAATAATATAATTATATTTTCTTTAATTTATATTAATATTTTACTGTATAATAATTGTATTATATAAACAACTTGTTGAATGGGTCGTGTAACTGTCGCATTTAAATTTAGCCAAGTAACAGTTCATCTACTGGTGGTAACCCAAAATACTGACTAGACTTAACTTGCTAGCTAATGTCATTTACCTGTTATTATTTTGCTTGTTATCTGTTCTAATCTATTCTTTGCGGATGTGTACCGGAAGTTAGTTTGGGTCTCAAAAGCGTGCATGCAGTAACGTTTGTTTATGTTGTTGCTTTGAAACCATCTATAGAGGCAAAAGGTAAGGATTGCAGCTTTAAAGTAACCTCTGATGTGCATGTGCGTGCGTGCAATACTTAGATAGAGCTATCAGTCCAGAATGGACAAGACCACACTTCTCTAGACAGAGTATTGCTGTTTTTTCTGTTATTGATGAGGCTTTTTTCTTTGTTGTCTACTGGCCACAATAACTCACAGATTAACAGGTTGACGGAGGGTGTGTGGAAGATTGAGTATGGGTTGACTCGCTATGCTTTCAGGGCAAACTGTCCTCAGATGTTAGCAAAACCTGACAATACCTTCATTTAGAGACATCCTAGGACATTCTCAAATGTACAAACGGTTCAAATAATTATTAAATGCAATAAGCTGGAAAACAGTGGAAGTCTATGAGATTTGACAGGTCTTCAGAAGATACCAATACAAAGGGAGCAATTAAAATGGAGAGGAGCTCAAAATACGCAGGAAACAGAGTACTTCAGCAGCTTTATCAGAGCCTAGCATGCATTTCTGCAACAAAGCCCATTTCTAGGCCCTTATCACAGAGAGCTGGCCCCAGCATGGAGCTCCACCCTAAGGCTCATTATTCCAATCATATCAAATACAAGCAGGCACCGCTCCTTACAGCTTAGGTTATCCACATTGTTTGATGATGCTCGGTGAGGCTCAGCACGGAGCTCTGCTACAGGCCTCATATGCAGCACCTCAGGTCAGAGTGAATAGTCCTGAGTGTTGAGCTGCGCTGTGAGCCATGGCTGATTGAACGCAGAGGGCGCAGCCTGTTGACATTCTCAAGAGCTGGGCTGGATTTCAACTGCCTGCAATGTGCTGTGCTGGGAAATATGATTGAAGGCAAGCTCTAGAAAAAAAAGCTAGACACGGGAAAAGACTGTACGAGCAACGTAAATTTAATTAACTGTGTAGGAAACTCAGATGGAAAAATGAAAACAACAGTCTAGCAGTCACAGCATCCTAACATAGCTCTTATAACTTTTAGCGATACCCGTAGGAACCCCATACCAACCACCCAGAAGATTATTGGTATAACCCAAAATAATACTGGCTAGACATACTTTTAACTTCCTAGCTAATGTCATTTACTTGTTATTTGTTTTGCATGTAGAACATGAGAAATAATTAGCAGGGACCGGAAATTAAGTTTGGGCCACAAAAGCATGCATGCGCAGTAACGTTTGTTTATGTAGTAGTTGCACAAACTATTTGACATTAATGCTCACGTTTAAAGCTTAATGTTGACTAGTTGCGGGTCATGTGATTTTTTGACACAGTACCTTTATGTCCTTCCCACCCGCTTCAGCAGGATTCTGTCACACTCCCGGCAATAATAGATGTTATCTTGTCCTGCTTCCGCACGCATCATTCACAATGTGTCCTGTTTTCGTCCGCAACATTCATGATTTGCTCTGACGCCGCAAAAGCTCGCAGGTAAAGCCTAACGTTTCAGTGCGTTAGCTTCTACATGAAGATCTTTTAATATTATATGCTATTTTCGTACTTGTTCCCTATTTACTAAAACATGAAAGAAACCGAATAAATAAAAATGTTTCTCATATTGGCTGCTGTGTCACTGAGGTGCGTTTGCAAGTCCGCTTTGATAAAGCGTCTGCTGCGGCTAATAAATATATTGACGTTGTTCTAAAGATCTGAAGTTTGGTCAGATCTAAATTAATGTTATGCTGCTGAAGAGATTCACCTGCTGCTCTTTTACTGCATAGCCCTGCTACCACCGACCTCACGCTTTAGAATAGTTTTATTTTAGTTTAGTTGTTTTTGCTCTTGTGCAATAGATGAACAACAGTTTATTTGTATTTAGATACTTTTTATTTAGAGGTTATTTTGCACGCACACACGAACATCTTACTGTCCACACCCATCAAATTCCCTAACTCTTATTTGATTTATTAATAGTCGACTTAAAAAAAATCAAGAAGTCATTCAACCCCTATAATTTTGAAAATGTCTATATTTAAAGATTTTATTGCCTGTGTGCCTCATAATGTGTATTTCTGTAAAACTGCTTTGCAACATCACAAAACTGTGAAAAGCGCTAATGAAATAAACTTGAGACTCAAGAAAGCAAGATATGTTTCACATATGCTGGCTAAAATAGAAAAAAGTGAAGTCAATGTAGTCTATTGGTCAGCTGATTTAGTTGTAAGTAGAAATTACCCTTGATACTTACTGCGACATCATCATGTCATTGAGTCCGGCCTCTTAACCTCAGATCGCTCTAGCGTAACCGTTTTGGCAATTAGTGTACCTGGATGAAAGCGGCTGCTAAAAAGCAAATAACCCCACACACCCATAGAAAGCCTTATTATGTTATATTACAGACCCTTCTAAAAGCTTAAAAAGCACCTCGGCTTATTTTAGCACTTCGTTCACATTTTCAGACAAAAAAGATGTAAAAGACGAGCTAAAGCAGCGGAGGGTGACGCTATGGCACAGGACAACGTCCACCAGGAGCCATTACATTTAATGAAATCTTTCTTTGCAAGGCCCAGAGAACATAAAGCTACCCGCTACGGTTCTATGTGTCTGAGTTTAAAGGAAATACAATCCCACCAGGGTTTCCATTTATACCCTGATCTAAGAATAATCTCATTTATCCAAACTGTACAGCTGAGAATAGTAAAACCGGCCTGGGATCAGTAGGAAAAAAGTGTCAGAGCAGAATGACCTCTGAGGTCATTGCTGTGGTATATTTTATGATGTCTTAAACAAGAGTTTAGATAAATCAATATAAACAGGACGACTCTATAATGGAAGACACAGAATGAAGCGGCACTGAGAGAAGCTCGATCATTTAAAAGAATGTGTAAACAAATGGTGAACGGCTAATGACAGATGTTCGGATGTCAATGAAGCATTCTCTCTTTACAAACATGAATCCACTGTCAGCAAATGATGTTGTAATGAGCTGGAGAAAAGCGTTTAGCTGTAAATAGAGTATGCACAGTGAATGAGTTAAGACTGATAAACGATTGAATTTTAGGGAGGGTTAGAAACTATAAACCACATTGATGAAAAAAGAGGAGAAGAGAGTACAAAAGAGACAAAATGTACAGCGGCCTCCAAAAATAACTGGACACTTAAGTCAGACTTAAAGATCTATGAACGTCTTTGCATTATGCAACAACCATTATCAAATAAAGTGGTATTTATTGCGCAAAAACACAGAATAGCTTTTTAAAGTATTTTTCCCCCAAACTAAATGATAAATGATAAAAGAATACACTGTTTACAGGTACAGATATTTTTGCTCCGACAGAATTGAGGTCTATAAACTCGTGTTTAGTCAGAGCAAGAATATCTTTAAAACTAAATATTTTAAGATATATTATTTGATTTTATATTTTATTATGTATGATTTATATGATGTAATATTATGACCAAAAAAAGGATTGACAATCCAAAGTGAAAAAATGTAAGAAGAGAAGAAGAGGCAAAGGTTGAGAACTGAATCACAGAGATTGATAAGGGTATTAGTGTCAGAAAAAGGGGTGAAATAGCTTTTCTGATGCTGGGTCACCAAAAACCTCACTTGCTCCTGACTTACCCGTTTCTACAAGCTTATTTCTTTTCAACTTCAACTTCTTTTCTGTTTATCATTGTTTGTATGAGCACTCGCTCTGTTTCGAACACAGCCACCACAAAATAAAGATCTACTGACGCAATTTCGTGGGATTGTTGCGTAGTCATTACTCAACACATGGTGAGCTGCGAATACGCAAAAACACTCAATGCAAATACATAGTGTTTACATTAAGGGTGGGTGAATTTTTTTTTTATTTCAAAGTACTTAGCTATTCTACAATAGAACATAGTAACAATATTCTATGTATGAATATATTTTTTTTCATTTTGCTGAACAGATCACTAGATGCCTGCTAATTTCCATCCCTAATATACATACATATACATACATACATACATGTACAACATAGACCTAAAATAATGCTCTTTCTTCTCATGCAAAATTCAATTATTTTTTCCCCTCTTTTAATAATGGGATGAAATACCATCCAAATATTTATTTTGTGGGATAATTAGACATGCATTCTTGCAATATAACATATTTTGGAACACAATACTTTCGAAACCATAAGATGAATGGACACAAACAAGGAACAAAGACAGAATGGAAAAATGTATAACACACACAAATATAACTAGAGAAATTGAAAGATAGTAAGGTACAAAAATTATTAAAGATGTCAGAAAAGGAGGAAAAAAATAGAATATAAAAAATCCCTTCTTTCATTGTAATAAAAGCATGAGGAGGAAATTACAGACTTTGAATCAAACCAAAGACAGACACATTCACACACATATGCAGTCACATTAGAATGGATCACATTAGTGTAGAAAACAAAAACAAATCTTTCAGACACAAACAGTGTGCCATGCTTCTGTGGTGAAATGCATGTGCATAAACATAATAGCATTGCACACCATGCGTATGTGTAAAGGAGACAGTATAATAAGCCCAGCAATGACAGGCTAATTCTTCTAATATATTTCCCTAAATCCTCTGCAAATCTTAGATGGCAGCACAAGAGATGAGAGCCAATTCGGTGCACCACTGTCAACTGCACTTGACAAGTCTGATATCTATAATATATGAGTCTCCATTTCTGTGGTCAGGAACTCGCTCTGGAAAACATATAGTGTGTGTGTATGTCTGTATGTTTGTGTGTGTGTGTGTGTGTGTGTGTGTGTGTGTATAGGCGAATGAAAGAAGTGCTATCAATCATTCGTCTCATCAGTACATTAACGTCTGCGTGCTTGTCAGCATCTGTGTGTGTGTGCATGCGTGTGTGTGTGTGTGTGCGTGCTGAAATCAGGCTCATCTCTATGTCATTATAGAGCAGCTCATAGTTTATCAGGGGAGGTGAGAGCTATTTATAACACCCCTCTATCTTTCGCTTCCTCTCTGTTTCTTTCATACCCATGCTGTTTCTAACACATATTTTCACTCTTTCTCATTCTCCACCCCTTTCTCCCCTTGACCATTTTTCAAGGTGGAAATGAGCATTTATCCTGGACACCACGCACCCGACACACTGCAACACGTGTGCATGATAACTTCTGTTGTTTCATATTTAGCTAACTGTAAACAAACACAATAAGTGTACAAACTTATCCTACTAAAACATTTTTGGTCAACAGATTTTGTTAATCATAGACTCCACAGGGATCAACCTTTAAAAAACCCGCAGATCAGAACAGTCAACATATTATTTACTTTTAGACAATCTTAAGGCACTAATTTATGACTCACATTCACCTCGACTGAACTATTATGTAAAAATCTCTTCTCTTACTCACTTAGAATAACTAACATTGTTCCTCCTCACTAACCTTCATCTTTATACTGCACTTTCGCCACAACAATGAAGATTTCAAAGACCGTCATTATGGTGGCCAAACTTTCCTACTTGCAATAACAAGTTTGACCAAGTTGCTCTAACAAAAAGTTGAAATCTGGTAGTCCAGCTGGCCATCCAAACAAGCTTAGACCATGCCAGCTGGTAAGATCTTGAAATTTTTGCGTGTTCTTTTTCATGCCATCTGAATTGTATTGTTTGCTGACTGTTTAGGTACATGATACTCTGAATGTGTTTCAACGTTGCATTGGTAAAAAAGGCATCTGGCTGAAGCATAATGGCATATGTAAATGTAATGTCCTCCAGACACAGAGAAAGGAATGAAGTGTGCACACCCAAACACGAATAATCATACAGTGCATGCATACTCAAGTACACAGACACACTTACACACAAATCCACATGCGATACATCTCCTTGGGATGTGATTTAAGGGCTCAAGAAACATAAAATGGCATATTTGTGACATCGCAGCAAACAATATACTGAGAGTTATGAGTGGAAATATTTTCTGAGACAGATGACTTGCAGTTCTAATTCAAAAAAGCGATGGGAATTGAACATTTCTTTTATGTATGCTGGGTTTTTGATTTGCTATTCATTGAACACTCAATATAAGCCAAGCGAACATTTCATAAGATATCTAAAAAAACAAGGTATACAAAATGAAACAAATCACAAAACAACATTTCCTGTGAAATGTCATTGTTTAGTTTCCACTCACTCAGTTATCTCCTCCGTAACAGTGTGTTCCACCTGTAGGCGGGAGTTGACCTCGATGAAGTAGTGTTTTCCATGTTTGTCAACGAGGAACTCGACTGTGCCTGCATTCTCATAGCCCACCTATGAAAAACATCAAAAAACAAGGGTTGGAGTGAAAATATGGTTAGTAAATATAAAACAGAAGATATGATCACAATAAAATATTCAAATGTAATGTGATATTTTATTTTTTGTAATGTGATTTTGATCAATAATACCATGTACTGTACTGTATTCTTCCGGTTTTAGTGTTACTTTCCTGTATTTAAACGATGCAACAATGACTGTTTACATGCACCCTCATAATGCGATTGTAATGAGATTTCGGCAATATTACGATTAAACTTGACCTCATGTAAACACAATACTTCAGTCTAAATAATGCATTTAAGCTCATAATCGCAGTTAGCATAATCGTAGTAGCATATGTGGCATATGACGATTTAAATCGCAATAAGAAAGCATGTAAACACCTTAATCCAATATCAGCATAGACAACCATGGCAAAGGCATTTTCGTTGTATTTCTTTATTCATCACGACACAAAATATGTCTGTGGAAAGGTTTTGCATATATATATATGTGCATATGCTTTATATATTAAAGCAGTGGCCAGTAACACTCCTACTGTATTTGAGTTTATGATTATTGCTGTGCATTATAGCAAATAATCAGAATATTAAAAATTGCATTTAAACGGGGGTGATGATGTTTGCTCACGCCATGTAAACATTACTGCGTCTTACTTTGATTATTGTGAACAATCACATTATTGGTGCACATGCAAACATAGTCATTGTTAAAAGCAAACTGAACTAATGTAATGTTGATAATTAAAAGTTGTCCTGTGCTTAAGAATTAATCTAGTATTTGAAGGTTAGAAAGGAAACGAGATGCCAATAAACTCCACACAATGCAGTAAACCAGGAAGACGCAACATCACACTGTAAAATGTTTTGCTGTAGTTATGCAGCAGTTTGCCAGTAACTTACTGTAGATTTATATTTATATCATTTATTGGCAACAGTTTGTTTAAAGATAAATTAACATTAAACATTAATAAGTCTTTATCTTTACAAAAAAAAAACCTATAAAATAACAGCCTCGTGCAAGCACCAAAAATCTTCATCAACCTTTTACTGTTTTTTTTTCCTGAAATGCTTGCATGAGGCTGTTATTTTATCGTATTTTTTGTAAACATAAAGACTTGTTAATGTTTAATGTTAATGTTCGATTTTTCAGGTGTGTTAAAAATCAGCAGGACAGCAGCACTCCAGGACCGATGTTGCCTGTCCCTGCACAAGATAGTACAATTGTATAATGCTGTCTGATCAAAATTCAACCACGTTAGATGTTTTGGCATACAAAAAATTAGTATGCCTAAAGAAATTCATTTAAATGCATTAAATCTCTGGGGACTTCCTTAGCTCACAGAAGAATGACAGCTGCCAACATGACAAGCAGAGATTTAGTTCAAAAAGCCCAAACTTTTCCTTGTAAGTCTCTCAAGCCGGGAAAAAGAAAAACCCCTGGGGCGATTGGCTAATTCTGCTGAACAGCATGATGCCGGTAGAAAGAAATAAAGAAGCTTCTGGTGAAAGCTGTGAGATCACCAGGACTACTGGTATTGACATCAACCCAAACACAATGCGTGGAGCTAGACAGTTATATACTACAGTCTTAAAATGTACATTTCTATGAATGAAACTGGCAGATGCTTTTATCTAAAGCTACTACTGTACTGTAGGTGCATTCAGGTATTTCCATTTATTCAGTATGCATGTTCCTTGGTAAAATAACCCACGACCTTGGTGTTGCTATGGCCATGCCTTACCAGTTAGGCCCAGGAAACATAAATACATAATAGAGATAAAATGGAGATTTCTTTCAAATCCTGTAACTCGCTTTACTTTTACTTGCTCTCACACACTCTCTGTCATTCAGGCTACTTGGATACACAGAAGGGATTGAGGATAATCCGGCGCCAAAATTCACTGTAATCTGATCCAATTTCTCCCCACAATTCAGCGCTGCCTATAATCCCACACTGCAACGATCTTGCCAAACGCAGACACACACCCACACAAACACAAATATGCACACACAAAATATGTGAGACCTAGTTTTGTTAACTTGACTTGATTTTACAATATTTACTACATAAACAGCCAACAAAAAACACAATTTTAGACCTCTTTATAACTTTTAACACACTAGTGTGACAATGATTTGACAAAATTCATTCACTCTTGTACTACTCATCTCCCTCTATTCCTTTATCCCTCTACAGCCCATGTCAATCATGCCAGGAGGATTCATCCATTATAATCTAACATGACCTGAATGACAGAGTTCAGACTGATGCCAGTTACTAGGAGAGAGATAAAAATGAATGAATGAAAGAAAGAAAGAAAATGAATGAATCAATAAAGAAACAAACTTTGCAATTTGTTTGGTAACCTAACAACAGAACAGATAAAGCTTGCCAAACCTAAATAAAGAAAATAAATCAAAAATGGTTTGCGAGTATTAAAAAATGTGTGCAATGTCCAAGCTGATCTATAACATACTGTACCCTACTTGTCTTTCAGATAAACAAAATAGCATGTCTTGTCAGTTATGAATATGAAATGCGGGGTGGTATCCATGCTCTCGCATAAACACTGGGTGATGTCAATGCAAATAGATTAAACCAAGTAATTTATCAAGCCTGAAAGTCATTTTAGTCATAGTTACTGCATGTACAAATTGATACCACAGGAAAGCAGTTATTGATCTAATTCACACATTGCCTGCTGGCTGGTGTCTTCGTGGCTGTTGGATTGCTGACACGCAATAATGTGATATGAAATTACTTCATGTAAGCTTCTTTGCAATATAAATCCATAGTGTGATGGTCTAAACTTGTAAATAGTCTAATAATGCTCTCTTTCTGATCTGCACTTGTGAAACATTTCAAGATTGGGTCTGGCTTTTCAATCTTTGCTCAATGCAAGAATAATATGTATATGTATATATATATATATATATATATATTGATTGAAATAAAGTAAAAATCAAATTATGTTCACATATTTATGCTATACAACAGAACTCACATAAAAAGAAATGCTAAAAATAAACACTATGTAACCCACACAGAACAAACAATTGCACAAGCACAAGCAAATTAATTCCCTTAATTTGTCTCTTCAGAGACAAAATATCATTTGTAAAACTCAAACAGCATAGGACAAAAATTACCTAAACCTAGCATAACATAAAACCACCTTAAACCATAACTTAAAGATAAAGTTCACCCAAAAATAAACAATTCTGTCATTTATTAAGCTAATGTCATTCAAAATAGGTATGACTCCTACTGTGGAACACCAAAGAAGATATTCTGAGAAATGTCTCAGTGGTTTTATGTCCATACAATGAAAGTCAATAGGTTCCAGTGTT
Source organism: Oreonectes daqikongensis (assembly GCA_026939265.1). Lineage (NCBI taxonomy): Eukaryota > Metazoa > Chordata > Actinopteri > Cypriniformes > Nemacheilidae > Oreonectes > Oreonectes daqikongensis. The sequence continues at coordinate 703,538 of JAOTQM010000434.1, read as the reverse complement.
GTTTGGTTACCAATGTACATTAAACTATATTTTTTGTTTTGCAGAAGATAGGTTTAAAACAGGTTTAAAATGACATATAGGTATGATGACAGAATTAGATTTTTTGGGTAATCTATCTCTTTAAGTTAAACACATACTGTACATAACATCTTTCTTTCATGTGCCAGCAAATGAGGCAACATTGTCATCACCCAATGACTGCTTCCTCATTTCTGGTCCACTTGCATCCTCCATACCTCTCGAGTGCGACCCAAATGATGCTATTCTGCCTATTTTTAATCTCCATAAATTCTCTCTTGTCACACCTTTATTTCTCATTACTGGCTGCCAGTTCCTGTTTGAATTCATTTTGGGATGCTCTTCCTCTTCTACACTGCTGGCAAAGGCCAAACCCTGCACTGCATTCAATCCATCATTGATCATGTCCTCCTGTGCCACCTCCTAAAGACTGTGTCTTTACACACCTACACAAAAAACACATGTCCGTCTTCACTAGGGACATGTATATGTTTAGTACTTTCACGTACAGTAGCATCCTTACAGGGAACAACTTGGCAACAGAATGTCACAGGTACAGTATTCTAGTATGTCCAGTTGCTAGGATGCACTTCTTGGTAATTTGAGGTTCATTTTAGAAAGCGTTGTGTATTCTCAGCTTCCTATATTCGCCAGTGATTTGTTCCCTCCACCCAGCCGACAAAAAAGCTTAAACTAGCCTAAGGTGGTTGGCCGCTCTTCCAGCCAAGCTCATTAGCCTGGTGTGTTTTGCTGGTTTTGGGCAGCTGTCAGCCGGTCAAGCTGGGAGACCAGCTGGCTGACTACCTAAACACCAATTTGGCCAAGCTGTGAGACCGGCCGAATACCAGATTAAACTAGCAAACTATCTCAGGCTGGGGTTTAAGCAGATTTTTTCCATTGTAAAATATACCCTGACAGCCTGAAGGGGTTTGCTTGTCCTAAGATGGTTTAGCTGGTCTCCCAGCTTGGCCAAGCTGGTTTAAGTAATTATTTCTTTGAGAAGGGGAAATTTATAAATTGAAAGACACACTCTCTCTCTCTCTTTCTGTGTGTGTGTATAATGAAAGACACTCTCTCTACCATCATTTATGTTGTACCTCCTCACCCATTTTGCCTCATTCTGTTAAACCCTATTCACTTTTTTTCTGTTCACAGGCTTTCGTATTTGTTTTCCTTTATGAACAAACCCTGCATATAACCAGAGACAGTAACATAAGGAGAGGCTGAACGAAACAGCAGATGGTAAAGAGCAGAGCGGGGGGGTGTAATCTGTGTTTTTTCTATTTGTGGTGTCATGCATGATTAAAATCGTCTCTCCGTTTTGAACGAGGAGCAGCTTCAATGGCACTCACCTATAGATATGACCTAGAATAAGACATCGAGAAAGACGAGGATGAGATGAAGGATGAGACATAAACATGATATCATTGTTATATCATTATCACCTATACACCAGAGCTACATATGTGCTCAAGTTTATGAAATCTATCCCTCAATGCTAGTGACATCAAGACAATGCTTTACATTATACACCAATGAAACTAGTGTGGGGACATGTGATAAACAAAATGAGTTCAAATAAAACCCTATCATGAGCGTCTAATTAACTGTTTATAGATTTTATATCACCGTGTTTTAGACAATAAAGCAGATGGCAGAATGTCTGTTTGGAATACATTAGAGAGGCATTCACACAATCGGTGCATTTCACGCGCCGCAGCAAACGTTCTGCTCGCGCCGTGTGCAAAAATGTGATATCGGGAAAAACCACTGGGGCCTGGATGTCTTCCACTCCTGCCAATCAACCAGCATAACGCCAAAGACAGAACGAGGGAAAGAAAATACGGTAGAGTGCTTCTGAGAGCTACGATACTGACTCTTAAAAACAGCTGCGAGGGAGCGAGTGAGTAAACAAGTGAGCGAGTAAGTCAGTCGGTCAGCGAGTGAGCACCATTTCTGAATCTAAAAGAAAACTAGACTTGCACTTTAGAGAGTTTATAAGAAAGATGAATTTCGATTTTCACATCAAACTATAATACAGCTTTAGAAAACGTTCGCAGAATGGACTGCTCTTAAAATGCTTTAGACCCATTTTGGAGCAGTGAAAAAAATAAACTGAGTGAGTGAGTAAATCATGGCTTTGGGAATCTTGGGCCAAAAGTTGTCATGACAACAGACAATGAAATGAAATAAAATAAAAGAGGGAGCTCATAATTGCTTATTAAACCATGCTATCTCTTTTTCATTGATCTGGCTCATCATTTTGTTACTCCGGTCCTTCTTCGTACCTTTCATCCAGCCCATCACCCTAATAGAGGAAAAATAACCCCTCTCTCTCTCTCCATCCCTGCAATGACGCAAGTCTCTACACCCGGTTTATCTTTGTTTATCACTGTATCTCACTTGTTTTTGTACAGTCTGTGTCCATCTTCAGTTTTCTCTCTTACCTTACAAACACTTCTAGCCTAAGTTTAGCTAAATCCATTGAATTGGCCCACAGACAAGACAATAAACTCCATGGCAAATGTCCCGTAATTCTCAGTAAGACCCCATACCATTGGTAAATATAACTATGGCAATCATCCCACTTGAAAAAACAAACTGGAACACATTCTTTTTTTTATACACAAACCTAATACAATTCTTCCTGTAAGACACTTACCGTATACTGTATTACTATATTACAGTATAAGCAGGCTCTGCAGATATAACTGTAGTTCACCCAGAACTCATTATTTACCCACCAAGTATTTCTTCATTATTTAACTTCATGTTTACTTCATTTTTAAATGATATCATAATTTGGTCTATGACTATGGCTCAAAATGAGAACTCGCATCACTATAGCAACACTATTCACACCAGTCGGTCAGTATGCAAGATAAAGGTAAATGAACCCCTGAACAAGCAGACGCGCACACACCCCTGATGACTTCCTTAAGATTGGTGTTCCAAGTCAGAATCTAAAATATGAGCCAGCAGATAAGTGCAGTACTGAAGCTTGTTAACAACGGCAGGACATTCTGCAGAAGATGATTTCTGCCTGTCCCCTGTCACATCTCTCATTCTGTCTGTACGCTGCATTAAATATGAGAGCCCTCATAAGGTTCCTGCGTAAACAGCTCAATTAAAATGGTTTGAAGAAAGAGGATGAAAGTTTGCTTGTGTGTGGAAATGCGTGTGATCGGGCATGCAGCTCACATCGGGTACCGCACACAAGAGCTTTAGAACTAGTGGGTATACTTATTAAGTGTTTATGTGTACATGCATGCTACGTGCTTTCAGGCACAAAAATGTACAGATATACACAGGAGATGATCAGATCGGTCAATGCAGTGAGCTGCATAAAAACCAGTAAAAGGTTTAATGCATGTGTGTGTGTAAGGAACTTTACATAAGAAGAATTCTAGATCAGAGCTTCTCAATTAAGGTTTAAGAGGTCCGGCTTCCGCATTTCTATTCCAATAATCAAAGGTTCCAAAATACTATTCAATAAGCTGTTTTCCTGCTTAAAAAATTGCTAGGTTTGCTTGTTAAAGCTAATCTAGCTAAACTGTAAAACAGAATTTTTCTTTTATTTTTTACAGATTTATTTTTGAAATATGGTCAAAACCTGTAAAATTACAGAAAAAGACCACAAATTTATTATATATCCTTATATCCTGTAATTTTACAGGAAAAAATTACGATATATTGTACGTTGTAATTGTAATGTACGTTTTTTATGGATTTTTTTTACAGTGTAGTCAAACCAATTTACTTTAGACATTTGGACAGATGCTATACCAACTTGACCAACTGACAAGCACCTGAAATAAATAAAACCAGACCATCTGCAAACCAGCTTAAGAGGTAGCACAGCCTTTCTTGGCTAAATACGCTCAAAATAGTAATGCTTTTACTCACAAAAGTATTGTTTTGCTTCAGAAGACATGCATTACTTATATGAAGGATAAATGCACTTTTTGGAGTTTCAAAACAGGGACACTATTGAATGCCATGGCAGACCTAAGAAAAGCAAGGATTTCTCAAGATTACTTGTGACGGGCTGAAGAACTAAAGTCATATACACCTAGGATGGCATAAGACATTTTTGGGTAAACTATGCCTGTGACTCGAGGAAGGAAAATGAATAAGTTCCTGTCGGACAGTTGATCCAGTATGTGTTTCTTGAAGTGTGGGTCAACTGCTAACTCTTAGCACAAGGTCAGCGTTCCTGCAGGACCAGCGTTTATAACACTAGGGGCCCATCTGTTCTACAGAGATTTGGCAGTCATGTGCACAACAGCCACTTTGCAGCACTCCACACAGCCTTAGGGAAGTGTGAGACTGTAGTATGCTGAAGGTTAGTAGTCCTCTGTGGGGAGCTGAGAGGTGAGGAAAAACGACAGAATCGGTTCATCTCAGACTCGGACTGTGTTATTTGATGAACAGATTTTGTGTTTAAACCTTCCTTGAAGATGATTCACAAAATTGGTTTGTTTTAGCCAATAACCTGAGTTAATGGCTTTTAGCTACATATTCATTGTGGTCCAATAACCATTTGCATTTCAAATCAGAGAGGGGGAGTGAGAGAGCACAAGAGAGGGAGGACATGTTTTTGATCACATTTGCAGAATCAGCGATCACTATGACACATCAGATAAGCAGGGCTTTAAACTCACTGTTCCTGCCAAGTGTATGCAAATAGCTTAAATTTAATTACAAATCTTCCGTCTACGTCTACTACGCCTGGCGGATGGAGATAAAACATAAATCTTGACATTTTTTAGCCTTTTGATGATATTCACTATATATCTGAATATTCATAATGAAATGGCTTACAAGAGAAATTTTGTATTACAAGAACCATCATTTTAATTACACAATCACTTTAAAACATTGACTCAGAAATGAATGAGCAATAACCAATTCTAAAACTGCTACTAATACTTTAATCCAGGTTAAATATCTAACCTTTTCATACTCATGAATTACAAGACAAGGATCGTGACACTATTCTAATGACGAATAAAATCAACGTTGCATTCAGACTATGAATATCATCAGTAGGTGCATTCCCTGGGAATTCATCCCATGACTTTGGCATTGTTTCCTGAGGTAAAGGTCCAGGAAATGTAATACATCAACCAACATATGGCCACTGCTCTGTGCATGTGTCAACTAAATTTTCAAGATCTTGTTCTCAGTGGCTCCCAGCTCCTCTCAAAAACACTTCTGTTAGGATCCAATCAGCTTCATATAAGCGGCTGATGGAAAGAAGAGAGAGATATCATGCAGAAACACTGAGCCATTCAGACTGCTGAGAACGGCAAGCTGGCGGCTATTCTATTGTTTATCCCTTAGTATCCGCTGTTTATTAAAGGTTAAGTGCATTTAGCATTTTGTTTAGCGTTGGGGGGTTCGGTGTGTTGCAGGGTGAAGTAGAAAAGCAAATGGAAAACAGGAAGGAAAGAGAAAGTGAAACGGACATAGAAAAGGTTCTTCTTCCAAACTCAAAGGAGATTCTAATACCACAGGCTGAATCTCAAAATGCAATCGTTTTCCACACAGACCGAATGACTGGTAAAAAGGAAATTTTATTGAAAAAATTGAAAAGGAGCTACTGTGTGAGAGTATAAATGACTTACGGTGCCCTTTAAAGTGCTTACATTGCCAGCCGGCTGTAGCCAGTTAGATTTCAGCCATGTCAACAACAGCAGCCAGAAGTAATAAATCAATTCAACAGCTCTGCCCATCAACAACAGAGCTCAACTCCACATGGCAAACTGTGGGAGCCCTGGGCCTGTGTGTGCGTTTGATGGGTTTATGTCAGAAAATGTGTGTTGATTTTGTACCAAGTGAGCGTCTTTCATAGTACAGTACAAACCGCTTTTATCTCTGACAGCGTTTATTCTCTTTTTAATTCAATTCCTGTTTCTGTCCACAAGATCATTTTTACTTCACTACATACTTGGCTAGACCTTTTCATCTGGAAGTAGAAGTTAATACTTTTCATAAAAAATGTCTGTAAAAAATCAACCATATCCTCAGAACGTAGAGGTTCTGCTGAGAAGATATTTTAATGATAAGTACACCCCAACTTCAATCTTTGTTCAAAAAGTGTATGATTTTTTCTTCTATTGAACCCAACTTGTCATATTTTCTGGAAAAATATTCTAGCCAATTTTTCCATATAAAGATGGGGACCATGTCTGTCAAGTTCAAAAATTACAAAAGCACCATAAAAGTCTCATAAAGATGTGCCACATTCCCAATCACAGCTGTGCATGAGGGAAAGGCCGTATCATCCGCTGTGACTGGATCAATGAGTCAGTCAGTTCAACTTAAAAACCAAATCAGTCAGATTTGTGAATGATTCATTTAGACTGGGAACCGGTTAGCAAATAATGCCAGAATTTACATATCTTTAAATACCAAACTTTCAGAATTTCAAGCAGATGCATTTCAGAACCACGGACAGCGACAAAATGAAGACTCACAGATGGGTGAAGGAATGTAGAAAGGACGGCTGACATTCCAGCCTGCTGAGTAAGAATGAATTTTAGGCCTGGTAATACATCTTACCCTTATGCCAGGTAACAAAAAAGGTGTCAGACTTCCATTCTCTACCATATCAAGAACACTGTGTCTTTAACCTCCAGGACACTTTGTCAAGACGGTTAAGCCGGCAGACGCAGCTCAGGTAAGGGTTACCATTATAGGAAGTAGTGGGCTTCATCTAATCCCAGGAATTCCAGTTGGAACAATGCAGATTGTATGTATGATGTTTGTAAAGCTCAAGTGGTAAAGCCCAGCATTAACAACAGCAAGGTCGTGGGGTCCATTCCCTGGGAACACAAGGACTTCTAAACGTAAATGAAGAGGATCTTCTTGTGTCATGTTGTGCTAAAACCGACCTGAGATGGATTTCAACAGCTGTGCGAACTGTGTCAGTGCTGGATGTGGAAAGTAGCTTTCCAAAGAGCAACAAATTCACACTGCACACTTGACAATGGAAACATGCACTTCATGTCATACAGACCAGAAGAATAAAAAGAGCTGCTGATAGGGCTTCAGTCCAACACAGAGAATGTAATAGAGTTGTTGAGCACCAAAAATCAACTTCACCTGCCAGGAATTGATTCTGGAGGGAATCTATATTGGGATTTGAGGGTTTTTACAAATAACAAAAAATACCAACACTACCAAACTCTAGCATTCGCTGTGTCAATGTTTTAAGTGAATTTTGAGTGTTCATTTAAGTTCAATTTTGCAATAATAAAATAGCATATAATGCATATATCGGCAATCTGCCCCCCTGCTTTCTAGCAGTCAGTACTGGCCATTAAAAGCCCATGTCGGCCGACCACTGTACCGGATAGACAGGGTAATGCCGCTCCTCAGGAAACACATGATAGAATTTCAGAGTGTTCAAAGTGTTGCAATAAAAAAACTCTGGGCTCTAAATCGCTTCCTGGCAGTGTCCATAATTAATGGGAGGATGGCACCAGAGAAAGATTGATCTATAGGATATGCCAACCATGCCACAGACTGGCAGACAAGCTTCAACATGTCAGTCTAATGAACTGGGTTAAGCTCTCTTCTTTCATTTTTGAGTAAACAGTCTAAAATAAGCATTCATTTAAATTGAACAACTCTGTATAGATCCAATTTGCTATCATCACACCGTATTACCGTATATATCAACATTATACGAGCCATCAGCCACCCTGCTGTTTGATTATCTGCATCAGCCATTAACAACCCATGTTGTTCTAAGGCACTAATATCCATCATTCACCATTCTAATTCTGTGAAACTAAGCTGTGTTTCTAATTACAGTAAGTTGCAACAAAACCTGTTTTTTTATTATGGATGTCACTATCAAAAATATCCCAAAGGCATTGCAAATAGACACTAGTGATCATGTTTTCATTAAAATATCTGCATAGTAGATTATTAAAATGCCAAACCTACAAGACTCACTCAAGTTTTGATGAATTTTCCAATATGCAGTGTATAGTCATGCAGAAGTCCTGCATATTACCACATGCGTAATAACTTATACTGCAATATGATGACAAGAGACACGACCGCCGCAATTAAAGTTGCCTGTTAAAATGAAAACAATCAAAGGCTAATGCAGGCCTATTACCTCACACTGATAAAATGCAAAACAGTTAAGTCCTAATTGCTATGGAGAACACAAGCATTCAAAGTAATTAAAAGGTCATTTAAGGTGGACGGATTTCCGTTTTTTCACCCTGAAATCAGTGTGTCACACCGCCACCTGTTGTATATGTAATAAAACTGCAATTTGTAGGTGAAAGTGATCGGGACTGCAGACATGCAACCACTTGCCAGCTTTCATCAAGGCAAAAAATAAAACAATAAATCCATCCTGTCTGCTGCACCTGCCCAATATTGATTTATCCTGTCGCTCCATCTTTTTCTGTCATTCCTTGCTCTCTTTCTTTCTCTCTTTCCTGATTGCATGGTCTCTCTTCCCAACTCTCTCTTCACCTTTTCTCTGCTTCTGCCAGCATCACTAATAACATTTCAAAGGATAAAAATACAAATTTGACTTCTACAGGGGCAAGTGACTTATCAAAACTGACAGCATCTGGTTTATCAACAGATGGGAATTGGTAACGGTGTGTGTGGTGGGCATGCACAAACACACATACATACACACATCCCTTGTAATCACTGGGTGGCAACTCTATCTCTCGAAATCCATAATCCTTCTGTCACTAACTCTAAGGTCAGAGATATCTAGAGATATCAGAAGTGAGTTTGTGTGTGTGTTTATAAGAGACACCTTGCACTCAAGTTTTGAAAGAGCGGGCAGATCAACGCAGATTAATCCCTACAAATACACACTCCCAGAATTCCACCTCTTTTTTCTTTCCTAAAAAGCAAAATGTCACAGACTGCCGACTTTCCAGGGGAACCTTCTGACATCAAAGAACTCCGGTATAACAGTCAAAATATCTCCACATCATGCTCAGTCATGTCAGTCTTTTCATTTCCCCCTGAATGTCATGACACATTATGTCACTTGTTAGCTCAGTTTTTCCTCGTATTTCTATGATAAGGGCTCTTTTGTACAAATACTGTGTTGTTGCACTTTCGTTAAAGAATCACAATGGTACGAATGTATATTTTTTCTGTTTCACCGTTTGGTGTTATTTTTACAGTTTGCGATATATAGCAGCATGAGAGATAATGAGAAAAGAGGAATGAATAATGCAGGCTGTGCAACACGTATCCCATATATAACGTCCCACCTCTGTGACTGAATCTCTCAGAGCAGCACTGAGCATCAGCATGTGTTAATCATTCAGTACACGCATACTATGAAGTCAGAGAAATCTGGGACCGGGTGCACATTCCTTAAGGGTGTGTGTGTGTGACCAGCCATAATGAGATAAGTGAATGTATATAACCCAGGGTCTCTGAGTTAAAAGGGCATGTTAAGTGTTGTTAAGTGAAACCCGTGCGTGCACGAGTGAGCCTGCTCGTGTCAAACGTACGTACCTGTCTGGCCAGGATGACCGAGTCTGAAGTGAGTCGGTCTCTAAGCTGGAGATCTAGCTGGGCAGCAGGTGCAATCTCCACCACCTTTTGATGTCTTCTCTGGATGGAACAATCCCTCTCATACAGATGAATAACATTTCCATATTTATCACCTGAGAGAGAAAAATACATATCCAGACAAAAAGAGAGTATGTTTTAGGTCTGTGTCCCCAATGTCACTTCTATTCTGTTCCTGAATGCCATTACTGGTTGCAAAACAACCACACATTAGTTGGTTTGTCTTGATCTATTTTACGGGCTTTTTGTCTTTATTCAGACAGTACAGTGGAGAGCAGACAGGAAAGCGTTGGGCAGAGATAGGGGAGCAGGACCGGCAAAGGACTGTCGAGATGGGAATTGAACTTACGTCACCTTGATCACACTGGCGCTATATGTCGGCGCGCTAACCACAGCTATTGGCACCAACGGTTTGTCTTGATCTTAAACACTGCATAATGTTTCAATAAAAGAAACTGATATGATAATCTGCTTTCAAAAACGTTTACCCCTTAAGGCCCGTTCACACAGAGAACCAAGCCCTCTAAATTTCAATAGAATTTGATTGGCTGTCAATGTGTTTCCAAACATTCATCAGTTGGGAAAAAATCATACTAAAAGTAATCCCAACAATATTGTTCCTCTCTACTGTCTCTTTTCTACTTATTGTTTTAGTTGTAGTGTAAACTCTGTTATCTTAAATTTAGAAAGATTTTTTAAACTTTATAGTTATCATCCTTGGGGTGAACGGGCCTTAATCTTTTGACATGTTTGTGAATGTACACTGGTCTGTTACACATTTCCACGCCTCTAAACATGACAAATCAAAACGTGATTGGTCTGAATCTGAATCTAACTGCTGCAGGCATCTGCCACTTAAAACGTAAAAAAATACGGTGTTTTCTGATACTCTCTTTTCATTTAAACGTAATTGCACTGACAATATCTCAGCTTGTTAGAATCTCTACATGGATTCGATATTAGATTCATTGAGGACTGACAAAAAGTTCCCTGTGTAGAGAGAGAGAAACAGTATGATGTTCCCTGGACACATACAGAGATCTTCTCTGTTAACAAGCCGAATTTAATTCCTGCTGTATGTTATCGACTATGAGTTCTGTTCAAGACAAGCAAATCACATCTAATGAGCCAAAATACTCTGATATAATGCTTGAAATACACCGGAGAGAAACTAACAGATCATAGTTAACAAATGTGTATACATATCCTAACCTTCTTAAAAGTGAAACTCCCTTCTTTGTTTCCTTCAGACAAAAATACACACACAAAAATATACTTCTGCTTTAATATGCTTACCAAGAATCTGCACTTCAATGTGACGTGGTTTTTCGATGAACTTTTCAACAAACAGAGCACCGTTCCCGAATGCAGCGAGAGCCTCTGAATACGCTCTGTGATAGTTCTCTTCTAGTTCCTGCAAACAAAACACAAAATCTGTTTAGTATGCCAATCATCAAAATGATGGCCATAAATAAAAAGCTATTACTATAACATAAAAAAAATATTAAATATACATTAAACATGTTTCAAAAAAGTTTTTTGTGTTTTAGTCCTATTATATTTCCGGACACGTTATGTGTTCTGAATAATACAGTTTGTTTTCATAACAAGCTCTTTATCTCAAAAGATAAAGTACAACTTTACGACCCCAACAAGTCTTTTGGGGTGCGCCTGTTAAAATAAAATGAAATCTAGAATTTCTGAGAATATAAAAAGCATTTCTCGGTGTAACAGTGTTTCTCTAGTGTGTTAACAAATGTGGCCGGCAAAGGTTAAAGTCTGTTTATTTTTGTATGTCTCCTATAGAACATGTGAAGAAACCAAATTAAGTATCTCTTGGTGTAGGACATTTAACACGCTTTATAAGACCAAGCTTGCTGTCACACTAAGCCCAGTAGACACTGGCAATATACTAAACTGTTTCCACTAGTAGCAATAAATACATAAAATTTACTATATATGTCTAGCTAGCGTGTCTATGTGATAAAGTGTTGTACTGTGTAGTTATAGTCTCATGTGGAGGGCAGTAAACATTTATCATAGTGTAAAACAATGTATAAGCAGTTGTAAAACATGCAGTATCTTGACACATAAAATAAAACTGAAACAGAAACTAAAATCCATTAACAGACATGATCTCCACTGGGAGGGCGGATCAGGTTTAGTGGACTAGCCTTGTAATACATTGCATCTATCAGACTAAGTGTGAAAGGCACTGCTGGTCATAATGTCTGCAGCAGTTCAACAGCCTGATCGCCAGTGAGAAAAAAACGTTCTTGAGTCGTGTGAATCTAGCGAAAAATTACTTTTGAGCCCTCGAGGGGAAGTGGGGAAAACAGGTCACAGCAAAGGTGGGCTACTCCTTAAAGGTTCTGCTGGCAATTTTTTGATGCTAAAAATACTTATAAACATACAACATATAAAATACGTATGTTGAGCTCCCAAAGGTTGTACTGTAAACGTTCTGTAGTGCTTTTAAAACATTGATCTAAGTTGGAGCCAATGGCCTTGTGCCCTTTCTATCTACTACTTCCTCTCTGCCCTCCTACTGTACTAAACAATTAAAGGCAAAAAGCCTAAAAATAAATCTTAAAAAAATTGATCTGTGCTTCAGTGTGTCATTTTATTCCTCAACCTATGGTACTACAATGTAAGCCAGAAATCCATGTGCATTCTTAGAGACACGGGTTACTGTACTGCAATATGCAGTGTTCAACACAGTGGTTTAACCTTCATGTCAGTGGCCAAGCAGCTACTGAATCTGTAATGTTACTGGGAAACTCTCCAAAACACATTTGTTTATGTTGATGAAGCTGGGAGTGCTCATTGAGACTCCTCAGGAACTGAAGGTATTGTTTGGCTTAAGTTGTTCTAGGACAAGTTAAGGTGCCAAGAGAGCATCTTGTTCTGTTCAACCGAATGTGTTTCTTTAACCTCAAACAAATCATCATTTTCATTGTGCCGGGTATAAAAAGTGCACAAAACTTATACCCAAGTTGAAGCACGAATACTTAACAATTTGGGGTCAGAAAGTGAAAAAGTTCAATTGTATTTTTCTGAATTATTTATTGTGCTTAAAGGGATAGTTCACCTAAAAATACAAATTATTTTATCATTTACTGATGATTTATCCATGTTCATCATTATTTTTGTAAAATGTATTTGTACTTCTAAACATTAAGCTCATCTCCCTCTCCAAACAACAACTCTTTTCTGCATGATGTAATGCCTGAAAAAGAGGTAGGACTATACTGACTGTCCAATGTATTAGGTTAACATACAACGATTCAATCAATTAGGAGAGGGCGACATGAAATCCCGCCCTACTTTTTTCAAATTTCAGAAGCCGTTTTACCTTGATGTATGTCAAGATACAGAAAAGAAGACAATCGCAACTTCCGTTATAAAGTGAAATAAAGCACAAATATGGCAGATTTGCGTGGTTCTAATTTGAATGCTTTAATCATCAAAGTGATCAAAGAATGTATATCCAAATATACAGACCTCATAACCTCTGACAACCCTCATGCCACGGCCTCCTCCTCCATACGCAGCTTTAAAGATTATGGGAAAGTCATATGTTTTAGCAAACTCCTGAGCCTCCTGCAGAGAGGAGATTGGAGCGTTTGTCCCGGGAACCACTGGAACACCTTCGCACACACACACACACACACACACAGATTTAATTATTTAATAAACTGTTCTATATATACACAGTGGAGTCACTGTAGTACTACATTCAAAGACCCGAGTGTCTGAGTTTGTATAAACATAACATTGTCTTAACTACTACAGTAAATAAACAAAATTACAACCCAGACAGCACAGAACAATGCAACAACACGTGCAAATAAACAGCGTTATCAGCAGGCACAATACATTCATAGTGCGTTTCCCAGGTGTTTACAATTGGAAATCAACTTACAAATAGCTTACTTACAGTTGCTCCTGCATATTAAGCTGGAACAGGAGAAAGTATTTCCATTTGTAAATTGACCTGTAATAGCTGAATCTCCTTAGTTCACTCCAATAGTAAAATCTCAGAGGTAAAGACATGATCCGTGCAGATACACACCTGCTTTCTTGGCAAGGGCACGAGCTTCCACTTTATCCCCCATCTTGCGCACAACCTCTGGGGAAGGACCAATGAATCTCACCCCAGCATCGGCACAGGCCTGGGCAAAGTCTGCCCGCTCTGATAAAAACCCATAACCAGGGTGGATGGCATCTACGTTATTTTCCTGACAGATAGAAAGAAAGAACACGAAGAGGCCGAAATAGAAAGAGAGAAATAAAATAAATCATTAGCCAGGGATGTGTATGTAGCACAGCAGTCAGCCCTAATTATTCTGATGCTGGAAAATACTAATTTCATTAAAATCCCAATCAGACAGAACTTGAAAGCCCCCTTTTTCTGTTGGCTGACTGTGTGCAACATGGTAATTGCATTGGAGAAAGCCTAATTATTCGGAGGCCGTCTGCTGAGGTTAGAGACGATATAATGTTGGCTGCTTGTTCAGTTTCATTATGGTGTGGTATCTGTGTGTACTTCCTAGTGTTTATGCATTATTAGTGTATTGTTGTGGCTAAGCTGCTGGCTTGAGAGATGAGCTGCCTGTGGCATAATGAGATAGTACCAAAGGATCCGAATCTGGCTGGCATTTCTGATGCCGGACCAAAAAAACAGGAATGGATTGGATATTTCAGCATCATATAAACAGGAAATGTTCTGTTTTTAATGTAAATAGTAATGTTCAGAAAAATGGATGGCCAGAGAACTAAACATATCGCTCACCTTAGCTACTTTGATGATGTCAGGGATATGTAGATAGGCTCCAACAGGGGGCAGGTCTTTCCCGATCAGGTAAGCTTCATCAGCCTTCTGTCTGTGCATCTGTCCGGTGTCCTGCTCTGAATATACCGCCACTGTCCGAATGCCAAGTTCTGTGCATGCCCGAAACACCCGGATGGCTATTTCACCTGATGTACGAATAAGATGCAAAAAAACAATTTAAAATAGTGACATCACCTGTGGTTTGTGGGTGTTAAAGAAAATTCCCAAATCATATGGAATACAAAAGAACTTGAGAAATCTCTACACCGCTCTTTTCAATACAACAAGTCTGCTAGTGATCATATGAACACTACAAAAACAAATAATCAAAAAGCAATAAAAATCATCTGTACTATGCAACAGCCATATGATAACTAGGGTGAAAAATTGAACATTCAAAATATGTGTGCTGTCTTTTGACTCATCACATCAGGCTGAATTTAAATCACATCAACAAATACTGACGTCTAATACCAAGATGTGTCAGAACACTGACGTCAAACCTGGCATTTTCTTAAATTTCAATCTGCTTCTCACATAAAGCGATTGCATGGCTTCAGAAGAACAGTGCAGATTGTGCTTTTTATGCTTGGAATGATAATGAGGGTGAATTAAAAATGACAGAATTTTCATTTTTCATTACTGCTTGGAACATTAAAACTACATTTGTATTGTCACAATAAAGCATTGGCATTTAAACCATCAGAGCACTAATCCATGAATAAGACATCTTACCTCTGTTTGCCACCATGACCTTTTTGATTGGTCGATACTCTGTGGTTTGTGGAGCCAAGTGGGCAAAACGATAGGATATGCCCACCCTCTTCCTTAAGAGCAGGATCCCCCTGGACCCTCCTAAACGCAGGAGCATCCTAGAGAAGACAAAGCGAAAGATAATCAATCATGCTGGCTTTTCCAATCCTTCATAAACTAGTCTGTGAAAATATAACCATAAAAACACAACACATAGACACAACTGGTCATTTGTTGATGGTTATGCAATCTAAATTCAATTAGAAAATTAAACTGTGCAATGTAATATTAAAGGTATTGTAGTATTTGCTGCAAACTGTAATTCACTTTCAAATCGATTATATTAATAATAACCTATGATATGTGTTGTGTCAATGGTGGCAGTGTCTATTTATTTTACAGTAGACACACACACACACCCATGCGGATATTTCCTATATTGCTTATCCTATGCTAATTTACAATACACAAATGCCTGAAGTGACAAAACACATGTGCTCAAAATGAACCCCGTTCAGTCCTAGTGTTTTTAAGTGAAAGAATTTGCTGTCAGTCACTGGTGGTTGAGCATATCAACATGGCAACCCGCTGGCTTCACCTCCTGCTGCTGGTTTGGCAAATTGGCACTCCGTCACAAATGAAATCATATGTCATGGTGATGTTCCTATGCATGTTTAACACTATACTGCATTATCCTGCTGTTTTGGAGAGCGTGAGTCGAAGTGTCGAGAATTACCTTTACAAAAGTACAGTACATTAGTCAGGTTTGGCAGTGATGTCTTTAAAGGGAGATTTGCCAATGCAGGATACTGTGCAAGCTAAGTTTTCCAGGTCAGGAGCCCCTTGTAGAAATGTCAATCATCTTGTCAGAAATCGGCAAGTGCGGTGAAAAACGTAGCAGAACGTATGACGCAATCACGCATGACCGCAAACTGTATATTGATTGGACCATTTATTTACATTGACACAGAACAGAAGGACATTTAAATGTGATATGACTTTATGTAACATATATATATATTTACCCCAGTCTGGTTACCACCGATTTATAAAACTCGCATACTTTGATTGTTTTGGATCTGGTTTAATGAACGACTGCTGCCACCTTGAGGTCTTAAATCAATTCACAGTCGATGTTGGGAATCGGGATGAATGTTTGCTTTGCTGAGTGTTATGAAGAGCTTGAACTTATGAACTTGTAAACTCGTTGGAAATTCACTACCTGAACTACCTAATGAATTAATTTATATTTGAAGGATCGGCATAAAGCTGGACATGGGATGACGAAATGATCCCGCAAGGTTTTTCAGAAGCAGTCGCTGACTGTAGGAAGGAGTTTTTGATGAATGGTCACAAAATGTGTTTCTATTTTGATTGAGCAGTCAGTAAATTTAGGGCCCTATACACGCGGACGAAATTATGAAATCCAGACATAAAAACAGAATTTGGTTGCTGTATAACACGGAATCTGGCGCATGCATTATGTTTTAACCAGAAAGTAGCGTTGAACAGCTAACAAGATTCAAATTGTGCTATGAATGACGTTATTGGGATGCATTTTAAATATGTCATTTGTTTGTTTTGCTTGTCTGTGAGTGAAAAAGCGTCCACGAACACATGCACTGCATTAAGCTACTGTAGTACTGTCAAAGACCCTTTGCAGCGACCCGTCAAAATAAAAGTCCGGTTAACTTGAGCAAGTTATCAAACACGTTGTACCACAACAACCCCCTTGATGTTTAATTTGACCTCTTGAGTATATTGCTTTAGTAAATGTGCTAGTAAAATTATAAAAATAGCACTTATTTTAAAAAAATATTACTTCATTAAAAACAGTACTTCATTTATGTAGACCTAAAAACAGAAAAGAAAATGCACTAGTAAGATACTGGTTTATGGTACATTATGTTATATTATAATTATACAAAGTATCTACTGTAGGTTTTTTAATAGTTTAAGTTAATATTTAGGCAAATATATTACTATTGTATAGTAAAACACAGAATCCCAAAAAATTATATAATAAATAAATAAAGCAGATGTCACTTTTTTCTCTAGGTATAAGTTGGTTAATCTAAACTCTTTCAGTCTTTAGATCTTCTGCTCACTTTATAACGAATAGTGCTGATCTTAGCAAAAGTTCAAAGTTGGAGTTTGTATTTGCATTGGCACCATTTTCAGTTTGACATTTTCGCAATTATCTGATATAAACAGGTCTGAACGTGTACCTGTGTACATTTGTTGACAAATGTTAGTGCTATGGGGTCACTGCTTCCTCTCATGTGACATTCAGTGTCTTATGAAATCTGTGTTACTTCTTAGGTGTGTGTGTGTGTGTGTGTGTGCGCGCCTGTGGGAAGCAAACTATAAATTATGCAGAAGCAAGCTCTCATCTCACTGTTTTACTTTTATTTTTGTCTGTCTCACCTACTCAGTCTCACAGATGGCAGACATATTAAAATGCATTTTCTCACCCACCTGCCTATTCAATGGGAGCATGCCAACCTTTCACGTAGGATTATATTACACAGCTTAACATGCTTGCGTTTTTCTTGTTCAGCTTCAGGTGAAAAGAGAAACGTTGAAGATACTAATTTTTACTATACGAGCAAGAACGATATTTTTAAATACGACAGCATAAACACTAGATTTTTGTTATGCAGTTGCATAACAAAGAGATTGACCTAACATGTTTAATGCTTATGTGCTTATACAAATACATAATCAAAAGTTTGAAAAATTAATATTCGTTTATGTAGTAATGCTTGTTTGTCTTACAATGCATGCACCACTTTGAGTAGTTGATCTGTACATAACACATAAGGGTATTGCCTATGGATATTTGCAATAGATATTTGCCTGCCTTTTGTAAGTTAATGGGGAACAACTCCTTGACTTGTTCTTTGTAGGTTAAAGGTCATAAACAGCAGTGTTTGGATGAGAGTCAGAAGGGTTGAAGCTCATAAACAGAACAATACTTTGAACTACTGAGTTAGTGGGTGATTAGATGTCCTTTCATCAATTCTTGTGAGTCAACATGAACTTCGATCATGTGGGAAAATCCAAAAGTCTTGATGATTCAGTGAAATTTATTGGCATTTTTTTTCTGCATCAAAAATAAACAATATATTCTTTATTGTAAAATGTATGCAGATCCTTAAAGCTGTGGCACATGTAAATATACTTGAGGTACATGGATCGTGCCTAACAGCTATATTAACAATATAACACAGCCTCTGGTACCTTGCAGCTGAAGTTTAAACCATAATTTAGATGGCCGTGGCTCGCCTCTACATCCCCTGAGAGCTCTACAAGGGGCAATTATAAAGAAAATAATATGATCAGCCTATTGGTGCCTTCCAGAATTGCTCAGTTACCGTTAAATGACTCTGAACGCTGCCCTAAAAGGCCAAGCTGGGTAAAATCAACACGTTTAACCACCGCCTTACACAATCTAAATAGAGCCCTGCATCAGCTGCACTTTTGTGGGACTGTTTGTTGCTCTGGTCTCCTGTCTTTTGACTCTCACCGCTTTTTCCACCTGAATGATACTTCCTGCCATGTTTGTCCATTAGAGATCTGGCAGGAAGGTGCATTGCACCTTTACGTTTCTTAGCTGTGCAAATGTTCCTCCATTAAAGTAAAGAAAACCAGCTCAAGCAGCCAAGCACAAATTCAAATAAAACTTTATGAATTTACAATCTAACATTTTAACATTAATTTGGAAAGTCAATATAGATAGGAGTTGCAATAAAAGTTTTGGACTTCACTTGACTTGGTGCTTTATCTAAAAATGTAAGCAGTCATTTGGATACAAAGTATTTGATTATTAAGCAAAATATAATTTTGTTTGATGGCAGAAGTGAAATTCTATTTATCACTGTGTTTGCACGGTCCTTAGTAGCTGTGTAGTACGTGATCACTGTTATCTTTCAGTCAGATGCAAATATTACCATCCTCCTTTTATGAGCTTAAAGTGGACACAGTGTTTAAACCTGGTGGTCTTTCTCTTTGTTTGTTTCTCTATAGTAATCATTGACATATTAAACCACAGCAGACTGAACTCTGTACAGTTTTTATTCCCTCAGATGTTAAATGATGCTGAGTTAATGATAACAAAATCAAGTTATTTGAATACTATTCTATTTTAGATATGCAATCAGATATGCTATCACATATGAGGCATTTTGTTTTGATCGTTCGAGTAGTAAGACCACAAGTCAAATAAGTATGCATGATGGTCACTTTTTTATTGCTGATCATTTTTGACATTTCATTAAACTTTAGAAAGAGGGGAGTTGTCACTGTTGGACTATGAGTAAATAAAATAAAATAAAAAGTCAAAAGTCCAATTGTGTTTGCATGTTTTTTTCAAGCACTTAGGTCTTAAATTAGATTTTTTTTGTATAAATCCTGTCATCCAAACTAAAATTTTAAGATAATCAAAGTGTTGCTATATTGTAGTTGGAGGGTTAAATGTGTTATAGAACATTATGTCCTCTTATTGCTATTTCATGAGTTGTTTTGATATTAACATTTAGCTGCAAAGTCTATGATAGACCATTTAGGTCTTATTGTGATGACTTGCCCTCAAGGTCAACATGTGAGCATATGTTGCTGCAGGTTTGTGTGCCAGACAGTTGACCAAAGGTCACACAGTTAATGTTCAAATAAGTTGTGAAGAAGTGCACACGCAGACTTAGATATAGTTAGTTTGGGTATTCCACTGTCGTCTTCCTTTAAACAACTGTGCACATGCATATAAACAAACTCATATCACATATGGGGTGAGCCTATAGTATATATGAGCAAATCCTATATACACTGTATTACATATAAGAATATGCATGTTTAGATGCACTGAAGAGACGCATTGTAACACTGACATAGTAGCATGACCACGTGCACATGTATATAGGTTTAAACCTGTTTTTATAAGATACAGCATCTGATCCATTTTCCAACATACTGAATATTCAACAGGAAAGTTTTTCCCAACATTCGGTCACCATTTTTACACCCTCACATTTTTCTAAACCCATATGTTCATGTTTTTTCTCTCATGTGGAAAGCAGAAGGCACAAAAACAAAAACCTCAGTCACCATTTACATGCATTGCATATTTTCCGCATGCAATTAAAGTGAATGGTGACTGATGCTGTTATTATTATTATTATTACCAGGTGAATCCCTTTAAAGCACATTTCCAGCTGTACTCACTTGTCCAGATGAATCCAGATTCAGTCCCAGTTTACTGGAGATGTCACAGTGCACAAATGAACGGGCCACAAAGTTCCTCCGCAGTCCTGACAATGAGCAGATCCAAAGCTAAATGAGCAGTGTTGCACGTTTATGGGAGCTTTGTATAGCAGCACGTGAGACGTGCGTACAGTTTCATGTACAACCTGATTTTCTGTCACACCGGACTGCTCTGCCTGTGAGACCGTAAAGGCCTGTTAATCTCTTTCTGTGTGTCTAACTTCTAACCTCTGTCTCTATCTCTCTTTGTCACTGGATGCAAGCTTTCATCCTCGCTCAGATTACGTAATACTTACACACCCCCAAGCACACGGGCCAACCGCAGGCGGTCTGTTTCCACCAGTAAAGAGCGGCAGGATTTAAAGACAGACAGAGGGAGGCCTTGGAAGGAGGGGTAAAGCGAAAACGCGATGAACAAGTTTTTCATATAGGAGCATTATAGTATCTTTACAAGTGGTTCTCTATTCTGATCTCCCTTATCTGACACACTCAGTTTGACTCAAGTGTATATGTAAGAAAGTGATATATACACAAACTTGTTGTTTAAACTGGGATATCTATAACATATTTGACATGTAACAGATGATACGGAATAATCTTTACCAACAAAGACGGTGGTCTATATTCTGCAGAAAAAGCAATGAATGGTTATGCAACCCTGATAAGAGAGTAAACTAATCTAACCTTTGAAGAAAGTAGCTTTTACGACATAGTTTATCTCCTGCCTGTAGTTGTTATGTAGAGGTGTATCGAATGAAGGAAAAAACACGTCCGGAAGAAAACATTCTTCAGCCCTTCTCATGCAGACAGTAATGTTTAAAGAGCATCTTATATATCTTCTATATATATATATATCCATTTTATGGTTTTGATACTAATCAATTATTAATCAGCATTATCCTATTTGAAAAAGATGATTTGAGTATGATCCTTTTATTTGTGATTATGATATGAACAATAAAACAAGAGAGTAGATGTACTAAAATAATTCACTGTTTGGGTTTTTGAATGCTTAGGCTTTTAGAAGGGACCTCTTATCATCACGTATAAAAACATCTTCTGCTAGCACACACTTTAGCCTTGAGGGGTTTTGTCCGTGCGTGCGTGTGTGTGATTGTATTGTTTCAGAAGTTAGTTATTGGTGGCAGAAAGACCATATTTAGAAGACCGGATGTAAAGAGATGCGTATGTTGTTCCTAAACCAGGGCTTCTGTGTCACACTTATAATCAGTGAAAATATGTCATGTACTGGACGTCCAGCTAAATGTATCTATTGTCTAACCTAGCGCAAGCTTTTATTTACCTAAGTAATGACGTAGATGGCTCATTTAGTATAAATATTACTGCATTTGATGTAACGACAGGTCGGCCTGTGGAACTCCTTGAGAGTGCTGAAGTTGACTTTTCAATTTTCTTCCATTAATTGCATTCCTGACTCTGTCTTCATCTGGTCTACGGTCTTTACTGTATGTTCCACTACAGTCTGCCCTAGAAAAGAAACATGTCATTATGTGATGATTGCCTCAGTATTGCATCAAACTAACCTAAAATAGCTGATGATGTGGAATAGAATTAAGAACAGCGGGGGTGTTTGAATCCGTGTATACAGCAGTGTATGTACGAATGTTCACGTAGACGTTATTGACTAAAAGCTTTGATGATTAGAGCAGCAAATTCTCCCTCCAGCAGGATTAGGATCATTGATCCAGTGTCAGTAGACACACCGGAGGAATCCTATATAATTCAGTTTTAATCCTAATGTAAAAATACTCAAAACCTCCATGGGAACTTGAGCTAGATTGCTTAAAACATCTGACCTCTGTTCTGGTGGTCCTTCTTTATTGCAGCTCGTCTTTATCTGGACAAGAATAAGTATAAACTTAAATATACCTTAAATTTACACTTGTGGCACCGTGGATTGTGTGCATATCTTATCACATACATTGCTTATCAAGGGTTACCTCTAAATCAGTTTTAATCCAATGGAAAGAAGAGAAAATTAATATCAGTAGGCAATGTTTACACTTTATTGCAGCACATGTAAACACGGACAGTATCATCTGCCAAGGCCAGCTAGTGATGTCAGAGGTGTTAACACTTGCCACACTGAACTGTTGGAGTCAAATATCCACCAGTAATGATGCAAGCCACATAAAGAGCCGTCAGAGATGTTCCAAAGGCCACGGTCTTACCGCCGTATTGCACACAAAACACGTAATCCACGATGTGTTTGGCGGGTAGCAACACCTTAACTGTTAATAACATACTGTAGCATAGATGGGCAGATGGAGTGTAAATGTGGCAAATGATTACTTTGCTTTCTATAAACCCAAGGCTATTGTCTCTTGCTGTGTAATGTTTACTACCATAAATTAAAGCCTTTCCTACTGCAAGAAAAAAAACACTTAAAGGGATAGGGTATAGGTTCACCCCAAAATGATAATTTTCAACACGAAACGTCCAACTTTTTTTTCTTTTACAGAACACAAGATATTTTGAAGAATGTTTGTAGCAGAAAACCATTGGTCCCCATTGACTTGCATTGGTTTTGTGTCCATACAATAGAAGTCAATGGAGACCAACGGTTTTTGTTTACTAACATTCATCAAAATATCTTCTTTTGTGTTCTGCACAACTTTTCTTATAGCTATGCTTTATTGTGAAAATATAGTTGTGAATAAACCATGCCAAAAACAGAATCAAGGACCTGAACCATCTGTTTTCTAGCATTCAGTTTACATTAAGAGCCCTGTTTTTAGGTTACCAATCAAATAAGCAAATCTGTAACCTTAGCTTCTTTGTACATATTTCTTTCAGCAGATATTTTGACATTAACGTCAACTTTCCAATCCTGATAACATCATATCTATTTTTTAAATAGCATACAGAACATTTTTGCTGTTGGTCTAATTCTGTTTTCTGAGTCCGTCGATTGCCCACATTATGAGTATAATGGTTATTCCCACTGTGAACATGACTTGGACGCACCTGTTCCAAAGTGTCTGGTCACTTCTCTAAAGGTCAGGGCATCATCTGGTAAGGTGTTGTGATACATTGTCGACCCAGTGGATCCCATTAATCCAGGGGTCTTGCTTGCCCACTCGAACCCATTTTGTCCCATTTTGTCTAATGTGATGCAGCTGGGAATTTGGGTGTACTAGTATAAAATGGGTCTCTAATTTATTGTAAAACTTATGTTAGGATGCATTCAGTTCTTAGATTCCGATTCTCACCAGGAGCATTAGTCATTTATATTGTGCATACAAATATCTGTGCTTGTTCAGGATCAGGTCTTGTATTCAACCTCAGATTTTTATCCCCCCATGATTGACATTCAAAACGTGGTTTTGTGGCTAAATGCTGCACCTGCTCTCTCAGTAATATATGATAAGTTATAATTTGTGACAGACGTGACGACATGTGGCTTCTGACATCATTATTAATTATTCAAGATATTTAAAGGGACAGTCCACCCAAAATAACAATTCTGTCTTCATTTACTCACCCACTTTGTTCCAAATCTGTATAAATGTCTTCATTCTAAGGAACACCGTGAAAGATATTTGTGAGAATGCTTGTGCCAAACAGTTCTTTGCCACCATTGACTACCATTGTTGGAAAAATTGCAATGGTAGTCAAAAGTGCCCCAGAACTGTTATGAAATTATTTTCTAACTAAGATATTTACAGAATTTTTTTTCCTACTGTGAGTAGCCTAAATGAAAACATCATTTTCATTTTTGGGAAAACTATTTCTTTAATAATGATAGGTCAAGTTATTTGTTGTAAATAAGTGCCCATTTGCTATTATATGTATATTTTGAGTAATTTCTGTTATGGTGCCTAAAATCTTAATATATAATTGAGCTAGAAATGTTACAGTGTTTAGTTGATGTATTATTGCAATGCCACTCTGTACCCACTTGGTGACAGCAGAGGACTACAACATATTTTCTTTAATAAGTTGCCATAAACAGAATCCTGTATTTACATAATAATATCAAAAAGAAAATGTTTTGCAAATAATTTTTTGTCACATTTTGAAAGCCTCCAAACTACTGTATAAATATAAGCATCAATAAATTAGTAGTACTGTAGATACAAGAAAATCTAATAAGCCAAAGTTGTAAAGTTTTATCATGTTGGTGCACATTCTTCATAAGTAACTGGATGGGTCTTTTAATAACTGGACTTAAATTATGAATCAGGATGGGAACAGAATAGAGTGAAAAATGGACCCAAAGAGCCATTTCAACCCTGATCTTCAGCTGTTCTCTCTCACTAACTCTCTCTCACCCGCTGTCTCTTCATCCATCAGTCTCTCGCTCTTTCTCCCTCTAACAGTAGATGTGCATCATTTTTTAATGTGGCCATTCCTCTGAGTCAGTCTTTTTTCTTTGGCATTAATGAGAAGCGCAGGTGTCAGGGGAAAACTTCAGAAATCAGGAGGTGCCACTGTGAGAGCACAGGAAGGGGTGTAACCGAACGGACCCACAGAAGTGGAAGTAATGACATATTAAACACAGAATCATGCACACTAATCAAACCCAATCAAACATGAGAACAAAATCGACCTGTACGCGCCCACATCCGCGCGTTAGACTGGCACACAAACTGTCCTCCCTCCAACAGATGTATGTTGCATATTCGGAGTGTGTGTGGCAGCGGGGGGCATCATTAGAGACACTCGTTGGGCTGGTAGGTGGTCAGGGCATGTGTGGATATCGGGATGCATGGAAATGTCATGGAAGAAAGTCCTACTGTGCACAGAACTCATTTATTCCCTGCTAACAGCCAGCTCTCTCAGGTTGTGCATTATTGATAAAGGCCACAAGTATGCATGGAAATACACAAACACACACACGTTTATACAAACACTGCTAAATGAAACTCTCTAGATAAGATGTTTATCGAGCAACTTTTTTATAATGAAGACGATGTAGAAAAAGCTTCAGGATTATAAAACTAAGTGTCTTTAATTTGAAAGCTTTAATATGTAACTTGCCTCTTTATCACCATCTCTGTTTGAAACATAAAATTGCAGGTTACTTCATGTGCATTCAACTACAATTTGTCAATCTCAATTAGATACACAATACAAGACAATGAGAATAATGATCGATATAGTTTGTAAATAGTAAGGCACAGTCTATCACAGTGGAAGTAAATAAGAATTGTCTCGCACTGAAACATGGATGCTTGCGTTTCTGTTGTCTCCTGGTCTGTTTCTAAGATTTCCAGGTTGCAATATGTCACATTAGCCCAATATATTCATTCGTTTATTCAAGCAAGCTAACCATTTAATTTAACTGTCACTTTAAGGGGCCATCGAATTGAGGTCATGTCTAGATTGCCTTCTAGTGAGAAAAAAATTATCCATATTGATTTGATACTATCTTATCTGTTTAGACAAAGTGTGTTGTCGCCCATCGAGCTTTTAGACGTTCTGAGCTGTGAGGGAAAGAAAAACAGCAGGGTGGGAGATTCGTGTTGGAAATGTCTATGAGGAATTCACGCCTTGGCTGGCCAGACATACTGTTATTTCCCAGAGTAGTGCTAGGGGCTAACACCCTTTTCTACCGCCAGATATGAGACGCACACACACGGGGAACAGAACTGTTTAGAACACAGGCCCATCAATTTTCTCAGTTTTTTACACCAGGGATGTCTTCTCACAGTTGTCTTTGTATCATATATGAAATGTGTTTCGTGTGCATGTCTCTGTTTCTGTGTGTTGTTTTACTGTAGTGTCAAAATGGTAAATTGGCTCATATGTCACACTCTTGTCCTAAAACATGTCCGTGCTTGTCACCATTTAGACTTATTTAAACAATTATGGAGTCTTTATTTACATTTAAATTTTTCATTAAGCAGATCATTTTTATCCAGAGTGAGGGAGCATTCAACAGTTTGTATCGTGTTTCAAATTATGACAACTAATGTTATAACCTGGGAAATTATCATCATGTATTTGCCATCCCTGCTGAAAAACACAGAAATTCTGGTTTCCTGTAAAATACCATTATGAACCATTAGCTTTTTCCATTAAAACCATTACAAAATTTCATCCCTGCTGAAAAAAACTATAGAAACCATTAAGGAGGTTGTAATGGTTTGAATGGTTTTTAAGGGGTTTGTATTGGTTTTAATGGGAACTATAATGGTGTCTACTGGTATGTGATGGATTCTATTGGTTGGATGTTAAATCCTTTAGAGAAAACCATTAAAGAAGTTGTAATGGTTGTAATGGTTTTAAATTGAATTGTATTGGTTTTAATGGAAACTATAATGGTTCTATGGATTCTATTGGTCGGATGTTACATCCTATTGGAATAATGCCCAAAACACACTACAAAATGGAATTTTGTAATGGTTTTAATGAAAAAAGTTAATGGTTTATAATGGTATTTTAATGGAAACCATTCGAATTTCTGTGATGGTTTCTATTGGGCTTCTATGTTTTTTTCATTGTGTTATTGTGTTTTGGGCATTATTCCAATAGCCCTGCTAGTAGAAACCATTAAAGAAGTTGTGGTGGTTTTATGGTTTTAAAGGGAATTGTATTGGTTTTAATGGGAACCATAATGGTATGCTGGTATGTGATGGATTCTATTCGTCAGATGTTAAATCCTATTGGAATAATGCCCAAAACACACTACAAATGGAATTTTGTAATGGTTTTAATAGAAAAAGCTAATGGTTCATAATAGAAACCATTACAATTTCTCTGATGGTTTATATTGAGTTTCTATGTTTTTTTCCATTGTGTTATTGTGTTTTGGGCATTATTCCAATAGCCCTGCTGAAAAAAAACATAGAATCCCATTATAAACCATCACAGAAATTCTAATGGTTTCTATTAAAATACCATTATGAACCATTAGCTTTTCCATTAAAACCATTACAAAATTCCACTTTGTAGTGTGTGATGTGATGGTTTTAAGGGTTTTAGGGGGATTTGTATTTGTTTTAATGGAAACTATAATTGGGTTTAGTGGTGTGTGCTGGATTCTATTGGTTGGATGTTAAATCCTATTGGAATAATGCCCAAAACACACTACAAAATGGAATTTTGTAATGGTTTTAATGGAACAAGCTAATGGTTCGAAGTGGTATTTTAATGGAAACCATTAGAATTTCTGTGTTGGTTTTTATTGGATTTTTTATGTTTTTTTGTGTCCATTAAATCCAATACAATTCCCATTATAACCATTAAATCAATCTCTATTGTGTTTTGGGGAGAGCTCACTGCTGAAAAAAACAATAGAAACCATTAAAGAAGTTGTGTTGGTTTGAATTATAGAGAATTGTATTGGTTTTAATGGAAACTATAATGGTGTCTAATGGTGTGTGATGGATTCTATTGGTCTGATGTTAAATCCTATTGGAATAATGCCCAAAACACACTACAAAATGGAATTTTGTAATGGTTTTTATTTCTGCGATGGTTTCTATGTTCTTTCAGAAGGAGGATATCTGTCTTTAAAACATGACAGTTGACTAATGCAGAAGTGCTTTTGTTTAAAAAAAATATTTAAGTTAAATAAAACGTTATTGATATAAGGGTATTATAAGAATATATAATTCCCCCCCATCCTTTTTAATGTTTGAAAGCTCTAGTCTCCAGAATTGTAATTTTTTGAGTGAATTATCCCTTTAATAATAGAAATGAGGTTGTCACAGAATGTGTGACAGTGTTTGTGTGTGAAAGTGAGAAGTTCAGGAATAGAAAGAATCAGGGTCATACCAAGGAAACTCTATACCAATTCTTAAGCGCACACACGTACGCACGCACGCACACACGCACACACGCACACACACACACAGGGAGAGAGAGAGAGAGAGAGAGAGTGAGAGAGAGAGAGAGAGAGAGAGAGAGAGAGAGAGAGAGAGATAGTTAACGCCCTTCTGCACATTTTGTATTCTCTGCTCATGACTGTTGAGATCTGTGTGTGACCCTGTAGCAGTCTCTCCTGTCTGAACGGCATAAAGGTCAGTGTATATGCTCATGGAAGAAAGAAATCTAGAAATAAATGATGCTTCACACACAGATATACAGCCAAT
Organism: Oreonectes daqikongensis; assembly: GCA_026939265.1. Taxonomy (NCBI): domain Eukaryota; kingdom Metazoa; phylum Chordata; class Actinopteri; order Cypriniformes; family Nemacheilidae; genus Oreonectes; species Oreonectes daqikongensis. Next base: position 675,032 of record JAOTQM010000434.1, on the reverse strand, counting down.
AAATAAACATTAAATGTAAAGTCAGTCTCTCACCATGAGATTGTTATAAAAATAGCCACGTCCTCTCAATCTTAATGAAACATGTCAGTGTGTGAGTAACACGGGCCGGAAATGTCTCCCGAGGAAGTTCATGTGATGCACAGATCTGAGGTCTGTTTTTATTTTGTGCGTGCATTTGACGTGACCTTCCTTTTCTAGCGTGCGCATCAAGCTTTTTATTGAGAATTTGAGAATCATGTTGCAAGACATTTTGCAGTCTAGAAACGAACAAAAGAATTTCATCCTAAATCAATATTTGCGTATTTATATGTGTAAATACAAGCGGCATAATGTACACGTTCATTACCACATAATAAATCCCTTCAGGGTTACATAAGAACATTTAATATTGGGCTTGGGTCCTGATCACCTTGTTGGGGTTTACTTTGCGATAATTGTGTGTACAAATGCCATTCCGTGCATTGGATGATAATTAGAAACAGCGGACATCAGTTCAGCAAGTATGGTTTATAAGAGACCCACACAGACACAAAAACATGGAGAAAATGGTTTGACATACTGTTCTAGTGTGCTAATGCTATGTTTGCATACTGCTGAGAGATGTTACCGTAGTTTGATATCTTGTGTTATGATCGTGCTTGTATGTGCGTGTGCTCATCTGATGACTTAATAAATGTGATTTGCTGTGGGAGTCTGGGGTCTCTCCAGTAATGAGACTCAGCCTTGCACGCTCATGCACTCACGTCTCCTATCCTCCCCTCGAGCTGGCTCACTTTCTCTCTCACTACCATCCCGTTTACCTTTATATCCTCCCTATCAATCCGTGTTTCAGTATTTCCGTCCTCTACACAGACATTTTACCAGCTGTCTTGCATAGACATCGTGTCCCTCTTATTTGCCACTTTTCACATATTGTGGCAGGGGCTATATTTTTTATTTTATTGTTACTTTTGGAGTGCTAAAAAAAATATAGCCATTATTATTCTTAGGTTTAAGGGTTTGTAAGACCCCCCTGTTTACACTGTGGGGACAAAACTCATCTGAGTTTGTGTGATGCATATCATAGATTACGTGTGTAACAAAAACGCCACTTGCATTGCAGGATCCCGAGCCATAGGCTAGCTAGGGATCAGTATGGAGACCTGGGGATGTTGCTAAGTAACCACCCATTTAGAACACCCCATAGCAACATGCCATCACAGAACACCATAGCAACCATATAGCAATGCCCTAGTAACCATTAACCAAACCGTAGCACGGGAGGGGGTGATTTGTGCCACTCACATTTTATTTAGAATTGAGTTTTTATTATAATCTTATATTATTATTATTATTATTATTATATGACAATATATGTTAGTAACATACAATCCTTGTATATCTCCCAAAGAGTCCCCATGCTGTTCCTATAAATGAATCTTAAGACTAAATTCAACATACCATCACAGAGGCTGAGGTCAATAACCTAAAGTTTGTTGTTCCCTCAAGTCTATTTCTTTTATGTCCACTTAAATAACATACAGTGGACAAATACTCTTTGTGGGCCCAGAGAAAACCCAGGAAAAAAACACAAGACCTGCAGTTTCATAGTTCACCAAAAATCAATATACTCACTTCATGTCAGCATCTACAAAACACAAACTCGAGAATAAACTAGCTCAACCATCAATTACTTCTCAACAGGAATTAAAAAACTAAATAGCCTCATTTTGTAAAAAAGACACCATATCATTTATTATGTCAAATACACATGGTTCTGTAAGCGTACTGATGCCTTCGGTGACTAAGCTGTCTGCTACGCCTAATGGTTATTCAATATCAAATTCATTAAAAGGAATGTTTGCCATATGTGAAAATAAAGGAAATATTCCCTGGTCACAGTTTATCATTCAGTGAAGCTTGGCTTTTCTGCAGATCTGAAGTGATCATTTAAAAGAGGATGAGGAAGCGGTGGGGTAATAAAAGCAGTCAGCAGCGTAATCGCTTTACAGTGGTTGTGAGGCGGGACCATAGGTCTACTTGTTTAACAGCATGCCTGGAGACAAAAGAGGTGTGTGTAGTATACACCTGTATGAGATCACAATCTTAAAGATGCATTGAAGGAGATAGTTCGCCCAAAAATGAAAATTCTTTTATCATTTACTCTGATTCCAAGACGTCCTTTCCTCTGCAGAACACAAAAGATGATATTTTGAACAACACTGGGTAACCAAACAACATTGGCCCACAGTTGACACGAAACCATTTTATTGAGACATTTCGCAAAATGTCTTCTTTTGTGTTCCACAGAAGTAAGAGTCATATACAGGTTTTAAGGGTAAATAAATGATTATTTATTTTTGGTTGAACTATCCCTTTATGTAATTTTAATTTCTGTACTTAATTATTATTTAATTTTATTAATTAGTCCTTCTAGGTTTTTTTTACCTTTGGGCAAACTATACTTTTCTCCTAAATATTATTGCGTTTTTGTATTTTTCCACTGCATACATTTTATATGGCTGATGGAGGTCCAGTCCATTATTTTTGAGATGAATGTATATAAGTCATTAATTTAAATGATTATTTTTGTTAATTTATTATTATTATTATCATCATTGTTGTAATTTAGTAATTAAATAATTAATATTATATTATACATATCATTTTACTTGTGCCTTAATTCATGTATCAGGGACATAAAATCAAATACAGTCACTCACATGTGAGACCAATAATATTAGTGGCAAAGAAAAGATCTTTGGTGCTATAATGCACTCATTTCATCCATACAAATGGTCCAAAACCACTGTCATTTCAGCTTGTTTATTTAATGTTTATTTTGTTTATTATACGTTTTGTATGTTGTATTCTTCTTATATTTATATATGCATGTTTTGACACTATTCATGCAGTAATGTGTGCGTTAATAATTCAAAGCGGCTCCTAATGAAGGCCACATTTCTACATCCACAGCTCTTGACTGCTACTAATTCTATACAATATCGCTCTTAAACCAGTGACAGGCCCTGACATTTATTTTATCTCGCTTGCTTCCCCCTCCTTAATGAATATGTCTTTATGAGATGTTATGCCACTGTTTGCTGCTAACCATCTCTTTTTAGCTCTCAATATTCTCGCTCTCTCTTTCTTTTGGGCCAAACCCCGACCTTTCAGCATCCCCCGAAGGACAGCCGAACCATTACAGTAATTAACTGAGGGAGGGAGGGAGGGAGAGATGGAGGGGGGGTATTTTCTGCAAAGACAGCAACTCCTGCATGTGGCTAGCCATAGAGATGCATGCAGTTAATGTCTGACTCCCTTCCATTACCAATGAGTGCAAGGGGGCTGGACCAATATTAATCTAACAAAGAGCCGAGAAACAGTTTCACACATCTGACAGTCAGCTGCTTATGTTCTGGCCGTTGGAGAGAGGAAAATAGAAAGTAAATGTGCGTTGCAGTCAAGCAGACTTTTGGCATTTTAAGTGGTAGGCTGATGGTGTTCAGTTCCAGTAAAGAATGCCAGATCATGGTTGCCTGCTACATCCAATACAACCTGCCAAATGGGGAACGGGGCCATGCATTCATCCCTACAGTTTGAGGTGTGCCATGATGACTTGCATAATTCCCATATAGTGCAAATAAAAACAAAGCTGTCATGTAAGCACAGTTTTTAATATCAAATGCTCACGTCACCTGTGCTGTATATAGACGTCTGTTGATTGAATTGACTGCCAGAATGAGTTAATAGCAGCAATCATCTGTAACATCCGCTTCCGTCGGCTCTATTTGGAATATCATTGCAGACAACACGCACTGAGTCAGCGGCCCTCTGATAGCATTAATGCTTGGCTTCAGGGCCGGGATGGGACGGCCCTCTCACACAGAAATGTCACGGCAGTTCATCCATCCACACATTCAGTTGTCCGGCCATTCAGACTTCTGTTCATCTGTGCATTTATCCACGCGTGCATTCCTGCATCATCTTCCGTGACTCATTGTTTAGGTTCAGGAACATGTTGTTATGTTGACTGACCTTGGCACTGCGTGCGTGCGTGCGTGCGCATGTGTTATAGACACAGGTGATGTCCACATCTGTTCGCTCCCTCGATCAATTCATTTTCAATTGCTATAAATTAAGGGGGCTTTATGTGCATGACAGACACTTGTTTTCTTGCAGATGTCTTGCATCTATTTGTATCAACGTGCAAAAATAAAAACAGTTTAAACAGAAAATAAACATAATACGGTAATATTGTTATTATAAAATATATTTAAGAATGTAATCACGTTTATTTTAAGCGTTATCCATCATGTGGATAACCATGGAAGTCTGTATTTATTTTAGGGGTAAATCTTTGTCTTACAGCATTCCAAATCATCTTGATGGCAAAAAACAAAGTTAAATTATTGACACAAAAGTAATAGGTGTCATCCAGTGAAACTAATATTCAGTGCTCTTTTAAAAAATGTTTGTTCAGGTTCATATCATAATTATAGAATAACTATTAACCTGGGCATACTACTGCAAATAAAGAAAGATAAATTATTATGGTCAACAAACATATTTACATCAATTTAGCCAACGGTCCGTGGGCATGACGTCTGAGGCTGAGACTAGACTGATCTCCATATTTGGGATTGATATTGTTGGAGAATCCTAAAATGCCAAGAAAAAGTCGGAGAGAGGGAGCAAGCGAGAGAGGGAGAGAACATTGATGGAAAGGAAACATGGGGAGAAAGAATATCCTGTCTTGTTGGTTAATTGCGCTGCAGTAATTCTGTACACAAACACACGTGCACACTCGTCCATGTCTCTGCTTTTACACACCTGCAGACACACACACACACAGGCAAACAAAAACAGAACCTCCCAGCTAAACTATCATCTGTTGTTATTCCTCTGCAAATTTGATTAACCGCAGTCCTGGAAAAAACTCCCAGTCTGCTTTAAAAGCTAGATTTGGGTTTGCGTTATACGCCCTGAATAAACATAAATAGATTTTACAGAGCCAAAATCAATGTATTGTTGACAGCTAATAGGAGCACTAGGATAACTTCAAAACCTTACGCCACAAAAACATCATTTAATGCTGGTTATGAATGTTTTGGTTACTTAAGTTGTGATCTGCTTTTATCCATTAGTGTAGAAAGTATTTAGTTGAGGGTTTTAGTTTAATAAAACAGAAAACACAACAGACATGGGGCTTCATGGTATCTTTGTTTTTAGAAAATGTTCCCCCAAACAACAATTGTCTATAAAGTTATAGTACAGTAGATGTTTTGTTAATGTGCTGTCTTTTAGAGAGCACTTAAAAGCAAAATAGACTCATTGTCATTATAGTGATGATTTGTGTTCTTGTGACATCATCAGCCAGTCAGTGCTGTCATAATGTCATTTTCAAGTGACTCCAGTGTCATTAGTCACATGGTGTTTAGATTCAATGGAACATCCAGGCAGACCTGAGGAATTTCCTGCAGTTCAGTAAAACGGTGCTAGCAACGGCAACATCAGGGACACTATTCCCAGGAAATGCAAACGGATGAGCTGTATGAATGCGTGCATGGTCATGAATGTACTAAATGTGCCGATTTTAATGAAGAATTTTAGTAGGTGACATTGAGATGAATATGACTGAACAGATAGCTTTTTTAGATATTATGGAGGGAATATCAATCCTTAACATTAGACGAACTTTCTTCTCTCTAAATATGAATGCTGTGAGATTCGAGAGGATGCAGGAAGGAAATGCCTCTGGATATTGTGGTAATTAATCCCATGTTAAACAGACGCCACTAGAGCCCCAGCTACACGTTCTCACTGAACCCGCAGATTAAATACGCAACAAGGGTGCTGATTTACATAAGGGATCGACACACAGTAGAATAGTTTGCATGTGCAGTTTTACCGAAGGCTGCTGTTTGGTTTGGGTGACGTTGGAGAAGCTAATCCTAATGAATTGAAATCAGAGGTGCAGAGCAAGGTGTTCCCCTTTCAAGTACTTTGCAATATCTTTTCGAAATATATGAAATTGGAGTGTACAGTGCTGCTGACAATGTTGTTTTTTCTGCCCTGGGAAAACTGTGCAGGTCCAAAAAACAGCCTTGTAGAAGAAACATGGTAAGGAAAAGAGAGCTATAGGCGCTAAACACAGAGATACATTTACGCTAAAAGAATTCAGAAAGCGTTCTTGTTGTCACAGTGCCTTTCGTATCCCTGCCTGCTTTTACCATAGGGAAACTACAATTCCCAGTATTCCCTCACCTGTCTCACATCTGCAATCATCCTCATGTGCCAGCCATCACCATCACCCGGACTTCATATTTATATATATATACTCTCCCTGTTCCTTTGTTCTTTGTCCTGTATTGTTTGTGTTGGAAGTGTTATGTTAGCGGATGTTGCTTTCTTCTGTTTTCTGCATACTTGTTGGATTATCTTCTGAATCCCTGTGGGATTATTAAAAAATCGCTTGTGTTTACTCCTGGCTCCTCGTTCGTCCTGCACGTTCCGTGACAAATGTATGTTTATTCAGAATTTCCTTGTTATGTGTATGTTTTTTTACTTATAACTATTATTGTTATTATTTTAGCTATTTTAGTCTCAAATCTAATAGAACCTCAAAGGACAGATTTTAGAAAGCATTCTGTAATTACAGTAACTTATCGTCCTCTCTCTGCCAAGTGACTCCATATCTTATCATATGGTTACTAAGCTCCACAAATGGATGCATACATGCTTTTAAAAACCAAAAATAGTTCTTGCAGTCACAATAACAGAGAGAGCGAATTGTTTTTGGATTACATAATATGATTTTTCACAATGTTCCATAAAAGCAAGATCATTTGTTTCTGCAAGAATATGACATACTTGTGAATATCTTGAAGACTGTCATGCAATTATGTTCACGAATTATGCTATTATTATTTGATGTGTTGTGCTGCATTTCTTGGTTAAGGGGCCATCGTTGCTCATTTGTGACCCTGCCTGTGAAAATCCAGCCAGTCATTTTTTTCGGATTTTCTACATAAATCAGTCCACATAACATAAATGATCTGTGAAACCTCGAATACTTTTAATATTGACTGAGTACGACCATGTTAAAGATTGAGATCATAGTAAAACGAATGACTCTCATAATTCAATTATGTGACTTCCTGGATTTTTCAGACAAGGTCACATTTATGGGTTTACAATTTAATATCAAGTAAGACACAATGTCAAAAGTCTTCAAAAAGATTTACATACACTAGGTATGTATAGATTGTGGGATTATTCTTTATGAATAAGGATTTAGAAAAATTTTTAATGAAGCAGCATTAAACACATCAAGACGTTTGAGCATTTGAGTTGGGCTTTTGTAGCAGTGGAACTCAAAACTGTCAAAGACTTTTTGATTGGTTTCAATCTGTCATCCTTGAAACAAAGTTCAGTGACCAATCCAATTTCCCTTCCTTTTGGTTAACAGTGCGAAATGAGACCATTTTGAACCAACAGAACAAGAGATGGCGAATGTAAACATCTAGTCTTCAAAACTGCAGCTGTGGACGAAATCTTTGGTAACTGCGCTTCCAAACTAATAATTTCACTCTTCAGTTAACGCTCATTTACTTCACATTGAGTGAGTGCTGGACACAGAGACACACCACCACATTTTGTGACTCTTTTCCTTCCTTTCTTTCTCTTTCCTGTCTTTTCCTCCATTTAATTAATGTTTCCCGGCTGGACTGAAACCCTCCTGCCAGCTTCCTTTATTCTTGTCCCTTTAAAGGCATTTGAAGTCGGAAGAATCAAGCTGGCAGATGTTGTCTCTCGAGAGCCATTAGTGCATCTTTCTTAGTGAGAACGTGATTAAAGTCTCTTTTACTGGCCACATAAAAAGCCGTATGCCTGTGGTCACATGACAGTCAGATAGGCAGCGTGTCATCCCGTATCCCTCTCATTAATGTCAGAGCTCCGCACCGCTCCGCCTCTCACTCTTAGAAACAGAGCTAATAGTGCAGACTTTTAAAGCTGTTTAAAGCCCCAGAGAAAACCTCTTTCTCGCTCTTCTGGTTCTGCTTCATGGTTTACTCAACCTGAACAAGTTTTAAAAGCATAGTGTTTAATTCTGCTATTGTTTACTCATCCGAATGTTGTTACAAACCTGTGTGACTTTCCTCTGTTGAACGTCATTTACGAGATGCTTCTTTGTGAATACAGTGAAAGTGAATGCTAAACAAGGCTGTCACTAATTCCTGTGAGCATTTTACAAAATATCTTGCTTGAGAGGCTGGTCTCTCTTTTTGGAGGCTGGTGGATCATTCCACCACAGAGGAACCGAATGTGTAAAGGTTTTTGCAAGCGATTTGTGCCTCGTGGCAATGAAGTGAAATCAGGAGGGGTGTTACATGATTGAACACCAGACGTGCTGCTGCATTCTGGATCATATATAATACAGTATATATATAGTAAAATTGTAGTTTGGGTCTAATGTAGTAGTGAGATATTGTAAGGATGTGACAGGTGGTCATGTTACCATAGAAACCATCAGTGTATCCTCTCAGCTGTCCTCTCATCAAGCAAAGTTTTAGAGATTATTAAAAAGGAAGATGATTTGATGTCATAATGCCAAAGCTTGTTAATATGCAGATGTGAGCAACAGCTTAATTTCAGTAACAATTAAAACACACACACGAACCAGCGTCTATGCTAGCACATTTAATCTTTTTGGACATTAAATTAGTAATTGTGAACTTACTTAAATTGTACGTTTCTACAGTTCTCCATCATAGATATGCTTGAACACAAAACAACCCACAAACACGTTCTCGCTTGAAACCATGGCACAAGCTGATCGCATTTAGGCTAACAAGCTGGCAACAGAGAAGACGTTGCATTAGAAATGAGGTGAGTCATTCACACAGGGTGACAAAACACACACAAAACTGAGAATTTCCCCTATATGTTAATGATAAATATGTTAATATTAAAAACAACGAAAAACAAAGAAAATGATGTTCAGAAATTACTGTGTCATACAAAGCAATAACAGTTTAAAGTAAATGTGTCGGTCGTGTTTTCATTAAACATTTGCATGTTTTGTAGTTTTTATGCTTTGTAAATGTTTAAAAAAAAAATGCTGTCGTAATTCCATGCGACATATTTATCGTTTATTAAAACAGGTGCAACTTTTGCACGAGTGTGTGTGTGTGTGTGTGTGTGTGTGTGAGAAAGAGAGAGAGAGAGAGAGAGAGAATGTGCTTCAGACATCAGAAAGAGAAGGATTGAGATTAGCCTACACATTTAACTCGGCGTGCTATAAACAGCGCCTAAAGTGTGCTGACGTTTCGCCTTGGAGCAGTGAACAAAGAAAAGTGTTTTTGAGTCTCTCTATGTTGTGTGTGTGTGTGTGTGTGTGTGTGTGTGTGTCCTTGCAAATCCCTTTAACTGTGCTGAGTAATGAAAGAGGTTTAAAACAGTGAGTCAGTAGCTTTACATTCTCGTTCCCTCATCTCTGCGCCAGCTCACGCCCTAGCCATCAAACAAACCCTGACAGGAGTGACCAATAAACTACATCACAACCATGACTTATAGCTATGAGCTTCTGATTCACACGCTCTCACGGGCCCGTTTGCCTCCTTACGCAGCACCGGCAGCTGTTTTCATCTGTGGGGAGCTTTGACAGATAACGGCGGCTGCGTATAACGCGGTGATGTTTAAGTGTCGTGAGGACAAAGAGGAAAATGTGCAGGAAGTAGAACTCTATACGGGCTGACAGCTGCAGGATAAAGAGAGAATTGCTAATAACAGCATGCAAATACTGAACCAGATGGGTCGCTGATGTCTGACTCTTAGGTGCTGTAAAACCAATATTGAGTTTCCACTGCAGTGTGAGATGGGACAATATATATTCCTCGCAGAACCTCAAAAACACCTCGTCTCTGTCCAAAATCTCCTAGTTCCATGCTGTATAACAGATGAAAATCAGTATGCATAATGAATACCCTGCTGAAAAAAGAAACCCAATAGAAACCATACAGAAATTCTAATGGTTTCCATTAAAATACCATTATGAACCATTAAAACTATTACAAAATTCCATTTTGTAGTGTGTTTTGGGCATTATTCTAATAGGATTGAACATCCGACCAATAGAATCCTGCCCATTCTAGTAGACACCATTATAGTTTCCATTAAAACCAATACAATTCCCTTAAAAACCATTAAACCAATACAACTTCTTTAATGATTTCTATTGTTTTTTTTCCAGCCGGGAGGTCTATTGGTATGGGTACCAAGGAATGTAATGCTTGTGGTTGAATTGAGAATTATTTTTGTGGCTGTTGTTAGTACATCATAGGTCAAAGAACAATGGTCACGTGACAATGAACCGTAGTATGTCCTGACTCATGAATGTATGCATACTGCCCCCACACATTTTATATTGAACATACAGTTTTAACAGTGGATACACTCTCAGAAAAGATGTGTTCATTGTTAACACATTATGTGTCGTTTTGTGTTAAATTAATAAAGGGACAACACAAGTTAAGTTAAAAGTAACAGAAAATTCTCTCTCCCACTTCGCTTCCTGTCCTCTCTTCGACTGCACTGTGCCGATAATAAAAATGTTAAAAAAATACGGATGTGTTTTTGGAACGTACTGTCACAGCATATGATTTTGAATGCAGACCAATTTTCACTTACACAAGAAGTGCCAAGTTCCATTATTAAAATCTCTTATTAATGTTTCACTTTTGTTGGCACTAAATGAGGTGTCTTGTCACTAATCTTCTATGTGTTTGCCATGATACTGTATACATCATTATGGTAAGAGCTATATCATATATACAGCTTACTACAGTACATAAAAAAAATGTCTTCAGTGTGTGTTTGACTGGTTATTGGCAACAAAACAAAATTATGTGGATCCACTCAGTAATGCCTATTAAAAATAACTTTCATGTTAGTTCTATCATGTATTTTTAGTTTTGAAACCAGATGGTCTGCTCATGTTTGACTTTAAATTAAAGGAGCTGGAAAACAGGCATTAAGTTAGTTCGGCTTCAGTGCAGATAGGACACAATATCAATATTTACCAGAGAGACCTCTGAAAGACCTTATCTAGTTCAGCTTCTCTAATCAACACATAAGAAAGTTTCTTCTTCACTCATCCAAGCAGCACCAGCTTTATTATTAATATCTGAAATCAAGCTCAAGTTCCTATCAGCTTGTTATGCCAACTTGTGCTTGTATGCAAATGAAGCTAGAGGTCAACTCCCATCCCCAGGGCATTGTGGGTATTTTTGGTTTGTATTTTCCAAAAGGCTCTGCATTTTTTCTTTCTTTTCTAGCTATAATAACTTTCCCTCTCTTCTTTTCTGGTGATGTGGAAATACGGCCAGACTTCCAATTAAGATGGAATTTCCCACAGTTCACGGCACCTCGGCTGTTTGCGGGAGATGTCGGAGAATCTGCTCTCGCCCAAGTGCTGTCAGAGAACATAAAATGAGCATTCTGCTTATGAAAACATATTCTGATAATGGAATACCTCATTTTTTAGCCAAAACATATGCATTGTGTCCTTTGGTTGGCACACAGCAGGTAACATAAGTGAATACATTAACAGTGTCTAAAAACTTTTCGGAGCGTTTCGGGGGTATGTGAGGAGAAAATAAATGTGGATAGCACTAAAGGTCAAACTACATCCCAATTCCCTCTCGTTGCAATTTATTTAGTAGGTTGTCTTGTTACCGTGACCATTCCTGTTAGCAGTATTTGGTCCCTCGCCTCTCCTATACGGTTTTAACAAGCTAACTCTTACACGCTCCCAGCAGGTGCTCCTCTTCTGCACAAAGCGGTCATAGTTCAGGTGTGAAATTGGATAGAACCGTCGTGCGTGGTGGAGGTGTTTGTGTCTTCCTTGTAAAACATAACAACAAGAGAAGGTGTAAAGAATTGCATCTCACAGTTTTTTGTGTGTTTTCAAACCAGACGGATGCATGCAAAGTGACAGACGAATGAAAAATGGGAAGAGAGAGATGACAGATTTGAACAAGATGTTTTTAAAGACTGACCTAAACAGAATCTAATTTTAAGCGTAAAAATGACGTTGCGCTTTTTTAGTCTTGATGTGACTTTACCTGGGCCTTGGTATATGTGAATGCAGATTTGAAATACTGACATACCGTAATGTAATAAATATGTTCTTCATAGTCTGCATTCAGAGGTTAATGACATGTTAGGTGTTTACTCAACATGAATGGGTGAGTTCAGAAGTAATCAGACCTTGCTGTGTGCCATAAAAGCCTGCTGAGGGTTGTGTGCCCTCAGGTTAGTGTGGAAATGCTGACCCGTCCTCTCCTGAGTAATGGTCTTATTAAACAGCAGCTTTAGCAGGCTGGACCTCAGCAAACCATCCCCTCTCGCTTTCATTTGAACAGAATAATATTTCTCAATCTTGTTTGATAGTCTGTCAGTTTGATTGACATTGTTCCTTTCATTACGGAAACGACATTTATTATAATTTACACATACAGCGGTGAAAAAAGAGACCATTCCAAATCAGCATTTCTAGATGTATTGTGGTCATTCCAGTTCAATGTCTGTATAATAAACTCAAACGTCATCCAACAGCAATGTGAAAGACTGACAAGACACATGAAAGTTGTCGAGGTTATCAAATAAAAAAAATAATAAATACATTGCTTGTATTGCTGCTTGTATTTCTGCAGTATTTGAGATTTCTGCAATGAAATGCAAATAGAAACAATATTTTTGTTTGAAATTTGGGAGAAATGTTGTTAGCAGTTCACAGAATGAAACAAAAATGATCATTTTACCTAAACCCATACATATAAATAGTAAATGCAGAAATGGTCTTTGAGATGGTCTCTTCATTTTATCCTCGTCTTTATATTTAAGGAACATCTGGTTGCATTTAGACTTATTTTCTTTATAAGGAGCTTTCTTTGTTGTGCCTTGCCTAGAAGTCAAGATTTCATGTTTTCACCCGATATTTTGAATTGGTGTCCGTATTATTTTGTTTCTTCCATGAAACACATTTCATGCTAGATCCGTTGTTAAAATTCCCCCGGCCAATGCTTTTTTAGTTTGTAATTAAATAATGTTTAGTGCTAGGAATGTCCAAAGTTGGAAAGGCAATTAATAATCTAAAGACATCAGCTTTTTTTTTTAAAAAGCGAACGAGTGCGAGCGTGTGTCTGCGCAGTTGTATGTGGTGGAGGTTGAAGCGTGATAAGGAGGCGGATAAGAACACACCAGTATTTCTTATTTCCTAATTGAGCTGACGAGGTAAATTACTGTAGGGTCTTGCTTTGTAGGAGGATTAGCTTCTCTTTAAAATCAATGCTACTTTAAGTGCCTCATTTGCTTGTTCTGTGATGAGCACTTTTTCCCCATGAGAGTGAATCAGCATCTTTCATAGATCAAATCTATAGCTTTGATTGTTTGTGTGCATGTGTGTTTATTTACTATTGCAGATGGACCCGTTTTCCCAGGAGCCACGCTTCCCTGTGATTCACTGTTTACGCTTTCCTTTAAATCCTGAATCACTCTTGCTTTTAACTTCTCTGTGTTTCAGTAGAAACTGTGTACATTAGGTACAATCACCTCATTGGGAGGGTGCTTGGACTTTTTTATTTGTTTGTTTGTTTGTTTTTATTCAGAGAAAGTGTATCTGCAAGTATAGAACAAGATGGCATTAAGTGTTCTGCTCTTTGCTCAAAAAATAATAGTGGTTAAACTGAACAAACACAATCTCACAGGAATTTGAAAGTGACCAATTCGTATGAATATTATTTGTACGATCTTATTCATACGTTTAGTACGGTTTTCTTTCACGCCAGTGACGGTTAGGTTAAGGGGTGTGGTTAAATAACACATTATTTTTACATTTTGCCAAAATAATGTTTGTAATCTATGCGATCTGCATCTATTTTATTGCCTTAAGTTAACTTCCAGTCTGTGTTTGGTTATCCGTCTGGCTAGTGGCTAATAATATAACAATTTATTTTATATTTAATTTCGTTAATATTAGTTTATATTAATATTTTATTGTCTATTAATTGTATTGAATTCAATTAATCCTACTAAAGATGTAAGTTTAGGCCACATAACGTTTGTTTATGTTGTTTGTGCTGAAATGGTCTATAGCTGTTCATGCTGTTTATTTTCCCAAAATAATTTTAAGAAATGTCTGTTGATTCCCTCAAGGAAACATAATTGAAAGATTAAATCTGTTGAAAAAGCAACTTCAGAGCAAGACTGTTTCACCACCAATTTTCATGTTACATAAAACAAGATCTTGTTTGAACTTAAAAATCTATGATGTATTGGTCTTGAACGTTTATTTAATAATTGTTTGATATCACATTCAATTGAAGGCTTAAAATGTTTCTCTGTGCGTCCCAGCTTCACAACCAACCGTGTGTGACCCCATCATTGATCTCAGATCTGAAAGAATGCACTTTTCATCTTGTGTGATCACCAAAAGAAAGTTTTCAGCTGTGACATTTGTTGATCACACTACAGAGTGACTTCCAATAACCTCCAGAACGTTCTTATCACTGCCGACCCTGTTCCATAATTCAGCGTCTTTCTAAGGGCTGCAAACTCCTAAAGTGAGCGAAAGTGATTGAATGAGCGAAGCAAAATCCTCCACAGAAAAAACGGTCGGAAGGAGGCTTTGGTGATCATTTAATAATGCTGGTGCTTATCAGTCAAGAACAAGCCTCAACTTAATGGTGTGGCCTGTAGCAGACACAAGATCATTTCATACATGAGGGAATTAGATGAATGTGCCTACAAAGTGCAAAGCAGGAGGTAATTGGAATGGGGGAAGCTGAAATTACTGTGTGTATTAATAGAAGATTAAAGGGGTAATGTGTGTGTGGCAGCGCCTCGGACAGGGAGGGGTAAAGAGGGGGGACTGTTTGTCGCTTATTTGAATTGGATACAGAAGTTGAAGCGAAACAACATTTGCAAGCCATTTTACATCGGTAATGTTTTGGGTGAAAAATGAATTTGTCAACAGGAGAAAAATTATGATTTGATTTTGATCATAAATGTGCATTTTGAAGGGATAGTTCACCCAAAAATGAAAATTCTGTCATCATTTTCACATCCTCTTGTCATTTTAAAACCGGATAACTTTTTTTCTTCTGCGAAACACAAAACAAAAATATTTTGAGGAATACTGGTAACAGAACCACAGCGGTACCCATTGACTTGCATTGGTTTTGTGTCCATACGGATACCGCCGATGTTCGGTTACCAACATTTCTCAAAATATCTTAGAAAGAAAGTCATACAGTTTTCAACTGACAAGAGGATGAATAAATGATGACAGAATTTTTGGGTGAACAATGCTTTTAAGTAGCTTGTTGGAGGGGTGGATCTATTATATTTTGATAAAAGCCGTTTATTGAATAATGTTCAATTCCGTTTATTCATATAGGGATTTTCATAATACATTGTTCCAGTGCACTGAGAAATAATAGATTCTTGATGTATAAAAAAAATGTGCGAACCGATGTCTATTATAGAAGTATATATACATTTTTGACAAGCATTCAGACTCACTGACTGACATCTAAACAGTAACACCCACAGTTTCATTTATGACGAAGATAACCTTCACCAGTGGCTTTAAATGCCCTGCCATTTGTCCCCTTAAGAATAAGCTAACAAAAGCGTTCTGAGTCACCAGCACTTTTTATTATTAAATTTTTTTTTTACTGAAGGTCATGGCATTTTTCTCTCTCTTGAGCACTGTTCCATACAAGACAGGCAATAATCTGATGATCAGATCCCCATTAGAACAGCACCAACAGTCGGCCGTGTGTATGTGCAAAATCTACTTGACAAGCAACACTTATGTATGAAGGGGATAAACAGAATGTGACAAGCATGTGTGTGAGCTGGTGGTGGGGTTATGTGTGTTGGACAGGCGTACTTGGTCTTTTTCTTAGACCAAACAAAATATTACAAAAATAAAATGATTCTTTTCCAAATATTTTTAGGTGTACAATTTCTGTTAGAATTGTTAATACGCCCCATATTATAAATGTGTATCAATTAAACACGTAACACTGTGTCCCTTCAAAAACAGGTTGTCAAGTTCATAGTAGGAAAATTGCTTAATACATTTCTTTGTTCTGTTGAAC
Organism: Oreonectes daqikongensis; assembly: GCA_026939265.1. Classification (NCBI taxonomy): domain Eukaryota; kingdom Metazoa; phylum Chordata; class Actinopteri; order Cypriniformes; family Nemacheilidae; genus Oreonectes; species Oreonectes daqikongensis. The sequence goes on along the minus strand of JAOTQM010000434.1, from coordinate 658,881 downwards.
ACAAAAGAAGATATTTTGAAGAATGTGAAAGCAAACAGTTCTGGTGCACTTTTGACTACTATTGTAATCTTTCCTACTATGATAGTCAATGGTGGTCAAGAACTGTTTGGTTACAAGCATTCTTCCAAATATCTTTCAAGATTTAAAAAAGCTTTATTGGCATGATAAAATAGTTTTTACATTGCCAAAGCATAAAAACAATAAATATACACATTTTTACAGATTTGGAACAACTCGAGGGTAAATGATGGCAAATGTTTTATTTTTGGGTAAACTGTCCCTTTAAATTCTCTCCTCTCTGGTTTAGTGACTTCCTCCTTCATCCTATTTTCTGACAGGTTTGGCAGATAACAGTTACTGTGGTTAATTGAAAAGCTAATTAATCTTTAATATTGTCTCCGTCGAGTCCAGCTTGCTGCACTTTCTTTCCAAGCGGATTCCTCTTGCCAGGCGTGACCTTCACGGCAAAGTAGCATGACACGCATTTGTCCTTTTCTGTTTTCATACTAAATGTGCTTACATAAACACTGATACAGGGTAAAGCAATGAGAGCCAAGCGAATAGAAAATCCTGCAGGCAGTGATGATTAAATTTTTATTGCGATGCCACGGGTCTGTTGTTTGTTTGAACTGAATGAACAGCATGGTATCGCTTAGATTATGTTTACAGTCAGCAAGAAGCCAACACTAGGCTGCTATAGTCATTCTAGCATCTAAGTGTAAAGACGAGGGGGAAATTCTGTTTGAAAGTTTGAAATGTTGAAGTGAATACATTGAAGGATGCAAGACATCACTAGCTGCGTTTGAAAATATGCCCAATGGAAACACGGCAATTTCGCAAAAACTCCCATGTGTCGCAAAAAAGTGTATTTTCGGGCAATACGATAAAAGCATATCTCGCAAAACTGCAATGGATACGCACCTGGCGTACGGAAAAGTCGTGGTATGTTTGGGCAGAACATTTGGAAAAATGAAACGTAAGAAATACACATTAAGTTTTATCTTATGGACCAAATGCAGGAAAACAAGTGAGTTAGGCTAGTTATAGGCAATATGAAAATATATAAACTTGACTCACATAACATTGTCTTATGGAAACGCCATCATTCCGCAATATCGCGCAGATCTGTAATGGAAACCTGGCTAATGTGTCGATATAGTTAAAGATAGTTTCTTTGCAGCCGCTTGGAAACACTACAAAACTGTGAAAAGTGCTATAGAAATACATTTGAATTAAGTTGAATTAATATAAGAGTTTAACACCTTTGCAGGCAATAGAAAGTAAATTAAATTGTCAAATGTGTTTTATTTAAATTTTACATTGACGCTGTATGCAAAGAGATCCATTTTTCCTCGGGCAGTTTTAATCTTAGCTTTAATCACATTGATGTAGTTAAGTCAGGTGTTAAGCCAAGGAATGACTAAGGCACAATGAAAGGTATGCTGTGTTGTTATCTGACATTAGGATCAGATTTATATTGTAGTAGGCATTGTGCAGATATTGAATTGTTCAGACATAAGACCTTATAATAGCCTTTAAAGCAGAGTAAAAATAACTGTTGGATAGACATGGCTGAGAGTCTGGTAATGCTTACCTTATCATTAGAAACATTAGAAGAACAAAGTGATATGAAATTGTTTCAAATCGCTACAGAGGAAAACAATTTATATCTATCCTTACAAGTCATGCTAAAGCTACAGTTAAAAAAGTGAAACCTTTCACAATGCACCATTGTTCACAGGAACAGTAAGAGAGACTTTCCAGCAAAAGTTCATGTCATTCTGTTATAATGCCGTTGTGTGTAAGAAAACAATGAGACAATGAGTTTGTACACACACATGCCGTCAGTTTACAATCTTTTGTTCAAATTAAATAAATGAAAATACATTGAATTAAAGTGAGTTAGGAAATAGAATGAAAAAGAAAAGGGGAAAACTGTTCCTAATTTAGCAAGGCATCAACTGTCATAACAGTTCAGTGTATCTGATATCTGTTGCAGTCTTAAAATAACCAGAGCAGATAGATACCCTGACGGCACAGAGAGAGAGAGAGAAAACTAATACCTGTGGACACACCATTTATTATCTCTCTTTCCATTCTCTCCATACTCTTTTTACAATGGTATTGAATGGGTTATCATGATCCTTCTCTCTCTCTCTCTGTCCCTCTGTGTTTGTTCGGTCTGGCTAGTGGAACTATTATATTTTATATTTTATTTAATTGATATTCATATTTTGTATAATAATGACAATAACATTCAACAAATTGCTTATTTATTACATATTGATTTTATTTAATAAACACATTTTTTAATATTTTGTTGCATTTAAGTTTAGCCAAGTAACAGTTCTTCTACTGGTAACCCAAAATAATACTGACTAGACTTAACTTGCTAGCTAATGTCATTTACTTGTTATTTCTTTTGCTTGTTAGCAGAAATAATCTGCAGGGACTCTATTTTTTGCGGATGTGTATCGAAAGTTAAATTTGGGCCACAAAAGCGAGCATGCGCAGTAACGTTTGTTGCTTTGAAAGCATTTATAAACAGTTTGTATAACGTGGCCATTTACTGTATTAATATCACGCAAACTGCTAAAATGTAAGTGGCTTTGGATGAAAGGCTTGGAAGTCTTGATAGATATGTGTGAGTTTACAAATTGTTTTAAAGTGAATTGTGCATATGAAAGAGAGCAAGAAAACTAAAGAGTGTTTTGTGGCTGGGCCTGATAAAGGGAACAGAAGTGAAGAAAGTAATTAAGCAAACACATTGTCAGATGTCACATGCACATCCGCTCTTCCCCTTCGAGACAACAGAGAGATCAGCGTTTTCCTAGCGTAGTGTTGAAGCTTTTTCTTTGTCTCCTTGTCTTTAATTCACAAAATTTCTCATTATCCTGATAAGACGGAAGTTGATAAACAGACGTTTGACTGCAGAAAAAGTTATCTTTGAATTAACGTCTTGCATTGTCTTAGTATACGGTCCAATGCGCTTCAATGTGTTCATGTTCCGCTGTCAGCTATTCAGACTAACTGAATATTTCAATTAGAACGTCTCGCACTTTAACGTCCGCTGTTCTCTATATTGTATGGCTTCGAAAAACGAGTTAATAGGACAGATTTCATTTAATAGAGGAAAACAACAATAAACTATGATAGAGGAAAAGAGGTCTTGAAAAGGAACTTCTAAGATTTATGAAATGAATAGCTACAGTATAATGAATGCTAGTCATTAAAAACAGCACTGTGGGTTTTGTATTGTGTTGTCTTATGCAAGTCTTTATGCCTCACTTATCTTTAAATGCATCTCACGATCCACCGTTCAAGACGGACATGTACATGATACTCCATAATAACTTGAAATTGACACTAGTTTGTGTGCGCATGCCTTTGGCTCAGCCTGGAGCGGTATTGTCAGGTTGCAATTATCAGTGAGCGTGTTTTATGACAGTTGTGTCAGATGAATACAGAACAGATGTAACAGATACAAAACATAGAGATACGCATATAAAGGGAATATAGTAGCAGGAATAAGAAATACAGACAAGTGTGTGTTATCTGATAACTTAGCAACCTAGAACCTTTCAAATGTTTGGTTTATGTGTGTTTGTGCGTACATTCATTTACTTTAAGCTTTGTGAAGCAAAGTACAACTGTATTGATTGACTGCACACTGTAATCATGTTCCCCTAATAATGAGTCAAGCTGACCACTATGTATTCCCCAATATTCTGTTCTGTTGAGACCCTCAGGCAGGCAGGCAGGCAATGCCAATATAAACTCAAATTAATTTTCCTCCATGTGCATCCCGCTAAGAAGCCAGTTACAATGTAAAAATGAACATTCTGTCAGCATTTATTCACTGTCTTGTCATTTCAAACCTGTACAGTATGACTTTCTTTCTTCTGCAGAAAACAAAAAAATATATTTTGAAGAATGTTGTTAACTTGCACCTATTCACTTGCATTGGTTTTGAGTCCATACAATAGAAGTGAATGGTTGCCCCCGCTGTTCGGTTACCAGCTTTCTTCAAAATATAATCTTTTGTGTTTTGTGGAAAAAAGAAAGTCATACAGTTTAACTATCACTTTAAATGACAGTGTATTGCTTAAAATAACTAGATTTTTATTAAACCCACCGTTCTGAGTACTAACTTGCCTTTTAACCTTTTCGAAAAAGTTTAAATTGGTCCCCTTGGAGCAGGGCTGTAGCTGAAAATTCTGCTTCCCTTTAATATTTAGTGCTCTGGGCCTTGTACTTCTATAACAAATTGTGGTGGACCCCTGGATCTATGGGCCTGTGGCTTTACAGATTTCTTCAATTCTTTTCTTATATAAAAAAACACAGAACAAACCTTGTGGACAAGTGGACAGGATATGAGGGCATTATGATAGGATTATTCCATTGACAAGCTAATCAGTTTGGTTTGTTATCAGCATGTGATGAAGAAGTTCTACATGTTGTCTTTACCCTCTTTGGTTGTGTTCTTTATGAGAAGGCATGATGTTATATGTCCATGAGGTGCATTTATGTATAGCATATAAATGCATCATGCAATACAGGAGAAAATCCTAAAGCAACAAAAATAAAATAAAGTGTGGAACAGTATTTGGCTAGCATTTAGAAAGACAGTCCTTCAGTTTGCACAGTTCTCGAGTGGGGCGCGTAATCGCTGCAATGCTAATTGAAATGCAAATGAGCTGTTGCGTTGATTAAAAGGTTGTCAATATTAATATTTTTCATGCTTGATACTTAAGTCCTCATTAAAAGGACTTTGCATTAGCATTTCCTTTTTGCGATTAAGACAGTTTGTAATTTAAATACACAATAAAAGGAAAGATATTTGTGCACACACACACACACACACACACGAGTGAAATGATGTGAAATGATGTGTCCTCCAGAAGACTACAAATTCTTTTTATGTTGACAAATTTCTGTTTGAACTTGAAGGGAATTAAACACACATGCACTCGCTCACAAATACATTTTAGAGGCCATAGTGTTGCTATTAAGGCTAAGCTTGTCCGTGAACTCTTCAGCTCTCCTACTGTCTCCATAGCAACGTGACTACAGAGGATATACTTGATTCTTCATCAATTAAATTTCGAGATATGCAATAAACACATTCACACACATGGACCAAATCATGAATTCACACTTTACCTGTCTGCATATTACCAAAGATATTAACAAGATGCACCACTGCCATTACAATGAATGAAGAGGAACGCTCAACATGGCCGCTCTAGCGAAGGAAGTCCCGCCTTCCAGTGAAACAAGCCAATCGTCAATCAATATTGACTGACGGTTCTCTGGGGCGGGGCTCTCGTGAGGCGCTTGCCAGTCTGTGCGCATGTAACGAACTTGAAAAAGGTTCAAATTCAACACTGTGTGTGTGTGTGTGTGTGTGTGTGTGTGTGTGTGTGTGTGTGTGTGTGTGTGTGTGTAAGCATGTGAGTGAATATACATTCAGATATTCTCCACATTATCAGTTATATGGTTTGTGAAAGAACTTTTGTACTGCATCAGCATTTGTACTGTAAGAATCATATTAGGTTTAGGCCCAGATAAGATACTGTTAAAAAATAAAAACTCACTGAAAGCATTTTAGTTGTAATGCATTATACTGTCAAATGTATTTTACCTATATTATGTGTTATAATTATTTGAAAATGTAGCATTACAATAACTGGACTTGTTAGATAACCTTTTAACACATTTTAGCTGAAATAAACACATCAAACACATAGTCAAGAATGCAGTCAGATGACATTCATATACATGATATATTGTACCAGCGTAGCATTGCAGTGTGAATGAATTATGCAGATTGCAGTATTACTGTTTTGCTGCTAGTAGCCTATATATCCTTTTTATACCATGGTCTGTTTGAATACTCGATTCTGATTGGCTGGAAGGTGTGCATTAAAACCGTTTAATGCACGGGTAGTTCCAGTAAGTTTGATTATCATTAGAAATAACTGTCATTTTCACTAGTCTGATCAAAAATTACACTGTAAACATCAATAACAGCTTTAACTTGGCAAATGGCCATGGTTAGTTGTGCATTAAAGGATCTTCTTATAGGATGCTTTAGTTGTTGTTGTTGGTCCAGTTGCTTCTCTTTTTTGCTCTATCATGTTTTTTAATTGTCACCAGTTCTAGGATGTGCTTTGGCTGGAATACACTAAAGACTTTTGCTCAGATTTTCAGTCTGGACTTGTTGCAAAAAGTCTGCGCCAGTCTGCAGATTTTATCGGTAGTGTGTGATGCCCTGTTTTTTTCTGCAAACTTTCAAAAAGTCTGCAAGTATGTCTAGTTTTTAAAACATCCGTTCAGATTTTAAAAGTCTTGTAGTGTATTCCCGCCTTTAGGCATTAAGTTCTGTATATGTGTCTGTAATTCTTGAGTGTGAAAGTGTAAGGCTGTCTATAGTATGGATCCACCCATACAATGTCTGTTGTTTACTTGTTAGGAAAATAGCAGGATAAAGTGGAATAGAAAAATAAATTTAAACGAAACCATCAAGAGTAAGAAACCAAATTCAACATTTTTAGTAAAATCTGAAATGTAAATAACATTAAAAACATAATAAAATAAAAGTACATTTATATTATTATATATATTATATTTTGTATTCAAGGTGTATTCAACTTTTGAAGTTTGAAGCTTTGTGCATCTGGCCAATATTTTAGGCCACATTTGTTGTGTTTCTGCACTTAGGATTTATGAAAATAGAACATGAGCAATGAGAGATGGGGAAAGGGTGACAGTGAAATGAAAGAAAAGAGAAAGAGAGAGATTTTCTCCTCGGCTGAATGTATTGATTGCTCACTGGCTCTTTCAGTAATCAGAGGTAATTTGCTGAGGGGTAGCAGTGCTAGACTGAGGCCACAGCATTGACTGTCTCTGTGTGTGTTCGAGAGGCAAAAGCAAACGAAAAAGAGAAAAAGATGTTAGCCCTGACCTCTCTGTGTTATAAAGTACACAAGACAACAGTAATTTAGAGCGCTTTACTTCCCGCTCCAGCTTAGATCTGATTCGGTTGACGTGATGGAACATTGGACTTTGGCTTTGTTTTGCTGTAATATGTGTAATATCACTGGAGCAATAACGCAGAAATTATCGTATGAATGCAAAACATTAGTGTTATAACAACAATTCAGATAAATCAACATTTTGACACATGTCTCAATGAGATTTAGAGTACAACAAGTATGCCATTAGGACAGAATATTAGAAAACATCAAAGTGATCTTGTGTCAGTTAAAAAGGGCACAAAGACCCCAAAACCTTTAAAGAGATCACAGCGAGCCAAATATAAACGGATCAATAACAGGCCACCTGATGCCACAGGTCACCAAGCAATCCAAATAGGAGAGAAAGAAAATGGATTAATAGATAAAAGGAAAGGTTAATGGGAGATGATGAAATATAAGGCCATGTCATATTCATGATTGTGTTTTTTAGTCAAATAAATGTATTTAAATATATTTATTCATTGTGATGCATAGCTTGAATTACCTTTTGGTTGCTTTTCTCAGCAAATATTGGTTTGAGCATTTAATTTGATGAATTAATCAGCATATCATAGTAAATCTGATTAAAATCCGTAATCATTTGACAGGCCTAATGTTTATGTACAATGAAATCTAACAGCAGGCTAATCCTAATCAACCTCCCAGTGTCCTTTGTGTGTGACATGCACATGAAATGAGAAACAGTGAGAAACGATTGACAGTGTTTTTATTAGAAATATCAAATGAACCAGGGAGATTGAGTGATGTCTTAAGACAGAGCACTACATCAAAAGCCATGTGTTTTACAGCTTTCTATTGATCTGACTATGGCTAGATTTTGAACCATATTTTGCCTGAGGGAGAAAGTGTCCTTTGGCTAAGGGTAAGCTGTTTCAAAGGAGCGCCGTTCTGCGGGCGCTCAATATCCTCAGGGGCACCAAAAATAGATGATATTTTTCACCGCTGCAGATGTGTGGTCCCCTACACAGATGGTGCAGTATGTACAGATTTGCAAACATGCTACAAACAGAGAAACACGTTCATATATCTCACTTAACAATGTTTTGTGTCTTGTTGATTTTTTAAGTAGAAACTCCTAATTGTCTAATTGTCAGTTTTTCCAGTATACTGAAATATTTGCTCCCAGAATCTTTTTAAGTTTCTTTTTCATTTAGTTGCACCAGTTGCATTTACTCTCAAAAGTTGAGATTTCATCATTTTGGACAGATCAAATGGAATAACACAGTAAATTCAGTTTAATTGACTACAATATAAAAAATTACAGTGCACAGTGGTGTTATAAGGTTAGAAACGATCCTTTTAAAAGGGATAGTTCACCCCAAAATGAAAGTTCTGTCATCATTTACACCCTCTCTTGTCATTTCAAACCTGTCTGAATTTATTTGCTCTGTAGAACACAAAAGAAGATATTTTGAAGAATGTTGGTAACCATGATGGTACCCATTGACTTGCATTGGTTTTGTGTCTGTCTTTACAACAACAAGGAATAGGTACCCCTTTTGAAATGTTATTTTATGATACTTATTATGTTTAATATTTGAATGCAATTATACATGCATTGCATCTGTTTTTTATCATGTATATTTACAGATATTATGGCACAATAATACTTTTACAATAAGGGTGCATCATGTCATGATATTATGCATTGTTGTTGATTTATAGACAAAAAAATCTGCAAAAATAAGGTATACGTTTTCCTTTTTTATAACTGGACAAACTGGTAACAATTACTATACTGGATTGTTTAACTGAATATCTTAACAAAAAGATTTCAAAAATCTGACAAAATGAAATCTATTAAAATGAAAGAATATTCTATTGGTTTTTACAGATGTTTCAACTGTGCTCTAAGAAATTCTCTAAAAAATCCCAATTGGAAGCTCTGATTCCCATCAACCTTTAAGAAAACAATTGAGCACTAAAACCCTCCAAGACATTATGAGAAATGACATTTATTAATGAGCGCTGTTTAGATAAAACACTGTAAACAAGGTCACGCACTTACGCACACACTGCAAACATAACACAGGAAAGCATCATTGTGTTGGCTTTTTGTCATGCGATCATCTCATTTTAATTTGGAGCATAAACACACACCCACACACACATGCACTGAATGAGCACAATGAGAGAGCACGGGCTACAGTATGCCAACTGGGTTTAAACCTATTGACCAGCAGGGGCATTATTACACAAACACACACAGACATACACTCATTATAAACAACACACTGCAGACAGCTGCTTAACAGTTTTAATCAGTTTTCTTGTTTACAGTAATTGATCGATGAACAAGTGAAAGGAGAGTGTAGCAAAAAATTTATATTATTGAAAGGAGGAAAAAAGGATGTTCAAATGTCACTGTGTCAATGCTGCATTACAGTTTATATGTGAATTCAATGATTTTCATTTTCACATGTGTTGTCTGGGGGGAGAGATTGAATATTAACATACAGCTTTAAAAACTAAACTGTTTGGAACAGAAAAGCATGCAGCATGCCATGTACAGTATGCTTCATACTGCTACTAGTTTTTTGTTTTAAGGTTTGAATGCATTGCATTGTGGGATACATCATGTCATGCATTGTGCTCTTTTAAATACTGATCTTTTTAATCGAATGCAGTTGGTCATTCAGATATGCATGCATGTTGACAATATACATACTGAACACAGCAGCAGTGTTTAGCATACAATAGTAGTGTGCTTCTTTCTTTGATTTTCCATGTGTGTGTCTCTCTCTCTCCATCCTTCTATCTCTATCGCTACCTCTCTCTAGTTGAGGATTCACTGCGGCGCTCAGATAAGGTTAAGGGTCCTCACTGATACTGGTACCAACTGCACCAATTTTCACAAGCCTTTCACACACTCTCATACACACCGCTGCCATGTGCGTTCCTGTTTGAACCCACCGAGGAATCCTCTGTCAGCCAATTAATCGTAACTGATGTGTGCGCTGAAAAACATGAAATCTCCTCTGACAGCAACAATGTACTAAACTAAACAAACCAGCTTTAAAACAAACACACAGCATGTTGAACGTAAACCATGTCCAGCTATACTATACTGTGAAATTTGATTAAGATTAAATGTAATTATTTAAAATGCAAGCCACAGAATTATAACAAGACTTCATCTTTAATGTTAAGATTGATCAGCGTATGACAAGATATTGACATGAAGGTCATGTTATTTGGGACAAATCCCGCCCAAATCATTCATTCAATAGGAGAATTATCACCCTACATCACACGGCGTCACGCAGGTTCAACTGCGCATGTCGGTTGCAAAAGATGATTTGTATCTGTTACATTTGTGTTTTTACTCTTACTTAATGTGATGAATAGACTGGTGCAGGGAGTACGTATTTTGTAGGCCAACCCGGAAGTTAGCGCCACATTGGTTCCCTCAACCAAAAGCTTTTGCATTTTTCCAATAAACTTTCAGAAGATTAACAAATGTCTATGAAGATAATCTTTACAAACTAACACAGTATTTGCTATTTTTGAAGCCTAAATACAATGGGCAGAAGTAAAAAGCTAGCATTGCTATAAATACTAGCAAAACCTCTGACAACTTTATTAAACCATGTTCCCTGTTGGGTAACTTCTTCGTAAATGAATCTCCATCCATGTTTTTAGAGTTTTGTTGCATTATTTGTGAGATTTTTTTATGAGTGATGACGTTTACGGTTTACTGTTTACTGATATAGTCGCATTTAGCACTTTTAAGACACGATAAAGCTTTAAAAATCACGAGCGGTGTGTTTCGTGTCATAGAACAAAAACATGAAAATATGAAAAGGTTTTTACATACTTTATTTTTGGCATTTAACCAAAAACCCATTTAAAATACCTATTGACTGTGGCGTTGGAACCAGAACAAGAAGTGCTAAAATGCTAACTCCCTTCCGAGTTTTGCGTACAAAAATACGTCATCTCTGCGGTGCTCTATAGTCATTGCATACCTTCATAAATAATGTAACATTCTTCATTCTTTTTTGTTACATATAATCAGTTCTTATAAGATTTGGAACCTCTTACTTGAATGTTAAGTGTGTTTTTGGTGGGAGTTGTTGGGGTATAGATGGAAGTCTCCAGTTAATTCATATAATATTGGGATTTGTGATGAAAACATAGGCTTAGCTAAATGATTGATGCTCCCAAAAAGCTGTGAGTTCAGCAAATGCAAAACATACCGTTATCAAAGTTGAATGCTCCAGTAGTTTTTTATTAAACATTTTGATTAATTTTCTACAGGCGTTTAATAGAAGCTGACAAAATGCCCAGTGTTTGCAGAAATGCATTTGTGTGTCTCTGTAGCGTGTGTATGGTTGTGTGGTTTAGAGGTGAGAAAGAGCTTGATGGACATCATTTGACATTGTTGTCATGGCAACCATCAATATATTTGGATGGACACCTGGAGTGCAATGATAAGAGAAGTGTAATCATCAAACATTAATTTTAGAAGAGTTCACATAAATATCAATGAAACATCACATAAATAATTCACTTTCAAAATGAGAATGAACAAGACGACACATAAAAACAGTTGAGCACTGTGTATGTGTGTTGTCTTACACAGTATCCATCTTCATTTGCACACTATCACAGAGGGCTAGATGCTACCCTGAAGAGACAACCAGAAACCTTTTGTTATACCAACAAAATCAAGATGGGGCAGATGTGTTAGAAATACCTTAATTAGACAGTAAATTGAATGATATAATGCAAAAAAAAAAAATTTGGTACATTACCAAAAAAAGAACAAACTTTTTTCATGCTGTAAATGATACAGCACGACAACTTTATATTCCCTTTGCTTTGTTTAGGATGTTCAAGGTTTGTTCATGGCTCTCAATCGATGGCAGGTGGATTTAGTAATGTGGCCAATATAATGAATATATTTTGGTTAGCACAAACAATGAGACGGTGCTTTGAAAAAGGTATTTCCCCTTAACTATGGTATTACCAAGATTCTTGGAAATAGTACACTGGTTTTCTATAACCTTTCGACATACTACAATTAATGCCCCAAACTTGTAAATTCCATATAATAATAATGCTTATTGCGTAAGTAATTTTGGGTGAAGGCATCTGTTAAGTTAGGTAAATTCTGCTATATGAATATGGTGATTGTTTGGTAACATGGTATATATTTAAAAGCATATTTATGCATTTGAAAGACGTTTTTAGACACAAAAAATGTTTTAGCATTGTGTGTTCTTTGGAAATCAACCCCATGACCTTTAAACTGCTAATGCAACGCTCTATATATTGAGCTGCATGAACGCCATAGCTCCATTGTACCATTTAATAAAACATAAATAAGTAAAAACATCAATGTTTTAGATAGTTTTTCCTTGTCACAGTCACCTTTGTCTTGTTCCCTGCGGGGTAAAAAGAAGCTTTTCATTATAAAGCTGCTTTGAAACAGTATGCTATAAAGTACAAATAAACTGAATCCGACTGAAAAATTATTTCAGATTTCTTTGTATAACACAGTTTTAGCTGTGTTTACAAGTGCTTTTTAGTAAGGCAATATGAACACAAGAGACAGCGAGAGATTTCAACTGAGATGAGATCCAGATTAATTTATCACTTACTTTCAGTCGGTTGTATATGCCTAATTAAACAGATGAACACCCTGGTGGTATTGTGTGTCTTTGCATGTGTGTCTGTGTGTCTGAAGGGGAAACAATAAGTCCAAATAAGCAAGTCATGTATAACTGTTGGGGTGTTTAGGCATGTGTGTAAGCGTGTTTGTTTTTGTATGTTCATTGTCAAACTGCCAGGTTTGCATTGTCCAGCGAGACCTCATTAGTCTTTGTTATTGTGTGTGTGTGTGTGTGTGTGTGTGTGTGTGTGTGTGTGTGTGTGTGTGTGTGTGTGTGTGTGTGTGTGTGTGTGTTTTCTTGCTTGTATGTCTCATTATGTGGCTCCTCTCTTCTCCACCTTTGTGATTGACTGAATTCAAAAGAAAGGGTGTGCAAAGACTTCCAAACATATCTTCCCCCTTATTTTCTCAATGTGAACTAAACATTCTGTTGAATGTACAAAGCAGCTGAGTTGGACATGTTAAAAAGTTACATGTCAGTCACGTTTTTGATGTACATGAGATCATGGAGGAACATCAAGTGTGAAGTGGTGGAATAGGTGGGGAAGGTAAACACTCACAGCAGATATTTACACAGGATTTGAAGAGGGATTTGACATCAACCTGAATGATTGCCAAGCCGTTTGGGCTACAGTGTGTGGTAGAGGTGCATCTCCATCAAAGAGTGTTGAAACTGAGGCAAAGTTCAAGATTTAAAGACTTTGTAAAAGGGATCTGTGCGAACGTTCTTCTTGGTTAGTAGTGCGAGTTGGTTTGAAAGTGCTGGTGCATTGTTTTCCACATTTAATAAAACTAAAAAATCTTGATCTTTTACACTTCTCATTTGTTCAACAGCGGCCGATACGTGATGTTGTATTAAGTGACTTTTAGTAATTGAATTCAAGAGTAAGGCAGCAATAACAACATGCCTGAGGCACATTAACATTGCAACTATTAATATAACATCTGTTGGTTAATTTGATTCTTACACAAGCTCTCATTTCTCTCCCTTTGACTAGAGCTCCATAGAAATGGCCAGTGTTTGTATGGTGGGGAGTGACCTGACAGAAAGAAGAATCATTCGTTTACAGAAGAACTGTGTGTGGCTATGACATTCAGACAGTGAAATATCGGTTGTAATTGTTCTACATGCATATATGGTTGGACATTTTTCTGCGATTGTTATATTTTTGTCTCGGCTATTCATGAGTTCTGCTATGTGTGAATGCAGTGAAAATGTAGCTGTGAGACTGTTTCTCCAGTAAGGACGCTTCACTTCTCACAGCAGATGCATCTGAATCATGCACACACACACACACACACACACACACACACAAATGCTTAGGTGTCTTCATGTCGGTGTCATTCACTTGTAAAAACATATGCTTTGTAAGATAAATCTTCAGAGTCATATTGTTATAAGACATATTGATGTTGTTATTGAACATGGTTATGAGGCATATGATTAACCTTTTCTCAAAGGCACGTGTGGCAGCTATCAGCGTATCAGACACTAAGAACATCGACTCATATCAAGCACTCTGACAGCTTTTCAGGATCAGCGCCAGGTGCTTCACTTCTCTCAGAAAGTTCTCTCATCTGATCTGCAATCAGGCAGCTGAAGGGCACCTCTGCCTCGCTCTTCACCTCTGTGTTAGCAGGGGCGCCTCTGACTTCCAGCCTGAAAAAGACCTCAAGACTTCTTTACAATAATGTGCTGCGTGCCAGTTCGTCTACTTGTACTATGACCTTAAAAGAACATTGTAGTGTGTAGACACTAACACATAATGAAAGTGCTTGTTGTTGTCTAGAAAATATTGTTTTTGTTGACAATCACACAACTCAAAAGCTCCTTGCATTTCAGCTTTTCTTCATTCACTCATTTCTTATGCATGATGTTTACTTCATAATTTAATTTATTAATTCAGTGTAGCATCACTTATTTCATTTATTTTAGTGTAGTTACTAAACTCCCTGTGGGTAAAATCAGCTGTTGGATCAAATAAAAAAAATAATGCAATTTGGGAAAAACTACTTCTAATTTTATTTACTATTTAGGATGGATCCAAGGGGAGGAATCCTGCTCAGTGGTTTCTCTAGCTTGGGTGATTTTGGGAGTTCTCAATTGTGTTTAATTCAGGTATATAGTCTTTAGTCTTTAGGATGTTTTCAAACAAGAAATACAAACAAGATAATTGTTTAAATACATAAGGAGTATGGAGGTGTAAAATGATTGTAGATGTAAATAATCTGTATTTGGGTAAATGTGATGAGAATGTTTTAGTATATTGCAGACTTGACAAATCTGAGCTCAGTTTGGGACATTTGTCAGATTTCTGAGTGTTTTTCTCAGAAGAAACTTCAGCATTTTCAGTTGCCTATTTTATCAGCTTTCAGATGATGCAAAAATCTCAATTTCGAATTGAGAAAGAATTGATCCTTAAGACCGGTTTTGTTGTCCAGGGTCACAATTGGGATAAACTGCTGAATTCTCATTTGGCTTCTCATCAACATCGTACTATCAGGTGAGATGAATCCCTAACATTCAGTATGACAAATTTTGTGTTTTAAGTACATTATAACAGAATTTGTATATTTTTGTAAGAACTGAATGAACAAGACACCTTATTCTGAATTATTTGGGTGAACTATTCTATTATTGACATGAATGAGATTTAATGAGTTCACCAAGACTCACTTTCATTGAAATCAGAAAATGGTTTGCATATCTTAGTCCTGTGAATGAAAAATAAAGGTTTGATTTTAGATGAATGAGAGACCACAGTCTTTGAAAGAATAAAAAAGAAAACAATGCAAAGTGGCACCAAGATAAAAGTGATGATTAGAAGCAGTGCAGAGGTGACTGTCACAAATGAAAGAACACAGAGTTCCTCTGGTCTACTTAATCTCTTCTGCTTTGAACTCTAGCCGGACATGCATTAAATTATATTTGATAGATATGTAATCTGTTTCATAACTACAAAAAACAAGAAGCAAGAACGAAATGGCACTAAACTAAACACATTCTACATGTGGAACAATGACATATATTTGTTATTTTGTGAGACAAGGTCAGGGGAATCGGCATGGTTTTAAGCTAAATAAAGCTAATGGTATATTGGACAAACATCTTTTTAAATGATCTGTTTTGTCATAGCACAGCTGTGTATTGGCCATACATCTTCCCACAAAAGTCTGGAAGGTCACCGATTAAAATGCAGGTCTTCTTCAGCGTCTTTTCACCTGTCAGTTACAGGTGTCACCAAGGGAACACAAGGCATGTTGAGGCCCACGCTATTTCACACAGATTAGCCCACAGGAACCCCATCGCCATGGGAACGGCTTAGGCCCTCAAAAGGAGGTTACCCACAATCGGCTCACCCATCCTAAAATTGGCCAACAGGGTTTGTGTAGAACACAACCTTATTAAAAAGAGCGACAGATGTGTGCAATTGGTTCATCCGCGTGTGTCGGTGGGCACGTAGGAATATCAAAAGACACTGTATTTGTCATCAGATCAAGAGGTGGGACACAGACAAGAGAACAATACCATCAGCCTGCTTACCTTCATGCGCTTGTTCTGTGTGAACCTGTCACAGGAAAGGACAAAGGGATTTTCTTGCCGTCGTCTCAAGCACATCTTAATTGTTCTATTTTTGGACTGCCTCTTGTTTTTATCTCCTGTATTTGTATAAAAACAATGCGTATAGGGATAAAGAAATCGTTTATTGTCGGAGCTAATGGCCTTGTGGCCAGTTCAATTCCCGGCTTGAGGTCCTTTCCCAACCCAACCCCTTTTCTCTCCTACTTTGCTTCCTGTCCTCTCTCCCACTGAAATGTGTCATAAAAGGCAAAAAGGCCCCCAAAAAAGTATCTAGATGGCTATTTCAACTAGCTTTGTAGTACAGCTATAGCATATAAAGCCGCAGAAAAAAATAAAAGGCCACTCAAAAATGATTTTTTAAAATAATTTTTTCAGTTTTTCTGAATTTACTATATTTATTAGATATGCCATGTGTAAAATTATGATTTTTGATTCATTCTTTGGTTTCACAATGTTTTTTAATTTGTATTTATAATGTTTTTGAGTACTGCAAAGAAAAGTTCATACTCATGTGTAAATAACACAATACTATTATTTTTTCACATATTTTAGCATCAGTTAATAAATGTGTGATGGAATAAGCCATATTTTTTCACAACATTTATCCATTCAAATTGCCACAACTCATGCAAAAATTATGCTGATTAATATAAAATCTGAAGTGATCCCTTATTTTGTATATTTATGAGTTGCTTCAGTAGAAATTCATTAGTACTCTATATAAATGTTGAAGCTGAGCTGAGCAAATGGTTTTGGAATTTTGGAATTTTTTTGCATAGAGTGCTTTTTATTAATGGAGATGCCCTCCATTTTCAGATTTGAAAACATCTTCAACCTTTAATCAATTACAAAAACTGTTTTCAAACTGAGCACTCCTTGCCTCTCATTGGTCAGACAAACAGAAGCGCCACGACTGCAAATGACTCACAAGCCATAGGCAAACTCAACAGGTTGTGTGCCGCTAACCCTATAAGCCAAACTTTATTTGAACTGTCAAAACTCAGTGTTTTCTCTAGTTCACTGTTTTCAGTCTGTGGTAGTGAGTCACTAATGACTTCCATAGACTCAGCTGAGGGCGGCCAATTTAAATGTCAGAATGGTAAGCCAAAACAACCCACTTACTCTGCCCCATAGTCACATTCTACTCACTTGCCAATGGAATATAATGTGTGTGTGTGAAAGAAGATAGAGAGAATGGGAAAGATCAAAATAGCAAAACTACAGATAAACTGCTGAACTCACAGAAATAAATATTACATTTGATTAAGATATGGTTACCTTATAGAACTGTCCATTGGATTAGATAAATGACCAAAATTAAGATCTCTTTATAATCTCAATTGTTTTTTCATAAACAGCAGTTTTGCTGATTTAATGAAGAGCAAATGGGAAAAAAATTATGTTTCTGAGGTTTTCTCATGAGAAGAATGCCCAAGTGAGAGGTCTTAAGGTCTTAATACGTTCAGCCTGGCCAACGATTCTGCAATTTAAAGGTAAAAGTAATCTGGCTTCCACCAAATTATATGAATAATGCATGTCTATAGTTTCTGTTTCTTTTTATTTATTTTTGTATTTCACCTAGGAAAACATCTGAACTCTTCCTAAACTCATTTCTTTCACATAAGCTGCCCTAAAGGTATACCAATCCACCAATGCTTAGCCGAATGCAATGCTGTCTGTTGTCTCTACCTGGCTCCAGGTGAAAAGCTCAAGATAACCTATTTTCTCATGTTCATTTCTTCTTTTTAACAGTAAAGTCGGGAATTCTCACACTAATTATGGATGTTTACTGGGAGATTCTCCAAAGAAAACATTTTGTTACAATGTTACAATGCAATTTTTAAAAATGATCACTTTTGACTGAATTTGTAGTTGGGTTTTTTGGCAAGCTTAGTGTTGGACAAACTCATTTTGTGATGACTAAACAACCAATTCCTTTCATTAGTTTAATGAGAAGTTTCAAAAGGATCCCCCGGGCTTAAAATCAAAGTGAGTAATGCAATTCAGCACACTTTAAATGCTTCGACAGAAAGAAGGTTTAATGCCTTTTTACACCGCGCGCTGAAAATCGTTTGATATGAAGGTAGCTGCAAAATGTGTTCATTGTCCACTTTTCAGTATTTTGCTTTTTTTAATGGAAGATGGTTCCCTTTTGTATTTTACCTTCACAAGGCTGTAAATGCGCTAGTGTGCCTACCAGAACGAAAAGGTTTAATAGTGAGCAGTCATGATTGACAGTTTTGCCTCTATGCATTGTCTGAGAAGTTGGAATGTTTAAAGGAGAAATGTGGACATGTTAGCGGCATCTAGCGGTGAGGTTGTGAATTGCAACCAACAGCTCACTCCACGCTCCCCCTCCCTTTTGAAGCACTACGGTAGCCAACACAGGACAAAGATGTCGTCATGTTTTCATTTCTTTGGCAAAGGAGATTACATATTTTCGAAACGTGCTCTGTAACAAGAAAACATAAAGTTTCAACAACTGGCAAACAACATGGCAAATTCCATGTAAGGGGACCCACGGTGTATGTAGATAGAAATAGCTCATTCTAAGGTAATAAAAACATAACGCTTCATTATGTCAGGTCTTTACACACCTCTGAAGACACAGCACCTTTAATATGCTGGTTGATGTTTGTCAATTGTATGACCTGCCATGAGCAAAAACTCAAGTGAAATGGTTTATGTGTTCTTAATATAAGAATTTCACTGTTCTGCAATTTAAATCAATTACAGGTAGCTTGAAAGCACATGCACACTTTCTCTTTCTCCCTTTCTTTAATTGTCTGTTGCTGAAATCTTTCCCGATACGCAGCTATATATACCTCGCCACCGGAATTATTGTCATGACAACCCATCGGTCTTTTCTCCATTAGAGTGTCTATTTACTAATCAGACGGCTTTTCTCGTGAGAGGAAAATAAGCATAAACCATGTAAACAACATCTGTCCAACAAACCTGTTGGAACATCTCTATTCTGTCATTATAACTTGATCAGCTATGATTGCTTTGGAAGCTGATGCTATACGCCCTTGTTTGCCATGCACCCTTTGGAGCAGAGGACTCTTAAACACTCGGTTTCATCAGTGCTAATAGTTGGATTAAGTCGGCACGTTAAGGATATCTCATTCATCATTCAAGCTTTTATTGGCATGTGAGGCGCATGCTTTGCTCAACAAAAACATTCACATTTGCAGAGTCATTGACAGGATTAGCAGCCACGCTTAGCAGGACTGCCGGGAAATTCTGGCATGCCGAACGACTCCATTGTATGGATGGACTATCCGGCTTTCACACGTTGGCAGTGTGCTCGATGTTTCAGTACGTTTGAGATTTGTAATCCATTTTTAGTGCGCCCCGAACCAATTGTTTCTCCAATTTAAACAAAATGGATGAGCATGTCTGTATTAAATGAACAACATTGACTGAATGGTGCTGTGGGGAGGGTTGCTTATAAAGCATGTGTTGATTTGGGTTGGTGTGACAATTTTCTTGTTTTGCAGTTGCTGTCACCAGCTGGAGTCTTACACAAGGGTGCTGTCCATGGTTCTGAATATTCCACAGGCTTTCCACGCTGCTGGATAGCACACATTACAACTAACACCAATGGATCAATGCAGAATGCAGTCTAAAAAATGCAGGGTTATTTTCAAACCATGGCTGGGTCAAAAGGGGACAAACCCAACCGTTTGGTTGAATTAAAAAATTGTCCATATTTGACCCGGCAATGGGTTGAAACCACCCAGCATATTTGAATTTATAACCCAGCGGTTGGGTTTGTCCCTTTTTGACCCATGCATGGGTTAAAAATAACTCAGCATTTTTTAAAGTGTACTTCCATGTAAAAATGTGTTCTCTTAGAGGGATAGTTCACCAAAAATAAAAAATTATCTCTTGTCATTTTAAAACTGTATGACTGTTTACCTTCTGCAGAAGACAAAAGAAGATATTTTAAATAATGTTGGTAGCCGAACAACGTTGGTACCCATTGACTTGCATTGGTTTTGTGTCTATACAATAGAAGTGAATAAGTACCGCCATTGTTCGGTTGACAGAATTTTATTTATGGGTAAATTATCCCTTTTTTCCTCAAAAGACAATCACAATTTTTCATACTGTAGTATAGAAATAATTTCTTATGTTTGTAAAACTCCACAATATACAAATTATACCAGCAATGTCTTTAAAAAAGCAATAGAGCGGCTCAACTTTCCAACATAACCAGAAAACAACATACTCTATTAAAACAACCCCTTTACAATCTGACAGAAATGACTTCAATACGTTTGTCCACACAAATCAGCTTTCTCAACTCAGTCAACCTATTTTTAACGCCAAAATCTATACTCTTTTAAACTTTCCCCAAATTGCTACAGTATGTGCCAATAGGCCATCCGTCAGAGAAGGTCTCTTCAGCATAAAGCCTTTGATCATATACATTCACCTTGTGAGTCTCTTGCCCTCTGAGATCGAGGTAAACCATTCTGAGAGGGAGACAAAGCCACTGTCTTGCCAGCTATGGAAGCTATGCATGCATTTGTCCCGGGGATTGAGGGTATCGATCTGCGGAGGGGTTATTTGGAGGCGAGGATATGCTGGTGGTGTAGCAGATGTATAGGAGGAATCTGAGCAGACAAAAGACAGGTGTGGGGTAGAGAAAGGAAGTTGGGCTTTGATTTATGGGTCTCATTGGCTGGTGGGTGTCTCTGGTGTCAATGTCTGTACACAAGGATGACTGCACAAACGTGCATCCATGTGCAGATATTAGCCTGTTCGTTCTATTCAACTACCAATGTATGGGTTTACAAAAATAAAATACCATTTGACATTCTAGGTTTGTTACATGTCATGCGAATGGATATATATATATGTGCGCTAGAGAGAGAGGTGGTGCATTGGTATGGTATTCTAAAATAAGCAAGAAGCCTGCAGATAAACCATATGGATTCCAGCATTGTCCCTATAGAGTTGTTCTCTTTGCATGGCTGCCTCTGCCATAACAATGCATAATAATACATCCATATTATTGCAGATGATATTTTGAAGAATGTTGGTAACCAAACAACGCCATCCCTTTAAACACTGCACATTGTTAGTGTTTTCAACATTATTTTCAATCATTCGATTTGGATCTGCGTGAGCGTCGGGTGGATGTGTGTGTGCACTTTTCACTTTCCCTAATTGCCAAAGGCATGCTGGGGCTGTTTAAACAAAACCCCACTACATTAGCTTCATGCCGCTCACTGTAAGACTCATTTGCATGAGAGAATATGATCTGTGATCAGCACAAACACACCAAAGCCCGGCCTGTACCACTGTGAGAGGCGCTGCCAAACTGAACCGAAGTCAGAAGAGGGAAGTTGCTTCTGACTTGGAGGGATTACAGCTTTACCGGAAGAGGAGAGGAAAGAAAGGTTAAGCCACTGCTGGTTGCCAGTTTCAGCATCTCTCCCCTTGCAGTGTTCACACGTGCCTCATGCAGAGGGTCCGGCCCTTTATATTAGAGCATCGTGCCAACAGGACCCAGTGTGGAAACGACAAAGCAATAAGAACAGTAAGATGCTTATTTTAACTCATGTTATATTAGTGATTTTCTTGCTTGCTCATTTTTAAATCTTGCAATTATGGTGTGATTTGTATCCAATTTATTTGAAGAGGCTTGGATTTTTACCTACATATCGTTTGGCATTTTTGAGCTTTTCTTCTCTCAAGCATAATCAATTTTGGTAGCAGCCAGCAACACTGACAGGTCCGAGTTAAGCTGTTGAAAAATGTTAGTGCAGTCACGCAAATTTGTTTGTATCAACACTTCTTTATAAAAGGACACGTTAATCGTTTCGTATTTCTGTGCACTTCGTATTTGAACAAAACTGTCTTTCTGGAAAATCTTCGAGATGGAAATAGGCGAGGTCTAAGCATTTCCCCCAGAGCGCGGCCAGCAATGCGGTCCAATCAATTACGTTTAATTCAATTCACTTAAACTTCCAGCGCGCTGCGAAAGAGGAGCATTTATTGATAATGAATTCAGAGCCCTCCTCCTCCACTCGTACCTCTGCTCGCCGCTGCGCATTACGAGACAGCTGGCGACGAGAGGACTCCCTCCACTCTCGTATCTGTCATCTCACTTGTGTTTTCCTCAAGCACTGCGGACAGAAAACGCCGTGCGCGGACATTTACTGTATAAGACGCGGCAGGAGGAGGATGCCGACCGCCGAGCTTTGGGCAATGACCGTCACTCTTGTGACTGATTTGTAGCCAAATATATTAAATGGGCGTTTGTATCGCCGTCTCCGCTGATTTCCGTGGATACCTGATCGGATATTGTGTAAGGCTCCAGGATGAAGAGGATGAACGTAAGCGCTTCAAGTGTGTTGTGTTCGTGTGTAAGCATGCTGAACGCATTCGTTGCATTGAGTTTGTTTCCGACATTGAGCGTTTCGGCGGAATTGGGTTTACTGTACGATCGACGCGCAACTTCTTTAGATCTTCTGTGTGATTCGGTGTAAAATGCGAATGAAACAAAGCCATTTTCAACTCTTTGAAACTGCTGTAGATCCGTTTGTTTGAGAATACATAGATATAATCGATTGCTTGTTCCCTTTGTGCGGGAATGATAGTTAAAGGACTGCGGTTCGCGTATGCGTTCTTCTTTGGTCACATCATCGGCACTGGAAACGGGTTTAAGTGATAAAGTACACACAATATGTTTGCCTTTCTCCTTAAATAGATTCTTCCATTGTAAAAATGACCAGCGTTGATTATAGAGGCAATGGTAACGTCAATTTCATCATTTCTTAGATGCAGAGTTGGCGTTAGATGACAACAAAACGCGCGTGTATATACGCAGACATTCATTCATCCATCCATGAATGATGCTGGGTTTGTAAGCACGCTGGATTCTTTTCTCTGTTTGCAGCCGCGCTGGAAGTCGCCACCCATGTGGCCGTCTGGAGTGGGCAGCAGGCAGCCCTGTCCCCGTGATTCTGCCCTGCGCAGAGCGGCCATCAGTGGGAACGTCCTTGCGCTCCCTCCGTTCCACGTCCCCACGGGCAGGAGCGTCCGGGTCTTCATCTGTGCCAACCCCGACGGTAAGGCGCGAAGTCGCTCATTTCAGCCCAGCTTTTCTAGATGATCCACGAGTGGTGCGTGCGTAAACTTGACATCTATGGACATACTAGGTATACTAGTAGTAACCCAAGACGCACGTGCATTTGGTGCAAAACGACGTTCAATGCACTACAAGATATACATTTACTCAGTAGACCTTCGCGCAAATTGATGTACAGGAACTTTTCCGTCACCAGAAGGAAACCTGTTAAAGCGCGAACGGTTATCATCGGGTGTGTAAATGAACCAGATTTTACAGTAACGAATTTAGACTGTTCCACACCATCCCTTTTCATAACACACGCTGCCATCCTCATAGATCCGGCTGTCTCTAATGTTTGCAGCAGTGCTGTCCCGTGTGCTTTGACAAGACCAGCAGTGACAGCGGTTAGTGGAGCCGTCTGTCTCACCGCTGGTCCGCAGAAGCAGAGGCTTGGCAACCGTGACACACATTTTGTACAGTTACACAATCTCCCTCAGTTGCGTTATAGGGATCACTCGCACTGTTTCATTTGTTCAAGACTGGGGGAATGTCTTGCTTGCAGTCGGTCCTCGTGTTCACTATCGATTGCTCGTTTATACATTTAAAGGCTAAACCCAAATGCTGCTAATTGACCTTAAAATAAACGAGTACAGCTGAAAGTAGGCGGCACATATGCAGTCATACATTTAAATATGGGCTGCAGGGAGACCTTAAAATAGGCTTCTAATCTAGGAGTAAACAAGCCAAGGGAAAGTAGAAGTGGGTTAGAAGAGAGGGAGAGTAGATGAGAAATTAGTATGAAGAGGTGACATGAAGATACCCTTGGGTACATTACATCGACGATGGGATTTCTGCTTAATCTTTTAATGAAATGATGAACTCAACAGCAAAACTGCAGGTGAAACGTTGATATTCTCCACCGAAGATGTTTCACCTGTACATGGCTGCTTATATGCACAGTTATGTTTTGATAATACATTGAAAAACACAGACCATTATACCAGCATTTCAAACATTTCTGCATTAAGAGACACCTCACTCAGACAGCTCACACCTCACTCACTTTATGCATTATCACATTACACCTTTATTGAACTTACGCAATGCATCCTTGTCTTATACTGTAAATGCATTAGACAATGACCAGAGGAACTTTCTCCTGGTCAACACCAGTCAGCGCTGGAAACTGCTGGATGAAGGTGGTTTAGCGCGATGCAGAGGTGTGCACAGAGAGGTGTACTCGTAAATGTGATGTGGACCCAGAGGTCATTCATTTGTTTGTCAAGGTGGAGAATGAATGACACAGAACTATCCTCTGTCCTTCTGTGGCTAAAACAGTCTGCTGTTGGGATTTGGTGCAATGCTCTTCCCCCTCACGCACTAGAGGGTGCAATTTATGCATCACAGAATTACAAGGGGAGTTGACCTTAACACACATACACAATAGCCTCATCGTGTCACTCTCATCATTTCTTTGACTTGAGAGCAATGATTTCAATTTATGTTAGAGACTGACGTCTTGCGATAACATTTAAATGCTTGTTTGGTTTTGTTTGTCTCTCTGTAGGGCAACCAAGTTTTATGTGCAACTTTTATACTGCTTTAAAGACCTTGAATTTAATGACCCTACTGTATAACTGTGTGTGTTTTTAGCCGATTTGATTTATTCATGTACTTTCTCACTCTTTTAATGTGGAACTTACAGGGACAGTTCATTCAAATATGAAAATTCTGTTATTATTTACTGTACAAGCCCTCTTGTCATTTCAATCCTGTATGACTTTCTTTCTTCTGCAGAACACAAAACAAGATATTTTGAAGCATGTTGGTAGCAGAAAACAGTTGGTCCATCTTAACTTGCAATGGATTTGTGTCCAGAAGTAAATAGGCACCAGTTTTTGGTTACCAAATATCTTCTTTTGTGTTTTGCAGAAGAGAGAAAGTCACACAGGTTTGAAATGACATGAGGGTGAGTAAATGCACATTTTTAGTGAACTATTCCTTTAATATTTCAGAGTTTGGAGACCAAGGTCCAAAATTACCACCCGCAAATGAATTCAGCTTTGCTTTCTAAGCATGAACTTTAAAAACACTCAAACGGCTTATAAAAATAGTCAATTATGTGCTTTAAATATTCAGATAATATTTATGCCTTTGAGCATTCAGTAATTAGTTTACTAATGTCATAAAGCTAATGGATTCCTAACGGGGACGTGTTTTAGTCACAGAAGGGATTTAAGCACACATGATCAGACTCTTCAACGGGGGCCACTTCTCATTCCATCGTCCTCCATCTTGCAAGAGAAAGAGACCTTTTCTATTCCCTCTTCAGCATCAAACAGCTCTTTCACACTGAGCTCATCTATATGCGGTTATCATTTTGGAGATTGTGCTGCTGGAGACACATGTGAAAGCCCCATGGGAGCGACATCTCCCCAGATTATAGACATGATGGGAGGGAGCGTTATGAACGAGGCACATTTATAGCTTCAGTTTGGGATTCAAAATGATGTGGATATTCATAAACTATTTAGGAACATTAAATGACTGTAAAAAGCTTTTTTCTGAAGATGTCACTGGTGGCAATGTTGTGTGACGTTTGCTTTTTCCAGGCACGCGATACAGGAGAGGGTTGTTGGGAAAGTAAGTGTTTTATGATGTCAGGCGGAAAGTAGTGTCTTTTCAGGGATAAAGCCAAGTTATTGCTAAAGTAAAAAATAATGTTCACTAATGAATCACGCACAGTAAAACCAGGAACATGCATTTAATAATTAAAAGCTAAAAACACAAAATTTCACATTGACTTGCGTGGAGACTGAGAGATGTTAGGGATGAGGCGTTTAATGTGGGACATAAAAAGCAGGGTTTTTTTGTTTCTTTCTTTTCCATCTTTTTCATTCCTTGCATCTGAGAATATGTTTAATGCCAGCTTTTTGAGCATTTAATTGTTGCTACATGGCTTTATTATAGAAATTATAAGTCTCGTTCAAATCTGTTTTCCTCACACCATCACTCGACTCCCTCCTTCGTCTTTCCTTGTTTCCCTTCCTCCATTCAATCCAATCTCATTTTTAATAAAACTCCCCATCCCTTTTAGCAATGATCTCACTAGTTTCCCTCTTGTTGTCCACGGTTTATTATCGTCAATCATGTCAAACATGCCACGTGTATGCGGAGGCCAGACAGTACAGTAGCTAAAGTAGCTTATGTATATTCTCTCAAGATATTCCAAACCTTATTTCTTTGACACAGTTTATAAATGTGAAAGTTAATATCTGATATGAAAATGTGCAATTTAAAGCGTGTGGCATGTTATGTGTTTTTTAGAGTATGAGGTGCTGTTAGATCAGCGTGTGTTTGTCAGTACCACTGATCATAAAAGGATTTGACAAACATCAAATCTTTTTTAATGGCCTTGATGATGATGTTGTGCATGTGAGCATTTTTTTTACATTCCAGTTTCAGGATAAACAGAATTTTAAAAGAAACTTTATGCAAGTCTTTTTAATTCAACCGTTCATTATGAGCATATGAGTGCATCTGTTCAGCTCCAAAAACAGTCCCACATATGAAGTTATATTTTTAACTTGCTTATAAAATAAAGTCTTAATTCACTTTTGATCTTCCTCTCAACCAAAGCATGAATCCAGTTGGCATTGACATCCATCATTTAATTACGACACATGCTAGATCTAATGTTGCATTTTTGTCCTCTTTTAAATCTTGACAGATTGACTCCTTTCACTGTCATTGTATGTAAAGAGTCACATAAAGATGCATCAAAAATGTATTTGTGTTCCACAAAAAACCCAACGATATACAGCTTTTGATTGACACTAGAATGAGTGCAGAATGATTTTGGGTGAGCTGTTTCTTTAAGTGCTCTGCTTGTCAGGTTTTTGTATTGAGACAAAAGGGTGAAAGAGGCAGGAATGAGATGAAGAGAGAATAGAAGGTTATCAATGGCGCAGGTTCAAAGACGAGTGGGTGGGTAAAACCTCTAGGCATGTTTTGCCACAGAGAAAGACAGCAAAAGAACAAAAAAGGGCAGAAAACAACAGAAGACGACAGCGCCAGTGAAGTGATAGGCTGAGACTGGATACTTCATAGGACGGCCCAAATACCATCCTAAAAAAAGAACAAAATGGACAAATATAAAAGATTAAACACATGAGCCGCCAAAAACTCTTGAATAGGTTGACACAGATATCTACAGTAGAAGGTTCAAAGCACATGATTAACCTCATCTTATACTCTCAACATCGGCTATCAGCGGACAAAACCGGAAAACTGATGCCGACTGGCAATGGAGGGAAAGATGTGAAACATTCGTATTTAACAGAAGACTACTTAAGCTGTCAGTCTGAGGTAAATAAAAGCATGGCAGACCAAGAAAGACAGAGGAGATGATACAAAAAGATCTTTCACCAAGTGTAAGGCTATCATGTGACCTTGAAACAGCAGACTGTCATGTATTCTCTGCTTAAATCTGTGTTCTTTAGAAGACATTTAAGATTTGCAATTGCAGTGTTTAATGTTCTGGTACAAAAATCAAAGTTTGTCGTCGAAAAATATAGGCAGAAATATCATGAAATACTGTATGTGGAGCACTGGTGACGTGTTTGAAGGGTGCTCTGCAACTGTAAACAATCTGTGAGTACACAGTAAGCCTGGATATCCTGAATGTGTCAACTCTCATGTCACGTATTGCTCCGGCTGCCTGTGACAAAGAGCGTCATTTAATATTCAGCAAAGTTGCGTACAGTACACATGCATGTACACATAAAACACACACACAAGGTCATCTCTGTTTTTATCATGCTGGCAGCTACTCTCAGTGAGAGAAAATACAATGTATGAAAAACAGAGTCTTCAAGAGAATAAAAGGGATTGTGAGCAAAGCATTTGTATGTGATTTGCTCTTAAAGGAACAATACTTGATTTTTTTGTATGATTTATTGAAAGAAATGCAATATAACATACAAAACTGTTACTTCAGAGGTGTATAAAGACCGTACGTAATGAACAGTTATGTTTTATTACCTTAGAATAACCCCGTTTTATCTACATAGGCGCGGGCCTATAGGCTATATGTGGAATTTTCCATGTTGCGCGGCCATGTTTGGTTACAGCAGCCCTAAACGGACAAACACCTCAGAGAGCGCATTTAGTAATTCATAGAGGCAGCTTGCGTCATCACTGAGTTGAAAACCACGAAGAAGTTAGTCAGTCGTAGTACGAAGAGAAGGAGGAGTAGTCGTCGTCATCGTCATCTAGCTGAAGCATAGATCGTTCTGTTTTTAGAAGTTTTGATACAATGGAAGACCAAACGTATTGTGCACAAGAGCCGACAGAGCGCGAATCTCCGTCGGTGAAGCGCAAATGTGACAAATTAGAGACAAACGACGGCAGAAATCCAGGATAAACATCGGTGTAGCTATTACCAGATGAAGGACAAATGTTTTCAACGCGACGCCGAAGTTGCCTGTTTTCTGCTGGGCTGGTAAGATAATTTAACTTTTGTGAAAGTGAAACCAGTTTTTTGGTAACGTTAGCATTTGATACAAATGGGCATATAACTTACGAGAGACGAACGTTTTTCCTTATAAGTGTAGAAATAATGTAACTGCATTGTAATTTCACGTGAAGTAACATGACAGTGTGGCTAGAATCACAGCCGCTGTCTCAGTCAGCGACATGTTTTTTTTTTTTTACTGTTGCGGCCACCGTCGTACTTCGAAAGGGAGGGATGAGCAAATGACTGAAAGATTTATTGCAAATCTATACTGAAACGCTAGTGGCCGCTAAAAATCCAAAACTG
Organism: Oreonectes daqikongensis; assembly: GCA_026939265.1. Classification (NCBI taxonomy): domain Eukaryota; kingdom Metazoa; phylum Chordata; class Actinopteri; order Cypriniformes; family Nemacheilidae; genus Oreonectes; species Oreonectes daqikongensis. The sequence continues at coordinate 629,730 of JAOTQM010000434.1, read as the reverse complement.
TGCCTTTAAAGGGGCAGTTCACCCAAAAATGAAAACTCTTTGATCATTTACTCATCCACATGTTATTTTAAACGTGTATGACTTTCTGTCTTCTGTGGAACACAAAAGGAGATATTTTGAAAAATTGGCCTCCATTGTTTTTCCATTGAGACATTTTTCAAAATCGTCTTTTGTGTTGCACAGAAGAAAGACAGTCATACGCGTTTGGAATGACATGAGGGTGAGTAAATGATGAACGAATTTTCATTTTGGGATGAACTATCACTTTAATTTATGATTTCATTTCACACTAACAACCATCACTGTGGTATAAAATGGTTTTCACCATGTATCATATACTTAATTCTCTAAAGAAGGATTTATGTACATTTACAGATAAATTCTTTCTTTTTTTGTTACAGACACAGAAGCAGAGAGAAATGCTCTCAAAGAACACGTCTATCCCAAACTACGGGACTTCTGCAGGGAAAACTATGGCATTGAATTCCAGGTAACAGACTTTTTATTGGTACATCTTCAAGCCATTAGGTTCATGACAAATTGCATATTTTTGCTCTTTTTGTTTATCTTTATTTGCTTCCCTGTGTGGGTTGAAAAGATAGGGTTGCTTTGGGACTATTGTGTGATCTCGGCAATGATATGCCCATGCAAGACGCAAACATGCCTCTTATATTCGCCCTCAGGAACATGGCTTTAAATTCTCCACTCTCTTTCTCTTCTCTGGAGAGGTATTTACAATGCAAATGGTCTGTTGTCGAGAGAATGGAGCAGTGGGGAGATTTTTATCAGGCAATTTGATAAACAAATGCAGACTCTGGAAATGGCACCATGGCCAGAGGCACAGACAGCATGCTGAGATTGGACTGAGGCGACGTGGGTATAGGGCCTGACCTGATTTGGAGAGTTTACCCTTAAGGAATAGATCTTTATGTAAGATATTATGCCTCATTAAACTGACAACCTAGTCAGTGATTTTAGGTTTGTTTTGGTGCTGCCGAAACAGTGACTTTATGAGAATTACAGTCTTATAATTAGTTTCCTAGAATATTTTTTTGTGTTAACAAGGCTGAAATGGTTTAGACATCAAAGTGCTTCCTCTGCATAATGTGCAGAACAACTGTCATTATTTTAGTACTTGATACAAATACCAGTGAAATGTCACTATTCTCAATATAAATTTTAAATGAAAAAAATGGGGAGATTTTAGTGGCATCTAGCGGTGAGGTTGTGAATTGCAACCAACGACTAACTCCACCGCTTCCCCTCCCTTTCAAAGCCCAAATACAAAGATGTTGTCACGTTTTCACTTCTTTGCCGAAGAAGATAATATATTTTCGAAACGCGCTCTGTAGAGCAGTTTGTCCGTTTAGGGCTACTGTAGAAACAACATGACGAATTCCATGTAAGGGGACCCGCAGTGTATGTAGATAGAAATCGCTCATTCTAAGATAATAAAAACATAACGCTTCATTATGGAAGGTCTTTATTTATGCAAGTTTTTCAAGTATCTACAGTTACAGCAGCATTTGATATAAAAGTCATCAAATGTCTTTACTGTATTAGTAGATATAATACAATATTTTTGGATAGGAATTTTTATTTGTGATGTTCTATCAGGTCTGTTCTGTAAAATTTCCAGAATATAAATGTCTGTGATTGCTGATATTATATGTTCTTGTCGCTGTTATGAACTATTTGCTTGTGACCTAAGGAATATACCGTCCGGGCCGCCATTCATGTCAAGCTTTAATCTCACAGTATCCACTACAGTCTCCAGGCTCACAGAATCTCTGACATCAATATTTTAATAATTGATGAAAAATCAATCGCTGTCTGGCCATTTGGGATTTCATTATGAAGATAAAGGTTAGGATCGCTGTTTTCCAATAGTTTTACAGCTCACCATGAGTGCATATTGGCATTTTTTGTTGTTTGCCTGTAGCATCTGAGCGTTTGGACCCGGAAACGGTATATGACCTTCCATATATTCTGGTGCGTGACGTCAGGTTGAAACAAGCAGATTGTAGCAGCGCAGTAACATGTGAATTATTCACCTGGTGTTCGCCTTGTAGTATAACTAAGGTTTTTGCAATCCAACTAATACAATTAAAAATGAAAAACATGTAAATACCTAAGTGTCAGTGTCAGGTAAGATACTTACTGACAAATGATAAATGTAACGCAAATGTTGTTTAGAAAACTAGTCCCATCTAAAAAAGACTTCCCTTTGAAATATTCTCTTTCTTGACATACACAAAATTCACAAGTGATTGCTGAATGTGCATTATCCCCTCACTTAAACTTCCTCCATGCAGTCAGGGTTTACTTAACCAGACCAGACCACTGAATTGTTTTTTCTTTTTATGTCAATATTGATGTTTGATGAATAGTAAGTGGCAGGTCTATTAGACTGCATTTACGCTGCCAGACCTAATGCACAGATCGAATCTTCTGACACATCCGCTTTTTTCTCCCACCTTTTTATGTTTGCTTAACTGTCAATGCCTAGACAGGCATTTGGACTAAGAAGGGGGCTTACGAGCATTTTAGAGCACAAAACAAATGCACTTGAATGTTCGAGTATGCATGATACACTGAAGCTGACCTCTGTCCTCAACCTCTCTATCCAAATGTATCGAGTAATGAACTGCTGTTCGCACTCGCATTGCTTTACTGCTTGCATAAAGTTGATCTCTGGTGAAGCCCCTAAAGTAACCTCATCTCCACATCCTTCATCAGATGAGCTGTTCTAACAGTGCTTACATGGTCATGAAGCTGTCAGCTCATGCACATCAGGTGTGACTGATCTGAGAGTGAGATGACACATGATGGTCAGTCATCTGTCCTGGCTAGTCATTGATCTGCCAGACATGTAGTGCGTGTGTTGGGCTGTTGTGAATCCATTGACACCTTGTGGCATCCAGTGCGAAGAGAGATAACTGATGAAATAAACATTTCTTTACCTGCAGATATGATTTTGGCAGTAGTCATGTGCTACTGCTTAGACTCTGAGACTTCAATATCAAATAGACTTAAAGCACTAAAAGCTTTTTTGATGAGGGATCTCTTAAAACACAGCGCTGCAAAGCCAGTTAGATTTGACTTTTATTTGTTGTTGGATAATGCTGAACTTTCTATTTTATATATATTTTTATTATGCAGATTAACCATATGCAGTACATGAAAAGACACACATCGCGAGCAACATCACAATCTGCAGTTTTGCTATTATTATTCATAGCTTCTGATTGATTAAGTGTAAATATCTGAAAAACCCAAATAACCAATCCCTACCCCATATATATCTGTAATATATACAAATAAAACTATATAGATAATACTGAACTTTCAGTAACAAATGTCTACTTGAGTCTGGTTGTTTTTATTTTGTTGCATCTTTTATTTTGTAGTTTTCTCAATTATGTTTCCTGTTCCTGTCATTGGTGATTGTTCACTGTGCTTTAAATGTATCAGTCCCCTAATAGTACGTGTCCTAATAAGTTGCAAGTTTGGTGAGTTTTTGAATTCAGTTTCTATGTGTTATCTTGCTGTGTGTGGGTTCTGGTTTCAGATATTTTAATAAAAAAGGCAACAAAAAATATGATAAAATGATTCTTAAATATAACATGTTTTTCTTTTTTCAATAAACTGTTATATTTATGAATAATTCTCCACCTTGTACTGTAGCTTGTGCAGCTTTGCTCATCAATACTGAATGTGAGGTCACAGGTGTGTCTAAACATGGCTCATCAAAATTAATGTCTTCTTGGCTTTTAATAAATTGAAAGGAAGGAGTGTGTGTGTGTGAGAGAGAGAGAGAAAACCGACAAAGAGGGAAGTTCTCTCAACCGGCAAATATGATGTGGCAAATCGTGATTCTCTCTGGTCACCGTTATTTGATTCTATTTCCTGTGGTGTCCCTCGGAGGGATAGTGTCTAGATTGAGTGTGTGTGTGTGTGTGTGTGTGTGAGAGAGAGAGAGAGAGAGAGAGAGTGTTTGAGCGCTGAAGGCTGCATCTTGGTCCAGTCACAGCTTATACTCACACACTCAATCCCTTTAACAGTGGGGCCATCAGATCTACAGTAACATGACAGTGTGAAGCTGTGATAGGCTTTCTTAGTGTGGAGAAGAATCAGGGTGTATGCTATAATCTGCTTAATGTGACAAGTTATAATGATAAGATTACATGGATACTTTAGTTTTATTGAGTTATCGTAGACGAGTCTTATATAAGACCACGTTTACACAATGACAAACAGAAAAATTTCACCTACACATTTAAGCGTTATCAAACCGATCTGCATTTGCGGATCCAGTTGCTGTGTAAAGAAACAGGATGTGCCACAAGTGCAGTGGAAATTTGTGTCACGCACTAACCTCAGTGCTATTGGCGCCGACCTGATTTGAAGCTTTTATATTATTTCAGTGTGTCCAAAAGCACACCCACATCTAACTGTTACCCAGAGCGTCACACTTGTCTTCAAACCCTAACTGACCATTTAAACAACTGTGTAATCTGTTCACAAACTCCCATTTCGCTTCCAGTCAACTTAATCACAGCAGCCATCATAATCTCAACTCAACATGCACATGCACACCATGTGCCATGATGGTCCATTGAATGATGGTCTTAATAGTCCAATGAGGAAGCAGGAGATGAGATGTAAGCACTTGCAAATGGCCGGTAATGGCGTTTTGCTGCCATGGAGACGGCAGCAGAGACGAGGTTTGATTAAAAGGCTGAAGTTGAGCCGCCTGACACCATTCACACCATTAGCAGGTAAAAAAGTATTTTTTGAATAAAATAATTTGCCCCAAAAATGCGGTATATCAGGGAATATGGGCTTCGTTTTAATAAATGAAAAAATGCATAAAAAATCTCACAGGAAATAAAGCATACCATGAGTACAATTTCATTTGTTATTAATATTTGTTCATCCTCTTTTATAATTTTGTACAATATTTGCTTGTATGGTACAAAGTAACCAAAATTATTTTGAAAAACAGCACATTACAGCATATCGGGGAATATGAATTTAATTTTAATAACCATAAATAGCATTAAAAGCCTCACAGGAAATAAAGCATACATTGAGGATAGTTCTATTTACGAATATTCGCTAATATGCATTTATAATATTTTACAATATTTGCTTTTATTGCACAAAATGAGCAAAACGTATTATTCAAAATTATTTGGCAAAAGGCAAGTAAGGGAATATGAGGGAATATGGGTTTAATTTAAAAAGCTCAAAAAGTATTTAATATGGCATACATTGAAGGCCAATATTTGTTGTTCCTCCTTTTGCATGTGTAACCGGTTCTACTCACCGTGTCGGTCCGGCATGAGAGTCGGGTGCTCTAACAAGGAGACTAAAATCCGCAGCATCTAGCGTCTGTCGCTAGATCACCTCTTGAGGTTGGAGAGTGAGGTTTACACACTTGCACAGCTTTTCACTAGCTGGCCGTATGTTCTTCTCAAAGCTTGCCTTTAGTTTTCACTCTTGAATATGCATCCTTAACACTATATTTGATAAAAAGTGCATGTATTATGGGAATTATTATGAAAATATAGTTTGAAACGTCAGAAATGTGAGGTTTCTTTTGCTTAGTTTCTCTTAAAGGAGCAATGTACAGATTTTGGTGGCGAGGTTACAAATTGCAACCAACGGCTCACTCCACTGCTTCCCCTCCCTTTCAAAGCACTGACACAGGACAACGATTCATCACATTTGTACACATTTTTGTTTCGTCACATTTTTGCTTCTTTGCCGAAGGAGATAACGTATTTACAGAATGCAATATGTAGAGCAGTTTGTCCGTTTAGGGCTACTGTAGAAACAACATGACGAATTACATGTAAGGGGACCCGTGGTGTATGTAAATAGAAATAACTCATTCTAAGGTAATAAAAACATATCGCTTCATTATGTAATGTCTTTATACACCTCTGATGACATAGTTGTATATTATATTGCATTTCTGTAAATAAATCCTCCTAAATAATACACACAGCACCTTTAAAAAACATGCATAATAAAAGTGGAGATGGGCCGGAATGTGACATCAGCCTGATAAGGTTTAGAATGTCAGAATAAAATAAATGGCTCTTTAAATATCTTTTGTTTTGTGATTGTGTGCTCAAACAAACGTCTTTTCCAACTATATTTTGAAATAGACTCTGTGACATCCCATAACTGCATGTTAACCTGCAGTAGACAAACACAGATGAGCAGTTTGTGCTAGTAACTTTGGGTTAATTGCATTCTTAGGTTCAAAAAGTTCATAAAATGGATTGCGACCCACGTAACCCTTCAGCTGGTGGCTTATTCGCCCTCCTCAGTAGATCATGAATCAACCTCTACAGGCACCCTGGGAAGTTGTGTGAGTGCTCCATGCTGGTGATAGCACATTGGGTCTGTCAGCATTCATTGGGGCTTCATCGGATGAGGAGGCAAGGAAAAAGGATGGAAAACAGCTGAAGGGTAACAGGAACGGGAAGAGATGAAAATATACAGGGACAGAGATCGAGGAACAAATGCTCACTCCTCTTGGGGCTCGTGTGTTGTTGTGCCGGGCCCATTGATCTGGGGGCTTGTATGGAATTAATGTGGCTTCTTCGTTCTGACTTCAAGCGTATCGATTAGCCATTTGCAGGAAAAAAATGGCCATTTTCATTCCAGGCATAGACATGACTGATGTAAAGGTTTTATGGTTTTAACATTTGGCTGCTCTCTATCTCTCTCTCTCTCTCTCTCTCTCTCTCTCTCTCTCACTCTCTCTCTCTTTCTCTGCCTGTTTTTCTTCTAACTCTCCCTCATCTAAATTGAAAAGGCAAGCGGGTTAGGCAGCTGGTTGCCATAGCAGTAGTCTAATTGCAGAGGCACTCAAGAGCAGTGCATTGTGGGTAGTGTGTGAGATGAGATGAAGGCATGGAGATTGGTGACTGCTCCAAGGGTCTGAGGAACATGGTTCTCTTTGCCGGGTGAGCTAACAGCCTCTTAAATCAGGGACCTTCTGACAGACCTTTTTAGTATTTTATTTCTATCTTTCACAACTGTCTTACTCTCCCATGTTTTGTTGCATACACGCTCCTATTTTTTACGCAGAGTTCACTTCTTGTTTTTGGTTATTGTGTGTTTTAATAGTAACACACAGAATTGAAATCTCAAACAGTTCTTAATTGTCTCTTAATTGTCTCTTAATCGGGGTCATCACTTCACATTTGTCTTCTCTTACATTCTTGTAGAGGCAGCAGCCAGAGGGACGATAATTCATAACTCATCTCAGGAGAATCTCTGGGCCTTTTTATTGAGGTGAAATTGGCAGCTGCATTGTAAATGATGTGCATCCTCTGCTCAGTCATTTTGAATCTTGTTGTGAATTCGACTCACAACTTTCAGCATCAAACCATTTGACTCTCCTGCCATTTACCTTTAAGATGAAGGGTTTTCTGTTTCTCGAGAGTCGTGATCACCACAGGCAGCAAAGCCAAAGGAAATCTTAGATTTTAATAGCATCTGTAGGGTAGCTGTTTGCCGATCGTATAATACAATTCAGGCTGTTGTGCTACTTCATAATAAATCGCAACATCTTTCCCCATACGATATTTGATTCCCAAGTGTAAAAGATGAAGCCAAAAATATGATTTTCATATAATACCAAAAAAAGATTTTAGATATAAACTAGTACTTTCTTCATAACATCACTGTTTGCAAAGATGCATCTCTTTTCTTCAGTTTAAGAAAGTGCCTCTAATCATTTCTGAATGATTTCATTTCTTTTTCTGTTGCAAAGTTCTCAGATTGATCATGAAAAATGAGAAGGAAAGAAAAAGAGAGACAGATCAAAGATGCCATAAAGTATTAAAATCTGTCAGCAACACTGCTTGTGCCGTTTTCTCTTTGCTTTCTGCGATTTTCATTTTACATTGTTAGATTTGAGGGATAGATAGTTAGCAAATGTAATGTCACTTTTAATATTTCCCTGGTTTAGAATTTGTACGTTTGTAGCTTCTGAGTTGACCGGTTTGACACATTCACCCCTTATCTCCAGCCATTCCGGATTTAACCGGAGTTAAATTTGCAAATCCCCAGATGAAGTCTCAGTACAGGCTGTGTGTAGTTATGCAAATACAGTCATATTTGCTTTTTGTTAGAAAAGGGAAGCATTCAGTGGCTGTGTAAACATCATCATTTCTTTACTATAGCACTATTGGTGGGAAAGCATGGTTTTCTGTGTTTGGGTGTAATAAATCCTATGAGTCTGTAGTCTCGTCTGGTTTAAACGTGTGCTGTTTGTTGAAAGAATGCTGAAGTCAACATTTGCCCTTCAAATCAATTGGATCTGTCCTCATAGCTCATCAGTGTGATTAGTTTGTCATTTATAGATATGAGTATCATAAAAGCAGATGACAGCTGTCATAATTTAGGGATTCGGTGGCAGACGTTGCATTTATAAAATCTGTCATTTGTTAGCGGTCGGGGAATACGCTAAGCCGTTAATTTCCTTTACATGCTGGACCGTGCTGCCTCATCCACTTTCTACAAATCTGATGGCTTTGTGGCTTTAGTTCCCAAAAATATCTTTGTTTTGCTGAAGATCACAGCTTTGTTATACTCCCTGTCAGCTATTCTATTCATTTTCTGCTCTTTGTTTCGATGAAAAGCATCGGATGCATGCTAATTATCTCCTTGTGTCCCCCTCTCGGTGAAACCTGAGGAGTTTGTCATCCGTGTTGTCACATCCAGATGTTTGGGCTTCCTAACAGTCTATATACCTTGTTATCGGGCTTTCCCAAGGGCTTTGCTGTCAGACTGTAATTGCTTGGTTAGTTAATAGTTCGGCTCCATCAACCCCAAAGTGTGTAAATGTCAACACGTGTGTGTGTGTTTTGTCTGTAGATGTGAAGGCCACATTTCTGAAAATGTCCACACAAGTACAGTATGATGGAACATACTGTTAACAACTCATTTGTGATGATATTTGAAGTGGTCCTCACTATTGAAACGCTTTGATGATTTTCATTTCCCTTGTGCCAATCGCAAAGCTAGTATACAATCAGACCTGATTATCATACTTGAAACCTATTGGATATCATTTGGAATTATAGACATTTTAGTTTCTAAAGATACACCCTTAAATATGGGTTTTATACATTTTCTTAAAGGGATAGTTTACCCAAAAACAAAAATTCTGTCATCATTTACTCACCTTTTTAACCTGTATGACTTTCTTTCTTCTGCAAAACACAAAAGAAGATACATTCTGCACAACATTTGAAGAATGTTGGTAACCAAAAATCATTGGTCCCCATTGACTTGTTTTGTATGGACACAAAAGACCAACGGTTTTCGCTTACCAGCATTCTTCAAAATATCTTCTTTTGTGTTCTGCAGAAGAAAGAAAGTCATACAAGTTTGAAATGACAAGAGGCGAGTAAATAATGACAGAATTTTTATTTTTGGCTGAACTATGCTTTACAAACTGATCTAATTTAAAGCTACAGTGTATTTTATTACATGCTTTAACCCAAAAGTAACGAGTAGTATTTTTTGCACTAAATTTACTATACTTACGTGAGATTCCAGTATTATCCGTATCCTAATAAAAACCTTTTGTTTTCATGTAAATGTATAAACATAATTTTCTTTCATGTTTTTGACGCATTTCAGCCTTTGTAAAATCAAAATGAAAAAGTCAACCTTGACTTTTCTCTTTCAGATTATAATGAAGCGAGACATTGTTCATAAGAAGTATTTTACTCTTCTTAGAAGTTTGATTAGCATAGAGATCTTGGGTGTAGTGCTGCGTAATGTTGCTAGTCCCTTGTGCTTTATGTGCTTTTGGACAGAAGCCATGATTGTATTTGTTAAATGAAGTCTGGGAGAAAAGCAGGGCATAATGTATCTTTGGATTAGCCAGCTAAACAAGAAAAATGAGTCTGAGATCTTAAAGAGCCACTGCAACCCAAAAGATAACAGAATGAGACTGCATTGAGAATGCACATGGAAGAGCATGCAATAAAAACACATGAAATTAAATCACTTGAAACACATTATGTGATTATGAAACCCCAGTTCTTCAATACACACACTCGCATGCGTGTGAGGAGAGAGAGAGAGGTTTTCCCTGCAGCGTGTTTGCTGTTTGAATTATCTGCGCCAGTGACACTGATTCAGACAAATGTGTCCAGGGATATCCCTGTGTCCTGCCATACTGGTGCTGAGGAAATGGCCTGTCTCTCTTCATTAAGTCCATTACAACACACACCAAGACACAAGCCTCCTCTCTCTCTCTTTTTCTTGTTTGCTCGCTCTCGTTCCTCTATTCTCACCAATGCAGGCACAGCTTTATTTGTGCAAGTATAGTGCGTGCTTGTTTAAATCTGTCTATTCATTGTTTGTGCCACAGACAGTTCTTGTTCCTGTATGTAGTAAGATGGAGAGCATGAAGCAGAGAATACGAAAGGCTCTGTGTGAGTTTATTATGGTGTCAATGACACGTTCTTGAGATATTTTACTGCAAAACACACGCATAGACCGTGGAATCTGTTCTCAGCATGTGTGCAGTGTTTAGCTGACTGCAGAAACACACATTGTGAATGTTGCTTTCGCTCCTGTCTTCCTCGTCTTTTTATCTCATTCCTTTTTCCGTGGTTCGTTTTAAAGTGGTAATGTGCGCTGAAAGAGTGTGGAAATGCATGCTCTCCCAGGATTTACTACTCTCTAGATCTACTGTACTTGGTAATAAAAAAGAATTAGGCTGTAGTTAGGGGTTTTGATATATCACTCTTCTAAAATAACTGTTCTACACCATGAAAAAGTTTAAAAGGAAGTTGTGTAGATTTAAACAGTGGCTTATTCTTTATGCTGTGTATTTTTCAGGTGGTGGATCTGTACTGGGGCATTGATCCAGAGGAGTGGGACAGTCCAGAACTGCAAAGGCTACGGATGAAACTACTAGAGGAATGTCTGCAGACTTCAGCCGGTCCATGCTTTGTTGTGGGTATATACAACATTTTATCAAACCCTTAACCAGCAATTCACTGGAATAATAGTCAGCATGCATTTGCATTTGCTCGAGGAAATACCAGTGCTTGCAACGCAGCGATGCAATGACGTCTAGAGAAGTAAACCCAAATATAGATAAAGAACGAATAGTGTTATAGTATCGACACATCAATAGATAAAAGCTCCTTCTGTACTTAATGTATGACCTTTTGGTGTAAATATATAAGGGACCAATCAGAATTCAGAATGCAAATACTAGAGTGACATCAATTCGATTTTGAATTGCAAACATTCAACCAATGTATGTCAATAGAGAATTCAGATCTGAATCTGAGGTTTTAGGAATCAAGCTAAATTAGTTTGAGCAAACCGTGGAATGAAAAAATACAATGTTTGAATTATATCAATACTGGGCTGCCATGCAAACACTGCAATTATTACAGTTTGTCATTCATACACTTTAAGATTGGAATGAGATCTGACTTAAATGATGAATGCTGCACAGTTGTTGTGTAGTTGCCAACCACACACGTCAGACTAAAATATTTTACTGTGATTTTATGTGAAACTATTTACGCAAGTACATTTTAAATGGTGAAATATACTGTTTAAATTGAGTTGATGTAAGTAAAAAATTAAGTAAATCTGAGAAACTCCAATATTTCTATCAGAATTCATCAAAAACAACTGTGAATATAAAATATAATTTGTTTCATTAAATAAACTTAAATAATATATGTAAATTAACTGTTGGATTTATTTTGATGACTTTGATGATGAGTGTAAAGTTATATAACAATATTGCATTCAACATACAGCAATGGTTACAGCAACCAAAATAAATCCCAGAAAAAATGCACATTTGTTTTTTTGTAGATAGTAGTTTGTATTTTCCAAAATACTTTGTTATCAAAAGCCATATAAAAAAATATCAACAGTGATTTTGCACGACCCCGTATCCCACTGTGTGGCCCACTGTTTGAAAACCCCTTACATACAGTATTGTGGTGTTATGTTTTTGTTTATGAGTGGTACAGTATATGATGTGTCTTCAGTCTTATTCTGAGCTGTGGTGAGACCTTGTCTAACACACATATGGGAATCAAGCACTTGAGTTCACTGGCAGGATGGAGCTAATTTTGTCTCTGTGGCTTGCTGACACACACACGCACACAGCAGAGTGACTCTCAGCACTTCTAATGTGGTGTGACATCATGCAGAAACAGACATACATACATACATACACACACGCTCCAGAGCACCATGTTTGTTACTGACAGATCAGTGGACTTACATGTAATAAGAAATATACATTCACACATGACCACATGCTCTCTCACAAGTGGGTATGTGATAGGTGAGAGTCAGTTCTCAGGTGTGGAAAGAGATTGATTTCATAATATTAAAATGTAAATGAGCAATCTGGGAAAGAGGATTGGGATCTAATTGGAGTCAGGGAGCGATGGGTGAGGTGAGGCAGAGTGTGCGTGTGAAAGCGAAGTGTGAGGTGAAGTGGATTGTGCGAGAGTCACTCAACAGGGAATATGAACACATTTGTCCTTCCTTTCTCTCTCTCTCTCTCTCTCTCTCTCTCTCTCTCTCTCTCGCTCTCTCTCTCTCTCTCTCTCTCTCATACACATTGTTTTATAGTGTGTCCTAATCTACCATGACAAGTTACCGAGTATAGTCCCCCCCACACAAGCTCATTCGACCTAAATTCGTAGTGTATTTTATTGTCAAACGTTCATGAAAAGAGAGTCTTAACCTGATCTCACGAGAATTCGTAACTATTTTACGAGGTGGCTATTCGTATGCATTCGTACGATGTGAATCGTACCAAAACGTAGGATTACTTTAAAATGCAATACTGAAGCCCTTCCCCTAACTCCACCCCTAAACCTAACATCACTGATGCATAAAGCAAATCGAAGTAAAACATACAAATAAGATTGTACAAATTCATACTAATAAGCCACCTCATAAAATAGTTAATAATCTAAAAAAATCTAAAAAAAAATGTATACTTCAACATTTTCCCATTATATGTGTATTGCAATTTGTCTACCACTTTCCCACTTAGCAAAAGCATAGCAACGCACACAACATCCGAGCATCATGCTGCCACGTTCATCACTTACATTATTTTCAAAAAGAGAACAAATCTTTGTTTGCAGTTATTGTATTTCAATTTTTTTCTTTCACAACTCATACTTTCTCAGTTATATCACACAGTAGCTCTCAATCTCTCTTGCCCTTGAACTGTATCTTTAATTGTGTTTTCGACCATCTCCTCATCCTCTGAGAGCTTTCCATCTGTGTTCCACTCCAAACGCTCCGTCTCCTGCCTTCACCTCTTCATTCAGCGCTCTAGTGTCTTTCATCCATTTCACCTCACCTTGTGTATCTGTGTTTTCTCTTAAAGGTGAAATTTTGCCAAGCTAAAACCAATATTATTGTTTGTATTTGATGTAATGCAATGTGTTTATACGTTTTAAGGATGAAAACGTATATTATTGTATCTCCTCTATGCCCCGCCTTCTGAAACGATTGATCTGGCATGGCTGTCTTGTGCGTTTAAGTGCCGTGTGCTCTGATTGGACAGTTGAGCTGTGCGTTGTGATTGGCTAAAGAAATACCTCCAGTGTGAGGCGGAACTTCCAGGATGAGGCCGAGTATCAGTTTATCGCTTCTCTCATTCAGAGACGTTTCATGTCATAACAGTTGCAAACACAGTTTGCTAATAACAGCAGTGTCAGATTAAACCAGCAGATTAAAACCGCATATGAGACCAGATAGTGTGTGAAAACTCACAGCGCGCAACTCTCATGCCGGAACGATCATCAGTCCTCCTTATTCCCATCCTCTAGTAAATGATATGAAGCGGTTTGACCTCCCTCCTTGTAGGGCAGCATCTGCTCTCACCCATATTAGTCTTGCTCATTATGCATTAGCATTAGCTGCCAGGTTGTGCGGCAATATCCAAAGGTAAGATAAAGCTCTTAATTTTGGTCACGACAAATAGGAAGAGTGGATAAATAATTAAAATAAAATTTAAAAGATGACATGCAGATTAATCTCACAAATCAATATTTTCTGAGAAGTGCCTAGATAAAGATTATTCATGGGCATTACATCATTGTGGCAGATGTGCATAGACGTCATTGCCGCTGATGTATTTTCTAATTACCTCACACTGTTTTTTTCCTTAAAATGACTGACCAAGGCCTTATTTTAAGATAAAGATAAAAAAATACCCAAACTCTTTTGCCAAAGCAACATATGGGTACGTCTTTTTCCCTCGGGTACTTTCAGTAGTTATCAATGTAGTTATGCTGTCAAATTTCCCAATTTCATTATTTCATAGTATTAGAAATAGAGGTCATTTTTAAAGAAGAAAGACATCTGCCTCGAAGCCCAGCTCAGCTGGCCCAAAGCAGCCTTGAGTTCAAAGACAGTTCCCTTCAGACCTCATGGTTTGGAATGTGGAACAAGCAAGTTTGAGTTCTCAGAGCGTTTGATCTAAATATCAATTTTCCTCCCTGCTGTCCGACGATGTTGTGTTGTCATTGCATGGTGGTAGATGGTTGTGTTCGAGTCTGTTTCAGAGTGAAAACGGAGCCTCTGATCAGAGCAAGAGAGAGGGAGCGTGCAAGACGGTTTGCTGCTGACAGTTCTGGGTTGCGCTTGTTGGTGTGTCTCCGGAGGAAGTCTCCAGGCAGATTGGAATTATTTAATCTAAATGTGACAGATTGAAAGAAACTAAACTAAACGTTCAGATTAATATGGAAAGTGAATGGAATCGGCATGGGAATGAAACATAAATAATTGTGTATTTTATAACACAGTATACGGTTTTATCGGACGCACGCACCTTGCCCAAAGTTAACTTCCGGTCTGTCCCTTACAGAAAAGACACATGAAATTCACATGTGCAACACACGTGATCACACGTGAAATGTGTGTTTTGGGACACTTTTGTGTGAATCCCGTCTGAATTCCCATTTGAGACCCATGGGATTACATGTAAAAACTCATGGGATAGCATGATATGTCTCCACATGTGATCACATGTTTTTCACATGTCACCACATGTTGCACATGTGATCCTATGGGTTTTTACATGTAATCCCATGGGATACACACAAAAGTGATCCAAAAACACACATTTGACACGTGTTTTTGAACATGTAATGAAAATTTCAATGAAATTACATTACATTTTATTGTTTTGCATTACACCCAACAATAAACTGTATTTTACAATGTATCAAGTATCTAGAAACAAACCTAATAGCATTTTTGGTTTTAGTCCTGAAAAAATGCACTCAAAATCCCTGGAAGATCAGTTCATCCTGAACAGCACCACTTCTCACAATGCCACGTTGCACTCGGAGGTTATGGTTTCCCAGCTCAGTGACAGTAAGGCTGACATCAAAGCTCATGCAAGAGGAGACAGCAGAGAAACGCAGCTGAAACTGTCACACAGCCTGCGGCAGTGACAGACAGAGAGAGAGAGAGAGAGAGAGAGAGAGAGAGAGGGCGAGAGAGAGAGAGATGGGCAGAAAGAGTCAGAAGCAGGGAACAAATATATAAAGAGATGAAGGACACAGAGAAACCAAACAACAGAGAGTTTAGAGGGAAGAAACAAGAACGTGATGATACACACTTCAAAGTGTCTTGTTTGTTTTAATACAGTGATGCAAGGGAATTCTGCACACTGTCCAGCCGGATCATTTACACCCGCTGGTGTTGCTTGTTGTGAGGCTACACATAGTGTATATAACATATCAACATGTTTTGACCAAGCTTTAGACAAACATGTTGAATAAGTACACCAGTGTGGGGTGTATAGGGCTGGTTTCAAAGCACCTCAGAGGTATTATATACACTGTTTATTGTGGTAAAGCAGATGGCACTGTAGTGTAATTTTACACAAACACACTTGTTCTTGTTTTTCTCCTTTTCTCCTAAATGTTTCTCCATTTAATGGCAGTGGAGGTGTCTGTTATACACTTGTGGTAAATCATTGCTTGTATGTTTCATGGACATTGAGAATGGCCAGTTTCTTTATTCTGGGTATGTAAGCTGAACATGCTGTTGAAATGTCAAGAACCTGGTTCTTCAGTTGAATATTATGTGTGTTACAGTTAAACACTGCATGCTTTATATTTGGGGATTAGATAAATAAATATATCAAGAGGGCAATCTTGCAAATGAGTCTCATATCATAAAATAACTTTTTACTCACAATAAAGATTGAGAGATGGAGTGGGTTGTATATAGCTCATATTACAGCCTTAATCTTATGAGATTTCCTGAAATTGAGAAGCCTGAAATTGGAACCAAATGATTTTTGACATGTTTAGAATTGCTGGAGGCCGAGCACTGTATTCTGAGCTCTCATATTCAGGTTTTTCAATCTGGATGTGCATGATTACATGAAATTTGCTTGCACGAAGTAACACCACTAATCTCTATTATGCCATCAATATATGTTTTTAGTTTTTGTTATTCATAATTCTACATATTAGTTTAAATTTCTTTTTTATTATTGGTGAAAAGAAGCTACAGTAGCATCACTACTATTATGGCTCGTGTTAAAGTGATAGTTCATTCGAAAATGAAAATTCTGTCATCATTTACTCTCCCATGTCAAACCCGTATGACTTCATTTCTTCTGCAGTACACAAAAAAAGATATTTTGAAAAGAATTGGTAACCAAACAACGCCGGTACCCATTCACTTCTATTGTATATACACAAAACCAATTCTAGTCAATGAGCACCGCTGTTGTTAGGTTATGAACGTTCTTCAAAATATCTTTATTTTCTGTTTTGCAGAGAAAGTCATACATGTTTGGAATGGCATGAGGGTGAGTAAATGATTACAGAATTGTCAATTTTGAGTGAACTTTCCCTTTAAGGCTGTTATGCATTTAAGCCACCACTGTTGAGCAAAACTGCCTTTTTTAATTCACTTTTTAATTTATTTGGCAGAGCTCCATAATCTAACATTCCTCAATAGTCTGTTCTGAACCAGAAGGCTAACAGGAATAATGTACTGGAAAGGGAGTGGGACAGAAAATAGAGAATGTATAGACTAAAATAAAGTGAAAATGAGAGAGTAAGTATTAAAGGTTCATCCTGTCCATGAAAGATATTCTCTCTGGATATCTGTTTTCCCTGTTTAACCACAGTCAATGATAGCCCACACATTCCCTCTCAGCTTCATAAATCATATGTTTTTTTAAGAATGGTCAGATCATTAGTGTATAGGCTTATCTAGCACAGTTTGGATACATCACAGCTGGCAGTTATGAGCATGTGGACACAATGACACTGGAAACGTAGCGAATTGGCTTTGCTAATCTCAGCGGTACGGACAACTATTACACAGAGGCGGCTAAATAGCTTGCTATAGAAATAAAAGCCTTCAGTTGTGCTCTCTGAATCCAGCAGCCTTTGTGTTTTTAAGTTCATTTTAAATTCTCTATGTTAAATGCCAAATGTGGTCTACACGTATACGTGGTATACTTGTACATATCTTCATGTCAAATGATGTCAAACTTTCATTTCCCATGAAATCGTACCTTACGGTGCAACTTATAAATCCTTATTATAAGCTTACTTGTAAGAAGGTAAGAAGGCGGTTTTCAAATATAAATATGTCATCTACTTTGGCCAAAGAAGCGAAAATGTGACAACATCTTTGTCCTGTGTCCTGTGTTGCAACCTCAACGCAAGATGCCACAAAAATCTCCACATTGCCCTTTTAACAAAAAGTGGATTTTTGAAGAAATATGAGCATTAAATTCTCTAAGAAGCATCTTATAATTTTACAGCCTTGAGCATACAGCTTTTGTCACCCTATCAACCCTGTTATCTTTATTACGTCACAACGTATTAAAATGTAGCCATTTACATTGAAATGGTGAAATGTATTTAACACATTTGTCTGTAGTTTGTTTAAAATCTTGCCCTTGTCTTTCAATCCTCCTCTCTATATTTCTTTTTCTCTTTTCTCTGCATTTATACTCAAACACGTTCCTCAATATGTTGTGGTTAAGTGTAAATAATTGTCTTTCCCAGGGCCTCATTGGGGAGAAATACGGCAGCATACGTGTCCCAGGGGAGGTGGAGTCAGCCGAGTTTGAGATGATCTTGGATGCTGCGGTGGAGGCAGGATTAGACACCCGGATCCTGGAGGAATGGTACTGTCGGGATGAGAACTCCGTCCCGCCTGCCTACTACCTTAAACCAAAAGCTGAGATGCTGAAGAACTTCCAGAACTCTGTGAGTATAGAAATAGATAAAGGACAAAGAGAGAGAGAAAGAGAGAGAGAGACCTGTAGCATTGGTCTCAATTATCGCAATCCATACAAATAAATATTTAATTCAGCTACGAAAATGTGCATTGGTTAAGCAAAAAGAATATGCATAAATCAAAGAACCTGTCTAGACTATGCATTTTAAAGTCCGTACTCTAGACATAAGCGTTCTAACAATGAATGAAGCATATCCTGAGTCAGCTGTTTTGGCCCATTTAAAGCTAAAAAGAGGGCACCTTCTACATCCACGATTAGGTTGAGATTCCAGCAGACCCGATCTGTCGAGCACACAGTCATGAAGCCAGTAAATGTCACAGTCTGACTGCTGTTTTATATGGAGCGCTGTAGAAACGGCACCAGGAGAGAACACTGCTCACCGGAGTTTATTAGCTTCATAAATTCAGTTTGTCTTTCATTAAACCTTACTGCAACTCTTTTTTTCTCTTCCTTTCAAACTCGCACACAAATTTTCTATCATGCGTGCACACACACACAGATCATGGAGCGTGTGTGTAAATCAGCTTTCTAACGCAAAGTGGCTGCAAATTGAGGGAGCGTCTGTGATGCCGAGGGTCTCTGTTGGACTAAAATGAGAAAAACAGCAGGGACTGAGTTTTCACCTGCACTCAGCAAAACCACCCACTGATCTTCTCTCTGTTTCTAGCTATCTCTCTGGTTGGTTACTGGGTTCATGACAAATACTTATGAAACTGTGAAATGGGGGGGAATCTTGTCTTTAACAGTAAATAGATTCTGTTCAGAAGGTCTACTGAAAAAATGTTACTGGTATCTGAATTCACATTGTAATACACAGGGTCTCAGTGGCCAATGGCTTTCCTGTAGCTCAGTGCTTAGAGCATGGCGCTAGCAATGCCAAGGTCATGGGTTCAATCCCAGGGATTTGCATTTACGCATTTGGCAGACGCTTACATTGGCAAGCGACTTTTATTGTTTAGATATTTGCAAAACCCAGTGACAAACATAAATTATTATTATTACTCACCTTTTATGGCTAAAAAATAAAAAGCTACAATGTTTCTGAAGGACACCAGCGATATGTAACCAATACAGGCATTTATAATCAATCCAGAAAAGATTAATTATGAAATGAGTTATTGCTTTTTTGTGGAGTAAATGAAGTGTTAATTAATGTAAGTAGGGCAATGATGTAGGTTAGCTGTTTTATAGGCTTAAACGGCCAACATGCAAACACTGGAACCTTGAATAATTGGATGACTCCATATGTGCTTCCCCCCACAGATGGAGTCAAGCAGCGTAGCCAAGTCAAAGAGTGACAAAGCGTGGAGGGCGGTCTCTGAGGACATCAAGAGGATCTTCAGAACCTCTGTTTTACAGCTGCAGGAGAAGGGAACCATGAAGAGCGGTCAGGCCAAGAAATTTTTATGCTCGGGTAGGCTTTAGTTATAGTTATGTCTAAGTTCACAGTTCATCTAATAAAGATTCAGGTTCATATGCGTGAGTGAGTTTGCAAATTCTTCATTCCTAAACATTAACAGAGTATGCAAACATATAGTAGTGAGTTACATATTGTGTTGGCACTCATGCACATTTTATTAAAACGTGCATGAACAGAAATGTTATTTGTGACTCAATGTGTGATGCAGTTTACTGGCACCTGTATGAAGAATATCAGAGGGTCTTTAAAACACCTCAATGGCACTTTACATTTTAACAACTAAGATTGTTTGTCTGTTGAATCACATGCATAATTAAAAAGACTGAATCGTGTAACACAGCAGTAGTTTACAGCTTTGTGGTTTCAAAGAGAGCTTATTCAAAGCCTATAATGAATGTAAATGTTATTTTTATCTCGCTCTTGAAAACCATCATGACTAAATTAAAGTTTGCCCGCATTAGACGGCATAAGAGAAGATCTAATCAGGCTAACGTAATTCATCCAGGTTAATCCAATATTCAGTGATCCAGTTAAATCACATACTCCACATTGGGGACTGTGGGTCGAGACGGAAGAAAAAACAGATTTACCGCTCGCTCTTTGATGCCATACAGAGAGCATGATCTTATAATTAAATATATCACTGATACACCTAAATCTTCACATGAAAACGAACTGTTTAATGTGGGTGGTTTTTTTTAGATATTCCCTTAAAAATACATATGATATGTACTGTAATTAAGGTATCGGGGTGGTTTTGCCATCATGGACTCCCCCTCTCCTCTCATTTACAAAGTTAGCTACAAGTATATGATACTAAGCTGATGGGGTTGGCAGGCTATCACTGGAACGCTGCCTTTGGAGGTTGACAAAACCAGGCAATGCTGGATTAAGAGATCATATCACATTTTTCCTTCCTTAAAGCTGCTCAGAGAGCTGGATCTAATCATTTGCTAAACACTGCCAAAAGTGTGGGAAGCGTTCACCTTCTGACATCAAATTAAGCATGTTTTCTTAAAGTGCCACTGTGTGTGTCTGTGTGTGTGTGTTGACAGTGTCTTATTAGTAAATAAAACTTTTTTTTTCAGCATTAGAAGATGAACTTGACTTTGCATTGGGCAAGCAAACCCCAGCCTTCCTCAAGAAATGCGTTTGCTACATCCGAAAGATTTCCAACTTCGATCGTTTCGCCAAACTCCCCGAGATGGCACGCTACATGGACATCGTGGTGAGCGCCGACCGCGTCATGAGGAACCAGGAAGCCTACGAGCGCCTCCTAAAGGTCCGTGATGAGTTCATTCCGATGATCGTGGCGGCGTCCAATCTTCGGGTCTACTCGTCGGTCACGCACTGCGACATGAAACTCGGCTACTCGCAGGAAGTAGAGAGCCACTATGTCGAGGGTCTCTGTAAACAGTTTTACGAAGACATGGTGGATATCATACAGGCTACTGTGCAGCCAAACTTTGATACAGAGACAGATCTGCTCTACGACGAGATTATACAGCATCTGTCGCTGTGCAAGACTTTTTCATCCTTTTATGTGTATAAGAGCGAAGCCTTGGATATGGTCCAGGAATATCTCTACCCTTCGAAAGGTGGACGGATAACCCCCCTTGTGCTGTACGGAGGACCCTGTACCGGCAAAACCTTGTTACTGGCTGAGTTGGCAAAACAGGTAAGAAGTTTTCATGAGTATGCATGCTTAAGAAAGGAAGGCAATGCAAGTGTAAACATACTGACCTGTTTTTCAGGCCATCTGGATGTCGGCACATGTTAGAGTAATATTGCGGAATGCCTGGGATTTGCCTGAAGCCGATATTTGCTTCCTTTGACTTAACATGTTGTGCCATTTAGTTTTAACTTAAATAAATTAAAATAATGTAGGCTACTGTTACATTTACATTTTGCAGGCACAAACTGAATAGTCATTACATTTACATACTTAAAAAACAGGATTGCTGATACAGTCTAAAAATGCAGGGTTCTTTTCAACCCATCGTTGAGTCAAGTATGAATCCAATCATTGGGTTGTTATTTAACATATGCTGGGTTGCTTCAACCCAAAATGCTGTTTTGTAACCCATTGTTGGGTCAAATATAAAAAAAAATTTTTTAAGTTTATTTAACCCAATGGTTGGGTTGGGTTCGTCTCGTTTTCACCCAAAACTGGGTTACGATAACCCAGCATTTTTAGAGTGTGTTATGAATACTTTTAATACTTAATATTAATACTTTAGGAACAGACCTTTTATTGGCATGCTGTAAAAAAAGCTGTATGATTTTTTTGGCAAAGCCCTCATGTATCTTCAAGCATCGCCACTGCAGCCGTACACATTCAGACAGATGTCTTTGGCCATCACGGTTGAATTATGTCCTGTGCTATTTTGTGAGTGTCTTCCCACGAGCATTGCATTTTTGCATTTTTCAATTGCTTTTTAAAAATATCTAGTTTTTCAAATCCCTGGTTATTTCCATCTGTCAGCTTCAGCTAATATTGTCTTTGG
This sequence comes from Oreonectes daqikongensis, assembly GCA_026939265.1. Taxonomy (NCBI): domain Eukaryota; kingdom Metazoa; phylum Chordata; class Actinopteri; order Cypriniformes; family Nemacheilidae; genus Oreonectes; species Oreonectes daqikongensis. Next base: position 607,466 of record JAOTQM010000434.1, on the reverse strand, counting down.
TAGAGATCGATGGTGTGTGTGTGTGTGTGTGTGTGTGTGTGTGTGTGTGTGTCTCATGTGTTGATGGTCAGAGTCGATGGTGGTGATAAGTTCGGGGGTGAGGAACAAAGGAGGAAGGGTAGTGTTGACATTTCCCGTCACCCATGGCAACCCGTAACAGACCTCAGCCTCTAATGTTAGTTCACAGATGATGAGCCTGGGGACCTTGACTAAGTCCCTCGTCCTTGCTAATGCTCTCTCTCTTCCTCTCTCTGAAAAAAGGCTGGACACACACACACACACAGAACCAGTCACAAGTCACACAAATGCACAAAGACACATGCATGCAGTCAGTCTTCTTGGAAATAGTAGCTTTGGCAAAGCATTCCAACATACACCGTCAGCATCTCCAATTATTCCAGAGAAATAATATTTAATGTTTCCTCGAATCACAGCTGGGGGCATCCACTAACCACATTCAAGAATACAAATGTGCTCCGAGGACAAGGGAACAATTCAAACTGACTTAGAAAGTCCTTGTTGCACTCGGGGCAAGAAAGCCAGTGCTGAATTTATTGCCGTTGAGTGCATTCGATTATTTGCTATACATTCATTCCTCTAGGTTTTCTTTTCTCACACACTGAGCTGTCAAGGTTAGTGTACAGTGGATCTGCTAAATAATGGATGGACTCTTGTCACTTGAGTTTTACTTGCTGGAGTTATGCTTATAATCACATTGCTCTGGGTCACAGCATTTCTGGGATTTTCACCAAAGTTTTTAATAGCAACAGGTCACAAGGTCCTGTTTAGTACTGGGTAATAACTTAAAGTTTTTTTTGCATGTTTCTGTAATATTTTTTTTAAATGGCTTTAAAAATCTGATAATACAGTAATTTACCATTTTTAAAGCACAAAATTCTGACAAGGTAGCACAAAAAAAATATTATTACATTTTTATAATTTAATAATTCTTTTATTTTGAAATTATTATATATAGATTGATTTTATAGGCCATCCTTTATGAAAATGATTGTATTTTTTGTGGTAAAAGTGTAGTAATCATGTTTTTTTGGTGTATTGATTGCTATTGGCAAAACTAGTTTTACTACAGTAACCATGTTTAACCAACCATGTAACCAACAATAATCATGTTTTTTTTAACCATGGTTAATTTTTGTAAGGTTTGCTCCTTGTCAGCTGCTTGTTGTAGCTAAATTGGTGCTAGCAGTTTTATTTACATGTGAAATCCACTGAAAGGTTAAAATAATCTGTCAAAAGCTTAAATGTAATATGTTAAACATACTAAAACAAGAAAACATTGTATCCTATACATATAGGTACTATATTTCTAAACTACATTTTCTTTTTCTTTTTTTTAGGCCTATTCGTGGCTACAGAAAGAGATGGGACCTGAGACAGACCCAGTGGTCATTGTAAGATTCATTGGGTCCACTGACCCCTCCACGGACCTCCGTTCCCTGCTACAGAGCATCTGTGAGCAGATCGCCATCAACTACCGGTGCCTGATCCATTTCTTGCCAAACAAGATTCAAGAGATGAGAGAACTGCTGGTGAATTTGCTAGGGGAGTCATCATTCCACCGACCTCTTGTCATCATTCTAGATTCCTTGGAGCAGTTGTCAGATGTTGAAGAGGCTAGAAAGCTTTGGTGGCTGCCCGTCCACCTCCCACGTACAGTCCGCATCGTAGTGTCCACCCTTCCCAACAAGCATGGGATTCTACAGAAATTGCGTTGCCTGATACATGAAGAGGACAGTTACGTTGAACTAACGCAAAGAGAGCGGAAAGCCTGCAGTCAGACACTTAAACAACAGCTGCTGAGCGTCAGAAGGAAAGTGACTTCAGGTCAGCAGATATACGTGAATGAAGCTCTAGCCAAATGCACACTGCCCATGTTTGTTAACCTCATCTACCGAGAAGTAGTTCACTGGAGGTCACATAAGGATGTGGATGATAAATCGTTGTGCTCCACAGTGCACGAAAGTATTGAGCAACTTTTCTACTCCATTGAAAACAAGCTTGGCTCACGTTTTGTCTTTCGAGCGCTAGGCTACATCACGATGGCACGGGCAGGGTTGACGGAGTTGGAGCTGGAGGACATCTTGTCTTTGGACAACAGTGTCCTTGGGGACATCATGGTGAGCTCTAATCTTAAAAATCCACTGCGTATTTCCTATGATTTCATAGCCAGGCTTAAAGAGGAACTTGAAGGTTACTTAGTGGAGCGTCAGATTCGTAATGTAACGCTAATGGTCTGGGCGAATCGCCATCTTCATCTCATAGCGCAAAAGCTATACCTCAGTAACGAAGAAGACGTACATCAGATGCACAGTCTTTTGGCCGAGTACTTCCTCGGGGCATGGGCAGGTGGTAGAAAGAAGATATTCCACTGCGACAACAACCACTTCGCCTCATTGAATATCTCCCAGCATCGAAACCCTCATCACCAGCAGAGCCTCCATGACAAAACTTCTGCTGACAAGCACTCCTATGACAGACAGACACCTGAACAACCTTGGGTGTTCCAATGTAACCTGCTGGAGCCAGACATATTTTTTGTCAACCACAGGAAGATGACGGAGCTAACGTACCACCTGACAAGAAGTGGTCGGACGGATGACCTCATGTACGGTGTCATCATGAACTTCAGCTGGCTTTACACAATGATAAAAATAGGGCAGTTTGACAAAGCCTTAGCGGATATTGATCTAGCCTACAGTTACACGCAAGAAAAAGAGCTCAAGTTTCTCGCAACAACGCTTCGCAGCATAAAACTTAAAGTGACAAAGAATCCCGCCTCTCTGTCCGCCGAGCTCCAACAAAGGCTCCTTCCTGTTGTCACATCCCTTCCCAAGCTTAGACACCTTCTTCTTGAGTGTGACAAGGATGGTCCTAAATACTGCTCCATTGTGCCACTGCACTCCTCCATGGATGTCACGTATAGTCCTGAGAGATTACCGCTCTGTACCAGCTACATGCAAATTGTGGAGATTTTACCTACATTAGCACCAAACATAGTCATTGTGGCCCTTGAAGACGGTTCTGTCAGCACGTGGGATGTTGAGAGCAGAGAGTTGATAAGACAAATAGACACGGCACGGTCGGTTGTTCTTGGAATCAGGCTAACCACAGATGAGAAGTATTTGGTAGTGGCCACTACAAAAAACACACTGCTCATTTATGACAACCACAAGTCCTGCTTGCTTTCAGAAGTGGATGTGAAAGGGTCCAAGCACTGTGGCATCACTGGCGGCGTAGCGTTCATCAATGGATTCACTTTGTCCAGTCATCATGCCTTAGCTTGGTTGGAAGCAAGCAAAGATGTCAATGTGATTGATTTACTTTATGGCTGGCCACTGTATCAGTTCCATTGTTGGTATGAGGTAACCTGTGTTCAGTGTTCCCCAGACGGTATGTACGCTTTCTGTGGACAGTATTTAAACACTACCACCATATTTCACCTTGGAAGCGGTGACAAGCTTGCCACAATGACTTCTGAATTCTCTGGTGGTTTTGTAAAGTCCATCCTGATTCTAGATACAATCCATCAGATGGTGATGATTGACAATGAGGGCAGTCTGTCTGTGTGGAACACCAAAGATATCACAAACCCGAAGCTGATGGAGGATTATGACTGCAGAGGAGATGAAAGTGAGGTTGTGAGCATAGAGCTCTCCGAGGATCAGCGATCCATCCTCATTTGCAAAGCGAGAAGCATTGAGGTGCTGGACACCAAGATTTGGAAGATGGCGGAGAAGTTTAAAGCCAAACGTAGTGAAAAGTTTGTGGCAGCCGTTCTGTCGAAGAATAGTCAGAGTATTATAGCCTCCATGGAAAACACTTCATCCATATTTGTGTGGAGGAGAGATAGTGGACAGTGCATGGCCAGCTTGATAGAGATATCTGGAGCCATTGTGAAGCTCATCAAATCTACGCACCACAACTTGCTGCTGTCTGTAGCCAGCAGCGGCGTGCTTTCCGTGTGGGACATTGACATAATAACAGCAATGTCTAACATTGATAAAACAGGCAAACCTATCCAAATCTTACAGCTTTCTGGAAGAGAGGACTTTTTGTACACCATGGATGGGTCAGAGGTCATCCACAAGTGGAACTACAGCACAGGTTTCATTGAGATGGTGTTCAAGCATGAAGGACTTGTGGACAACTGCGTTCTGACAATGTCGGGTGACCTCATGGTGACGTCCGATGATAAAAGTAGCCAGTACATTTGGCACACGAACACGGGTGAGAATATATTCCGCATCAATGGCCAGAGGATATCGCAGCTTCTCATCACACACAATGATCAGTTTGTTGTATCCCTCTGTGAACAAAATGCCTCTCGTGTTTGGAGGCTTGCAACCGGTCACAAGGTTTGCAACATTCTGGTTACACTCCAGCATGCTCTCATTACCACAGCAAACACATTCCTTGTGGGCACCAACAAGAATAAACTGTTGGCTGTTAGTTTATGGTCAGGCAGTGTGTCCAAAAAGTTCATCTGTGATGATGGGATCACAATTGTTAACTTCAAATTAATCCCAGACAGTCCAGATTATGTCGTCTTCATCACCACTACAGAAACGGTTTTCATCTGGAGCGTCGCTGAGGAGTCTGTGTGTAGGCGAGTGCAGCTGCCCAGCAACTTTCTGAAGAACCTGGAGGATTTTCAAATATCTCCGAATGGAAAATTGGGGATTGTGTCGAAAGGTGATGAGAACATCAACGTCTTAGACCTGCACAGCGGTAAGCTGCGTCTGGTCCATGCCGCTGGCATAATATGGCGACAAAAGCTGTCCCGGGATGGACGCTACTTAGTGTACATCTGTTTCCGCAATTGTGATGAGGATGATGATGCTGGTGTGGTTTCAAGTCTGATCGTCATGAGACTGGCAGACGGTAAGAGCATCGGCACCTGTTCCCTCTACAAAACACCCACCTACCTGTGCCTATCACAGCGAGCACTTAACATCATTGTGGGATTTGAGGATGGCAGCATCGGCACTTACACGGTAGTGGACCGTGTGGACGCCGCTTTGAAAATCAAGATCGCCACCTCAAACAGCCGCCAAATAGTTAACAATGCCTCACAGAAAGTACGACCCAAGTGTAGCAACAATGCCTTCAAGACCATTGCTGACTGTGTGTGGAGGGAGTCCACGGAGGTCTTCTCTCGAGACAGTCCCATCAATGTGTCTGACAGTGGGGAGCCAGAGACCACGACGCCCACAAAGAAAACTGAGCTGCTGCAATGAGAGTGCCCTTTTAGGACTCTGAGGGCTTGGTGGAACAAGGCGAGGTTTGGATAAAGGTGATTATTGTTTACAGCGACTTTGATTCAGCTGCACAGATCAGTTCTCTGGGTAACACAACTACAACAACAACTGGCCAATTGCTATTAAGCTGCACTTAAGCTGCAACCAATCACTTTATTTTTCGTTTTCATCATCGACTTGCTGTTAAATGTGTAAGCTGGGGTCAGTATCATATTTAAAGGGATAGTTCACCCAAAAATGAAAATGTTGTCATCATTTACTCACCCTCTTGTCCTTTCAAACCTGTATGACTTTCTTTCTTCTGCCAAACACAAAAGATATTTTGAAGAATGTTCGAACATCGGCAGTACCCATTGACTTGCAAACACTGTAAAGAACAAATTCATTCAAATATAATCATCATTCATTGCAAAACCTAATCTAATAGGCTTTGTTTGATATGTTCTTCCTTATTATGTGTACAGCAATGTGGCCGTATATGAGTTTAGTCAAATCAAGCCAAGCCATAATGTCACTTTATACAGATGCATAGAGAAATGTAATATATTTGTAGCCATATAAGAGTTGCTGCCATTTTTGCTTTTTCTAAATGTTCATTTGTGTCTGTTGATTAATGTCCTCTGGTACTGTACTAAAAAGGAGAATTTATGTACGTATGTGTACATATGTACTTTGGCTGCTGCAGTTTGTGCAACTACTTAAAAATGTTACGTTGTGCTAAATGCAATCAAGTGAGTGCCTGGATTTTAACCTTTTCTTTCGTACAGAAACTGATGAAGAAAAAATTGCAGGGAATTTCTAAACAAAAGTACCTTGATACAAATATTCATCATTACGACAAATGTGCTATGGTTACCATAAAATGAATAATAATTTGGTTAATTTGGCATTGAGAGTTCGTCGCTACATTAAAAAAAAGAGCATTGTTTAAAAGTATGCTGGTATTGTATGAATTAAGAATGCATTTCAGTTTTTCTTTGACCAGAGAGGCATGGAATTGTGGTATGTGGTATTGTGAAATGTGTGGTATTCGCTCTAAATACCAAACATCTGAGAGACCGTGTTAAAGGGACAGTTCACCAAAGGTAAAATTTATGTCATCATTTACTCACCCTGAAGTTGTTCCTAATCTGTATACATTTCTTTGTTCTGATGAACACAAGGAAATATATTTGGAGGAATGCTTGTAACAAAACAGTTCTTGGCCACCGTTGACTACCATAGTAGGAAAAATGACAATGGTAGTCAAAAGTGCCTCAGAACTTTTTGCTGTCCTACATTCTTCCAAATATCTTCTTTTGTCTTCAACAGAACAAATAAATGTATAAAGCTATTATTGCTACTATGGTAGTCAATGATGGCCAAGAACTGTTTGGTTACAAGCATTCTTCCAAATATCTTTCACTGTGTTCAGATATTTATACAGATTTGTAACTTAAGGGTGAGTAAATGAAGACAGGATTTTCATTTTTGGGTGAACTGTTCCTTGAAATCCATTCTCATATTTACCACCTCTTATTATTGTTACCAAACTTTCTGATCAATAATTCTGAAATATTAATATCTAACCAAAATTTTACAAAAAAGGTCTGGAGGTTTTACTGAACTTTTATTTTATTACCTCAACGAAAGTCATTAAACTGACAAACTGATATCGAGATGGTCATCATCTGGTTCCACAAAGTTAGGACTATTTGTTACATTACAAAAAAAACCAAAATGTGTAATTCATTGTATCAAAATATAGAGCAGTACAGCTGTGCTGATCGTTGAATACTGATTTGAGGATTCTGAGGATTTCTGTGTAGCATCTCATCAGGAGTATCTACGCCTTAAACAGTTAGGTCATGTTATCTTATATGAACGTGTATTTGTAATTGTAAGCTCATGTTCCTTGTGGAGTAAAGGTTGAATGTGTGCTAGAAAAAAGTATTTTCATGTTATAGATGACTTGGATATATTTATGAATAGACTACAGTATATGTTATCATAAACAAGGCTGAGTTATGAATGGCCTGTACAGTATGTTTTTCACAAGGCAGCATGAGGTGGTTGCACTTTATTTTAAACGGGTTGTTTATCAAGGTTGACGTTGAAAGGTGTACCATATTTTTGCCTTCAGTTATTCTCTGGCATGTTCAGAAAGAAAGCAGTTTTAACAAAATGATCAGCCATGCCCCGTTCAAACTATTTTTACTCCATAACTCAAGGGCTATTCCATCGAATTGTATGATTAACTCTGGAAATACTGAGACATGGCCCATACACAACCCACAACCTGTAGCAGTATTCAGCGCTTGTTAAAGCTGAAGTGTGTCATTTTCCTCAATGTTAAAATATTTTCTCCTATCTCGGCTTCATTTGCAGAGACTATAATGGCAGTATGGCTGTAAGAAAGCCATTGTTAGGTTGAATTCCCCAGAAAGTGAAACATAGGGCGGAACTATCTGTTTGGCTGATAAATGGCTCCCTCATCTGCCATTTGTCATGAAACAGATTCCCCAAACACATGCCATTGGTTAGGTAAATTGGTGTTTTCGAAAATCTATTTGAACTTTGAAACAACTGCTGTGTTTGCCAAAATTCAGATTTGCTTTAGCCCTCAAGTATTAAAAAGTGATAGATATATAATATTTGCCAAAGTACTTTCCTGTTTTATTTTAGGTTTCTCTTTTTCTTTATACTGTTCATGGTGTTTGTGACCTTTTACTTTTCTGGAGTTTTCTGGCTTCATTGTGTTTTCTAGAGTTACCATGAAAATTGTGTGAAGATGCATTATCTTTTCATAGAGACGTCTATCTCTATTATATTGGAATGCCAGTTTTAGATTATATTTGAATGTGTCGATATGAGAGCAGTTGAACAGTATATTATATGTTATGTAACTTGAATGACTTTTAACTACATGTTTGCAAAACATAGTTCACATACTGGTATTGAATGTGTTTATTGTATTATTTGTATTGTCAAGATGAAATCCCTGTTTAGAGATTGATATATTTTCATAAATGTTGTACTTACATTTTGTTACAAAGTTGTTTAAGTATTCTGGAAAAAATAGCAGAAAATGTGTCTGAAAGCAATATGACTTAGTGTGTATGCATTGTTTGTATGAAACATTTTAATGTAATAAAATGGTTTTCTTTCTGCCTTTTGAATTCTCTTTACTTCTTTACGCTTTCATTTTTTCCCTGTACTTTATATTGGTTTAATGTTAGAAAGATTGATTTATAGGCCAAAGTTAACCGGTTTGTGTTTGGGGGGGCAGTTGTGGCCTAATGGTTAGAGAGTCGGACTGTAACCAGAAGGTTGCCGGTTCGATTCTCAGTACACTTGAAGTGTGTGTGTTCACTATTCACTGGATGGGTTAAATGCAAAGGTCACATTTCGGGGGTTACCATATCTGACAAATAGGTCACTTTCACACTTATCGCGGTCGGGTGCGTTTCCCAAAAGCATCGTTAGCCAACTCGCAAGTTCCGTCGTTACATTCGCAAACATTATCGCAAAGTTGCGTGGAACTACAGATCCATAGATGTAGTTAGAAGCATCGTTCCTTATTATGACATGTAGACTTAGCCTATATAGCCTACATCATGCTTTTGACCACAATAAGCAAGCGACATGCAGTGCATTCTATAGCACTTATTTAAAATATTTACAAATTCCATTTTATGTCTTCTAGTTTGTCAAAAGTATTAAAGCGCTGTTTTTGAAAAGTGCGCATGTGCGCAGCCCTAAAGCACTATGACCCTGGGGAATCCCTGGGCAGAATGACGTAGGAGGAAACTTGTAAATGAATGAAACATTTTGAGATAAAACAACAGAGAACAAGAATAGGATAACAAACGTAGTCTTTAAATGCAATTTACAGCAAGAATTTGACATTTAATTCGATGTGAACGTATTTATTAGTGGACGTTATTAAGCACGTTCCTGTGCGACATCTAGATTGCTGAACCAACTTGGTTCAAACGATTGATCTCCGACAGAGTTACTACGGTTTCGGGAAACAGTCGTTACTACATTGTTAATTTCCCCAGCGATGCATTGTAGCCTACTACGGTGGTTAAGCAGCGAGTTACGTCGTTGTTTGGGAAACGCACCCCTGGCTAGTGGCTAATAATATAACTATTTATAGGCTATTTTGCTTATTTATATTCAGATTTTTTTGTATAATAATTGTATTAAATAAATAATTTGTTGAATATGTTCGATAACTTTGTCACATTTAAGTTTAGGCAAGTAACGGTTCTTCTACTGGTAACCCAAAATAATACTGACTAGACATACTTTTTTTATTTATTTATTTATTATTATTATTTTATTGCAAATAAAGGGTACAAATCACATGTGATTAACCAAAATATGCATAACATAGAAAAACAAAAAATAAAATTGCCAGGGGAACTTAGGTCATTACAAAAAGAAAGAAGACCATATGTTGATAGTTTTAATAGCCTTTTTGTTGTTTAAGCCAGAAATCAGATTAATATAATGATCAACTGACTAGACATACTTTTAACTTGCTAGCTAATGTCATTTACGTATACCGTGTGCCGGAAGTTACGGTTGGGCCACAAAAGCGTGCATGCGCAGTAACGTTTGTTTATGTTGTTGCTTTAAAACCGTTCTTCTAGTATTTAAGTACTTTTTTTTCAAAACCTATACCACAGTTTTATGAAACTTGGTTTTATCTCAGAGATCTCTTGAGAGGCATTGTTTACATCAGCAAGGATTTGTTCAAAAGATTACACAATTAGAAACCGAGACGTTGAAAGATTTGTCTGCCTGATAGTTTAACTCCCCTGTGCAGTATGCAGATGAGAGTTTTCAATATTTCCCAAACAATAGGCAGGTGAGGTGTTGTATGAAATTAATATTGCAATTAATGCTTGCACACCTGGATTCTCTCACACAAGTGTGCAGCAGTCCAAGCATCTCTGTAAACAAACAGAAGATTGAGATGGGAATAGTATGTGTGGTCTCTATGGAAACTGTCGAACCCTCTGTGACTTCAGCCCCCTGTTGTTACAACTGGGGAACTGCCATATCAGCATTGTACATGAGGAAGAAATGCATTCCCTGTTTTCTAGCAAGTCATCACATCATAGTCACTCTCAGTCATTTCCTGCAAGGAATTCATTGAGCTGTGACTGAAGAATTGTCATCAAAAAGTCAATATTTGCATTGCTAAATATATCACATTTATCCCAATCACCCTCTGTTTATTTCTGCTTGTGTTTCCTGGTATGAGCATGTTCCAAGTGTCAACGTCATTCCCAAAAACACAACCGAGAAATAGTTTCAGTGTTCAGAGTCATGAATAGAAATACATCTGATATGTAATTGCTAACAAACACTTACATTTGTGTTCAATATAAAGAGCAGTTTAATTTCCCATGTTGCTGGAGAAAACAACCCACTTCCATAATATCTTGAAAGAAAAAGGCTACAGGATGTTGACAGAACTTTGTTGTTGGATGAAGAACAGGTTTGTCTTTGGGGGACTGAGGAATTACAATAGGTTGCGGTTATTACATTATAGGTTTAAAGTTGTCTGGAAAATTGTGCAAACAATTTGGCAATAGAAGGCAGTCTAATAAATGAGAACAATAATATTTACCAAACAAAACTTACAGTGTCATGTTTTTCTTGAAAAATCTACACATGGCTTAAATGGTCATGAATAGAATTATATTTAAAATAGTTCAAACTTGTACTTTTACTACAAAAAAGTATAGTATAATCCAAAGTGTACTAAACTAAATAATATTAAATAAATATACAGATAAACTCGATTTCTATTCCACACAAAATATATTTTTGAGATGTTTCAGCTAAACAGTAAGATTCAGATCACAGTAAAAATTTAAATGGGAATGAATTCATGATGTGATTTCAGCCAGCATTTCTAAAATACACTGTTTGTTTTTCTAAAGTCATGCTGTTGCCTCATTTTCTCTACATCAGACAAACGTCCTGCATATTACGCCTCAACTTCATCTGTCCCCCAATAACTGCAAACTGCACAGGCCATAAAGCAGCAAAGCGGCTTCGCATTATTGTACTTCCTCTGTGATCATCCTTACGTCACAGCTGGAATGAATGTTTTTTTCTAAACTTCATACCAGTTTTTATCAAAGTGAGCCCAATGGTACTATATGATGCACAGATATTTTTACACATTATTTCCATCAATAATCTTGATTGTTCAATAAAAATAGATTGATGGTTTAATAATAAAAAAATGTATTTAAATCTGTAGGTTGTGTATGTTGTGTTAAATCTGCACAGTCTGACTTGATTATCAGAACTTAAACAAAGTTTTAAAAACGTTTAATTTACATAATTTTAATCATTCCAAAGTGTTTTAACAGTCTTTTCTCCATAGTTCCAGTGTTATTTTATTAATGGTGTAATCAATATAACAACTAGAATTGCCTGGTCCATATGACCAGGACTTTTATTTGGTAATTTGGCAAAATTAAGTTTACATGCACACCTAATATAAAACAGACAAATAACGTTACGGCACACTGTAAAATACTGTTTTGAAAACTGTAACATCATGACAAATTATTATGAAATCATAAGGATTATATCAGTGTTCATCACAGTTGAGTATCATTACATTTCATTACAAAATCTATACATGATCAGATAAGAAAATTTGAAGACTGAGCTTGGAAAGGTGTGTAGCGTTTACCTATGGTGTAAACCAAACACTTTCATGTTGTTCAGAGTCCAGAGCTCAGAGCTCATCAGAGTCCGTTTATCCTGTATTGTTCAGGTTAACCACTTGACACAAAGAATACACTTTGTGTAGTTGTTGTCTTTGTGCAGAATTTGGTATGAAAGTTAATGACATAATAAAATAAAATAAAAAAACTATAAAAAATTTAATTGAAAACATTTAAAGATTATAAAACAACATTGAAACTGCTAAACTTTTTGTGATAAGTTACAAGTAACATAAAAACATGTGCTGATATGACTTATCGATCACATATGTTTTACAGTGTGAAAGTGTGATGCAGTTAAAGAAAATGCAAAGGCATACTAAATAAAGACATTTCATTTAAAACCGACACAAAAATAACAAACAAACGAAATTCAAAGAAAAAGAAGACCAAGAACACACACACACATTCAACCTGTTGAATAGCAACAGTAGAGATGTTTAGACTTGATATAAAGTAGCCTACAGAATATTCTCAGAAACCTTCAGTTGACAATCACATTTTAAAATCACCTTCAATTGACATGTATTACAAACTTACACAACTTTATTATACAGTGTCATTTATTAAAACAACATAAAATGTGAGTTTTTTTTAATTGATTATTTGTATTAAAATATTGATGCACCTGCCTAAACTCCTAACACCTGCTGTGGTTGGTAGTGGTAGTGTGTAAAGCATTAGTCATGAGTTTTGCCCTGCGCTCCAGTGCTTTTAAACTGTTGACCAGTCCGCTGAGTTTCCTGATCCCTCGTCACATGGTTTGTCATTAACGTCCCGAGCACACAGGCCCTTCTTTGGACTGCCATGAGATTCAGATAGACGTGGCTGGGAGGCATGGGAGAGAGTCACGGGGGACCTGCTCTTACTCGGAAGCACTAACACAAGGGAGAAAATAAACATTAGGAAGGCGGAGGAAACGTGCGATGCGCGCACGACGTCTTCTGGTTATGGAATAAGTTTTTGGACACTTCGTTTCCTGGGATCGCTGTTGTTTTTAAAATGGGAAGACGAGCTACGAACTGGGAAAATAAATGAGCACCGGATTTATCTGTGAAATTGTAGCCGTTCTGGCAAACAACTGCCACACCTTCGTCCGTGTAACAGGTAAAGGTTTTCTCTTCTCCGGCGTGTTTCCAGCACTATAACATATTATTACGATAACTTGGCATTGATGCTTAGTGCTCTGAACTAGGGCTGCAGTTATTTTCTCACTTGTTGTGCAACACGGTAACCTACTGTATCACGGGATTAAAGTCATATTATACATTTTTTAAATAAAGTTGTTTATAGTCCTGACAGGCTTGACACAGGTGCAACAGCGAGTTTTCAGTTTGGTTAATATTCGTAGTCGTAAAAGTTCAAAGATGAAAAGGCAGAAGTAAAGAGGTTTCAGGTGTTTAGTTCGGGTGTTTAGGTGTAGTTTTTCTTCCTTTAGGCAACGACCCATTAAATATGTATGATATAGACACGTCACGCGCTACATTTATATAGCGTCTGTTTTCTGAGGGCTCAGATGTTAAAGAGATAGTTCGCTCAAAAATGTTTGTCATTTTTGTCTCCCTAAACTTATATCATTTTTGTCTGTGGAACAACAAAAGAAATGTGTTTCCCATAATATCAGGTTTGACCTAAGAAATCCATAAAAACGAGTTGACAAAGATGACAGTTCATGAGTGAAATATTACTAAGAAATAGCCTACGTTAATAATTTTAAATATATTTTTAAATAATTTTAAATAAGCAAGTTTAAAAGTGGTTTATGGAAGTTTGCTTTTAGCAATCTCACAAGTAGCCTTCCTCACAAAATAAGGGATTATAAAATAAAAGCTTTTCCGTCTGGACTGAATGGATATGCCAATGATAGTCCTGCATGCGCTATAGCACAACACTGACACTTAAAAAAACCCCTAATAAACATGTTTTTGTCATTTTAATCTACTTTTCACATGTTAAGGAGTCATATACATCATCAAGTCAATCTATGTACAGTGAGCTTGTGTTGACTATAGCTATGAGCAGTGTTAGGTCTGGGGAGATCTGAGCAGGTTCATGCAGTTTGCATAAGTGTTTACAGTCATTGTTTACTTTAGAGCAAGGTCTACCTGTACTAAACAAGGTGTGGCCACTGGGCTTCCATCTCCGTCTGTCTGTCTATGGCATTTTACATTGACATTTACTTTATTATTAGTGTGTACACAAGCCTATATTGTACATCTAACCATGATGTGGTGTAGAACAAAGCAGTACCTTTTTCCCCGGTTCATTAGTCACTGTTTTAATCTCTCTGAGTTTTTCCCATTAGCCATTCCCTTCTCTGTGGTTGTAATTTTGCTAGAACTGTATTACATTTAACAGCGAGTGGGGGTTTTAGTTAACCCCCAGTATGTTGTGATGAAGGTATTAAAAGTACACAAAGCACCCAGGGCCTGTGTGTGAATGCCTCTTCCCATTCGTGAGGTCCCATGACTGTGGATCTCCGATTGTGATAATGGCAAGTGTTGCGGAGATTGCAATTTCAGTCCATGTAATTACCCGGAATGAAGTGGACAAGGTTTTTGTTGCTTTGGAAAAATTCAAAATGAAGTGAGATTTGAATCTGAGCACTTTGATCTGGTGTTCTTGGATGACCTTGGAGAAAAAAGCTGTTCCCTTTTGTTAATTTTCCACTGCAGCCAGCATCTGTATAAATGGAAAAGTTTATCTCATATCACACATTATGGAGTTTTAACACTTCATTTTGGGTTGCATTTTTGACCTGGAAGAGTAGACCAAGTGTTACCAGCCATATGGAGTATGTAGTTGTATGGAATGCTGTTGTCAAATGCAAATGTAAAATGTGTGACGTATTTCCTGAAGTAACATTCAAATAAACTACAATTTATTGACATCTCATGTACACTCAACCTCGGTGTGTCCTTTTCCATTTAAAGTGTTGTCTTATAGCAATTTAATTGAACCACACCAAAACTAAACAAAATATTATATAGCAAGAAATGTGCTTGTTTAGTGATGTTAACACAGGATGTAAGGTGTGTGTGTTTGGTATGTTTAGCATGATATTAATTGATGATATGGGCATTCTCTAGAGGACTCATTTTGCACATGTTGGTCTTTTGGTACTGAGGCCGTGGCAACAGTGTCCAGGGCAACACGCCCTTATTTGGCTATATTTCAAGCCATATTTAAAGGGAGTAGTATTTTAAATGGATGTTTAGCATTAACAAAAACAGCAAACAAATGGTTTACCATGTCTTGGCCTGTTTTGAGATGTAAAAAACCCCCACAGAATGTAAACTGACAGAAATGAAAGAAATATAATAAACGTCGTCTAATAATGATTAGTGAAAAACACTTAAAAATGTTGTTGTTTAAATGTTTCTGGCTTTTGTGAAGTATTCATGCTGTTTCTTGCATTGTTAATGACCCTTGTCAAATGTACATGGAGTATAATTTCATGCCATCTGGCTGTTTCCATATGCCATAAATAAAAGTGAAGGGTAGCATAACACACACACACACACACACACACACACACACACACACACACACACACACACACACACACAGAGAGAGAGAGAGATAAACCAGTTTTCCTGCTTGTGTCTAAAACACACCTTCCTTAATCTGATCCCACCATGTAGTAACCATCCACCTATAAAAGACGTACACATCACCCAATACTCAGTTACAAACAAGCCACTGGCATATAACCTAATCCTATAACATTATCTCTGTTTCGCACACACACACACACACACACACACACAGTATTTGTGTATTAGCTAATGCACTTTGTGAAACATTTGCTCAGTCGTTAAGGAACAAAATAGTATTTAAAAGTTAAACATTACCCCAGACTGGGCTTTTGAAGTCCTACATTTAAATCCTCGTATATGACCCGGAATGTGTATAAAGAGTTAAGTTGGCTATGGGCGCTTTTTTATGTTTGGATGGGCCACACAGGGTTGTGTAATGTTTCAACTGATAACACAAACAAGTGTTTAACAGGCCAAACCGAAAGACCAACCAAAACAAAGAAACAACTTCCTGTAAACTTTAACCTTAAAACTGATTCTTATGTGGATAATAATGTAGGTGTAAGGTTGTTTTGGTTGATATTCATGGAATTTAAAAGATGTACATTTATATTTTTTCAGTGTAAATAATTTGATTCTGAATTCTGATTGGATGATTCATGCTCGCAATACTTTTTGATTCACACTTGTAAAATACTTTTTGAATTGATAACATTTTAAAGTAAAATAAAGGGAATGTATATATTTTAGCTAGGTGTCAGTGGGTAAACCGTATACGTGTGCCCTGTGGTGTCACAGCAAAGGTGTAGAAATCAAACGGTTAATAATATTTATAAACTATATTTATAATATAAAATACTAATAGCATAAGAGAGATTTATCTTCATTGTTAGTTTTAGGACACATGTGTAGTTTATTTGTCAACTAGTATGTGTTTAAGTTTTAAATCATTTAGAATTTTCTTTTTTGTCTTCACTGGTTGATTTCATATTGTCCTACGGTGTAAAATTCATTTTTTAAATTACAAATACATAGTGGCTCAATTTTACAGTCATTTTACACATTTGGCAGACACATTTATCTAAAGAGACTAACAGTGATTCAAGGTCTTTATATTTGATCTGTACAGTGTTTCCTGGGAATCAGACTTCTGTGCTGCTAATGCAACCAAATAAATAATAAATGAAATAAAAATAATGTTATGAAAAATGCATAACATTTGTAAAACGCAAAAACGGTTTAAAGTAGGAAATGCTTGTCAAATGCAAAATACTTCATCACATATAAGTTATATGTTTAACATTAATTTTCAATATGTATTGTACCATATTGCTGTTGAATGCATTTTGAGATCATTGCTCACAGTTATTTAAACATGGTTGTGATGTGTTCAGAACAGGATTTTTACATCTTGCTGTTTTAATCTCTTAAAACATATCATCTAGCCATTTGAAATCATAGTAAGTTATATACATGATAATTATGGGCCCTGACATTTCACAGTTGTCTTTGAGAGAATGTGTGTGAATCAGAGGTGTATATCAGCCATTCATTGATAGCTCCAATTATCTCCTGACCCTGTTTTATCTGCCGGTTTGCTTGACTTTGTTCTCAGCAAATTGAAAGGAAATGAAATATTAGTCGTCTGTGCATTTGTTTATCTTGGCTGTTGAAGGCCAGCGTTTGTGTAGGTTTGTGCTGGCACATGCCACGGTTGAGTCAGTGAAGAATTTAAGTAATGCTTGGAGAGCATAGCGTCATCTAAAATGTGTTGTCAGTAATATCGTATGTCTGCCTTAGAGTCTAAATACGTCAACCCGCCTGGTAATGCGACATCTGTGTGTGTGTGTGTGTGTGTGTGTGTGTGTGTGTTTGTAAATGCCTACCTGTTTGTGTGTGGGTCTTGAGTAGGTTAAGGCCCCTCATTCTTGTGCAGGAGATTAAGCATTTGTCATTTTCAGCGCAGAGCGGAGAATATAGCTGGAGGGTAGACATTCTACAGAGATGAGAAACTCCCAGCTCCAATTTTTTCCAATGGAGAAATGTCTGCCAGTGTCATCACACTTCTGGTTTCATTCTGCCTCTGTTTTAGCCTCCTATTTCCATCACCTTTCTCCAGATGATTTCAATACTTAATATCATATCAAATCTTCTTCCAATCTATTAACCTTCCATTCAACTCAAGTCTCAAGGGGTATATGGAATATTTTAAAGGGAATTATCCCATTAAAAGTTTGAAGAGTATTTGTTATGAATTCAATGTTATGAATTATAACATTGGCGTATATACACGTAAAATTGCAATTTGGCGTACTTATTTCACGGGTTTGCACCTAGCGTGTTACTTATACGCATTTCATGAGATCGAGCTGGAATTTCACTAAGTTTTGACTCAACCAGGGCTGCATTTCCCAAAAGCATCATAAGCTCCATTGGTGACAATGGCTCTGAGATCAACTTAAGGCTACGATGCTTTTGGGAAACATTTTTTTCAAACACACAAAGCTGTAAAACTTTAAGATGAAGTGGCAGGTACATTTCTGCAATTCTCATGTCATTTGTGTGTTGTTGACTTTGGTTTGCATTTTTTAGGATAGTACACATGTATATCACTTTTACTAACAAAAAAGAATGAAATATCCCCTAAAGTTGTTTCAAATGTTTATATAGCTGCTGTCTTTCTGTAACCTCATACTGTCCTAATTTCATGATTTTTGCCATAAATTATTATTTTTAGTTACATTACATTATCTGGAAGCTGAATAAATAAGCTTTCCATTGATATGTGGTCTGTTAGGATAGGACAATATTTGGCAAATCTGAGGGTGCAAAAAATCTAAATATTGAGAAAATGGCCTTTAAATTTGTCCAAATGAAGTCCTTAGCATAACATATTACTCACAAAATAATAAAGTTTTGATATATTTACGGGAGGAAATTTACAAAATATCTTCATGGAACATGATCTTTACTTCATATTCTAATGATTTTTGGCATAAAAGAAAAATCGATAATTTTGACCCATACAATGTGTTTTTGGCTAATACTACAAATGTTGTTTTTGGCTATTACTTCAAAAGTGGTGAGGTTGCGAATTGCAACCCGCTGTTCACTCCACCCCCTCCCCCTCTCGTTCGAAGCGCTACAGAGGCCAGGAGAGGTTTAAGATGTCGTCACTTTTTCGCTTCTTTTTAAAAAGAGATCACGTATTTACGAAACGCACTCTGTAGAGTGGATTGTCGGTTTAGGGCTACTGTAGTCACAACGTGGTGAATTTTATGTAAGGTGACCCCCAGTGTATGTAGATAAAAATTGCTTGTTCTAAGGTAAGAAAAACATAACGCTTCATTATGTAAGGTCTTTATACATATTTGAACACATAGTTTTGTATATTATATTGCATTTCTGTTCATTTAGCCTCCAAAAAACTACACACTGCACCTTTTATATAAATAAGAATCTGTTTTGTAATGAAAGAAGTTGCTAGATATATTTTTGTTAACAAAATATGCTTCAGATCAAAAGGTTTAGAAAATCATTCGAAACATATCTGCGAAGTGATATTAAACATGTTTGTGTATGTGATTTTTTTTGACGACCTATTTTATCTTTCACTCTCTCTTTAATGTGATAAAGTTCAAAAGACCCAAACAAGATTTTTACTTAAGAAGTTGGAGATTTGATTCTCATGGGTTGGAAAATGAACACAATTCACAGTGTTAAATCTGTTACCGATGGTACATCAGTTGGTTGAGAAAACTGTTATATATCCTCATAGAACCTTTTGAACGTTTGAGTCACATTTTATCTTCCCTACACGCGAACCTTTTTGTGTCATTAATGTGAGCGAGAGGTTTTGGGATTGTGGTAAGTGAGAGGGTGTGCTGTGTTAACTGCTGTAAAATACAATAATTCCTAGCAGCTGACAAAGAGGTTGCCAGGTGCCCATGTCATAGTCCTGCTGCCAAACAGGTGTCTGATGTGTGCCACATCTGTCTGCTAATCACCTAGCAAACCTCCAACACGGTTTTGTGTGAGTTATACATTTAAGAATATGTTTGAATAAATGTCCTTAAATGAAAGCAGCTTTGACAGGCACAGAGGTTCATAGTAAAAAAAATCTGTCCTGATTTGAATTTTTCCACTGGTAACAGGTAAGCTTAAAGCATTTGCCTTTCCGTTCCATCATCTGCTTTGCCAATAAACCTTAAAACAAACAAACAAACATTGTTGTATATTTGAAAATATGATTTGATATGTTTTATGCTATAAGCCATATAGAATTGTTTTTATGTTCGGCGTTGCCACAAGAAAAAAATATTGATTGTAAATAGTTTTAAAAATTGTCCACATTTAATTGAATTTAGTTTAATCAGGAATAGAATCCTACACAGTTTTTTTTTGGTATACCCAGAAAGTAGTTTATCTACTGTAAATGACTTTCATAATGTGATGATAAGGGCCTGGCCTGCATCGCTCTCAGATTTGAATGTTCATTTGTCTAACATTACGTGAGGCTGTGTTTTTCTATCCTCCTTCCTCTCAGGAGAAAGAGAGGGTGTCTGGGATTGTCTTTGTCCTATTGGACAGATCTTTTTCCCAGACTGAACTATCAATTATTTACAAGGTAACTCGCTCATAAAAAGCACAAGAAATGCCAAAGCCCGAATTGGCGCCGGAGGCCTCGGAAAGGTCAACCCATCTGTGTTGCTCTTCACAGAATAGGATGTTTTAATAATAGCCTTTATTTGCCCGGGCGGTGTGGGGAGTAATCTTGAATGTCACAGACACATGTGTGGCTGCCGCTCACTTAAGACTGCACCTGAAGCAACATGCTGGACAATTTCATACATCAACTTGGTATGTCATGTCAAAATCATTCAGTTATTTTCACCTTGGTGTGAGAGTTTGGCCTCTTTTGCAGTTTAACTGTAGGTGGTTGGTTTTTGCTTATTGTGCCTGTGTCCGCTGTGCTCTTTATACTGATACGACCATGATCGCGTCCACATGTTCCAACAGCCGAGGTGAGGAATTAACACACTTTCTGAATAGCCCTTTGTTCAAATCACGTTTCACTCTCCTAAGCACTGATTCTGTAACGCAGGTCTTGCACAACTGCAGATTCTTCGAATAGCTTGTGAAGAAATGTAACTTGTGGATTTTAATGTACTTGTGTATGGGATACTATCATATTATTTTGGTCAAATAGAAAGAATTGCATGCGTATACATCTAATGCCACATAACGTCTTCTGTAAGGAATCTTTTTTATTAAAATATGAATTAGGCTAAAATATAGATTCTTTGGGTTCTTTGGGCTCACTCCACCGCTTACCCCTCTCTTTTAAAGCACTGCGGTGGCTGACACGGGACAAAAATGTTGTCACGTTTTCACTTCTTTGCCAAAGGAGATAGCATATTTCTTAAATGTGGTCTGTAGAGCAGTTTGTCCCTTTAGGGATACTGTAGAAACAAGGGGACTCGTGGTGTATGTAGATAGAAATAGCTAATTCTAAGGTAATAAAAAGCAAACGGTTTATTCTGTAAGGTCTTTATACACCTCTGAAGATATAGTTATGTTTATTATATTGCATTTCCATCAGTAGATCCTCTTTAATATTACACACAACACTTTAATTTTGACTAAATGTGTAGTTCCTGCCTTTTACCAATAAACAGATCCTGTCCTGATGATGTATAATTTGTCAAAATTGTTGGTTTAAGAAAATATTATTTAAGGAAAGTGCAGTCATGCACATCATATCAAACACACATACTAACAGAATCTCTCTCTCTCTCTCGCTCTCTCTCTCTCTCTCCAGGTGCACTACACAACTGTCCAGATGGGTTGCAGTTGCTGTAGGATGATAAAAGGGTAAGAGATGATATTCTGTTCTTTTTTTCTGCCAGTATATTCCCACATAAACACTAATGTTTAACAGTTCAGTCAGACTGAGGGGTCATGTTGTGTCATGAAGGCTGACCTGAGATCAGTTCGCTGTTTAAACATTATTTCAGTATGCCAGCACTGGCCTTTGTCAGTGAATGTGTTTTTTTTTAGGCGTTTGATGCATAACATAATATAAATCTTTCTTAATGCTCTTTAATTGCTCAGAATGTCACATTTCTAGAATAATCTTGTGCTGTCTCATCCAAATATTACCATTGCATGTAACCTCTGTGTATTTAGACAGGCTTTTGTTAAATCATTTCTATATTCCTAAACCTGTTAAACTGAACTCATGTTTTATGTACATGTAGAGCAGTATAATATAATGTAATACATCACATGAAATGTTAAGACACACAAAAGACACAGATGCATATAGAAATAAATATAGAAATTGATCAAATTCCCTTGAAGAAGAATGAGGATGCAATACAATGTGGGCTGTAGTTTTTACAAATGTAGATCGGTCTTGCTTGCGTCAGTGAGGGTGTTTGCCTGCACCATGCAAATCTGAGGCGCATTCAAATTCACTGGCCACATCAATTTCCAGATGCCCAATAAAAGTTCATACATTTTATATATCTGCATTTTTTAATGCACTTCCTGCTTTTCTATCCTCAGCTACATCTCTGACCCTTCAGTCCCAGTGGATGTTCCCGGTCGTAAGCGTGACCCCACCACCGGCTCTCTCTATCAGTCTCACAAATTCCCAGAGGAGGCAGATCACATCCACAAAAAACAGGGTTTTCACAATCTGGGTTACAGCACCCACCCCAGCCCTACCAAACTCGACATAGACAATAACCACATAAACCGGCTCCACGCTAATGCTCCCGAAGAGCGGGTCAGATCGAGCCAACCCGAGCGTGACTCCAGCCGTTACATTCTCAGGCCCGAGGACGAGGGGACGCCCGTCAAAACCTCACGCAATGAGCCGATGTTGGGCACGGAACCGAGCAAGCGGGAGGAGAGATTTCGAGACTCGGGGTTGGGCAGCGGTGGGATTTCAGAGGGGTCAGACGGGGGTCCTTACGGACAAGAGGAGGAATATGAGGAGATGAGATGCAAAGTGGCCAGCACTCCAGACACGGGGAGCATGCTGTCTGTGGATATGCACACGAGCAGCACAAGCCTCTCCTCAGCAGACACCAAGCTTGTTATAGACGACAGAGATGCGAATGAGCCGTCGTTTATAGGAGGAGAGCAAGAAACGGAGAAAGATAGCGATCGGTTGAGCATCACAGACTCGATGGTGGCCGAGGCTCTGGCCGCACTGGATGCGGCGACTGCAGGAG
Source organism: Oreonectes daqikongensis (assembly GCA_026939265.1). Classification (NCBI taxonomy): domain Eukaryota; kingdom Metazoa; phylum Chordata; class Actinopteri; order Cypriniformes; family Nemacheilidae; genus Oreonectes; species Oreonectes daqikongensis. The sequence goes on along the minus strand of JAOTQM010000434.1, from coordinate 584,661 downwards.
AGGATTTCGAGTGACGGTCAGGTGAGAGAGGGTGCAGTACTGCTTTGTGTACATGTGGACATTTCCATACTTGCTCCCTCACACCCTGCACATTTGAATATAGCCAAAATAATAGCTTTCATCAAATGAAGTTTCCCTACAGTCTTGAAATGAAAAATGAAGACTTGAAAACAGGAGCTGCCTCTTGTTTACACAACAGAATCGGCCACTTAAAACACTGCACGCTTGCTTGGAAATGAAGGTCATGTGTGATTCAGTGGACAAACTCACGAACGGCGTGATTTTCCTTAGTACAGTTTTATACGCATTTAAATTCAGCGTAATAATGAAATAAGCTCTATATGGTCAGATATATTTTCAGCTCTGTGTGACAGTAGCTTCTCTTTTTAATGCCTGTGAGAAGAGACACTTCAGTCAAAGCACTACTTTTATTTTCATACCAAATTTTAAGCCAGTGTCCAGGTGTTGGGTTTCTTACGTACTTACTGTTGTACTTCTAGAGATATTTAATGATGATCAAACCTTCTGTTTTTAATAGATTGAAATCAAGTTCATGTTTAACAATCAATTGAAAGACAAGTTACACTGTGACTACATCATCAATATCATAGAGGTTTAGAAAGATATTTGGTTTGTGAGCACAAACATGGGTCATATTTCATGCCGATATTAAAAAGAAGAAAGAAAAAAAACATTTACAAAAAGAAGCATAATAATAAACTATGTTATAAATAATACAATTTTTTTTAAAAATTAAAACAAACCAAGAATCACAAGAAATAACATCAATGTTAAATTTAAAAGCTTGTATACAGGCATGGAAAAAATGAAGAGACCATTTCAAAGACCATTTTCAGTTTTTCTGAATTTACTATTTATAGGTATGTGTTTAGGGAAATTGTTGTTTTATTCTGTAAACTAATAACAAAAATGTGCTTTCATTTTTAGAAAATCAAAATCAGAAAAATAACAGAAAAGATGCTCTGTATTTTTTCAGACCTCAAATACTGCAAAAACAAGTTCATATTCCCTTTCAAGCAATACAACAATAATATTTGTACATGTTATTTGAAATAGTAAAAAACTATTTTTATGTGCACAATTTGGAATGGTCTCTTCCGCGGCTGTATACCACGTTTTTATTGGAATTTCAGTAGAGAAAGTGCATGTCCTTCATCGTTCTGATGTTAAAATTCACAATGGTAAAACAAATATGCAATTTTAACATATAAAAATAATTTGAATATGAAATATGACCCAGGTTTCATGTGGTTCACCATTGTATATTTATTTTCCTGGTAGGGTTCCTGGTTCCATTAAGACTGAGTAAATGAAATAGTGTGTTAAAGAATCAGGCCATTGAAGTTGTTGATCCACTATGCACACAGATGTAAATTATGCTTCTAACTGGTTAACCAGCTGAGGCCTGATGAGAGAACCAAACCATGAGGACTAAATGAAGAACTCCACAGCATATGACGCACATTTCGATAAATTTATGAAATATTTCTCATAAAACTGAATGTAACTCCCATTTACCAGAATGTGTATGGTACCTTTATGAGGTCAATGTTTTAAAGTAGTATTTCCAAATGTTTTATGAAGTACAGTATATGTGTTTTTATGTCTGTTCGAATCATTTCTTTTGAACCAGATGAGATTAAATATATTTACGAAGGCTGATTTTGCAATGACTTAACACTATGACTGCATTGAAACATTGGAAATGATATTAACAGTGAATACTTTATTTATCATTCAGTTCATTTTTTCCTTAAGTACCAGACAACATAGGATTGTCACGTGAGCCAGGGGAAAAATAAAAACGATGTAGTTGATCATAAGACTTGTGATGTAATCTGTTGACATTTATGTCTCATGGATAACAGTGCCACAGGGTCCTCTTATATAACCTCATATTATTTCCCTCCAGTCTTAACCGAATGCTAAGATTTGTCCTGAAGTTTGTGTGTGCGGCAGCAAAACAATGCCATTGTGTGTTTGTGTATGTATGACCGCTACATTGTGCTGAACTCGCTTGACGTTTGTTTTTTTTAACAGGCCTGCTGACAGAATATTAAAACACGATTATTTCAAAGACTATGAATGCTTTTTATTTCTGCTGATGTTCTTAATGGATCTGACAGTGAAAATAAGCCATCCTTGACTTTTTTGGGAAACTGAGAATGGGAATAGTTTTACTGCACTGTCAATCCATTTTTGTCAGTTTTCTGTTTTTTTCATCATTTGTGTGTTGTATCTGAGATAAAGGTTTCTTTTAGAAGTTGCTTGCTTTATAGTCCTAAATCGTCCTGGGCATCTGATGTTGATATTTCAATTGTTGTCTTGTGGTTCATGACTATCTAGGAAAAACAGTTTGGAATCATGCAGAAATGTTTAATATATACTAGACTGATATACAATTTTATTTATTGATTTCGATTTTGGATATAAGATAGAGACAAGAAACAAAATCCTCTCAGCAACCTGTCAAACTTTATTATTTCATCAAATTTCATAAGATGTATATAAAAATATATTAAATATATTATTTTAGTTAATCATACACAAATCCCTAAACATATCCAGACTAATAATACTCTACAGCTATAGTTAACCATTCATATGCTTCAAACATATATGGTTACTGAAAATTCTTGTTGCTTAATGATTCTTTGTTCCTAGAAATAGCCTCATGCATGAAGTACAAAAATATCCAAATCAAAACAATGCATCCAGTTCATAAGGTCACATGCCGAATATTTCATAGACGAGAAAGAGGAGTTTTGGAAAAGGTACAGACCTAACGGCATTAGTTCTGCTTCAGTCCTCTATTAACTGACACATACTGATGTTTAACCTTCTAGAAATGGACTGCATATTTTACATCTTATTCCTGATGTGGACGGTGACTATGAAGGTTTGTAGTTGGAAGGACATCCAGAAGATATACCGTGGAAACATTTCTAAGAATTCTCAGTTATTTTAAGCTACACTAGCGCTTGAGTGAAATTTTTCTCTATTTTAAAACAAAAACTTCTGATCTCAGGCGTTTGCTTAAATATCTGAAATGAGTTTAATAGAAAATCTATAATATCCCAAACATACATGTTTTTTCATGACAAAAATAAAATGTTTTTTAAATGGATAACTTTAACAGAATAATTAAGAAAGAGCACAGAATAGATAAAAACTCCTTTAATATAGTTTAAAAAGCATCTCAGGGTGAGACCTCAAGAAGCTGCCTGATAAAATTACATAAAAACATTTCTGCAAGGCGATTACACGGAAGACGCTAAAATATAACGTGTTTTAATTTGTTTTTATATTTTTAAATTACAACATAATTCCCATAGTTCCCTTTGTTTTATTTCATCATTTTGATGAGTTCATGATTATTCTAAAATGTGGAAAAAAATATGAACACACAAGTGTCCCAAAACTTTTGACCGCTATGGTGGCCCAACTGTCTTTTTTAGAAGGTCATAGAAACAATCAGTCAAACATGTGTTTAATCTTTTTAATGTAGAAATCCTGCATACAAAAGATATAAGCAAAATAACAGTATATACTCCTCATATGCATTTACATTTAACAACTCAATATGAACCTTTGCCAGTTTTCAAATGTTTTGTTACATTTATTTCCCAAGTATTTATTCCTGGGCGGATCTCAAAGACGACATATATTCTATACAAATATTTCAATCTGAATTCCTTCAAGGTTTGAACAGCAAGGCTTTAAATGTTAAAACTAATAACACAGAAACTTTACTTTCAACACTCTAAAAACAGCTGTGTTAAAAACAACACATGTTGTGTCCAGTTAAGGACAACACACAAATGTGTTCTCCTTAAATAAACACATCTCTGTGTTACTTTTAACAAAACTTCTGTTGTCCTTTCATTTATTTCACACAAAATGTGTTAAAACATAGCATAACACAATGTGTACCAATGTGTAAGCAAATACAGAAATCTGGATAGACATTTAATAGGTTTCCCTTAAATGCTGACTGTAAACAACGTAAAATGATCGTAAAAGGCAATATACAACAGTTCAAATATAGATTTATTGAAAATTGGTTTTGGTTAAAATGCTCAGATCCCACAACTACTAAATAGTCTTTAAATTTGGACTTTGTTGCCTATATTGGCACTAAAGCAAAGACATTTGTACACTTTTGGGAGGTACCATCCATTTAACTACAATATGGTTAATAGTAAGTATAGTGGAAATTGTCCTATCTAGTTTATACTTTGGGCATATATTATGCGAGCATCTGGAGTGTTGAAAAAGCATGCAAGCTAAACGGATGCCTTTTCATGGCCATAAAAACAAAATGCTTTACAGTTGTGAACTGTCGAGTGTTTGGCAGACTAGTGAAATGAAGCAATAATTACAACGATACATTAAGTGACCAATTAAGACATTACAGAAAACACCTCCAGTTAATGAATGTGTGGCAAGCACATAAACATGCAATTACATTGATTTACAGACAAAATAGATCAATCTTAAAAACTAAAGGTGAAAATGTGTATTTAGTGAAGAGCACATGTAATCCAATGTCAACAGCTGATTAAAACAAACAAACAAACAAACAAACAAACGGTCTGGATTGTAAACAGTAATTTCACGGCTCTGTTTATCACAGCTTGCAAATAAAAAAAAAGGAAACCAAAGACGACCAAAAACACCTCCAACCTCCTGGAAGTGATGTAGAAAGGCACATAACAAAGATATCTGACCACGGTGCCTGGTTTGCTTAACCACTGACACATTTACTTTAGCCGTTGATGACGCGAGTGTCTGTAAAATGTGGGTTGTCACGGTGACAGGTTAACCTATGTAAAATGGCTTCTCTTTTTCCACAACCGACACGTCACACGACAGTTATGAGGTTTTGCTTTATTCCTCCGTTCTTGTCGTAGTGTCAAGACGTTTTCTTGCCCTAAACTCGTCATTGGAAGCGTGACTTCCGGATTAAAAGCTTTTTAAAATGTTGCCTGAGAAGCTGTCAGAACCGTACGGATATCACTTTGCATCGCCCCCCTTCACCTAAAGACAAAAGAACAGGAATAAAACAAATACAAAGATATTTAGAATAATAAAAAATATTACTTGATATATTCTACAGATAGATTACTTAATATTGTAATATAGAAAACAATAATAAATACACAATGTTTTAGAAATTAAAGTACATCCTGAGGAAACAGAAGGATTGTTTAGACCCATAAAATGTAAATTCAGAAAAACTTTTTTTTTTTTAGAGTAACATGTTTAAGTAAAATAATCGTTTTTGTTGTATTCTGTTAACTAGTGACAACATTTTTCCCAAATTCCAAATGAAAATATTGTTTTTGTTTTGCAATTGTATTTAGAAAATTGAAACGGGACAAACTGGTCAAAATAACAAGAAATATGTACATTTTGGAGACCTTAAATACATGAATCATATTCATGTTTAAACACGATTCAAAAATGAATATATGAAGGAATGAACTTTATTTTGTGCCTTTTCTTAGTCTTTCACGTTGCTTTTGGGTGACTATGTAATTGAGGTTTGTTTTTGTTGAAATTCAACAGACACCGAGTTGCCACAAAACATGCAAAAAAGCTGAAGTGATCTCAGCAGCTGTATATATTATATGAATATCATATATATATAATACATCTATTAAACTCGGCTCACCGGTGACTGTGCACCTGTGCTGCTTGTAGGAGGGTCGGCATTAGCAGGGGATGGAGGGACACTCCCATTGGGCTCAGTGATCAGCAGGGTCCGCCTATCACGGGCCAATTTGGGGTCACATTTTGTCACCCGGAATCTTGAGAGAAAAATACAGGTATTTGACTGCCAAAGTGGAGATATACAGTTTACAGTTACAACTTATTCTAATAACAATAATATTGATACTTAACTAAATGTTTTAATTTTATAAACACTCAACATACACAAAGGAGCGAGAAATCTGGTGGTTATTATTTTAGCTTGGACGCAAAACATACATGTCGGTTTACAGTGAGGAATGTAATTTATAGAAGCTAAATTCAGCTCAGTTTATCTAAAATTCATTTATCATGCATTGACATCGACAACAAATGACACACACATAAACAAAGTGTGTCTTAGGGAAGCCCTGTATATTTAGGGTCATGACCTATCAGATGCATGCGAGGGTGTGTGAAATCCTGCGTATATAAATGAGCTTATGCAAACGACACAAACCTGCCCACAGACAACACGGTGACCTCTCCCAGGTGACTGCGTCTGTCTATCCTCTTGCTGGACGAGCGTCTCATGAGAGGCCATTTTTTTTGGTTGCAGCGGTGGCAGATGTTCTTATGTCCACTGACTCCTCCGATGGTGTGCAGGTGGTTGCAGGTGTGTTTGGCCGCGCTGGACAAGAACCCTGGCAGCGCAGGGCTCACGGGGCTGTTGGGCGTGTTTGGAGAAGTGGGCGTCGCTGGGACACTGAGAAATCGCAATGCACACAAACAGAAAAATATCAGCTCAACTGGGACGTTAGATTCAGGAAGCTAGAGTGAAAGGACATTACGCACGTACTGAGCACAGTATGCAAAACAGCTGTATGCAAACATGGAAAACCTGGAGGAGCAGCTGAACGTACGTTTGTTGGGTACTGTATCCCATAATGCAGTGCATTTGATTTGATCTTTGAGATATATTCCATTTAGATATAATGCTAATAAACACAACCAAATGTGAACACTTCAAAGGTCCCTTATAAGGTGAAGTGTGTATTGGTTTAGATGCTAAAATCTCTAAAAAAGTTTGGGGCAGGGCTATTGTTTGGCTGACCAATGGCAGACAGGGCACATCTTTTGCAAAACAAGTCCATTATAGCTGATGCTAGCAGATCAGAAATTACACATTTCACCTTTAACACGCACTGCGTTTTTGCAAAAGTGGAGCAGCTGGTTCCAAAGAGACACGGATTCTCTCTTACCCCTGCTGCTTTATCTCCTCTCTCTCTCTTTCTCCCTGTATTTATTTTGTCCTTTCACTCTGGCAGCTTGAAAAAGGAGGAAGCGCTTTAGTCATTTTCTTATCGGTCTTCATTACACTGCGGGACATTGTGCGTGTGTGTGTGTGTGTGTGTGTGTGAGAGAGAGGCAGAGGAAGAGCAGGACAGAGATGCTACCTGCACTACCACCTGCAAGTGGGATTATAGGAAAACAAAGGAGATACGTGCATGAGCACACATACACTCACAAACACGGTACTGTACGTGTACTCAGCCGTGTGTTTAGTAATGGAGAGCCACAACTAACTAGCATGAGAGCAGCTAGTTTGATCATTTATAAACCTCGAGTTAAAACGAGTCAAATTCTGTAATACTCAAGTGAAGGATCAAAGTTTGTGGAAATACTAGAGTTGAAATTTGCCATTTGTGACGTCAATACGCTGCAGTCACAAATAATGGTGGAAAAATGTAAATCCAAGTTGGAGCCACGACTCACCAAAAGACTTTCTTGCTGTGAGAAATTGTATTATTAATATTGATCGAGTTTCAAGGTTATTTTCATGGTGATTAAGTAAAAAAAATCAAACAAATGAATTCTATGAGATTTATACAAGATACAAACTGCAAAATACGGTTTGGAGATATATGTTTATAAATGTCAGATAAGAATAAGTAATTCATTGTCTTTTTGTATTAAATGCATAGTTCACCCCAAAATGAAAACTGTCATCTTTTAATCACCCTCATGTCTAACCTTTATGACTCGCTTTCTTCTACAGAAAACAAAAGAGGATATTTTAAAGAATGTTGGTAGATAGAATTTTCATCTTTGGGTGAACTATCACTTTAAAACAGAAAATGAACCATTATTTAATAATATTATACTCCCCTCAGTAAACCCACCATACTGAAGCTACAGCCAAATGCTTTAAAGGGCACAGCATATATGTCATCATCCTATATGTGATGTACCTGTGACCATATTGATCTGAGATAAAGCGGGGGAGTACATTTTTAACAGGTATGTTTTTGTCATTGTACATATGAAGAGTTTGGTTCCAAAACGCAATAAATCCATTTTTTAATTTTTTCAAAATTCATGTTTTTTATTATGTTGTCATGTTTTTATTGTGTTTTATTGTGTTAGTTAGCTGTATTTTTTTTTTGTTATTATGGCTTAAATCAAAACTAAACAACTGCAGTTTGATTGATATTAATTGGAATGCACAATCAAAAAACATGATTTTTGAACATTTTTGAAAATGGATTTATAGCGTTTTGGAACCAAACTCTTCATATTATACTCCCCTCAGTAAACCCACCGTATTGAAGCTACAGCCAAATACTAATCTGAGGTAAAGGGGGGGAGTAGATTTTAAACTGATTTTAAGTTGTTTTACTGCCCCGTTAAGCTCATTCTATTCAAACTAAAACTCAATGCTTATGAGGCCACCAACTAAAGATCTATAGTAAGTATAACTGCTATCTGTCAAATAATTAACAAGCACTTCTTGTTTTATTTTTCAACATTACACTTAGAACAAAAGCTTAGAACAAAATACATTGCATAGAATATTTAGAACTAAATAGAAATAGTAAATGCTTCTGGGCAAGTGTTGTTTTCATAACCCAGAATGGCCTGTTAGCCTAATACAAAATGCGTTTTATTGTCGTTATTAAAATCAATCACACTTTACAATAGTAGGCTAACCATATTTTAATGATATTTAGTGTGAAACACTGGGAATCTAAATTAGTATGAAAAAACTGATTACTAGACTTACTATGATAAATCCAGGGTGAGTTATAGGCTACGGAGGCTCGACAGTCGATCGAGCTAAATCGATCAACTAAGTTGTTAAGTTTTTATTTACTTAATCCATCTTAAATCCTACTGCTAAGCGTTTTATAATGCTTACATGCTCAATTTTGAACTGACAGCCTCCATCCGAGCTGCAGCATCCCTCACAATTTTTAAAAAACTACTCAAATACCTGTTCCGCATTTATCTGACTAACCAATAACTGTCTATGTTTTTATATGTATTAAATAAATTTTTAAAAAAAAATTATTTTGTTCACTAGCGTGTTGACAAAACGTTAAATGCTCTCCCACTTGTAAGTAGGTTTGGGTACCGAAAGCCGGTGACAATATGGCACCGGTACCTATGTATTCGGTATGTAGGCTATATACCGGACCGAATCAAATCACAAGTTTCGGTGCCTCATTTCGGTTCCACTTGAATGCTGAGTGAGCCGTCGAGTGAAACATTTGCACTCATTTACGTGAACAAAAGTCAGAAAGCTCTGATAACACAAATCCAACACATCTTATACGATGGTTAAACAGAACGCGCATGACCCGTGGCTTTAGTTTATTGCGCGCGCTTTCTCTCTGCCTCCATCACGGCCAGTTTGGCATTTATCACCTGCCGCAGTCTTTAACTTCAACCGCCGCGTAAGACAAGTTTTAAAGTTAAACTAACATTAATTCGACACGCAGATGATGCGTCTGTAATACAAGCGATCACAATAAAACTGTTGCGCGTTTTTAAAATCAATGTTGTGCGTGCGGCGTGTCGTGGAAGTCGTTCTTAACACAGTAACGCATTTGACAAGAAAGACGAGAGAGACACAGTGAAAGTGTTTCTTAAAACCTTATAGCACCTGTTAGTATGATCTCTAGACATCAAGCTTTTTACTCTGACTGCATGTTTATGCATAATAATTATACTTCATCATTTTACATGCTGTCTGTTTTTAAAATAATGTACATATAATTTACCCTTGAAGGCTCCATATGGAATATTCAATGCATTTTTGCCTATATTTAACAATATGTTGAGCATTTAGTTGTAAAAAAGGTAAACAGTAAACACCAAATCATCTTTCTAGCAATGTTAGTGTGCATGCTCATTTCACATTCACATTGTGTATTTTTAAAATTATTTAATACATGTTTTTTAATTTAATATATTGTTCTTTAATATCATCTAATATCTTTTTTAAAAGTATTGATTTGGCACCGGTATCGAAAAAACCCAAACGATACCCAACCCTACTTGTAAGTCACTTTGGCTAACAGCATCTGTCAACTGAATGTAAATGTAATGACAGGTTAAGTCATGCAGCAGCGATCCTCTGGAATAAAAGTTTGCTTTTATTAAGTTTTAACTGCTAAATACACATGAAAGTGCTTACAGCTACATTTTAACTGCTGCTAATGTTATACTATTATTTACATACTGTTTATTTAGTTGTGCTAAATGTTTTATTAATATTATTTGCCTAAATTTAGTGCCCATTAATTCCTGTCTTTGAACGATTTATATTAGTTATTGTAGTCAAGTAGGTAGGTACATTTTCCAGGAGAAATGGCACACTCCTCATCCACATTCAGCACTGGTGCGTAGATTATGGTCAAAAGACAAATGATTTGTAGATTTTTTTAGCCGTTTGTACAAACTATTATTTCAACTACTAACTGCACACATTAAGCTTATACCTTTGGGTTCCATAATAAATATTGAACAGCCAATCAAAACGGCAAACTCGTCTCACTTGCAATACGACCGTTATTAGCTAGCTATACTGGCTTACCGGAAGTGTTAAGACAAACTGCTCAAAGATGGAGGCGCCCACATTTACGTGCAAAATAAGGTGAATAAAAGCCAAGCTCCACCTGTGACAACGCAAGCCCCGCCTATGACTCCTCCCCCCACAGACACCCTGTGCTCCACAGTAATTGTTCTTCTGGCTCTGGGCCCAGCAGGCTGTCTGGAGACATAGGCAATCCCACTATTCCTCTTTACTATATAACCTACTAATCTAACAAGAATAATTACCATATCCATTTCTTTCTTTTCTCATTCTCCCTCATCACCCCATCCTCTCATCCTTCACACTCTCTGATGGCTCTCAACCTTGCACCTTCCCAGTGTCGGCGTTTCACCAAAACCTAGGGTATGGCAAAATTTCCTCAGCCCATACAAAAACGAACCATAATGTAACGAAACCATAAATTATACCACATCATATATATATCCAAAATATGTAAAAGAATCCACAAAACCGAAAGCAAATAGTAACAAAAGATCTACTAATTTAGACTTTTTAATTATTTTAATTAGCCTCATTATGCACACTTTGTTTCGACTATTTTTTCCTGAACGCTAGGGTATGGCAACTGCCATACGCAAACGCCGCCCCTGCACCTTTCCTATCCTCTGTCCTTCTCTCTCGCTCTTACTCTTGTGCCGATAACTGGAGAAAGCGTGAGGATGTAAGACTTAAGCTGAGTGACCTCATTGTTCAACCCAACCAAATCTGTTATTCACACAAATGCTCAGACAGACTGAGAAACATACACCACCCACACTAAAAGGATTGGTGATGGATGTGCAAAAGTTTAATTATGCTGTGGGCCACTATAAGAGATGCACGATTTGTGCTATTAAATAACAAAATATCAATCCAAAAATGCAATTTGGCACTAACATTTTTTCAAGAGAAATGTTTTACATAAACGAGTGAAGGTTTCAGATCATAAAAGCAGATATACTGTTCAAAACCAAACTTAGTGGAAAATGTTCATACCTAATGTGCTGAACTACACCTGCGGTTAGTCTGAAGACAGTATATCATCATTATCTGGGTTCTTTTATGTGAGTGGAAAGCATCTCTCCACCCAGACTCATATTCCATATCCTCAGGACCATGACTCTTCTTTATACACTATATATGGCATTTTAAAGGTCTGGCTTTCCTAGATCTAATTCTGGCTCGCAGCACTGTCAGTGATTTATGCTTTTGTGCTTCGCAGTGATTTTCCTCACGATATGTCATGTGAAACAGACAGACCTCACCTCCGATCTGTCCTGTGTTACAGGCATCATTTAAGACGTAACAGTGACACCTTTAGGATGGATGTGGTACTGCATCTTGCAACCTTGAGTTGTTTGAGCAGTGGACTACTACTATCATAACCCCAAACTGTTTGTGACGTTCATTAATTCCCCGATTAAAACACAGTGGTGGACCTTAATATTCTGCATAAAATAAGCTGTTGAAATGCAGTTAATTTCAGAGTCGGCTGGTTTGGTCGAGGGATTAAAACTCTTTAAAGATCTTTTTTTTTTTCAAATTTATTAAAATTAAGGGAAGGATTTTTTTCTGGAAACCAAGACCACTGGAAAAGTGAGTGATCAATATTCCTTATAATGAGGTTTTTTCCATTTTTAATTCAGAAAATTTCCACAGTAGTTCACCAAGTCACATTTCCAAGTCTAGCAAACATTAAAGTTTCATACTATGCTTTAAAAGACTTCAGTATTTGTTGTACTCAGTGCCGTCGCAAGGGCTGTGCGACATGTGCGACCGTACAGGGCCTCACGCCTCCATAAGGCCTCGCGTCTGGCTGGTAGTGATGGGTCTGATGAGCCAGCTCTTTTAAAGGTAACATTTTACATTTGTTATATAGTTATGTTTGTTTGGAACAATATTCATTTTGAATAATAAAAGCAACGACATAATGTTAGTTTTAGTTATTACGCTATAAAAATGTAATATTAGGAAAATGGATGTTTAGGTTTTCCCTCCTGTCCTATTTGTCAAGTCACATCTAATAAATCAATTTTAAGAACCAATTTCACAAATATAACCACCTAAAATATGTACTGTAAGATTTGTTAATGGACTCAATCTTAAGCACATATTTCAGGAGGGCTGTGAACCATCAAAAATAAAGGTTTAAAAAGTCTTACCCTTCAGAATCGATGCTGTCTTGAACCATGGCTTTGAGTGCATCAGTGTTGGCTGTAAACAGAAAAGAAGGAAGAATACATTTATTAAATGGCTTTTTAAATTAACACTGGAGGAAGAGACTATGCAGCCTCATATATTTAACAGTTTTATTAAAAAACAATTTGACTCTTGAGAGCATCTGACATTTTTGATGGAAGCAAACACAACAGCACTCACAATTACAGCAGATAAAGAATAGCCTTGAGTCATTTATGTTCGCTTTTAAATATAGTTGTGTAAAACACTCTTAAGGCTGATCTCGGATCATTTAAACATAAAACATATTGTAGAAGGGGTGTATTAGGGTTAACCCCAGATCAGTAGACATAAAAGAGGAAATGAAGATGCCAGCTAACCACAAACTGTTAACCATATTTTCAAAAACTGGCATTGTGTAACCCCTGGCAGTAAAAGTAACCTGTTCCTTAAGAAAAACATCTTATTCTTGTGCAAGATTCTGTTTACATTTGTTTACAACACACAGAAAGGAGCCTGTTTTTAACCAAATAAAGTGTGTTGCAAAAGCACTCTGAACAGGTTGCATTCTTAGGAAAATTAATTATTTGTTAGTAAAACTGTAGTTTTTTTTATTACCACCATAACTTTAAGTGCTATAAACCATGCTTACTATAATTAAACCACAAATTAAATCTGGTATTACCATAGTTTAACTGTGGTTTTTGAAGCAAAACTGTGGTTATCAGTTTGCCAAAGAATCATTACTACACGTCTACACATTTATTACATTTATTCATTTGGCAGACACTTTTATCCAAAGCGACTTACAAGTAGGAGAGCAGAAAACATTTTGTCAACACGCTAAACAGTACCGATAATTACTAGGTTATGTTACTAGGATTAAGAAGTAAGCAAGGGAGAAAATGAACATTTTTTTTTTTAATTAGACAAAACATAGACAGATAATTATAGTAATATAGTAAATACTATAATTAACCCATGGTTAGTTTTTGTAGGAAAATTACTGAGAGCACCTTAACATTTATCATTTGTTGAGGTCAGTTTTTCTATTTTATTTATAACTGTAAACATTCTTGTAGTTGGAATGACAATATCTTTAAATCAAGGAAGAAAACCAATATCTGGAGCCAGACAGACAGCAGAATAAGATTCAGGACCAGATAGCACTGCCTAAAATAGTTTGAGTCAATCCAGTGGCATGCTCTCTCTCTAACTGAGACATGTTCATGACCTCATTGGTGTCTATCTTGAGACAAAACAATGCCACTGATATATTTTATAGGCCTCCTATTATGCCTGTTTTCTTCATCTGGTATGTCTTTTTGGGGTATAATATAACATGTTTTACTTATTTGTTTTTTTTAAAGCAATATATTTTCCCTTTATTGTTCACCCCTTTGCCCTGCTCCCTAGAAATGCGCTGTTTTGTTCCTTGTTCAATGAAGCCCCTCCCTCTGAAATACATAATGGACTCAGATTTGTTAACTAGCCCAGTGTTTTGTGATTGGTTAAAGCCATTGAGAGAGAGAATCTAGGAGTCCTTTAATAGAAGTCATTCAATCTGCCTGGCAGGGTGACACACCTCACTCACCTTATAATGTACAAACACATCAAATCATCTTATGTTTATAAGAGTCTGTAAAACTGACCCTATGACCTCATGACCTAATTTCCTCCAGTGCAAAGAAGCCAAAAATCTGCCAAAAGATGCTGTATGAGAACAAACAGGCCCGGTTTCACAGACACCTTGTAGTGTTTAACAATCAAATAGAAAATTGCATGAATATTCCTCATTATTAATTACATTAACTGTAGATATTAATGAAACAAAACGTCACCTAAACATTCACTTACACTTACCTTCATTTTTCATGATGAAGTTAACAATTTGTCCTACTGTGTCATTGTTGCCCTCACTAAAGGTTTCGTCCAGGTCTGAGTAAAGAAAAAACAGAAGTTAAACTTAATTCAAGTCAATATTGGTATTCACACTAAATATGTTGGAAATATAAGCAGTTGTAATGAACACACAGTGATGAGTTGGAAACCCACCCTGCTTTGTGCCACCCTCACAAAAACTCCCCATCAACGTTTAACATGCCGGTGGTATAAACTACTTCTACTACCGCTGATATGATAACAATACCATTTATAAACAATAAACACTATCTACATCAGACTGTAAAGGGCCACATAAAAGTATGCCAAGCTTCTGGCTAGTTTGAGCTCAGAGGAGGAAACTACAGTAAAAAACCCACAAGCACACCCATGTCCTTCCTGAAGCCATAGATCTCATGCAGTAAGCCCAACATCCTGTGTTTACAGCAGGGAATCCATAAAGGAAAATATGAAATAAACTGCTCAGCAGATTGATTTATTGTATTCTTAACGCCATTCCAGCATAACTGCTCAGCAGACATGATCTTGTTATGAGTATCATAATAAATATCAAGTCAGTTTGTGATTTGCATTTATGAGCATTTTTCATTTTCATGAGCTTTGAAAAAACACTTGAAGGGATAATAAGACAGGCAAATTGTAATCAAAGCGATCATGCCAAAGTTGCATTTTATCTTCTTTCGTTATAGCTCTTAAAGGCATAGTTCACCCAAAAATGAAAATTCTGTCATCATTTACTCACCCTCATGCCGATCCAAAACGGTATGACTCTTTTTTCTGAACACAAAAAAAGACATTTTGAAGAATGTGGGGGCCCCATTGACATTTCTCAAAATACCCAGTCATATATACAGGTTTTGAATAACATTTATGTTTTTTTTTTTTTTTTTTTCATTTTTGAGTGAACTGTCCCTATAATGCCTCAATATCTTTAACCAAGCAGACTTTCTGTAAATAAGCACACAAAAGGAAATTTATAATCTGGATAAGATTAGATATTTGCTTATATTTACAGTGCTTGACTAAAGCATTATTTACATGTTTTCAGAAATAGATTAACAGGCTTATTTACGTACACCTAACCCTCAGTAATACTGCAATAGTATGTGGGGTGACCTAGAATATGTACAATAATACAAAAGAAACACAATATTGGGTGTGTCAGGCTATATGTGTTCCAGCAAGAAGACATTTGCACAAAGACTTTCTTAGAATAGCCCTTTATAGCACATTTACACTATGTAAGGGATAATGTACAGGCAGCCAGTTGTGAGACCTGACAGTGTGATCAGTCTTATTTTGTGATAACAGCCGGCTGCTTGTACATTATCCTACTTATTACACAGCGTCTTGCCAAACTGGACATGAAAAGTGAATTTTAAATATTTTATTAGCTTATTTTTACTGAATGCAGACCTTCACTTTCGGTTTAAATGTAAATATGTCATATATGTTATTAAAATACATATTTATATTTATTTTTTGTGTCATTTTAGTTCCTGTCAAAATGAACTGCAGAATCCAGGTTACCGTGTGTTATTAGTTTTGAGCGGTTGTTATCTGGGAATAACAAACCTGCAAATGTCACGACTGGTCGATCAGAATCAAGCATTCCAATGAGCTGTGTGTAATAAAGATTTCACAATAAATTAATAGAAATAATAAGATAAATGGTAGATCCTTTAGTTTAAAGAAATAAGCCGGTCAGTGTAGTATGTGTACTCTAGTTTCCTTCAGCTAAGACACTTCCTAGTGACCAGCATTACAGCAGTGTATATAAACAACACAAACGTTCAGAGTCATGTTGCAAAGACAAACCGGCTTACATCCACAACATCTAGAGTAAGACAAATGAAATGTGTAAACAATACAAAGCAAATGATATACAGGCAGGTCCTGGGTTGGACACAAGGTGTGTCAAGGCAACAATGTTGCCTTCTGTTCATGAAGAAGTTAAAAATAGAACAGAAAATTCAATAGATTTTTCTAGGAATTATGTTTCCTGTTCAATGCATATTTTGCAGTGTTTTAAATAATCAAGTGCACTAAATTACGAACCATAGCAAAAATGGGGAGAAATGTGTCAAAATAATGAAAAGATGAGACATTTTATGAGAAAGAGTGTGTGTTTCTGTATGTGTGTATAGAAGTTTCACTATACAAACCGTGTAAATTGGTATTTAATGTATTTTACTATGAGATTTAAGGGATCCTTACGCTCTGTTCTCACCGCCGGCAACACCTAGCGACGCGATGTCATTCATTTCAATGGTAGCCTAGCGACATCCGGCGACAGAGTCAGAATCAGAATCACTGGAGGTTGTGTGCAGCTTTACTGTTTAAATGGTTCATAAATAACTCAAATCATGTTTTGGGCAGGGTACAGCAAATTGTATTGCTAGTATGAAAAGTATTCACTAATAAGACTTCTAGGGTCTGTGTGTGTGTGCACGCAGGACAAAATTTCTCTGTTCTTCAAATCATTACTTCACCACGTTTCCAAAACAAACAATGTTTGAAATCAAGGAAAACAACTTTGTATCCAAGTGTGCTAAATATAAATCTTCCACCCCACATGCACCATAGATGAGGTCACGTATGCACATCCACTTTCAACTTTCAATGGCTCTTCAGCTGATTGCTGAGAAAGAAGTGGTTTAAAATATTTACATGGTTTCAATTTAATTTTCATTTCAACCCACAAAATATGACTTCAGGTTGTGAATGATCAGCAGGATGATCTGTCAGTAATTGATGATGCAGTTTTCTCTAGCCCATATCTTGAAGTGCATTTTAAACCAGTTTACATGTACAGACCCATTGCCACTGTGATTTGCCTGTTGCTTGACTACTGTTATGCATGTAGTAATTGTAGAGTAATTGTCGCACTTCACATTAGTTAGGTAATTGGGAAAAATTTGATTCTATTGCAAAAAACTAAATGAATATTTATTAATAAAATAATAATAATACATTTGTTTAAGAATATGTTCTGTCCAACTGTGGCATTTTTAGTGTTAAAAGTTTAATATTAATACAATTATATAAAACATATGTCACAAAACCAGTCTTAAGTAGCACAAGAACATTTGTAATAATAGCCAAAAATACATTGTATGGGTCAAAATTTGTCATTTTTCTTCTATGCCAAAAATCATTAGGATATGAAGTAAAGATCATGTTCCATGAATATATTTTGTAAATTTCCTACCGTAAATATATCCAAATGTTATTTTTGTGAGTAATATGCTATGCTAAGGACTTCATTTGGAAGTCTTTTTTCTCAATATTTAGATTTTTTTGCACCCTCAGTTTCCTGAGTTTTAATTAGTTGCATCTCGGCCAAATATTGTCCAAATATACATATAGATAATGTAAAAGTCTCAATTTCAAAAAAATTGACCCATAAGACTGGTTTTGTGATCCAGGGTCACATATGTGTCCAAATGTATTCCCCCCCAAAATCTTTAAATCCCTCCAATGCTACTCATGTAAGTGGGGAACTTCCCCCAGAATGAAAAACGAAATTCAGGCCCAGAAAGACAAAAACAGCTGCTAGACCAAAGCTCTCCATAACTGTACTTCCCTAAGCAAACCAAAAAGGAATGAAGAATGCTTGAAGAAAACTAAGAAGTTTGACCTCCTTGATTTATAATAAGACACATGGTTAATATGCTTTAAAATATTAACAAACAGTCCACAAAACCCCTTACCTCCTTTTTCAGGATCTTTTTCCACTTCGTCTTCATCTTTCTCCCGCTCCTCATTGTCCTCTGCCTCAGTTGTACAGCGGTAGCCCTTTCTCTTCAGGATGTGGCAGATGAGGACCCCCAGAAGCCCCAGCAGAAAGAAGAAAGGCACCAGAACAAATGCAATGTACTGTGTGTTTGCATCATCACCGGTATCTGAGAAGATATTATTCAATACAACCGTTAATTCATGTTGACAAAAGTAACTCTTATCATTATAGTTATCGTTCTAAAGGCCAGTTTTTACTTTTGCATCGGGCCTATGCAGAGACGGGTACCCTACGCCGTAGCCTGGCGCACACCTCTCCAAAAATGTAACAGCGACAGTCAATGCGACACGAAGCGCTGTGATTGGTCTGCTTTAACTCCTCCCTCAGGTAAAAAAAAACCCTCAGCGATAGTGTCACGTTTACTTATACGCATTTCCAAATGAATTATCTAAATAAATTATTCGTTCTTCTATATTTAACAACTGAAGCAGCAACAAAAGTGACTTTACCTGCCGCTATCACTGCTAATGCTCATCTGACAGTTTACACAACAAGCTGCTTCTTCTTCGGCTCTTGTCTTGGTTACACAAGCAATACACCTGTGGATACTGACTACTACTGGTCATTGCCTGCGCACAAGTATAAACGAAAACTGGTGCATTGCTACGGCGTAGGTCTGATGTGTGAATGAACCATAACTATATTAGAATCCAAACTATATAAGCACTATTATGTAGGGATGTAACAATTCACCGTGAGTCGGTTGAAAATTGATTATAATATGTGACGATTCAAGTCGTTCAAGAAAAAATCCAAGTAAAGCACATAGCAAGTCTTAGTTTGTTTATATTAAAGAGACTTTGTAATTTTCATTTTTTTTTTGATTTGGAATTAGTTTTACAATTGCAGTTATTTTTGTTATTTGACATTAAAAAAAATTATGCAGCATTAGAGAAAAAAAGGGCACTTGTTCATTTCTAATTTGTCTCAACTCATTTTGTAAAACTAAATCGGTAATAAATCGTATCATGAGATCAGTATCGTGAATCGCATCACTGAGTGAATCGTTACATCCCTACTATCATGGTTCTCTTCCACGTAAATTGCCAGTTGTTGTCATAAATAGCCGCAACAGGACATTTTTCCTAGGAAATACACATGCTACAGTATAATTCACTTGGGATACACGATTGGCTTCTTGCAATATGCAGACACAAAATCAAATTCCGAGCTGCACTCTCAGAGAAATGCTTTATGTAGGAGCTATAAACTGGAATTAAATCATGCCTTTATTCAGAAGGCAAGAGCAAGAGTTAGCACAGTTTACAGAATTACACATTACAAACTACACAGACGGTTTCGCAATGAGACACGTGGAGTGTTTGGTCTGGCAGATAAACAACAGAATGACAGTACAAGACTGGAGAGGAAAAAATGACCTCTGAAAACAGCACAGAGGACAAATGCTGGCATGATACCCTGCAATGACTCAGGGGATACAGTAATCCCTGTAAGCTTCCACTGTACTGTTCAGCTCATTTCATCACCGGCTTTCTTTCACTGTTCACCCATACAAGTATTGATAGTACTGTAATGGTATGAGATGGTAATACCGCAGTAATTTATTCCATGGCAGTAAATTATTTTCATATGCGTGGACCAAGATATTTACATGGTGCTTCAGGGTACTTAAAAAGAACCAATGAATTAGCATGTGTTGTGTGCAAAATCCATGGTATTATCATACCACTGACAGTGTTTGCTAAGGCAAGCATCACTTTTACTAGGTGAGGGTGCTAAAAAACAATGTGCTATAAACCAACCACCCTGACAACCACCTATAACAACCTAGCAAGCATGAAGGGTAGCAACTACTATAGATTTAACAAGATTTCAGTTCTATTACTAAGAATAGGGAAAAGTGCATGCTCAATAAGGCTGTTCTAGTGAAGGAAGTTCCACCTTCCAGAAAAAAAAAAAAATCATCAATCATTAAAGATGAACAATTCTTTTTAAAAGTTTGAATTTCAGTGTGTAAACAAACAGCCAAATTGCATAAAGTTTTCTGTTTTTAGTTTAAACCGTTGTAGTGTAAAAGGTCACCAAAAAAAAAGTATGCTACAGTTTATGAGTGCATTAAATAAATGCTTATGTTTAAGTAAGGGATAATGTACAGGCAGCCGGTTGTTATTGCAGAAATAAGCCTCGACAGTGTAATCACAGGGGGCTTATTTCGCGATAACAACCGGCTGCCTGTACATTATCCCGCTTATTACATACACGGCAACTTGCCACATGAGAAAAAATTGGACATGAAATGTGAATTTGAAATATTTTATTAGCTCATTTTACCGAATGTAGACCTTCCACGAGGAAACAACATTTACTTTTGGTTTTAAGTTAAGAAACGACATTCAAATGTCACAAACAGGTAATGTCATATACGTTATTAAAGACATATTTATATTTAATTTTTGTGTAATATTGAACTTTACCTGTAAAAATATGCATCATCTGGGTTACCGTGTGTTATTAGTTTTGAGCGGTTATCTGGAAATAATGAACCTGCAAATGTCACGACTGGCCAATCAGAATCAAGCATCCCAACAAGTTGATAATGTGTAAAGTTGTGTAAACACATAAAACGTTTTTCTTTATTAAGGAAAGGTCATAAACGGGGTAAGCAAAAACCAATCTGCAGTTTTTTGCCCATTATGGAGTATTTCCACTGGTGCAGAGCTATGGAAGTTGAGCTTCATGAAGCTCAACTTGAATGGGTTATAAACACTTGCTCTGCACCCGTGGAAATAAACAGTTACCCTGATTTCTTGTTGCATGTAAACGCCTTTACCATTTTTTCTCAGTTTTGTTTACGTGCGCATGTCTGACAGCGTAATAGCAAAAGCCTCAAATGGAAGTAACTGTAAAACAACATATAATTGTTTGCTCTGGAATCATGCAGTTGATGTAGAAAGGGCAAAATGAAAAACCTGACAAGTCTTAAACTTCCATGCAAAAATGGTTTTCTGCGTAGCTGGTTTCTTGATATGCATGTTGATTT
Organism: Oreonectes daqikongensis; assembly: GCA_026939265.1. Taxonomy (NCBI): domain Eukaryota; kingdom Metazoa; phylum Chordata; class Actinopteri; order Cypriniformes; family Nemacheilidae; genus Oreonectes; species Oreonectes daqikongensis. The sequence continues at coordinate 563,187 of JAOTQM010000434.1, read as the reverse complement.
TTGATAGATCTGTTTATTTTGTACATGTAAATGCACTCAATGTCAGGTTTAATTGTTTGTCAGAATTATGTTGCTTAATTGTGAACTTAGCAGGGGATTTTTAATTTTTATAAATACAAAATGGAGGAAACAAAATAAAGTACACTATATAGGAGATGGGGAGGTTTTGAACACAGCTTTGGTCTTGGTGTATAATTGAAAAACTTGCCTGGAGGCGATGCAAATAGGCCTGTTGGCTGGGGAGACTTTACTAAAGGGGCTCTGCAATGAGTTAAAAACTGATCAATAAAATAATAACAGCTTCAGGCGTGCAGTAATGTATTTTTATCTCATTTAGTTTAGTGACTAGGGAAAAATCCTTGTCTATCAGTAGTTCTTCATATGTAAAGTCTTCATTAATTCAATACAAAATTCATTAACCTTCTCGAAACAACCAATTCCCCAGTTCACACTATATATTTATAAAAGGAAACTCTAGTATGTGCACACTTGATTTTCTCCCAACCTTTCTATTTGGGAAGACCATAACAAACCCCCTTTATTTAATTCCTGAGCACCAGAGGTCAAAAGGTCATCCAGTTGGCATATGATCTGTAAATCTCCCAGTGTGACCTCTGACCCCAACAATGTAATGTGCCAAGCACACACGCAGACAAAGAGACTATTGTGATATCTGCTACCGTGCGTCAGCACATGATACATGTTTACGTCTGTGCTTTGCTACAAACACAGAAAGCAAAAAAACTGTGTACTAAGGTCTAGAATGTATCTCATAATGTTATTCCGTCATCCAGCTGAACTAGCTCTGCCAACACAGTCCTGGACAAGCAGGATGACTAGCAAATCTCGGCTCTGACTCATTAACAATACGCATTTCAACTTCCTACTACAGGCTCCGCCCACTTCTGAAAGCAGGCCTGATAATCAAAGGGAAAGAAACGCAGTATCTAAAGTTACAACAGGTGCAGTCATAAAAATACACTCCATTCATTCATGGGAACTGAATGACATTGCTAAACAAACGGACACTCTGCAGATCAAATATGAGTGATGCTGTAAAGTATGCAATGAGTTGGAAGGCGTTCGAGCTCGACAATTCCTCTTCCAGATTTACTGCTTTACGTGGATCCTACAAACACCATAAGGGCACATGAGACATGACGTCAAAATCGTTTCCTCCAGTCCAATCACACTCTTTCTGTTCTGAGCAATAACAACACGGCATTGAAGTGCAAATGCTACTTAATAAAGGAAAGGTTCCTGACCGGCATTTTTTTTTAGTCATCCGTAAACACTTCCTTTCCAACCATGTGACGTGATTGTCTTTTTGTAATTCAATAAACCAGGCTATCCTGCTCAGACAACATTTGCGGCTCCAGCCTGTAGTGAGATGGTAACCTGAATCAAGTTTCTTTAACATGCAAACAGCATTAGCTTATAAATGCACTCAATGAAGTGAAACAAAATAAAATATGCATGACACACTCCTGGCTGTGAGTATTTCAGTATTATGTAACTCATTGCAAGTTAGAACAATGTTACAACAAACTTTAAAAGGCATGCATTATTTCACACTTGCCTTAAACCACTGTAGTGTCTAGTGTGTGCGTGCCAATGTCAAAGGAAAGGCCATAGGAATCTCACATCTGAGGTGTGTTGCATTTCAGAAGAGATCTCAAACTGTGTTCAGATTGCCAGGATACAGAAAAACTCTTATTAACATTTTGCAAGACTGTAGCTTTATAATGTCACTGTGTCTACAATTGCTTGCTTTTCCACTTGTATTTTTCCTAAACGCGAAGTTACTAGGAACAACTCCTAAGCTATGAAAGAGCAAACACTGAGCACCTGATCAATAAAAGAAGAAAACTGAGATTCTTAACCCGTGAGAGCTCAAACGGACGCAGGGGTCAAGATCTGTTCAATTCCTAAACCATATTGATCTTCAGACAGGCGTGTAGCATCATCAATCGATCACAGGTCAAACATTAATAACTTTACGATTGACAGCTGCACCTTGCATTAAAGACCTTGCATTCACTAAAGCGCGATATAAACACGTATTTATATTACGAATGCGGACACTTATATTTCATACTTGTTCAATCGGTGCCCTGCGTCCACCAGTGCTCGTCTGCAGACGTATCCATATTCATACAGCTTCTATGAGGATTTGTACTTAACTTACTTGTCCCTTTCGTGGTGTTAGAGCCTGATGGATCTGCCATCGGACCGCCGATCTGGATGAACGATGTTGAACTCGGACACAGACTTGTGTCCAGAGACTCGTATGCCCTGTACTGTGCTTGCTTACACACACATCAGTGAGAGACGCTGGTGTTTCCTCATTCTTATCACAGCTATGGGGAACATCCCACTCTTAAAGTTATAACCTTTCGTAGCACACTCGCAGCGATACAGAACACGATCCACCCCGGGCTTATAAAAAGAGAAGCACTAATGCTCAGTTAAAATAATGATGTGTGATAATATAAAACTGCCGTGTTATTGTGTGTTGTGGAGTTGCCTGCAGAAAAAAGCAGTTCCTCGCCGATCCTCCAAACAGCAGCGCGTTTCTAGAAAATGCGGAAAACGAGAAGGCGAAAAGCCGGAAATAGGAATTGTGGGACGTGTAGTTTTCACAAACATTTCACGCTCTCTTCAGTTTTTCAGACGATAAGGCCATTAAACCTTACAAAACCGTCAATTAACTTTGCATTTAACATAGCTTTGTAAATTACAAGTGTTGTTGCATCGTTGACAAAACGTTAAATGCTCTGTCACTTTGTATAAAAAGCGCTTAATAAAATCAATACATTTACCTTTCAGACCATTAATGATTAATTAAATGATACCCATTTAATTTTGCATTTTTATTTTGCTTTGTTAGACATAGTTTGTATAATACTAAGTCTGAAATGAGATATATTTCATGCACATTTGATGTTATGTTATCAGATGATAAAGCGATGACTTTTGAGCATTTATAGACCAAACCCTGTATGAACAAATACTTTGCTGTATATAAAATACTTAAAATAGAAAGCCAGTTATGCTGATAATAAAATGTGCAACAAAAAGTGTGTGTTAAAATAAAACAATGCACAAAAATATGCATTGCTATATGTAATCTAAAACCTTAGGACCTCACTTTATATGAATTATAATCTATAAACTGTACTTTCATAACCATGTTTTTATAAAAATATTTGTTCTTGTGCCTGGTGTCAGATAACATTTAAATATAAGGTATGAATATCTGTGGCTGTTAAGGCAAACAATGTGACCTCCTACAACACTACCTTTAAACACCTCTGGGACATTGTTTTAAAATAAACAAGAGCACTACTATCAACAAAAAACTGTACTTTGCATTTGTTTACAAAAAAGGCATAGAACCTCCATGATATTTATTTAGTGGGTGAAACACTGGGCATGGATGCAACATTTACTTGCATCTAATGTAAAACCTAAAAATCAAGTACAATTTAATTTTACAGTCATTGCACTCTCATTTTAAAAATATTACACTTAGAAATGTCACACTGATGTTTTTTTTGTGTGAAGAAACACCCAACTGCTCTGCTGGAGGCAACTTGTTTTTTTCCATGACCTGTTTGTCCATTGAAGGGTGTTTAGCTAAATGACTTTATAACAACAACAACCACTTCACTGGCTCTGAAAACACAAGCACATTCAGTGCCCAACTTTGTGTTGATATGGCTCTGTGGCACAAAAAGAAGAACAGCAGCCTCTGATGAGTTAAAATCATGGCCGGAGAAAGTTCATTGTGGTTTTCTTTAAAAACAAGTGCACAGAGACACATTTCATTCAAGCATTCATACGGCTCCAATCCAAGGGTCTACCTAATTGTCCTCTTTTCCTCCTGTTTTGCTTAGCTGTTTGAAAGAAATGCAAACAAGCTTGTTAAGGACAAAAAACTGAGCTGTATTGAACATCGTAAGTAAATGATGTAATAGATGTTCATTTAAAAATATATAAATTTAATAAAAAATGCTTACATGCTGATTGATGGTAAAAGAGTGGCACGATGTAAACAGGAGGCACATGGAAAAAATAAACATATCGAAAATTATTCAAAAGAAAACAAATATAATGTTTTTAAGCAAATAACAGTATATTGTATACTTATGTACCTTAACAACATCTACCCAGTTCCATCCTCTTGGTAGCTCTCCTTTGTTATCTGTTTATTGAGAACAACAGTTTCACATTAACATGCATTTAACAACACCTATCAGATAGAAAATACAAAACTATATAGCAATAAAACATCAAATGCATCATATGAAATGCTCACCCGTTCTTCCAATGAGTTTCCGCTTCTGTGCTTTGCTTAGTTGCTCTTTCTTCTCTTTTTTCTTAATGACAGAGGTAGCATTATTCATGACCTCACTGTTGGATATCAGGGTCTGTGAGATGGTACACATAATTTCAAAAGCCATGACAGGACCCTAAATAATTCTATAGCCCCAATGATTCTGCAATAAAATTGGTTTTAGGTGCATAAAATCAGGTTGGAATGTAATAATACACACCACAGCAGACATGACAGGCTGGTGGTTTTCCATAAGCAATTCCTTGTTTTCTTTAGCCCATTCAAAGATTGTGTACATCATGGCAGTGCCCAGGTTGGCCTCCACCTGCTCACCCAGCTTGGAGAGAATGTACTGCTTTGTGTCTGGCGATCTGAAATTTACACACAACTTTTTTTTAACACACTTACGCAGCAAAATTTTCTAGGCAAATGATATGACAGAAGTCTTTCCCACAACCATGCCATCCATCCTCTGCTATTATAGGTATACACACATTTATTAAAAGCAACCTTAGAAAGATTGTGTGGATGACTACCAGAAACATTCAGGTCAAGCTGAGCAGAATATTTCAGCCAGAACAGGAACGCTTTAATCCATTAAAGCCTAAAGCGTTCCTCGTTTGCACAACTTACAATCTGTTGTTGAAAAAGGCATCTAATGATATTTGTGGTGCTGTTTCAGGATAGGTCTCTGGCCACGACACTTCTAGCATAAAGGATTTGGAGTCATCAAGATCTCCTATCTGTAAATAACAAGAAGATAAAACAGTTAAACTACACTGAATGTGCACTAAACGTGACAAATATTAAAAATGTTGTATTCTACCACTGGTGTTAACAGAAATTAGATACCCTTTTATTTGTACATCTACATCACTAAACAGAGATAGTAACTAGGCAGCTCATACCCTAAACTGAAAGGAAACTGGGCCCAGCTCTTTAAAGCAGTCATCTCCTTCATAGATTGACTGAAGAGCCTCCAACTCCATCTGCACAGAAAAGTTTGTGTTATCACTAACGTTACTAGCCATGATATCACTTTAATACCATGAGGTTTTTGACATGTAAAATAGTACGCAAGTTTTTCTAAATAGTTACACATTAGGCAAGCACCGATGACAACACGTCGCTTATTAAGCATGCGAGTCAATACTCAGATGTGATACTGATAAAAATACTAACGTTACAGTGTATTTAATAAGCATCCTCTAGCGTTCGAGACATCTGCTCATGTGATTATATGTTAGCTTTAGCTGCATCCGTCTCACCTCCTGGTCTTCATTGGCAGTCATGTTTCTAACTTCCGCCAATCCAACACTTTGAACCAGTCATAAATAGTACTAGAATGCCAGCGGATTGTAATTTAAATGACTTGGAAACTTATATCAAGATGCGAACCGGTTATCAAGCTGATCTTTAACAGTCGCTACTCTTAACCATAGAAGAAGAGCGTCATATCAAACGATACACGCACTGCCGCCTACAGGACTGGAAGAGAACATTCAAGATGCAACGCGAATAATTTTGCAATAGATGGCGGCAAAGTCTTAATATATGCAGTGTAAAGTTATTTTAGTATATAAAACAAATAGACCACTGAATATATTTTAGTGTTTACGTTTTTTTTTCTCTCAAAATGTTTGAATTAACCAATTGAATGAGAATATGAATACCAACACTTCAGATTCAAATTCTTTATCCGCAGGGTTTTTGGTATTCATTGTATTAATAAGTAAAACATTCATTGTGTACTGTTAATGCATACATACACATTTATGCATACAGAATATTGAAATCTGTTTGTCTTTTATCTCAATAAGAGTTGTCAAACTTAATAAAGAACTGAAATAATCTGCTCTCCATTTATAAAATCCAGATCATGCTTTATTTACAATGTTTACATTGCAAGTTGTTCTTGCAAAGCTCACCAAAAGTTTACCAGTTCACATTTGCATCTTTATTGTTGAGATTTCATTACACACATAATCTAACCAAAACAAGACTTTCACACCTTTTACTTAATAGTTCACATTTACATAGTAATCATGAAACAGTGTGATGCACTGTCAAAGCTCATTTAGTCTTTCTGTGTAAAGATTTAAACGTTGATTATTTTCACTCATTTACATGTGGAACTCAACAAGACTCAGGGTCAAAGACATCCTCATTGAAACAAGATTAAAACCCTCTTGTCACTATATAAACCTGCCTGCATTTTAAGTCCGCAGTGAGGTGCACCAGAAAATCAGGGGCAGAAGATTATATCCTTGCTTGCATCTGACAGCCAATAGCCAAATTACCTACAGGGAAGATTTACTGTTGTAATTTTAGATCTATTTCTCCAAGACTCTACAAGCTCCTCCATTAGACAATCCATTCAAAAATGAGTTTATAAAAGACACAACTCAGGGTCAGGAATAAATAATTTATCATCTGTCCACAAATGCAATATTTATCATACCTTCATTGGGCTAAAGACATTTTGAGTACAGTGACATAAGCTGAAGAGATATTGCTTGAAGATCTCAGTATTTCCTACAGGTTCTGCTGTGAATTTCAAATATGTAAACAAAACACTAAAAGACTCACAAAAATAGATCTGAATTCATGTTCTTCCACACCTCACATGCAATTTCCAGTCCAAGCATTTAAAGTACACCCAAATTTTAAATTTGTGCATTGTAATCGGCATAGTCTTTGTGGTGTGGAGTTGAAAAGAGGTACCAGACACATGCAGTAAAGTAAATGACTACTCCATAGCGCACCACCCTCCACAAACATTCTGTTACATGCATTAACTTTGAGCATTAGGAGAGCTTTATTCAATTCAGCTTGTTTTTCTTTGCCAAAGCATACGTGGCAGGGTATATGGCGCCATGAAGCCCAAATCACGTCTATTTATTACAGTATTGTGTGTTACTTTATAGACGTGTTGGGCAGATTGTCAAAGCTTTAACTTTCACATTTAAATGCAGGTTTGAACTACATGGCACTGCAGAATCCCTTATACCACTTGGTTTTACAAAGTTGTCCTGCTGTGTTCAAGTTGTAAACTATGTGTGTGCTGGTTTGATAAAACTGTAAATCTAAATGGTACTAAAACTTGAGGATTTGGGTAAATATAGGTCACCAAGTGAAAATACAACGTTGTAGTTTTCGGTCTCAAGTCTCCAGCCTCTCAACTAGCACTGTCTTGGATCGCAGTGCTGTTACAGTACAATGATCAATGAGTCATAAATTCACTATGCCCAAAGAGAAAAGCACGGCCAACGTGCGTGCGCTTCTGAGTGCCCGCGGGAGCTTTACGAGTCGACTCTGATCCAACCCACCGTGTCCGTTCGTCTGCTCTTAGTAAAGCTAAACGCATGAACGATGCTTCCCGTGTCTCACGCAAACCAAGAGGGTAGAGCTTAGCTGACTCAATTAGATCCATTTCTTGTTTTCTCTTGCGCTGGCACCAATCTAGCGACTCTGCGCGCGGCGAGACGGAGAACAGCACAGACCGTCACAGGGATGTATACCAAACATAGGCAGAAAAACGGACAGATTTCTTCGACACGATATGTGCTTGTGGTGCTATCCGTTTTTCTGTTTAACGGCTTACTGGACATTGTTGACGGAACATCTTGGGAAGAAGGTAAGAAGCGGCTTTACTTATTGTAACCTACTTGGAAAGTTGTTGTCTTTTATCAACCAGTTGCGCGCAGCCGTGGAGAAGTTTTATTGCGAGAAAAAAACATTTTTGTTAGGAAATCGCTTCTAGGAGTGTTAAATTAATGCATTTATAATGCAGAAACAGATTGATTTTGAGCAATAATATGGTTTTCTACCATATAAGGATGGGCAGCGACGTGGTTTACTTCGACTATAGCAGTCCATATTCTCATCTGACTATTTGTGATGTTAAAAGTGCACACTTTAAGACAGAAATTGGATGACCTGATCCTGATGATTGACCTTAGAAGTACACGACTATTGGGAAAGTGTTACATGTTTTACGAGCTACTGTAAAAGGTTGTAGCTATATTGTTCTGCCTAGTGCTGGAGAAGAGATGAATGTTAAGAGACATCTAAAAGCGAACCATCCCAAATGAAACCGTCTTTATAATTAGTCTAGTCCTTGCAACACAATAAAAATCTAAAAGCAAGGGCAGATGTGACCGAAGATGACAGTCCCATCAGCGCAAACGCACTTTGATTGATGCTGATGCAGAAGTTCACTACGAGTCTACGATCGTGGGTACTTTACGCATCCAAAAAGTTGAATCCCAGTCAGATCAGATCTTCATGGGGTAAAGAGAAAAATCAAATGCATACTGTTCCTCTAAACACTGTGTTATAAAGGAAATTAATCAGACCTTTGGCTTGAAGCTATCAAAATCACACTGTTCCAACAGCTACGACTCACATGTTCTGTATGTTTGGAAGAAGTTGGTACATCTCTTTGAGATTTGAGCTGGGACTCAGGGACCTGCTGAACTGCAGTCTCCATATTACACGACAGACATTTAATGCATTTATAACAAGGCTAGTGATATTATCTACGACACCCATGAGATATGGGTGCTCGCTGAGACTATTTAAAGTATGTGGGGAAATAAGCTACGAAACTATGTTAAAACTTACATTGTTGCCTTATGGTTTGTTTGTTTGTTTGTTTATTTGATGATGCTATGAGGATTATAATACATGATTCCCAAACATCTCACCTCTACATCTACGATTTTTTAGTTTGGAAAGACTTTGGCTCTGTGTGCGTTAAATGTTGGATCAAAACAACCAGGGCTCTGTCCGCTTTTGTACGAAGTGATCGGTTTAAAAACGTAAATAAAGCTCACGAAGTAAACCTTTAGGCCACACAGGAAGGCTAATCTTCATCGTCACAGGTCCATATGGATTTTTACAATGGTTGTCGTGGGTAAATTAGGTATTTTAAAAGCATTACTTACACGATAATGTGAAGCAAATGTGTTTTAAACACGTACGCTGCAGTTGCTAATAGTGTGATAAGAACTATGATGGTTGTCAAGCAAGTAAAAGTTGCTGTGGTATGAATGATAGCAATAAAAAACGTATCCATATAGCAAAACAATATAACGTATTGACAGCATTATACTTTACCCCAAAGTCAAATAAAAAAAGACGTTTGTGGAATTTGCAATACAGGCCATGTTTCCACTTTCCACTACTTTTGAACAAAAGTAAGCTAGCAACAAGCATAACTGTCTCGAGGGGGATTGTGGGATTGACATTGGTACAGGAAAGGAACGGCACCTTTAAAAAAAAAATTGCATACTCCCATTGTCACCTTTTGTACACTTTGTCTTGTACTCCTTTGGAGTACACATGCTCCAGTTTGGGAACCACTGTTCTATAGTATTCAGAGGTCTTATTCTGGGATTTAGATGGGACCAGCCAGAAACACAGTGTAAGTGTTTTCAGCATACTGTAGTGTTTGTGCCAAAATGCTTTGAGAGCTGAATTTGAGCTTTGAAAGTATAAAATAAGATAAACGCTGCACAAAATTAATAGTGGTTGTGGTGAATCAAATACAAACTAAGCTATAGTACAAAAGTCGACAGAACTCTTTGATGAAAGAAGGCCCAGGTTTATTGATTGTAGACTTATTTGAAATATGCACATAATAGCACAGAAGGTATAAATAAGGCAGGCTTTTCGCAGTGGTCTACCCACAGCGCTTTGTGCTCTCCACAGCTGCATGGGTTAGTTATAGTGCCATTATTCATTTATACGCCTTATGTTTATGCGATGAGAAGAAAGATGGATGACTTTGGATTTCATCAGTATGTCTAAAAAGCCTCTTGTTCCTGGAATGTTCCATTAGTCCCTGGACTACAGTTTTTCTATCAAGATAATGACTTTTCATAAATTGGCTCACACAGTAGATAATGGTTGTTTTTCTTTGTAAAAGCGAATTTTGTATGGTATGCAATGTTGTTATAACACTATCATCTTTTCTCAAGCAGTGGTGTCATTATAAATCCTCTTTTTATTATATATTGTAAATACCACTTTTTTTTAAAATGCTCTCTCAGGGAATTCTGTGTACTATTTCAGATTTTAGTGCGTGCGGTTCATGTTGCTGGCATTTTGGTGAAATTGCACGCATGCCCTCAGCTAAAGCAGCATAAAGTTTTCATTCTTTGTCTGATGAAGGCTTAAGATATGTCCATGTATCACAGAACAGGTTGAAATGCGGGCCACTTAAGTGCCCTCCTACACAAGGAACGCTCGTGGCATTTGAACAAAAAAAATATCAAAGGCTGTATGAGTCAGATTGCGTTATAAATTGATATTCTCAGGTTCTGTATAATGAGACAAAGAGAGAAAAGGGAGAGGTATAGTGCATATATGTATGCGTATGTGTGTGTGAGAGAAAGAGATCATAAAGAGAGACAAAGGTAATCACAGAGCGAATCAGAAGGACGAAAAGCTGTAAAAAGAGATAGCGAGCATGGCAGAGCTGTTAGTCGGAAGGTATGGGAGGAGTTTGCCAGTGTTGTTTAGAGCTGTCACTGTAGACAGCAGTCCCCATGGTGCTTTGTGATTGCATTTGGTTTAAACTGCACCCTGCAAACACTGATAGAAACAGTTTCATTCAAACCGTTCTATCTCTCTTCCTTTCTGTCCTCGCACACACACCAGGCGCAATTCAGAGAAGAGATTCCCTACATAGAAGCCACGTTCAATCTTGTGCCAGCTTATCTCTCACACACACGCACGCACGCACGCACACACACACACACACCCACACACAATCGGAGTCTGTGAACTGCACTCTGCTGCACCTTTTTGATTGGTTTGGGCTTACCAAATTGCAGATGCTTCCTGTATTGGATATTGACATGTTTTTACCTTTTTTATACGAGTCCCTGTCTCTCAGTGATAGTCTGTAGATTGGTCAATCATACCGATGAGGGCTGTGGTGTCTGTGAAAGTGCTCACACATTCAGGCAGCTGCTGCGATAGGCTGATCTATCAATTCTGTGGCCAATATTTAGCCATTTTGACATAATCTGCATGATAGCCCTGCATGCTTGGCCTGCTAACTGAACTTCTACCATTATGACTTTGTCAATAAACTTGAGAATTTGTAACAATTTAATTACTGTAATTCATTGAGCAATGTTTTAATAGCATCACAGCCATTGTTTATGCTTTTGGGAAAATTAACCTATGTATTACTTTTATGTTAATTATTGTCTGTTATTCAGTTAAAATATATAGGCAAGTTGGCATTTTATCTGCCATTGGTGACTCTTCAGATATCAGTATCAAAATTGGCCATTAAGGAACTTATATTGGTTGAACACTTGTCATCTGTTTTTACCTTTCTATCTATTTTATCGTTGACAGAAAACCATCCCATCTGTTTTTCTCTGTTTGTGTTGTGTTTTCTCATGGTGATCGATACATAATCATACCATCAGTGTTGCTTCATGGATCTTATGTGCTTTCATTATAGTGATGTACATTTGTTCGGGATGCACTCCTTATTTGGGAAACACTGTGGATGAAACCTGCTTTTATATCAACTGGTCCAATATTTCAAAGTTTATGTTTGACATTTTTAAGCTGACATTAGGTCAGATATGGAATCCTCTGTGCGGCCCTTGATATTTTACATCTTGCTTAGGAAGCATACGCAAATTTCTGGATGTTTTCTAATATGACTCAATATTGACACCCTGATAAATGCAGTGTTTTTTAATATTCATTCGTCCTTGGGTTATAAGTCGAAACTTCAGAAGACATCAATAAAAACAAGCCCAAATAGCGTAAGTTGCACCCTAAGCAGTCCAGTCTAATGTAATTTTTAAATATATTGAATATTTTAATAACATTTTCTGGTCAGAGCCTTTATCATAGTAAAAGTTTTGAATATATTGAGCCATTTGTGATGCACTAGAGTTCGGCATCAGACCGGGGGTGATGCTGAGGTCATTTCTCTATTTCATTCATTTGTGTGACATCATAAAATCCAAATTTTCATTAAATTGTCTTTTTGCATTGAGGAAGTTTTGATCTTGCAGTATATTTGATCTTGCTCTTATATATTAATAAATCAGGAAAAATTGTATTGCATGTCATGAAACCCTTTAGGTGAGTGAAATATACAGTAATAAATGGTGATTCATAATGTGTAGATTAATGAGAATTGTAATAAAGAAAACAAAATGGAGGAAGGAGGAAAGGGAATAGAAACCAAAAAAAGGAACATTACTAATCCTCTTCTCCTTCAGACTTCACATTTCTCTAAGGCTCTTTCCTAAAAAGCCTGGGAAGAGAGGAAGTAAAAAAGTGGGGCTCTTTGGGACCCCCATGGCAGCTGAATGACTAGACGGATAGATAATTGTCAAACAGAGAAAGGTCAATTTCGCTCAGTTTGAAGAGCAACTGCCCTCAAGCCGACTCTGGCCTTCTTAGATCATTCTTTGGGAACAATGTCTTAGGCTGGCTTGCAGCTAATGCCTTCTCTAAACCTATTAGTTTTGGAAAATGGTTTTCTCTGGAGGCCCATCGTCTGTGTTGATGGATTCTCTGGATTTATGTTGTGCAGGCGACCCACTGATTATTTTAAGTCGCAGAACACTAACTCGGCTTTGATGATGTTTATTGTGCAAAAGAACTGTGTACAGCCAGAATAGACTTTGCAATGCATTACATTATGATTGACAAGCCACAGCCATTTAGAACAAACCGACTTCAGATGACACCGATATTTTAGCATTAGAAGAGATGACGCCATTACAATTTGGAGATGGAAAAGAAAATTGAAAAAACGGACCATCTTGTGAGAAGCATGCCAACACACTCCACCCCCTATCAATTCTATCGCTTCCTTTATCACGTCATATTTTATAAACCCCAGCCATAATGGATATGGCAGGGTCAGTAATGATCTTATTTTTCCACATTTGTGTGCATGACAGCTCTGTGTGATACCCTAAAAGTGCTGGTTCAAGCTGTGAGGGGTGCTTGCTTATGTGGTTTTTTTTTCTTAAAAGACAGTCGTTGTGGAACAGAGGGAGGGAAAACACAGAGAAGAAAATCCTCACACCTCTACTTGTTTTTATATCAGGGAGAATGAATAGCCCGCTTTACTGATAATCGACTAGCACATCTAACCGGTGCTTACGTGACAAGCGGTTGTGTTTGGTTAGGACACAAAGCTTGTAATTATAAAAACTAATTTTGGAGCCCAAAGAGGTTTAAATCAAGTAAATGAAAGCTGAGACACATTAAAAGATTTATGAGGACGATTATACCTCTTAATACAGAGTGATTGAGGAAGATTAATAGTTTGACCCGCTGGCCACTTTGAGCAGTCTCTCTAGAATTGATTTACATAATGCCAAACCTTTATTATATTGTTAATACACACCCATGTTCGACCTGTACAATGCCTCAAGAAGGTTTTTTATTGGATGACCCAAAAAGATGCTTTGATAAAAAGCATAAATACGGTTAGCCCTAGTGTTAGTGCCAGCTATCTATGACTATGAAGCAGTACACACGTTAACAGAAATGACAGAGCCGACCTAGAGATTTTGTCAAAGATATTGAATATAAAACAAGCTATGATGAAAAATAAATCAAGGTTTAGGTGCAGCCAAACTATTGGATAGAATTGAGACTGAAATGTCAGTAAAATTCAATTCCCTCTGGTCATTGCTGTGTATGTATCTGTTTTTCAGTGGAGGACAAGGGGCAGAGAGTGACGGCACACTGGATCTCTCACAGCACAACACAACAGGAATATGGAACTACATTTAAGGTAATAAAGCAAACATGTTTCACATGTTTCACACTTTATGGTATAGGACACTTCAGACTAGGGTGATATTTTGGTAGGGTATTAAAGGTATAGTTCAGCAAAAAATTTCAATTTTTTTGTCATGTCAAACCTGACTTTCTTTTTTTTGCAAAAACTACAAAACAAGATTTTTGTGAAGAATGTTAGTAACCGAACAACGGCGGCACCCATTACGCTTCTATTGTATAGACACAAAACCAATGCATGTAAATGGGTACAGCTGTTGTTCGGTTAGCAACATTCTTTAAAATATTGGTTTTTTTTAGTTGTGCAGAAGAAAGAAAGCCATACAGGTTTGAATTGACAAGAGAGTAAATGATGATAATTTCCAGGTTAAACTGAGCAAGAATGGATGAAGCCAACAAGGTCTCATGGCAATTTATAACTATGATTTGACTAATTCTTATGAATTTGTATCTTTTCATACAACTTGTTCACACACACCTGACGCGGTAAGATTCCATGTTTATGCTTCACACACAAAGTTTTCATACAAAGTTGCACAAAATCACCAATTTTCAAAATCATTGTCAGTTCGAATTGGTGTAGCTTCCCCAGTTTTGTCCACACTGTGTAAAAATGGTGTAATAATGATTATAGATGTGGTAGTCATCATAGTGTGTGAGGGTTTTTCTTCATAAAGATGGTCAAGCCAGTGTCTTCCATACAGATCCATTGGGTCATTAGGATGATGATGTGGTTCTTCCTTTTTGCGGTCGGAAGCAGCTCACTGATAAGCACCTTAGGGAGTGTTGTTTGTGTTTTCTGAGTCGTGAAAGCTTGCAGGGGAACAGTGCTGATGCTTTTTATATTCTTTGCAGTAAGGAAGGACTGGATCCAGAACAGATCTTTACTTCTGGTGACTGCAGATAGCATCTGTGTTAATCAAGATGACTGTTTGCAACTAATAGCAGCCGACCACTTGTTGAACGCCTACGAAGAAAGTGCCTCTCTACTTGGAAAAGTACATTAGCAATGACTGGATTCAATTCCCAGTGCTCTCCGTTTTCAACTTTAATTGATCTTTCTCTCAGTTGTTCTCTGGTGTTGTTGTATTTCTCGTACTGTAATACACACCCACACATGGTTGCGCACTCGTCTCAAACATCCACAGAATTTGATTTCTCTGCCCTGTGCGCAAAGTCCTGTCGTATTGACATCTGCACTCAGTCTCGATCTGGATGCCCTGCGGACACGTCTAACCTGCTTGGCTGTTGTGAAATGCTGAGACTGTCTGGAAATGTCAAGCCAAATGTCTCCAACCCAATCCAATCAAGGCGGTATGAGAACAAAAATGAACAAACAATAATCCACATACTTACACGCAAAAACAAACATGGGTTGTATATTTTGGTCATTTGAGCTTGTAAGTTTTGCCGTTATAAAACATTACATGATCATCTTCGATAAATCAGATGGTTTATGCATGTCAAGTCTTGTCGTGAAAGTTTGTCGTTCTCTGCAATATTTATATTTGGCTCAACATCTCTTGTCATTGTGGGTCACACTATCTTGCCATGGCATGACTCTCTGAGTATTTGGAGTGCAGACAGATTGTATCTGGCAGTGTGGATAAATATTATGGTTTTGCCACTGGTCCTGACTATTGATGTCATGGCAGCTTATTGACATTTTCAGTATGTCAAGGCTGTGAATGTGTTGTTTGTATCTGGATGAACAGAGAAATAATCACTTAATTTCTTCATAATTCAAAAATCAATCTGTTTTTTGGGATTCATAGTAGAACCATAGGCCCCGGGGTCTCGAGTGTCAGGAGTCTGTTTGTTTTTCTTCGTAATGTTCATTCTCGTAATTGCTACTTTGAGACTTTATATCACCCAACTGCAACTTTATTTCTCATATTTGCAATGTTATTTAGACTTTAAATCACACAACAAGGGGCCTTCAAAAACGCTGGTGCCCCGAAGCCCAGCAGGACCGTAATCCGTCCTCACACAGGCCATAAGATTCTGGACGTTTGATTGGATTTCTGGCTGTTCTGGTGATGATGTAATGAGTCACAGTGCAGTTTGGATCTTGGCTGAATGCATGTCAGGCGGATGTAATTTTATACGCTGACACAAAGACACACACACTTCCCTAAGGATGGGGGCAGGGGAGCAGACTGCCTGCCAGAATACAGAGTGTATGAGGGAAAAATGTCTGCTCATTCTCTTATTCTTTGAGAATATGGTCCGGTTCACTTCATTGATAATATTTGGTGAATCTATCACAGTCTTCCACTAGATTGTTGTGGGAGTGATTTGTTCCTAAATTTTGACATCGTAAAAAAAAAGATTTGTATATGTTTATTTATAATACACAACATTTACATTTACATTTATTCATTTGGCAGACGCTTTTATCCAAAGCGACTTACAATTGAGGAAAACGAGCGATTCGTTTACATAATCGTTTACATTCATTTACATAAAGCAATATTCGTGACCAAACCAGACAACGCCAGAGCCTTTATATACATATTTTATTTATGTATATATTGGCTCTGGTGTTGTCTGGTTTGGCTATAAATTGTAAATAAATATATAGAAAAAAAATGTCATTTAATTTGAAAAGAAAGCTACATCACTCACTTTAGTTTAACAAGGTAATAATAATATTTTCAGATGTTTTTATTTAGATGGTATGTGCATTTTATCTGAATGTTCAGTGTAGGTATGTCATAAAACAGACATTGAACAATGTTAAGGTTCTCCAGAACCAGGATTGGATAAAATCCTATTTAAAATGCTTTCATTTGGCTTTTCAAAACTAAACACATAATTGAAGCTTAAATGCCAAATGTCAGCAAAAAGTTTTACCAAATTATTTTTGTGCTTCCTAATATCAAGACAATTAATGGAGAGAAAAACTCGGGATAAAAGCCCAAATTTTGTAAGTGACACAGATTTCAAACAGAATGAAGCAGTCAAATATTAATTTAATTTAATTAATTTTCTCTCCATTTAAAAAAATGTCCCATAGCTACTGAAAATACAACATGTGAGCTTCTCAGATCTGCCTAAATTTTTTCATCGATATCTTTAACATTTAATAGCATTATTAGAATGCCTTTTTTATACACTCATACGAACACCAAATCATTCTCAGCTTTATTACTAAGCCCTGTATGTATGTATGTATGTATGTATGTATATATGTATGTTAGTATTATGGAACACAGTTTTCAGTGAGAATATGCATAGAGTTCAGGTAGAGAGAAAAATGCGTGAAAATGCAAAGTTACATGGGAGGATGGCCAAACGAAACAAGCACACCAGCAGTCCTGCAAAGAATAAGATTTGTTTTCTCTTCCCAGCTTTCAATATTCTTCTCCTCCTTTTTATTCTTCACTTTATCACACTGACTTTCTTTATGTATGTTTCTTTATTCTGTCCCTGAACTCCCTTTTGTTTCCGGTTTTGCACTCAAAGTGCCAGACTTTCATGACCTCCAGAAGTAAAGCCACATTTGAATTGAATTGAGTCTGAAGTCCCACTTTAAAAAGTAAAGTAGCTGAAGTTGCTGAATTTGCAGCTATGATGGAATAGAGCTCATTTGCCGTCTCTCTCGGATATGAACTCTTTCTGCATTTGGGTCACATACAATGGAGAAAGTGTATTTCTGAAGGTTAAAAAGAATATATGATTAAGGACAGGTTTAATAGATCCTTTATATATATGTGTGTGTGTGTGTGTGTGTGTGTGTTTTAGTGTGTAGGTAGATATGTATTAAAAATATATTTGTATATGCTGTACTGGTCAGTAATGGGATTCGATAAGCCACATAATAAAACCGTCTGGCACATTCCACATTCTCGAGCTGAAAGTCGGCTTTTGTACGGTTCGGCAAATCTTATAAAAAATGATGTGGCGAGTGTGGAATAAAGATCATTGAATGCACAGACATCCGCACATACTCTGAACACACAGGCAGCGCACAAAACCCAGCTCAGACGTGGCTAGTGTTGATATTTAATGTGTTTCTTCATTCTGGGTTGTTTTGTTGGACGGATGACTCATTTTGGTGATAAGTGGTTGTGCGTAAGGACAACTGGCCAAACTGAAGGCTATTAATGATTATTTTCACTACAGTAATGATGACATTTTTAAGTATTGTCATATTTTGCACCCAAAATGGTTACAACATTCTCAAAAAGGTGAATATTCAGAAAGCTTTATTAGATTCAGCAGTTCTTTGTGAAATAAGAAAAACGTGTAATCAAGCTCTGGTAGTATCCACATGCTTACATGGAAAATTATTGCTCTAGGAATTTTTAAATCGAGTCTGGTTTGAAATCATTTTTTGTCATAGCAGAAATAATTATGCTGCATTACTTATTACACAGGTGCGGCTTTTCATTTTTTGCTTTGAGACGTCTGCATGTTTTATTGCTTTTGGAGCCAAGGTTAGGCTTGTGTAATTGTGTTTATTCTTATGAATGCTACCAGTCTGAAGTCTACATGTCTTTGAATACATTCTGAGAACCAGATATTTACTTCAGGATAATTATTTATCAATGACATGGAAAGAGATTAATAATTAAAGTTACAATAAAATGCAGGTGCAAAGAACTGAGATGCATGTTCTTAAGATGATGGCATATCAGGTTTAATAAAAGTTATTCAGCATTAAAACACCAGTAAGCAAATCAACTCTGCTTAGCATTGACTGACTGAAAGTCTTTGACAAGTTGCCTCGGAACCTTGATCTAAACTAACGTAAAACTGTGCGAAAGGATTCTGCCCTACAAAAGCAAAAGACCATAACTCGCTAAAGTGTGGAACTGAGAAAAATGACTAAAGATTTTTAGTTGGCCAAATTAAATTAAATATAGATAAGACACTGGAATTAAATTATTTGGTAATGAAAATGATCTACATAAAAAATTCTGCACATAATAAGGGGGTCTTGAATGTCCCCAAAATATCAATAACTCATTTCGACCAAACGAAAAGTTATGGTCTTTTGACTTTGCACGCCAGAACTGTAGTAAGCTCATGTAGTGTTCTTCCAGACGGTTTCATCGGACACAAGCGCCTGGCCCAAGACAACTTTCGGTCTGTGTTTGGTTATCAGTCTGGCTAGTAATATAACAGTTTATTTATATTTAATTCATTAATCTTAATATTTCATTGTATATGAATTGTATTAAATTAAATTAAAACTACTCAAGAGTTATTGATTCTTTGCAGAGGTTTACTGAAATTTAAGTTTGGTTTGTTTATGTTGTTGATGCTGAAACTATCTATACAATGCTTCAGAAGCATTTCCCGTATACATTTAAATGTAGTCTTAGCCTTATCATCATTTTTTATTGTCTTTGCACAGTTCATTTACTGTCTAATATATATGGCACGGCTGGTTTGTTTAATTACTTTAAAGCTATACAGCCAGTCGTGGACCTATTTCTGATAAACTGGACACTGAATTGCATGCAAAACCAAAACAAATAGTTTGTCTGTGCTTAATATGTCAGTCTTAATACTGATATAAGTCTGGCTACTTGAGACTGGTTTAAATGCTACTGGTCTTTGAGAAGTCTAAAATAGAAACGTCTATCAAAATCCAATATTTGCACTTTCAGTGTGTTTTTTTGATGGCCAGGAGCTGTTGCTTTGGGCCATCGGGATACGGATAGCTGCCTTTTAGCCCCGGTTAATTTCCTACAAATTGTCTTGCATTTTTACATTTCCCAGCCTTGTGACTCCTCTCAACATAGTCATACACAAAGAATAGGAGATGAGGAATCCTAGAGGACAAGGTGTCATACAGAGACCTTGGTAAATTTGATCTGGTGCACACACCTCCCTTAATGGCAGACAGGTCATATTAAATATATTGTCCTCATGGCTGATTGGGCGTATCTCAAAGCTGTCTGGCTACAAAAGCAGATGACCGTGTTTCCAAAGGTCTGGTACGTGTGGCACTGAGGAGCTCAATAATTTCATAACCTCCATTAGTCGAAACGTGTCCGGCAAGTTCAAAGGAAAATGCATGGCAAAAAACATACACTTACTGAAAATTATCTTCCTAACAAAGTGGATTTGAAACCCGGACAATTTGTCACATTGAAAAGAGAGTGGATGTAATGTGAAATCACATTTGCTTTGATTCCCCTGGTTGATGTAAACACAGTTTCATAAGGCTCCCCTGGGGTCTTGGTCTGCTATTATGTGCTATCATGTCCTCATCTTTGAAAAATGATACCATGTTTCAGATACTCCAAGAATATAAGAGCGTAAAAACACTTCAAATCCGAATGTCTCTATATTTGCAGTGTTTTCGAACAACCTCACAGCAAAGGCTTACATTACTTCAGTCCTCGCAGGTCTCATTGCTGCATCCAGAATTCATTATTTGCCTGGAAGACATTGATACAGATCATTACATCATTTGGAAAAGTAATTGCAACCATAAGGAGAGTGCATTTAGAAGCCAACCTTTTCGCTGGCTGCATTTTACAGGGATAGTGCACACAAAAATAAAAATTCATCATCGTATGAACTCTTTATACAATGAATGTAAATGAAGTCAGTTCAGTGTGGAGCAACATAAGAGTGGGTAAATTAAGACAAACATCATATTTAATATGTATCCTGCACCTGTATTACGTGTGAACATGTTCAGACTAATTTGCATGCTGTGGCACAAATTTAAAGCCCAGTATGGTGCAATCCTTCAGGAAACAACGGGAGTCCAGCATTATCTCTGTGACTGCGGATACAATCGCGCGCCTGAGCGCCCACCTCTCCGGCTTTGTGTTGCTCTTTCATTTATCATTCAGATATAATCATGTCAAAAGAGGAACAACTGATTCCCTTGATATAAATGTTTAAAGCGTGGCGATGAGGGGTCTGGAGAAGTGTCCAAAGGATCTTGCTTAGATTAAACTTTTTTAAAGTGACAGTTCACACAAAAATGTACTTACCTTCTTGTTCACCCAGATCTTTGTTTCATATGTAATGCTGTCCACTATTATCCATGAAAGTGAATGAGGATTAGGCTGTCAAGATCAACATCTCAATTAATTTACAAATAAGTAAACAATACTTCATTATGAATAATTGAAAAATGTACAGACGATATTTCTATCTAGTCTTGGAGTATGTTTTCTTATATATGGTGTTTTTTTTTTAAGACTTGAGATTTGAAAACCCCAGTGCTAATTCACTTTTATTATATAGAAAAGACTGGTTGTTTCAGTATATTTTTCAAAAACCTGTCGTGACTGTGTTTCACAGTATGAGAGAGTCATATAAAGTCTCATGAGGGATATGAGGATGAGTGAACAATGACAGAATTTTCATTTTCGTTACTTTTCCTTTAAAGGCAAGATATCAGTTTTAGAGTTATTTTTATTTGTACATAACATGATATTGACGTTTTTTATACTATCTGACCCAAAGTAAATTAGCTGTGGGTATGACATAGAGTGCAAATAAACCCAACACAAATCAAGAATATGACAGGAATGAAATGTTAAGTCATAACAGATTTAGAGTTCCCCGACATGTTTTGACTGCTAAGTCTGGAGATCTGAATTCCAATGGCATTAGTTACCAGACTGTATGCAGAATGCTACGACAATCCCTGGTGTGCACTCATCCGTACAATCCCTTCAGGTGCTCTGTCTTTTTATCTTTTATCTTTCTATCTCCTCTCTTCTAATGTCTATTTCTCCTGTTGTCCTCTGACTTCCCTTCTCGTTCCATCACCTGTCCCTTTGACAGCGGCACGAAGCTCTCGGGGTTGGTAAGTGATTACATGTTCAAGAAGAGTGACCCCCCTCTCCAACTCCCAATTCTTCCATCTCAACCTTTTCCCCATTTGATTTGAGAGATGTGTACTTGTCTGAGACCTCCTCGTTCGCTCTCTCTTTAACCCACGGTGCCAAACTCCCCCTCAGCCAAAAACATTTTGACAGATGTCTGCATCTGTAGTCCTCTGGTTTCTAATGCATTACTCAAAAACGTCTGTTTCTGTTTGCGCAGGAAATATGACTACACTACACAGTCACTAAAACTGTATTTTTATTATTTATCTGAAGAATCTGAAGCATACCAGGCCATTATGTTTCTGAGTGTTTGTAGCATGCTGCTGTGAGTTTGCTAGGGTGTTCTGCATGGTTTCTAGGACATTTAATGTATTGAGTTTTTTTTAAGAAAAAATCTTTACGTTCTAGTAAGTTCATGTTTGCAGAGAAATATTCAGGCTATCTTCCTCCTCAATAGCAGGTAGAAAGTTTATTTTTTGTTCCTCACTTAACAGATGTGCCCTCACCGAATTACTTTCTCGGAACGCACCGGCACCGAGATCACTCTGTTTATTCTTCCTCCAGTCCTGTCTCATCTAGTCCCTGTAGGGGTACTGTTTATTCAACATGCTCCCTGCGGGTTGTAAAATATCTCATTGATTTTTGTTGCCGCTGGACTAAGAGATTTTCCATTTGTATCACAGGACTTAAAATGGCCGGAGGGAGGAGTTCATGTCTGATGTCTGACTTGGTTTACATGGTAGATCAAAGTCCTCTGCTTTCTAACCAGTTTATCTGCTAGCACAGCTAACCACAAGCGGCACATGTAGAGCAAATAGTCACAGATGCTGGATCTTAACGGCGGGGTTTAAGTGTCGAACTGACTCAATAAAGTTTATTTTCTTTTTGTGTTTTTTTGGGAGTGGTTGTGAGCAATTCATCAGTGTGCAATGTGCATTATTGAAAATAACATACCCTTGTCTTCATAATCGTTCTGATCCTCTGTTGGTGTTTTTTGTCTCATCAGGACCAGTTTCCAGAGAGGGGGGAGATTCTGGTCTCAGCCCAGGACTTGAATCTAATTCTGGAAGTTGAACGGAATCGGTAAGTAGACTTATGCAAATATAAATGTATATAATTGAGTGATTTGCATATAGATAACCTTTGAAATTATGGTTTTCACAAATTCAAATTATTTTCGCCCTTCCTGCTTTGACACAAGAAGTCACTGAGTGCCCTGACTGATAGAAAGATTTCATACTGCCCATTTCCTCCGTGATAGAGCTGATGGCATGGAGTAAATAAAAAGCCTTTATTAAAGATTGCAGCACAGGCATATTAGATTACAGAAGAGAAAAGTTCAATACCTTAATGGACCGCTGAAAGATTTTATTACAAATTGTTATTCAAATTGCTATGCAGTCACTTGTCATTGTTCAATACGTTGTCATTTTAATATTTGGCAAGAAATTCTTTTTACTAAAGCAGCTCTTAAGCAACTAGATCCAGCTAGAGACTTATAGGTACGGATATGAAAAAAGAATCATTCAGAACATTAATGGCAGGTAAATTTGATCAATTCACCTATAATCACCAGTTGATGTAAAAAGTTCATTTTAGACGCTGTGTGAATTATTGGAATTAGCAGCATAGTTTAACCATTCCAGGAAGTGTGGAGTTTAACTAGTTGGAAAGTGACTTATGAGAAAGGAGAACAGGTATTTCAATCACCCAATGTTTGGCCAAATGCTACAGTTCAGCCGTGTACTGGAAGTCATTGGGGACTCTGCCTTTCCCTCCTCAGCAATTTTAGGTCCACATCACTGTACTTTGGCAGAGCTTATGTTTATTTTAACAACATATGAACTTTGCATTCCCTTGATGTCTTGGCCTGTCTAGTTCTCTAAATGTAGGTCAGAAGAATGGACACACACATACATAAACCCAGAGCAGCCTTACTTCCTGATTATTGCATATGACTCAAAGGAAGCCTTGAGGCAGTCTGAGAATGTTTTCTGGGGTTTCGTACAAGCCCAAATACTTTCCAAAGCAGGTCAAAGTGAAGATAACAAGAAGAAGGCTAGAGGACTGGCTCAGAATCTAGATCGCATCCTCATTGTAATGGACCAGGAAATGGAAAATAGCCTGTGGACCAGTTAATGAATTAGTTTAATGTATAGACAGAGCTCTTCTCGAAATGGATAAAAAGGAGGCGCATTACTTGAGTACATTTGTCTAATTGCCTCTTTACATTTTTTGCATCACTTGCAGTGAAGTGTTTTCATTACACAACAGGAAGCTGTGAATGCAGCTCTGAGAGGTTCTTTCTCGGAAGGGAAAGACAAGAGGAAGCTGTTGATGGTAATGTTAGACTAGCTGAGGTCCTTATGCATGGTTATTACCCCTCCCTATATGGCAAAAAATAACACCGTTTGAAGGTCGCTCTTAGTATAAATTGCATCCGTAGGATGGTCTTAAAATAAAGGAACTGCTTCTGGGTCTGTGCAGAAAGCTCTTCTGATCTGTTTTTTGTCACTGTGCACTGTGCAAAAAAAAATTTCTTAACATTTTAAAGCATTTAAGAGTTGGTATTTTAAGGCTGATATTTTGACCTATGACAGCAAGGGTTAGAGTTCACAGTCTTATGGATGACCCATAACATGACCATAAATATCTTTACAAACCCCCCAGTTAATTGTCTTTAATGTTTTGTCTCCAGTTAGTATATGGATGGATACTTTAATTGGTTTTCTTGAATAGCTCCATTGTGTATTGCAGGATGCAAGCTACTATATATCACATATTTTCTCTGCTAAAAAGAATAAAAAAGAAGTGGTTTGCGCTTATTCATGCAGTTGACAATGAAAATAAAGAGGTACCAATTTGATGTTATTTTCATATTTATTCCACAATGCGATTTGGCATCTTTTTATAGATATGTGTGATGTAAATGAGCATGCTAGTGTGTGTTTGCATCTCAGCTGGTGTTTACTGTATTTAAAATGCATAGAGACGGTTTGAAGAAGATACAGGTGAATGACAGGCATGTGCCAGGCCGTGTTTATGACAGTTTTGCTTCGCATTATAATCAGGCTGTGAATTGAGTGACTGAGAAAACTTGAATAAAGATAATTTAAAGACATCATATTATTATGGTGATATGGAACAGAATAGAAGATAATACAAAATTCTACATTCCTTTATAAAATATATATATATATATATTCACATTAAACTAGCACATTAAATAACAACTATAATCTTCTATAATATAAAATGTAGTCTCTTCAAAAGCCACTTCCTGCCTTGATTTGGAAAAAACAGATGTGTGTTTGCAGGAAGCTGGTTTGAGAGGTCTGTGAAACATGGTTAGCAGAAACCTTATCTGCCACTAAAGATCCACCAAAACCCATGATGTGTGAACTTCAAACCGTTTGAGCTGTTTAAGGTGTAAAATCGTACTATAGGTTTTAGTATTTCTCACATAGTTGAAAAAACCCCATATTTATGTATGATGTGCATGATAAATTGTTTACATTTAATGCATTTTTGGGGTCACTGGCAAGTTAAATATGATTTTTAATGCAATATAGAATATATATGCGAATGTGATGCAAATGTACGTTTTTTGTGCATCATTATATAATTTGCTATGAGTCTTTGCAAACAAATTGCCAAATTTATTATAAATTAAATAATCATGATTGGCTCTTTCAATATGTTTCGAATTTCATCAGTCTAGTATTTTTAATGTAAATGATCACTACATTAACACGTTAAAGTGATAAACCTCATTTGAATTCAGTTTCTTTATTGCATTGCACTGAATTATGCAGCAGTTTGTCCTTTAACATTTGGTATTTTAAGTTACTGTGGTAATTATGTGAATCATCTCATTTGGTATAGTTAGTGGTGACATTGTGGAGTAGTCTGTTGGTTTCTTTGAAGGTTAAGTGGTTTAAAAAAAAAGGTTGTTTTTACCTGGATACTTCACAGGCGTCTATAGTCTGTTGCCTAGGGAGTCGAGAGGGAGGGGAAGAGATGCTGGCGTACCAGGGGTGAAGGAGATTAATAGAGTTTATATAATATTATAGAGAGAGAGAAACGGGAGGAGAGAAGTGAGAGAGAGTGAAAGTATTGGGGAGGTTTAAATGGTTTGATGGTGTGAAGGAGACGGGATAAAGGAGGGAGAACAAGAGGGCTTTAGGGCATGGAGAGCAATGATAAGAAGAAATAGAGGATGGAAGGTTGAGAAAAATGAGGGAGAGAGAACATGAAGGGTCCGAACAGGTGGTTGAGGGTTTAGATCCCGTGGCAGCTGGACTCCCAGGAGCTTGACCTCATATCCCATCAGAACTGAAGTGACCTACATATTTTAATAGAAATTTTTTATGTATTCACTCTAGAGGATAAAAAATATAAAATATTTTTCGGGTGGAAGTGAAACACATGTTCGGGATTAAGCCAGCAGCTGTCTGTATAATTCAGTCATAACTCAACAAGGCAAAACAAATTTCACTAATATAAAAATAAAAAATAGATTCATATTTTAGTCTTTGGTTCTACATAGCTTTGCTTTACTGGTATCTTGACAAGTTCCTTTAAGAAGTCGCACTTAAAGAAAAAGATGCTGAATGTTGCCAACTTCTGGGTAACTGCCACACAAAACTGCTATTTCTTAGAAAAAGATTCAGACGCCTCTTGCAAGGATGTACAGTAATGTTTTGTAGAAATTAGTCACAGAGCTAAATTGTGCATGATGGGATTATTCATTTATAAGCAGCGGGAACGGTCGCATGCCTGCGTGACACAAGTCTGATTCACACTGATTCTGTTCTCAGTCTCGGCCCTGCAGCCCCATCTGCAGAAGGCTTGTTTTGTTCTCTCCTGACAAGCAGCCAGTGTTTGTGTAATCTGCTTTCTCATGCATCCTCAAACCTTCCCTCTTCAGTCTGCACTGAACATATCACTGAGAGTGATGAATCCATATTTACACTTTAGTTCAGAGAGGATTCTTCATGATGCTGCAAAGGAAATATTGCAGTTGTTGTCGATTTTATTAATGCGACATGTAGCAGGAACAAGCTGGTGGAAATAATAGTTTCGAAACAAGTGAAACATATTTGACCCACATGTTAGAATTGAAAACCATGAGATGACAAGATGAACTCTAGATTCCCTAGTTTTTATAAACAGCTGTGTTGGATTTTGCCTGCCAAAATGTCCTAATATATTGTTAAAGCAACAGTTCGCCCAAGAATACAAATTCTGTCATCATTTACTTACCCTGAAGTTGTTTCAAATCTATATAAATGTATTTGTTTTGATGAACACAGAGAAATATATTTTTAAGAATGCTTGTAACCAAACAGTTCTTGGCCACCATAGTCTACCATAGTAGGAAAAAGTACGATGGTAGTCAAAAGTTTTCCTGTTTGCTTTCCTACATTCTTCAAAATATCTTCTTTTGTTTTCAACAGAACAAAGAAATTTATAAAGTATTTTTCCTACTATGGTAGTCAATGGTGGCCAAGAACGGTTTGGCTACAAGCATTCTTCCAAATATCTTTCTCTGTGTTCATCAGAACAAATACATTTGTATAGATTTGGAACAACTTCAGGGTGAGTAAATGAAAACAGAATTTTCATTTTTGGGTGAATTGTTCCTTAAAGCAAAACCTATAGAGACTGTGCTGTTGAGCATTTCTGTCTAACATTCAGTCTGTTCGGTTATAATATTTTTGAGGTTGTGTTCTTCACAGTAACGCTTAAGACTGATGCATACGCACTTGGTTTCACACATCTCACACATCCAAATTGTATCAAGGTGAAATTCACAATGCAACACAAGTGTGTGATGTATCCTCAGCGTTCTAACTATAGCTGACATTTGCAAAAACTGCATTAACAGTCACTCTTCTCTCATAGGTCATCTTAGGACATTGTTGTCCAATCAACATATCTTCATCACCATCTATAGTAGAAAGATTTGTTAACGCAAGAGCCAGCTGCAGTGTGTCAGCCAAGCTTTCACATCTGCGTTTCCGTACTCGCGTGTGTTTCTGTACTATTAGCGCAAATGCTGCCAAAGCGTCTCGGCTTGAGCATCGCGCAACTCATCTTTAGCAGATGCTGTGTGTTACAGTCAGTATAAGTCCAGTCCTTATAGGGGAACGGCGGGGATGTTTGTGTTAGCATGAAGCCAGCAGACTTAAGATTTAAGCATATGTCATGTATTGTTGGCACTGAAATATTTATAGCCACGTCATGAGTCTCTAAATTCCAGAGAATGTACACATCGTCTTGCTCTTTATTTTTGTCTCTCTTCTGTTCTCTCGATGTGCATTTTTAAATGCGTTCTCCGCAACCTTCCCCCATTTCCTTTGTGTTTTCTCTCTCATTCTTTCTCTCTGTCTGGTGTACAGTACACTGCTGGTTTGAATGAGGTGATTAGTAACAGATGGTGCCGCTTTAAAAGGGCAAGGAATGTTTTGCAGCAGTAGGTCACTGGGCCATGGTCTCGCTTTCTCTCTGTCTCTCTATGGCTCTCATCCACACACACACATCTGACCTGTTTTTTGTCTCTAAAGACCTTCAAAGAAGTTTTAAGAAGCATTTTTTAATGATTTCTTAAGGATACAGACTAGGGTAATCTTGTGTAATCACATGCTATTTTTTCCTTAAGCATGTTTTTCCTTCTTTCAGGATAGTAAAGCTATTATTATGTTTTGGTGTAGTATGTAAAATGAGTATTGCGGTAGGTGCTTTGTCAGCAAATTTGACCTACACTGAAGAAAATTTGCTGAACTGTAAAATGTTTACATTTTTGAAAAAATGTGTGTGGTGCTTGCTCGCACATGCAAAAAAGACCACCACGTTGTTGGTTGTTGCCAGAGCGTTATACAATACGTGACCGTTGCTATACGGTATTTGTGTGTTGCTAGGTCATAAGGTGTGTTCTCCATTGATCGGTGGTTGCTTTACAATTCAAGTCAAAAGGTTTCACCTCCCAAGTTTCTCTATATTTTTGGCAAGCATATGACAAGCATTCCACCTTTAATGCAAGTCTATGCTTTTTTCCACATAATATATCTCACAAGGGGAAAACTGCACGTTTGATCACATTTTGAAGTAATGAAACATTTCTTATCAACAAACTGAAAAAAAATTGTTTATGCATCATTCATGAGTCATGGCCGCTTAATACTTCAGGTTAAGAGCTTATTTAAATCAATGGCAGTAAATATAAGCAAAAATAAAAGTGATGCTTTCTTTTTTAAACACCACTGTTTAAAGATTTACACCCAAACTGTCTAAACTGCTGTGAGTTGGTCACAAATTCTGGTTTATGGTATACGTTTTATAGCAGATAAGGTTTCATTTTCAACCAGGTTTCACACCTCAAACAAACATCCTGTACACACCCTTTTCACCCACAGAAGTCAAGAAAAAAATCAGGGCAGATTAGGTTTGTTATAAGGTGAATAAATGTCTTTTATAGGGCTTTTACTTTAGCATGTTAATTTGTACAATTCAATTTAGTACTATACTAATTGTTTTATGGCTTGTGTTTAATGATGTGGCAATACAACAAACAGTATACTAACTAACTATGTAACTATGCACCGATATGTACATTTTGGCAGATAACTGATATATCTCAATATTAATTTTAATATTTTCTGAGCCTGAAACAAAAGGCAAAAAGTGAACAACTGCTTATATATATGTTTTTTTGTTTTCATATGTTTTTTATATTAACAGAAGTGTTACAGTTTGCAAGAGTTATGTTTATTTTAAATTCTATTAGACAACACAATTCATATAGATAGAGGTTTTATAAATGCATGCTTTAGAAGTGAATATGGAGTGTTTTCATTAAGTAATGCATTTCAGAACAATGGCTTTTGCTCCCATTGTGGCCTCTCATTTTTTTCTGTCTTTCAACTAAGAGCTATGAGTACTTTCACTACTGCTGATTGCTGAATTGCACCTGTTTTACCTCGGAGAGAAACACACACACATACACAAGTCCTGTTCTCTTTGTTCCTCTAACCCAGCTGTGCATAAAACAAGCACATTAATCTAAGACGAAGTTCACGGGACAGTTATCCCAGACTCGGGTGGTTGAAAATAGAAGCGTAATGAGACACACACACACACACACACACACACACACACACACACACACACACACACACACACCGTTTTTTTTTCTTTTTCCACTGCATGTCCTCTGTGTTGTGTCTTTCTACATTTTTTATTTTCAAGACAAAACCCAAAGAGTCAGTGTCTCCTTCATCTGTTACTTATTTCCTCATCATCAGTATTTTCATTATTATCTTCATCATCTCATTTTCATCAGGATTACCGCCCCCACCACTCCACTGTCGTTTGAGCCAAACATTAGCACGTGGAAGCACTCAAAACAAACAGAGCAATGTTTCGAAACTGTGACACAGAGCCGCACTGTTTACGCTCTTCAGGGAATCAGCCTACGAATGGCTTACTTATAGCTGCCTCTGCATATTAGGATGGGATGGAAGAAAGTATTTAAACATCGAAAAAATTACACATTTTGAAAAGAATTATATAATTCTACTGAAGCATGATTCCTAAAGAGTCTCACACGTTCTCGTGCCAGCTATTCATCCACTGAGATAACAGTTTGGAGAGTGTAGGAGCAAAGCGATGGATGTGCTACATTAGTTAGAGGAAGAAGATGGATGTGCACTTGCTTACATTTGGCAGCAAACCTGTGCATCATGTACTGTAGAATCTGGTGCTTTGTGAATATGTGAAAATGTATAGTTGAATTACATGTATGCATTGTTCACTGTACAGAATGCTAAAGCCAATGAGAGCGCTAGCATTGTAAAAGTATTGTTTGCTGCAATGCTTGTGACTCCGTAACCAGCACGGCTCATGCCGAGAAGCCATCTCAAATCATGTTCCCTTATACTCTCTTCCATATTTGGCCTACAGGAGCTCCACCATAGAAATAAATGAGCGTTCAGCAGATTGTTCTGTACAGACTACCATGCAGCTGAATGCTTTTACCTGCTAAAAATTACTAACAGGTGATGTGGCTTCCATTCTATTTAAAGATAAAGAATAAATGGTTTTAGCCGAGTGGTTCTTTGACCACAGGGACCTTGTGAAATTAATTAAACTTAAGCACACATTTTTAGATTACTGTGAATGTGGTTTCTTACGAAATATTAATTTCTCTGTTGCATTCTCAAAGCAAATATTCTTTGCCTTGGTAACACAACGAGAAGCTTTGCCACCAATTGCAAAGATTTTTCACATTCTCTAAAGCTTCAGTTTCATTTCACACGTTGTATGAATTCCACCCAAGTTTCTGAAATCTCTTATTAACACTAGACCTCCCGGAAATCTATAACTACGAGAATGGCCATTGCGGTCATTTTGACCGCTCACACTAGACTGTACTGAATGTTATTTTTACCACGCAATATTTACATTAAAAGCTTCTATTGAGATTATAGAACGAAGCTTTAAATGTCAGTTGTCATATATTATAATGTTATCACACTAAAAAACATAAAAATCCTCAACCACATCCCCAAATGCCAAGCGAACGCCGATGCGCCAAGCGAACGCGATGCGCCTCGGTCTGTGTCCGGCAAGCAGGAGAGCAAAGTTTTTCCACCGCAGTGAAAATGTTGTTTTTGAAAGTCTGAACGGCAACAAATATGGATTGATGCAGAATATTTGGTTAGATCAAAACATGTTGTGAATTTTTGAAATTATAACATGTTTCCTTTTTTTAATATATTTTGACTTTTGGACTTTACAACGCTCAGAAAATATATTTGGATCACGCGAATCGCACCACTCACCACTGGAATCAAAATGTATGTGTTTTGTTAGGAAAGGTACTAATAATAATCAGGACACGAAATTGAAATTGTTACAAATGTAAAATGTATTAGTTCATCCACAACCACAGAACATATTGGCTAGCCTGCTCATTACAGATATTCAAAGGTGGCAGTATATCGCTTTTTGCTGACATTTTGAGGGTAAGATATGGTTTAGCTTAGCAATAACATATAACACCGCAAGATAATAGGTTTCTATAGGCAACAGTGGTGCGCATCTTCAATGGCGGGAAAGAGCGCTGAAATAATACAGTGTCTGTAATGCATACGGTCAATTTGACCGCTTTGGTAGTTTGAGGTAGAAATACTCAGAACTCGTATGTGTTTTGTAATTTTAATAAAATAACAATGTTAGAATAAAATATACACATATTTAAGAAAAGTCAAGGTACCGTAGTTATATGGGTTTTATTTCAACAAAGTTATTACATTGCAAATTTTAAAAACGGTCAAAATGACTGCCTTGGTAGTTCTAGTGTTAAGAGCAGTAAACAGATTCTACGGATCTTACTTTAAGGAGCATTCATTTTGAGATCAAATGCATATGAATGCCCTCTGTGTTTTCCATTAGGGCTGTGCAAAACATTTTCTAAACTGACTATTTGGCGTGATGTGTCAATGACTGGTTGACTAGAGGATCCTCTATAATTAAACCTACAGATTATGCATAATAATGACAACACTGCTCTCAGCAGGTGACATGAAGACAGTTATGTTAATGTCAGGTCTGGAGTCTGCACTTGTAAAAACTGATGGATGTTTTTTTTAGATGTCAAGTATCACTGATGTTATCACCCTGATGTATCATTATAACCTTGTAAATGTTGTTTTGTATGCGGTTTTTCTCACTTTGTTGAAATTCACCCACACAGCACTTCTTTTATGAGAGGTTTTAATGTGCTGATTTTGGACCATTACTGTAAAGTGGACCTAGAATTATGAATATAAAAGGATGAAATAATTTTGGCTTTATTATTTGATCGATAACAATTGCAACTACATTCATCTCGATATGGTTAATATGCTGTTGTTAAGAATAAAGTCATTGAATTAACTTTCTGCTGCTTAGACTGGGTTATTTTCAGTCCACCATTGGGTCAAAAGGTTGGGTTAAATTAACCCAAAAAAATGGTTTATATTTGACCCAACAATGGGATAAAACAACGTTTTGGGTCATTTACAACCCAACTGTTGGGTTTGTCCATTTTTGACCCAACGCTGGGTTGTAAACTAATTTACTGAGTTTGTCACCTTCCCAACACATCCCTGAAAAAGACATGCAAGGTTTACCACTAGTATTCATACTTGGTAATCTGGGGGTAAATAAAGCTATTTAAATTTTGTTGCTTTTAATTCTCTTACATTTGAACCTTATATTTTTATTCTAAAGCTTTCCTTAGATTTCATAAGAAAACAGACACAATGGTCTTTGACTCTGGTATACAAACAGTACTGCCAATATTGATTTCAATACAAAACCTATTACAGCTCTTGCCCATAACGCTCCAAGTAACAAAGTGAACCTCTAGAAGAATAATCTGTTCTTTTTAACTAATTGACCACACAGTTTTGTGTCGGGGAATTTCAATAATGCAAACAGTGCTTTGTATTTTACGTCAGAAGTGTGTTTCAGTTTAGAAGTTACAAAACGAAACCATTGGTGTGCAGGGTCTTAAATACGACAATGTATTTGTCACAGGGCTTAGGCCTGCAAGTTTCAAACAAGCAAGATTAGTATGTGAACAGTTCAAATGGGTTTTAGCACCACGGGAACATTGTAGTTCACTACATAAATGAAAACAACGTGACTCATGCCTTGTTGATAACATTAATGAAGGTTTTGGGTTTTTCACCCACAACCCGCAAATGTTAGCATCTGTGGCTAAGCGTGACCTAGTTGTAGGATGTAATGAATGTGTATCTTAAAGCAGTTATTTGCTTGAGCGATGAATGTGGATGTGAGGTTAGCCAATTAGGCAGTTTGTTATATCTGTGTTCATTGTAATATACAAGGAGAGTGCATTGTTGCACTGTGAATAGTGTTTGAATGGTCGATTGAAAAAGAGAAGTTTAGCAGCAAGTCTCATGAAATGTGAAAACCGTAGAACGTGTAGTTAAAGGTGCGCTCTCATAATAAATACTCAAAATCAAACTGTCAGATGTGTTCTGTCATTAAAATGTAATGGACCTGTGGTCCTCCCGCAAACACGGACGCGACAGTGTCTTCTCTCCAATTCCAACATCTCTGCAGAAGCCTCCACAGCAACTTTAAATTAAATACGTGCTGTCATTTCACCCTCGTCGGGTGGAAAGGGTCGTCACTCTGATGCATGTTTCAAGATTTCATTTCCTAGCATCTTTCTCACTCTTTAACAGCTTTTTCCAAAATGGTGGCTCACATCTGCTGTTTGGGTGGTATTGCCATGTTAGGGCTTCATCTCTTTTAAAAGCCTGCAATGCAATTCTGAATGGAATATTGGATTCAGATCTGCTAGGAATAAAAATGTCTTGCAGATGTGTTCACATACACACAGACGTTTCTCAAGGTTACTCTGTGCCTGTCCTCTTTTTAATAGCTTCTAGTTTGGATGTCATATGTGACATCTTTTGAAGAAAATGCCAAAAATACATTGTATGGGTCAAAATTATTGATTTTTCTTTAATGCCAAAAATCATTAGGATATTAAGTAAACATCATTTTCCATGAAGATATATAAAATATAAAAAAAATATGAATTTTTGGGTTACACTTTATTTTAAGGTGTCCGTGTTACAGTATACTTATACATTTAAGTACTGAGTAATAATAATTAACTACATGTTCCTACTATAGGGTTAGGATGAGGGTGTGGTTTTAGGTTAGTTGCATGTAATTATGCCTAATTTATAATAAATACTATAGTAAGTAAATGTAACATGTGTAACAAGGGCACCGTAAAATATAGTGTTACCTATTTTGTGAGTGGATGCAGCAAAATCGCAAACAAAAAGGCGCAAAAACACATCTACAAATGTCACTCGCTGCTGTTGCTCTTTGGGAATTACCCACTCATGTTTGGTATCTAAAGCTTAGAATTTCAGCTTTCAGGTTAATCTATTCTTCACAACGTAATTACAGCGGTAAATCAAAAGAGAGCGTTAAAATAAACCTGTTCCTTCTTTGCAGCGGCCTGCTACAGCACCTCTGATTTAAAGGACCTTTGAACCTTTGAAGATTACAGAGTTTTAAATAGTTATATCTCCGTCAAATATTGTCCTATCATAACAAACCATATATCATTAGGAAGCTTATTTGTTCAGCTTTTAGATTATATACAAATCTCAATTTCGAAAATTTGAAAAACTGGTTTTGTTGTCCAGCATCAATGTGTCACATATGTGGCTTGAAATGTATAATAGTATTACAAACATTAAGCATTGACAATATAAAGGGGGAAAGTGGAAGATGTTAAAACAATGTAAGTGTACTTTCGTCATCTAAAAATGTTGCACTTTCCTCATTATCTGCACTTTAAAAAAAGTCTGGATGGTCAAACCAGTGCATGGCATGGGTTTGGAGCAGGAACATATGCTACATTATTATTAGAAGTCACTTTAGACACGCCCACCAATTTTGCGCCAATTAAATCTGTTTACAGCAGCTTATGTGCGGATAACACTTTATAGCTCAATATTTGAGAAAATAGCCGGTAGCCACCCGTCATGTTTTGATCTCATTTTACTTTTTTGCGCCTGTGTCTGTTCTCTCCCTGCAGTATTTGTAATATAAATTTTACAACTTTGCTTGTGACTCTGCTTGCAAATTGTTTGTCCTCGAGTGCTTTTTTGGATGTTTAATATTATCTGTTTGGAGTGTCTCTTGACTCTGTATTGAGTGTTCAGTCAGAATATTCATAAAACGTTGATTTTGCGTTGATTCTTACTTTGTTTCTTATGACCTCTTTAAATTATTTAGCCTTGTCCCAGCTTAATGGTTATAAATGATGCAGTGTGTGTGTGTGTGTGTGTGTGTGTGTGTGTGTGTGTGTGTGTGTGTGTGTGTGTGTGTGTGTGTGTGTGTGTGTGCCCTGATGGATAGACTAGATTACAGAGTCAGTCCTCACATCCTCCCCTCCCCGCTCTAATCATTGCCTCTCTTTATAAAGAGGTCACGGCTTTGCCCACCAGTGTCTAAAGTCACACAATAACACTCCAGCTAAAGCCTGGCCTCTTATCGGCCTGATATTTTCCACTGAATGATGAAAAAAGATTCACTTCAGAGGGGAATGATGGAATAGAGCTGGATTGATGGCCAGTGGAGATCATATGTTTTTATTTTTTCTCATTGAGCTACAGTAGAGCTTTGAAACGTGATGCCGGCAGGAAACAATTCCGAGAAGTCTGAAAGGGCTTTGAGTTATTCAGGGGACAGTTTATGATTTTAAATGAAGCTGGGAATGATCACATTGCCAATCACAGGGATTTGAAGGCCCCATCTACACTCAATTGACTTCTCTCCTGTTTTACCCCTTCACGTTCACATCATGCTTTAGGACCTCAATAAGAATGCAGTGAACTATGTAGAGGCATAAAGGCCCATTCTCGCTCTAAAATGCAATCCGCTGTTTGAAAAAATTGTGTTTATTCATTACCCGAGTTCACTGTCACAATGTCAGTTGTTTTCATCCAGATTTTGTTGAGGAAGTGCTGTCTCCCTCCACAGGGGAAACATCTTATAAGCAATTTAGCAATTACTAAACAAGTATTGCACGAGAAAAGAAAGTATTGCGATGGAAAAGGCAGAACTGTGTGTGTTTGTGTGGAAATCACAGTGACAGTTTGTTTTTGTCTCTTTTAGGGAGCTACTGGGTCACGACTTCTCTGAAACTCACTATGAGAATGGCCTTCCCATCACCCAAACTAGCAGTCACACAGTAAGCAGGATTGAGATCTCTCTCTCTCTCTCTCTCTCTCTCTCTCTCTCTCTCTCTCTCTCTCTCTCTCTATCTTTATCTCTGCATCTCTACCTTCAGACTTGGGTTCCAGTGTGTTTTGTTTGCATGACATATAAAGGTACACCTCTATTGCAGAAGCTGGTGCTGGCTTTCTCATGAATGTTATATTCATATGTATAATTTATGTCGGCCATATTTCACCCCTCCTCGAAAAAAAACAAACACTAAGACATTATATATTTGCATTTAATTTTTTTCTCCATTTTGGCGTTGTTTTCATGACGGATAAGAACATTTTCTCTCCTATAATCCATTATTCTATGGTGATGGAGATTCCTTTTAGAGTCTCTTTTTTTGGAAAGTGCTTTTTCTGTATTACAGGAAACTGAAATATCAGTATTACAAGAAATACTGAAATATCAATATATTTAAATTAAATTTAAATTAAAAGGATAGTTCACCCAAAAATGATAATTTTGTCATCATTTAGTCACCTGTATGACTTTCTGTCTTTCTTTCTTCTGCACAACACAAAAGAAGATATTTTGAAGAATGTTGGAAACCAAATAACGGCGGTGATGACAGAATTTTCATTCTTTGGTGAACTATTCTTTTAAATGCAATATATCAAATACTGTCATGGTGTATACTTTGCAATGTCAAAAATATAAACAGTATTTATATTCCAGAAATGGCTATAAGATTAAATAAGATTTCTTTCCCTTTCATTTTGAACATAGACCCTTGACAGGTTTTGCAAGACCCACACATACATTTGATCAATATGTGTAATATATAGGCCTATCTATATATGTGAAGGTATAATCAAATGAATGAAAACAGACAAATAAGCAGCAATACACAATATAGGCAATATAACAGTGTAATGCTGGCAGTAGATCTTTTTTCTGTTATAAATAATTCTCTTGGTTCCTGCAAAACATTCAAAGGCAAAAAGACTCCGATATATTTTAGCTGAAAAAGGCAGATTTTGCAATGATAATTTATTGCTAGCTCTTGCGAAAAGTTTCGAAAACTTGTCACTTATACGCTTCTGTCGAAAGCGGTGAAGTGCCAGGTTCAATCAAGGACGAGAGCAACGTGATATTAAAAAGTGTGACTCGAAATATAAGACAAAATTGCTCGATTTTTCCCACTGCCTGTCTTGTTTTGTTCCACGCATCTCCAAAATCCGACTTATTGATCAGCCAGAGAACGACCGCAAAACCACGAGTGATTTTCTTCAGCTGTATGTTGCCTTTCCAGACTGTTATGAAAGATCCCACATCCACACGCGGTCCCCGCACAAGCTCTGGGCTTTATAATTACGTTTCCATCACTTGACAAGACTTGATGAGAGAGAAGTCACACCCGTGATTATTTCTGAGCCCCTTTAACAGCTTCCAGCTGCCCCCTTGAGTGAGCAGCGCTGGATGGGCGTAAATCTCGCCACTGTGCAACAACACACAAAGGGCTTTTCAGGGGAACGAGCAGTTCGCTTTAGTCACTGTGGAGATCACAGCGCGCGGCCGGCTCCCTGTTGTGATAGACAGGATAATTCGATCTTGGGAAAATCTGTAGGATTTCTCTTCCCTTAGAAAACCAACATCTGCAACGGAAAACATGACAGCGACGGAGCCGTAATCCTGCTGGTTAACCGTGCATTACAAACGGAGTGAATATTTGTGCCCTTTGGTGCCCACACACGCACGCAGAAGTTTAATTAGCATCGTATTTATAACTTCATAAAAAAAGTCATTAAGCAAACCTTAGTTCTGTCAAATCGAAGAAAATCTAATATTCATGAGTCTTACAGCGGGAAGATTAAACTGTCAGTGTGCCTCCTTCACGTTATAGCGGATCAGTTTTATGTCTTAGTCCCGTTTATTGGAAATGAAAATATTTCTTGTGATGGCATGAAATGATGACACGCAGTGAGTGTGTGTAAATGCTGGGCAGTTTAAACCTACTGACAACCACAAAGAGGAAGGAAGAAGACAGGAAGATGAATTTAGAAACACATATATTGCCATTTCTTCTATAGGCTACAAGACAATCATTTATAAATTGAGGTACGATTTTATTGGAAATGTTAGTTTGACTTTACATACTTATCTTTGTGCGTTTAAGTCAAATAAAGTAACATCACACAAAAGTTACAGATTGCATTGAAACAAAAAGCTTTCCTGTGGCTCAGTGGTTAGAGCATGGCGCTAGCATGCGCTAGGTCATGGGTTCGTATTTAGAAACAAATATATATTATAATGCAATGTAAGTCGCTTTGGATAAAGCGTATGCTAAATGCATAAATGTAAGTTACAGATTGCATTTTTAAAAGAACAGTTCACCAACAAAAATCATTATTTACTCACCCTCAAGCATATGTGTATAAATGTCTTTGTTCTGATGAACACAGAGAAAGATATTTGGTAGAACGCTTGTAGCCAAACAGTTCTTGGCCACCATTGACTACCATAGGAGGGAAAATTACAATAGTAGTCAAAATGCCCCAGAACTGTTTGCTTATATTCTTCAAAATATGTTTTTTTTTATTTGTAAGAAAAAAATTACACATACATTTTTCCTACTATGGTAGGGTGAGTAAATGAAGACAGCATTTTCATTTTTGGCTTTACTGTTCCTGTAAGGCTATTTTCATAGCTTACATCTGAAATATATTAATTGAAATATATGTTTACACTTTTTGCATAAATTAACAACCTCAGCATGATTGGAAATGGTGAATGATAATTGGTTTAATGGTTTCTTTACATATCACATGATTTTATATTAAGAATGGTCCATTAGAAAGCAAGTACACTGATGTATTAATCTATATTAGTTTTGCTTTGTGTAGATTGTCATAGTTTAATTAATTTAAATTAATGTTCTTTTACCTATATATCAAGAGGTTACATTAAAATGTGCAAAGCTGAGGAAACATCCACTAGTTTGCAGCCAGTTCCTGACATTTACAGCTTGTTTAGATGCTGTATCTCATTATTTATCTGCGTGATCCACAGCCGGCGAGATTATCGGCCGTTGTCTCCAGAGTCAATTGATTTGTGTGTCAACCGTGCTTGGCCATTCCTCTTTTTGCTTCCGGTCTGTTCAAATAAATGAACTAATTTCACGGTCTGACCGTTCATATAAGCCCTTTTTCCAATAGCTGAAAGAATATCAGTTGTACTAGTTTGGCTCTGTTTCAGTAGTTAAATGGAGCGATTATTTTCCAAATGTTCGGAAAACTCGGGAGGGGAGTTATACGACACTTCGGTTAAAAAGAGGTAGACTAATTAAGTCCAATAAACCTGAACACCAAAAATGTATCAAACGTAATTGTGATTTACAGATGTAGTCTTTTTACTACTAATTAGATAGATGTGCCATTAACTCAGTTTTGCTCGGTTTATGAACAACATTAACGCCCAAGTCCTTGCAAGCTGCTGTATCCTATGTTTTGCATCTTTCAGGGATCTTTTCTGGTTTTTCCTGCCTCAAATAATCGTATTCTCTTCCTCCATATTCAGGATCATTGCTTCTATCACGGGAAGGTCAGAGGTCATACAGATTCCTGGGTCGCTCTGAGCACATGTTTGGGAATGAGGTATGTTGTCCTATATAATTGGATTTTCTTGGGTCACTCCAGAGCACAAGCAGTTCAATTCATTCGGTCGTATGTCTTGGAATGTTAAAATGCCAAACTGTTCAATGTGATACACATGGACAGATTGTCTAAGCATCATATGAGGATTATTGTGTTGTTTTTAATAAAATTTTTCATGCATCTTTGGAATCTTGGACATAGATGCCTTTGGATGAAAATGGGCACATTAGTGTGAACTAAATCTCCGTCAAACCCTTTAGTGCCACCATCAGCTTAAAAAAAAGTAATAATAAATGTAAATGCATATTTATACAATATTACATGTATTCATTTAGCAGACACTTTAATCCAAACTAAAAAGATTTAACATGCAGGTGTACAAAAATTTACTTAAGTTTCACAATGTCCATCATCTTTTACATTTTAAATTGTAAAATATATTGTTAAAGCTTTTTGGCATTGTCTGTAAATCTAAAGATGTCTATTGTCTTAAAGATTTTTTTTATTGTCTTTATAGATCTTGAGACCAATTTAAAGTCACTGGATGGATTTTTGGTTTTTGCCATTACTGAACATTATTTTGTATTTAGTCGCTGTTTTTACGAAACCTTCTATGTCCAAATTCACAGTTTTTCAGGAAATGGAAATAACCCTTTTCTTTTTAAATGATTAAATACTGTGTTGTCAAAGTTGACAAGCACAGATATTTGCAAAACCCAGTGACAAACATCAAGGCTGACTAATAATAATCACAAATATGGAGATACAAGGTTTCAGAAGGACAGCAGCGAATTAAAACCATTTTCTTGCAGAAAAGGCATTGCTACCAGTGGCACACAGCGTAAAGCTCTCAGCTTGTATATGCTTGTGTGTTCGTAGCTCACCTATAGGGAGGACTTTATATCTGATTCTCCTCGTAAATACTGTCGGCCATCCTTCAATTGGCAGATTTTTTTGTGCTTAATTTGTGGACGGAGTAAATGTTTGGCCAGGATATTGGGATGTTATTGAATAAAAGCCCTGATGACTAATACTGTAACCCTACCAGAATGTTAATAGTTTGTTGCACACAGTCCTCATTCCACATTAGGAGCTGCTTCCTGTCTGTGTATAAACAATATCAGCCTTGAGTTTGTGTCTGTCCTCCGTCTGAATAAACTGTCTGCTTAGATACAAATCAGACCTCTCTATCTTTTAAAGGTTATCACACACACTGCTGACAGACTAATAAATCAAAGGTTTTGACATAAATTGTGCTAAAATATCTCACAAGCCATTTGCCAAAGTGCTGGATTCATATATTTACTATAGCAAATAAACATAAAATAGGTTTCACTTTTCATGAATAAATTAGTGTCTGTGCTTACTTCAATATTGTAACATGTGCTGTGTGTGTGAACTCCATCGGGTTGAAAAAGAGATAAATCCTATTTAATAAGAATTACATGAGATCATGCTTAATTCATTAGTTAATACAAATCTGTTAATATTTATGTAATGTTTGATAATAATTTACTGTATTTATGAATGTTTGCAGCTGCATAGCAAGTACGAACAGATATGAAGCAACATATGTGCACATTTAATTTGGTGTTTTTGCACAAATCTGTCAAAACTGTTACAAAACAAATAAAACAAACCAAATGCAAATAAGTGTTGCAAAATCGTTAAATATTCCTTTTAGTATAAACTGCATAAAAAATAAATAATAGTGATATTAGTAGTAATAGCTGTATTGCTATTATGATCTGGAAGAGAAACGAGAGCATGTGTCGGCTGTATGGTTGGTTGAATTTAGAATGTGGAGGAAATATGAAGCTTCTGTTTACTTTGGAAAAGAGTCTGTACCCAGAGAGCCGCCGTTGAGATGGTTGTGAGATGAATCAACATTCCCCATCGTCTGTTTGTATAGCAGATCATTAAGTGCAGACTCTGAGAAGAGAGCTCGCTGGTGTTTTCTCATAACTGACTCTTGTACTCATTGCAGTGTTGTTAAGGCTAAATCCCAAGGGGATTCTAGATCATATTACTAAGGGTCTTGAATTTCTTGTCAAGACCCATCGAGCCGTATGAGTTGAATTAATAAGCACTGTACATTTTTTTTTGGCTTTTTTGTTATTTCTTCAGATGACTCTTATGTAGTCATTAGCGCTTGGGTTGATGTGATATCATCAATCAATTAATGTCTAAATTGTCATGTTAGTTAATTTGTATTATTAAATATTTTTGTCATGAATATCATTATGCTAAGGTGATTTAAATCAAAGCCAAATTTGTCCGCAGTTGGGGTGTCAGAATCCATTATGAAATTATTGCCCGAGTCATTTTGTCGGAAATTGTTGTCAACTTGAGGAAAATAACAATCCTCATTGTGACGATAATTGTTGGATGCCCTGGGGTGTAAACAAATGGTTTTGCAGCTAAATGGATTTGTAAAAGTTGTTAACGCAAAGACAGAACATTTCCAATATATCTCTCTTGTAAACAATATAAAACAAATTAAGCGCAGCTTGTCATTACTGTTACTGTAGAAAAATAGTGTATCACTTTACACTTCAGTAAATGTTTTGAAACATTCTGTTAATATGTGTTTTATATGTGTTTGTACGTACTGCCTCTAAAATCACTCGGTGGACTTGAGTGTAAAACCTCTTCTTCAAGTGCCATTAAAATTCCACTTGTGTGTGTTTGTGAGCGATCAAATGAAAATGAGATTGTTAATGTTGGGATTGTTAATAGAATAGTCCATCCAAAAATGCAAATCCTGTCAGTATTTACTAACCCTCATGTCAATGCAAACCTAAACAACATAAACAAACATTACTGCACATGCACGCTTCTGTGGTCCAAACTTCAGTTTAGGTACACATCCGAGTCCCTACAGATTATTTCTGATAACAAGCAAAAGAAATAACAAGTAAATTACATTAGTTAGCAAGTTAAAAGTATGTCTAGTCAGTATTATTTTGGGTTACGAGTAGAAGAACCGTAACTTGGCTAAACTAAAATGTGACAAAGTTACACGACCCTTTCAACAAAGTGTTTATTTAATAAAATGACTATACAGTACGATTTAACAAATTATTTGTATTATATAATTATTAAACAATAAAATATTAATTTAAATTAAATAAAATATAAATAGTTATATTATTACCCACTAGCCAGACCGATGAAACCATCTATTTTATGATCTCATAAGATTTTGATATTTATGGACTATATTCCAAGTGATTTTGACTTTTTTTTATACTCAGCTGATGACTATTGGAAAGCTGTTTAACTAACATAACTGCAAATTTCTCCTGCAGAGGCCTGATTGTATTGAACTCAAATGACACATTCTACCTGGAGCCAGTAGGAGGACAGGAGGTTCTCCGCCACACATTCTATCGCACTGAAGATCTGCCAATCAAAATCGGCTCCTGTGGACACGGCCATCAGACTGGACACCTAAACCTGTTCAGTGGTCACCTTAAACCTTTGCATCAAAGGGTCAGTGAGTAAAGAGCAAATTCAGTTGTGGCACTTTTGGATGCAGGATTTCAGTGCAGACATTTACTGATGCCATGTCATGTTAAAAAGGATCTGTTTGATCCTTCAATACTTTGAACAGGTGAAAAATATCTCACCTGGTTTTGAAGGTCATTAGGTATGAAGATCATTATATATATAAGCGAGTCATTACCATCATTTTTCACCATCTCTATTTCTGATCTCATGACTGAATTGTGTGTGATGTAAGAGGCAGTTTCTCCCTCTCAAAAGCAAAGATGTTCTGTTCCCTCCACTCAATAATGGATAGCTATTAAACACAGGCCGCTCATGAGAGAGAACATTGAGGTCTGACGCAAACCTGTTGTGTCGCATTGTGCTTCTGCGCTTCCACCCGTTTTCAGGTCATGGATTTATTCCTGTAATGTGCTGCAGACGGAAGTGCGTTTTGACTCATTAGTGTACAGAAATAAAGCCATTTTAAAGCCAGGTTAAGTATTAAGACTGATGAAGTGCCTAATGTGGACTTATTATAAAACTCTTGAGGATTATTAGCTGCGGTTCGGAAGCTTCCGCCTGGTATATTGTTTGCCTCGCTTTCTCGTTAAAGCTGAGAACTGAAGATTTCTAACTGGCCCGCTGTTTACAAATGAGATTTTAGAGGGTCCATAAATTTATAAAGCAGTTTGGACTAATGCTCTCACTGCTCGGTGATGAAATATTCCTGCTACAACTGAATTATAAAGCTCTTGAATATTA
The DNA here is from genome assembly GCA_026939265.1 of Oreonectes daqikongensis. Taxonomy (NCBI): domain Eukaryota; kingdom Metazoa; phylum Chordata; class Actinopteri; order Cypriniformes; family Nemacheilidae; genus Oreonectes; species Oreonectes daqikongensis. The sequence goes on along the minus strand of JAOTQM010000434.1, from coordinate 518,551 downwards.
AGGTTCAAATATAGTGCAGTTTGTCCCTGGGTTTGTTGTGGGATAGTATATATATATTAGTTTAGTTTCATACAAGAAAGAAAATTCTGTCATGAATTACTCACTCGCTAGTTGTTCCAAACCTGTATACATTTATTTGTTTGGTTAAACACAGAGAAAGATATTTGGACGAATGCTTGTAACCAAACAGTTATTTGCCCCCATTGACTACTAAGCAAAGAACTATTTGGTTACAAGCATTCTTCCAAATATCTATATTTATACATATTTGGAACAACTAGAGAGTGAGTAATTCATGACAAAATGTTCATTTTTGGGTGAACTATCCCTTTAATGTCTCATTTGTGTATACGTTACAGTATTTAGATTAAATATGTATCCAGCTTCTCAGCTTTTTCTCCTCAAAAATACTCCAGTAATCTCACATGAATTTTGAAAAAATCTCAACAATGTTTTGATTGCAGACTTTGCTATGTTGGCAAGTCTGAGCACAGCTTTGACGGTCGGTATGAACTCTATTTAGTCCCCTGAGCAGTGAAAAAGAAACATTTGAGTCATACATTTTTCTCAGAGTTGTGTTAATGTCACAAATTAGTACTTAAAAATGACACTTAGAATAAAACAACGTAGAATAAAAATATTGCTCCATAATCAAAATATTTAAAACGCCAGTGACCCACCTGGATTCTCCAGGGCTATTTGTTATTGACTCTGTGTCCTCCTGTGTACAACTCTTAAGAAATACTGGATCTATGTTTCAGCACTCAACCACCAGTATTAAATCTAAGACACCACAACAAAAAAATGTTTTAGCAGAGGGATACGCTTGCAGATTGAAACGGGTTTGACGAGAGAAAAAAGTAAAAGCTGCAAAATAATACAAAACCAATGTGAAGACCACATACTGTATCGTTCTATTACATTGCCTTCATTGGCAACAAGTAACAACAGCCATGCAGTATAGACGGTTTCATTGGATGCACGCGTCTGGCCCGAAGTTAACTTGTGGCTAATAATACAACTATTTATATTTTTATTTAGTTTATATTAATTTTATTTTGTTATATAATAGTTGTATTACATAAACAATTTATTGAATTTGGTTGTATATATTAATTGTATTAAATAAACAATTTGTTGTCACATTTAAGTTTAGCCAAGTTCCGGTTCTTCTACTGGTAACCCAAAATAATACTGGCTAGACATACTTTTAACTTGCTAGCTAAAGTCATGTACTTGTTATTTCTTTTGATTGTTATCAGAAATAATCTGCAGGGACTCTATTCTGTATCGGAAGTTAAGTTTGGGCCACAAAAGCGTGAATGCGCAGTAATGTTTGTTTATGTTGTTTCTTTGAAACCGTCTATAGAATCTCATTCACAAAATGACTCACAATGTCAGATTTCGTTCTTTTCAAGGATTCAACCATATTTTTAATATGACTTTACATTTTATTTACTAAAGATTTTCCAACTTGTGACCTCTTGGCATGTAAACAGAGCTAGCTGTCACTTAAAGTAAATGAGGCAATGGCATTGTAAACACAAAAGGTGTCCAGTCATCCCTTAACAGCTATTGGAGTAAATATATGTGAAGAACAACCGAAACGGAAAGAAATGGTGAAAATAAAGAAATTGCCACAGTATTGCTGCTAACAGTATTTGAGCTTTATGGACAACACATAACCTGACAGCTTTAAGTTTGCATAAACAACAATTAGCATTGACATACTCATTTCATAGTTACGTGAGTGTGTGTGTCATGTAATGCTTTTGTCACTTTATTACAGTCATATTGTTTGTGGAATTCAGACGTTCATTGTATATGTATGTAAAAAGAGCACCATTAAATTCTACCTTCCAGCATGGTTTATTTATTTGACGTTTGTTTGTTTTATCTGTTTTTTCCGACCTTTAGGTTAGACGAAATGTCTGGGGTACTACCAAGTACATGGAACTGTATGTAGTAGCTGACAACACACTGGTAAGCTGATGATACTTGTGTCACACACACTTTTACAACAGCAATTAAATCTTTATAACATAATATACAGGCAGAGTCATAGAAACTGTGCTTTAAGCTTACTGTAGTGTTACCGTCTCCTTCAAATGTGCTCACTGGGCAATTGCTGCTTAAATCTCTCTCTCTCCATCTTTTTCTATCTATAGCCCACTTTTTATCACTCTCCTTTCTGATATCTTCTAAGGAGTTATCAAAATGTTCAATGCATTTAATACTTTAGCGTGTAAGAATAGTTTAATTTCTGGTCCTCTGGTATGAGGAACACGTTTAAAGGGCCACGCAGACCATCTTTTAATATTACATTCTATTGAGTTCTCTGATTAAGTTTCTTTCATGACTTTACATCAAAACCTGAATCATATTCAGCAAAACTCCAAAAAAGGCAAGAGGTCATGTGTGATTTCGTTATGACTGGATTTAGTTAATCAAATTCCTCAGGAATAGTTTTTTCATGATATCTCACGCAGAATGTGAGCATTTCCGTCTTGATCAATTTGCCTTGTGGCATCTCCTTTTGTCTCTACAGTTCAGAAAGCAAAACAAGGACCTGCAAAAAACTAAACAGAGGATAATGGAAATTGCTAATTATGTAGATAAGGTATGTCATGCCTGGGTACATTTCATTGGTTAAAAGGACTGTTTGCACAACGTGTTTGCTTTCGGAATACAAAACGGGAATATCATAATATGTGTAAATATATGCAGTGTAGGAATGTTTATAAGAAAACACATTTAACCGTGTTGTTTTTGTCTGATCAGTTTTACAGAGTCTTGAACATTCGTGTACCGCTGATCGGTTTAGAGGTTTGGACAGAACATGACCAGTGCATCATCAATGAGGAGCCAAACTCAACTCTCTGGTCTTTCCTTCAGTGGAGACAGAAACTGAAATCCCGCAAGAAACATGACAATGCACAACTGCTTACGTTAGTTGCCAATACACAACCGCATACACATAAAAGAGGGCTGTTTCTTCCTTTATTATTAACTTTGGCTTTTTATAATGCTTTGTGTAGCAACTCTTCAAAGAATGTGTGTCTTTTATTGATAAGCCCCAAACGTTTTTGGACGTCAAATATTAAACCAAATGGCATACAAATAATCTACATGCAATTGAAAATGATAAGTTCTTTAAAATAAATCCCCTTTGCTTTAATATTTTACTGAAATAAATATAAAACTGTGTGTCTTTCTTTCTTCTGTAGAACACAAAATAACATATTTTGAAGAATCTTGGTAACCAAAAACTGTTGGTCCCCATTCACTTCAGTTGTATGGACACAAAATCAGTGCAAGTGAATGGGGACCAACGGTTTTCGGTTAATAACATTTTTCAAAATATCTCCTTTTGTGTTCAGCAGAAGAAAGTAAGTCATACAGATTTTAAATGACAAGAGGATGAGTAACTGATGACAGAATTTTCATTTTTGGGTAAACTATCCCTTTAATACCTTTTTAGTGGGATTGATGTTTTCAAATACTAAACTAAACTTTTTTGTGCAAAGTTCTTTCAAATACTGTAGAATGAAATGGTTGTTTGATATTTGTTATCTAAACTTGTTATCTATTTTGTTATTCTCTTCTAAGGGGTGTGATTTTCAAGGGCACCACTATTGGCATGGCGCCGCTGGAGGGAATGTGCAGTCACGAGAATTCGGGAGGCATCAACGTGGTAAGAAAGCGCTTCTGGAACGGGCTTGTAAACAGTGTGCGTTTGTGTGTGTGTTGTGCGTAGCACATGTGGGGATTTTGATAAAGCGATCAATAGCTCACACACATCTGATTAGTCGTTTATTGACTCTATTAGTTTGTGCGGCCGGATAGAGGTACTTTGCGGAATGCTAATGGAGCTTGAAGCGTTCCAGCTTAATATGAGCAAACGGATGGGGTCGTACTACATTATATCAGTATAGTGTGCTTAGATCTATGAGTTACATAAAAAGCATGTTTTTAATGCATGCTTGACGTGAATCACTGGTTGCTCATTGAATATCTTGAGCATCAGATACTAAAGTATGTTACCCAAAAAAATTCTGTATAATGAATCTATTTGAACATAAATCGTCACATTTCATTCAAATAGGAAAATAAACAAAGAAATGGTTTTACATATGATATACACTCTAATGCGTTGTTTCGTGAATATGCCCACTGTGAGACTTTGGTCTGGGTCGATCCGTGTTTGAGAATGCGCTTCTTATCTCAAATGGACCCCTGCGGATCCCCCGAAAGCCTCAGATTCCGAATCACAAGGACACTGTGATTTTAAGGTGGATTTAAGGTGATTTAAAATCCATAAAGAGAAGTAATTTGTAATACAACTGCATGTCATATTTCATTATTGTTGTTATGGTGGAGATATTATCAGTGGTGTCTGTAAAAATCAACACTGCATGCCCTTTGCAAAGATATCAGTTTATGCTCCTGTTCTCTGGAAATTATGTATGAGCGTGTGATGTGTGTGTGTTTTTGTTTGTGTTGCGTTATGAAGATAAAAGAAAGGCCGTTCCAGCCAAGGTACTTAGATTACCACCTGCAGGTCAAAAAATCATCATCGTCCACAATTTATGGCATCATTGTAACATATCCAAGATGTCTTTGGAGATCAGAAATGTCCTCTGGGCTTCTTCTGCCATTTATTTACCCTGGTGTTGGAATTGATGCACTGTGGTATAGTTGCCTGTGGGCTATTAAAAAACTTTTTTCCATTATAAGTAACAATTAATCTGTAGCGTGGCAGCAAAAAACTCAAATTCTTTAACGCTGGGTATTCAATTCGTCATTTTAGACAGACTCTAAAAGTAGTTTATGACTTTGAAGTACTGTTTCATTTATTGCAACGTTTGTTATGGTTAGTATATTAAAAGGTTTTCTCCACCAGGATCATTCGGAATTGCCCATTGGGGCGGCTGCCACCATGGCACATGAGATTGGCCACAACTTTGGCATGAGCCACGACCATGAAGGCTGTTGTGTGGAAGCCACTGCTGAGCAGGGTGGATGTGTAATGGCAGCAGCCACAGGGTAAAGATGTTTTTTTTTTCTACATTTGCATTACATTCGTAAAACATCTTCAATATGGCATGATTGAACACTTTACTTGACTGTCAGATGGGGAGTTTCCTTCTCAGTGGACAGAATAAGCCGACTTTATGCTGTTAATGAAAATGTTATGGCAGTGAGTGCACGACCTTTAACCAGAATATTGAGCGAGAATCATGCGGTGAAGGAAATAGAGCTTAGCTTTGTTAAGATTTAGCTTGAGGCGAGGGGTAGCCGTTGAGTTCGTTTGCTGCTATCAATGACGGCATTGTCATTTCTATCAGTTCTGGTCATATGATGAAGATTCTGTCTAAATTCTTTACAAATCCGTTCTGAAACCCAAAATTTGGAGAAAGAAGGAGAGAGGATATATAGATGAGTGCTGTGCAATTGTAACTTCATATTTCTGAGCTATCTTGTACAAATGGAAAGCAGCAGGGGTTCGAGCTTTAAGGGGGTTTGGGTGAGCGCTACACTACTGCTGCTTGGGTGAGATCTGTTTTCCAAGACGATGAACCAGAAATGGTTTTGAAAAGAAAAGCTCCAAGCTTAGATATGAAAACTTACCAATATGAATGACAGAGTAAACATGTATTTATCAGAGAGAAACTCTGTCAGTGATGCACACATTGCAAGGTTGTGACATTGGAGGCGGGGTGTCCATATAGCAGAAACAACTTTGCAATAGATGATAGTGAATGGTTTTGTTTAAGTTCAGAGCTGTGTATTTAATCATATTCATTTGTTATATATGAGCTTATAGTCCACTAATGTGAAGCTAATGACTTTATGGTTTGTTTTATGCAAATTAAGCAAGTAATTATCTTAAGATACCATGCATAAATAAATCATATCTTTTGTGTATTCATTAAAGCTTATTCACTTTTGCAACAGGAAAAACTAGCTTTTGCCAATTAATTAATATAATTATATATATACTGTATATACACGAGCGGTCAAAAGTTTTGGCACATTTACTCACTTGTTCATATATGTGTTCATATTTTTTCCACATTTTAGAATAATAATAAACTCATCAAAACTATGAAATAAAACAAAGGGAACTATGGGAATTATGTTGTAATAAAAAAAAAGAAAAATAAATTAAAACATGTTTATTTTATCGTCTTCAGTGTAGTGAATTGGTTTGATAGGGTTAGGTAAGCTGTCATTGATAAGAAAGGTTAACGTTTGGTTGAGTACAGCACATTCCATGACGTTAGACAGGATGGGGAGCAGTGAGATTGTGCAGTACTTTCTGATGTCACAAGGGTTTAAGGTGGGTTTCTTGTGGGTTGGGGTTATGTGGACTTTCATGAGGTCTGATGAAAAAGGTTTGCTAGATAAGAATGTGTTGACAGTGGAGGAGAGGAAAGGCAGATGAATGGGGGAGATGTCATGGTGGAGAGAGGAGGGGAGTGAAAAAATCTCTTCTGTTTTTTTTAAATCAATATATTATCATGTTGTTACTAAAACAGATAGTTTACATTACATTTATGCATTTTGGCAGACGCTTTTATCCAAAGCGACTTACATTGCATTACACATTATACATTTGTTTATGAGTATGTGCAATCCCCTGGAATCAAACCCATAACCTTGACATTGCTAACGCCATGCTCTAACCACTGAGCTTCAGGAAAGTTTACCCAAAAATTTTAATTATTTCATTATTTACACACCTTCATGCAATTCCAAACCTGATTGTGATATTTTTAAGAATGTTGGTTACCAAACAAAGTTGACTTTCATTTTATGGACACAAAAGCACACATTTCTCAAAATATCTTCTTTTGTGTTCCACGGAAGGTTAGGTTTATGTTGCCTTATCAACAGTTCAGAAGACGATTGTGCAATTCTTTTGTTTATTATGTTTGTCTACTTATTCATAAAGTCACTGTTATGCAAGAAAAAATATAATTTCCTTTCTGAAATGGTCCACAGACACCCATTCCCGAAAGTTTTCAGCCGATGTAGCAAAAAGGACCTGGACAACTACTTTCAGAAGGGAGGCGGGATGTGTCTGTTCAACATGCCCAACATGAAGGATCTGGTCGGGGGCAAAAGGTGTGGAAACGGCTTTGTAGAGGATGGGGAGGAATGTGACTGCGGAGAACCGGAGGTGATTTGTGCCTAAATGAATTATTGAATAGAATTACTTATTGATTTAGAGAATATTGAATCAGATCAATCATGAATTAATCATTTTCAGAGACCAGTAGAGGGGTTGTAATACAAGAAATAAATCAAAATTTGATCTGCATAGTTAAAATCATTTTCTGATTGGATGAGCCGCATTCAGAGATGTAGAAAATGACTGTAAATGCACACCTGTCTGCCGCGTTGCATGGACATCATAAACAGTCTAACAAAATTTACAAAAAATTGTTTAGCTTAAAGAATTATTGATTTTAAACATTATTAATAACACATTTGACTTCTTTATTATTAATTATCATAGCATGTGTGTTTATGAGCTGCTTTTTCCAATAAGCTAGAAGATAAGCAGAAATTTTGCAGATCTTGCAGGCAGAAAAAATAGCATGAGAAAGAATGACAGATGAAAAAGTTTGTGTTTTACATCTGCTTGCGTACCAGTGTGTGCACGGAGGGAGGAAACGTAAAGCTGTGTTTGACAGCCTGTCATTGCTCATATAATGGGTGGCTGATTTACCATCTGTTGGAGGTAGACTAAAGTATCGTCTGTAACTTCTAGTCAGTACTGTATGGAAACATCTGGATGCCAAAAGTACATTCAATGAAACAATACTTGGCTTGCCATACAGAAAGGTTGCATTGCACTCTAATGTGCAGTGCCAACCCTATTCACTTTGAATACACCAAATGCAGGACTTGAGTGTATTTCTTGTATTATATTCGCAGCATTTAGTTATTGCTCGTGTGATAACCATAGCTGTCTGTTACGCTTGATGTACGTTAATGTGTGTGTGACTGTTTCCTATTCATTAAACACACAAAAATATAACACACACCCGACCCCTATTCATTTTCAGCTGTATGGTATAATTAATGGCCGACAGACGCCTCCGCACTGTATATCAGTGTCATATATGTCAAACATTTTTATGTGCATTTGACACCCTATGCAATTTCTCCTCTGGATATATTCCTTTTAACATTTCAGACGTAGCGTTCATGCAGCTGGCGTGTCACAGCTTGCACTAAGTGACTGACCGCATGAGTTCAGGGCCATATGTTGAATGCAAGGGAAACTGCCATGTGTCTCTTTAACTGAGCTCACAGTTTCTCATCCAAACTCATCCACTGAGAAATGCTGCAGTTGATAAGAAGATTGTTAGATTTACTGTTAAAGCAAGACTACAATTCAAAGAAATGAAATATGATAAATATTAATTACAGGCTATGAAAAGGAACTGACATTTCTGAACAGCAAACTTTCAGTATTGATGTGTATTGGTTGAATGGATATTAACTTAAATGGATAATCAAACATATTGCAATAGTACCTTTTCAGTTTTCACTAAGCAAATGAGTTCAAGGTGTTATTGTGTTTTACTCTGTATTTATTTATAAACTGCGTGTGTGTGTGTGTGTGTGTGTGTGTGTGTGTCGTCTCCGGCAGGAGTGCACCAATGACTGCTGCCATCCCAGCAATTGCACTTTGAAGGCAGATGCGCAGTGTGCCCACGGGGTCTGCTGTGAGGACTGCAAGGTGCCCAACTATTTATCTATCTATTTACCTCTCTCCCCCCCGCCTTCCTCTCTCAGACCATCTGTATTGTGACTCTCACTTAGTGTGTTTCATATCCACTTTCTCTCTCTCAAGTCTGCCCACCACCTGCTCCTTCTCTCTCTTTTATCAAAGTCCTCCAGTCTTCTTATCACGCCCTCTCTCCTCAGCTAAAGCAGGCAGGCACCATGTGCCGCGGACCGGCCGGCGCTTGTGATCTACCAGAATACTGCACAGGAGGTTCACCCTACTGCCCCGCTAATGTTTACCTGCTGGACGGGTCGTCCTGTCAGTACGGTCGTGCCTACTGCTACAATGGCATGTGTCTGACCCATGAGCAACAGTGCCTGCAGCTATGGGGCTACGGTGAGAAATACACTGTCTTTAGTTTGCAGGGAAATTACTTGATATCATGATGTCAGTTCACTTTTTAAAAAAATGTTGTGTTCAGGACAACACACAAAACGTGTTATTACGGACAACATATTTTGTGTTACTTTTAACTTGTGTTGTGCCTTTCATTTATTTAATACAGAATAAACCCCAAATGTGTTAAAATGACACATAATGTGTTAAATTTGGGTTCATTTGGTGTAAAACATTTTTAAAATGCTAATAATAATAATGGAACTTTACAGTTGTATTTACTAATAACAATACAAGCTACAATGTAGTTTTTCAGCATTTCAGCATTTGTCTTCATTTTCATGTTAATTTAAAACATTAACTAATAATTCAAATTAATCGTTATATATGTTAACAGTTGCACAATGCACCATGAACTAACATGAACAAATTTATTGACATTAAAGGGATAGTTCACCCATTTCAAACCTGTATAAATTTCTTTGTTCTACACAACACAAAAGAAGATATTTGGAAAAATGCCAAACAGATCTCACCCCCCCATTGACTCATAGTATTTATTTCCCTACTTTGGCAGTAAATAGGGGGTGAGAACGGTTTGGTTAACGTCATTTTTTCAAATATCTTCCTTTGTGTTCATCAGAACAAAGAAATGTATACAGGTTTGAAATGACAAGAGGGTGAGTAAATTATGAACTATCACTTTAACTAACATTAAAAAATGTTAATAAATGCTGAAAATGTATATTACACATTGTTAGTTTATGTTAATTAATGTATTAACTAATATTAATGAATACAACCTTACTGGGGGAAGTGTCACCATAATAACAATAATGCAAATAATAATAAATTAAATAAATAAATGAAATTACATGAAGGAAATATACATTTAATAAACGTATATTAAATTAATACTAACAATATATTTAATATAGGATTTATTCAAGATATTTTTTTTACATCTGGAATATCTTAAATGTTATGCTTTTACAGTACAGCTTTGTCTTTTTATATACATGCGATCTTTCATTTCATTAAAATGACTAAACTAGAAAGAATAAGGCGTCAGTACTCTAGTACAATGATGTTCTCAGATAGTAATATCTGATACTGTATGTCATGGCGCTGAATGACATGATTTATATCATAATTTGCATGTTAGTTGAATGGTATTTCAAGATACTTCAAAAACATGGTCTTACCATGGGAACATCCAAAAATCATGGCAATTTAATGGTATTTTTTTTGTTTGTAGACTGAATCTGATGCCAAACGTCTCTATTTCTATTATCTCTAAACAAACCTTTCAAAACTTGAGCTTATGAATGCTAATTGAGCTCTTTCAGTGTTTAGTCAGCACTAATGATCAAATAGTGCTTGATGTTGATTATTTACCGAGAGCTCATTGCAGTTGGCTGTACACCTCTAGTGTGTTCTGGGCTCACATCCAGTCAGGCTTTTTGGCTGTCTCAGAGTAGATGGACTTTGCTATTAGTGCAGTTGCAGGTGGGGAGGTGGAGTGACATGTTTGAGGTTAAATGCATGTAACAGATGCTTTCATATTTACACTTTTCAGTTTTTGTTTAATTTTGGATTACTTAAAATAACTGGGATTTTTTACACATACGTGGAAGACCAAATGATGGCATTAGCATAAACATATTTTGGTTAAAACGCTGTTTGGTGACTGTTGATATCAACATATTTTTGCATGTATTGAACTGATGATCTATTTAAGCTCAATTTCCCTTTCACCCAGTGAGAGTCTGTTTGAAAACTTGATTGAAATGGGAATTTCTGAGAGATAATGTGGGTTTAATAGAGTAAGTGATTTTGTCCAGGTGCACAGCCAGCGCATGACGCCTGCTTTCAGGATGTGAACGCGGCAGGAAATGCCTTTGGAAACTGTGGCAAGGACAGTCATGGCAACTATGTGAAGTGTGAGAAAAGGTAAGAGGTGGGACTGTATTGACCAGATCTGTGCCATTTCCTGTTTGACATGCTGACTTGACAATAGTGCAGTCAGTTAATATTACATGGTGGAATAAACCATGGCTGACTGTAAGCAGGAATATTAAACTCTCATGTGAAATCTTACAGTGATGCCAAATGTGGCAAGATACAGTGTCACAGTGCTGCCAAGAAGCCAAAGGGCACCAATGCTGTGTCCATAGACACCACCATCCGCACAGATGACAGCGAGTTCAAGTGCAGGGGCACGTATGTTTACAGCACTCAGGATGGACAGGGCGATCTCCCGGACCCTGGACTGGTCATGACCGGCACCAAATGTGAAGAGGGGAAGGCAAGTTTTTGGGGGGGATTTATTCATGTAAATTCAGTATACAATAAACAGATTATATATTGAATATAAGATGAGAATATAATAGAGAATATTGAATGGAAATGATTTGTAATGTGAGAAAAGAGACTATGAAAATGTGTAGTTTAGTGGTACTTGCACAAAAATATTTCACAGCAGAATGAAGAGGTCCTGAGAGCTGTGTAACGCAAGTATGTTTGTTTTGCATTTGTGATCAAATTGAATTCTGTTTTGTTTGCCATTAGGTGTGCAGGGACCGCCGATGTCAAAACGCCTCTTTCACCGAGTTGGAAACCTGCATTGTCCGCTGCCACGGGCATGGGGTGAGTAGTCATACTGTATAAAATAAATATACTTTTATTTTACTGCTACTATGTTTAAAACAAGAGATCACAAAGGTTTAAAACTAGCAATGGATGGTATGGCTGCAAAAAGATTTACATGGATTTGGCAGACGCTTTATCCAAAAAATGCCCAGACGATTTGATGACCAGACCCACAGAATCCTTTGAAAAGAAAATTCGCACTGATCCAACAAACTGTAAAAAAACAAAAACAAATGTGTTTGTTGATGTTTGTTGGATCAGTGTGAATTGGCCTTTAAACTAAGCAACAGGGAGTTGCTGTTTGTGACTGGTTACATTTGTGTTACGTTTCTTTTAAAAGTACCTGAAATCGTAATCATATGCCAAAAATATGAAATATATGACGTGAATAAATTGATGACTGACAAAAACAAAGAAATTAGTTTTTTGATATATGTCAGAGTTGCACTTTAAAAACACTAGTTATGTAAAAACTATTCTTTTTATTTTGTGAGTTGCAAACATACTTAAGAGTTCCTCTTTAACCCAGACTGACACATTGCCAATTTCACACCTTTAATTCCTTTAAAGCCGCCCTCCGGGTCACCCCTCTCCGACACGCACTGCCTCTAATAAAACCAATGCTTTTCTTATATTAGCAAGGTTATAGCGTTTGATTTGTGTATTTTCTGGTCAAATGGTCGTAAACAGCCTCCAAGCTGTATACACTCAGATCCTGTCTTTCTTAATCCGTTTGCCCTCTCTGCCTCGCGCTTTTGTCGGCTTTTCTCGGCTTTTCTCTTATTTCTTTATTTCTTGCTTATTTACCCAGACGCTTTTCTAAAGGGCAACCAAATACGACAGGTCTTTCAGGGGAGATTAGAGATTCAGAAAGTGCTTTTTTATTATTCATTTGCATTATCATTTGATTCATATTGATTGTATGGCTTAGGGAAGTGTGTGGATGGTGAATAAAGTGAGTGATCGTGCTATTTGCACACAGCACATTTTCTTCCCCGTCCGCTCTGCCTGTCTTGCCTCTGGGTGAGATTGAAGCGTGTAAAATATTCGACGTTTAAAAAATGTCCATTAAGATGAAAGCTGGTGTGTTCTGGATTTGCTCTGTACTCTAAAAGACTTGTAGGAAAATGTTGCTTGCAAATCGTTGTAGTGAAAATAGGCATCTGTAAATGGGAACGTATGATTTTACTGTAACTAAAGATTTATTTACATTGGTTGCTAAAAAGTATTTGGGTACTTTGGATAAATATATGAATGCCATTGCATTAGATAGCAAAACATCACTTGTTTTAAAGAAAGATAGCAAAAGCACGTTTAAGTGAAAATAAATAAATAAGTGAGTGACCTATTTGTCAGATATGGTGACCCATACTCGAAATGTGACCTCTGCATTTAACCCAACCAGTGAATAGTGAACACACACACTTGAAGTCGTGAACACACATACACCGGGAGCAGTGGGCAGCTAACACTGCAGCGCCCAGGGAGCAAACGGGGGTAAGGTGCCTTGCTCAAGGACACGTCAGTTGTTACCTGCCAGTACTGAGAATCGAACCGGCAACATTCTGGTTACAAGTCCGACTCTTTAACCATTAGGCCACAACCGGCCCTGTTTAAAGACATTTATTGCACAAAATGTGTTGTGTTTAAAAAGATCAAATAATAGATATTAAAATTGAGACACTTAACAGTAATTGCAAACAAAATGCTTTATATATTTTGTATATATTATATACATTTTATATATATATTATAAACAGTCATGGAAAAAAATTCCACATTTTTATTTAAACAGCATTTCTAGATGTACTGTGGTCATTCCAGCCCAGTGTCTGTTAAATTTCAACAAAACCAAACCTCAGGAGTGACAAAGTCATCCAACAGCAATGTGAAAGACTGACAGCATGATAAGACACATAAAAACTGTGATAAAAATCACTTTAAAAATCTACTTTTCCTGTAAAAAATCATGTATACATATTACTGTTGTATTGCTGCAAAGTAAATATAAACTTGTTTTCTTGCAGTATTTGAGGTCTGAAAACACAGCATCTTTTCTTTCGACCTGTTTCTCCAGTTTTCTTTTTCTGCAAATATTTTTTGTTTGAAATTTGGGAGAAATATTGTTAGTAGTTCACAGAATAAAACAAAAATCATTTTATCTAAACACATACCTATAAATAGTACATTTAGAAAAACCTGAAAATGATCTTCATCTTTTCTACCACTTGTCTTATTATGTAATGCAGTGTAACAGGGAAGTTTTCTTTCTTCTGTACACTAAAAGAGTTATCTGTTTAAATGCCAGGCTGCTCTTTTCAATATAACAAAGGTGGATAGTCACTGGGACTTTAAACAGAGCAGAAATGATATGGAGCTCTAGATAACATGGCCAGATTTGATGTTTAAACTAGAGTCAGCTTAAAATGTTGGCAGACACTAGTTTCAGAAATGTAAAGTTACACCCAAAATCGTATTTCCTGTGTTTTACATGCAGGTGTGTAACAGTAACGGCAACTGTCACTGTAACCGCGGATGGGCTCCACCCTACTGTGAGAAACAAGGACTGGGTGGGAGTGTGGACAGTGGTCCTATACAGTACGACAGTAAGTTCACCTTCATCTTACAATAAAAATGTGATTCTGCCCTCGCTTTTTCTCACATTATTCATCTTTAGGAGAGATTAATCTGCGATTTTATCGCTGGTTTTATGTTGATCTAGTTCTGTTTCACTCCTTCTTTCTATATCACACATCTTTTCATGATGTGACCTTGATCTTTCATCTCGCTTTTCCTCTTAAAACTCAGGCCAATGGTGTCAATGTATCAAGAGCAATCTACGAATTTCTAAATACAACGCAGTATTTTCAACACAATCTCACAGGAATTTGTAACTATTTTACAAATTGTCTAATATGTATGAATTCATATGATCCCACTCATATGTTTCGACAGGATTTGCTTTCGCGCCAGTAACAGTTTAGGAGAGGGGCTGTATTGCTTTTTTCTAATAATCATATGTTTTTGTATGATTCACATAGTACAAATTCATACTAACCGTAAAGTAGTTACGATTTCCAGCAAGATCCGGTTGATATTTTGTTAGTTTTGCTCATTTCGTTTAACACACGACTGCTCCTGCCACAGTTTGTGCGCATAGGTTGTGTAAAATAGAAAACTGAATACTGCATGCTGAATATTACATACTTTTTAATAATATTGTATATAAAGTTATAAATATTTCAGACACTATTAAGCAACATGTGACCTCACTAGGCAAATTATGTCCAGGCACCATTTCATAAATAAAAATGTAACAAAAAAGCCTGAACCTAAAGCCGTTTAAAAAAGAAATTAACAATCTAAACATGGAAGGTCAAGGTCTAGTGCACTGCATTGTGGGATGCAGTATTCCTTGTGCTCTGGTTGTGCAGTCATAAAGCACGTTTTGGCAAACGTAGTAGTGCATACTATGCACATTACACATAATGTATACTTCAGAGAGTAGTATTAAAGTACATTTTAGGAAAGACAGCTTTAGAAATGATAACGGTCCAGAGTGAATACAGTGCAGCACACATGCAGGGTCTTGTATCTATTATTCAGAAGGAGAGATGTTTGGTAAGCGCATCTCTGTGTGATTGTTGTTGACCCTTGTCTAACGGTCGCTGTGCATTCTATATCTGTTCTCAGGTCAGGTGGGATTGGTTGTTGGGCTGCTCTTTGCTTTTCTA
Organism: Oreonectes daqikongensis; assembly: GCA_026939265.1. Classification (NCBI taxonomy): domain Eukaryota; kingdom Metazoa; phylum Chordata; class Actinopteri; order Cypriniformes; family Nemacheilidae; genus Oreonectes; species Oreonectes daqikongensis. The sequence goes on along the minus strand of JAOTQM010000434.1, from coordinate 503,023 downwards.
GTGCTTCTCCCCGCTGTACTTACTGCCTTCTACTGCATCAGGATTAAAAGCTCCTACTACCACAAGTGGAGAACACAGAGAGAGAAGAGCAAAGCAAGCAGGTATTACTCGAGAAACACTCAAGTACATGTAGTGTCTTTAAATATTTACAGACCTTTTCTGTTTTGTTACAAATTGCATTTATATATATATATCTTCCACAGTTAAAAGGTGAAAACTGAAGTTGAAATTTTGCATTTCTATATAGTGCAAAATATAGTGAAAAAGCCCCTTGGTTATTTGTGCTTTATTCTCTTTTTGATTGGAATGGTTTCATCATAAAAAATGCAGATCTGTTAAAACACAAATTGTTTTAATAGGAAGAGTAACCCATATTGCCCTTGTGTAAAAGTACTTGCAGTAAAATTTGAGTTGGTAGTTAGATTTAGGAGACTGAACACAGGCAGGGTTTACTGCTGTCAGTCCTGTGGATTAAATAGCTTCTATATTAAATTTAATATGAGAGAAGTGGCATCCTTAAAGAGTCTACAAGTACACAGAACATTAAAACAGCTTAAAAAAAATATGTGGTGAAAAGATCAATGTAGAAATGGTTAAAAAGCCATTACTAAGATTCTTGGACCTCATTGAACCAGCGTATAAGCCTTTACAATTGACGATAACTAAAAGTGATTTTTCTAAGATGTGGCCAAGCTTCCCAAGCTTCTTTGGCATAGTGGCACCTCTTGCAGGAAGTATTAAAAGATCCAAGAAAAACTTTTAAAGAACTGTAGACATCTAGCATCCGAAAAGTTTACTGTTCATGACTCTACAATAAGAATCTGTACAAATGTGTGCTTTTGTGACTCATACTGAACTTCAGCTACACATCTGCAAGTTTAAAGTATGTCTAGTCAGTATTATTTTGAGTTAACAGTAGAAGAACCGTTACTTGGCTAAACTTAAATGCGCCAAAGTTGCATGACCTGTTCAACAAATTGTTTATTTAATACAATTAATATACAATAAAATATTAATATAAAGTCATATGAATATAAATTAAATAAAATATAACAAATTATATTATTAGCCACTAGCCAGACCTATCAACAAACACAGACCGGAAGTTAACTTCGAATTAGCAATTTATACTTGAAGTCTTAATATTTTCTAAATTCTGAAAAGATAAAAATTTGTCCTTTGACATGTGCAAGATTTCAAATCACAGCTGTACAAACAGCAATTACTTTTTAACTTTAAAAAAGTTAAATACTTTATTGGTAAGTTTTTGTGTTCTTTTTGGGAAAAAAGCATACCTAAAACTTTCTTCATTTATCATCATCATCAACATAATTAACCAATTCGAAATCTCAACACAACACCTCCTCTTCCTCAACAGTAGAGAATATCATGAAAGGCAAATATTTCTTCACCACACTGTAAACACTCAGATACGCCAAATGTATTTGATAGGACATCATTTAGAAAGATACGCCTGTTTTTCTAGTACACATTGCACAGAAGTGCACAAAAGCAAAACATGAAGTCTTTGAAGTTATGAGGAAAATATTTGTTTTGTGCAATGCAGAAAAGATCCCTCTAGGATCCACTGAATTCATATCGTGTGAGTGAGTGAATAAATAAACAAATGAGCAATTTCAGTTTCCTTTAGACATTGCACTTCTTTACAATATTAGCACCTGTGGGAATGTGGAGTGATTTGGCAGTGTTTTAGACTTTATTCAGTGACATAATATTCTTTCTTACCTCAAGCCCATCAGTTATGTTCAAGGATAAAGTTCTTTCTCTTGAATAGCAGACTGCTTCCAGTACAGGGGCCCTGTGATAATTTGACTATTGCAATATCTTATATCAGATTTTTTGCAGACGTGTAATTCACTTCAGGTGTGTAGGTGTAGCCTTGGGACACATTTTAATCCTATTTTTACTTTGTCCAAATAGGGAGTTTTTTAAGCGGTTGCTTTATTTATACCGCCTGCCACGCATTAGAGTTGTGTGGGAGAAGTTTTTGATAAATGTATTTTAACTTGTATGATGTTATACAATTCTTAGAAATACTGAGTAATGCGTGGGGTTCACGATTAAAGGGTTCTTTAAGCCAGAACTGATGGATAAAGGTTTATAAACAACCTTGTGAAGGCATGTAAATACATACCGATTCACTGTTCACAATGACCAGATAATTCATATAATTCAAGACTTCTGCTGACTTTATATGACAAGTATCTAAAGATATGAATTATACAGTCCAATTTTAACCTGATACAAATGAAACCTCACTAGTCAATGTTTTCAATCTGTGGTCATTTGTTCAATCTATGAGATTTAGTAAAACTTACTGGTTGTTACAAATGACACTTTGGTGGGATCTTTGTCTTTTTTAGTAATTGTGTAAAGATTTCACAATGTATTTCTATATTTTATAAAATTCCTTTGGAAAACCATTGATCCCTGAGGCTTTGCCACTGCTCTGCTGAATAATGTCATTATAACAGAAGTGACATTTCTTAAATTATACATTTGACAAATGTCTTTTTCATTTATAATAAAGTCTGAATTCTTGTTCTCCAGGAACTGCCAACTTAAACCACCAACTTTTCTGTTTGCAATTGGTCAAGGCATCTTTGATCCATAACCATTTTCTGCTCCAATAGAGAGCAAAACAGAAGAACAGAATCGCTTCTATGTACTCACACAATGAAGGATATGTGACCTTATAAGCTTTGATGTAAGATATTGAGCCAATGTCTCACAACTAACATGTTTAATGGGATAAATTGGTTCTGGTGCTACTAAATATACAATAGGGTAAAAAAAAATAGTCCCCTAAAAAACTGTAATACTCCAGCAGCCTTTCTTTTTCGATTCCCAACCCTAAATGTATTCCTAAAAACAGCCTGATTGCGTTTATTTAAGATGTTAGTGTGGGAGAAAATGGTAATCCATGGTACACTTGGGCCACAGATGTTCAAAAGCACATTTAAAGATACCATACTGGCTGTTAGCTGATAATGACTGAGTAAAACCCATGTATTATTATAGTACTCGTCTTCTATTGGTTTCTATACAATTCACACAACTTCCCCTGAGCAAGCAGCACACAAATATCCAATTGGCAGAAGCGCTCTACAAGGATGGTTTCAATGCAGAATCTATTTAGGGCATGAGCAGACTCTGACCTCCATGACTACTGGAGCCAATCCATGTCTCCATACTTCACTAATAGTTTTTTCTACAGTTATGGTCCAATAAAGGGATCAGAAGGATTCAGGATGTGTTCTTAGATGACTCATTTATCTCTTCAAGATGTTTAGCTCAAGGAGAATGAATTTAATTACAGATCTTTTCATTACCTGCACTACCAGAATCAGAAGCTGTGGAGATTATTGTATCATAGCTGGAACCAGAGATCAGGGATTTTGTTGCTGGGCCATATGGCGTACTCTCTTGATAGCATGACTTTATCACAAATGTTTGTGATTAAGAGTTTTCTCGATTTTGTTCAGTTTGGGAAATTTAACTTAAATATTTTTGTTTTTATTTTTTTCAATGTGAAGAAAACCAATAAGCATTTGGACTATTCAGCTAATACAGCTGCTGCAGTGATGCACAATGTTGGCAGCATCATGCTACAGGGATTATTCTCAGTAACTGGCAGCAGGATTGGCAAGCAACAGGACTGAGGTTGAATAGAGCCAAATATAGAGCGATCCTTGAGGAGAAGCCGCTCCACAGCACACGCAACCTTTGACAAGAGCAAAGATCCTCCTTTCGCCATGAGAATGACCAGAGCACACAGCCAAGACAGTGCTGGAGCGGCTTTGTCACAATATTCTCCAAAGTCCTTGAATGAAGCAGCCAAAGACACAAAGCCCATAGAAACATGAAGATTGGAGGTCGCCAGCCATCTGACAAAGCTTGTATGAATGAGAGGAAGAATTGAGGCTACATAGGCAAAAGCTGTGCAGTTACATAGATAGATGGCCTGAATATTGATGCTGAGGAGGTATTTTGGATGTAGACTTTTCATGGATATAATAAAGGTGTTCAGTTTTTCCTAGCCCTTGTGTATTGCATTGGTCAGATTGCATTTACATTTACATTTACATTTATGCATTTGGCAGATGCTTTTATCCAAAGCGACTTACATTACATTGTACTATACATTTGTACATTTTGTATAGTAAGCAAGTGGGGGTTAGGTGCCTTGCTCAAGGGCACCTCAGCCGTTACCCGCCAGCCCCGAGAATCGAACCAGCAACCTTCTGGTCATGAGTCCAACTCTCTAACCACTAGACCACGACTGCCAGATTGTCAGCAAACATGCAATGTGATCATGGGATGATGTAGTGAGGTCAAATAACAATATTGTTACATATCATTTGCAACGTTCATTGTAAAATAATGTCTACTTTTTACTTAAAATGTGTACTGCATAGAACAGAGAAACACATGAAAAATTTCATTTTGTTATTGTCTGAATTGTCTTTTGTCACGTTCACAGAAATGAAGGCTCCAATGAGAAGGGGAAGAATGGACACCTAAATCATGCTTTCCATCTGAAGGTGGTCGGGCCAGCCAACAGAAGTGCTAACCTTAAGGTATAAACAGCTAATATGATGCTGGAAGTTTCATGAGCTGAGATATGAATGATGATGAGTCATCACAATGTAAATGTTCCTATATAGAACTACAGTATATGCTTAAAAACTACCAAGCCATACAAAAAAGAGGTATGATATTTATTAATAAATATAATGAAATATGCCAGCTCAAATGTAATAAAATAAATATTGATATTCAATGTGTGCCATTTTTAAATGAGATATTTATGATGGGAAAAAGTTTAATGTTGTTTGTCTTTAATAGTAATAAAAATACATTTTAGTGCCTCTTGCACATTTTCAAATGCAAGACATAAGTATTAATATTATTAAAAAATAAGATTTTTGTATTTAACTTTGAGACCTAAAATGAATATCTCCATTTTTTTCTCTAGCTACCTCACACCAGTAAGGAGGTGCTTCCTCTGAGGCCAAACCCAGCCTCCAACGGTACTCAACCAGTTAATATTGTCCGTCCTCTTCGGCCAGCTCCTTCTCCATCCCCGAGCGCCTCCAAAGGATTTCGACCTCCCCCGCCTGTTTTTAAGCCACCCAGCACACCCAAATCTGTAGCGTCTCCTCAGAAACTCAGTCCCCCCAAGAAGCCTCTGCCTTTGAACCCTTCACGCACTCCACTGGTGAGAGTTTAGTCCTGCCATTCTTTCATTCGATAAAAATCACAGGTACAGTAACTGGATCTGTATTGGATATTTCTTTAAAGACAGCAAGTTGAGACTTTTGTCTAAATCTACCGTTTCTCAGATGTTTCTTCAGAACAACCGTAAACTCATATGTGGACCAAATGTCACTTTTTGCAAAAGCATTATACAAATTCCCTGATGCGTTCTTATTTTCTTGTCGTCGTACAGATGGTATCAGAACAACACGCCACACCTCCCCAGAGGCCTCTTCCTCTTAGCCCTGCACGTGGAGCACAGGCCAAAGCCTCCAGTGGGAAACTCCTGGTGATGATGTCCCCTGCAGTCAGCCCAAAGCCAGTGGGAAAGGTCACCGCCGTCCCCCCTCTGAGGGTACTCCGGTAAGCAAACACGATACACAGCGACAGAAAAAAGTTAAAAGTATTTCTAGTGGTCAATATCATGAATGTTGTGAGACAAGTGCAGGAGTTTGCAAAACAGTTCATGTTGTTTCCAGAGTCAGCTATCCTGAGAAAAACTTTGGAGTGAAACAATTTGCATGTAAAGACTTCTGCAGACTCTCTTCTCTCTCTCTCTCTATATATATATACACATAAATCACTACCTGCAAGATGTTCTAATGGTTTCACATTTATTGAACAGATGCTTTTATCTCCATTTGCAAAGTTAAGCAAATATCCAGTTGCTCCCCACATTAACATTTAATTTGTATAATTCAGATAAATTGATGACTTCAAATGATAACTGAACCTCTCTGGCATCACTGTATGTATGCAAATGTCACATTTCTTTATAAAGAAAGAATAGATTAGTTAACAATAACAGATTCTTCTTCTGACTCTTATGTATAGCCACACTGGTTCAGATTTCTCACTGTTGGGTTTGGATGATGTCAATGTAAATGGCTTAGCAAATCTTTCAGTGTTTTGCCCATCACTGTTGACATTACATTTCCCACATCTCCCGCTTCTCTATTTGTGCTTTATCTCTTCATTTTTATGCTATTTTGACAGTTTCCAAAATGTTTACATTCTGATCCTGAAAGCAGATACAACTACACAGCTACTCCTGTATACTAAATAGCTACACCTTGGGCAGAAAGGAGACATACATTATGCACATTGATGCTGGATGTAAATCTAATCTGTTCTGATATTTAATGCTTAATTTCTTCATCAAACCAGCTGCACCACAGCATTTTTTTTCTCTTTTTAATCCACATTCAAATGTCGACTAGATTTTTATTAAAAAAGTTTTGTGGCGCACTCCTGATGCCTGGGTGGATGTCGTGAGAAGCAAAACATTTTAATGTTTCTTGAATCTCCACATCAAAGTCAGTCTGTTATCGGCATGTGAATGCGTCAATTTTCTCCTTACATGAATAACTATGTCTAAGTCTGATTTCTGCTTGTATAGCCCTACACGTTCCTCCATTCTAAGAGCTACGAACTGAATTTTATGCCTGTAAAGATAAATCTGTAGCTTCCCAACCTTGGAAAGCTTAGTCTTGTTTTGTGATAAAGAAACATACATTTTCAGCACATAATAGTGTGACCCAGGGTGAAGAATATGGCATATAAAGAAAACGGCACTTTACAAGCTCAGCAGTGCATTTTGTGTTTATCATGATTTTTCACACAAAATGAAATGCGCACGTGACTAGTTTTGAAATGATGGGTAACCTTGAAAATGTCACTCAATAAAGCGACGCAAACAAAGAGATGCAGTGACTATCAAATGTGCTTTTAAAAGGGTTTTAAATGAACATCACACCATGGTGTTTTCAATTTTTCACTCTGTTTTAAGTATAAGCAGTCCATGTAGTTGTGTTTTATACTTTGTTTTTCTCTTTCAGGCCTGTTTCAGGACCTAAACCACTCATAGTTCCATCTGCTTTCCGAAAATGACCCAGGATTTTTTTTGAAAGACTGCAGTCAGCCTATTTGCACTATATAAGGACCCTTGAAGACTGGCGCTGTTGTGTTGTCTTAACAAGCAATGTGAGAGCTTGGTGCTGGGTCCATGGAAGGGTCTGTGAATGGGTCCATATATGAGCCCTTGCTTACAGACGTGACGCAGTTTTGCATGATAAAATGCAAACTTAGACAGGACTTTTGTGACGTGATAGAACATCATGTCACATTGCCAAAATCTTGACTTTCTCACCTTTCGCAATTTTTTTGTACTATGTTATGCATTACGTCTTGTTTACATTTTTTCTGACGACATATATTTGTGCCAAAGATGTTGTTTTGTTTATTGACTTTTGTTCATTGTTTCATTTTTGTGCTGTATTATATTTTGTGTTTGGTACATTAAATAATATGTTTTTAGTAAAGATGCCGTGATGTTGTGATTGGCATCACTTTATAATAAGCTTTACATCATGTCTAATTCTTAACAGGAAGGTCAAAAGTCAACAGAGACTTGCAGGGATGTCGATATTGAAGGCGTGTGCAATTTATGCTAAAAATAGCAAAAATAATTATGGTTTTCCAAACAAACCCTCTCGGGAAAATGACTGTCTTGTGATTGGCTGATGCATTGGCTTCTAAAATAGATCAGTGTTTTAAAAGCTTTCCTGTAGCTCAGTGCTTAGAGCATGGCGCTAGTAACGCCAAGGTCATGGGTTCGATCCCAGGGATTGCACATACTCAGAAACTAATGTATAATGCAATGTAAGTTGCTTTGGATAAAAGTGTCTGCCAAATGCATAAAAATGTAAATGTTAAAGTACAGATCCACAGTGTTTCGATTTTAGAGGAATAATTCAGCCTACAAATGGATTACTAATAGTTGTGTACATCAAGCTGGGATAGTAGAAAGTATTCTAACGTGACGAAAATGACAATGGTGAAATCAAAAACAACAACCCTAACTGCGTTCTAGGATTTGGATTCGTGTTCGATCATTACAGAAGATTCATGAGTTTGGCTGCCCATTTTTAACAACGATTCGTTATTGAAGAATAGCTGAATGTTTAAACAGCTGGTTTCTTGAACAAATATTTGGTTTAGTTTAGTATGAGACTACGCTGAAGTGTAGATTCACCATTGAACCTATTTTGCAGAATATCAACTACAGATCTTAAAACAAGTCACATACAAATGTCTAAAAAGACCTAATAAAATAATAATACTTGCCTTTTCTATGACCCCCGTCTGTGAAATCCTGGCTGAAGCCACAGTCTATAATTGAAATTGCATAATTTAATCACAATTATTATATTACTAAAGTAGATTATCAAAGCATAAAAGTAGTCATAACCATAAAAAATGACAAAATAGATTGTTTAGTTTAGCTCATTGCTGTAAATGATTGATTTTATGTTTAGAGATACAGATGTTTTTATGGTAAAATTAATAATATAAAAACTGAATTAAGTAAGTTTTTAATAATATGATAAAATTAATGACAATGTTTTGTCATTTTACAAACAAATTCCAGCACCTTTGACATGGCATTATTTTGTCACTATTAAGAATATCAAGGTTGCTTGTAACCAAACTTGGACCCCATTGACTACCATAGTAGGAAAATGATAATGGTAGTCAAAAGTGCCCCAGAACTGTTTTCTGCCCCAACATTCTTCAAAATATCATATTTTGTGTTCAACAGAACAAAGAAATATATAAAGTCATTTTTCCTACTATATGGTTGTCAATGGGGTCCAAGAACTGTGATTCTAAAGAAGCTAAATCTAGTTTACATTTTTATAATTTATTTGGACTTAATTGATCCCTATGTTTATAATGGATCAAAGTGGAAGTCTAGTTTTGATTATATCCAACACAAATCTACGACGATGTTCGTAGTCTGCCTAAACACTCCAACAGACGTTTCAGATGGCAACATTATTGACCTCTGTGATGACTCTAACCTATGGTTTACAAGTAAATCGGTACACACCTGCATACAACGGTGGCTCATGGTGGCAATTGAATGACAAGCACTTGAGACGCGTGTGTTTGATTTGCAGCAGTCAAATTCTCCTCAGCTCCTCATGCGACCAAATAAAAGCTGCGCTGACAGCCGCGGCTGCTACATTCAGTGTCTGTCAGCACAAACGCTCATCGCTCCAAACTGACGAGCAGCAATTTTTGTTTTCACTTTTCACTTTAGTTGAATCCTGCAGCGTGTCGTGGCAGTTTTCGGTGTAGTCTGCTGAGCAGGCAGGACATATGCGTTGCATTGTATTGGTTTTAATTAAATTTAGCTTCACCGAGTTCCTGCCCCGAGACCATCGCTCGCGAGTTTAAGAGGAGATATCGCGCGTGATTCATTATGGACGTAAAGGTTTTAAAAGACTGTTAAGTCAGGGGAGGAAATCGAGCAGTGTGGCAGAAAATCCGAGTGAATCAACTTCAGTATCAGCACCTCTTTAATTGAAGAGGACGTTTAAAACTCTTCTAAAGTCACTGGGCTTTAAACCATGATACAACCATAAAAAAGCTCAAGAACAAATTACCTTCTGCGGCGCTTTCCGTAAATAGGATACGCAGGGCCTGAAACCTAAAATTGTCCCGTTTTTTAAGAGGCTCGGGCTGTCAAACTATTTATTATAAGCCATTTTATCTTACGTCACCAACATGTCTGACGTTATTTACAAATGACAAGTATAAAAAAAATCACGTGATCTGTAGCCCACTGCGGTTCATGCTCTGTACATTATGGTTTTACGGATTATTCCTATTAAAACACGGTAATTTCATACAGGCCTACCTGGCAGGGTTTCATAAAATAAACACACAGCAACGATAAAAAAAAAATATATATATAAAAATATTCTTCCGTTAAGCAATGTAGTTCTTCAAAAACAATTTAATGAAGCGGTCGCCAGACACAGCAACCGACACTGGGGCAGTAGGCTAATACTAATGTAACGCGGCACAACCAATCAGCATCAAGAACCGTATCTATCCTTTTATAATACAAATTAAAAGTCTACATTTTGTGATTTTTATTTTTATAGATACTTGTCTAATCAATATGCATTAGCATGCTTTGAGGGCTAACAATGATTTGTAGTTTATTAACGTTTATTTCCAAATAAATGTAAATATTTAATTTCCAGTAAACGTTTATTTTCAATAAAAGCTAACACTACATTAGATGTAAAAATGAGAAAATATACTCCTACCATGCCGTGGAAATAATTGTGCACAAAGGTGAGCATTATTCTGAAAAAGTGTTCTGTATTGTTTTACTGCCGGTGATGACCGTACAGATGCAGCCGCCCAGCGCTGATAAGCCTTCGCTCGCCAAAATTAAACACCACTTAACTTGATTCTAATCGGATTTATATCATATCCCAAAAAGGTCAAGTGTACAAATGAATGCACAAGAACAGAAAGACCCAACATAAGCTGCTTGGGTGAAGTGTCTTCCCTCACAGTATATGCACTCAGGGATGCTGCTCATGATATATCATTGGTAAGTCTATAGAGTCAGATCTCTTCTATAGTACCTTTGTGCTAAGAAGCTGTAGAACATAGTTATTCAATAGAGTCTAATCCAATTGAGGACAACGGGGCACGCCTGCATTGAAACGTAATGCATTGGCATTCAACTAAATTGAACAGAACATGATACAAGAATGTAGAACAAATTGCAGAGTGTAGAATGTGGAAATGTCATTACATTTTGGGTCAGACATGGAAATGGGCGAGTATGAGCAATACAGCTTATAAATTTGTTCTTGATGCAAAGTACATTTCACAAGCCAAGCATTTAGATATTACATCAGAAAGTCCTCATTGGCTCAAAGGCAGGGCACTCAGCTTTGATTTTAATTCAATTTGACAGGGAATAAAACATCCACAATATCAATGAATCAAACCTGTATTATTATTAATTCTGCCGATTCTACGCAAGACCAAAACCTCTACATCATCATCAATGCCAAGTTTGGCACCATGCTTTCAGAACCGTAATGTTTTCCCGAGCTATAAAGATCTGAACGTTAGCCACTGTTGGTCAGGTGAGTCTTGAAGATGCAGTGTGTGCCATATTAAAGATGCACTTTGAAGAATGTGCATCTTATTAATAATTCATGCAAGCCGTCTGTAATCAATTGGGTATGTCTAACACAGTACATGAGTGTTTGGACTCAACAGAGCTCCATTTGAGGGTGAATGTAAAATAACATGCTGTTCCTGCGACTGTTTTGGTGCCAAATGTAAATTCGCATTCTTTTGAAACCAAAAGCCGAACACAAGAAACGCTTTGCCCTTTTAAAAACTTAAGATCTCCCGCTCATAGCTCAAGAGTGACAAGACGAGATTGATCTCAATAGTTGGCTTTTGTTCTACCCAGCTTCAGAATCAAACCTTTAATCCTTTGGATAGCAGCTCAGACATGTCACTTCTGAGCCTCAGCCTTCCCCGGAGCATCAGCAGCAAAGGTAAGATCTACCGTTTTTAAAGATAGAAGTATGGAGTAGGTTAAAGACGTTCTGTGGCCTCATTGACTGGCGCAGCAAAGGTGTAATATATTTAGGTACTTAGTATGAAATTGCTTCCTCTCAGGAAACCGACTAAAATAGGAATATAAAGGGATAGTTCTCACCCTCTTGTCATTTCAAACCTGTATGACTTTGTTTTTTCTGCAGAACACAAAAGAAGATATTTTGAAGAATGTTACCAAAGGTAACCAAACAACGACTTCTATTGTATGAACACAAAACCAATGCAAGTCAATGGCTACCGATGTTGTTTGGTTACCGGCATTCCTTAAAATATCTTTTTTTGTGTTCAATGTCAGGATGCAACTATCATTAAAACATCAAAAACAAAAGTCTGAGTCATGAAACATAATTATACAAAACACAGCGACTCAATGCAGTGACTCCAGACCCCATCCAACTAAAGTGCTGTGAAGTGATCTTTATTTTAGACTTTATTAATATCATGACCAATATGAAGATCAACTCCATGCAGAAATCCAAATGATTTCACAAGTTTTAAAATCTATCAGAGATGATGAGCATCAAAGTTTGATTTCAACCATTAAATTCACTATGATTTCAATCTTTGAAACGGTCTTAGTCCGTTAAAAATTAAATTAAGGATGTATTTTCACTTAATGTTCTTTACATTGTGTAGGATGATTTTATGTAGAAAACACTGTCACAAATTCTCAATTTTTATTCATCTGGAGAAAGTTTAAAAGTTTGAGAGTTGCAGATGCCTATTAGTCACAAGCTCATTTCATATATATATTAGGGCTGTCAATCGATTAATCGCGATTAATTGCATTCAGAATAAAAGTTTGTGTTTACATAATATATGTGTACTGTGCATATGAATTTTGTATTTATGAACACAAACACACATGTAGGCCTATATATATACTTTGAAAATATTTAGATGTATTTATCTATATTTACCAATAATTTATATTTAAATGTTTATTAATTTTTATATCTTTCTTAAATATATGCATGTATGTGTATCTTTTTATAAATACAAAATGAATATGCACAGTACACAGACATATATTAAATAAACACAAACTTATATTCTGGATGTGATTAATCGTTTGATAGCCCTAATATACCTATTTCCTGAGATCAGAGCAGTGTTGTGTAATGTGTGTATTGCTAAATAAATGCGCAATAGAGAGGCGCAGTGTTTGTCCAACACTCCAAATGTGCGCTATACAAAAATGTCACAATCAAAGCCCATGAGCCGTCGCTAGCTTATCACAGGATTACGGCATATCCACGCATTGTCGCCTTTGCTGCTCTGCAAGAGTAATTACCTGTGAAAAACCAATTAAATTTGCATTGTAATAAAGACGAGATTACAAACGTAATTAATTTCCAATTATGAAGAAGCACCAACAGAACGATTACACAGGAACTGCCAACTACCTTAGTATCGACACTCATTAAGGTAACGTCAAGTAAACATTGTGCATCACACTTCTGATTATTTACACGAATATCTGACAGACATCCATTTTAAACTCAAGTTACTTTATTGTGCTTCATTTCACTGCTGTTTGATGCTTCAATGGCCATATTGATGTACATGATTTCTGGAAGAAAATGTGTAATTTACATAAAAGCCTCTGTACATTTGTTACTGGCAATATAAAATATCACTTCTGCTTTTGGCAATAATACATAATGGATCTTTATTTAATGACGTTAAACATATTTGAACATATTGTTCATCAATGTGAAATGTTCTGAAATGTGATTTAACACTCTGGGTTGGTTTAACTAGTAGTTGGGTATATTATGCATATTTTCTAGATTCATTTAATCCAACGGATGGTTTGGTCCATATTCACCCAACCACCGGTTGAAACAACGCAGCATTTTGTTTTTGGATTGCACTATGAGGTGCCGTCTTGAGTCGTGGATTGAGAGGCCAACCCTAATGGGTCCTGACGGGACGGGCGACGGACACCAGATGAAGGTATATCCAACAGGGCCTGAATGGTCTGAGCGATGCGCGTGAGTCCCTCCTCCTCCAGAATCAGCTGGGGTGGACAAAGTGCGTCCTGTTGGGTTTTGGTGAAGGAAGAAGAAAAAACAAATAAGCTCCACAGAACGTTTGCTTACCCAAAGAAGAAGTAAAACAATAAAAGCAGTAAAAGCAATAAAAACATCTTGGCATGCATAAACTGCTAAAGGAACATATTTTATTTCCGACCCTAAAAATCTGCCAACATAGAGTTTTGAGACAAAATGCGGTTTTCTCAAAGGGTGAAGTGGGTAAACAGGATTCCAATATGAAAGGCTTTCCATGCACATCCACACGTGCTTGAGGCATGCGCAGATTAACAGGTTTAAAGAGGAACGCATCTGTCACGCAAGATCCTTCAAACATAAAATATTCCTCACATACAGACAAATTTGCATGTGCACAAAGAGTTAAGAAAGGCTGAATGGCACTCGAGACACTTCCACTTGGAAGCAATAGCAAACATCAGCTCAGTCACAGAAAGGGCAAAGCAATGCAAGCGGCACAATACATGATCATAGAATTATTCCCTTAAATTGCCAACTACATAACAAAGCAACACTATTTATTACCAGACTGTCACTCAACGAAGCAGCCATGCAGTCATAGCACTTTACAGGGACGAAGTCATTACATCTAAGGGTGAAGTACACCCTGAGTTCAGCTTACTGTAACAAGCAAACACTTTAGCATCTTGAAAATCCATCATGCATTCCAATTATTAAATTCAGCCAAGCCTAACGGTAAGTATAGATTACGGACTAGTTGTATATGATCACGTCTGTTATTTACGTATAAAGATACAGCAAACGTGCAGTATATATACATTTCACCCCAGGTTAATAGCAGTGGAATAATAAATGTGTGATTTAACAAAGAACCTTTGGCATGCAGAGTACTTTGTAATGTAAAAATGAGCCTGCCAGTTGATTAATAAATAATTAAAAACAATAAACAGACTTTCTTACTTGGACAGTTTAATGAGTTTGAAAGTAACTCTTCTCATACAATGGCTCGGTTAGAGAACACCTATATGCAGATAAGGCATTTCACATCAATTCAACATCCTCATTAGTGCATTTAACTCTGGTAATGAGAATATATTTCATGAAATAATATCATCCCAGTTAGCGATTGCTCAAAGCAATGACACTGATATATTTTACCCACATGGCATATGTTTCCAAAAGCTTTATTTGGAGACAGATGTCAGCAGATGATTTTATGGCAGTGTTGCTTATTGCAGCTACTGAACAGAATGGCAAAGAGTGCACGAAACCCGTTGATCTACTCTAACCCAGCAGAATGATTTAAGATTCTCCCAAAGAGCATCCCATGTGCTTCATTAAAAGCAAGAAAATCTGACCTTTTGTACATGGCCGATGCCACCGATTTGTTTACATGTCATTAGTGATGTAGAAATAGCACAGAATCTTCAATATTTCTTCGTTATATGTTATAACTTTGCTTTGAAAAATCGTTCAACTATTTACAGTTTCAAAGCAACAACATAAACAAACGCTACTGCTACTTTTGTGGCCCAAACTTAACTGCCGGTACACATCCGCAAAGAATAGAGTCCCTGCCGAATATTTCTGATAACAAGCAAAAGAAATAACAAGTAAATGACATTAGCTAGCAAGTTAAAAGTATGTCTAGTCAGTATTATTTTGGGTTACAAGTAAAAGTTACTTGGCTAAACTTGCGACAGTTACACGATCCATTCAACAAATTGTTTATTTAATACAATTATATGTATTAATATAAATACAATAGGTATAGTTATATTATTAGCCACTAACCAGACCGATCATCAAACCCTGACCGGAAGTTAACTTCGGGCCATGCGTGCGTCCGATGAAATGTCTTAATTTAAAATATGTAAGTATACTTCCCACAATCCCCAAAAGGATCAATACTCACCTTCTGGTTAGAAGCACAGAATAGCAACACAGATGAGCTGACATGAGGATTTTATCCCCAACAGAGAGACAAAAAACTAAAGCAGAATTAATCATGAACAACAGCAGTCAGTCATGAACATTTAACAAAAGCAAACACACACAAAGCAGCACATAACACTTTTTTAATAATTTCTTTACAGACAAAAAATCTTTATATCAATATAAACTTCTTAAATACACAGTATTTTATAAATATTACAAAATACATTTTGTGTGTTGCGTTAGGTCACGCTAAGTAACACGTGGATGGAAACATTCATGAAGTTCTATTGCCCACTAAACTGTCAGCGTTCCATTTAGTGTATTTATCAGAGGGTTGAATTACTCCTGTAAAAGCCTTTCGATGCTCATAGCAAATCCCAAGAGCATCCTTATTCCACTAATATTCCCTTCAAAAGATTGAGGAGACTGATCTACTCTATACGTGAAGGAGTATATTATAAAGTGGCCATTAAAATGTAATGTCTAATATGATTAGCTTTAGCCTGACAAACAATGGACACTGTTACAAAACATCATCAACTTCCAACAAACCCCTTAAAACATGTTTAAGACATCCCAGCGTACGGAATTGTGTGGTAACAGGACCAGTTAAAGCGTAATCCCTTCCCTTTCTTCCCAGTTCTCTCTCCTTCTTATCGTTCTCTCCAGATGAGAGGTTGCTCATTAGTAAACTGTCTGCAAAGCTCCTAAATCACATTAAGTAGGCACAGAACACAAAAGCAACATCAACATATAGCACTGGGGAAGCTGGTACACATGGCACATTACACAACGACAAAAACGCTATGGCCACATTTAGAATCGGGAAACAGAAGGCTGTAGAGACGCACAACTGGTTTATTTTCAATATACATACATTTCGTTATTGTGTAATTTTGTAACGTCTGCATATCCACATTGTGCCTACAGTAGCTGTGGCAAAGGTGAATATTTCAATGTAATTGTCTGTGTTGGCCAATGCCCAGTTATCGAAGTTTCCCTCATCTTTCCGGCTCAAAGTGAGCATGCAAGCGATCTTAATTGTATTAGGCAATTATTGTGTCCGACAGGAAAAGTCATTAGTCGATTTTTGATAATGTGCTCAAGGGAGACCATCTTTCCACCAATGCAGATTCAGCACACAAAGCATACATAAATAAAACAATAACTTATATGGAACTGCTCGTATACAAGAATTATATTAAGTTGCTTTAAAGAAGACCAAAACGAACATTCAACAAAAAAATAACGTAACAATTGAACACAGCTTTGAATCATATTAGTACCATCCACAAGTGTGGGGCAGTTTTGTAACAGTACTGCCCTCTGGTGATCACAGTCAACAAGACAAAGATGAAAACAACACAACCGTGCTCTCGGGCCCTCATCCGTTACATGCGTGAATTAAACAAAATACAGTTTAGACGTACCATTACCACACTGTTAACATGTTCCCAGATGCAGACTGGAGTCAACCTACAAGCTTTTTGCTGCGGAGGCACTTTGACTATTCAGAGCAAATACTAGTGATTTTAAAGCCCTATATTCTCAAGGAAAGAGGTTGGGGGGGGAGTGTGTGCCAGTGCTTAAAACTCTGAGGATAAAAATACACCTTATAAAGTCATTCCTGCTAAAGAGTATACAAATCTATCCTGTTATTAACAGTGATGCTAAGGCAATCATGTGAAAAAGCCCTTCATATTGTGGAAACCATGCATATTCCCAGTTATATAAGTCTATTATCCTGTTCAGAAACTGTTTATAAGCTATTTCTGAGGTAAAAAAATGCAATGCAATGCCTTACTGCAATATAACAGCATAACACATATATAGCTATTTCAGTAATAAATAACCATATCTAGAAAAATCAGGTTCTTACCCTAAACTACCATCATATGTTTCCCAAACTGGCTTTTGTGGGACCTTAAGTATTAATGTGTAACCTGAAGCATTACAGGTCAGAAGCTCGCTCTGATATGCCGCATGTGGCTCATATATACGTTTATGATGCGAAGATTATTTTGCTAATAGCCATTGAAGGGGATTTGTTTTATTTTAAAGTGATAGTTCACCCAAAAATGAGAATTCTGTCATCATTTACTCACTCTCTTGTCATATCAAACCTGTATGATTTTCTTTCTTTCGAAAACACAAAAGAAGCAATTTTTACTGAACAGCAATGGCACCCATTCACTTCACAGTCACAAAATCAATGCAAATAAATGGATGCCAGCTAACAACATACTTCAAAATATCTTCTTTTGTGTCTTGCAGAAAAAGAAAGTCATACAGGTTTAAAATGACAAGAGGGAAACGAGTAAATGATGACAGAATTGTCATTTTGGGGTGAACTATCCCTTTAACAGCAAGGTTTCGTCAACTCTGTGTAACAGTGTACACAAAACAGAGATGATGGACTTTAAAATCCATTACATTAACAGATTAATACTCTCATACGCACACACGTAACTATGCTATAAGCTGGCAGTATAACAAATAGAGCAAAGCCATGAGTAGAGAATAGAAGAGCAGGAAGCCGGTGGAGAAGGGCGAGGAAGTAGACACAGAGGAAAAGGTGCCGTTCCTTTCCTCGATCACCTCCTCCTCTCCTGTTTTTGCCAGGAGCGCCTTCACACAGCGGTTCACTGCGGGCAGCTTACTGCACAGGATATCAGATGCTAAACACAACTCCATCTGAGAAAGAAAGAAAGAGAGAGAGAGAGAGAGAGAGAGAGAGAGAGACAAAGAAAAAGAAGGACAATGCAGAGAGAACAAACAAAGACGTTTGGGCACGTGTTTGAACGGAGAAAGCAGAATCGTTTGCAGTCAAATTGACAAAGAGAGCACAAAACGGAGCAAATCGAGCTCGAAGCAAACAAACTTGAAGGCGGTAATATAAGACCAATTTTCTCACTTACAAACAGTTCAGACAACACGACTCAAGAAAACAAATAATATAGAGGGTTGGAACGATACCTAAAAGCAGTGAAATTATGTGAGGACACGCTTTTGAGCACTTGACAGCCGTCTGTTATTTCAAATGTGCGGGTGAGGAATTAAGTTAATACTCGGTACAACGGAGACTGTTGAAAGACTAGTATTGTTACTTTTTGATTCAGTATTGACTTGATACCACAGTACTTCTGAGAGCGAATAAAAGAAAACCAATTCTAACAATAAAAGAAGGTTTAGGTTTACCTCAGGGACTCCCAGTCTACGACACGCAGCAATGAAGTTTTCAACATTAAGGCGACACTTGGCAGCACTCAGTTTGGGCTGAACGGATAGAAAAGATTCATATATATCGATTAGAAACTCATCTAAGAACAGTCTGATATGACTTAAAGGAACAGTTCACCTAAAATGAAAATTCTGTCTTCCTTTACTCAGCCTCAAGCTCTTCAAATCTGTATAAATGTCTTCGTTCTGATGAACACAGAGAAAGATATTTGGAAGAATGCTTGTAACCAAACAGTTCTTGGCCACCATTGACTACCATAGTAGAGAAAAGAAGATATTTTGAAGAATGTAAAAAAGCAGACAGTTTTTGGGGCCCTTTTGACTACCATTGTAATTTCTCCTACTATGGTAGTCAATGGTGGCCTAAAACTGTTTGGTTGCAAGCATCCTTTCAAATATCTTTCACTGTGTTCATCAGAACAAAGGCATTTATACAGATCTGAAACAACTTGAGGGTGAGTAAAGTTTTCTTCAAATCTACAAATACACAATATATAACACAGATACACAATATACAAGATGAGAGTCAAACATTAGCTCACCACTGCTGGTGAGGGGATGTGGATGATTGACACCGAACGAGGTCGCACGTGATTGGCCAGCTGGCAGAGGACCGTGCCATTTGACAGTGCCTCTGCCAAATCTTCAGGCAGGGTGATCTTCAGCCGTGACTCTAGAGACTGAAAGATAGCCAAAAGTTTGCCCAAGTTTATAAGATTTATAAGACAGTCAGTGGGGTGAAGCAAGTGAGAAGAACTTGAGGTGGGTGTCGCTTTACCTTGCGCAGATGCAGGACGTCAGATCTCTCCTCTCGTGGGGATTTAAGCGTGGAGCGAGATTCACTACGGCCAGAATCAGCCAAACTGTTTCCTAATCCTGAAATCAAGAGCGAAAGATGTATAACATACACTATTGATTAAGATTATAGATTCCATACGTGTGTGTGTGTGTGTGTGTGTGTGTGTGTACCTGTCTTGACGTTGCAGCGCGAGGACGTGCGGAACAAGAAGCTGTTGGGTTTGGGAGCAGAACCCGTAGGAGAACAGGGTTTCACGGATGACGCATCTAGAACGCGACACGAACAAAATTCCTTCAAGTCAATATTAAATCAACATTTGCTTTACAATTTTCTTAATGCACAATCCTGCCGTACTGTGAACGATTCATTGGTGCATGTTTTTCCAAATAAATTTTTTTGTCTTGGTTATTTTTAATCAAAGTGTAATAACATGCTTTTACTTTGGAAATTACTTTTCTTTTCGGCTGAGTTCACAAATCCCTTTACTTTTCATCGCCTTCCCTCTAAAAACCTGAAATCACCCATTTCGTTGCCTTGTACTTGTACATGTGTAATGACAATAAAGTTGAATCTAATCTAATCTAGTAACAGCATTCACAATCCAATCAGTTTCTGTTAGTCTCAAATATAGTAAAAAAAAAAAAAAGGGGCATACAAGACTGTACGTTGCGAATATCTTTACTTATATTTTTTTATTTTATTAACATTATAA
This sequence comes from Oreonectes daqikongensis, assembly GCA_026939265.1. Classification (NCBI taxonomy): domain Eukaryota; kingdom Metazoa; phylum Chordata; class Actinopteri; order Cypriniformes; family Nemacheilidae; genus Oreonectes; species Oreonectes daqikongensis. The sequence goes on along the minus strand of JAOTQM010000434.1, from coordinate 482,589 downwards.
ATTCATTATATTATAAGAGAAACTAAGCTGTCAATTAAACCAATTGGATTCGGTGTTTTGCACGATGGGGACACCTGCAGGTCAATCATGTGTGTGAATAAAATGAAAAACTGAGTTTTGTCGACATACATTCAAAGTCCACTGTTCATTTTATATAGTCTATAAAAATAGTATTTGTATGAAATTGTAATTCTGCTTAGTCATGGATCACTAATGCCTACCAGGACAGTTAAAATATTTATTTTAGTCTGAACCGTGCTAAATAAATCTGGACCATGATGAAACAAAAAGCTGAAACATGTTGGGTATGAAGGTACCTGTGCGACTAACAGAGCGCTGTAAAGATGCTGCACTAGAAGTGGGAGATGGCTGATCTACACTCTGAGAAGCAAAAAACAAGAAACCAAGATGCTTTAAATGAGTGTTTAAAATGTAGTACATCACAGATGGATATGAAGAATGGACTCACAACACTTCTCTGTTTCAAGCCATTGGGAGGAGAGCTGCTATCTGAGCTGTCACCACTAGAGAGAGACAGAGATCAACAACAGACAGCTTGACAAAGCACACCAGCTAAATCGACTGCAAATTTCACAAACAATAACACTACAGAACAAATTCATAACACCACGACAAAAAGCATCAATTTCATTTAACGGTTGTTAGATTTGACTTCATTTAAGCCACTGTAGGTAATAATCTCAATATTTTTATGAAATTTAAAAACAGACTGAGATTACCACAACAAAAGAAAAAGCCTATGCAGACCATTCGCTTCACTCTTACCCTGAAACACTTCCTGTTCCTCCGTGCTTGGTCGTCGTCACCACGTTACTTCCTGTTTTTACAGTCATCTTCTGCAAACTGTAAGACATCAAATGCTCATTAGTCAATAACTTCCTAAGGCAGGAGAAACAAAAACACACCAGACTTTGTTCTTTTAAGGAAGCATCCTGGGATAACCCTCTGATGTTCTTCCTCTGCCTGTGCTTTTCAGACGACTGTATCTCACTTCATAATGCAAGACTTTAAATGAGCTTTCAAACGCTAATAAAGTCATGGCATGACAGAAGGTAACAGTGGTTTTCTTTATAACCACAAGCCTTTCATGAAAGCTGTCAGCATAGAGGCCATTTTATGTACTTTAAAGCCCTTGTGTGCTTTTGAAGATAGATTTTGGTTTGGCAAGTTTGATTTGCTTAAGTTTAATAATTCAGTGACTCTTGACCAGTGTAATCTTTAAAAAAAACAAATATCCAAATATTTTCATATATAATAAATATATTTGTATTACATTTGAATAATAAAATGGCTTCTGGGATGAAAAAATGAGATTCAGGTTTATGATTAAGGATTACAAGGGTTCGGATTTCATCCAAAATATCTTGATTCGTTCAAAAAGAAAAGCTGCATGTAGCTGTTTCTACATGCCCCCAAAAAGTGTGACCTGCCCTTTAAATTTGTGCTATCTCATCTATTCACTCAAATCCACACTTCCTCAATTCATTCAATCCCATTACCCCCTTCTAAACTCACGTGCTTGCCCTGTCCCTCTGCTGCTGTGCTCTCTCTCTCTCCTGCCAGATCTGCAGGTTTCCAGGTCTCCTCTTCTCCTCTAGAGTGGGACTGGATGGAGAACCAGTGTCTGAACCGTCTCCCACCACAAATATCCTGACAGGAGAGAGGGTCAGAGAGTCATTCTCATGACATTAATGTATGCAAACATGTCTCAAATGTCAGAATCAGTAACAAAGCCACCAAATAGCTTTTTGAGCTAGTAATAACTATACGAAAGCAAGACAGATGTTATCTGGTGAAAATCAGGTCTGTTGGTAGAGCTCCAGGCAGATGAGTTTACTGAGTAACTGTGATTCAGACAGTACGATGATTCAACAGCACTGATCTGAACTGTGGGAGGAAGCTGGCATCATTCTGTTGACTTTTCCCAGCACTTGTTCACAGAGTGACCTCGCACAACCAAAGCGATGGGACAAGATGTCCAACACCAGTTAATTAAAAGATTGATTGACGTGACCATTTAATATATAAACTGAACATCAAACCAATTTAAATGTACAATCTAGCAAATTCTGTCAACTCTATAGGACAAAAAATATGCATTTAACTTTCAAAAACATTTTATTTTTCCGAAATCTAGTTTTTCGTACAAAAACATTTAATGAAAGAAGTTGAGACTGTTCCCCAGCTAAAATGTAATTCAATGAATGCAATACATTCAAACACATTGAAAACCAACAGCATATAATGATTTTGTAATATACTTTATTATAATTTAACTGATGCTTCCAAAACTGTTGTTAGCAACTCTCATCTATGTTATCTTGTTGACATGTAAAACAGACATTTAACATTCAACTCTGGATTATTTCACACGTCACATTGATGCCATAGAAGAACTATTTTTGGTTCCACAAAGAACCATTCAGTCAAGGTTCTTTAAGGATGCATCTTTTTCTTACCGTTTTATAATCTGAAGAACCTTATTTCACCACAAAGAACCGTTTGTGAGGATGTTAAAGGTTCTTAATGGAACCATTTAGACAAAAAAAGGTTCTTCTATGAGAGCGTGAGGTACACCACTGTACCTCTTTACTGTGTTACATATCAACACAAAAGGTTCTCTCACTGTCAACAGCATCACCAGCTGTATTCAAATACATTCAAATTCTGAGCTCCTGACTCTTTCATTACTCTCCATTTGTCCTTTATTGTGTACTTTGAATTCACTATGTACTACAGTGTGTACATTATGTGTGACATGCTACCTGAATTTCACTTCAAATTTCAGTGTGGTTGTCCACTTATTTATCAAACTACCGTACTGTGTGTTCTGTGGCTGATAAGTTGTTAAGTCAAATGATTTTGTTATGTGATGCATGATTGATGATGCTTTTTAATGCCGAGAGCAGATCTATGAAGACACAATGTGAGCCAAAATCTCACTCAGTGCCTTGGAATGAAAATATTCCATCTGTCTGACATATTGTTAAATATTTGATCCAGATAAAGAAAGCACATCAGTGTGAGTATCTGAAAGTCTAAAAACTCCACTATCAGTTCAGACTTAAAGAGAGGGATGGTGATCATCTTACCCAAAAATAAAAAATGTGTCATTTATTCAACCTCATATCGTCAAAGCCTTTTTTTGACTCTTTCTTCAGTGGAACACAAAATAATGTTTGTTTTAGTTTGTGACATTTTGAGAAACATCTCAAGTCGATGGGGGCCAATTTAGTTCACCAACATTCTTTCAAATATCTTCTTTTGTGTTCTGCAGAAGAATGTCATACAGTTTTGGAATGACATGAGGGTGAATAAATAATGAAAGAATTTAGATTTTTTTGGGATGGACTATCATTTTAAGGGTCAGCTTGTGCTTTACTGCGGACACATGCAACCAATCAAACTGAATCCTATGTGAAAAAAATCTAAATAAAAAAGTATCATGTATTTGCAAAAATTTCCAAGAAGATATTCGGACAATTTTCTATAAAAACTCACAGCGACAAAATACATCATAACCAAATGAGCAGGCTATACTATACAGGACCTGATTGAGCACTATTCCTTGTTATCCCCCTAAAATGCATTCTATTATGCAATGTGTTTTGTATTTGCTAATTCACCTGCTGCCTGTAGATTCAGGGCTCTGGGATGGGGTGCTACTACCACTTTCACTTTTTTCCTGTCATGAAAAGAATAATATTATCAAAATGTATATGTAATATCCACATTTTAAAAAAGATTTTCTGATGTAGGTGCAGTTAGTCTTCCTGACCTGAGGGGGCTCTGTAAGTGGAGGGTGACACTGCTCATCCTCTTCCTCTGTTATGCTGTTGTCTATAAAATCCACATCTCCATTCACTACACAAGGGAGAGATGAACCAGGGTTGTAGAAATAAGAATTTAAACATAGAAATCCAAGTTTGACAAATAAAATATGATGCCCAGCATGCATTTCTACCTTTGGGTGTGTCTAGTAAAGTATCCCTCTCCTCCTCTTCCTGAAAATTCGTGTGTTCACGGGAAATCTCTGTTAGACGCAACGACCGGTCTGAGAAATCATCGGCAGACTGGAGCGTGAACACAGACACACAAATACAGCCACTTAAATCATCCCATCTTGACATGCTTTTAGAAAGCTTCCAAATGGTTCAATTGTTAAAAGACACCCATCTCTCCTCATACCTCATTTCCAGACCATCTTTTGCTCCCACTGTCCACACTGTTAAACCCAGAGTCCAAGCCGCCGTACTGGCACGGGTAGAGGTCCTGATCCAAAAGACTGCAGAGACCACACACACGCACACAAACAGAAACACGAGTGGAGTTTTTTTTTAGTAAATTGAGTGATTATAGCTTTTCAACACCCTAAGACTCTTCGTCCTTTACAATCTGTCCCTCGCATTCTTTCTCACCAGCTGTTGAAGGCGGTGGGTCGGAGAGCTTTTTCAAACTGGTCCTGAGTCCTTTTGCAGGCCTCCATGTTTAGATATTTGAAGATGTGAAACTTTCCCTTGGAGCAGATCTGGGCGGGGGGCATCTGGAGGGGGTTGTTTTCAAGGATGATGGACTGGAGGTGGCGTAGGTGGCGGTAACATACCGGCACTTGTGATATGCGGTTGCATGACACGTCCAAGCGAACAAGCGGCATCTCGGACAACTCTGAGATGACAGAAATGTTCATTAGAGTGGGTTTACATTTACAATATTCGATATGTATTCTAATGCAATAACATTTCAGCATTTGTCTGTTCACAACATTAATTTGTGTTTAATTTACAGTTTATTTTGTCTCTATATGTGTTATATACATAGTAAAAGAGATAGACGTGACCATGTGTTTGGAATACAGACCTTCAGGCAGAGTTGTAAGTTGATTTCGTCTCAGATTTAAGTCCCTTAAACATTCTAACTGGCCGAGTTCAGCGGGTAAAGACTGCAGTTCATTACAGCTCGCATCCTGATGCACAGTCCAGAACACAAAGAAACAAATAAATGAGGAACTGAATAATGTTGCCACATTTAGATGAATTAATTTATGGAACTACTGCAAATAGCACATCATTAAAGTCAGCTACACACTGAATGTAGAGTGTGTGAGTGAGAAGGGTGTGTGTTGTACGTACCAGTTGTCGTAGGTGTGTGAGTGTGTGTATGGTGGCCGGCAGGACTGATAATTTGTTGTTGCTGACGACGAGCACTCGCAGCAGAGGAAGCTGACACACTGATGGCGGTAGACTGGACAGCAGGTTACGACTACACACACACACACACACACAGAAAGTGAGACAGAGGCAATTTACCAGTCTGTGATAAATGAATGCAATGAAACACCAGAGAATGAATTACAGATTTATATGCAATCCATTTAATTCCAACATGTTTAACCCAGAAAGAGAACTGGGTGTACCAGAGGGTGAGGTAGGTTAAAACTAGAATGTGTGTGTCTGTGTACAGGTTTAGCTGTTCTTGTGAGACAAACGTTTTGGAAAAGCCAACTTGTTCTCACTAAAGGCATCACAATATGCCAGTCCTGACAATAACCACAATATAAAAAGCATGTTTAGCAATAAAATACTACACATTTGATAATACGTCTACAATAATATTGTGAATTATTTGCTTTTGGCACCCGTTTTAGGATTTGCCATGGTTACAAATGCTCTCTCTTTGAGTAAAATTCACTGGCCAAGAAACAAAAATAAACTAAATTAAAGATGAATTTGACTGATAGCATTACTTATAAATAAAAAAACAATAGATATCGTGATACTATCATTATCATTAAATCTTTTGCCACAATAATTGTAGTGAAAATCTGACATTGTGGCAGCGAAAGTTCTCATTGCACTGTAAAAAATGATAATATTCCTGTACATGTAAAATGACATGTTTTTGTATTATTTTACATGCAAATTTGTTAATTTGCTGTTTATTTCTGTAATTTAACATTTTTACTCAATTTAAAAAACATGTGAACATTCTGTAAAACAAAACAGAAAAATTAGTTTTTACAGTGTGGTAAAAATCATGTTTTACTCACAATAATGTTAAAATGTTTGTTTAATAGTTATGTTTAGTGAATGTGTGTGCGTGCGCGTGCGTGCGTGCGTGTGCATGTACCTGAGGTTGAGGTAGGTGAGGGCTTGCAGCTGGCACAGGCTGGGCATGAGGGATCGCACACAGTTGTGATACAAGCTGAGTGTCTCAAGAGAGACAAACTGGCACACCTCTTCTGGCACCTCACATAGCCGGTTTTTTGACAGGTCTGAAAGAGAAAAACCAATAACAGTTAGCACATGACAAATAAAAGACCAAATCACACTCACCATTACAAAATTGACATTTACATATATTTGGGATAAAGCTTTATTATAATCTAGAACATTTTTTTTATTATATTACTGAAAAAATGACGAAACAATTTTTTGCAAAAATGTATGCATTTACTTTTTTTTTTACATATAATATTTTACATATACTATATATATATTTTTTCATTTAATAAAAATGAATTAAATTGTCAATATAACATGACAGGTTTCATGTGATTTATCCAAACTTACAATGCTAAACTAAACTGAAAATGATCTCAGCCCTGTGTTTACATTCTGTTTGAGTAGCATTCAATGGATGACAGCAGTCAGACTATAAATGCGTTCTTACAGGACCACATCTATTGTCCAGCATATGCATGATTCAATACTTTGTTTGAGCTTTGTTTTGTGTTATCCAAGGACGGGAAGCTCGCAAACAGCCGTGATGTTTCCCAAAGTGAACAAAGGCTGTTTTATAGGAATTCAGATTTCCTCCAAGTCAATTTTTAACAGAAATTGAGGATGTGAACTTTTGGTGCAAATTTAGCTCCAAACTATTTCAAATCACTCCTTTATTATCATTCCAGACAGAAGTTTCTATCTTAAATACAATGTTTGAACACACACTCCCTCTCTGTGATGGCGGTCAGAGGGTCAGAATGTATTTCTGGAGAGAAAAGGATTTTAATTAGAGGGCAGAGTAAGTTTAGAAAAGGATGTGTGTGAATATAAGTGTAGCTCAACTGTACGTCAACCAAAGCTGACCAAAGAAACAAACCAGACAAACCAAAAACAAACAAGACACAGATAAGGTTTAATGAAGGCTAATGTGTAATGTGTTCACTGTACAGTACACATTAGGCCTTTCAGATTCAGTTCTCCACGCTCAGCTTTGACAAATGATCATAAACAAAACCAAATTTACTTTCACGCTCACAAAACAATAGCACGTGGACGTGTGTGTGCGCGAGTGTGTGTTCTTATCATCGCTGGACTGTCCGATTGTCCAATCTGCTCTCCTTCTCCAGATCTTTTGTTCAGCTGTGTTTTTTGGCAAGGAAGCATTTCCCGCCTCTCTGGTCCCAGTGGGAACTAAAGATTCCCAGGGGCAGCACACATTTCCCACAATCCTCTGCACTGCTTTGCTCATACAGCCTAACATGGTCGAGATAAAGAGAAATGCCAGTGTGCCCACATCATGGAGAAAGATGATATGGACAAGTCTGAATACAGTTGAAACTCTCTGAAACGTATTCGGTACTAAAATATTAACCCCTTCATATTCAGTCTGTGAGATGACAGCACTCAATAAAAATCATTTAGTGGAAAAATAGGAACATATATTAAAATTTAAAAAGTACTTCCTATAAAACCTGTTAAATTATATGTTTAATGTTTTAAACGTTCATACTAAAAATCTTATCCCAGCTTAACATGAAAAGTGTCAAATCTGTTAAAACTCTGTGTGCATGTGCAGCATGTCTCTCAACCAACAGCATTTGTCCTGTTTGTCCAAACAATGCCTGACATAAAAAGTGTTTAGGAAACCAATATAATCTCAGTCTAAGTTGATTTGCTTAACGCGTAATTTTATGTTTATTTGTGTTCCTTAAAATAATACCCCACATGTTTCCCTTTCTCTAAAGGAACTCCCTTCTGCGTGAGGTCTTAAGCTCTGCTGCCCTGCATCAACAATACATTTTTATTTTAGTATGACAAAAATGACCAGCTATTAAGCGGCACTGCATTTCAATATTACCCTACGGGTCTGACTCAAAATATCATGCATGTGTGTGATGAAGAGACTCTTAGGAGTAGCAGGTGGTCTACTGACCCCCTCTTCCCTCACTCTCACTCAGGCATCTGAGCATTTTTCTGCCTGCTAGCGTCTCTTCGGTGTAACTAAAGCTGGTTTTGCATCTGCTGTGTGTGAGAGAGTGTTAATCAACACACACACACACACACACACACACACACACACATATCGCCCTCCACACCCTCAACTCCTCCACTGGCCCTGGAAGGAGCTTACACATGGATTAGCCGGTAGGATAATAACACACTCCCTAACTATTCATTTCAAAATAATACACACACGTAGAAAGGAACACAAACAGGGCCTAATTATACTTTAAGCTAAGCAGATGAACAGGCTAAAAGGCATAGTTCACCCAAAAAAGACAATTTGATCATCATTTACTCTCCCTCTTGTCATTTCAGACCTGTATGACTTTCCTTTTTCTGCAGAACACAAAAGAAGATATTTTGAAGAATGTTGGTACCCATTCACTTCTATTGTATAGACACAAAACCAATGCAAGTCAATGGGTTGTTGTACCGCCACTGTTTGGTTACATTCTCCAAAATATTTTCTCATGTTCTGCAAAAGAAAGAAAGTCATACAGGTCTGAAATGAGAGTCAATGGGGGATGAGATCTGTTTGGTTACTAAACCAAGTTAGTAAATGATGAATGGTGTCCCTTACAGTCTCTTTTTTTATGTGATGGCCAGTTAAGGTTGTATAATATAGACTTGGGCTGATGTATACATTTTCCATGCACATTTATGGATTTTTTTTTTATTAAACATGTAAATATGTACTGTAAATATGTGCACACTATACAGATGAAATCTGTGCTAAATTTACACACATCTGCAGCTGCAGAACTCTGCAGAATTTGAGCATCTTTCATTTACAAAGTTCTGCACGTCATGGATTTTTTTTGTTTATTAAATATTTTGGTCCCAAACAAAGTTTGAGTGCCAAACAAACTTTGCTTTAAAGGTGTGACAGTGTTAACACTTCTGTAAATCGACCTATTAATGGCTTACCAGTTACCAATCTGGGTCAAAAGTAATTTAACATAATATATCATCACACACTTCAACTTTAAATGTTTGACTAGAACCACTGGAGAAACTTTTCATTTCTTTCTCTAAAGGAGGAACAACAATAAACAGTGTCTTGGCTCAAGACAAGGGAAGTAGGAAAAGAGACAGGGAGAATGGGAGAGAGAGAGGCCAAAGGAAAGCAACTCTTGAAAGGGTGCGAGTGAATGAGTAACAGCGGCGGGACAATAGCCATAAAAACAAGAATACGGTCCTGAGGGGGTGTTGGAACAAAAACACACCGGTCAGAATGACTCAACACAATTCAACGGTGGCAAACACCAGCGCGCGGGTGTGTGTGTGTACCTTTAAAGTACGTCAGTAAATTTAACGTGAAAAAAAAAGCTGATTATTTCATCTCGCTGCAATTTACTTATTGCTGAGTGCACTGACCGAATCGATCCAACACCAGTGTGTGCTAAGCCCTTTTTCATTACTTCTTATTGCGCTATAAAACCAACGTTTATTTTCAATTCTAGGCCTCCAAAAGATCACTGATGGGATCAAACAGTTCAAACCTCATAATCCAACAAGACAGGCCTGATTTATAACAGCTTTAGGAAGAATTTAGGTCTAAAACTCTCAGCTTCATAACAACAGCATAGAGGTGCTCAAAGTTATGATAGAATGCAGATTTAGGGACTTTGCAAGCTTGTTCACTATAACATTAGCTTATACCTATAGATTATTCAAAATTACTAACCTCACTTAGTAGCACTTTAAAAACAGCTAACCAGCTCTCTATTCAGTCCTTTAAAGCTTTCTAAATCTGACAGCTTCTCAGTTCCCATGGCCTCATGGGAAAACAGTGTGCACTGCTTGCATATGGGTATTGTTCGCCTACTAAATTATTAATAAAGAGCATTCAGACATCCTGTCCAATTGATGCACTGCTTTAACTGTGCAGGTAAGTGTGAATATTCAGATCCAGGTCTTTGGTTTGAGTAAGAAACACAAAGCAACCACACAGCAACACAATAACAACCTTTCTGTGGTTGACTTTTCCATGAACTGCTTACATTGTACAATGTACAAACCTGGTTGTGTTTCTGCTAAAGTAGTGCTGCTGTTTAAGGAGTGCCGAATCTGTGTGATGTGTTGCCAATGACAACAATAAAGCCTCTTTTGATGACACGGTGCTTGATATTATCCCTCTGCAGTTGAAGGTCTATATCGATGGAAGCGTTCTTCACAAGCACTGGATGAACAGAGGGGTCTGTGTGCATCCTGTTTAATCTACAGTCAACTGCCCGGCACAGGGTTTGCTTTGTCTTTAAACGTTGCCGGTGGAGGTCACTAAGGGCAAGTCAATGGATTTAAGCGTCTAAACATTTAGCGGAGCCTGACTCCATCAGTGCAGTGTTGTGTGCAAATACACCTTCTAACGTAATGATCGATGCTATTATAGTTAATCTCAAACTTCTAAAACATTTCTGTTAATTGAAATCCAATAAAATATCTGCTTAAATATTATTTAATAATAAACTAGTAAAACAAGTTTAAATTTAAATATAAAATTAATTAAACTGCAAAAACAATCTACTTGTATAGACCATTTGGCAAAACACTGCTCCAGAAGCACTTTTGCTTTCAGTTTTTAGTTTACTTTTTATCTTATGTATATAATACAATCTTAAAGATATAAATTTTACATTTTGATTTGGTTATAAATGTTCGTTTGGTTGTATTTTTTTCAAATGTTTGTGTAGTGTTAAAAAAACAAACAGAAAGTTGGACTAGCTTTGAACCAGTGTTGTTTACGTCTTTCGAAGTTGTCTATAGCATCATAAAAAATGACAAAATAACAAAAGCAAACCAAAATTGAACTAAAATGAACATTTACGCATTTCAAAGCTACTTTCGGTGCATTCAGGATTTATATTTTATCAGTACAAACATTTCCTGGGAATCAAACCCATGACCTACATGGTTCTACAATTTCAGCTACAGGAAAGAGGAAAAAGGACACAGGATTTCAATTAGTCCACCAGTTGATTTAATAAATAAAAGGACGTGCTTAAATGTGTCATGTTACCAGCTTAAAATCTTTGAAAGAACAAAGGCAGCAAGTGGTTAGAGCATGACGCTAGCAACGCCAAGGTCATGGGTTCGATCCCAGGGATTGCACATACTCGGGAACAAATGTGTGTATGCAATGTAAGTCGCTTTGGAAAAAATGTTTGCCAAATGCATAATGTAAATGTTATTCTTTGTTTTGTGATAATAAACTGAAATAATACACATTTTGTTTCATTTTTAACAAGCATTACTTACACTATTTGTCTAGTCTATCTATAACAGACCCACCCTAAATGACCCGTAATCAAAATGAACTGTGGCTGGTTGTTTTACATGTCAATCAAGGAGGTCTAAGTTGGCATTTCTTCAAATAGCTGTGCTGTAGACCAGACCTTTTATAGTTTAGTCTAATGTCAGTTTACATAAGCCTGTTTAACAGACACTATTCATCTAAATGAACTAACCTCAAAGACACACTGAACCACACTGATACGACTGATAAAATTTTCTGAAAAAAAACTCTCCAGGATGCACGTATCGCCCCAGAGGCAACCATTACCCATGATAACAATGTCAATTTACCTGATTATATGATCTAGTGACATACTTTACACAACCTTTTCATTTATTTTACACTCTGTTCCTAGAGACAGATGGTGAAAGATCACTTTATGTAAGCAAAACTCAATGAAGGAAACTCTCAGCACATACCAGCCGGACACTTTATGAAGTAAACACGTGTGCGCGCGCGTGTCTCTCTCTGTCTCTACCAGCATCTATGCAAACTCACCAAGCTGGCAGGCAAAGATGTGAAAGAGGTGTCGACAAAAACAAACCTTTGTATCAACAGCCGCCAGTTGGAGGATCTGTTGCCATAAAGCAGAAACAGAACTAACTTTAGAGCTTTAATAGGCAGGTACATGCAGGTGGAAACACTGACAGTATTTTCTGCTGTGCTCATGCTGTAATCAGATTATGTTGTGTACTTCTGAGCCCTTGATCTCATTGCCGTGGAGGTGGTTCGGCGGTGACTCAAGGCGCCTGAAGTCTCGCCTTCATCGTGCGCTCGTATCTGTTACACAAGACTGAAGAAACAAGAAAGCGTGGTGAAATTCATCTCGCACGAGCAAACCAGTGGTGAGCGGATGTGTTCGGTTACCATAACCACCAGAATCATGTGTCAAAACAAACACCACTGCATTTATTCATGAACTGACACATTGTTACTAAAAAAAAAAAACATGCTTTTATTTTTATTTTTATATTTACATTTATTTTGCTTTTATCCATAGCGACATATATAATCGACTTTTTTAGTACATACTAATACAGTAGTATATTTTCTATGTTTACACGTGTTTAGTTAACAGATACATGCTTTTGGAAAACAATGGATGATTACCTCAAATGTTGCAGTTTTTATCTGTTTGTAAGTGAGCATAATACATATATAAAAACACCAGTGTGTAGTTTTTTGGAGGCTCTATTGACAGAAATGCAATATAATATACATAACTACGTCTTCAGATGTGTATAAAGACCTTACATAATGAAGCGTTATGTTTTAATAACCTTAGAACGAGCTATTTCTATTTACGTACAGAGCGGATCACCTTACATAAAATTTGTCATGTTGTTTCTACAGTATCTGCGTATTCTAGAGTATTTTGCGAAAACATGACGACATCTTAATCCACTCACGGCCTCCGTAATTTGCTAAACAATTCCACACAGTGCCTTTAAAACTTCACCAAGCAAGTAATGTTCATGTATTATACCTCAATGTCACATTTTTCATCTAGAAATATAATATAACAGAGACCAGGAAGTAACCAAACCCACAGTAAATTTAAGTGTGATATCCTAAATGTTCTCATTCTCCAGATAATCTACACCAGAGGTCTGGTCTGGTGTGGTCTCTCTCAACCAAACATTCAGCATCATCTCACACAACACACAAACACAAGTAATCCTCGTAGCCTCTCTAAAGCCTAATGGGAGATTCTACCATCTGGACGCGCTAAAAGGCGCCAAACAGGAGACAGCTTTAGGTTACATAACTTTCCAAGGGCTGGTATAGCTGAAATGATTAGATTTGAGCTTTCGTGTTTTACCAAGTGTGATTAATATGAAAAAGAGAGGAGCTGATTCCAGATCATCAGACGCTTGGGCGGCATGTGAGATCTGTTAACTGTGAGATTAAGCGTGGCCATGTGTGCAGTGAAATATCACTCCATGTGCTTCTGTGGTTGTTGTTAACTTAGCATGTGTACATTTGCACTTTAAATATGTAGTATGACGTGGTTCAGAGAACATTGAACAACACATTTAGATAACAGAAAATAACAGAAAAGTTAACCTTAAACTAGTGTAAAGTAGGCTTGGTACATGATTTTCTGACAAAAATAAACTAAACGTTACCTTGTTTTCTGTAGTCAATGATTTGCAAATAAAAGCAGTTGTTCACTTTTTGCCTTTTGTTTCAACCTTAGAAACAATTTGAGATTCTGCATATCAGCCAATATATCGGTTATTGGCTTCCATTGTTAAATAATTATCAGTTATCAGGCAAAACTGACATATCGGTACATCCCTGTTCCCTAATAAACAATATATTTAACTTATATCACTTATATGATATAACATCATGATTATCTTGTTTACAATTCCAAAAATAACTAGAACATACATAGTTAGTCGACTCCACAACACATACAAACCTTTTGAGAAATTAAATGCTCTTATTTTACAACAAACCAAAGCCTTTTTTACCTACACAAACAAAGAGTACAGTATTGTCTGCGATAGCAGCAGAAAGTTCCAGCCCTGCCAACACAACCAATCCAGAAAAATGTGAATGCAAACTTAGAAAAATGTCTAGTGCTTTGAGCATCCTCTGCCTGTATCTGACTGACAAGTCAGACAGAGGGGTAACGCTAAATTTTTGTTGACTTCCTGCATGTCTGTCACTCTCTCTGCTACTCCCTCTCTACATTGTCCATATTACAGCATCTGTGCGGACTTGAGTTTGAATTAGCGGTAACAAATCCTTTTTCCATTATCTTACCATTTAAAATGATACTGAAAAAAGTGATCAAGCAATTATACAGTAAGTCAAGGGTTTCTAGCAGTGCTCTCTTGAGATTTGAGACTTCGGACCATCTGTTGTGCTTTAAAAGTGTGTGTGAGAGAGAGAGAGAGAGAGAGAGAGAGAGGGAAGGAGGGAGAGAGAGAGAGAGAGAGAGAGGGAGGGAGGGAGGAGAGTGGAGAGCTTGTCGCTGAAGAGAAGCAGAAGTAAGTCGAGGAGCCCACATCCGGTGGCTGTGTAGTGGAAATGCAACTGCAACGCGAAACAGAACAACACTGTGCAACAGTGAGTGTGTGCGGCCTCTCACACAGCTGGTGCAGTCACACACCAATTCCTCCTCACGCAAACACTCTGTGAATTATGTGCATTTTTGACATAGGTATATGTGCAGGTTTGAACATGCTGAGTAAAATCAACCACGTACACACAAACCCACAAAACACACTTTAACAATCTCAGCTGACACTTATTCAATGCAGCATACACTCATAATATGAAACACAAATGGCTTTATATAAAGCCTGGTATAAGAATAACAACACTGTGATCTTACACACGCACGCACACACACACACACGACTGAATTCAAAATCCTCTCTACTCTCGAATCTGAGGTTGTTTTGCATAGGCAAAAACTCTAGCCACATGTTTAATACTTATCAGTGATGTTCGAAGTTTGTCACATCCTAATGCAACAGGAAATGTTTTATGCAGTGGCCCTAGAATCTGAATGACCTATAGAACCAGTGTATTACTCACTACCAACATTGTGAAATATCACACATCTAAGTGTTGGATATGCGCCTAAACAAATCAACCTTTCCATGAACTGATTATTGTACTGACTGTGTTCATGGAGTTCTGTGTATGACTGTCTGGCAGTCAGTGTCAACTTCCTGGTTGTCACTGATGACATCAGCATGTGGGCATTGAGTAGACTAAGGCTTCAGGTTATTTCTTCAAACTGTTTTAATACACAAAAAGCAAAAAGTAATTGATTTAACAAACACGCATTTCTAAAAAAAGATGATAACCGAACAGCAGCAGCGCCAATTCACTTCTATTGTATGGACACAAAATCAATGCAAGTGAATGGTTGCCAGTTAAAAACACTCTTCAAAATATATTTTTGGTGTGTGTTCTGCAGAAGAAAGAAAGTCATACAGGTTTGAAATTACAAAAGGGTGAGTAAATATTAAACAAATATTTCCTTTTTGGAAAAGGAGTTTGTTTGCTTGCTACGATCACTGAACTCAAACAAAAAGGCAACCAAATCAGACCCAATCCAGCCACACAGACAGTCAAATACTGCTGTTAATGTCTCATAGACAGTTATTAGGCCAAAATCCAGACACACAGATCTACTGTAGACACAACCATCCCTACAGGCTAACATTGTACAGGAAACATTACTAATGGGCAGTATGAAATCAATGGAGTGATTATTGTGAAAGGAGCCATGAGGAAAGAGCGTTTTCTAGAATCTAATCTGGGTCATCTCTAGAAAACTATTTGAAAAACACAAATTACCCAGATTACATTCGTACATACACTAGACAATGACCTGGAAAAATAGGAATTTTTTACAGAACATAAAAAAGACAGAGGCCAAAAGAATAAACATGATGGCAGGAGACGGGGTGAGATAGGGAGGACGAGAGAGAGAGAAGCAGACAATGGAAAAGGGGTTTTGCCGAATGGGTTTTCAGCTGAGGGGGGTGGGGGGGAAGAGGAGGGTCCCTATTTCGGGAATTTCACGACAATAGGAGCAACCCACAAGCCTGTTTGATCAAAAAAAGGTCTCTCCCTCCTTCTTTCTATCAGCTGCTGTGAGGTTTAGCTGTGGTATGGAGCGTGTATCCCTCTGAATGAGACGCTGTGTTACAGGCTACACGTTCATGCCTCGGGCATGGTCACAAGTGTGTGGGAGCCGTACGGAAACAAATATTTTCCTCTAACCCACACAGAAAAACACATTCACTGCCGTTTCATTCAGAGGATCCTCTTCATACCCATGTCTTGATATCATTTTCTCCCAGAACTCTGAGTTACATCTACAGTGGCCCTTTAAGTTTTCAAAAACTCTTTCCATTAGTTTCTCTCTTTTTATATTCAAGTACCTCTTTCTATATGAAACTAAACAAATTAGTTTTATTTCCCTTTATTGGATGCAGACTGTGATGTAATTTCACTTGAAATCCCTGAAACTGGACAGTCTAACATGTGTCCTTGTTGTGAAGTTGACAGTGGCTGTATTATTGCTCAGGTTATGAGATTGTGTAGTGGTTTCTTATTAAAAAGTGTGTGAGGCTCGGCTTTGTTCCCTATCACGGGAAATGCAGCATCACACACCCTGCAGGACTGAACCCCTGACCTTCCTCAGGGGAAGTTAGTCCATATTGGAGAGCAATCTTCAGGCGATGAAGAAACTGAGTGTGTGTTGTCGTAGCTATGTGAAAAATCTAAAACTAGGTCCGTAAATCATTGTCTTTATAGATCTGTGAGCAAAGAAACACTGTCATCTTCCTCTTATCTTCATGCATTGCTTGCTTCCACACAAACTATTTTTAAAGTACACATTTCAATTGCACCCACCAATTTCTCCTGAAATATATGAGCAACACCTTGTAATCACGCTCCACCTTACGGTAGGTACGTATTTGAAACGTGATTTTTAAACACTACGCTTAGATTTCTAGCAATAACACATGGCAATTTCAGGCCTAGGTCTCCCATCCCACTCGCTCCAACTGTTTTCAGACAGTCTCATGAATTCCTAGGAGTCAGATGTACACCACGGTTACCAAGGAAACGTGGTTATCCGTGCAGAAAAAATGAAAAATAAAAGATTAGGCGATCTAAACCTTAAACAGAACTGGCTTACCATGCTTGACACTGACTAAACCAATAACAACAAGTGCGAGGGAATCAGTCCTGATCTACTTAGATACTATACAGTTTACATCAGTGACCTTAAAGGGATAGTTCACCTAAAAATCCCCCTCATGTCATTCCAAACCTGAATGAATTCCTTTCTTCTGCAGAAAAATGTTGGTAACCAAACAACATTGGCCCCCCATTGACTTCCATTGTGCGAAGATGCATTAGAGTGAATCTCACTGCATAATGGCATTTTTAAGACTCAATAACAACTGCATAGCATAACAAGTTACAAAAGAGGTACAGGAACTGAAATCAGTCAAAATGGCATGAAATGCCACACGCTGATATTATCTGTGGACCTATGCCCAAAACGAAATGGTTCGCGAAACTAGAAAGTGCCCAGATACTTCTCTACAAATCTTCAAACCATGTGCGTGTGGGGGTTTGTATGGCTCAAAGACAAACTGCTTTATACCCACTTTGTATGGGAGAGGAGCAGATGGTCATATTAGTGCTGCTGGCAAGATGGATCTCAGCAGTCTGAATTAGCACATCCTCCCAAGCAATGCAAAATCCTCCTCGAATGAGCTGACTACAACAATGACATTTTATATTAGTTACGATTTTCACTGCTTTGAAATCAAATGTTAAGTGTGCCTTGCGCTGTGGTAAGATGGCTCAGCCCGAGTTTAGTTTCCACTTCGCAACAGGAAGAGAAGCACTGCGCAGATGTCTTCAATTTATAAAGCAAACTCCAAACAAACCAGTCCCAACCCCAACAACCTGACTTTCAACAAACAAAAGAGTCCGTACAGCTCAATCATGGGCTGTGATACACTTTTAGAAACAACCGTGAGGACGATCAACTTCCGAAAGTAGCAGATCCGCTTTTCGGGGGTCGGGCGTGATGATGGTGGTAGTGCCTGTACACCCCTGCAGATGGGGCGCAGGTCAAAAGACTCAAACAAAGGACATTAAATGAGCCGATACACTCCCTTCCCCAGTCATCTGCCTGCTTTGAAGTCCACTTACCTGCGTGTGTAATGTCGGACAGATCATAGTTCTTGGCGGTGCGGGGAAACTCCTTCAGTTTGCGGTTCGAGAGGATAAGCGCTCCGCTAGACGCAGCCTCCTCCAGCGCTTTCTCCACGCTCCTGCTGGCCGCTACGGTCGCCGGCAGCTGGGCTCCATCCCCAGCAGCCATCAAACACTTAATGTGACCAAAATCTTACTCTTTGTAACGACAATCGCCCCTCCTAGAAGTTCATCTCCTCCGGTGGCACTCCGGTAACGTCTCACAACGGTAAAGTAAGTTTTTGTACTCCGAAAGTGATGTTAAATCCCGTGATTGAGTAAAGTTGCACTGAAGGCAGCGGCGCGGCGGGTTGACAGTCAATCTACGCGAGCGAGCGGATAACAAAAGGGGCGGAGCTTACGGATTGAGCAAGTCTTGATTGACGGAGCGGACACACCCTAAACGTATGGGCTACTAGGGAAATGTACACAAAGCAGTCATCGGAAGGGGGAAATTATAAAGTTTTTGCTTGTGATAAGAAAGAGTGGAAACTTATTAAGTGGACAAACTGAAAAGCATGTTTAGCATAGTTTCATACTGATGAGATAAAAAAGCTTTTCATGTGCAGTACTGTATCACAAAGCATTTCCCTGTTTCCAGATCCATTAACACTGACATGTGCACTCACTGAGAGCAGGAAATGAAGGACATAAATATTACATTAACGATTATACACACCACTTACTTTTGCTTTATGTGTGTTAGGAATAGACAATAAGCACATTTTTCTTTAGTCTGTCTAACATTGGATTTTCAGTCGCCATGAAACAGATCTATGTTAGAATTTATTTACAGAAAAATAGTTAATTTAACTTTAACAACAACACAAAAACAAGGACACACAACTGCTAAATATCATTGGTATTTAAATGGTATTTTTTATCAGATGGTGTAGGTCCACACAGTATCCACAATGCATGCACATACTTATTGCTTACTCGTGCATGCTCAGAATCAGTTTTTGTTTAGTGTTTGTGAATTCTGTGTTTTAGGACTGACAGGGGTTACAAAATGGGTCACCAAATGATCTACTGTGTCATTGCTCCCCATGGAAAAACAGAAAGGAAGAGAGGGATCGAGTGAGCCCAAAGGAAGAGGAGACATGAGAGGCCGTGAGAAAGTGTGGGGTCATAGGCTAACTTTTTTTTAAAACACAGATTTCAGGATTTGTGTTTAAAAAGACATTCTGTATATATTTAAAATCAAGAATTTTAAGCATATAAATAGATATCTTAGCTATTCTTTTATTATAGTTTTTAAGAGACATGACAAATACTAAACAAATACACATTTTTTAAATAAATTCTTACAGCAAAGACCAAGTCTATGAATATAAATCATTGTTTTACCATAGTCTGATTCTGTGCAGTTAGCTGTTGTATCTTGTTAAAATCATGGATTATAGCACTAATAGGCCTAATTATGTAAAAAGAAAGAGACTTACAGTTTAAGAGAATTGAGTTTAATATCTTTTTTTGTATTTTATATGAGGGCTTACTATATATTTGTGATCTGATGTGATATCCCAGGCATGCAATGACTGTGGAAGGTTTTCACGAAAGGCTTTGGCCAACAAGTCAATGGCGTCAAATCTGACAGCAGGGAAAAGCAGCACACAGCTTTTTTGTAAAGATCCGCAACAACGCCCCCTGGTGTACAAAGTCATCTTAACAAGTAAAAAGAGAGTCATTTGCGTACTTTGCAATACTTTAGGGATACTTTATTAATATAAATATGAATTTGGAACAGTGCTAATTCAGCCAACCATTTTTTTTTCAAATTGAATTGAATATATTCGTATTTTAGGAGTGAATTATAAATATTTATTTTATTGTTGTTTATAATTTTATAATACTTACATATAAATATCGACAACAACGTTTGCACATATCTGGAACTGTTCCAGTGGAACACCTTTATTTATTCTGTTGGCCTTCAGTGGCGCAGTTGTTCAGCGCACTGACATATATTTGGTGTACTGCGCCTTTAAGCTGCATCGCTTCTCTGATTGGTGCTCAGCTGGTCACATGAACTCTTCCTCCTCTGAAGGGACAGTGCAGTGTGATCTCTGGACAAGGTAAAACAAACATGTTATTTTATCTTCGTAAAGATGAATGATATAAATGCTAGTCGTTACGATTTAGCAGTTTTTCTAGCTACTGAGTGCTGAAATAACAGTTACGACCGCTAACGAACTAGAATAGAATAGAATATGACATTATATTGTGAGTCTGCGATAATGGTTAAAAAATTGTTTTGACATGTTTACCATCACACTTTTAGTAATTTCTAGAAATGCAAAAGCATATTATTTTCTGTTTTAACCTCACAAATAATTTATTTGATGATGATTAATAGTTGTGTTCGTGTTGTGTTTGTGCTGTGTTGTAACTGACATTGAACTTTGTATTCAGTTGTATTGTCAGACTTTATAACTGAATGATAAGTAATAATGCCACTCAATGGGTTATTATGGGTTATTATTATTGCTTATAACAGTGAAAAGTCTTATGGATCCGAGTTGTTGTTTGTGACTTATGCATTGTTGATGCTGTTGTTTGGAAAGGATTTCAAAGTCCTTGCAAATGTCAATTGCAACACAATGAGTAAAAAGTCTCAAGCAAGTTTATTTTTACAGATTTTTCTTGTTGAAGTGCCTTATCTTCAGAATATGAGTTTGCCTGGCATCACAGATGCTAAATACACTTTGGGTGAGAAAATGGCTGAGGACATCCCAGATCTTCCCAATGGTCCACTGGACATCTACAGAAGGAAAGCATCTTTCGACTGGAAGGATATGATGCGGTTTCTGGATGGTAAAGAAATAATTGCATTTAAGGTGGGATACTCATATATTCACTGTATCTCTCTATTTTGTGTTTATACTTGGTATCTTAAATGCTTAAAGGGATAGTTCACAAAATAAACAATTCTGTCATCATTTATTCACACTCATGACGTTCAAAACCTTTACACGACTCTTTCTTCTGTGGAATAATTTGAGAAATGTTGTGTAAAGGAAGTTAATGGGTGCCAATGTTGGTTGGTCACCAACATTCTTTCAAATTCTGTTCTGCGAAGAAAGTCACACAAGTGTAGGATGACATGAGGGTGAGAAAATTATCAATTCATTTCATTTTTGGATGAATTATCCCTTTAAAAGATCAGTAAGAAACAGATTTTGATGAGTTTATTTCTTTGAGCAGCGTCACGTGTTCAGAACTCTGGAGAATGACCCGTTGTTTGCTCGGCAGCCGGGTGAAGATATATCTGTGGAGCAGATGAGAGAGCTCACCTTCCGTCGCTGTAAACAGTTATTCAAATACAACTTTCTGACACAAGATGACATTATGCAAAACCCCATGATGTTGACAATTCTTGCCGACTGCCTGGGAATGTACGACTGGTCTTTAGGAGCAAAATATAACCTTAACAAGGGGGTAAGCTCATTTCACTGCAATCACCCCTTCTCTAAACCAGTGAAATTTGATATATTATTTGATATAAATTACCTCTAAAACCTTTACCAATGATCGTTTATTCATCCTTATTTCTTTTTACCCTTCATAGATGTTTGCAGCCACAGTGGCAAACACAGGATCTCAGAGACACTTGAAATTTGTAAAGGACATTGATAAGATGATGGTGAAGTTCATTTCTGTTGTCTGTACATTATCAAGAACAAATGTTGAACCATTAGGTTCTAAAATGTGTGTTGTTAAGAGTGCAACAATAACTTTTCATGTTCAGTGTGCAGAACTTCCCCATATGGAGATTAGTCATAGCAAACCACATTAGGCACTGACAGCATGCTTATATTGTTTCTGTCCTAGGCATTTGGATGCTTTGCATTGACAGAGCTGAGCCATGGTAGCAACACAAGAGCAATGAGAACGACAGCCAGATATGATCCCAGCACTCAGGTACTTCATTATGACTCCTAACACTCTATAGTCAGTGAACATACACTTCAAACCATGCTCTGTCAAATATAATGCTATACATACATGCTATATATAATGTTTTAAAGCGATATGACTTTTGTTTTTTATTTTGAACATACACAAAAGATGTAAGGCAGAATATTTCTGAATGTAAAGTATTAGACAAAATAGCAGTCATTAGTACGTTTTCCCCTTGAGTCTTTATTTGTACTTTTTTGTATTTTGGTATGTTCATGTACTGTGCACAGTGGTCACAGGTAATCTGTCCTCTCAAACTCTGATTTTTTCAAACTCTAGGAATTCACGATAAACTCTCCAGATTTTGAAGCAGCAAAGTTCTGGGTTGGGAATATGGGAAAGATGGCCACTCATGCAGTGGTGTTTGCCCAGCTCTACACACCGGATGGAAAATGTCATGGCCTCCATTCTTTCGTAGTCCAAGTATGTATGAAAATAAAATGTGTTATGGTGACTTGAGAAAGCAGTTGTGTTTTAACATAATTTTTTAGGTCAGGGATCCGAAGACCTTGCTGGCAATGCCAGGTGTGATGGTTGGGGATATAGGAAAGAAACTGGGTCAGAATGGTCTGGATAATGGGTGAGTTTTCTGCTGGACTGTGGACTGAAACCAACTGCAATTATAATGTGTGTCCAGTAGATGGTGGCATGCTTAAAGGCAATGCCCTATGGATAAAAAAGTATTTTGGTTGTATGAGTATTAAAATTGATGTTTGTGTTTGTACCAATTAATTTTGTATGTTTTTCCCACTTTAGTTTTGCGCTGTTTCATAATGTGAGGGTTCCACGGGAAAACTTACTAAACAAAACAGGAGATGTTACGGCTGATGGCCACTACATTTCACCTTTTAAAGTAAGAACAATTTTGCAACTTAATTTAAAAAATAAAACAACGATTTTAGATGTGTGCCAAAATGGACAGTTGGACACCAAGCTGCAATATTTCCCATTCAATTTTATGACATAGGAGAAACTGGTTTGTTTTGGTGTGTGTCTGTTTGGTCTTTCTGAAAAGAAAGTTCCATTACGGCAGCAGCTGTTATCCCGGCAGCTCTGCTATGCAAGATGAATAAGGAGGAATTCCTTCATTTCAAACAAACAAAGAGATTTAGTTACAGTCTATCTGTCATTCTTACTGGCAGAAATACATAAAGGGGTTTTCTGAAAACAAACAGAGCAGAGTGAGGTTACAGCTATTTAGTGATGCAGTACTTCATTTAAATGTTTTGTTTGAACTGTCTTTCATGAAGACATTAGCTTATCTCTTTTTTAATGTTCTGGTTTTGTCCTCTAATTTGTTCTGACTCTTAACTTTCATCTGTTTTTTCTTTTCATTTTGTCTTTGTCCTAACAACACACCCTCGCAGGATCCCAATAAGCGCTTTGGAGCATCTTTAGGGGCTCTGTCAGGAGGCAGGGTGGGCATTACAAGGATGTCACAGGTCAATCTGAAGCTGACTCTGACTGTGGCTGTGCGCTTCTCCGCCACACGCAGACAGTTTGGGCCCAAAGAGGACGAGGAGATTCCAGTGCTGGAATATCAGATGCAGGTACTCAGATATAACCACAAATGGATTCCTTATTGTTGTCTCTGCATATTAAGATTAAATAGGATAAGGTGTTTTCATTTTGACTATTTTGTCTATTTTTCAGCAATGGCGTCTGATTCCGTACCTGGCAGCAGTTTACGCGCTGGAGCATTTCACAAAAACCTTTACCATGAACTTTGTGGAATTTCAGTTTGGACTCATGATGAAGGACAAAAGTGACAGACAGGTACAGATTAAACTAAGTGAATGTGTTAAATGTTCTATCTATACTGTATACAGACATCTACAAAATCTATCTTTTAACATTTATCAGGCTGAACTGGGCAGAGAGATTCATGCCATATCATGTGCTAGTAAAGCTGTAGCATCATGGACGGCCCAGCGAGCCATACAGGAATGTCGGGAAGCTTGTGGAGGACACGGGTTCCTTGCCAGTGAGAAATCTTTAAATAAAAAAAGCATCTTGAGAATATAACGGTTTGATGATGACAAAACACCTTTACATGGAGCCTCATAAATGTAATGTTAAAAGAAAGTCTGGTCAACTTAAAACGAAAGTTTATTCAAACTATGTCATTATTTAGTCCCCTTTATATTTTTCAGACCTGTACAATGTGTACATGGAAGATTTATGCATTTTTTTTTTAATATACAATGACATGATGACAAAGCAAACCACCAAAGGCACCATATTTGACTTATTTATCTATTGAATTTAGCTTTAATTGTCACATGTTGGCTTTAATATTGTGTTTTTTGTCATTTTTGGTGCTTGACATCCTATGGATACTATGAATTTTGTCATTGTATGAAAAGTATATACATCTGAAAGATTTTACAACAGTAAACAAAGACAGAATTTTCTCTTTTGTTATTTCTTTATCATTCCATCAATCTTTTTGTCTTAAGTGAACCGTCTGGGAGTCATGCGCGACGACAACGACCCAAACTGCACATATGAGGGTGATAACAATGTTATCCTACAGCAGACCAGCAACTACCTGCTCGGCTGGCTTCAGCACAAACAGCAAGGTTCTTTTATCTACTTTTATCTGACATTTAACATCCAAGATTGAAGTCAAGATGTCATTTCACAAGAGAAAGAAACCTTCTGTAAGCATTCACAGACTGTCAAGGCATTCATCTGATGGTGTTTTCATAGACATGTTAATCTGAAGTGTTTTGTGTATGTAAGTGGTGGATTTTGGGTCATTGTTTCAGTTTATTGTCCTGTCTCCCTCTCTTTCTGCCTCTTCTCAAGGTCAAGGCAAGATTGAATCCCCTCTTGAGACTGTAAACTTCTTAGAGGACATAAGCAGCATTCTGCAGAGCAAGTTCACAGCTGCCTCAGTGGAAGAGTGCATGAACTCAGCCGGTATGCAACATTAACTCTAGATTCTCCATAGCACCAACACATATACAGACATAGGTGACACCCATGCACCATGCACATTCAGCTACATCCTATATACATACATATATATTTCAGAAATCTAACTAACCATGGTGACATCATTAAAAATATTTGCATGCTAAATTACACTAGGTTATTGGGATTTTCTTGCATATAGATTCAAAAGTGTATTGCTAACAAAAACAAACCCTGAATTCTCATTTTTCTTTCTTTCCTTCCCTGCAAACATGCACACCCTCATATATTTTACTACCAAACTTTATTTTGTGGAATCTGAGATGTTTGTGTGCAAGCTGCCCTCTTTAACACATTATCAGATGAGAACCACACCTCCACCGCACAGAGAGAGCACGTAAGAATCTGGTGTGTTTTTGTGTGGTTAACTGTAAAAAGTGCTCCTTCATGATGCAGACGGCTCCAGCGGGACAGTTTTACATCCTGAACCGAGCTGCACATCTGCTGCACATCTGCTCTCTTTATTGACATCATTCCTCAGCCGGTGACTCAACGCACTGTTGCCTGGTTACAGGGGTCAGAGGATCATTGTTTTCATTTAATGAGGAGGGGAGTGGACTGTATGGAGTTTAACCGATTTGGTCACCGGTAACATCACGTGACGAAATGACTTGGGGTGCTTTTAAACACTTTACCAAGTGCAATATTGTCACATAGTATGTCAGCTGTTTCACATTAAAACATGAACCGCTCTTATTACCTGTAACAGATGTTAAAATCACACTAATTTCTAAACTTTTTTCATACTCATTTCTAGGGTTGTTTGATTTACTAGATTCTTGAAAAGCAGTTTTCTGCTCTGTTTTTTGTCTTAAGCAATGATGAATGTTTTAATTTGACTTCTTTACACATTGATTTGGTCTGTGTACTTTATCATTTCAACTGGAATTTCTCTTTCATCACACTGTTAATGTATAGCATGAATGCATTGAAATCCTCCTCTGAATGGACTTAAGTTTGATCCAGTTCTGCGTCATGTGTTGAAGAATTCTAGCCAAGCCCTCAACCATCCAAAACATGAAACACCTTGTTTTTTAGTCACGGTTCCCACCCAGATACCTCATCTATGATCGAATGTGTGCATGCACCATATCTCAGAAAAACAGACCCAGCTTGGAGAATCCCTTTTCAGATTTCCAACCCAACAGTACTTACTTTGCTTCAACGGTGTTTCTGAACACTGTACTTTCAGGTCCAGATCTATTTTGTTATTTTATTTCAGTTGTTTTCTCCAGTTAATGTCATTATAACATTTGTTCTCAGTTCCTCTGGCGGCGTATAAGTGGCTGGTGTGTTTTCTGCTGGGTGAGAGCCAGGAGAAGCTGTTGCATGAGAAATCTTCTGGACTGGGAGACTTTGAGGCCCGAAACAACAGCCAAGTATGTTTTAATCCTGACTTTATTGCCTGCACAATAAAAAACCCTAAAATCACGCAAAACTTTCTTAATGCTATTTATTGGCAGGTCAAAAGTTTGATTTTTAAGATATTACTTTATATATATTACACAAACAGGCACATATAAATGTTTATCAATTTAGGATTATGAACGGCATGTATTAGTAAAGCAATAGTTCACCCCAAAATTAATTTTATAATTACTTTTTTGGGGTTTTGGTCTTTTTTGTATACAGTATATAGGATAGTGGAGGCAGATAGGAGCATGAGGGTGAGAGAAGAATGAGTTTAGAATTGGGACATGACCCGGATCAGACTCAAACCTGGGTCTCTGTGAGCCAACAGCTCATGTCTGGAGTGCTAACCGACGAGCTACAGCTCTGACCAAAAATGAATTTTAAATCCATAATTGACTCACTCTAATGCTGCCCTAGGTGGATATGACTTTCTTTCTTTCTTTGTTTGAACTATTCTTTTAAAGCTGCAGTCTGTAAAATTGTATTAAAAGTTTTAAAAATCAATTATTAAGCAAGGATTTCATGGGTAGTATGTAATGCAACCTACAATGTTTTGTTTAAAACGAAGATGGCAATAAAAAGTTGCAGATTGCAGCTTTAACAAATTATATTTAATCAAGTAGACCAGTGTTAATGTTTTGTTGATCTTTAGTATCTGAATGATTAATGGAGTTAATGTTTTCCATTAATACCTTCTGTATAGTGCTGTACAATTTGTGATTTGTGTCTAATGTAGAACAGACCTCTGGTTTCTCAAACATGTTTTAAACACTGAACAGACACTTGGCTCAGGCATGTCCATAGACCTTATATCTTTACCTCTGAGCTGCAAATCTACTCACACTGGGCATTTCAAAGAAGCGCTGTGTGACTTCTACATCTTAAAAGATTCAGGGTTTTTCTGTTGTATCAGATTCATGTACACATGTGTATCTAATGTCTTGAACGTGAGACGACTATAGAATATGGGTTTAAAGTGGAAGGATGTGGAAGCTACTAGCAAAGTGTCACAGGAATGAGTCTTAACACAGTAATAGATCAGAATGAAATGAAGGTAGATTGGTGTATGTGTGTTTCTGGTATGAGGGACTAACCTCTGCAAAAAACATACAGACAGTTAAAAGGTCATATGATATAATGAGTTTGGAGACGGTCCAGGCTGAGTCTCCACCCGCAGCTGTAGTGCTCATATTAAATTTACTGTCACATGTCTGAGTCCTGCTTTAAATCACAGCTTAACATGGAAAAACAATAACAGAAAAGAAAAACAGAACACCATGTGGTGTTTTAAATCAGAGTTCTCAAATATTTACTATGTTGAAGGGTTGATTGACCTGGACATTTTTTTTAAAGTTCCTTACACACAATAGAGACAAAGCGTAATTTACTAGCAACCAGACACAAACACAATCACATGTGGGGTTTTTTTCTAACTTTAGCAAGTGTCTCGTCTGTGTCATGTCTGTTTTTGTGCCATCACCTCCTGGCTTGTGTCAAACTGTCTTTGAGTAACTCTTGTCCTTGGGCAGCACTGTAAATGCGGTCACTGTCTTACTAAACATGCCAGTTTGAGCTTAAGTTTGTTATTGGTTCAAGGGTTTCTTGGACATCCTCCTAAAACATCTTTCTCTTTGATTTTAGGTATATTACTGTCGTTCATTGGCTATTGCTTATATTGAACACACAGTGCTGCAACGCTTCCATGACCTGATTCATGATGAACACACTCCGGTTGGTCTCAGATCAGTTCTTGGGCATTTGTGCGCTCTCTATGGCCTGTGGACCATCAGTAACCACATGGCCATCCTGTATCAAGGTCAGCCAACGTTCACTACACTTATTTTCTATACGCTCTTGCTGTTATTCGTTATGTAAGGCACATGAGTGGAACTCTGAGTTTAATTATGGTCTGTTTGTGTTTTCAGGTGGTTATTTTTCTGGCCGACAACCGGTTGACTTCATTCAGACAGCCATTCTCACTCTCTGTGGGCAGGTGGGCAAATACATGGAGACAGTCTCACTAACACATGCATTACATATCAAAGAAAGCTTTTACATTTGTGCAATTCCAAATATTCCTAATCGAATAAATCGTAATCGTCAAAAACAAAATAATCAAGAAACAATTATTGTGCTGCATTCCATTTTGCAAAAAGACACTCTTTTCTTATGTTATAAATCCACTTCACACCCCTTTCCTTTATATTGGTGCAGCTGTGCTTTTACTTTACATTCATTTTTCAGTTGAATTCACAGTTTAAGCATTTTTTTCCTTTATTTACTTTTTCTATGTTGTTTCGAAAGGAATCATGTTAAATAATCGGGATCTCAATATTGGCAAAAATAATCGTGATTATGTTTTCTGTCATAATCGAGCAGCCCTACTACATATATAATACAAAGTGTCTTTTAAATCTTTCTGTAGTTAAAGGATGATGCTGTGGCATTGGTTGATGTGATCGCTCCTCCTGACTTCATCCTGAACTCACCCATTGGCAATGCAGATGGTGAGGTAAGAGATGAGGTGCACGCAACCAATGAAACTCGCCAGTCTTCCACTGTGACTCTGAAAATGGAATCGCTTATGTGGATAATAACTTACTTACCTAAAATAAGATAGCATTTAACATTTTGTCAAAGAGCTAAACAATAATGTAAGAGCCATCTGCTGCATTTTTCCTTTGAAGTAACTTTATACCTTGCCATTTTTGCAAATACATTCAGCCATTCATTCATTCATAATTTTAGTGTATTTTTAGATATGTTGCACTAAGTTTAAAAGCCATAATGTCAAAATAGTTTCTTTTTAATATAAATGCCACTTGTTTTGATATTGTTTTGATATATTGCTGTGTAATGCACTGAAAGGCTACTTTAGAATTAGCTGTTAAGAGCTTTAAGAAATTAATATTGTGTTTACAAAGGATGAAACCATGAAGATAACCATGAAAGTAGTAATCTTCCTTTAAAACAGGCCACCCGTAATGTATAGCTAAAAATATTCCAGTTGAGCCTATATCTCATGTGAGTACATTACATTCACTAATGTTACTTCACAAGTAAAAATATTATCCCTAAGTCACTCAAAGTACTTACAGATTTAAAAAATAAGGCCAACAAAAGTCAGAAGCATTTTTCTGGTCAGTCTATTAAATAAGCTTGAGACTGACAGCCAGTAATGATGCAATGTTTACAGGAAAATCTTACCGTGAGCAGGAACATTCTACATCACCTAATAAAACCAACAATTAACAGGATTTATTTCCACTATACAAAGCAAAAATCTAAAGCAGACTAGTTAATTACAACAAAACAATCTTTTAGGGCAATTCTCATGTGTGTTTAATAATTTTATCTCTTTTACAGTTAAACTAGACATTGTGGTTTCTGACTCATAGCTTAAGACATTTAAGCATATTCTCCCAACACTGTTGATGTCTTTGCTGGCAGACCATAAATTTTAAAGCAAACAAACAGGGCTTTTATTGAAAATCTCTATTAAGAGGCCAGACAGAACAGTCACATGCTGTACTGTAGATACACCCCACTGACACAAAGACCTTTTAACTTCTCTCCCTGCTGGGTGAGACACTTTTGAATGTTTATAGTTGAGTCGACGTTTACTGGAACAAGACTCTTTGCTCTGGTATTGGGTCAGTTCTCTGACTCATTTTAGGTTCTGATAAAAGGATGTCTTGATTTATGAAAGGCTTGACTGTTATTATATGGGGAGGGGTTACTGGTAATAAGTCACATGACCTGATTTTGCAACTCCAGCATTTTTTGTGTAGTTAATTACTTTTTGTTCTTTGAGATTTATCGCCTTTCTTCGTGTGTTGTAGCTCTACAAAAACCTTTGGTCCGCAGTCATGCAGGGCAAGAATGTCTTGGAACGGCCATCTTGGTGGGCTGAGTTTTGTGCGGACAAGCCTGCAGTTGGATCTCTCAGAGCTAAGCTGTAACTCCTAGTGCTGGAGACGTGTTAGGAAAAAAGACCATTGCAGACGTTTGTCAATATGTTGTGGTGTTCAAGCCAAACTGTTTTACAAGAAGTTTGTAACATTGTTTTGGATGTGTAGTTCAGTATTGATTGAGTACCAGTTTGTGATATAAATCTTGTTTCAACTATACAAATCAAAAACTATTTAATAGCACTTATTTAGATTTTGATTTAACACTAAATAAGTGTAATTTTCTATATAAAGATTAAACAGTTATATAGATACAAAGCAATAACAAAACCAGTAATGTATATGTCTCGAGATCTTAGCAGTATTGTACCTCATAATATTAATGTTCATTTGGAAACATAGTTGCTGTTTATTTTGTATCACGTTGATAACTGCCTTGATTTAATGTTACGTAAGAATGAATATAAATATGTATGATGTTTTTCAATGACATTATAAAGGAGGGTAAATGATTTTGTATATTAATATGAAAAAAATAATAACTTTTTATCAAAATAAATTCAAAATACTTTGCACAGAAGTGTTTGTACTTATTCATGAATGCACCTGTATGATTGATTCTCCAATGTTGAAGCGTAGGACACAACAGGGTGTTATGTACTGTACAGAGATGGCTAATTCAGAGAGGATTTCCCCATTTCAAGGTTTTTGTGTGATGCATCAACACACTCAACACAGATGTTCATCTCATCTCTCATCATTTTGGATGAAGTTGGACCTCATGGTGAGTGCAGGTGCAAGTGCAGGTGCAGGTGATTAACAATGTGGGAGATTTTGTTTTAACAACAAAACAACATTTTTCCCATTATAATGAATAAATATGTTACACTGCAGATGTGTGATGCTGGGGTGAGATTGATCCTGTAGTACTACTGAATTAAATCAACCAGTTGTTTAAAATGCATTACTGGCATCTGCTCAGTTGTAACTGCTGGTATGATACAGTGGTAAGTTAGATTCTTTCATTTTACTTATGTCATTTTAAACCCGTATGACTTTCTTTCTTATGCAGAACACAACAGAAGATATTTTGAAGAACGTTGGTAACCAAACAACACTGGACTTATTGACTTCCATTGCATGGACACCAAATTTCTCAAAATATCTTTTGTTTTGAATTACATAGGGTTGATGAAAGAATGTTTATTTTTGGGTGAACTATCCCTTTATTACTTGTTATCAGTGCCACGTAAATTATTATTTTGGACGTTGGGATGCAAGACTGCAGAGCTCCTAATGTTAACAATGTTGCCCTTGACCAAATTATTCAATGCTAAATTGACAGAGGAATGTAATTGTTGATCCTGAAGTCTGTCCTGTACATGGTTAAGATAAAATACAAGGTTAAACGAAAACAAAAATTCCAAAGTGCATAACAAAAATATTGCAAAAATATTGCATTGTGATCTTATAGCAAAACATACTACATACTAATATTTTATTTTGAAATTAATATTGTACACTATCGTACACTAGCGGTCAAAAGTTTTGGGACACTTGAGCGAAATTTTTCTTATTTTTTACTTTTTTACTTACTTTTTACTTACTTTGGTAACACTTTATTTTACGGTGCCCTTGTTACACATGTACTTACTATAGTATTTATTATGAATTATGCATAATTACATGCAACTAAAACCACACCCTCATCCTAACCCTAACCCTATAGTAAGTAGATGTTAATTATTATTACTCAGTACTTAAATGTATAAGTACACTGTAACACGGACACCTTAAAATAAAGTGTAACCAAAACTTTTGATCTGAATTGTTTGATTAAATAGCTGAAATTAGTTTAGTAGACAAAAATAAAAAAATTTCATGACAAAACTTATTTAATAAAAAATGTTTTTAAATGGATAACTTTGACTAATAATAAAAAAAGAACAGCCAATAAGAGCACAGAATAGATCAAAACTCCTTTAATATTGTTTAAAAAGCATCTCAGGGTGAGACCTCATGAAGCTGCTTGATAAAATTACATGAAAACATTTCTGCAAATTTTTGTCAAATGGTGACTACACTGAACACGATAAAATGTTTTAATTTATTTTTCATGTCTGCATGTGTGATAGAAAGTGCAAGGGAATCTGTCTGCATTCCACACGCATTGACTGCATTCATGCGAGGACTCTAAATGGCCCTGGACAAGTGTGCTTCAGTGTCAGGTCTGTGTTTATGTTGAGGACAAGCATGCATCTTTTCGCACGCACGCACACACACTGATCTGTAGCTTTACTGGGAAGCTCCCCCTTTAATGACAAGAATATGGGACATTTGTAGTTGATATGTGCCATATAAATGGTAATACTGTGGAATTTTCTACCTTGGCAATTCCATTTGAGACCATTAGTGTACAGCCACAATACTTGACAGTTTCTGTACTGTAGCTCAATTGGTACCACATGGTGTTTCAGAACACAAACTGAACAATTACAGTCACTTCGGATAAAAGTGTCTTCCAAATATGTAGTAAATAATAGTAATTTCGAAACAAACATATTTTCACTGTTTTCTGTGTGGAAACCAATGGCCACACTAAAGATCTGTAACTGATTATTATTACAGCACACACGCCCTGCGTAACACATCTTTGTTTAATTTCTTTTCACGCTTTGTTTACCCTTCTCGTACACAGCAAGATTCAACCACTTGGATGTGTTAACACTTCAGTCCAGTAATATTCTGTCTCCAAACACAGCCAGTCTTTTGTCGCCACAACGTCATGTGACTGTTTATCTGACTGAACTCTGATTTCTTCCATGGCCTCATGTGGTTTAGATCTTGTGGTGTAAGACCTAAATGCAGTTATTTATATATAAAACATATAATTTATGAACTAATGTAAACATTTTTTAATCAAAATTAAATTAGATCTCAGGGAGCATGTTTGATGATCTCAGGAAGGCAAAAGATGCTACTACAGCAGGCTGTAACACAATACACTGGATTCTAAATTGGGGATTTGGGCGGAGCATGTTTATCTAATCCTGCCAATCACAATCTGAAGAAAAGAATGTGTTTGGGCTGTGCTGCTGGTCTACACGTGGCATGCGTCTGGCATGTGCGGTATATATGGTCACCTTGAATATTTGACGTATTAATAAGTAGGAAGAAGTGGAAAAGAATGCACCAGAAGCAGAATTTGGTTAGACCACATTTACTGCCTTTCCATGGTATATATATATATATATATTTTCTGAAGCCCTTCATGTCAGGATACACTAAATTGTAGGTCTTGAAATTACAGCATATGGAGTGGAAGCCATTTCGATTTGCTCATTCAAAATACAGCTTTAATGGTAAGGTTTTGTGTTTTCTAGAACTTTTTAGACATTGAAATGTTTATAGTAATTAAATAACTGAGTATACAGACACACACAGTAATGCCCCCAAATGTTGTTCCAGCTAGCCAAACTGAGAATTATCTGCAGTTTACTTTATAAAAAAGTTATAAACTACATATGATACATAATCTAATATAAAATATTGACACATAAAGCTATGGATTTGTAAGGCTCATCTTTTGCTTCTTAAAATGTGTAGCCATGTGTCATGTCTGGATTTTCCTGGAAAATTCTGGAGAGTATTTCATCTATGAATTTCTAGCCTAAATAATGACTAATATCACTTGTCACCAACATACATATACATAACTCATTCATACATTACTAGTCTGATTTACTGTGTCATCCACTAGTACACCACGGCATTCTTTTCAAGTTTATTTCATAAATCCAGCTAAAAAGAAACACCACAACATGAACATATTTAACATGTCAAAATCCATAATAATTGTGTAATGGATAAAACTAAATCTGCAAATAAAAAAACATGCAGATCGATTAAAATATGTTAATGTCTCATTTTGATCTCTGCTTATACAAAAAAAGTACAATAATCATTAAAAAATCTCAAAAGATATAAAACTCGATAAAAACAGAACAAATCTTTGCACAGCAATTGATTCATGCCACTGGTGTCACAACACAGATTCAGCATTGATTTTCATTGGTTTTATAATATTAAAGTTAAACTAATTTTGATGAAATTCCTTCTGCACAAATATCACCAGCTTTGTCTTCTTTACAAAATACAGTACTGCAAGTTCTCATATTTGCCATGAATTAAATCAAGAGACTCGCTATATGAAGTGCCTTTCACATAAACCCTCTTTACAGAGATTTGACGTGATTGTTAGCTTTCTCTGTTTGGCGTTTATGATGCACCATTACACTTCCCTTTGGCCATGAATGCACATGATGTCGTCTTTAAAAGTTTACATTCGCAGTACATGATGACATCACTGCATGATGACATCAGGCTCGATGTTGAAGAGCAGGTCGTCGTTTCCACGCCGCACCTCCAGCAGCAGGGTCGTGTCTCTGTTGAGCGCTTCCTTCAGGTCACTGGTGCTCATCAGTGGCTCTCCGTTTAATTTAACGATGATGTCACCGTCTCTGATGCCACCTCTGAAATCCATTCAGACAAACAAAAGAATCAGTTGCTGTTTAAAGTGCATATAACATGTCTCGGTCTTTTCTCTTTGATTTCAGTTATGATCTTCAGTGTGAAGAGGACACAGGCTAAGAGCATCTGGTTTGGCGGATGCTTACTTCTGGGCAGGGGAGTGAGGAACCACTTCATGAACATAGATCCCACTGCTGACATCAGGGAAATCTGGATTCTGCTGCTTCAGCTCTTCCACGAGGCTGGAGGAGACGGGAAGAGTCACACACACGCATTGGCAGTGATGCATATTTACTGCATATTTATTGTGTGTTCATCTGTGAAGGACACTCACGCTTCTGTGATGGTGAGCATTCGAATTCCAATGAAACGTTTCTTCACCGATCTCACCTCTGAAACACGTGACACTTGGGTTAACGCATATAATCTCGCGAGAACAAGGTGTAATATCAGCGAGTTCATACTGTGAGCCCCAAAAGAAATTGTTGCATGTACGGTACCTTTGGTTTGCTTTCCCAGAGAATCATTTAAGAAGCGAGTGATTCTGTCTGAAGGAATGGCAAAGGAGATTCCTGCAGCCACCTTCAGGGTATTGATACCAATCACCTCTCCATCCTTGTAGAAGATCAATTTAAAAGAACTATTAATACAGAATCGCCGTGTTTCAGCATTCGCTCTAATGTCAGAACAGATCATAAAATAATTACCAAATTAACAAGTGGTCCACCCGAGTTCCCATACTAAAATAACAAAAGACAACAATTATTAACATAAATTAATTCAAAAATATATTTTATACTTTCTATTATTTTCATACCATATATATGGTATGAAATTTTAGATTTGTGCCAAAGGTGTTAAAGAAAATATGAATTGAGAAAGACTTCACAGTCACATTAAAGGGACAGTTACTTTTTTTTGTTCTGATGAACACATAGGAAGATTTTTCGAAGAATGTTTGTAACCAAACAGTTCTTGGCCACCATTAGCTACCATAATAGGAAAAATTGCTTTATAAATGTATTTGTTCTGTTGAACACAAAAGAAGATATTTTGAAGAATGTCAGAAAGCAAACAGTTCTGGAGCACTTTTGACTACAATTGTCATTTTTCCTATGGTAGTCAATGGTGGCAAAGAATTGTTTGGTTACAAGCATTCTTCTAAATATCTTTCTCTGATAAAAGAATTTGGAACAACTCGAGGGTGAGTAAATAATAATATTTTTGGGTGAACTGACCCTTTAACACCACCAACTTTTTCAACTATAAGCCCCTCCCACAACAAAGATTTGTGTCATTACTCAAATCATAAATCCTGATCAATAAAAATAAGATGCTGATTAATTTGAACGCTACATAATAAGTTTCAAATATTTTCTTTAATTTTGAAATTCATCCTCTCTAATGTATACTTTTAAATACTTGAAAACGATATAGACACATTAGCCATAATAACTCCTTTATGTATGCAAAGTCACATAAATACTAATTTTCAGATGTTATGTTGAGGTCAGATTGGTAACATCTGCTGTTGTGGTGCTCTGTCTTACATTGATGATAGCGTCTGTCTGGATGTAGTCCATGTCTGAGTCCCGGAGACCAAGCTCTTTCCCATCTCTCTGTGCTGTGCTGACAATTCCCGTCGTCACTGTGTTCTGCAGCGCAAAAGGGCTGCCAATGGCCACCACAAACTCCCCCGGCCGCAGGTCTGCAGAGTGACCCAATAATAAAACCGGCAACTTTTTCTGCAAAACGGATGGAAGCAGGTATTCGATTATATTTAATTAGATCTTCGTTATAGGTTTTAAATCATGTTTTTTATGATAAAGAGCTGTTTTGTGTTACCTGTGGGTTGATTTTGATAGTAGCGATGTCAGACTTCTTATCGATGTCTTTGATAGTGGCCTCAAACACATCCCCGTCACGCATCTGTACTTTGAGTCTCTGTTGACCAGACACGGGCGTAGTGCTGGACACCACATGGGCATTGGTCACAATCAGCCCTGTCTCTGACATCACAAAGCCTGATCCGCTCGATAGTGGAACTGTCCGGCCAAAGAGGGGGTGACTAGGGGGTATGGTGTTCATGTTTTTGTTATGCTCACGTTATTAGCATTATTCGGCATTAAATTTATATATAATACTTTACCCCAAGCAACATAGACAGCATACCCATATATGTTGCTTGTAATTGGGATAAAGTAACATTTGTCATTTATTTACCTTTGTAAAAATATGTGATATGTAAGAAAACATGTTTATCTTAAATAAATGTCTGAGGTTGAAATTTGTTTTTATATTTATGAACAGACCTGAAGACCACACAAGGATTCAAATCTATAATGAAGGTGATCTTTGTAAACATTGTGGTGCTTGGCTGTTTTTTGGCATATTACTGTCAAGTTTCAGTAATTAACCTTCTGTACTGAAGAGTGCATGTGTTCATTCGACTCAAAACAGCGGTGGCTCTCACACAGCTGTGTTTACAAAACACCTTCCTCGTGTCCTCACATTCCCGCCTTGCATTTTAAAAACACTGTACAGAAAGCCGTGTCACTTTGAAAGTGTTTGGTTTTGGTGTTGGACTCACTTGAGGAACAGCTCAATGTGCACAACAGCAGGGGCGATCTTCTCCACCACGTCAGCAATGAAGTTAAATTTGTACCTTGGGCTGCTGGGATGTGTGGGACCTATACTAGCAGAAAGAATTACTCATGTTACTTTAAGACAGTATATGAGAAACTTGATCAAAACTAACTTAAAGCTACTGTTTTGAGGTTTATAGTCCGATAGTCATCCATTGAAGCATCATCATATTATAAGCATGGGCGCTGTCTGGGAATCAAACCCATGACCTTGGCATTACCACTCGACAGTAACACATCATTAGCAAGCATGCCATGTGTAAATACTTCCCTGCAGACCCAGATGGCATGGAATGATGACAGTTGTAGAAAAGTCTTTTCAAACACAGGAAATGTTGCTCTGTAATTGGGTCTAAAATCAGTGGGTGGTTTTTATGCTTGCGTGCATTTGTGTCGAGAATACAGTGTGTGTGCGTGTGTGTGTGTGTGTGTGTGTGTGTGTGTGTGAGCGAGAGAGAGAGAGAGAGAGAGAGAGAGAATAAAGTGCTGTGTTCAGTAGGTAAAGTTTTAGTATTTAGGGCATGTTATTTTCTGCTAATATCTGGGTGGTTTTTCCCTTTGACCGAACTGCTGTTTCCTGTGACCGACACACAGCCTGATTGTCCTACTAACCTAAAATGCCTCCAGTCTGGATGGTTTTCTGTCTCAGATTTTGAAGTCAATAAAGCAAATCTGCTTTTGATAGAGAATTTGGTCATTTATCACGAACAATAGACAGTTTCATCTCTGGTACGGTAAAAAGCATCGCCGACCTGACATGCATTAGCCTGTCTGTTTGGTATGCACAATAGTGGCCAAAAGTGATGTCTGGGGGCATATTTGCCCCATCTGCTTTTGATACAACACAACATTGAACTTAAATGTATCTATATGACAAAATTATTTTGTATTATTATAAGTCGAACTATAGCATATCAAGGAAAATGGGTTTTATTGTAATATATTAAAGAATGCATTGAAAAACAAAAGAGCTCACAAGAATTAAAGCATACATTGATTGCAATTTTTGTCTTTTGATCCTCTTTTGTAGTAATATTTTCTAGCCATTTGCTTGGGCCTTGACTCCGTAAGCTTGTGCATGTGTTGTGTGTTATTTTTGGCCAAGCCCCCTTACATTTTTACACTCAAAGCACAACTAACATGCATACAACAAGGAAAGGAGAAAAGGCAAGAATTTTCTATCCCTTTTAGCCACTCACGGTAGTGAGAATGCCATTATCCAACATAACAAAATACTTTCAATGTGTTATGTACACTGCACCTGTACTATATCTGACAGAAATAAAAGGTGCTCAAAAATGAATTAAAATAATGTACAATATGGATGCAGAAAGGGATAAATCACACTCCACCGTTTATCATTAATCAAATGATAAACAAGCACATTCCGATACGGATTCATCACAGAGCCGTGATCCTGTTTCATAAGTCATTCACATGCCGACTGTATAAAAATTCATTCTGACAATAAGCTTGCGTTGAGAAATGCCACCGAACTCAAAGTCAGGCACAGACTTGAATGTGATCATTCCTCATTCACATTTTCCAGCCTGGAGTGATGAGCACACCAGACACCCAGAAGAGCAGCTGAACACACAGTCTGGTGGAAAGCTGCTGTGCAGCGGCTCTTTATAAGACACTGGGTAATTTAATGCAATGTTTGCAATGTTTAGTGTTTTCCTATAGGGGTTTAGACTTGATAGCATAATAGTATATACTGTACAGTATATCAAAGACAATGTTACTTTTAATGCTATAATGGCTTCCTGGTTTATTTTGCTTACAGTTTTGGGTGCTGACTCACAACCTGGTAATTTACGCAATACTGTATACACTAGTGTTGGCAATGGCATTGCAAGCCAGTGATAAGCTATGGGTACTGTTACCATTTTGTCCTCTTTAAACCTGGTTTTCTTATTTTTGTGTGCAGAAACAACAATCACAAACAGAGTCGCCAGAAATGCCTCCTCACTGCCTTCATACCTACATAACTTCTCTCCACCAGAAGCCTGTTCTTAGTCACCTCTCACAGATAACAGGTCTCCAGAGGGGTGCTACCATTTCCATTAGGTGACTTCGCCCTCTTCCTTCAAAATAACATTTTATTGCTGATCTGAAGGCTCTTTCTTTTAATGATAAAGGATAGGGCGTTGGTAATAAGGGCTTGTCTGAGGTCAACCTCCACTGAGAAGCCCGCAGGAAATCATGGCTGGTGTAGAGAGCACAAAGCAGCTCTGTTTCCTAACTTGCAGATGAGAAATCTGCAGATGCTTTTTGTATGTCAAGTTTAAGGGAAGAGGTACATTGTATCAAATGTCTGTGGAAGGTCATTTGATTACCAGTGGAGTTATAATATGGGATGGTATATAGCTATATAGTATATAGATAGGATCTCAATGGTGTTATATTCAGAATGTGGAACTGATGACACATACAGTAACACGATGAATCTATTCATGTGGTGTTGCTATTGGAGTTAATAGTAAATTCCCTAATGAGTGTGTGTGCGTGCTTGCATTCAAAACTTTGAAGCTCAATATCTCAAAACTGCTCTGAATGCAGATATGCAGCTATATAAATTGTATGTCAAAATGTCCTAACAAATATAACAAATGATCTTCGTTAAAATTGTAGGTGGTTCTCAATAGTGTAATACAGAATAGAATACAAAATAGAACTGGCTTCAAATGTGCATGTGACCTTTTAAAAGCATAAATATATAAACCACCTTTCAAAATATTAGGGTCGCTTATTGTTTTTTCTTCACATTTTAGAATAGCAGTAAACTCATCAAACTAAAGAATAACATAAATGAACTATGAAAATTATATTGTAACCAAAAATGATCAAAGCTGTTATATTTTAGCATCTTTAAAGTAGACACCCTTTGCACACAAATTGCAGAAATGTTGTTTTAGCTTTTTATCAAGCAGCTTCTTAAGGTCTAACCCTGCAAAGTTTCAGCAGTATGGGCTCTTACTGAATGCTTTCTTCATTATTTGGTCCAAGTCATCCACATGAAAACATTTTTTTATAAAATTGTTGTTTTGTAATGAAAGAAATGAATACAGTATGTTAGCACACACACACACACACACACACACACACACACACACACACACACACACACACACACACACACACACACACACACACACAGTTAAAAAATTCTGTAGAAATTACAGTATTACTGGCCAGTAACTTACTGTATATTTATCTAATATATTGGCAACGGTTTGTGTAAAGGTAAATGAACATTGAGTCTTTATCTTTACAGAAAAAACTACAGCCTCATGCAGGCATTTCTGGGAACTAAAATTCTGAAAAAATAACAGAAAAAGGTTGATGAGGATGTTTGCTTCCCACAATGCTTTGCATGAGGCTGTCATTTTATAGGGGTTTATTTCTGTAAAGATAAAGACTTATTAATGTTTAATGTTAATTTATCTTTAAACAAACTGTTGCCAATAAACTAGATATAGCCTATAAATCTACAGTAATTACTGGCAAACTGCTGCATAACTACAGCAACATTTTTTACAGATATATTTATAATTTATATATGGGAAACACTTTTTAAGTGACCCTAAAATGTTTGAATGGCAGTGTATGTTTATTGCAAATAACATGCATTCTCCCCTGTATTTAATACACAAATAACATACCTTGATCAGTTTTACAGGGTCCTTTGTGTAAGTTGGAGACTCCGAGCAGCCCCTGCTGCAGCGCTTTTCTGCTCGCTGCTTTCAGCTGGCAGATGTTACCGTACGTGTTGTCGTCACTACCGCACACTTTACTGCTGTACCGGCACTGACACACGCCTTTGGCCAGTCTCTTTCCAGACGGATGCTTGCACTCCAGCCCGTCCCCGCAGGGCAGATCGTCTTTACGGCCGCAGGGCTCGCTCTCGCCCTGCGCGCACACCAGACAGCAGTTACAGCGGTCCGGAACATAACCGCTCGGACAGCTCGGACTCGGGCACGTGCTCACATCGCAGCGCTCCGGACACTTTGCTTTGGCATCCGCGACCACGTATTTTAAACAAAACAATGCTGACACACATAAAAAAAGCTGCATTTTTGTTTTATATCGAGGTAGGTTAAAAGAGAAGGGATTTGCTGCTCAGTGTCCTTTGGAGATCACCATTACGCGTAGGATTTTCCAAAGTTAGGATGAACTTTGACGTTTTCTTCGATGCACTGGTAAAAAAATATAATGTAAAAAAAATAAAAATAAGTGTGAAGTGGTAGTCAAGGAAGAGAAAATAGTTCCGATCTAGGCGTTAAGCGTTGATACCACTTACTCCACTTGCAAGCTAATAAGCTGATGTGAATCAAGCTTTTGTGTCTGATGATGATATGTTCACAATCTGTACATCACCCCTCTCTCTCTCTCTCTCTCTCTCTCTCTCTCTCTCTCTCTCTCTCTCTCGAGAAGGCGGGGAGAATGTAAGAGCTCAGTCCAAGCCACTGTAAGTTTTCATGGTGCTCTGGTTGTCATGCCTTACTAGTTGACCTAGTTAAAGATTTTATTAACATTTTTGTAAACTGCTTAAATAAAAAGCCCGACAATTTTGTAAAAACATTTTTAACAATAACAAAAACAGTTTTAT
Organism: Oreonectes daqikongensis; assembly: GCA_026939265.1. NCBI lineage: Eukaryota > Metazoa > Chordata > Actinopteri > Cypriniformes > Nemacheilidae > Oreonectes > Oreonectes daqikongensis. The sequence goes on along the minus strand of JAOTQM010000434.1, from coordinate 440,242 downwards.
AATTTATGATACAAGTAAAATATTAAATTGATACACTTGCCCCTTTGCTTCTGTCACACTATTTAGGCCACATAAATCATTTAATTTTCTGTTCTTCATAAACGTTTTTATAATAACCTTTCAATAAAATAGATTGTTCATATTTTATAAATTTGTCTTATCATCTGACTATTCTACATGTATTAACTTTTATGTGTTAAAAGTTCTTTTTAACACATGCGTTTAAATGCCTCATAGGCACTAGACCCTACAAAACCAGCGAGTTTGTTTTGACAGAGTTGGTGTGGCCTTAGGCCAAGTCATTTCACCAGCCGTGAACATGTTTATTTAAAACGCCTGTCATTTTCTGCAATTACTACAAACAGAACAACCCTTTTAAGAAAAGGTAAGAAATGTGTTCAGTGACATCACCCTCCAGGAGGGTAAATTGCATGTGCCATTCATAGGTTTGGCACATGAAAATATAACGCGTAAAAAAGACCAGAACCATTAAATTCTCCTGACTAACTTCAATTTCATTCCAGAAAGAAACAACATAATCAGAAATGATGTAGTGAGATTTTTTAAACACATCTAAACACATTTAAAGAACAATGCAAAGAAAGTGATGAATGAAAATTGTAGTCCAGTAAACACTTGCCTGAACTTTCAACATGTCACTTTGAGTAAGACGTTCTGTAAATAAATCAACTACACATGACATAAATTAAATACAGAGACTTAAAACAGTATTCAGTAGAAATTCAACTGGTAATGCATCAGCCCATCAAGGTCATGGGTTCTAATCCAGGGGAATGGCACGGTCATACTGTAATGCATATGTGTAATATCACTTTGGATATAAATGCATACATGTAAGCATCACAGTTCTATCTTGTTACCCCAGATATAGTGTTTTTGTACTGTGCGGTGGTCCTGAAGTTCTGGTCTGGAGCCAAATTGACACGACGAACATGGAGCTCGTTCGCGAGAACACGTGCTCGCTGGTAGAAATACAGTGAGAGTTCACGGTCCATGAGGAAGTTGTGGTAGACAGTAGCCAACCGAGTGCACAGCTTTAACTGAGACCTCTTGGTGCCCAGATCCATAGCAGCAGCCAGTGCAAGATGATAATAGCCAGCAGCGTCAAATGGGTCCTGGGATTCAGAGAAAATGTCACAACATTTTAGAGCTTGATACTGCAGATGGCTAGCAAAGCAGCAGTTTATACATTTTTCTGAAATCATCTAGTTAGAGTACAATGATGTAATCATATTATTAGCAAACTGATCTGTGATTGGTTTTGTTATTCTTGTATATGTTTATTTATAGCCATATTTACACTATACACTATGACCGTGTACATGATATTTAAATGACAGTTCATCCAAAAATAAAAATTCTGTCATCATTTACTCACCTCTTGTGATTTTGTGTGCAGAACACAAAAAATATATACTTTGAAGAATGTTAATAACTGGCACCCATTCACTTGCATTGGTTTTGTGTCCATATAATAGAAGTGAATGGGTGCCGCTGCTGTTTGGTTACCAGCTTTCTTCAAAATATCTTCTTAGAAGAAAGCCATACAAATGACAAGTGGGTAAGCAAATGATGACAGAATTTTGATTTTTGGGTGAACTATCTTGCTTATCTTCTACACTTGCTTAAAATTCAACAAAATTTTTTTTCAGCAAATGCAAATTTAGTTCTGAGTTCATGATCATGAGGTAACAAATAATCATGTACTGTATTCAATATGTGCTTAGACTGCCATCTTCTGGTTTTAAAAATGAACAGGTTATCAAATCTTCTTTTACCTTTAGATCATAAAAGATGATGTCTCCCAGTGTTTGGTAAACCCTGACATAATACAACGCTTCCTCATCATACTGCAGGGGTGAGGGACACAGGGACAGGGCTTTTAAAAAGTGGTGCTCTGCCATTTCAAACTGATCCACACAATGATACAACGTGGCAAGTCGATGGAAAGCCACACGCTCATTTAAATGGTCAGCTGTAGGAAAAACACACAGAGGAAAGATTGTTGTCTATCTAGGAGACATTCTTTTCTAAAGGTTTTTGGCAGTATGAGTTTACCATGTGTGCCTTATTCTCAGAAACAGATGAAATATTTGGCATGAAGCCACAATCTGAAGGATTATAAATCAGTGCAGTCTTATGAAGCGAATAAAGGTTTAGTTTAAATGTATGCATTTGGCTGACACTTCAGCTACAAAGTGCATTTAAGCTTATATCACTAAGTTGTCCATGGGAATTGAACCCATGAACCCATTGCTAACACAATGCTGTATAACCTGAGCTAAAGAAATGTTTGTGTAATGTGTTAACCTACCCAGACTCGCACTAACGTCTAATGCGGTTTGAGCAAACTCAATAGCCTCTGAAAACTGTCTCAACTGCAGAAGGAGTTCTGAAAGCTTGTTACACAGTCTAAGCTGAGAGCGCACGCTGCTCGTCTTCACTGCAATGGGAAGGGCTCGGTCCTTATGAATGCACACAGACATACATTACATTACATATAACTTTTGGATATAATTCATATTTTGTAAACAGGAAAATGCGCTGGAAACACTCTTACATTCATTCTGATATTCTGAGTACCTGTACATTTAAAACTTTTCTCAACAACATGTGCATAACCTACCCTGTAAAAGCAGATGGCTTTCTCTCTGTCTTCCGAGCTGTTGAAGAACACATCTCCTGCTGCTTCTAACAGCTCCAGGGTGAAGAGCGTGTCTCCTGTATTCAGTGCCATGTCTTGCGCTACCTGTTACACATACAGAAAATTCACCAGGAAGGAAAATGTACATTTCTGCATTTTGGCAGACAATTTTATCCTTACAGTTCATTCAAGATGTACATTTGATCAGTATATGTGTTCTCTGGGAATCCAACCCCCAACTTTTTGACCGCAATGCTCGCAATACCAGTGGAGCTACATGAACATATTATTTGAAATCAAAAGCATGTTGGGATGGCATGCTGTCAGATTACAGCATGTGTAAACAACCTACGGTGTAGTGTAGCATAGAAATAGTATTCATTGACAAATTAAAGTAGAAGAGACTTTTGTTGTAAAAATAAAATTCATTATTTAAAGTGCTGTAGATTCTTGGTGGTACTGAACAGACCTTTAATATCCAGTCCAAGTTTCTATTTCTTTTTTAGACAATTCATATGTAGCCACAAATTAACAATTGTCTACAAAACTATTTTGAAGAATCTAAACATAAAACAAAAATTTTGATAAAAAAGGCAAAACAATTATAGGAAAAGACAACATTTTGAGACGTACAGTACCTGCACGTAAAGATCCACTAACTCCTTTTGTTTAAGGATATGGTAAATCTTTCCTGCCTGTAGCCAGGCATGAGCCTCCTTCCTTTTTCTGCCCAGATCAATGAAAATGGCCAGGCTTCGTTTGGTGTAATCTAAAGCAGCCCTGTTTGCTCTGTGGCACGACATGAGCAAGAACATAGTCTTAGAAGTTTACATAGACTAAATTTCTCTGTAGCACAGTAGCTTACTTTCTATAAATGAGTCAAGATTTAAAATGCTCTAATGCAGGTGTAAGCAAAAACCTGTGATGAGAATAATGCATTGATTCGTTTAGGCATGATGATATTGTTTAGTAACATCTGTAAATCCAATTGTATATGAACGTGTTGCTTTTCATGACAGTGAATATATGTGACTGTGTCAATGCTGTAATGTCACAATTAATGTCACAAACAAGGTCGTTGCTATTATTGTGATGTGAACAATTGATACATATGCCTAATACTATGTACTGTCTTGGTACATTATTTACACCAGTGGCTCACATATGCAATAACTTCACTCTTAAAAACAAAGGTTCTTCACAGTAATGCCATAGAAGAGCCATTCTTGGTTTCACAAAGAACCATTCAGTCAAAGTTTCTTTAAAGAACCATCTCTTTTTTAACTTTTTATAATCTGAAGAACCTTTTTCCACCACAAAGAACCTTTTGTGAAAAGGTTTGGTTCTTCTATGGCATTGACCTTTTTGAACCTTTTTTTTTTAAGAGTGTTGGTGAAATGTATAAATCCTTCCTGAATGAAAGAGTACAGAATAAATTCATAATATGTTAGCATGTTAAACATGCATTACAATTCTTGATCAACATCAGAAACTTTCTAAAAGTCACAGTCAAAGTTCTATATTTCATTATGGGCATGCCAGGTCTACCTCTCTGTGCCCAGGTTCAGGTACAGCTGGCTGATCTTCTCCAGTATCTCTCCCTCTAAACTCTTGTCTCCAATCTGCTGTACAAGATTCAGTTGTTGTTCGTTGTAGATGATACACTGAGCTTCATCCGGACACACCTCTTCATACAGGTGACACAGGTGACGTATGGCTTCCAGCTGGCCTGCGCAGAAAGCAACACGATGATGTGTTTTATTAGTTATGGCACTAAACATAATACTGCATCTTAAATTTTTGTAACACTTACTCTCCAGGTCATCAATGTGGACAGCAATAAGCAGTGCCCACTCACAATAGATCTTTCCACTCTCATAGCTTCCCAGAGAAATAAAGTGTTTCCCTAACTCAAGAAGTACAGCAATAAAACTTAATTCATGTCCTTCGTCCTCAAGCTCTGAGAACAGCTCCACTGAGCGGGTGAGGTATTCCTCCGCCAACCTCTTGGCCTTGACTTGCAAACACATGAACCCGAAGTTGGCCAACACTATGGCCCAGTTATGTCTATCTTCAAACTCCTCGCAAATCTCGACCGCAGCACGGTAACTCTCAGCAGCTTGCCGGATGTCTGTGGAACGTCTGTGTGCAATGGCACGCATATTGTTCACCACGCCCTCCAGCTGAGTTGTGCAGTGCTCGGGGAGAGACGTCAGCACGCCATCCAGCACCTCCAGAGCTCTGCTGGGTTGCTGGTTGCAGATGTACAGCCATGCCAACCACATGAGAGCATCGGTAACGTCGGTCTGTTTGATGCCGGACATGCTGCTGTGGTCGAGGAAGGTGCGCATGTAACAGACAGCTCTGTCAGGCATGCTGTGTCTGTGGAAGAGCCAGGACAAACACAGGGCATGGATGTGAGTGAGCGCAGGCTCCTCGCTGAAGGGCGATAGAGCGGCAGCGTGGGTCAGATAAGGAGCAGCTTGAGTTGGAATGGTCACCCCGGACAGCTCCGATGCATTTTCAAGTAATAGCGAGACGCCGCAAAGACAGTGTGACACCGTGGCTCCTACCTAGGGCATGAAATGAACAAATTCATTATATATACTGTACATATGTATATACGTGGTGGACAAATACATCGAGGTGGAGTACCAACCTGTAGTGATGCTTGGCGTGCACAGCTTTCAGCCAAGTGTGGCAGACACTGGTCGCTGTAGAGTCTTGCTAACACCAGGGAAGCATGGCTCCATGTTGCATCGCAAGCCCTCGAAACCTCTTCAGCAAGAATCTGAAGTCTTTCAATGAACGGGATTGCGCTCGTGCCATCTTTGAGCTTCAGGTAAAGTTTGGCCAAAAGAAAGCAGACTCTTGCTTCTGCAGATTTGTTCTTGGCCAGGATGGCCTTCTTCAATACATACTTTAATATCTCAGGCTCCTCACAACCAAGCAGACAGTTGGGAACTGCCATCAACACAGCAGAAAAGCGCTCTGACAAAGTGACAAATTTCTCAAGGTTTTTCTGGGTTAGATAGATGAACGCCAGGTTGGAGTAAATGGCAGAGAGCAGAAACGTGTCTTTAAAATAATCCCTGGGTACACACAAAGCTTCCTCGAAGTAAACCCGGGCTTGTGAGAACTTTGACCTGCCCACGCAGAGCTGCCCAAGAAGGAAGCAGATTCGACTCTGTGCCCATGAGAGGCGTTTCTTTCGTGCTAATTCTCGAGCTTCTCCTAAATATGCAACTATGTCCTCTTCATCAGCGTGACCATGGAAATGTGAGATGAGGAATTCTGGGTAAGCGCTGTAAAGGAGCAAGAACTCGGGGCGGTGGTCATGGCTGTTCAAAAAGGAGAGGAGGGCATGAGGTCCATCTGGACTTGTGTTGTCCTGCTCTGAGCAGACTGAGAAATGTGGGACTCCACTGGATGACTCTGTATCAATGGATTGTTTTTGTGTTTGGTGCTTGCTGCTGTTTAATTTAACTTTATTTCTTGGAGTCTCATTTAACTCGCTCAAAATGTGGCTGACTTTTTGTTTTAGATTGTTTGTATCTGTTTGATGACTCTTGTCTGGACAAAAATAAAAATAGGTTAGTGTTTTTAGTTTACTCACATTTAACTATGGGTGGTTTCAATGTGGATTTACTTTAAGCACTGCAGACCGATCGGCGTGTATGACATCAAAGTACCGCGAGACTTCATGCATATATATCTATGGTTACTGTATATATCATCAAATAGTACCGCGTTACTGTGATGTCATTCGCCGCTCGGTCTGCGCAGCGATGCATGAAAAGGAACAACTTTAGTTAGCGAGGCCTATGGCGCTAAATAAAAAATTCACGTTTTTTTACAAATAATTACGCAAAGTCACTTACTTTGACCTGTCCCTGGAATTTCCTTCGTCAGATCTGTAAAATATAAAACAAAAGTTTGTTTAAAGGAGCCAAAAGTGTCACAATCGTTAACTTCCTGTGTTGCGCTTAAGCTTAGCTCCACTAGTGGGTGAATTCAAGACGTTGCTCACTTCAAGGTGTTGGATGAAAATTGAACAGCTGACTAAAACAACCGACTTTTGTGAGTTTAAAAACTGCTGTAGTCCTGTATGGTATCTGTGTATTTGCGGTCGAATCTAAATTTCACAAAAACAGTTCAAAAGCACGCCTCAGCATATGGCTAACGTCAATTCTCATAACAAACGCAATTTAGCTCATGTGGTGGAATGCCAGACTTGTCCGTCCTGTGGTTATTTGTAATAATAAAATTGCTATTTTATTGTGTTTTGTGCATTTAAGAGCAATGGCAGGGGTGTCATGTAAAAGATCAAGAAAGGGGAGTTATTCTGGGCTGAATGTCACAGCTCCGCGATGGGAGGAAAGTCAAGGTAAAAACGCACATAAACATGCAACGGATGGAGCGCTAGCAACAAGCTCCGCACGCAATGATACATTAATTAGCATTTGTTTAGATTGCATTGACTTTTGCATTTGGGTTTTACAGATTTTTGCAACCCTGACAAACTGTTGTTATGCCCGTATGACCCGCATCATCTGATTCGGGCCTGCCGATTCCCATACCACCTCATTAAATGCAGGAAGGTTGGTGCGCAAACCTAAGTCAAAACGGATAAAGCATCGCTGCATTGAATTTCCTTGGGGGTTTTTTCTAATGAATTTAACAATTTTAGTCTGGATGCGTTTGTTTTGTACTGAATACTTTTTAATCTCCCATTCTTGCATACTCTATATTTCCATACCAAATTGCTATAGCTTGTGTGCAAATTTAGTTATAAAATAGTGTTGTAAGTTGTAAGTCACTTTGGATAAGCGTCTGCCAAATTAATATGCTTAAATTACTTTTGTGGATTTATGATTTGAATTTGATCTCATTTATGGTTTGTCTTGTTTGCCTATATTAACCGGTTATGCCTCTTATGTTAATGTCATTTTTAGAATCACCCTGAATTGATCGGTGAGTTGTGGACGTGTCCATTCAATGCACGTCACTTGATGAGAAAAGATGAACTGTCCCATCACATATCAACCTGTTTGGACCGTTGTTCTGTTAATGACACTTATGGTAAGCTCTTTTTATATCATTTTACTAACATTGGTTTTAGACAACCCAGACATACTTATAGAATGTCTGACTGCTCTAAGGTAATGAAAATCCTTATTAAATAATGAACCAGACACCCGTGGTAGACTAACTGATCTTAATTTTCTTTGAATGTTTAAAGTGGAGAATGATAAGATTGATAGCAAGTTTCAAATCCCCGTGAGCACCTGGACTGCCCCTGCATGTGATGAAGACTGGGATGAAGGTAGGTTTTGAATATAAAGTGTGTCTGTTGATTTCTCAATATACGCTCAGTCTCTGCAGTTGTGAGCCAAACAGTTTGCTCCGACCAAAACTTGTGGACATGCCTGCCAGTGTTGTTGTTTTGAGATGGTCAGACAAACAGAGCAATGTTTTGTAAGCTCCACATGGCCATTAGATTATTAAAATTTTTTGGGACATCTGTGTCTAAATATCTTCTTAAAGGTTGACTGGATTTATTATGAATAAATTATTAATTATTATGTCTGGAATTTTTATTATGTTAATAAAAGATATTACCATCAGATCTCATCTTCATGTTACAGAGATGGACAAGAATGCAACATTAGCGTCATCCTTTGTCTGGGGTATGTCGACGTCTCAGCTGCCTCAGGACAGGTCAGTATAGAGCTCTTAAAACGGCTCTTAATACAGTATTGAACCTTACAGAATAACATTTTTCGTATTTCTTGGTAGTAATTACTTGTAATCTTGATCAGATGTGTTGAATCCTATAATAATTCTGTATTAGGGAGAAACACAGCAAGTTGACCCCAGGGCTTAGGACACCAAGAGTTCTTCCCTGGAAAATGGGCGAGTAGCTGCAACGATTTATTTTGCAAGATTTCCACTGTACACATAGCACTGGATCCTAAGAGTGTTTGGCCATTTGTTCTGTTGTTATTTGTTGGTCACTAGTGTTACAGTGACAAATTTGTCGCTTAGTTCAGTTTTTTAAAGGTGGAAGGTTACAGTTGTTCTGGACTTAGTTGCACTTAAACCAGACAAAATAAGAACTTACAAGAGAGCTTACGAGCAGGATATTTGAAGGACTTTGTTTAGAGTTGTCATGGTTGCTTTTGTGCCTGTAATTGTACCTTTTACCTTTCGGGTTTGTTCATATTCTTTCTAGATCATTTTCCTGTTTTCTAAATAAATATGTGAGCCTTACCGAGTTTGTAGTTTGTGCCAACATCACATTGGCAAGATTTCTTCAATAAAGTAATAGTCTCTTCTTTAATTTTCTCCTGATCCAAGGCAACGATTTGTCGGTCGTCGTCTTTCAAGAAAATTTCAGATGATCTGTGGTACAACCATAGGAGACGGTTACATTTATTTTTATTGTTTAACCACACACATACTTTACCTTAAGGTGTAAAGATGTTAGGTGTGTCACAAAATCGAATACTTATGCACTACTGTATGCTGTTTTGTAGTTTAGTACATACAGTAGTAGTTAATAGTACGTCATTTTGGATACAACCTTTGTCTCATGGAAACTTAGTACAGATGCACTTACTCACAAACAGAATCGGTTGCTTTGACCATACTTGTCTTGACGAGTCCAATATCACCAGTTTTCTCCAATTTCCCCATAAACCACTCATAACAGCCCATCAGCAGGCCCAGGATGATGATGCTTTCTCCAGATTGGAAGCTCAGTTCACTTGGTCCATCTGCATCATATTCCTCTGTGGTCTCACAGATTCCTACAGCTATAATAGGTATGTTTAAATTGAATGATGATATATGGAAATTACAAAATTGCATAAAGCTTGATGTTGTCATGCTCTTTGTAATTCTTTTTTCCTTTTATATATAGTATAACTTATACAATAGATTGTATAAATTTGTATGGCCAGATGCCAACTTTAGTAGCATTTTAACTATATACCATGTGCTTTACATTTCTGTGTTTTAACAATGAACGAGTATTAATAATATATAATATAATAACATTTCTCACCTATTTGAAATGGAAGGTCACTAGTACCCTTTCCTCCACCCACTAATATACTCTCTGGACAGGACTTTAGAAACCACCTTGAATCAGGAAGAACAATTATTACAATAAAGACGTAGTTCACACAAAAACAAAAATGTACTCGCCCTCTTGACATTTCAAACATGTATGACTTTCTTTCTTCCACAGGACACAAAAGAAGATATTTTGAAGAATGTTGGTAACCAAACACCTTTGACTTCTATTGTATGGACACAAAACCAATGCAGGTCAATGGGGACTAACTTTTTTGTTTACCAACATTCTTCAAAATATCTTCTTTTGCGTTCTGCAGAAGAAAGAAAGTCATACAGGTTTGAAATGACAAAATGTGAGTAAATGATTAAAAGAGAGTAAAAGAATGTTCATTTTTAGGTGAACTACCCTTTCAGTTTTTGGTTGACATTAAAGTAAAAATATATTTCAAACGTTCGACATACTCATGAAAGGGAATGACTGGCTTCAGAGCTGGTTTTGGTGTGGTTCCTCTAGACCCATCAGCCAGGGATAACACTGTCCATCCTGATCCCAAGAATGGAGGTTCAAACAGGGCAATATCTCCTTTCTCCAGGTACAGGTCACTACCTGATGTAGAGCTATCAAACATCTGATTGGCAGTGCAGCAGCCAAAAAAGGACCCTTAAAAGAAAACAGTGCTGTCAGATAGTGCCCATTTTTACTTGGACAGCAAGTTTTTTATATAGATAGCCTATAAACAAACTATGTCATGGTGATATTATCATGTGTGTTCATGTTTACCTTCTTGCATTAGAAAGCCTTTATACATAAGATTTACTTCCTTTTCTTTAATTGAGATTTCAATTCCTGAATCCTGATCGAGGGAGATTAACCAGAACTCCTGGTCCATGAGAAGATTTTCCATACATTGACCCAAGAAGCCTGTTGAAAAAAAACCATGGTGAGCTATACGTTTATGTAAAGTACTTGCACATACATGTAAATACACTCCTACAGTTTTATACTGTACGAAAATCTAACAGACCCATTCTGTGGTATGTGTTAAACTTCCATATTTCTTCAAAGGTTTTAAAAGTGATATATATAGTCCTTTCCCCACTGTTTATAGACACCAAATGTGCTGACAACTCCTATCAGAAAGGAAAGACTCATTAATGTTCTGTGAAATTTATTTGAATTAACAAATTAAATTGTTTATAATCTCCAAAACGTAATGACCATACAGAGATTAGGTTCGTGACCTCTGTGAGGTCAGCTTCCATCATACAGAGTTTCCTGCACAGCACTTCCTGTGTGCCCTTGTCAGCAGGAAGTCGATCTGGCCCCTCCACCATAGCCAGCTGCATAGCCAACACTGCAACAGGAAACGGATTACAGTTAAACATGCCCCATTGAACCCAACACCCTCAAATCACCCTTCATACAGAAAAATATCCCAGTCAGATCTAGTAAATGTGTAAGAATGGCTTGGCTGTTCATTTAAGAGTAAATGTAAGATGTCACAATAAACCTATCAAACTTTTATACACTGCTGTAAATTCAAATTTTAGTTATACATTTAGACACTTTATATATATATCATGTTTTGGGGATTTTGCAGTTTAAAGTTCAATAATTCATGATTTTACTCATTGTTATGGTTTTAAATTTGAGCATAATCATGTGATGTTTCACTGCTGTGTTTAACCAAGAGGGTTAATAAGTGACAGTCTGTAAGTTTGTAAAGTCCAAGGTATTATCTCTAAAACGTACTCTTTTTAAGTGTCACCACCAAGTTTGATTAAGCATCAAACACAATAGCATGCTACCATAACATCAAACACTCTGATGCAGATAATAAACAATAAATAAACCATGCAAAGTTTAGAGTATACTGTCAGTGAAGATCAAATTGAATACTCTTCTCTAAATGGTTAAACATTTATTGAGCCCTGATTATGTAACTTGTATTGACAGGGTTTTGGATTAATTTAAAATTGTATAAAATGAGTTAAAAATGCCATATTCTGTATGGATTTGACAGATGTTACCTGTAGGAATTTTGTCCTCAGAAGCTGCTGAGGTTCTTTTGACACTTCCCCTTGAGGTCTTACAATCTGAAAAGATGTTTGCACACTTAATATTTGCCTTGCTAATGGCATACATCAATGTGACATTTTATTCTTTCAATCAAACTAAGGCAAATTGGGAACATAAAACAAAAAATAAGATTTAAAGTTCAGTTTTGCTTACAGGTTGCTGGGAGCCAAGTAGGCTATTCATTGAGTAAATTATTGTGTAGAAAGTACTTCATATACGGAGTGTGGCAGGGCAGTTATAAATCATTAAAACATGCATGTAGAAATATAAAGAAAAAAACACAAATACACAAACTTTACTACTTACCCACGTCTCTACCTTTTGAAGTTTCCATAATAAAATCCAATTCATTGCGTGAGTATTCAATCGAAAGCTCTCTACGTATCGATCGATTTTTGTCCAGATCGTAGTCCAAGCCGTTACCGGTTTTGAATGAGTTTCCTCTAGTAGTTGACATCCCGACACAGATCCGTTTAGCGCAGAACCGTATGACCGTGCGCTCTCTGTCACGCGCTCATCTCACTGACACAATAAACGCGCACAGGTGGCGGAACTGATATAACAGCGCACATTACATCATGCCAGGACTGGAATGATTAGGTTTCCTTTCTAATTGCAAATGTTTAAAAGCGATGAACCTACAGTATCACGCAGATATGCAATTGCCTTGGTAATTCTCTTGTTTGTGCAGCTATAGAGACTGTAGCATTGGAGCGCTTTTTGATTTACACAAATGTAACCTTGGCATGCAGAGTTTAAACAAAAGTGTATAATCGCATATTGAGTAAACAATGAGTTTTAAAGGAACAAAGAAACGTTGACGAACTTTTGCGGCTATTGTGTTCTCAGTAAAGTAAAGGTGTGCCTGAATGTGTACATTTGGGTGAACTCGAAAACTTGGCCAGTTCAAAGGAAGAGTGTCAGCATTTCCCCTTCCTATAAGTTTTTTTTTTTTGCTTCACTTTATACAATAATAATGAACATTTATATTGAAAATAGTACAAGTACATTTCAATGTTATAACATTCGGCTACCTAAATATAATAAAAAATGTATAATAATTAAATAAATGAAAATTATAAAAATGAAAAATATAAAAAATACTTTTTGAGCAGAGTAGGGGGTAGAGAAGGAATCAATTAAATACTGTATTTCTGTTCACAGGTGATCCAACAATCATATTGATAATTTTGTGTTTTAATACTTTTTTGTTTTTATTCAATTTATAAAGGGTTTCGGCAAAACTTTTTAACTATAAAACAATAGTATTAGGTTTAGAACCTATCATTTTACATTTATGAATATAATATTTTCCAAGCAAGCACAGGATTCTGATAGCATTGTCTAATGTGAAAACAGTGTTGGAAAATAAACACAGGACCATTTCTTCCTTAATATCAGTCAAATTATTAAGCGAATTAAAAACCAATAATGAAACTTCAATCCAAAACAACTTTGTAAATGTACATCTAAAAATTAAGTGAACCACTGATAAAGAACAATCTGGTTGAACATATATAGCCTACCTCTTATTTTTGTCAATATTAAAAAGCTTGTACGGGGGCAGTTGTGGCCTAATGGTTAGAGAGTCGGACTCATAACCAGAAGGTTGCCGGTTCGATTCTCAGTACCGGCAGGTAACAACTGACGTGTCCTTGAGCAAGGCACCTTACCCCTGTTTGCTCCCCGGGCACTGCAGTGTTAGCTGCCCACTGCCCCGGTGTATGTGTGTTCACTATTCACTGGTTGGGTTAAATGCAGAGGTCACATTTCGGGTATGGGTCACCATATCTGACAAAAAATAGGTCACTTTTCACTTAAAGTTTACAAGTGTTGTCATTTGGTCCCTTACTTTATTTTTGTCCAGGGATCACTATCACTTTAGATTACGATTACTGGAAAGCGAGTTCCTATTTTTATTTTATAAAAAGCTTTAGAATTGACAGATTACCAGTAAATTTTAATAAACAAATGCATCCAATTTCTGAGATTAATTTGCCGCTAAATGGTAGACCATCAGCGCCCTCTGTTGGAAGAACACGTCTCATTGGATGGCTACTAATATTAGTTAACCAGTGTATAAACACACAGCATCACATGTTGTCGTTTGACTACGATTCATGTATCTGCGCTCAATGTGTGTATGTGCTGCGCATGCGCCTTGAGAGTAATTACAGATAGGGATGGTGCCAGCGGGACGCTGAGAGTGACGGGACAAACCGAGACGGGGACTCCGCGACGAGTGCAGAACCAGTCACTGTCATCCAAACGGGGCTGACAGAGAGCCACATTTACTGAGCGGTAAGGCTTTTTATGAGAGTTTTGGCTTTATATTTCAACAGTTCTGGTAGAATAGATTAGAGGTTACAGCAACTAACGATACACTACTTACAGTAAGCATAACCAGTAACTTATGCGATTAAGCTCCAGGTCTAAACCACAACAACAAAGAAATCAACAGATTTAGTTAACTAAAACACTTTTAAGCGAGTCCATAAATAAAATATGGGAGTTCATCTCCCGAGGGAGAGATTGACACTCTCGTCAAATGTTTGCTGGTCTGAGCTATTTAAGTTACATAGCCTGGAAAGCTTTATGTTTACGTGTTTTATATACATAAGTTAAATACACGACATACTTTTATATTGTAAAACATGTAAAAAAAGTTTACAATGTAATATTTTAGGTGACCGGCTGTTATTTGTTCAGAAAGGGTGTGTCTCTACCGGCTTCTGGCAACGTAACGTAACGTCAAGTTTATGCACATGACTGTCAATTCTTATCACTTCACTTTCGCTTTTGTTTTTGTGAAATATGTTTTCAGTCGTGCTACAGGTGTGCAGATGAACAAATTACTTTAATATAAACTTTTTTAGCATGGATATGTATTTTTAATATGAATCAAACTTTCAAGTTGTACCACATTTTATAATATTTTTTGTAATGTGCTTTGCAAAATAATGTGTTTAATATGTGTCAAAAATGTTTACAATTACAAGAATGTAATCAATTAATGTTAGTGCATAAGATGTATAAACTGCGTTTGTCCATATTGTTTTATATGTTATCATTCAACGACAGAAGTCAATAGTATATGCTTCACATTTTACATTTACATTTATCTCTACTTTGATTTCTTTATCTACCTCTCAATTTAAATGTGTGTGTTATGTGATGGTTATTGCACTTTTAACTGGCTAGTTTAGAATGTGATATGCATTGCTGACAAGCCAATAGTCAACAACACCACAATGCCATGCCAGAATAACATCTCATGGTAAAATGAATGACTATAATATGACAGCTGCATACTCTTCTGTGTGTGCCGGTGAACAAAACTTGCAATCTACTCTAATTTCTCTTTACTGTTTGTTTGTTGCCAGATATGGATGCATGTTGTTCGTACATTGTTTTCCAGTTGTTGTCTATGCATTGAATTCAATACCGCTTTTCAAGATACTCAATTTCAATTTATGCCTTAAAGCTTTATCTTATAAATCGATCCGTTGATGCTTTCAAAATCAAGCGTAACCTCTGACCTTTGTAGCCAGACATGCTCTGCAGAAGTAGCTTCGTTCGCATATCTTGAAACAATGACCTGCTGACAGCTGCTGTATTGTTACAGTATCAGGCTGATAGTTAAGCAACTCAAGCAGTCCTGTCTAGATCGTCTATGTTGTTTAAATATTATTGCATTAAGACAAAATGTCAACCAAGCACTTTTTAATTTCAACCTTTAAAATTCCAATTCAATTTCTTGTATCATTTTTAAGATGGCAGATGAAGAACTGGTGAAGAAGATGCTACGGGCAGTGCTCTTGTCCAGTAAGAGTGGCATGTCACTGTCCCGTCTGCAGGTAGAGTATAAAGACCTGACAGGTGAGCTCATACCCCATAAACATTTGGGTTACGCCACACTAGATGCCCTCCTACAAAGCATGTCCTCGGTCGTGAGACTAGACAAAGAACAGTCTGGCGAGGTAAGATTGGTTTAATAATAGTAATATAATAATGTTAATTAAAAAAGCTTCTTAAGGTGCTTTACATGGACAAAATACACCATATAATATGTGATATATGTACAGTATATAAACAATATAATGACTCCTAAACTCTTTATCACTTTAGGTGGTGTGCCATGCTACTGCAGGGAATGGGATGGCCCACATTACCAAGCTTGTAGCCCGTCAGCACTCCGCAAAGAGGACCGGTCGATCACGAGTGGTGAACTGTCAAATGAGAGTCAAACCCGCAGCTCCTCTGGTGCTAAATGGTAAGACTCATCATATTAGTTAATTGAGGATGCAAAACTTTTCAAAAAGATAAACGTATCATTAGGATGACATAGAGGATGTGCTGTAGCTTTCTTTGGCCTATTTAAACCGTCTGAGGATGTGAGGAAGAATAAAGCTCTCGGTTAGATCACCTACACTTTGGTAAAGGTTATGGATGTAAGAATTGCAAACTCACTGCCAGCTCCACGTTTTAAGGACTCACTGACTCTGGATCAGCATCTCGGTTCTAACTTGCCATGCCATGATACAGCAGAAAGCAGGCATGTGTATTGACCTACACCACAGAGAGAGAGAGAGGCAGCGAGAGGCAGGAGGGGGAGAGAGAAAGAGAGAGAGAGTGAGGTCTGGAGACTGCAGTGTTGTGGAGAGGTAGAACATAGCTCGCATGGCGAGGATTGTCTGAAGTCATTTCTTTTTACCCATCTGTTATTTAATGACTCGACTGCTGCTGATGCTGTGTCAATGCTTTGCACCTTATCTCACCATCCGCTCTGTAGAAGCTAGACTGTGGAATGCTTATCTCAGGAGGGCTATAGGCAGTGATATAGGTATTAGATTTCTGCCTCGGCTCAACGCTGGACCCGTTCTTTGAACAAGCAGTCAGCTGCGTTTACTGCCGGGTTAGAAGGTATGATGTCACTATCTTACTGTTGGTCTGGGATATACGTTATGTTTAATGCATGAGATAAAATGGCTTTAAAGTCATTTTCTGGGTGAACAGTATGATTTAATTGTGAGTTTCAGCATTTTATATGTTATCATGTGTTGCACATTCACATTGATAGTAAAGCTGTACAGTGGAGGTTCAGAAACCTGATGGATTTTAAAAATACGCTGAATAACACACTGACTAACAAACGTTTGATCTGGTGTTGTTTAGAATGCTTGCTTGGTCTGTTAGAGCAAATAAATGGATTCTTGGCGCAAGTGGGAGTCCTGATATAATAATATACATGTATGTAATATACATGCTTTATTAGCATTGTCTTTGGGCATAACTTGTAAAGAATTTGAGAATGCTTTGTATGCTGTTTTCATTCGGAAGTATGTGAGGATAGTCCAATTGTTTTTAACCCCTTAAAGAGACAGTTCACCCAAAAATAAAAATTCTGTCATGAATTACTTACTCTTTAGTTGTTTCAAACCTGTATAAATGTCTTTGTTTGGTTGAACACAGAGAAAGATATTTGGATGAATGCTTGTAACCAAACAGTTCTTGGACCCCATTGACTACCATAGTAAGAAACATGACAATGGTAGTGAAAAGTGGCCCAGAACTTTTTGCTGTCCTACAGTCTTAAAAATATCTCATCATTTTGTGTTTAACAGAACGAAAATAATTATAAAGTAATTTTTTCTTCTATGGTAGTCAATGGGGTCCAGAAACTCTTTGGTTACAAGTATTCTTCCAAATATCTCGTGTTCATTAGAACAAAGAAATGTATACTGATTTGGAACAACTCAAAGGTGACTAAATGATGACCGAATTTTTATATTTGGTGAACTGTTCCTTTCAGGCTTAAAGCAATTAAGCAATACAAGCAATACAAATTATTATATTTTTATGGTGCTTTTTCATAGTCATTTAGGTTCTTAAGCATGCATCACATTTATACTGTAGTATTAGTATTATAAAGTAGTACTCATTTGACTCTTGACTTCGATATGTCCTTCATAGCCAAGCCGAGGACATCTTTGAGACAGCCTGAGCATCGTGGACGTCTGGGGCGAGGTGGAGGTTGTGGAGGGGCTCATGGTGACTCTCGCATTGGGAATATGAAGGACTCCCTACCTGATGGGAGAGGCAGCAGACCCTACAGCACACCTCCAAATGCACCAACAAGAAAACCCTCAGTTCCCTCTGAAAGGTAAAGAGTCTCAGAGCTTGTGTTTGCATTGCAGACACAGTAAAGGAAAATGCATTTGAAATTAAAACATTTTTGTTACCCTGGATCACAAAACAAGTCTTATATATCTAATGGCCAGGGCCCGGCCTTTAAGGTAAGAAAACCCTTAGATATAGGGTTAAGGGAACCCTTCATGAGAAAAGGGTTGCAAGAATAAACCTAAGAGTTTACTTTAGGAAACCTTAAGGCTGTCAATAAGTATTTACCCTTTACTGCTGTGTTTCCTTAAGTTCTGTTATGTCTTGCAACAAAGTCCTTAAGTTACTTTTTTACTGTAAAAATTAAGGGTCGAATACAGCTCCCTTAAATCTCAAATACGATAAATGAATATCATGTTTATCGGAGTGGTTAAAGTAATGACATAAATGATGCACGATTATTAAAAAATATTAGTCTGATGTGTTATAGCGGATTTAGAGGGTGTTTTGTTTTTTTGCGTATTTATCTAATACAATAGTTTTAGCGTCTTTAGTGTCGTCTTTTTCCTTCACTGTTAATATTGTCCGCAACTCAAATGTTTTAGTGTCTGTAATGTTAAATTTGTGGTCTATTAAAGTCAATGGTATGTACGTTTTATAGCGTAACTATGGCAACCATTTATCTATTGCTGTGTTTTGACAGAAATTATCGTGGAAAGCTAAGTATTAACACTTAAGTAAGGGTGACGGTTAAGACCTTTGTTGAAACGCTCTTAAAGAAATCACATACCTTAGGGTTATTTTTCCCCTCAGGAAACCCCTCACTTAAGTGTTTTCATGCAACTGGGCACAGAAATACATTGTATGGGTCAAAATGATAGATTTTTCTTTTATGCCAAAACTTTATGTTTGTGAGTGGATGCAACAAAATCAAAAATGGCAGGAAACACACCTACAAACTTCACTCGCTGCTGCCCGCTATTTGTGAATTACCCACTCAAGTTTGGTATGTAAAACCTAGAATTTCTGCTTTTGGACTCATCTATTCTCCACAATATCATTACAGCGGTAAGCCAATAGAGAGCATTAAAACAAACCTGTTTCTTCTTAGCAACAGCCTGCTACAGCGCCTCTGATTAACAACTTTTTCTCAATATTTAGAATTTTTTGCACCCTCAGATTCCAGAGTATTAAATAATTGTCTCGAACAAATATTGTTCTATCCTAAAAAACATATATCAATAGCTTGTATAATTAGCTTTCAGATAATGTAAACATCTTAATTTCGAAAAATTGACCATTAAGACCCTTGTTGTCCAGGGTCACATTTATTTATTTTAGCTGACATTTATTAACAGCTGAGACTTTCTAGAGCAAGTAGCTGAATGCAAATCAAGCTTTAGTGAGAGTACTGAGAGTTCAAAGAGAACCAGTGACTTTTTACCTAACAGGTTCATTTTAATATTATTCGCAAGCATTTTATGTTTTGCAACTGCTTGGCTGTAGCTGTTATGATATTATCTTACTTTTATTAGCAATAACAGAAAGCATTTTGGAGTGGAGAGTGTTGTCTGAACTCATTGCTTATTCAGCATTGAAATTGAGTGTGTGTGTGTGTGTGTGTGTGTGTGTGTGTGTGTTAATTCCCTCAAGCCCAATACTATTGAGAGCAAACAAGTGACCTCACTCTTTAGAATTCTGTGCTGTATCGCTTACTGTTGCACACACAAAGGCTATGAGGGTGTGGAGGGTTGCGGGTGTGCTGGAGTTTTTAATCCCCTTCCATTCTCTCACAGATTAGCTATTCTAAATCAATCCACTGTGAATCAGCACTTTCTTTTTACTGTAGTGTATGAGGGGGTGTGGGTCATCTGACACCTACAATCATATGCAATAAGACCGGGACACCCCTGTTTAATCACAGTACACAGAAAATAATGGGTGGCCAGAAGGATGTGTGAGTTTATGTTAAGTATAGGTGCTCACCAGCTTATGTTGTGTTTTGAGTGCTTGTTCTGATAGACCAGCACCGAAACAACATAAACCAGTCTGAACCAGTCTGATAACTGAAACAGGTCTAAGATGGTCTGTGTAGTCATTTTAAGTAGTTCAGTATGTTTAACGTTGTTAAGGATAGGGGCAGGGCTTCATTACAGCTTTTCCCAATTGTATATTTTTCATACAAATTTCATACGAATTCATACAATATAACCACCATGTAAAATAGGTACGGTTTCCTTCGAGATCAGATCCTATTTCTCATCACTGTTTTCTTGTCCGGACTCTTTAAAGGACCATTTCTCTTATTCTGTCTGCTCTGTTGAGCATGACTCAGCCACTGCGCTGTTTATTTATGAAGGGTGTTAATAAAATTGTCTCTGGAAGCTTTGTGCCTAGAGATGCTTCAGCAAGACAGCATGTTCACTGTTCAAGAACAGTCGAAAGTGACAGCAGTGATGCATGATGAAAACGACAATCAATTTTAAAGTATTGTGTAACAATTACTGTGTATGTCTGTTTGTATGTTTATTAATCGATGTCTGTAAAAATCAGTGTGTATATTGCCTGTATGCATTGCTGTCACACACAGCTCATCTAGCAAAATGTATTTAGCCACTAATTGATTATGCACAGTATTTTAAATATGATATATGAACAAAATTCAACAAAGCCATATATTATAAAGTATATAAAGGATATCTCTAGCTGCTTAGCTAATGTCCTTTGTCAAATCCATTTCATATTTTGTAGATCAGACAAAAGGATGACCCTTCCCTCCAGATTCCAGAAAGAAGTTCATGCCCACCTCTCCAGAAACCCACAGCAGAGTAATGGTGAGCATGCCTTGGGTGAAAAAGTCTTAAATTAGTTAAATATGCAGTCGGGCTAAACATTCTACACCACAAGAAAGTCTTTGAAAGGTTACAGCTATGCTGGAGTCCATAGCAACTTAACATCCTGTCCAAGGAAACATTCCAAGGATTGGATGTTCATTAAAGGATGAAAGGAGAACCGTCATCTTCTGTCTCATGTGGACAGAAAGCTCATGCTGTTACACAGAAGGATCTCTCAGCCTGACATGCTCTCAATTCTGATGTTGCTATGAGCTGTAATATGCTCAGGCATCACGTTGTTCTAAACAGAGTCTTTATTAAACAGCTTTCATTGGAAATTCATTCAGCATTTGAACCGTTTCTGGCAAACTTAGCTTTTCAATAAAAAAAAACTAAAGTCTGCTTGTGACTTTTATATTGCATTTATGCAGAATGCTTATTTAGCAGCAATGTTTCTGTTGTATTTTCAGCCCCTTCTAACCTGATTGAAAGCACAACACCAGCAAAACCTAGACCGCCTCATGCTGCGCCTTACAGTCCCAAACTGGTGCAGTCCCATCTTAAAGAGGTTCTTAACAAGCACTGCAATGGCCTCTGGGTATCCAAGCTGCCTCAGCTGTACAGAGAGCTTTATAAACAAGATCTGCCCATTGAAGCTCTGAAGGATCTGGAACACTGGACTCATATCTGCACTGTAAGATTTTTTGTACTCTGGTTTATGTCATTATGGGATATTAATTAGTGATATGTGTACATTGTGCCACTATGTATAACATAGATGTCTCTTTAGCAAGCATTAGTGAGTATTGCAAAATCACGAACGGACTTCTCTTTATTTTATAATTACTAGTACACAAACATTTCTATATTACAGTTAAAAAGCAGTTACACTGTTAAATTAGAATACTTTCCAGTGACGAATCACAAAATGATTATATTAATATTATATTATATAGTAATGATATTAATATTCTGTATGTAATATGAATAGTTAATATGCAAAAACAGATAAATACATTTTTTAAATGTTCAAAAATCATGGTTATTATGTTTTTAGTTATTATTACTTAATCAAAACAACACAACTTTTTGCAAATTAACATTTCGTATTCTAATAATATTTTATTTTTACAATATTCATTTTTGTAATTCACACATTATAAAGAGATTCTCATTCGATTTTATTACTGTAATTTCTATATTACAGCTAATGAAACAAAATCTCATTTAAATTAGAATGCTTTCCGATGCAGAATTACATATTAATTTACAGTGATCATTTTAATAATAATAATAAGATAAAAAGATTATAATTATTGTAATACACCAAAAATGTTACAGCTAAATAAATGTTTTATTTAAATTAGGATACTTTCCCAAATAAATGTCATTCATTTATTATAATTATTATTCATATTTATATTATTGATATTATTTATTTACAATGTAATTAGATTTTTTTTGCATTACATTGATGAGAATTATTAGATATTTGTTACAGTATAATTAACATTAACTTAATGTCATAATGAAAATAATTTACATTGCATTAAAATAGGCTTTCATTTGATTTGGATGTGTTGCCTTGTTTTTTGCTTCAAAGGTTGAAAAACCCTGCAGCAGCAAACCACAAGAGTTGCTCCTGTATCCTGCAAAAGGAAGTAGCCAGAGTTCCACCCCACCCAGTGCTGCTACACCCCCCACACAAGTCACATCTCCATCCCATCAGAAAAAAACCCAGACTCGAAGGCCATCTTACACCTCCCAGCCAAGATCTCCTGTGACCTCTGAAGTTCTGCCTCCAGACCTCAGACAGAGACTTGGAGAGCTGCTCTTAAAATACAGCAGTGGTCTGTGGGCCCACGCCCTGCCTAAACTTTACCAGGACACTTATAAATCCAAGCTTCCCGAGTTTGTGCTGGACAAGCTCACTCTGCTTTCAGATATATGTACGATTGACTACCCCGTACCTGACAACCCCAAAAGAGCGATTCTTTATGCTAAAGTGGTTGAGGATGTGAACCGCAACCAGCCGGGATCGTCTGACTCGCAGGCGGCAGAGCGGCGTTTTAGCATTCAGACAGTGCCTCCTCTTATTATCCCTAGAGAGGAATATCCATCTGTCCTGGTGGTGGAGGCAGCCGACACTAACAGTGTCATTCTGAGGTGTGACTCATTCATTTCATGAGCAATGAACTGTTCCATTACTGATCCTTTGTGAAATGCATGTGTTTATGTACAGATATATAGGTGAAAATTATTCCAAGGCCCAGGAGAAGTTGGAAGACGAAATGAGAGAGTTCTATAGGCAGGACAACACCAAGATTGTTCTGACCTCACCCTCCCAAGGTCAGCTGACTGCTGTACGAGCTGAGGAAGAGGACGAGATCCTCCGAGCACAAGTGTGTGAGGTCATGCCCGGCGAAGTCAAGGTGCGCTAGGAGGTTGCAGCAGATTATATCTTTTTTAATGTATGACAGTTCGTTTTAAGTTATTACAGCATGTGTATATGAAACCTGTAACAGGTTTACTATGTGGATCACGGCTTTTCTGAAGTCATCGGCAGGAACAAGCTGCTCGAGTTACACAAGACATTTTTGAGATTGCCTTTCCAAGCCACCAAATGTAAACTAGCTGGTGGGTTTTCCATTTAATTATGAGTATGGTGTGCTTGAGTAGATTAGAAATATCCACATAGTTTCGCATTTTATGTCAAATGCAGTTTTTCTAAAATGTTGTTTCTGTACTCAGGCCTGGAGTCTTTTAACCGGGAACCGGCAGTGCTGAAGAGGTTTGAGTCTGTGGCCAGCAACAAGATTCTATTGGCTGAAATCTTAGAACGGGAGGAAGTGCCTTTAGTGGTCCTGTATGACACATCACAGGATGATGATATCAACATCAATGCTGCTTGTTTAAAAGCTTTGCAAGACAAATCATTAGAGAGTCCGCTAAAGGTAAACAAAACATATGTTACAATTTAACTCTCACGTCTTTTGCGAAAGTTACAGTGAAAGTATTGTGGTACAATAATAGTATCGGCAAACAATACCATGGTATTTTGGTATACACCATGGTTGTGATTATTTCCATATTCATATATTGTGGTACTTTCATTTTATTACCGTAAAATCATTTCAAATCTTTATGCTATTTAATAGTAGTCGATGATATGTTTATTTGTTTTCTGTTATAGTTCAACAGTGCTTATATGAATGTGAATGTGACCAGTGTTTGCTCAGATGGGACGATCTACTGCCAGGTGCCTTCCAGAGGTCTAGCTAAACTCAGTGATATTCTGGAGAAAACCGAAAACTATTTCCGTTCCCAGGTACCACAGCTACACCATGCAGAATCATTTTGCATATTCATGTATTGCTTTTGCAAGCAGGTGAGCAGGTTGAAATGGACAGATTGGGATTATGGGTTTGTTCAGATTAGCAGGCGTCAAGTACAAGATAATCCCTAGTAAACCGAAACCTGCTGGCACAGATTGTGTAATAAAGTTGCCTAAAATAGCAATAATATGTTGTGAAGGTGTTTTATATTGTAATTGCCTAATGTTTGCTGTAGTATGAGAAGTGTGTTGTCTGTTGCAGGGCAGACAAAAAAAAACTCAAATTCTTTTCTTTTAAAAGGTGACATCAGAGTCGTTGGTTTCTCAGCCTTTTTGTGGCAAAAGCTGTCTGGCTCGATATAAAGGCAAATGGTCCCGGGTGGAGGTGAGTCTGTTATTTGATAAACAGGATCTGAAACAGGATCTATTCTGAGTGTAAGTGGGAGCAGTATTTGCTTTAAATCTTCTGTATGTGTTCAAATGACTCATTTGAATGCCTTTTGTTGCTTTATAATGTATTTAAATATGTGTTAACTGTGTTAGATGAAGCACAATGTAGTACAGTCATGTAGGTAGCTAAAAGCATAATCTGATCACCCTGAATATTTCATAAACACTGAAGGGACTCGGCTTATGTAGCATAAGTAAAAATGTCTGATTTCATTGTTCAGAAATATTTGTTTAATTGACATAGATAACAAACCTGCACGGCAACCGAGTGCTGGACATCCTGTTTGTGGATGTCGGTGTTCAGGCATCGGTCGAAGTCATTGATTTGAGAGAGATCCCACCTCCTCTGCTGCGTGACCTCATCTCCATCCCGGCCCAGGTCAGAAAACAGCTCATGAACGCACAAAAATGTTAATGAGGGAAGAGTAAAAGAAGAGAAGAACATTTTGTGTATCGTGCCTGTGTTATTTAGACATAAAAGGAATGTAATGTCATATAGCAAGCAACAGCGATATGAGTAGCCCTGAGATGTGGTTCTGAGCTTTATTTAATGTAATAATGTTTTTCATTTTAATAAAATTATAGTTGTTTATTATTTTAATGTAACATGTTTATACGTTTAAGACACTTGGATTATAATATTTAAAATGAAAAACGTTTATAATAAGATAAATAAATGTTTTGTATTTCTTACATGTTGTAGCTGAGTGTCTGAACAGTAATGTTTTTAGTATTAATGAAAGTTTTTGTCTTTCTGCAGACTCTGAAGTGCTGTTTGGCAGATCTGTCAACCTGTGTGGGCTCATGGACTCCTGATGCTGTACAGTGGCTGAGGGACACAGTCCTTCACTGCAGCGACTGCACTATGAGGGTCAGTTTCATGTTAAAAGGATAATTCTCCCAAGAATAAAAAGATTATGTTAACTACCTTCATGTCATTCAAAACCTCTATGATTTTCTGTTGTGAAACACAAAAGAAGATATTTTGAGAAATGTCTCCGTGGTTTTGTGTCCATATAATGGAAGTCAATGGGGGCAAATGTGGCTATTAAGTAAATAATGAAATAATAAATTTTGGGTGAACTATCCCTTTAATTTTATGTTCTATGTTCAAATCACCTTTAGTGGAATTTACACAAGCCG
The DNA here is from genome assembly GCA_026939265.1 of Oreonectes daqikongensis. Taxonomy (NCBI): domain Eukaryota; kingdom Metazoa; phylum Chordata; class Actinopteri; order Cypriniformes; family Nemacheilidae; genus Oreonectes; species Oreonectes daqikongensis. Next base: position 414,533 of record JAOTQM010000434.1, on the reverse strand, counting down.
GCCTACAGGATTCTCAGCCAGATTTTACCCCGATTTTATCAATGGCCTCGATCGGGTCCGATGTTCGGTCCAGATTATTGCGTAATTTGAGGCATTTCACGCCTTGATCATATCTTGATATTAAGGATTTAAAATTGGGGTGATGGCGTTGGTACTTCTACAACAACCAATAAGAGACAAGACTGCAAGATGACAGAGTGACTGACAGAACTTTAAAAAAGTATACCGCAACAACTGCTGCAGTGCGTTGGATAGCGGAAATGTGGCAAGATAACATATACCTCTATAATGTGTTTTTCAAGTTGTCGCTTGGCAATGTCTATTGTGTTCTGTATTTTACATAGTGAACATGAGCTGCTGCTTCCTCACACAATTTTATTTAACTGCTACCAGAAAAAAAACATCAACACCAGTTGACATAATGCCATTTTACCACTAGATGTCCCCACGTCACATCAAATAAATTCCACTTTTGGGTGAAATCACATGATGCGTGCTTCGTTGTTCTAATAATCTTAATATTATCTTGTAGTGTGTGATGTGATAGGTGTTAAGATTTTAAATAAGAGAATCTGTCAATATTCTTCTTATGTGTGTGCTGCAACCAGATATTATAACCGGTCAGGATTTTTAAACTCCTGTAGTCTGAGCCAGGCTTTATACTGCATACTTGAAACACATTTTAGAGTGCTGGGAAATTGGGCAAAGTCCTTTTTCCATTATCGAAGTTTAAAAATAGACACTAACAAATAGATACCTAAATGAATTGCTCAACAAAATTAATGTGGAACAGTTTTCTTTTCAAATGTTTTTAACCTTTTTGATCCGAAACATATCACATGACATTTTGTGCCACCACTGCAACGTCTGCATTGTGAAAAATCGCCCTGAAACAGGGTTTTATAATCCAGAGTTAAACCTCTTTTGAAATATGTGAAATCTTATATGTAGCATACAGAATAATGAAGAACCAGCAACCAAAATGTATGATTTGACTTATTTTAAGAAGACGAACCTGTTTGTTTGTATAATATATCAAAAAGTACTAAAAGTAAAACCAGTCTATTGACATTGCGATTGAAAGAAACTAATATATAAACAAACACTACAAATTTTGTACAATTTTTCTTTCTTAGATCTCCAAGGTGGATGGGTCCAAACGCCTTGCTCATGTGTATCTCTTCACCAACAAGAACTTCCACGACGCAAGCTGCAGTTTAAACCAACAGCTGGCTGACTCTGATCTGTGGAACCACCAGAAGGATGTTTTCTTAAGCAGCCGTGGACCTTCAAAATCCCCCCCGACAATCTCTACCCAGACCGGAGATAAAGCTCTACACACACACAAGAGAAGATCACCTCCACCTGGAAGCCAGAGCACACCTCCAGGCTCTCCAACCGAACATCCGTCTCTTCCTCCAGCGCTGGTGTTGCCAGAGGTTGGCCAGAATATAGATGTGTTTGTTTCAGTGGCGTGCCATCCTGGACACTTTGTGTTACAGCCATGGCAGGATATGTATAAATTAGTGGTTTTGATGGGGGAGATGATTCTGTATTATAATAAGACAGAGGAGAAACCACTTAAAGTGGAGAAGAATCAGATCTGCGCTGCCAAGGTGGACAACAAGTCAGTGTGGCCAAAAGAGTCAACATGATGTTTACTCTGCTTGTTTAATGTCATGTGATAATTCATCCTCTGTTATTTGTCAGCTGGTACCGTGTTCTGGTGAAAGGAGTTCTGAACAATGGGATGGTGTCAGTGTATCAGCTGGACTATGGCAAACATGAACTGGTGAGATCCACTCAGCTTAGACCGCTCATCCATGAGTTCTGCCAACTCCCCTTTCAGGCCATCACTGCTCAGCTGGCTGGTATATTTCATTTTCTCTCAGAATGTTTACCTGTAATATTTAGACACTTTAAGGTGTATTTGTATGTTACAGGTGTGAAGTCCAGGCAGTGGTCTGAAGAAGCTTCCATTGTGTTCAGGAATCATGTTGAGAAGAAGCCTCTTGTGGCCCAGCCAGAATCAGCGCAGGAGGCATCACAGCCGTGGGATCGCAAGGTTGTCGTCTTTCTGGTGGACACTTCACAAGAGGAAAGAGACATCTGGCTGCATGACATCATGGCTGAATTTACTGATGAGATGACCAATGCTGCATAGAAACTATGATGAACTAATGGAGTGTGCTGAAGGATTCTTATGCAGCATGTGCGCTTATTAGTGCCATCCTGGGATGCTGCAGATTTAGGGTTTGTTTTTCCAAATGTGACTTGAACACAACTCTGCCTAAGCAAATGGGAATCGTAGAGTTTAAACTTTGTTGTTAACATTTGCAGCACCTTTTAAAGTGGTTTTATGCTTCTCATATAGCTGTGTTAAATTCTCTCTAAATGCTTGGTGAGTTGTGCCTTTGCATAGAAAAAAGCTGTGAAGATCCGTAGTGAGATTTTATCTGTGTGGGACCTTAAGTTACTTAAGAACAAAACAACTGTGTCATATGTTGATGGTATATCATATTCTGTATCATTTATGAGAACAGATCAACTAGAAGATTTGGATTATATTTTGAAGAAGTATTTTATGATGGCATGCTTCATGCTTAAGGTGTAGCATATTCAAAAACTGCCGGTTTACTACTCTAAAAGAGACAACGCACAGTGTGCTTTAATTTGCACCAGGCTAAAAGTTTGTCATTTCAGATTGTTTACATGGACTAGCTTTTGGAGATTTAAAGGCAATAGGAATAAGACTTTATATATATTAAGCTGTCCGAGCTTAAGATGTATGTATTTGGCCTCTGGTATTAGCATTATTTATTTTATTTTATTGTCTTACTGATAGTGTGGGAGCATGTTTGCAATGTGTCAATCCTATGTGTTTACGCTAATTCCATAGCAATGGCATACTGTAGGAAATTATTGAGCTTATGACAATATAGATTCAATTTAAAGACTAAAAAGATGAGTGCATTTTTTGGCACATAGGATTTTACTTGTGTTTATAGACTATAGATGGTAAATATTTTCGAAATAAAAAGAGAAAATTAGTAGTAGTAGAGCCTGTATTTCAACTCAAGAAATATATTTTGTTTACCTTGACTATGTGGATGGAATGGATTATGAGTTAACTGTATAAATCCATCAAACTCATCTGACTGAATGCTCAAAAATAAAAATGACTGCCCAGTTCATACCGCCGTGAAAAAAATGAGGCTGGCTATTGGTGTTTTCAACTTTGAATCACTCTTGTAATACTGTGATGTCATATGCTGACCTTATGTCAAAATCAAGAAATTGATTATAAGACATTGTGTTTTCTGTATGAATTCCTCATTTTTATGACAATTTGGATATCCAGTCAGAACTGGTCGTATTCATATAAATGGGTAAATTAGTTCTAAACTAAGTTAATGGATTATACACTATATATTAAATCAGTTAATTACATTTAAATAGGCAGCCTCAATTATTTTAGATGGGTAAACTATTAACATGGCAGTCACTTTTACCCACATTACATACTGTAATCTGCTTTCCTCAAACTGGAGTGCTCACCATACATCCCAAAATGCATTTAAACCCCCGGCCTAAATAATAAGGTTGTCTAACAAACAAAATACTGATATTGAGCCTTTTTGCTTACATGTTCCTACTGTTTCCATTTTTATAGCTTCAATCAATAACTTTTAATAACTAACCAATCACCTGTCACATAAAGTCCCCTTTTTATGATGCGGTCTAAAATATGAATTGATAAAAACATGCCTCTTTATGTTGACGTCACCATGTTAACGTTCAGCATAGCTTTCCTTATGTACATTGACAACACACATTTCTTTATGAAAGATTTTGATTAATCACCAGTGTTTATTCACATCATGCATTCATTCATATCCATTCATCATCAAAATGTGAAAATTTAAATACAAACTAATGATAAGGAGGTTTGAGAGAGGAGCGACAGATTTGATGAAGGTATGGAAATGGGAAGAAATTGGTTACATATGGATCATTTGACCTCTTCTGTGACATCACTGGAGTTCATTAAGCACCAGTCTACAGCACTCCCCCACTTTAACTGGATCAGAGACGCTAGCGTATTTCGTAATCTGAGACTTGACACCCAGAGATCGTGCGAGGTCCTTTGCGGTGCTGTCTCCAGCCACTGTGGTCCCCAGTGCCACCAGCAGCCTGAAGACAGCCTCTTTGTCCTGTACTACCTCTAAGATAGTGCTGGCCACAGACAAGCACTGTGCCTTTGCTTCAATCTCAGCCAGTTGGCCGTACAACCTTCCAGCGTAGTTTAGCACCAAGGTAGCCAGCGCAACATGGATGTTCTTGTTGTAGACCGCCCTAAGGTCACCGGCCCGGGAGAGGACCGCGTCGCGTTGTCCCAAGAGGAGGGCGCGCCCGTGGGACTCTGAGAAACAGTTAGACAGCGTGCGCAGTGCGAGCATTTGGTTTGCAGGCCTGCCCTCGGAGGACATGAGACCCAGGAGATGGTTACAAAGACTGGCACCCTCGATACCACCGCAGAGCTGGGCGTTGACCTCGGGATGGCGCACGGCCAAACGCAGGATGTCCAACACGGGAAACACAATATCTGACAATTGAAAATGAAAAGCTGCTTTAATGTATTTCTTTTTTTTTTTTTAAGTAGATTTAGATCCAGTGTCTTACCCTCTGGCCAGTGGGTGGCTCTCCAGAGAATACCGATCTGCTCTGCAGTCGGCTGTTCCTTCCTCTTTAGATCGGTAACTACAAGCAACAGCTGCTCCAGACTGTCTAGTGCTGCCTCGCTCAGCTTGTGATCTTGAGGAGCGGTGTTGTTCAGCTCTCGAAGCTTACCTACATTAGGGCAAATGTCATGGGACAATATATGAGAGATCATTCTCAACAAGTTTAACTTGAATGAATAAGCAGGTCCGTTTTTTGTAGCTGGGTCACCTATGACCCATCTCTCTTTAAAGCTTAAGTTGGGCATTTGATTACGTCATAATGTTTAAATCGAATGTAAAAATGTGCCTTACCGAGAATCTGAGTGGCATTAGCCTGTTCAAACATAACGCCATCCGTATTGGGGAAGTAGATGTTTGTTGTGGCTTTCTGGGGGGAGGAAGAAGAATAGGCACTACCACCTATAGTTGATTGGGAAAGACAATACAGTAACTATACATACAGGGGAGGTTTGCATTTTTGCATTGTGGTAGATTTTATACGATATTATACCGGTAAAAGGATCAGCCACGCCTGGTGTTGTGCCTGTGGATCCTGACCCAGGTATATATCTGCCCGCTCCTGGCCAAACAAGCACCAAACCACTCACTCTTATTAAGAATACAAACATTTGGTTGAGTTTTAAAGCAATATTACACAAGCAACAGCTTACCTGTGAATGGATCTGCTCCAAAACCCTGGCTGTTGCTTTCTGAACCTGGGATGTACCGCCCAGCACCTGAGAACAGAAGATATAACCTTCCTACCACTGACAGCAAATGCATTTTACCTGCGAATCAAACCAATAATGTCATCGTAATGTTTTTAACTGTGAGTAATTCACCTGTGAAGGGGTCTGCGGCCGAGGGGGGTGCTTGTCCCAGAGTATGGCCTTTACTGTTCTCAATGATGAAGTTAGCCACCTGATCCAGGAACATGGGACTCAGGTCATTCTTCTGAAGAAAGTTGTGCGCGGTCAGCCAGGGGTCATCTGCCAGATTGTAAGGCAGCTTCAAGGCTGGACCACCTTCATTCACATCGATGGTGAAGACGAAGTCATACTCCTTTAGATAAAAGGAAAATACTGGTGCTGTTATAGGACACGAGCAAAACGTAATGCTGAACATTGCATAGATTGATGGTGCATGAATTCCTTTGAGGTCTTGCCAGACGAAGTATCTCACCTTGCCTTCATACATCACTGTCTTTGAGCTCTGCTCAGAAGACCCGCCCACTACATCTCCGATCTTCACCCAGCGCCCATCGCTCATGCTCCACTGATACGCCTCAACATTCGAATCCTCTTTTATGAGTCGTGTCTGTCCGTCACGATTTCCTACCAACATACAGTAATAATAGTGAGAAAATGTTTATATTTCATTCACAGTGCCAACTTTAATCAAACACAAAACTCTTTACCTGGTTCATTCAGGTGCTCTTTGCCCGGTAGGTCTTCTATCTTGATGTCACCCAAGTCTCCGGTCTTGGGGTCAATGATGGCTTTTGAGAGCTCATCCTCGAAAGCCTGCAGATCCTGTGCGCTTGCAACGCGCTCCTCGCTCTCAGTAAACACGCGGATTAGGCCATCGCTGCAGACAAATGTGAAATGGTCGCGTAAACCTCTTATAAACAGCAATGTGTTTACATAGTTAACTAACTGTGATAACATGGATTAACCAATGAGATGTGATGGAACAGAAATGCACACCTGGCTCCAACGGCAATGTCTCCATTAGGCAGAACACAGCAACACCACACGGACTGAGCAGGTAGACGGATAGTCTGACAACATTCCCCCTTCCTCCAGACTCTGACTGTTCTGTCTTCTCCTGTACTCATGAAGTCTAGAGGAAAGGAGAGAATATTAGATCTTAATAGAAATGTTTTTATTAATTATAAGGCAGAAATGCTCAAATGTAGCCCCACTTGAAGTGACACTTACACTAAATGAACCAAACCATGCTAGACCTTCTCTTAGAACTAACTTTAATTTTCTTACCCATTTTTGCCAATTTACTTTAAACCAACTGGTGTTAAAGAGTAACTATAAGTTTAGTTTATCACATAGACATTATAGACATGTTTCAAAGCATTTGACAATTAAAAAATGTCTTAAGTAGCATGATAACATTTGTAGTATTAGCGATTAGTGATAGATTTTTCTTTGATTTGACAAAAATCATTAGGATATGAAGTAAAGATTATGTTCCATGAATATACTTTGTAAATTTCCTACCGTAAATATATCGAGACTTTATTTTTGTGAGTGGATGCAGCAAAATCGCTAACAGAAAACTCCCCGGAAACACGCCTACAAACTTTACTCGCTGCTGCCAGGTAAGTACCTTGTCCATTAGGGAATACAGCAATGCTGTAGATATAGTTCGTGTGACCGTAGTAAACCTGCACACATTCCCCAGTCACCATCCACCGTCTAATGCTTGCATCATTACTGCAGGAGAAAAACTCCACATCATTTATCACCGCCAGTCCTCGAACACAATCCTCATGACCTGCAGGACACAAGAGACACATTTCATAAAGTGCACAGACAATTTACTCTCAGATATAGCGATTCATTTCATAAAGTGCACAGACAATTTACTCTCAGATATAGCGATCATCATCACTATGAATGGTGACCCCTGCTGGAGATCTGTAACCAATAACCATCCCTAATAAAATGTTTTTTTAGAAAAAGCATCATAGATGTCAGATAAACCACTGTACCAGTGTAAGTGTTCTCACAGCGACCGGCTTTCCATAACTTGATCGTCTTGTCAGCTGATCCCGAAAGCATTAGGCCCTGTTCTGGCAAAATGACCACAGCCCATATGGCTGCTGTGTGTCCCTAAAGAGCACCAATTACAGAGTAAAAATAACAGTCAGCACTTTAGTGCATACTCACAGTGTACTCATCCTGACTGCAGACACTATACTGTATGATCGCCCTCTTAAAGGGCCAGCGCAGAAATAAAAACCACATTGTGAATATTAAAGAAATCGATATCCTCAACAGTGTCAGTTTACCTGTAAGGTCATCATGCACTTTTCACCGAGCCAGACTTTGGCTGTCGTGTCCCATGAGCCGCTCAGTAATGTGCCAAACTTGCCGGTGGACAGAGCGCAAACTGTGGACGCACAGAAACGGAACAAATGACAAACTTATATTTTCATCTGCCGTGTAGATGCCATGTGATGCTATTTGTTGTGGACAGTACCTGTGTTTTTGTGACCCTTGAGTGTAAACAAAGGGTCCGGTCGGTCTAATGAAAAAACACAGATGTTGTTGTCGTGTCCTCCGGTGGCAATGAGTCCTCTGGGATATGTTTCATTGGGAGCGATGAAACACACACAAGACACAAAGTTGTCATGGCCGTTCATGCAGTGCATCTCCATAAAGCCCTTGTTTCCACTGTAGAAAAAAAACAGGAGGAAAAAGTGTGAGCTATTTTTAACATTGTTTATGTAATTGATCATAATGATTAACATGCTATAACTAAATAAAACATGAGTAAGTTATTAGTAATTAAAAACGTGATCAATATTTTATGTATTATTGAGGTACACTAACAGTTAAATGGAACTGTACTGAGTTCAGTTTTCATCAGTGCAGTGTTTTACAAATCGGTCGCTGTCATGAAACAAAACTGACAGTTTCGTTTCAGGTTTGCTTCTGAGTTTCGTTTTCTTTAACTAACACATTACATTGACAAACTAAGATAAACGTTAATCAGTCGCCAAACCGAGGCAAAGACAACTCAGACAGGTAACTACAAGAGCCGCGGTGTGTGGAGGAAGCTGATGAGATGTACCTTGTGTCTGGTACCCAGACCCGGGCAGTTCGGTCTCTGGACACGGAAACAAACGCTCCGTCGGGATACGCTGTAGCGGCGAGACCGCGCACATCCATCTCATGCGCTGGAAGTGAGCAGCGCAGTCTGTATGTATTATTGCCAGCCATTATTATTTGTGAAGAGTGAATGAAAGAGCGAGAGCTACACTGACACAGCAACACTACACATACCGCATGACGGGAAAACGCGCGACAAAATAAAAGTCTTTTATTTAAATAATATTATGGCATATTGATAGTTCACAGTATAACTTTGATAAATATATTTTATAATATGTTTGTGTTTTGTTTATTATTTGTTAATTTATTTTAGATTTGTAATATTTATTTTGTATGTAGCAAAATAACGATGAGTAATATTAGACGTTGGACTCGTATTTGTTATTTGAACTTCACCCCGGAAAAGCATGATGGAGTTGATTTCTGTCCTTTTCTTTGAGGTGAATATATAACAAACATGTCCAGTAATAAGGGAATAATACTCATTTTTGGAGGCTTCGTTACAGCCGTCGCAGTGGCATTTTATCCTATATTTTTCCATCCCCTGAATCACACTGAAGACTACAGTAAGTCTTTATCGTTTCACTTTATTGGTAATTAGTAAAACTATTTTTATGTATGTGAACAGTGCTACTTATTACGTAAGCTTTTAAAACAGATAGCCCATGAAAGTGCATGTCCATGTTACATTTCACGTCAGAATGAAATAAATAAAATTGCTTTCTTAACAAAAACGATGTATTACTGTAATGGAAAAATTGAAATTTGATTAAAAAACGTCATTGTATTTATTTATTTATTGTAACAGTAATAGTAAATATTGAATGAATCTACAGGAAATAGCAACAACACTGTCATAAAAAACTATATTTAATGATACACAATTACAAAAACGCATTCTTTTTAGATTATTTTTCTTGAATGAATTATATACTGTTCTGTTTTAAGAGTTACTGAACAAATTGTTTCAACATTGTCCTTTTACTTGCATTTGCTTTGTAGAGCAGGTCCAGAAGATGAATCGAGCAGGAATCCATCAAGCAGATGTGCAGCCTGTTGGTAAGTCATGTCAGTCTCCATAAGAGATCTGTCTCTGTATGATCATTGTGCATTTTATTTGCTTTACATTGTTGTTTACAGACATTAGCTAGCTTTACACATGTATGGAATATATGGTCTATATAATTGTCATTTATGTGTCTTATTGGGATTAGGTGTGAAGATCTGGTCTGACCCCTTCAAGCCAAAATCATGATCCCAGTAATACACGTAGAGACGGAAACTGAACGGATAAAAATTTGAGGACTCATGTATGTTTTGCAAGAGACATGCTAACAATAACTCTCTATTCTAATGACTATCATACACCAAGTGAGCTATAGGAATAAATGTGTGCATTCAATGGAAGTATAGGAATGATTAAAGCGAGAATCAGCGAAATAAAAATGTTAAAAACATAAAAAATGTTTATGTAAATGTTTGTGTTTATTAAATGTAGTGTATATATGGATAATAAATATGCATTCTGCACTGTTCTTCAATGTTTATACTCATTGTACTAATAATGTCCACTAGGTGGCGCACATCACCTTGTGAATCCTGTGGAAAGTGGGAACAATATGATTGAAAAGATTCATAAATACTAAAACAGGGTCATAGTATGACACAATTGGGCACGCTCTGTGTTTACATTCCACAAGTGCGAAACATTTCGAATCTATCGGACACCAGAGCTATTAGTCGGGCTATTTGTACATCGGAGACCTCAGCGTATAATACATTTTAACTTTATCGTAACATCATGTAAACTCAGCTCTGCTTTTGCAATATCTTTGTTTTGCTCTTACTTGATCTCGATTAGATTTCCTGTCTTACTTTGGCTCTGACAGTTGGAAGAGGCCTTTGGCCCTCAAAAGTTGCGAAACGAAATCTGTAACCTGAGAGCAGCACACCTCAGCCAGAACCCTGTGCCAACCAACCATTCCGGTTGTCACGGCAACAGGACTGGGCCAGCACCTGTGCGTCGGAGCCCAAACCCTGCCCTTTTTGTGCTTTGTGTGCGAGGGTCCAGTGAATAAGGTCAACGCATGATGTTAAGTGCTGTATAGTCTTTATTAAAACACCAGTTCCAGCAAAAGCTTAAACATTGAAACATGATTGCTTAGAAATGCATAATTTTGCATTATATTAAAAAATCTAATGAAGTGGCATTTATTGAAAGGTTTAATTCATGCAGATAAATAATAAGTAAACCAGGAATATTTGCATTACTCTATTTTAAAGTTAATGAATACATACAGTGTGTGTTAGGGAAATGTGGAGATTTGCCGATGACATTTTCCCAGTTAGAATTAATGCAAGCGAGGAAGGAAAAGAGAGAGAAAAAGTGTAAGGGGGTTTACTAGAGGATGCCGAGTCGTCCGTCCCGTGAGACCTGCTGCATATCCAAGAACTGACATAATATCTCCTCACCACCACAAAGAGCACATTACAAACCCTCAGCAGAGAGCCTGCCAGTGCAGCAGCTGCCAAATGCAAAAACACTTCATCCCCCCACCTCCATTAACTCAACCAACTCCATTGTTTATGGGATGTTGTTATTGTTGGTCACCGTTCAAAAAAACAATAGGAAAACCTTAAGGGCCCCGGCCGTGCGGACGACCTGAAGCGAAGAGAGGAAAACGGGGAGACTGAGAGAAGCGCAAAATTCCTCTCATTCCTCGTGCAGTGTTTTCCAGATTCCTGAACGGGCGACGAGGCCTTGGATGAGAGCGGAGGCTGCCGCAATGGGGAAATGACAAAAACCTAACCTAACGGTTCAGAGAGCAACATTCCTGAAGTTATCAGACATGCATCTGAGCACAAAGTGATGAAATCACCTCAGGCTGTGCACATAAAAACAATTTCTGTATCTTCTAATGACTTTCATCCTTGTAGAGGAGTGAAACAGTCCAGCTTTTTATCTGATTTAGTGGTGAAAGAGTTAAACGCTCACAGCAGGGAGTCAGATGGCTGTTTCACAAGTCACTGTCTCTGTTAAGGCTCTTTTGTACAGCTGTCCACAGATTGTACCGCTGATATAAACTCGAGAGACAAATAAACTTGAAGCCTTTGCACTTTTCGAGTTTTTACAGCAGTGGGACGGGGACTGACACTCCAGCCAAAGCTGTTGGGAAATGGCCGAAATGATTTCCATTGGGAAGAATAAGCGCACGGACTCCAGACAAAACCGAAATCAGATGGACAGGGTAGATATGTGTGGTTGGCGTTTGTGTTTTATTAAGACACAAAAGTATGTGATCAATAGTGTGGTGAAAACGAAAGCAAGTTTTTCTAATGAAAGCCAGAGGTTATATATTTTTACTGTTGGAATGTGTTACTGGAGTGTAATAACCTTCAACAGCTGCCACGAATCATATTGAACGCTCTTTGATTTCGTTTCGAAGAGGCCATTCATCTATAATCTACATGCGCGTTCATTAACTCTCTATTTGTTTTCCACGCATGCACACGTGATGCATTCCTATTAAATGTCTCTTTGTCTTCCTTTCTCCTCAAGAACGCACACGTACCCACATAGCCATTATGCACTTCTCAAATTCTTCTTCCCCAATGATATTACCCTCTGAACAATATAATTGCACCAGTAGTTTTACTCTTGGGTTACCAGGCTGAAGGAGTCTCGTGGAAACAGATAGCATAAGTATTTGGCAATATCTGGGAAAATGAGCTTTGGGCGGGAGGCCTTGCCGTTCTGATGGCACAGATCAGACTTGAAGAGGCTTTTCGAGGACAGGAGGGAAATCATCAGCGAGGCAAACGCAAGTGTGACTCATTAATGGAGAGCTATTTGGGGGGGGGGGGGGTGGGGGGGGGGGGGGGGGGTGTATGTGTTTGGAGATGTTTACGTATTGTGCTGGACTGTTGTTGCTGTCTTTTTCTGCAGTGATTCTTGGGACACTCACTGCTGTTCGTCTTTCTGAAATGTATGAGTACTGTATGTTTGGAGATGTTTAATAAACATTGTGGATTTTCTAGGCACTAAGCATCATGATAGGACCTGGAAATATCCAGATTGGCTTAACCATTAGCGTAGCGTCCATCCAATGGCAGATTAAGATGTTTTTTTTTTGTTTTTGTTTAGTGTCTCTGTGAAGCAGAAATCGCACACGTCACCATTGAAATGCCTTTGGAATTTTATTGAGTCATATAGGCTATAGTGTATGGCTCTTTTTGTTTAAGAGTCTTTAGTCATTGTTTGACTCCAGTGTTTTTATTATGTTACAGCTATAAATCAATGTAGAGATAAATAAAACAGTCATGAGTCATTGCGCATTCTGGAAAGAGATACATCTGTTATATTCTTCTTAAAGTTCACCATTGATTGTCTGCTTTTAAATGTTGGTATGCAGTTTTGTTTTAGATATCTATACACAAGAAGAAAAGAGAAGAGGACCTTTCAAAATGACTGTACTCTTATAAAGAGAATGATTAGCTTGAATGCCACTCCCATTCCCAAGGACATTATACATTTAATACATTTATTAAATACACTTTCATACTGGCTACTTCTTGTAAACAAAACTTACAAATTATTTAGCATTTATATTATAGCTGTCTATTTCTGTTAACATTCACACTATTTAATAGAAATATTTTACAATACATTTTCACAGATTTTTATTCACAATTTCTGGCAAGGATTTGCAACCTTGGCTTCAAGAGCTACAGTACTTAAATGCACTTGCGATATATCTGAAGATGTTTGACATAGATGAATAAGAATCAATCACAATATGAATTGTGTGTTCATTAATGCATATTTTTTAGTTGAATTAATGATTTTATAAATAAGCACAACAGCGGTAGACAGGAAGAAGATTTTGACCCCCATTAAACATTTTTGGGTTCACATCCAATAGAAAAATTCAGCCTTGGACACTGATATGTTTTTATTGGTCGGTTGTGGAGTTACTGAGCATGATAAGCTTGTTTGGATTGAACAAATGATCCTGTCACAATGCACGGTCAAAAGTAAATATTCAAACCACACAAATCCTGTTTGTGCAAAGCTTGTGCAATGGAATCTGCTGTATTATTTCAGTATAATGGAGATATGTGAGTCTGACAAACTGAAAACATTAGTGACCTGCATATGATGACTAGCAAAGAAAATGTATACAGGAACATACATGTACAGGCACTGTCTTTGATTTTTCATTAGTTTGTAATGGATGACAGCACAATATATGGCCTAGCAGGGACTGGGGATTCTGGGAAAAGAAGTGGAACTTTGGAACAAGTAATGGAACACAGAGCTGAGCTGTCCACTGCTGGCTCGCTAGACCTTAGAAGAACCCCTCATATGGTGCTCACATCTGAGGTTTTCCCTGGAGAAATTAACCTTCATACTAACAGCAAAAAGCTGCACAGTGGTCAGAAAAAAACTGAATTATGCTTGCGACTGGGTTTTTCCTTTAGATTTGTGTTATTAATGATGGAAGTGAATTTTTAGGACTAAAGCCATTTGGAATAAAAGATGAAACATTTTTTCTAAATTGGCGATAAGGCAGAACTAAAGTTTTTCCTGCCTCAGGGTCAAAGCAAACTGGAGAATCAGTTATGGTTAGAAGATGTAATTTTTTTACATCATTTTGTTACACATGAATACTGATTTTATATATATATATATATATATATATATATATATATATAGTAAGATGAGACTAGTAAGGTTTTTTGATGAACCAAACCATTGCTCTAAATTACAGCTTACAGAAGTTTCCAGGTTGGTGGAATGCAGTTTTAGTCTTTAGAGAATGGCTGCAACCAAATAAACCAATTTTATACGAGCACAAAGCCAACATATACCCAAGAAATATTCATCCTCTGCAGTTTTGAGCTGCACATCAACTTTGTGATATATTTCCATTTACTGTACATGTGTGCATTTAGCAGACGCTATTATCTAAAGCAATTGAGGTATATATTTTATCATGTGTTTTTGAAATCAAACCCATCCATTCAATATTTGATCTGCTACCATAATAATCTACAAGTTGAGATACTAGAAAACTACAGGAACATATCGCTGCTGTCCTTCTGAAACCTCATCTCATCTCCATTTATCGTGATTTTTATATTTGTCATAAATCTAATTTTAAAAAAAATGTCTTTGTCACAAATATCTAACCAATAAAAAGTATTAAAAAGTGCTCGTCAACTTTGCCACCACAGTATTTAATCCTTAATACAGTGTTTTCATTTCCTGAAAAGGAATAATTTCTTCAGACCTCAAATGCTGCAAATAAAACAAGTTCATATTCACCTTTAAGCAATACAACATTTGTACATGTATTTAGAAAAAGTTTTAAAAAAGTCATAGTTTTCATGTGTCATGCTGTCAGTTTTTCACATTGCTGTTGGAGGACTTTATGTCACTCCTGAGGTTTGATTTTGGTGAAATTCAACAAACACTGGACTGGACTGATCACAATACATCTAGAAATGCTGGATTGAAATGAAAAGTTGGAGTGGTCTCTTAATGTTTTCCGTGGCTGTATATCTGACAACTTTGGTGTATTCTGTGGAATTTCAGTGTATAAACTGACGGAATTCTCGCACTAAAACTACAATTACAGTCATGAGGCCTTATATCCTACTTTTCAACACCTATTTAATACAGGTTGATTATACAGTATGGTGAATGGATTGTGTGCTACGAAGTGCAAAGATAGTTGCACAATTATCACAATTCAATGCAGAACAAATGCAGATTAGCAAGCTGAAACCAGCTATGTTGAATAAACTGTTTTTTACTTTTTTTGCATGGGCACCATGCAAGCTTTTCAAAGCAGCTGCTTCAACCTCAGTGCAGGTTTCAAAGACAGACCGTTCTCCAGTGCTCAGCCTTTGCGGCCCAAACTGGGAGCGCGTGTTTGCAAGGTTGGCCGAATCCCAAACCCGAGGTCTATACTGCTTCTGGCAGCCTACAGATTAAAACTGTAATTATAGTTCTGGGTTTGGACTAGGCTTTGTTTGAGAAAATGGAGGGAAGCTGGTGGGGAAAGTGATGTCATCTCTGGTTTGGAATCGCGGTGCTGCTGTTGGTTTACTGTGCGGCGTGGAAGAAGGATGGGACGAGAGAAAGACACAGAAAGGAAAAGAAGGATGAAGTGTGGCACTTAAAATAGATCCAAATTAAGATGAATTACAGGGAGTTTGTTATCAGAGTGGTTTATGTGTGCGTGCATGCGTGTGTGTGAATGATCACATAGGCCTTAATGTTATATAATATATTACTCGCTGAGCTAAATAAATGCTTGTAACATTGTCTCCATCACTGCATGCAGTTTAGTTTTTACACATACATTTTTCATTTACGATATAAAATAAACAGAGATGTCAAATGGGTTAAGCTAATTCAAACAGAATGCTGCATATTTCCTTGTTTGACACAGCTAGGCCAAACCATAACAAACTGTGTGAAGAAAACATTTTTTACAACCACTCGCAGGCACTGTTTTATATGAGACATTAAAAAAGGGGTTTGCAATACACAGCAATACCACTTTATTTGTTATCCTTTCTTTCAACAATATTTGGATGAATCGGGTCCGAGTGCAGTTAAAATAACAGAGAATAATTGTACTTTGGTAATCTCTTTAGTTGTTCGGGGAGAGAGAGAGCTTTGCCCGTGTAAACTTGTGGAGAACGGAGGAAAGAGAGATGGTTGGCTGAGAGATCCGGCACTGTAATGTGAGCTCTGGTCGGGGAATAGCACGGGGGAGCTTTTCCAATCTGTTTATCTGCTGTAATCCGCTGGCATGATTCGCCAAGGAACGGTGATGAAGTCTGGCCTGGTGCAGAGGTGAGCCAAATGCTAAACAAAAGAGGAAAGCCAAGGAGTGACAAAACAATGCAATGCAGTTCTTATAACATCTTATTCTTTGTCTCTGTGAATAGGTTTATAGAGAGTGACTATACACATTTAAAACAGACGAGAAATATAAATTAGTTGGAATAAACGTGCAGCTTCTTGTGCATTTACAAACTTTCTCTTTCTGTCTTTTGATGTTTTGCAGTGTTCTACGGCTTCAACTGGAAAAGCTTATTTAGCGGGATAGTTCACCCCAAAATTAAAATGCTGTTATTTATTCACCCTCGTGTCCTTGAAAACTTGTATATGACTCCTTCTTCTGTTAAACAAAAAAGAAGATATCTTGAGAAATGTCTCAGTAGTTTTGTGTCCATATAATATAAGTCAATAGGGTCCAATGATATTTGGTTACCGGCCTTCAAATATCTTGTTTTATGTTCTGCAGAAGAACTAAAGTCACATGGGTTTGAAATGACATGAAATTGAGTAAATTCTTGAAATTAGTTTTTGGGTGAACTATCCATTTAAAACATACTTAACATACTTATTCTTTAGTATAAAGTATATGTTTTTTGTGTATACACGAGTTGTCAGACATGTGAAGTTACACCAGAGCTTCCCATAATGCATTGTGCCCAACTTTCCATTTCCAGTGTGACTAATAATCTGGAAGTGATATCAGTCACAATTTCGTGTGAGTTTGCACTGCCATTGAACTGCCAAAAGTCAAAACATCTTCACAAATGTTTTTATTTCCAAGAAGATTATTGGACAATGTCTGTAATTTAAATCCACTTCACTGAGCTCACCTGTTAAAAAAATAGCAGCCGTTATGCGCTATATGCTGTCTAATGTAGTAAGCAGTACTCTAGTATTCTATTTAGACCAAAGCCCATGATTCTCTTTTCTAATCACACTTGTTCTAACTTTAATTACAAGGATTGTTTTGTGTGTGTGCTCATCTGAAAACACACCATTTATTAGGACAACAGAGGCTGAGTGTGTGTCTGTTTGTATATTAAGTCTGAGGTGACTGTTGGCTTGGTGCCCGGATGTCACTTGGCCCTCTTTCTATAACACTGGCACCAGACTGTTACTGATTCAGCTATCTCTCTCTCTCCCTCTCTCTCTCTGTGTGTGTGTGTGTGTGTGTGTGTGTGTGTGCGTGCGTGCGCGCGCACGCGCGTTGTAGTTATGTGAACAAAATGGAATGAGATTGATATTTTTAGTGGGCCCACTGAATGTTACAAGCACTCGGCTGGCACATAACATGCACAGTGTGATGCAATCTAGGATGTTTTCAATCTCACAACTTGATTAGGCAAAATTATTCTATTTCAGATTCTCCCCAGCTAGACTAAATGAGAGCCAATACAGAAACTGAGCACTAAGTGGATCCAGAGAGACAGAGAAAATGTAAAATAGAATCAAAACACTGGAAAACAAACAGGCTGTATCAAAACTTGGCAATAGACAACATGTCAACCTCACTCTTTCCATGTTATGGTTAAGAGACCCCCTCCTAATCCCCCTCCCTCTCTCTCTCCATCTCTTTCTTCTTTATAAAGTTTATAAAATCTTAAAGAGATCATCTTTTCTTTCTTTTTTCTTTTTCTATCTTTCAGGAAGAATAAGAAAAGGGCTGAATGCACCGACTCCACATGCCGCTGGATTTGGATAATGAGATCATTTTTTAGAGAGGAAGACATTAGTCCATGTCTATTGTCTTCATAAGTACAGACACATGCAAGAGCTACTGTACCTCACGTATGAGCTTACCTCATCTCAAAAACAAAATTCATCTGTAGATAAATATACAGAACAGCTTTAATTGAAGAAAATCTTTTCTTTGAGATGGGAAGACTGGGAAGTGTCAGAAGTAAACTTTATGCTTCATGATGTTTTAGTACAGAAGAAAGAGAATGTGTAGCTTTTTCATGACATCTGCTGCACCGCATGTGCATCAGACAAAGAAACATTTGGTTTATTGGCAAATATGTAATAAAATATTTACATTTAGGAGAGACATCAATATCTCTCTCTCTCTCTCTCTCTCAGCTGATTCACCGGCTGTTGTTTGTGCTACCAGCTGTCTTTGACCTTTTGCCCTTAGACCTCCGACCTGCTGTCTGTTCACAAACACACAAGCAACAAAGTCCTTGACACCCCCCAAAAAAAGGATGAAGGGAGAACACACGTCAAATGTAAGCACATGAAATACATGACAACTTCACAATTTTATCTTGGTCTTTTGAAAATATTTGTAGGTTTGAGAAAAGTGGCGTAAGTAACGAAACAACTGCCAAGAAAAATCATATATTGTTTGTTCTCCGAAACATGACATCAGGAATTATTGCCCTCATACAGTATATCAGAGAAAATGCCAGAACTTGCATTATCATTGCATTGATCAATGAAGAGTAATCAAATCAAGACAAAAATCCCACCTCAGACTCTGTGATGTGTGTCTATGCAGAAAATGACGGTTTCCAAATGTAGAATGCAGACTTAAGTACCAGATTGGGGGTGATTTGGCCATTTTGCTTGTTTTACCCTTCCAGACATGGCCGCTGAGAAGATTAAGAGATTTAGGATGAGATTATTCTCTAGCCCATCAACACACCCCATCACATAGACAAATAAGTGGTTTGTAAACAAGCTCATAACAAAGGATTGGGCATGTTAGGCTCGATTATCTTAAAGGGATAAATCAGCTATAAAAAAAAATGTTGTCATTGTTTATTCACACTCATGCGGTTTATAACATGTGCATGACTCTTTCTTGTGTAAAACACAAAAGAAGATATTTGGAGAAATGTCTCAATGGTTTTAGTGTCTGTGCAATGGAAGTCAATGGGGCCCAATGTTGTTTGGTTACGTTCTTCAAAATATCTTCTTTTGTGTTCTGAAGAAGAAAGAAATTCATACAGTCCTATGGGGCATGTGTTGACAGTACTCAATAAATATCCATGTCTTGTGTGTCCTTGAAATTTCTGTACCCAAGTGGCAAGCCATAAGCTTATTTAAGGGCAGACTGACCTACATGGGAAGGTTATTAAAATTTTGAGTGGAGTCCTAATTAACCTCAAATGTGGTTGAGATAGACACCCAAACAGTATCATAAATCATTCTGATTAAGAAAGAGAGGGAACAACAGATGATGTTATTAAAGCAGAGAGTTTCCACACACACACATTCAAACACACGCCTGTGTACACACACCCTTCCCCTCGACTTCGCTCTCCGCCCACACACTTGCCTTGCCACGCGAAGAAGGGCGCGTGTACGAGCTTTAAAGAGAGAGAGGAGGTGCCTAAAAATACAACAGCATGGTCTGCAACGCCAAGCTCAAATGCAGAGGCAACTGGATGGCCTTTTGTAATGTATATTAACTTGTGCCGGTCATTCACCTGACAGGGCATTGTTCTCCACGACCCTCCGGTCTCCTCCCTCCAACCCTTCTTCCTTCTAGCAGGTTGGCTGTATTGTGTGTGGAGAGACACTCAGCGCTGGTCCGTTGTCTGTTGGGGCGGGGAGGGAGTGAAGGGAGTAACGGGGGCTGGGAGACGAGGGTTGAGACGCCGACCCCGGCGAGTGGGGGTGACCTAAGCAGATGGCGGGGCAGGCTGTCCACTCAGCCAGAATTAATAACGTGTGCCATGTCACATTGTCTGAGAAAAGGCTCCCCCACTCAACCCCGCCTCTGCTCCTGTACTCTCTTGCTCCCTTTTCAGTTTGGTGTGCATCATTGAAATGACCAGACCCGTGCATTTGTATTGCAAAAAACAATGCATAAAATTACAACTTATAAAAGATATAGCCAAGTAAAATATATATAAAAAACGTATCTTTCTGTCTCTCCCTACTGTGTTTAGGTCTACCATAGGCTTTTTTGTCAGAGATAATGCTTTTATTACTATTTAAGTAAACTAAAAGCTAATATTAAACATTGATGTTAACTAGCATTAAAAAATGTTATCGACAAGACAGCGGGCATATTTGCACAATATTTGCTTTTAATGATAATTGAATAAACCATCAAAAATAAAGAAAAACAAGGTATTTATAGACAAAATGATTTGTAAAACAACAAAAAGGAAAACTACAGTTTATTATAATAATAATAATACACTGTAAAAAAATATCATTTGGGGTTAACTTAAAAAAGTAACTGATTGCCTAATATTTTTAAGTTGAGTTCATTCAAAATTTTAGGGCAGCCAGGTTACTTATTTTTTAAGTTGAACCAACA
Source organism: Oreonectes daqikongensis (assembly GCA_026939265.1). Classification (NCBI taxonomy): domain Eukaryota; kingdom Metazoa; phylum Chordata; class Actinopteri; order Cypriniformes; family Nemacheilidae; genus Oreonectes; species Oreonectes daqikongensis. The sequence goes on along the minus strand of JAOTQM010000434.1, from coordinate 393,827 downwards.
TTTTTTTACAGTGTAATAATAATAATAATCTCATCTGTTTGGACCTTAACTCAAATAAGCTACAGTATGTGTTCTTCTAAATTCTTTCCCAAAGTTGAACATCACTTCTGGCACTACTGTACATTTCAATTTTTAACAACCCAGTCTGTGAAAACCAGGCTAAAGTCTTTAAATAATAAGATAATGAGCATCAAATTTATTAATTTTGAGTTTCAATCTTTGTCACGGAATTACTCAGTTAGTACTAAGAATATCAAGGTTATATTGTCACAGAATATTCTTTACATTATGGTGGAGATTTAATGTAGAAAACTGTAAATCACAAAAAAATGACATTAGCTGGGTTTTCACAGGCAGGGCTCATTGCAGCACAATAAAGTCCACAGCCCTCAATAGAAAATCACAAATAACACAAATAAAAATGTTTTGCTCGCCCCTTATTTGTCTGTTCCTCTTTTTTTTCATACTTTTTTCTTCTGCACCTTTCAGCGCAAGGGGATGTGTTGAACCCACTGTATAGATGTGTCTGGGGCCTCTTCTGAGATCAGCGGAGCTTCAGCCAGAAAGCTCATAGAGGGGGTCAGTGATTATAATCACCACAGCTCTTCCTGTCCAACTGCAGGGTCAGGGTCTTCACAGCATGTGTCGTGTGTGTGTGTGGGGGGAGACCTGTGGAAGAAAAACAGAACTATATGGGGGCAGATGTGTGTCATACACGAGCGTGGAAGGCAAGCACATCGTAATAAAAGTATGTAGTGAAATGAATGTATGTCTAGCAAGAAATTAGATGTCAGTTTTGTGTGTGTTCCAGGGAGAAAGATCTGGGTCAAGGTTTTGACAACTTCTCTTGGCTGTCTCGTTCACCGCCCCACATCCTATGAGGAAATTCTGCTGCTGTCAACGATTTCATGTTGCATTTGCAAAGTCTCTTCTTCCCCAAAACAATGAAGGCTGGCGGCACGTAGAGAAACACTGCCATAAATCTGTAACTGTAGTACAATCCACAAACTTTTATGTGTGCTCAATAATCATTTTTAAGGGCAAATGCATATACATTTATATGAAGAGTGATGTAAAGCAAGATGAGAACACAAGAAAGAGGAGATCAGGTGTAACAGCACCTGTCAACAACAAATCAAAATGATACAGCACTTCAAACATCTTTCACTGTCACTTTGCTTACATAATAAAAATGAACATACACATACAGTGATATAATATGAAGGCTTGCTTACTACATTTTTCTTATTAAATTACAGATTACACAAAACAAATAGTGTTACAGACCAAGAGTTGTTTTATATCATTTTGAGGCGGAAGTTAGCTAAAACTTTACAAAGAGCAACTAAGGTATACTTTCCATGTACAAAAAGGAGGACTTATTGCACAGTTAGGCAGATGAGAGTAAAAGTCCCGTGTAAGCCTGTTTTATGACCGAAACAGATCAAACATCATAGATCTATGCTTGCATTGCACCAATACAAGATTTCAACACATTGTCGCATCTGTACAAAGCAGAGAAATACTCAGAATTCTGTGCAGGCTTTAAAACAACACAGAAACTTGCTAAGATGGAAAAACAGCCCAGCATAACAAGTCTTATCTACTGCAACTAATGCACACAAACACATTGAGAATATTTAGAGCAAGATTTAAATATTGACGTTCTGCATCCCCCATGACAAACAAAATTACATTTACAGGATAATCCATGGCTTTCTGTAATAAACAATTGCAATTAAAAGCATTTGGATTGACTGTCAAGATGTTATCCAGGGTAAACATCAATGCACAAGTCACAGCTTGTTCCAGTTCAATTCCTTCCCGATACTTGGAGCTTGTAATCTTACAGTTTGCTAGAATCCAGTAGCAATTATAGGAAAAGCTCCTAGATTGCCAAATATTGTTGGGAAACATGAACATTTATTGCCAGCTCCATGGCTTTTCTGTAAGTTATACCTTAAACTTGAAGAGCAAAATAAAAAGGAAGAAGAGAGGTGGAATTTACTTGTCAGCATCATAGTGTAATCCAGTGGCAAAACTAACCTCCCTGTATTATCTACATTTTATGCAAAATGTATTTTTATCCAAAGCAACTTATAGTAAAGATTTTTATAGAGATTTGATATTTTCTATACATTTGATCAGTATGTGTGTTCTTTGGAATCAAACCTATGACCAACTGAGCCACAGGAACCATCAAACTTCAAAAAGATGTTTATGAATGAAGTCACCATCCCCATAATCACAGGACTGAGAAGGTCCCTTGGAAAGTTTTACAGATCATTTAAAGTTAAGGACAAGAGCAGAAAAATGAAACCACCGTAGAAACGAAAAACCAGTCCAAGTACTAGATAAAGTCTTAAATGCTGTGACATTTTTAGGCTAAACCATCTGTAGCACCACATTTCTGGTCTCTGTGTGTTTCAAATGTTTTTAATGTCTCAGTATTGACTAAGCTATAAAATAAGAACCCTACTTTGCAACATTTAAGAAGCATATACTTAAAAAGCATTGACATTTTTCTCACTTGTGCAATCGTGCACTTCCTGACCCATTTTTGATCACATAATGTAACCTTCCTATTAGGTTGCACAATGTTAATATGTTCTCTTTAAATGCTTGATCTCTTAGAAGAGTCACTGGTTTGTACATCAGCGCTGCGTGCCCAGGGCTAAATCTGTACTTAGATACTGCATTCAGTCATTAGCTTTGGGAAGTATCAACTGTTTTCCTAACACAGACAGTCTCCACAGTAATTGCTATCAAATGTATTTGCTTCACATAATCCTCTGTAACTAAAAGTGAAAAACCAGACCTAAGACATTTGTCGCTAAGGGATTTAATACTTGTCACTTAATTTCTGAAACGTTTAGCATCCACGAAACAATATTGTGTGTATGTGTGATATAATTTTAGCTCATATACTCCCACTAAAAGCAGTAATATTATATTACATATGTACATTTATGGATGAGCACTCTGGGACAGCATTGAACTGCCTTAAACTCATCATTTAATTTCACTTGAGACACGCTGAACATTTTTAGGCTGTTCTCGGACACACTACAATGAATTTTCCATTCGGCTCTCACATTAGAAAGACAGAAATAGTGATTTAGGTCGTGGTTGTCTACAAAGTTGACGCCTGGGTCTTTTGAAGATGACTGTGAATAAGTCAAACTGTCAGAATTTGTGGGATTTTTGTTCGCCAGCATATCGTGATGTTTGTATAAGGCATATACACTCATACAGCTGACTGCATGGATCTGCAGGTCACTTCAGCACGACAAAATGTCAGCGGTGTCTTGTGATAGCTGTTGGCATTCATTATCAGATACAGAAATATCTGATCTCAGGGTACCCATTACCTTCCAGACGATGATGTTTTTTTATCATGGTGTTTGCTTATGTGTGTGTTTGGGGAGATTGGTTTCTAAGACAGCATTGCATTTCCATCTTGTATAAATAATTGAAAATAAGAAATAATATAAAATAACTTTGGTGCACAAATGATATGCTACTCCACGTTAAAATTGTGACCCTCCACATAACTTACATTGGGACGGCTGAATTTTTCTCTCCTATCATCCTCGGTGACTATTCATTTTGATGAGTGTGTACTAAGTGAATATTACAAATCTTTAGAGGAAAGTTGTAATCCACACACTGCGCAGGTCCATGGTCAAAATGAAGACATGAGCATCTGGTTGAGGTCTGGAGTGGGACCTGTCTTATGAGACCAGTCTTTCTTTTGGCCAAATACACAGGCAGTCATCAACATTGGATTTACGGGCGGCACACTTGTGGTTTGGGTTGTGATTGCTTGAATTGGCGGCACATGCCGTCTGCTTCATTGCGCTCCAGAGATGAGGCTCTTTCATTGAAAATAATCACTTGGGACCTACAAGACAGATGAGAGAACAATATTGGAGAGGGAGAATTTAAAAAAGAGAGACAGGGAAAAATGACAGTGAAGCCTCAAAAATAAGTAGTGGTGCACAAAATAAGAGACAGATACAGAAAAGAAAAAAGGAGAAAGTATAAACCAACTCTCTCTCTCTTCCATCTTCTATTATTTGACAGATATGAGACACTATACTGTTGCACTACGTAAACACTTAATGTTTTATTAGCACTAAGAATAATAGTTGTTTCTTAGGTCAAAGTTTGGCAAGTTCTCAAGCACTTTTCCAACAAACTCGCAGGCATGCTGCACAACCTGTGGCGTGTAAAGGAAGCGAAAAGAATTATGGGGATTTCTAAAGGAAACATTAAATAATATTTGTGTGCATCCATAAAATATGTTATTAGTTTTATAACACTTTGGGGGGGTCAAAGTTTAAAACCAATAGTTAAACTTGGATACACTCACTCCATGTCATAATTTTACATATCTTAAGGCTTTTGTTACAACAGTTTTTTTTTTTCTGGAAGGCCCTCAAACACTTATGCACTTATGCAGTCATTTACTGGTTTCATCTGTAAAAGATTTCAGAAACTTTACAGTTTTTATAAAACTCTAAGAGTAACTGGAGGTCACTTTCTCAGGTCGTAAAAAAGACGGCGAAAGGAATGGAAAATGGCTTCGGTGCATGAGACTTTCTCCTCCCAAATCCTTTGGCTGAAGGCACTAAGCCAGGTTGTGTGTTTTATTCATCCTCAGTTACTTTACCTCCGTTCTTGCTCTTTCCCTCTATTCATCTTTTATTTGTACACTTCAGACAAGCGTATAAAATACTAACAAAAACAATATACTGAAGTATTGGAAACCATTGAACCCACTTAGGGGTCAGGTATGAGATTCCAGAATCGAACCAGATTTTTATGTGGTTTCTGAAGCTCACAGCCAATTGAGCCAAACAGGAAAAAGGCAGCAGTTGACCTGTCAACTGTATTTTGAGATCAAGTGTGATGAAAGGAATCCAAGGTTGTAGAATTTTACAGTTTACAATTAGGATTATAATACAGAAGCTTATCTATAAAGGTTTGTGTTATTTTGTGGCTATATTTTAGAATGCGTATTAAAAGGAAATTAAATGGAAACTCGTGCACTTGGGAACGCCATTGTTTATCAATTTCAGTCGTTTAATAACAGGACCCATAACCCCATATCTCATAGGCAAAGCTTATCACACCAAAGCCTGGGAAATCTCAAGCTTCCATGACAAAAATCGGGCCAAGTCCGGCAGAAGAGGTAATTTATGAGCGAGAAAACACGTGGGAGCTCCGCTTCAGCACAGTAAAACATCCATCCGCGGCGCTTCACACCAATCTCGCGATGACACGAGCCTCGCTCACTCAGCCGTATGGTGAGAGTTTTCCAGATCTCGCGAGATCTAAAGAGTTTCCCACGCCTGTTGTTGTGGTGTCTGCCCTTTTCTTTCACTCACCCTGCCCCCCTTCCACTGTTCTCGTCACCCGCCCCCTTTCTCTCTCTCCCTCGCTCCTGCGATCTCCAGTCTGCTTCTGTTGTCTCGGCGGCTGGTAGGCTCTGGGAGAGAGGATCTCGCGAGTCTTGGAGTTTTGGTGAGAGTTTGTGGAAGATGGCGCCTGTTGTGACAGGGTAAGTCTGAGATTCTGGACTGCTGCTGCTCCAGGAGTTCAGCTGGTGCTTTCACATTATATAATGGATCTGACGCAAACATTGCGTGTTTCTTTTGCATTGTAAATGTCAACTGCCTTTATAATTTCTACGCCAGTGCCGATCTTGTAATAATAGCATGTAGACTGTGTTTTTTTTATTTGAGTGCTCCGCTCTCGTGCGCGTGTGTTGAGTCCATCTCGGTGCGTCTGCACGGGGAGTTGAGGGCCAGCCGCCCCAGACCGTTTTGTACTGTCTTTCCAAATCACACATCACTCATTATAATGGTAAATATTAAAACGTCTAATAAACAATAGAGAAGCCTCCAGTGGTGGGTCGTCACCAGTAAACACGTGGTATAATAAAGGCACGTTTTATGATCATAATGCACAGTACAGTCGCTTTGTCTCAGGCTTGGTTTGGGATCATTTGGGATTAGGGTAAAAAAAAACACCTTCCCTCTAAAAGTGTGCTATTGTCGCGCTGTCGGTGGTCAGATGTATTTTATCGGCTGTCTGCGGGGAAATATCACGCGTTTGCTCTCGATTGTGAAGTGTTGTTTACCAAACAGAGCCTCTGGCTCTCCAGTCGCCCTCTATCTCTCGGTGCAGACGAATTATTATTTAATGGCAAGTGCAACTAAGGACATTATACTTCCGTGGCTGGAAAGAGCGTTTACTGCTCTCGAATGGGAACCTTTGCGATTGAATCTCTCGCAGGGCAGTGTTTTGATCTCGCCACTTTTGGGAAACGGTAAACAATGTGTGATATGGTTGAGATATCCAGCCACACTGCTGTGTTAAGTCTGACGCCACGTTTTTTCTTACGAATAAATATCTAAATTACGATGTCGAATTGTCAGACGATCGTTTTTTTTTTTAAATTATACCCACCAAACCCTTACAAATGCAACATGATTTTACTACATACTTGAATTATGAATTGAATTATGATATATGTTGTGAAACTATGGTGAGTCAACAAAAACATGGTCACTATTATTATAATAAAACCATAATATTAATGAGGGAAGCCAGAGCAAGCGTTTCTATAGAAGGATTATGTACGTGGTCGCTGCATGCAATGTTTATTAAAGCGATTTTGATTTAATTTTTACACGTGTGAACAGCATTTTTCGTAGCTTTCGTCATCTTTATACACAGCCAAGTAGGTGACAGACATCCCCTGGCTGGGATTTTTTTATTTTGCGAGGGGCGGAGGTAATGGCAGACTGTTTGTTTGGGGGGGATGCTTTCCAGCGGACCTGAACTGCCGCCGACAGGGAAGCCAATGACTGGTTGACTGGCCACCTGTCCTGCTGATGTTCACCAGTGAAATCAGAGACAGGAGGATTATTAGTATGTGAGAGGACATCATAGCGTTTCGAGCATGGCTGGCCTTTTACAGTTGAGTGCACAGTCTTTTGTGTGGTCCCACTGTTTGACCTGATAAAGCCTGGGCTTCTCATGTACAGCTAGGGATAGCCTGATGACTGGCGGTCTGGCCGGTTACAAAAAGCCCTTGAACCCATAGTGTCCCTAAAACACTTACTACCCACACCATACTAAAGGTTCAATGGGTCACTTATGGTACCAACACAAGCATTGCCTATTCAAAGGGGTGACCGTTTCAATTCAACATTGTGCCCTTGAACAGTTCTTTGGGGAAAGTCAGCTTGCCCTACAGTTATGTACACTGTGAATTGATCTCCATGGTAGCAACAAGAATGTGTCATAAAGACTCTCAATGGCTTGGTGTTGGTCATCTAAAATGTTTGCCATCTCATAGTTTCCATCAGCAAAGTGATGTATTCACCTTCTATCCTATAAATGCACCCTTCAAAATCTGTTTAATAGACTCTTGAAAAGCCCTTCATGATGCCAAAGAAAGACCATTTTGCCTAAATGTTTCCATAATGAACACTTAACATCCGTAGATCCTCACGAAATGCCCTATGTAGTGGATAAAGGTTCTTCAGATTATAAAGAAAGAAAGAAAGAAATGGTTCTTATGATAATTTTTGAGGTTATTTGATTATTTTGATGGTTGAATTTGATTATCTTAAGGTTTTCACATTGTTCTCTTACAGTTCAATAAATGACTATATAAAATATTTGTTTATTCTTTCGAAGTCCAGAGGATATGCCGTGGTGCTTATTGAATCCTATGAATCAATTCTATATGTGTATGTCTATGGAACAGAAAGACCTCTAGTGTGGAAAAACTCTTGCATGATGAAATCACCTTAAGCACAATACAGCCTCTATCACCCACCAGGGATGAAGCTTTTATTTAACATTGCGTCGACCAATACCTCCCGCTATTCATTTTTGCCAAAGCATATGTGATGTGCACTTAGAGTGCAGTTTAATAGTAGCCCTGTTGTGTATAATGACACAATAAAGTCTGTCTGCTTGGGACAATGCAAGGTGTGTGCCTTGATAAACAGGTAGGCGTGCGTGTGTGAAAGAACTGTTCCCTAGGGCCGTCTCTCCTTGCCTAATACCCATTATGCAGGCAAGAAGCTCTTCAAGGGACAGAGACAGTATAAAGGTTAAAAGTAAAGAGCGGAGGTGTATTCAGTGACCCGCCTGAAGTGAAAGCACACTGTGTATAGAATAAAGGACAGTGTGCATGCTGTCTCTTTCGCTTGCCCTTGCATTCTGTCTTTTAGTTGAGCAAAGGTAAACCATTTAACACGGGGTTGTTGCTACCAGGACAGATGGCAGATGTTTTTCTCACCTTTATACAGAGCTGCCATCATGTGGTTGAGCCTGCGACCATCAAAAATGGCTGTTAGTTAACATTCAGCGTATAAGGAGAAAAAAGGAAGTTCTTCGCTCGGTGTAATAAAGTCGCCTGTTGCATCATTTTAATGTCAGAACTCTGTGACACAGTGCACATTTATACATTTACAGGTCTTGGTTGGTTTGAAATGTCACTTTGAGGTGGTCAGGTCTTTCTTTTATGACCCCAAAAGGAGCTTAGAGAATAAAATGACAAATTTCCAAGACATTCAGCTTGGATCGCCCGCATCATTCTGGTTCATTGATATGAGTTGCATTCACTGTTAGGCTTATGTGCAATCTAAAGATTGTGGAAAAAGATTATCTGTCATTTTAAATTAAACTTTGGAAAGGTTTCAGACCATTGGAACATTCTTTCTTGATCGACTGGTCAGTTGCCTACTGATATATCATTTGTAGGGGGCTTATCTGCTTGCCAAAAAAGGGTCTTGATTTCATTGGCGAGCTCATGCTAGGAGAGCAAGAAATGTTATTTACTTGCGTGCGTTTGGAATGTTTTAAACGGTCTTAGCTTTGTCTTCAGGGATCAAATTGCCATTATTACACTGAGCCAAATAAGAAATTATATTGACAAAATTTGCTGCTGTGGTTTTGTGAAAAACTGGGTATAAAAAAAATCCAAATCCTTCGTTGTGTTTGATTTGGCATGTCTTCTGTATATGAGGTATAAGAGAGGCTGAGAGTGCAAAGTGTTTGTGGTGCCCTTTAATTTTCGAGTTTCCTCATTCTTGCGCTGCCCGGTTCGTTGTGATTACAGCATAGCCAAGGGGCCTTTGCTTTCTTCACTGTCAGCAGTTTTTTACAGCCAGGATGTTTCATTCAGAAAACATGGAAGTGATCTCTCTTGCCTGTTTCATTCTTCATTTCTAACCAGAAACCAAATGAACAAATTCTTGTAATCATGTTTCTGTGCAAAGAGAATCATTTTTAGAGCTCACAAATGAGGTAAACCTGACTATGTCTATGGATGTCATGGGATGTATTATATAATAAAAAACCCACTAACTAGACAGACAAAAAAAATCTGATTTTCTGTGACAGGAAAATAGCTCCACATTGATGAATTGTTTGCTTTGGTTTGGGGAAGGGCCCCAGTGTTATGGAGTGATGGGTTGACAGTGTTTACTCTCTAGAGGTCCTGCTGTTTTTAAGAGTGTGCCCTGTAATTGAAGACCGTGACAGTGACTTGTAGTTGATGTGTTTCAGATGGCTTAAATGTGTTGTTACTTATAGCCACATAAGAAAGAGGAACAGTCTAGTCGACTAATATTTTGTAGTGATTCGCAGCTGCATTATGTTTAAATTTTATTAGTGGGTTGTTGATTCAATTAAAACTCACTGATTATTGGCTGTCAGCATGAAATAAACTGACCAAACTGATATTGAAAACAATTGCACTAAACTAAAATAAGTATGGTCTCTTGAACTTATGTTCAACTTCTGTAATGATGTACTTCCACTTGCCCATTTGACAGTCAAGCAAAGGTGACATTTCTAAAGAACTGGTGATACACGCAAGGTCTGAATGGTTATGATGAAAAGACACAAGCCTCACTTTTGCTTTTAAAAATCCAAAAATGCATCATGGTTTTTTTTTTTCTTGAAATGTCAGAATGCATCTTGCACAGACATGGTTCGAGGTCCATACCCTTATTGTCATTTTTTATTTAATCTTATGTAAGTGATTTGAGCACAGCAAATCAATGACATAGTAACCCATTACGAACTTGATGTTTGGCACATGAGTAATAAAATTGTGGAAATGTGTTCCAGCATACACAAATCTAATTCGATAATGTTAAATGGAAATGACGTTACATATGACGCTTTTGCAATGCATTGGCAAGCTGATCGAATGATCGTTTCAGTATTATTCAGGTATTTTTTTAGTAAGAAGTATACGGTTACTTGTAGACAACAGCATCTGTTACGTTGCTAAGACCTGGTCCTCTGGGATCTGAGATGGATGACAAGAACTTCTGCTTTGGAGTCATCAGCACAGGAATGACAAAACAAGGTCCGGATGAACTTGCGTGAGTCATCATTTCTTCAAAAATGTCACCTTTACTTGACAGGTCATCCTCCAGCTTTAAATATAATATCATTGTAACAGCACCTCAGACTCTTGTCATGTTTTATTTATTTCTATAGGTCAAACGCTTCTATCTTGTTTCTTCATCTAGAGTGCAAATAAAGTAATAAATAAAAAGATAGTATGACCCTGCATTTACATGTCTGGATGTTTCGCTTGATTGATGGTGTCAGAGAGGATTGATGTCTATATAGTCTCAGTGACTAATACAAATGTGTACTCTCCCTTTTCAGAGCTCCATCATGTGTAAGGATGACTTGATGTAGGGGTGGGCGGTATGACCTAAATCTTATATCACTGTATGAGTAATTTTATTTCACAGTAAGCGTGTATATAGTGCTATGGCTCTTTTTTGGCATATTTTAAGCATTTTTGTTTACATAACCTATACTGCAACTTGTAAGTCAGTGAATGAAATTATTTAAAATATTTGTTTTAGAAACTAGAGGTGCACACAATAAATTGTGATTATTTATTATATTCAATATTATGATTATAAAAAAACAAAAGACATATTTTGGATAGTTTCACATCTGAAACTTGTAAAATTGTATATACAGATATACGCATACCTGCATCCATATGTTAGTCGAATAGCACTAACATCTCTGGGACCAACTTACGATAAATACAGTCCAGAGCTTGCTTGAATTACAGAAAGTGAACGCTAAAAGAGTAACAAGTAGTGCTGAATGTGTGAGTGTTTCCTCTGATGATAGAGCCACGCATAGAGAAACCAGACAGTGAGTTAGGGCTGACGTGTGTGGGCAACGCATCACCACCTTCCTGTCTATTAGACTTTGTAAACCCCTCATCCAGCACAGAGAAGTGAGCTGAAGGTCACGAGGCATTTGAAGTTTGTTTTTTTCGTTTCACGCATTGTCTGTCAGTGGAAATAACCATTGTGTTTCTCGGCTCAGCCTACAGATGAGCTTGAGGATTTGAAATGTTTGCAGAACTGGATGGTCTGATGTCATTGGTACATGGGGTTTGGGGTCATGGTTGCCCTTACCACACTTTTTTTAACCTCAGGTTGTTTTGGGCTTCAGTTGATGTACTACTAAATATCACTTAGCAGACGGTTTTCTGAAAGATTTGTGTTTTCTCTCAGGATTTTCACCAGCTTACATCTTGAATTTTTAAGGTCAGCCTAACTCATCAAAGCATCTTTCATTCATTGTGACCCAATACTAATATAACACCAATGTCCTTTTTTCTCTCTCGTGTGGTTCAGTTCTGGTCGAAGGGTGAATCCTACCAAACAGTAAAGGGATGTTTTTTCTCCTCTGGTGTGTCTAGGATGAACTAAAAGTGTACACATGCAGAGATAAGTGCGTTCGTGTGCACGCATGAGCTTTAACGATTGTTTTAGGCGTACGGCCAACTGCAAAACGGCTCTCCAGAAAGTCCCATATGGAGCTTCTACGGGCTCTGCTTGATGTTGGAAGTGGTCAAATGGAGAAAGTTTTCTTTGACTCTTTCCCTGTCATTAAAATATCCCCATGTCAAAAAAAAAGCTGCCGTTGTGAGCTCAGCCATATGTGTCTTGCCTGAGGTGATCCAACTTAGCCCAGCCTAACAACCAAACCAGAGCTACCCACCCCTGTACCTCTTCCAAAATGCCCCTCCCTTGTGCTAATGGCAGGGGCATTTAAGGGCAGGCATTAGGGCCACGTCTCAATAGCATCCTTCTCTTAAAATAGAGCCCGGCATTACTTTGATTATGTAACATCTTGAAGTTTTGACGAGAGAGACCAAAACGATTTCAGTGGCAATTCGTACCTGAGTTATTGTAGTTTTGTTTTCAGTTTTATTGTGTTTTTAAATGCTTTTTAAACAATTTTTTTATTTTCATGGCAATTTAGTTTTTTATTTTCATTATTTCAATATATTTTTAGCAGTTGGGTGTCATTTTATTATTTTTATTTATTGTTTATATTGTACACCTTTTCTATTTTAGTGCCTCAACATATTTCAGTTTATTGTAGAGGGAACATTTCTAATTTTTGTTTAGTACATTTTTTTCCAAAACATTTGGGTTGATTACCATTTTATATTTGATTTGAATTAGTAGAAAGGTTTTAATAGTTTTAGTAAACTATAAGTACCTTTGGTTCTTACCTATTTTACGAGGTGGCTAATTCGTAAGAATTTGTCTTATTCATGCTTTTTTATCTAATCAGCTTTAGCCCCAAGTGATGATTAGGTTTTGGGGTAGGTAGCAAAATTCTTGCTTTTTGTAATAATTGTACGCTTCTGTACGATCCACATTCATATTAAATCGCCACATCATAAAATAATCAGGTTGGAGTGACATCACTAAGGGGAGCCACTTCAGAGTTGCCCTCAGCATTCTTCAAAACAGAGATCTAGCAGATAACCCACACGCCCTGTCAAATTGATATTATGCAGTCACGCCACTTGCCACACTACCCACTTTGAGCTAGCCTTGCCCAGTCATAACAACATTAAATAAATGAACAGGCCCAATCAAAGAGAACTTTATTCCTGTACATATGGAGTGCCTAAAGAAAAGCATATGGTCGGCTTTGGCTCGCCGATGGTCAGTCATTCTATTTTACCACACTTAAGCCTTTTTCAGGTCTTTCCCCATGACTCTCTCATTCAGCCTTTGGTTTCTTCTGCCATTCTTTTTAGTACTTTATGCGCAATCCAGGTTTCCTCAGAGGCTTGGCAAACCGAGAGGCTTGTGAGAATGTTTGTTCAGAGTCCCGTATCCTCACTAATGTGATGCTTGGCTCCTGTGCCGACACATGTTGGCACAGCTCGGGCCTCTCCCTTTGCTACGACGCCACACCGATGGAGTCGCACAGAACACGTTTCTGTTTTAACAGTGGAGTATATGAAGCACATACTGAATGGTTTAAGAAAAGCTCTCGGCTCTGTGTTCGATGCTGTCGAAAGGTCAGCATAATTCGGTAATTTGAGGTAACCGCTAACTTGACTCAGATGGCTTCCGCTAGTTAATATCTTTCAGCTCTTTTTTGTGTTACGACTTGAATTTTGGTAGAAAGGAAATCAAAGCCTCAATTGAGCGTTAACTAACTGCTCGCTCATGGCTGACTCTGTTAACAGTACATTAATTCCGAATGAACTCATGGTTGGTGCCGCTATAAAAGGTAAGTTAATCCATATGTTGTTCAAACTGACTTGAAGTTGATCTGCATAGTGGAAGCAGCTTGCGGACACCGACTGGAGATGATTCAGAACATGCTGAGCTGATTCGAGTTAATGGTTTGCCTTTGGGCTGTGGTACACCACTGGCATCATGCATCAGTCTCAGTATTATTTATTTCAGGGCTCGGCATTGAATTATAGCGGCATGCGTGATCAATTGGAAATGAATGAAAATGAGACGGGATTGTATGTAAACGTTTAATGTATTGCCAGGTTTTTGAAGTCATTTACACGTTATAGTGCGGCAGCTTATGGGTGTCAAATCTCTATAGATGGGATTGTTTGCCTCTGGTTCTGTCGGGACATGAGGTCGTCCGTAGGCAGAGCTGTGGTGTGACTATTGTTGCTGTGACTTCAGGAAGATGGTATTTCTCAATAAGCAGTCACTGTAAATGTAGTCGCGAGGTTCAGATCTCAGAAATCTATCTGGCTGCCTCGCAGGCACTTCATGATAGACGACACACACACACACACACACACACGCACGCACACACGCACACACACAGATATAGGGTACACAAATGAATCATTCTCATTGTTTTTTAAGCTATTAGAGAGAAATAAATAGTAGTTTGCTGTTCTTTTGACAATGAAAAAAGGTTTCCTTTATTCAGCCTGTACTGTAACTGTATGAGTAATAAGTTGACTTCCTGAATTGTGTAAATGTTGTGCCATTTTCAAAACATTAGTCTAAGCAGTCTGGCATTTCAACTTTTAGATTAACCTGTGGCGTGAGTTTGGGGCAGGTCGGCCTGTTTGTCTGAACATTAGCACATAGTGTTTAGGAAACTGGTTGCTGGTATTTGTTGCTTAGTTGAAAGAAGTTACACACTTAACTTAAAAGGATAAGGTCACCCAACAATGAATTCGGTCATGGTTTAGTCACCACAATCTAATTTTTAACCTGTATGATTATCTTCTGAGGTATTATTCAAGTCATGCAGAACACAAAAGAAACTATTTTTAAAACACATTGGTAACCAAATAACCCTTTGACATCCATTGTATGGACACAAAACCACCGAGACATTTCTCAAAATATCTTATTCTCTGTTCTACAGAAAAAAAGTAATATGTTTTAATGACATGATGGTGCGTAAATGATGACAGAATTGTTATTTTTGGGGTAAACTATCCTTTTAAGTTCTCTACTTTTAATGCATTGACGCATGCACGTTGACACTTTACAGTAATTTACATCTCCAAGTGCACATCTTGTGACTTATTTCTTAGAGAACAACATCAGGACTTTTTTCCTGAGCTGTCCTCGCTGTGAAAACAGCAGCGGTAACAGTGAATCACTCAGTTTGAGAATGCCAGAGGCATAGAAATGGTATCTGCACTTTTAATCCTCCCCAGTCTGTGTTTGATGATGTCATTGCCTGCAGCCCTGTGCAGTTGGTGGTTCAAACAGGCAGATGAGCACAAGATACAGAAACACTTTGATAGTCTTTTATCATAGTCATATGCTGAACTTTGTTTCTTTTTGGGATGTTTACTTCAAGTTCTGTTATTTATTTATTTTTTGTACTGGTTTTGTGCATGACTGCAAAATTGATCTTTGCCATTGGGGATACAAAGTTTCTGTCTAAAGATGTTGGCTAGTTTGAGATATCCAGTAACGGTTGTTAATATTTGGTAGTGATAAGGTCAGGTATCGGGTATCTGGAAGCGACAGCAATGATTAGTTCTAAAAACACAATATATTATAACAACTTATGACTTTTGACACAGACAAAAATTACAAGAGCAAGTATGTTACTGTGCCGAGGTGGAGGTAATAAAAAAAAAGTAATAAAATACATGGCTCTTTGGGAAATAAGGATGATGTAAAGTTCAGGTAGATGTTTTTGAGAAACATGGTTTCATCGTATTTTGTGTTTGATCTGTTTAAATGTTGAGTAAATTAAGTCATTTAAAGGATTATGATGCACTAACTGATTGCATAAGTCAAAGTGCCTTGTTACTTGCTAACATTTAGTAGTTCTGTTTGTAATGCATTTCATTTAAAGCAATATTTAGTATGATATCCTGTCAGAACGTGTTTATACATTTATTGTAACCTGGAAAAATGTATTTTTTAGCACAATTTGAGCTTAAAAACATTTTTGTTAACGTTTATTGTAACTGTTGACATGTGGAGTCTATATTAGAATAAAATCATACTTTATAAAGATAATGTGCTATGTTGGTGTGCTATTAGGCAGTGTTTTGTGCATTTGTTGTTTCAGGTTTCATACGTTTCACCGTATGAAACCTGATGGTTTCAGTTGGTCAAGGATTCTCAGTTCCCATTTCTGTCAGTGTGGTGTGTGGTTTTTAAAAGAGAGAAGGGAAAAAATACTCAGCTGTCATTCAAGCTGTCATGGGGCTGTCTGGGGAAATCCACGCAACAGCATGAAAAAAGAGAAGTTTTCAAGCATAGTTTGATCTTGATTTTTGTCTTTAGTGTGTCATTGGACAGCATTTTGGTGTTCTCTGTCTTTTGAAAAAATATGATGGGAATGTGGGAGAAACAGGCCAACATTTAAGTACCAATGAAGTGTCAATGTGTCCAATGTATGATTTGTTGTTCCTACAAACTGGCCATTGTACGGCAAGATCAGCATAAAGACTTTAAATTTTAACAAAATATAAGCATGGGCAAAAGTGCAACACTCTTGCGAAGGAAGTCCTGCCTTCCAGTAAAACTTAAAGACTAACAATTTTCTGGAGAGGGATTCTAAACAGTGTTGTGAAGTACAACCTTTGGGGTAGCTGGAGCTACCTGGAAAAAATGTGTTTTTAAGCACAAGTTGAGCTTACAAAGCCCAACATTTATGTTATTTTTTGGTCCGAAATCGGCTTGGGCGATGTCTACAATGAAACTTCATGATGGACAATGATATTTGTGTCTTTTCTAAACATGCAGTTTAGAGTCTTCTTTAGGGGCCATTAACATTTCGCGTCTTTTGCGCGAAGTTCGTTATTTATGGGTTTGGAATAATATCTGTGCGAGTAAAGTGACGGAACTAGTTCTTTAAAAAAACTGAACTTTTGAAGAATTGATATTTGGCTTGCACTAAAATGGTCTGTAAGATATTTTTAAACAGTGATTAATTTATCAAAAAGTAAACTAAGTTCCAATATCTAGGACTGAAATCCTTTTCGTATTGACGCTAGTGGTCAATTATTGCTTTCCTGTCTGAAACTACAGCTTTGCACACATCCATCATGTTGCATTGAAATCTGTGGCCGCCTGCAGTGTCTAAATTAAAATCCCCACCGAGGAGTGATGTACTCTGTATTGATGTAAGAAATACCCTCCCTGCTGCTCCGGCTGATGAAAGCATTACATCATTCACACTTCCTTTTGGAAAAGAGAGAGTCGATATGTCTTTTTTAACTACTTAATAAAGGCTTTCAGCTCGTCAGCACCTATCGGGACTCAAAGAGATTTGCAAATTCAATGACCTCTCGATACGGTTTGTGGCTGTCTGTCAGAGTTGCAGTTTTTGCGCTGACGCTCCGTCAGAAACCATCAAAGTAATGTAAAGTGCATACTCCGTAAACATACAGGCCACTCCACTTTTTGATGTTATGAAATATAGGTCAGTGTTGTGCTTATCTGTGTAGGTTAAGAAATTAATTCTTTAGTCACTTTTATTTAAATACAAAGCGTAAGCAAATTCACCCACAACACAAGAAACACAGACTGCGGAATGTCATGTAGGTTTATAGTAGTGTAAAAGCAAGAGTGATACTTCTTTGGTTCTTTCGACCCTGAGTAGTAGAGGAACCTTTCCTTGTGTGCTGTCATGGAACAGACAGGAGTGAAAGGAACGGAAGGACAAAGGGAAGGAAGCAAAAATGGATAACATGCAGAAAAACAGATTCTGACAGCACTTCCTTTTCCTCTATTGAGCTCCGCTCGCAGGCGTTTAAAAGGGGAAATGTCACCCACATCATTCTTCTTTGACTTATTAGGTTTTTTGGCAATGCTTGTATCCCCATCACCTTCTACCCATCACCCTGCTTATTTAATTTTTATCACGCACGTGTTTTTTTTTAACCATTTTGACCAGTTAGCAATTTTTGTGTTTTACTTAAGTTCTACAAGGAGGCACGAAGGCAAACCAGGAACAACGTGATATACTGTATGACCTTTTTTAAAGCAACATTGAACATGTTGTCTCTTCTTTTACTCATCTCATGTCGTCCTACACCCCCATGTAGAAAAAATACAAAGGAAAACCAACAGCATGGGTTTGGAACAACACAGGAGGTGACAGATTTCTTCTATTCCTTTAACACTATTTTGCTATAATCTTGTTTTCTGTTGTTGCAGTGCTTCACAGGCCTGCGATCATCATCTCTCAAGGGAATCGACTTGAAAGCTGAAGTGATTTAAGCTGGTAGTCAGTGCGGACAGTTCTCAGTTATTGTCTTGGTTCTGAAGTGTGTGAAGGTCTTAACTGTGAGCTAGTCCCAAGAGGATGGACACAAAAACAGCCGTCGAGTCGGAGATTGCTGGAGAGAACTATCTTACTGTATGAGCTCACTGAATAAATAGGATAAGACTCCGGCTGAAATCTTTGCACTTTTCTAATCGTTCGTTTTGTACAAACAAACAAAAAAAACATTTCCTCATAACAGCAGTGAAATGGAATAGCCCATGGCTTGAGTCATGTTCTCACTGCCTCATATTTTCCTCAAGATCAAATGAACATAAATATGCTCCAAAACAATAAAATCTGGGCGTTATATCATTGTTGTGTATTCAGATTAGCTCATGAGGCGGGCCGAGTAGAGTTTCAGCGTGTCGAATGATTGGAGGTTTATAAATCAACCAAACTGTGATAGTGTTTGTTTTTTCCGTCTCGGGTTTAAATCTTACATTCAGTGAATCACACCTCTGAACGTGTTCACATTTGACTTATCTCTCTATGAAGGGTTGAAGGAAATGCTGGTGGTTTTTCGTGGAAATTGTTTCTGTGTTTCTCTCATTTCTCTCTCACCCTGTCTTCGCAAACTCTCTTTTTCCTTTTTGCTCTCTTGTGACGTTTTTCCAATGTCTCGACATGTGGCGGGATATAGATTTGATTGACTTCCATGTGCTTCGTGTTTGGTCTTGTAACCAATTACAGTATCATCGGCTTGTATAAGAGACGTCTTTTTTTTAAATCTGGATAACCCGAAGGATTTTCTTTCCATTATGCACACTTTTTTTAATGACCAATTGCCTGAATGGTCAACTTCCATATGTTTTCATGAATCCTCAAATTCACAGAAATATCAAGTAGGCCTTGTTACATGCCAATATTGCGAGTAACACATTTATTTGAGTTTGCTGGATTAAATGCCCTCTAAAGGTCTGATTCTTCCACTGGTGATGCATAGAAAAACCTCATCTACATGTGTAACAAGCGTTCAATTCTTTATGCGTTTAAAGTGGAAAATTGTGAAAGTGAACATCTGCATTTTTCCGTCTGTGTAATTGCTTTTTCACAAGCATTTCAAAACCATGAATTCACTAGAATTACGACTTAAAAAAACTGGGTCGTCAAAAACCAAAAGGAAGATCTTTGAGCTGATTTACAACCTCATCTGAGAGCAGAGAAACATAAAAGCTAAAGCAAAATTTGCATCTTTTTGTAGATTTGGATGCAAATTTAGGTCAGGAAAACAAATTCATCGGTACTTCAAGTCCTAATCTATACAAATGCATGCAACCAAATCGAAGTGGACCATGTTTACTTTGTAAATACACATTGTTGTGCATGTTTTTTTAGTGTGTGTAAATTCAGATGAAGAAATGGTTGTTTGTGTAACCTTTCATCGAAATGCATGCAACAACTAGTTTTCCAGCATGTAGACTGTTGGGTAAAGTTTTTAGGTGCTTTGGGGCTTTCCTAAACTGTTTGCATGATAAATAGTAGTTTATTTTTTTAAGTAAAATAATATAAAGCTATTTTGCATGAATGCCAGATTTAGTTATTTCAAGTTCTTTTGAACAAAGATGAACTAATCAAGTGAAATGCATTCATTTTCAGCTGAAAAGCATTCTCATAGCTATCCCCACAATACAATATATCCATAAAAAATCTATAAACAATTTTTATTTCCAGCTAAATATACTAAATTGTGGTATTCACAATGGCAGTGACGTAAAATTACTCATACTGTGAAATAAGATTTTGGTCATACCACCCACTGCCCAAGTATAGTGTTTATCCTCAATTTACTGCAAACTTGCACTCAGTTCTGGCTGTGTCTTGTTAGGAATTTAATTTAATTTGATCAATTAAATCTTTAAAGGTTGGTTGCTGCACATCTCAAAATCACTTACTGTTGCACATTGAGGTTGGTGAATGTTCTGTAGTTCTGTGTCTTTGCTGTCATAATGTAACAGATGTAATTGATGGTTTGATCGGAGGTCACGTGTGACCGTGATGGTGTGCTGGAGAGATCTAGGATTGATGGTTAGATGCAGTGATGCAGGCCTTCTGAGATGGGTCTCTGATTGTGGGGTGTGTGTGGTAGCAGCGTGTGCTTAAAGCGAGCTGGTAGCCATTATCCTCTCAAACATCAGCACTTCACTGTGGGAACCTTATTGATCTACAGCTCTATAATTATTCTACTAGCTCTTGTCTCTGCTCTCCACTACACACACACACACACGTTCTCTCTCCTTTGCCATCTTCAGTTTAATCTTTCTGCTAAACCCCTGATCCTCTTTCTTGCCTTTTACTTTCTCATTTAATTGCTTTTTTGTCGCTCTCTTATCTTCCTCTTTTCTTCCACACGTGCCTCGTCTGTTTTCCTAATTTCAAACCTCTCTCTCTCTATCTTCCCCTCCTTTTTTTCCAGCGTTCCCTCGCTCAAGGTTCAATGACCTTTTGTGTTCCACCAGACGCAAGAACAAGCTCCATTGTTTTTTTGTCTCTAAGAAAATAAGACCGCTAGTTTCTGTGATTATGTATCACAACAGAGCGATTGTCAAGTCAAGGATGTGCATATTCTTTTGAGTTCTGTTACATATTTATTTCTCCGAAATCTCCTAAAGTAACACTTTGTTATTATTGGTGTATTAATTGAATCTGCAATTGGGACGGTTGCAACTAAAAATCTGTTAGTTTTGTATTACTTTTAACTCAACCTTGTGTTGTTCCTTTTATCCCTTTTTCCATCACACAAAAAATGTGTTAAATTTGTAAATCTTTAAATACAGATCTCAGCTTTATTTTGAATGTCAACATATGGTTTATGACATGTAGTCCCCCAAAAAATTGCAAATACATAAAAAACTGCAAAGTCTCATTGAAGGGGCTGCTTTACTTAAATGGAGATCTTCCAATAGCTCCCTCAGGTTCAGTGTGGCTGGAAGCTCTTGCACATTGATTTTTCTTCTATTTTAAACCCTCCACTGTCACTGTCTCCTCTTTGCTTTGGCCTCAAGGCTGATGTCAGTTTAGCACGCACCCCTGGGGCCAACAGTACCATACAGACATGCTGCAGATGTGAACCTCTGCATTGCTCCTGTGGGCCTGTGTTTGTTTACGTTTACTTTGTCATTTGACTGATGTTTTTATACAAAGCGATTTATAGTGCGTTTAAGCTATACATTTGTTTACTAAAACAAAACGATCATGAAATACTGTTATTGACACAATGTGGATTGAGCTTGTTGAGTTTGACGTCACTCGCCACCACTTTCGGGTCCAGACGTTCTACTAGATGTCAAAGGCAAACAACAAACAATACAAATATACACTCACAGTGTGCTGTAACGCTACTGATAAATGACACTCTTAAACTTTATCTCCATTGCAGAATCCCAGATGGCCAGACAGCGATTTATGTTTTATGAACTACTAAAATATTGGTGTCTGGGACGCTGTGAGCCTGGAGACTGTAGTGTACACTGTAAGTTAAGAAAAGCGTGACACTGACATGATACTTACATGTGTTTCTCTCAAAATATAGTCAAGTTGTCATTGACATTAGTAAAATAAATAGTAAAAAAAGTAGTTCACCCAAAAATGAAAGTTCTCTCATCATTTACTCACCATCTTGTTATTTCAAACCTGTATGACTTTCTGTTATCCACAGAACACAAAATATGATATTTTGAAGACAGTTGTTAACTGACAACTTCACTTCTATTGTATAGACACAAAATCCAATGCAAGTGAATGGGTGCCAGTTAACAACATTCTTCCAATATCTTCTTTTGTGTTCTGCGGAAGAAAGTCACACAGGTTTAAAACGCAAGAGAGCGAGTACATGATGACAGAATTTTCATTTTTTTCATCACTATAACAACTATCACTTGCACCGTCAATTCTAATAGAGACTTTACTTAGCCAACATCACACAAACGTACACAAGCACACACACACACAATCATAGAGAGAAATTGTTTTTTTAATCGTTGTATCAACTATTTTCAGTACAAAATGTAATAGAACATTTTCTGCTGTCTTGGATGAATTGTTTATGAGTTTGTCATAGTTGGTTTGTGGTATTGCTTAAACGAATTGGGAGCTGCCCTAATATTGTCTTGGCTACTGTAGTAATTTTGTTAGATCAAGTAATAACAGTTGTGTTGTCTCTGTAGTAACGGCCTGAAACAGATGGGGTCATGACAGACTTTCAGGTTCTCCTGAAATGAGGCAACGGTGTTCATTTGCAATCTGATGTCACGAGCATAAGCGAAACCCATCTAATCAATGTTCCACATTACTTTACTGTGATGATGTGTCACTCTACAATTTACTGTGACATTTAGAAGAAACAAGCCTTCATCTTCCTGACATGAAATATCACGTCTGTGAGGCCTGACAGGCGACATGTGGCATATTGGGCGTTTTGGGGAGTGTAGTTTATGTGTTGCGGTTCAGACTGTGATACTATTGCTACTTAAAGGAATGCTTTGGGTTCAAAACAAGTTTGTGACATGCTGCTCGTTTCCACAGGAAATCATTTTGGCTATCTACATCATTATCATCATAAATCATTATCTACTACAGTAATGCAATTGTAATGGAGGTTTAAGGGGTGAAGCATTTAGAATCGTTCAAAGCAAAAGTATAGTTTGTTATCCTTTTAATAATAATACTCATAAATACATATGTATTTAGAATAATTTATATTTATATCGAATGAATGCTTTAGAGGTGGCGCTCAATTTAAGCAGTAATTTTCAATAATTTACGCATCGTGTTCTGCTTTTAACATCAATGCAAATATCGTGTCAATGTTACCGAATTAACTGGCTTTACATGGTCACTGAACTTCTATTATTGAATATATGACAGTTTCATTGGACGCACACACCTGGCCCGACTTTAACTTCGGGTCTGTGTTTGTTGCTAGGTCTGACTAGTGGCTAATAATATAACCATTTACAGTATATTTTCTTTAATTTGTATTAATATTAATTCATATGAACATTTTATTGTATAATAATTATATTAAATAAATAAATTTGAATGGGTCGAGTAACTTTGTCGCAGCCAAGTAACGGTTCTTCTAGTGGTAACCCAAAATAATACTGGCTAGACATACTTTTTACTTGCTACATTAGTCATTTACTTGTTTTTTTCCTTGTTATTAGAAATAATCTACAAGGACTCTATTCTTTGTGCATGTGTACCGGAAGTTAAGTTTGGGCCACAAAAGCGTGCATGCACACAGTAACGTTTGTTTATGTTGCTGCTTTAAAAGCGCATTTATTTAGCACAAATGAGGTTAGAATCTGATTCATCTGATTCTGTGACACTGTCTCATTTTAAAAAAGGATATTTAAGTTATACTTTACTTTTTAAACCGAGTATTTTAACATCTGTCTCAACGCAGTGTAGTCTTACATTGTATCTAGGTGCATTTCTGTGTTTGACTGTACACTTTCAGTGGTATTCGACAGCACGCCACACAATGTCAATAGAGCTTAACTTTGTATTGAACCCTGTGCATTCCTTTTAATCCCCCTTAAAGGAAAGAAATGCATGTTTGCAGCAGGTTTGACTGCTCTGCTGTTATAATTAGTCTGGTGGACGTAATCTGAATGGGAAAGTGTCAGAGTTCGGCCACCTGTGCGTGTGTTTGTACACACGGTCACGTGAGTGACTCACAAGGTCAGTGCAACAGCTGCAGGCCTAATAAAAAAACGCGAATACTCTGCAGTTGTGAGCGTTTGCTCATCGCAGCACTTTCGAGCGTGTAAATGTGTTTGCCCCCTGTTGAATGATGGGAAACGGCTTTATGTGTGTGTATGTTGCTGCTGCGGTAGTCAATAATGCACAGGTGCAAGTATTTGTATGCATGTAGAATGATGATGTTGTTTATGTTGTGGTCGATTTTCTGCTAAAGTGTCTATCTCTTTTCACAGGAAGTTCGGGGAGCGCCCTCAACCACAGCGCCTGACGAGGTACGATCATCACCTTTACATGCTAATGACAAACAGGATAGCTTTAATTTTGAGGTTGATGTGTAATGAGTTTTTGAGATTTTCCTATGAGAAAACAAAAAAAGCCACAAATTAGTGGTAGAAAGAAGCTTTGTATATTGTAGAAGCATTGTAGAAGTGTTTTTTATTGAGCTAATTTAAAGTGATAGTTCACCCAAAATAAATCTATCAGTTCAAGGCGACTGGGACAAGAAGCCAAAAAGAAAATTGGCATTAAAGACAAGAAAAAATGGATATTCATAGAATCACAGACATGGTGATGTTATACATCAGTATATGATGAATTTTGATTTTAAATGTTGTTAGTTCAAACTGTGTTAGATTTCTAACGTTTACATTGGTGGTTTGTGCATGTACATTCTTAGCTTATGACTTTGGGCTTGTTTGGAATCGCATGTGCACATGAATGGTGGTTCATACCCTTTTCCCCAAAGAGAAGAATGAATTGTAAAAGTACTAATTCACTGTTGATAGAAAAACAATAGATCAGCCTTTACCATTAAAGCATTATTGTCTTCATTTTTTTTCTTCCTAAATTGACTTCCTGCTAGTGCAGATCACATAAATCTGCCATTTTGGCAAGTGTCCTTGTTGTCTGTGATGAATAAGTTTGATCTTTTTCTTCATCATGTTTTTTAAACGAGCAGTCTGAAAATAAACGTGTTTTTGGCCCAGAGCGGTCTTGAGTCTTCACCGAGGTTTGTTTGTGGGCCTGGAGTATTTCCTCACTGACCTCCTCTTCTGTCTGTTTTCTCTCGGGCTCGTCGTTTTGTTCTCTCACTTCTGTTATCTGTTTTCTCAAGTCTCCCATTGTTTTGCATTTATGTTTAATGTAATTTTAAACTAATATCCGGTAACACACCAGTAAGCCTCCACTAAGTCATATAGCTTAATTCAGGTAAAACTTTTATCCTGTTACTTTCTGTGTTCTGTGTTACGGGGTTGCAAAAATCACAAATTTCACCTAAACTGAATATCTGCTTATGATATTTAGTATAAGCATTTTCTAAAGGAAAACGAAAAATACCATTTTTATCCCCGTTGTGGAAAGGGCCTAATGTTTTTGTGCTTTATCCATCCGTCTTTTGAAGAGTCAAAATTAAAGACTCAAGAAACATGCAACCGAATTGAAAAAACATTTTGCAAAGATCTGTTCTGTGAAGCAGCTCTTGTTTTCAGTGGAGATGTGAGGGACATGGAAAATGATAGAGAGGACAGAGTTCAGTGCTGCCCGCCCAGCCCTAGTCGCTTGCCCTGCGGTTAACTCACAGCATGACTGAATACTGGCGGAGTGCACACACCCTGACAGTGTACAGCCGCTGCTTCTTTCACAGCCCCTGCGTCTGTTGGCTCCTTACACCTGTGAATCTGAATAAACAGGAAAGGCTGCAGCATGCACAGATTACCCTGTTGTGTGTACTAGATTCAGTTGCGGGTTAGGAGCAGATTAGATCAGATTCATTTGGGTCAAACTAATTTAGATGACACTTTATTGGTTATTTTTAAAGATGTGTGTACTGTAATTTGATTGCTACGGTTCGATGATGATGCGTGTGTGTAGGTAGATAAACCTCTTTATACGTCTACAGTCTCATTTAGCTGTCAGAGTTTCTTTTTTCTCTTATCCTCTGCACATTCAAACACGCAGTCTTGGCACAAGTTACTGTTTTTAGCAATATTACTAATTCTGCAACATGCAGGCATGAACTAACTTGAGCATGATTAGCGTGTTTTTCATAGCCTGTTTTCTCATGCCTTCTCATGTGGTTTCTCCTGTCTGTTGGTTGGTAAAGGGGTAGACTAGTTCACCCCAAAACAAAAAATCTGTCATCATTTACTCACACTCTAGACATTTTATACCTTTATGATTTTCTTTTTTCTGCAGAACACAAAAGAAAATTATTTGAAGAATTCTGGTAACCAAACACCGTTGGTCCCCATTGATGTTGTATGGCCACAAATGTTTTCGTTTACCAACATTCTATAGAATATCTTCTTTTGTATTCTGCAGAAGAAAGTCATACAGGTTTGAAATGACAGGAGGATTAGTAAATGACAGAATTTAAATATTTGGGTGAACTAACTCTTTTTTTTGTCAGCTCTTTTAAGCGCTTTGAGTTCAATTAACATTCAATACTATAAACAAACATTTAATATTTTAGTTGATCAAATCTTAACTATTGAGATGCATAATAAATATAGTCAAAAAGTCCCAGCCCAGGTTTTGTCACCTCTCTTTCTTTCATCTGACCCCTTTTATAACAAATACAGATCACTGGCTAGACATGTAGGTCTTGTATTTTTGAGCTCACATGTTTTCATTGTAATTTTTCTATAATAAGTCTTCAGTCATTTTCAGCATTACAAATCTTTCCAGGTATTGTATCAGATTTTTAGATTAGCGTTTGCTCCCTCATGTCCTGTGGTGATTTAAGTTGTGTGTTTGTATGTTTGTATGTAAGCGTGTTCATGTGTTCCTTTACGCTCAGGTGACTAACGTTTGTCAATCCGTCTGTGTGATGAGGGTGTTAGCACTTGATATATGTTTGTTGTGGGTTTGCTGGTGCGTGTTCAGTATGCGTGTCAGAAGCTTTTCCTGTTGAAGTGCAGATATTTGTCATGTTGATTCTCAAAACTGATGACTCACAAAGGTCTGTCCACTTCTTCCCTCTATAGTGTGTCTGGCTTTGTGCATGTGTATAACTGTGTCAAGCATTGCAGTTGTCGCAACTTCTTTCTATATCTGCCTTTTTATGTAGTTTATGTCATTTAATTTTGTGTAATATATGTAAAATATTAAATGTAGTTATGTATTCTCAGTGTGAAATTACTTCTGATTCTAATTTGAATTAAAATCTTGTCTCAGGATTAATAATTTCCTCTAGTACAGGTCATTAATTAATTTATAATAACATCTTCCATATCAAATTCAAATAGATGTGTGTGTGTGTGTGTGTGCGTTGTGTGAGGGAGCAGAGCACAGGGCTTGTGGTTTTTCTATGAAACATATAAAGTCACATGCCCCAGTGGCTTTCCTTTGCGTGTAAGACTTGTGTGTGTACAGGAAAACTCTCCGATTGATCTTCAGGAATCATTGACCGCTTGCATGTTATTGATGACCTTATTTTGCCAGCAGTGCAAAGTGCAGCCAGAAACAATGAAGCATCAGATGTTAGTCCATTTTACCGAAACGGCAACTAGAATCATATATTTTTCACTTTGGTGTTCGAATGGAGTAGGAACACATTTTAGAAGTACTTAACTCAAAATATAAATGAGTCATATACAGGTTTTGAGTGACATGATAGATATTCAACCAATAAATAGGCTAAATAAATATCTTTCGAAGACACAGTATAACTAGGACATTGTTCACAGCAGGTAAAGTCTTTATTATTGTTGGATTGTGAATTTGTTACAGAAGTGTTGCTTTCATGGCTGTAGCCACAGTGGGGAATTCAAAGACGCAACTTCTGCAGACAGTCTTAACTTTTAGCACACAAAAGAGTCTCTAAATGCTTGCACTTAAAAACAACTCAATAGTCAACAATTATTAGTTGATAGTTGGTGACTTTTCCCCAGTTAGTGTTAATAAACAATTTGACTGAAAGCTCTACTGTCAGATCTTTGATTATAATGCCAACAGAGTGAAGTGTTTCTCTATATCTACTAATGAATGAGGGCCACAAGCAAAATCTCTTCTAAGGTGCTTTATAAACACTGCTGGTGTTTTTTTGAAAGCAGAACCCTGTTGACATGAAAACACTTGAAGGAAATGTTAAAAGTGTTGCTCTGTTCTGGCTGTGCTGCCTGTAATCAACAATGGAAGCGTGCGGTTGATTTCATGTGCACATGCTCATCTGTGAGCTGCGGGGAATTCTGTGGTGTTTTTAGCCTTTGGATCCGTAATGGTCACTACATAATCTTTCTTCTGAACTCACACACACATACACACACGGCAGGTTATAAAGAGTATCAGAGGTATCGTGTGACACGGGCCTGAGGAGATGACATCATTAGATCTGCAGGAATCCAGTGAGGCTGAGTGGAGGCGTTCAAGGTTCACTTTTTCAAAAGACCTCCTTCGGGGATGCTAAGGACACAGCAATACATTTATATTAAAGGGATAGTTTTAGTTCATCCAAAAATGAAAATTCTGTCATCATTTATTCACCCCATTTCAACCCTGTATGACTTTCTTTATTCTGCAGAACACAAAAGAAGATATTTTAACAAATGTTGGTAACTGAACAGTGGTGGTACCCATTCACTTCTATTGTATTGACACAAAATCAATGCAAGTCAATAGGTACCGCCGTTGTTCAGTTACCAGCATTCTTAAAATGATCTTCTTTTGTGTTCTGCAGAAAATAAAAAGTTATACAGGATTGAAATGACAAGAGGTAATTAGAGTAAATGATGACAGAATTGTCATTTTTGGGTGAACTGTACCTTTAATAGTTGTATTTATTCAGTTAAATTAAAATGTATTTATGTAGTTAAAACTTTCAAGTTTGCATTTTCAGTTGTGCATTGTTTCAAAGCAGCTTTACTGTAAATGTGTATGGGTGCAAGCAGAAGAGATTTAAGAAAAAACAGTACAATAATGAGGAAAAGTGTATAGACCACCATAAGATGTATATTAGCAATACTGTAAAATATTTGTCTGTAGGTTTATAACTGGACCGCTGTGTTCGTGCTAAGCAAATGTGTATACAATTTTTTTTTGAAAATGTTCATTATATTATTTTTATATAACGGTGTATTACCTGTATATATTTCAGTATTGATTTTGCCTACTAAAACTTTTTCTATGAGACATTTTGTCAATTAGCATAGCATGACTGATCACAGATATCATATTAAACCCATGAAACCAATGCTATTCTGTCTTTCATGGAATTTGGCCAAAAAGAAAAATATATATAAAAACAGATTATTGATATTGATAATCAGAACAAATCATTTATAGACTTGTTTATGGCACTTGTAATTTTCAAACAACTTTGTGCATTTACACATGGACACAGGTGTGTGTTTATTGGCATTTTACGACAGCTTTTATTGTGCTTCTTCAAATGCTTTGCTCTGATTGTTTGGGGTCACGCAAACTGTTCACTCTCCACGTGGACAGACAAATTCTTTCGCAAAAACCACAGGAGAAGAAATGCAAAGCAAAGACAAATTGTGCATGATGAATATATTATGACATACCAAACCGCAGTATTACAAAAGGGGCTATCGTTGCGGTCAACACACAGCATTCAGACATAGCAAAAACTCGAAGAATGTATCATACAGGGTACAAGATTTTAGTTTCCAAGCTGTCGTTTTGTAGGAGGATTATTGTCACAGCTCTTTCCCCTCTTTCTCTTTTCCTCTCATCTTTCTCCTCCCTCCCTCGTGTCGCAGGGCCCCTCTTGCTTTCCATAACAAAAGGATTTATCTAACTCGAGCGTGTGTGGGATGTTTGCGTGGCAAAGGCGTGTTTGTGTGTGTGCGTGTGTAACCCGCCCCCCCACCATTCCCCGTCTCTGTCCCTCTGAGCATTTTGCCGTGTCAGGTGTCACCGACATCTGTGCAAATGGACCGTTTTTTGTGTGTGCCAGCGTGTAAGCGAGTATGTACCCGAACACATACAGTCTGTCACACATTGTTTTGTTTTTTTGCAGAACATTCATGTTCAGTTCAACAGCATTTATGTGATCGCAATAAACATCAGTGCAAGCTGTGTTTTTTTCTTGAAATCCGTCCTATTTCCAGGGTGTCCACATTTCGCGAGCTAATTTAAGTGTGCACATGTTGGGATGTTTTTCGTTAGTTAACTGAGGTAATTGGACCACTGACACGGAATCGAAATTCTTCGATTATGAGCTAATAGATTTTGTTTCCACACACACTCGTTTCTGTCCTTTTGCCCTTTTTCTTACCCCCTCCTTGCCTTCTTTTTTTTATTTTAAAGACCCCCAGCTGGAAAGTTGAGGTTTTTGGCCGCAGTGTTTGTGTGCTTTCTGCAAGCAACACATAGTTGCGCTCACCAGAGAATTGGCTAATCAAACTCGGGCCTGTGTTTCTAGTCGAGCCCTGGAGATTTTGGTTTTGAAGTACATGCAGGCCTTTCTCCTTTAAAGAGGCAACACTTAAACATACTTTCACCAGATTCTTCTCTAATAATAGTGCTTGAAAAGTGGTTTTACAGGTCTGAAAAATAGTGCATTGAAATAGCTGCATTGGAAACAAAACACACAAGTGCATTGCAGAACGACAGTTCTAGTATTTTATGAAAATACTTGTGAATGATGATTCTTGCCTGTTTCACTAGTTTTTTTTAAGTGTTCCTCCTTTCGTTGTGTGATTTCAGAGAAGCCATGCGGAATTACCTGAAGGAACGAGGAGACCAAACTGTGCTCATCCTGCATGCTAAAGTTGCACAGAAATCATACGGCAATGAGAAAAGGTAAACCAGATGATTTGCGTTTTAACTTTATACACAGCAAACACTTTGAATTGTTGATTTTTCTGACGGAGACAGAAATGGTCTTGATGACCTGATGACATGTGAAACAACCAATCACAGTTTGTTTTGATATCTTTTAAGTGTTTTAAGTTTTAAGTCGATGATGCCATAAAAAATGTTATAGATTAAATATTGTCGATTATTTGAATTTGAATACTGATTTTCACATAACTGAGAAAACCGAACAAAATTTACATTTATGCGTTTGCAGATGTTTTTGGGATGTGAACCAATGGACCTTTGTGCCACTAACGCAGAAATCAGATTAGACCTGACTATTTATATATTCATATTAATTTATATTACTATTTTAAATGTATAATAATTGTATTAAATAATCAATCTGTTGAATTTTATTTTATATTCATTTCATTAAATACACAATTGGTTGAATGGGTTGTGTAACTTTGTCACTTTTAGGTTTAGCCAAGTAACGGTTCTTCTACTGGTAACCCAAACTAATACTGACTAGACATACTTTTAACTTGCTAGCTAATGTTATTTACTTGTTATTTCATTGTTATCAGAAATAATCTCTATTTTTTGTGGATGTGTACTGGAAGTTAAGTTTGGGCCACAAAAGCATGCATGTGCAGTAACATTTGTTCATGTTGTTGCTTTGAAACTCTTTATAGCTGTTCATCTCCATCCCAACAAAGGAGAAAACAAGGTGTAATGGAGAGAGGTGAAAGGAAAAATACTGAAAAACAAGAGAGAGAAAACTTTGATAAGATAAGAAAGCGTATAATGAGGAAAAGGAAAAAAAATATTGAGGAGGAGAGTTGATACGAGTCAGGGAAGTACAGAAGAGAAGGTCAGAGGAAAGAGAGACAGGATGATAACTGCAAGCGTCTGGGGAGCCGATGTCGCGGTTACAGCTCGGCCGGCCTCACTTGGCTGAGAGACGACGCTGTTGCTCGCGAACACAGCCAAAACCTGGCCGCGTGTCAAGAGCAACAGAATGCCAAATGAGAGCCAGAGAGAAAAGCAAAGCGATCGCTTTGTGAAATGATATACATGTGTTCTGTGATCAGAGACGGTTTATGGCTGGGGAAGTGTATTATTTAGCTTAAATTGGAAATGTATGTGAAGCGTTCGAGCGAATTTCCGCTTGCTCAGATCTTGTAACTTATTTAGAAGAGGCAAGTTATCTTTTATTCTTTCTGGCCGATGATAACGTCCCAAGAGGTTCAAAAATTAGAGGTTCAGTTCCTGAGCTATCTCGGGACCATCCAAAAGACCCCAGCAACCACATTTGCATCTTTATTTTAGGATGCTGGGGTGGTTGCCGGGTGTTGCTGAATTTTGCACGAGCTAGCTTCACTCAGATGTAATATTTGTACCCCAAACTTTCCAGAAGTGTAGTTATATTTGTAGCTTTATATAGTTAACGCCGTGGTGACTATTCTTCATGGTGACATCATAAACGACACATTTCCTTGTTGTGTCAGTGACAACAGTGATTGGTACAAATCAACCTACCAGTCTGATGGTCCTATCTTAGAAATGATTATCTTAGAAGGATGTGGAAGAAGACATCCGACCACACCGAGCAACAAGACTTTTCCTTTTGCAGTTCAAAGGCGCCAATAGGGAAAATGCAAAAAGAAATGAAAGCTGCAGTTACC
Source organism: Oreonectes daqikongensis (assembly GCA_026939265.1). NCBI lineage: Eukaryota > Metazoa > Chordata > Actinopteri > Cypriniformes > Nemacheilidae > Oreonectes > Oreonectes daqikongensis. Next base: position 361,551 of record JAOTQM010000434.1, on the reverse strand, counting down.
GATGTCTGTGGCTTGTTTCAGTCTGACTGGACTTTGTGTGGGTTAACTTGGATGCGGAGCTGCTGTTTTTCCCCTTTTATTGCACTAGTTAACGCTGGTGGTGAATATTAGCTGCAGTTTTGTGTCATGAGTATTCCCCCACCTCATGTCTAGACAAGCATCTCTCCCAGATGTGAGGTGAGTGATAACATTAGCCGCAGAGATCTCGATTTTAATGTCGGGTGGCCGGGTTGATTGATATCTGTTCACTTTAAAGTCCCTCCAACAATCTAGGCCACAATACGCATGCATGCAGAAACGATGACATGGACCGAGACCATCAGGGGGCTCGGATGTGGTTGAGCACTGTGGGTTCCTGTAGTGTTTCGTGATGCGTTGTGAGGTGTGCATCCTGCGCCGGTTTCTGTGTGTTTGACTGGATCATGGTGGTTTCTTGACCTGAACGTGTTAGATGTAGCAACACAACCCGTGTTGTGGTGCCACCTAGTGGTGATGTAAGGTATTACACGAGTCATTGCTGAACAATTAATCTGGTTGGTTGTGCTCCAGGAGGTATCACTTTTGTTACTATTAGTATTAGCTGTTAGAGAAACACATGGGTTCCATCCCCAGGGACACACTGTACATTGATGATGTATTTTTGTCTAGGTTTTTCTGTCCTCCCCCGTGTGTGTATCTGATGGGCTGTGGATGGAAGAAGAAGAAAGAGCAGATGGAGAGGGATGGGTGCTCGGAGCAGGAGTCTCAGCCTTGCGCTTTCATCGGCATCGGCAACAGCGAACAGGAGATGCAGCAGCTTAACTTAGAGGGGAAGGTAACGTGCACTCGCACACAGATGTGATGATGTAAAAAATAAGACTGACACAGCTGTAGGCAACACAGTTTTCTCATGAATACATACATCTTGTCTCATTTCGGCAGAACTATTGCACAGCCAAAACACTGTACATCTCAGACTCGGACAAACGCAAGCACTTCATGCTGTCTGTGAAAATGTTTTACGGGAACAGCTCAGACATCGGTGTCTTCCTGAGCAAGAGGATCAAGGTCATCTCTAAACCTTCCAAAAAAAAACAGTCCCTCAAGAATGCCGACCGTGAGTGTCCACACTTACATCAAACACACATATGTACTTTGCAGGTGTAGATTTGGTTATGTTCAGTGGTGAAGTGGTCAAAGTGGTCAAAGTGTAAAGCACAGATCTCTTAAACCCAAATCTCATCCACTACTCAGTCCATCAAAATGAAATGACCTTCCTGCCACAAGGTGGTGCTGTAATAAGTAGATTTACATTTTGCCTAGTAATTTTGAAAAGTCTCTGGATTTAGCATTCATTTTCTGTATTCTGTGTTCAGTCTGTATAGCATCAGGAACCAAGGTGGCGTTATTTAACCGGCTGCGCTCTCAGACGGTCAGTACGCGTTACCTGCACGTAGAGGGAGGAAACTTTCACGCCAGCTCACAGCAGTGGGGAGCCTTCTACATCCACCTCTGTAAGTGTTTTTTTTTCATATAACAAAATAATATGAATAAAGTTATGTGCTGTTTTAAATATTTGGATTACAATGCGACTTAGAAAGGAGATTGGACCCATAGGTTGGCACTCATTTTTGTAACATTATGTTTGGTTGTTTTTCAGTGGATGATGAGGAGTCTGAGGGTGAGGAGTTCACTGTGAGAGACGGTTACGTTCACTACGGCCAGACGGTTAAACTCGTTTGTTCTGTGACAGGAATGGCTCTGCCTAGACTTGTAAGATCGGCCCGTTGTGTTTTATTCACGTGATCTAAAACCGCATGGAGATGTTTATATGCCTTTTCTTTCTAGATCATCCGTAAAGTGGATAAGCAGACGGCCTTACTAGACGCAGATGACCCAGTCTCCCAGCTGCATAAGTGTGCCTTTTACCTGAAGGATACAGAGAGGATGTACCTGTGCCTTTCTCAAGAGAGGATCATTCAATTTCAAGTGAGCCACAGAACCTATTTGACACTATCCTTCAAAAGTGTATGATCAAATAAATAAATCAAAACTGTGTTATATTGTCTCATCAATAATCTTGTCACTTTGCCTAGATGTTTATGTATCAACCAGGGCCAGCTTCTTAAGGTCTTACTATGGGATGCTTTTTAAACCATATTGAAAGAGGTTCCATCTATTCTGGGCTTCTATTGGGTGCTTTTGCAATATTTGGTTCAAGTCATCTATTTAAAAAAATATCCTAAGAGTATCTTGTGTTTCAAAGCAAACAAGGAAATATGTGACCCTGGTCTTAAGTAGCACGAAAACATTTATAGTTTTTGTCAAAAATACATTGTATGGGTCAAAATGATACATTTTTCTTTTATGTCAAAAATCATTAGGATATTAAGTAAAGATCATGTTTCAAGAAGATATTGTGTAAATTCTCTTCTGTAAGTACAACAAAACTTTATTTTTGTGAGTGGATGCAGCAAAATCTGTTTAACAACTTTAAAGGTGATTTTCTAAAAATGAAAGCTTATTTTCAGTTTTCAGATAAAATTTTGAAAAATTTACCCTTAAGACTGGTTTTGTTGTCCAGGGTCACATATGATATTTCAAATGCAGTGTCTATAGAAAATATTAGATGATGTTGAGTTTTTATTTTCTGTGTGTGTGCTTCTGCAGGCCACTCCATGCCCAAAGGAACCAAATAAAGAGATGATAAATGATGGTGCATCCTGGACAATCATCAGCACTGATAAAGCAGAATACACCTTCTATGAGGGCATGGGCCCTGTACACACCCCTGTCACACCTGTGCCTGTGGTTGAGAGCTTACAGGTAACACGCATGCACGCACGCACACACACTACACCAGGAGCATGTGTCTTTTCCTTTGTCGTGTCTACACCTGGTTTTGTGTGTGTGTCTGAGTAGTTAAATGGTGGAGGAGATGTAGCCATGCTGGAGCTGACAGGACAGAACTTTACTCCAAATCTGCGGGTGTGGTTTGGTGATGTAGAGGCTGAGACCATGTACAGGTATGGATATTATTGCTTTTACACACAGTGCATTGAAAAGACATATATGTAGGATGCAGAATAAGTAATAAAGAGGATTTGTCATTTGTTTATTTAATGCAAACCTGGATTATTTTAAAGCGGTAAATTTAGTTTAATTTTGAGGGCAAATAAAAAAACAAACATAATAATAATAACAACAACAACATTTATATTAAAGAGTTTTAGATTAGGTTTTAGATCATCTTAGGTTCAGTTTAACATCTAGTGTAATGCCTTTAAACTGGGAGAAATAGACGATTGTGATTAAAAGAAATTTAAGAAAATTGTGATTAAGCAATTTACAAAGTTTGTGTATATTTAGATATTTGTATATTTTTATGATTTTATTAAAACTAAGAAATACATTTCTTGAAATATTTATGCACATTTAAATTTAGAAATCATTTGTTATAATTTGTATTTTATTTTACATTCATTTTAATTAAATTGTGGTAAATGTATTATATAGTCTATTAAATAATTTTTTTAAAGATATTTTTATAAATATTCTGGCTATCAAGTGTCATTTCTCTGCACTTTTTCCTCATCTTTGTTACATATAAACACTCAACATATAAAAACTGTTGAATGAAGCAGTATATGACATTTTAAGATTTAACAGGCTGTAAGTTTAGTGTGTAACAACTAAACAAGACCACACATGCTTTTTAATGTACATTAAAGCTTTATACAATTGTAAAAAGCAAATATGTACTTTTATTATCCGTGTCAATAAATAAATGATTAATAGGCAGTATTTCTCTATAGGTGCGGAGAAAGCATGCTGTGCGTCGTTCCGGACATCTCTGCCTTCCGCGAGGGCTGGCGATGGGTTCGGCAGCCGGTACAGGTTCCCGTGACGCTGGTCCGTAGCGACGGTATCATCTATTCCACATCTCTCACATTCACGTACACCCCCGAACCCGGACCCCGCCCTCATTGCAGCGCGGCCGGAGCGATCCTTCGAGCAGGCAGCGCCGGCTTACTTTCCACGACCGGCGACAGAGCTGGAGGGAACGGAGAAACGGCTTACGGGGCCAACAGCACGTCTAACGCCGTCACAGCGTCGTCCTCTAATGCAGCCGCCGCCGTGGTGTTATAACACACGTAGGAATGCTCACAAACTCACAAACGTTAAGCAAGAATCAAGACTACAGACTATTTGTAAAAGTGCTGCATATTGAATTTAAGAGTAAATTCTCTTGATTAAGGAGATCAAGGATTACTAAAATGGAGGAATAAGCAAGGCGAGCAACGAGTGTTTGACATTCGGTTCTCCTGAGCTCTCTTGTGGTTTTCTCTGAGGAGCAAGTCTGGTGCTAGCAATAAACAATGCCTAAGAGAAATCTTCATATTGGCAAAACACCAGCACCTGAAGGTGTAAAAGATGTGGAGATGAGACCACAGCAGTGATACGTCAGCCATGTACAGAATGCTTCGATTGAAAACTGTCTTTCTTCCAGTCCGAGTGCGTTATCGGGTGACGTGTATCATGGCCTGGGAGGTCTAAGCTCTTAGGAAAAAGGGTCACATTGAAAGCGACAGTTTTTATGGACCAATGATCTTGTATAAGCTTTAGTAAAGGTACATTTTTTTTGATCCCCATACCTTTTTTATATCAAACATTATAGTACGCTTTCGTTACCAAATAGGTTCTGTTCTTCCTCTGAGATTTCACTTTTTTGTTTCTTTTCCTGTTGTTTTGTCCGTTTTCGTCTGGCTTCTGTATATAGCTGCTTCCACATAGCTTGACAAACTCTTTTGCTTGGACGTTTTGATACTTTGTATTTTGTAATACATTTTTTTTATTCGATTTAGTTGTGTTAATTTTGCATTTGGGAAAAACTCAGAGGGCCTATTTTTGAACCATGCGTTTTTATGAAGTCTTTAAAAAGAGAAGAGCTTTAAGCAATGCCTCTGCCTTGCCTGCATTACAATATGCGCTACGCTTCCTTTAAGCATTTCATCGTGTTAACATCTCACAAAAGGAACAATGCCATCTGTCTTGTATAGGAATATTAACCAGAACACTCAACATACAATACAGACACCTGGTATAGATTTTGATGCAATTTGTCTTTTGAAATGGTAGCCATAGTGTAGTCTGTATGTCCTAGAACACACGTAGGTTATCACATATCAATATTCGGAAATATCGCTGCCAATGTTCTCACGAGTTCAGATTCCTACACGTATCCATGACGTTTTCTAACGTTTCCAGTCTGAAATCCGTTTCGTCTTCCTAAACTTCCATTTGCATTTTCTATAATTATAAATCGTCTCTAAAATAAATAATTTGGAGACATGTTGTACCATTAGATGTGGCCTTACTGTAAACAACGGTTCCAGGTTAAGTTCACCCCTTAAAAAGAGGTTTACAAACGTGCCCTGAGGAACCAAGCCTTGCATTTTGAACATTTTACATGCGATGTTTGATATTTAAACGTTGCTCCCTGAACTTTAATTTTTCATTCAGATTTAGAGGATTTAAATGTGTTATAGAAACAAACATACCCAAAGATATTATATTGCATTGTTGTCTTGTTTTGTAATTGAAAAGTACGTTGGGGGGTCTCTCGTACACCAAAAGCAGGAAGCTTTACTCCGTTGGTCATTGGATTTGTTTATCGTGGCCTTGGTGTCTCACCAACTAGTAGACTAGTATTAATGGCAAAAAGAATTAACTAGCTGTAATTAACTCATCAACCAGCACTAATAGTGTTTTGTGACCTTCTTTTGTACAGTAATTTAACTTTTGAATTTTATGCGTCTGTTTGTAAAAAAACGAAACAAAAAACGAGAAAAAAAACTAAGCGAAACCCACCTTCATGTTATTCATTTTTTTTGTGCGTCTGTGGCTCCTAACCCAGTTGTGTCTTTTGATGTTTCTTGTCAGTTTGTTTAGTTCAACAGGTGTTTTGTCTTAACCTTGTATGTTAATGTCCTGATAGTGAATGGACATCATTGGACTTTAAACATGGGAGTCAATGGCCTTTAAGTGTGTGTCTCTCAAAGATGTAAGAATACAGCAATACTGTATACAGGTCACTTCGTGTGTGTCGGTCTGTGGAAATAGCCACTGATTTTCACCAGCATGATCCACAGCGCATGTGGTCATGAAGAGTAGCTGGCTCAACTGGAGTCATATTCTCATTTACACTTCTTGTTCATGCTAATTTTATCACTTTTTGGGTAGATTTCGTGTATTCTGCACTGTCTTCCTTACTTGGAAAATCTGTAGTGTAGTGTATGTAGGAAACCCGTCAAAAGGCAATACTCCAGCATCGTATAATGTAGTGTATTTCGGGAAAAACTGTAACTTGAATGTCTCTGCAAAAAAAGTTCACTTGTTGCCTCCACTAAACTGTTTGTTTTTAAGATCATTGTCTCTCTTTTGTCTTCATGGCTGCCTCTTTGCAAATCTCTTCCATGATGTTTTTGTTTCTGAAAGATGCCCTAAAAACTCTTGCACTTGGTTTATTAGAATTCTTTGGGTAACAGTCCACAGTCTTCTTCCATTTTACTATAAATTCAGAATCAATTATGCACACACTTTTATTTGGTGATACATGGTGGAGACAGAGTGCAAAATTGTATGCATTTTATAAAAAAACGGTTTTCCAAATGTTGACTCAAATAAACCACATGAGATTGTTCATTTCTCACATTCTATGTTTTCTGGGATGTTTCTTGTGAAAAGGTTTAATTGTGATTGTCATAATGAGAGCTTACTATACAATGTGTTATTGTATTGTTTTGTTTTTGTGTTTTCCATGATTTATGATATCCCCAACCCCAAAAAAAGAAAAATCAAGTGCTTTATGCCAGTTCGCCTTTAAATGAGACAGCGTTGTTGAAGCGATTCCTACGCAAACAAAAGAAAGCAATTGTCTTTTCCGTTAATCCAGTTTGACTTTATCACATGTTTTTTTTTTTGACATACTACAGTTTATCATCATTTACACATTAACAGTGAGAACATTTCTCATAACAGCCTTTTGTTTACATCGTGGATATGTCCAGCTTCTCCCATATACTGTAATGTTACTGTGGTAAAGTGCATTATGTTGCTCTCTGAAAGATATCAATTGACAATCTTGTTTTTTTACAGTTTACATTGTTGTTTGTTTTTGAGGTGTTGAGCTTTAGAAGGATTTGTTAAATCACATATGGAACTGTATTTAAAATCATTGGATGGTGCATTTTAACAAAATCTAAATCTGCGTTCTAATTTAGTCAATTATGAAACGTTTGAAGATATCAACATCACAAACACAGGTCATTTTGTTATTCAATGTATGTTAAGGTAATGTGCCAAGCCTTAAAAACAGTTTATGGCAAATTTGTGAACAATAATTGTTTTTTTTGTCCAGAGTCAGTTGGTGTCATTTCTGTGTATCTGTTGGTTTTTATATCACGGTTTAACTTTTCTCTGTTCTTCCAAAAACAGTTTTTAATGAGCTCTGATCAATGTAGGTTATAGATGTTGATGTCTTCTAATATGCCAGATGTCTTATACTTACATTCTCATGCACTGCTTATCAAACACAGCATGAGAGGCAGCTTTTCAAAGATTTCTAAGTAGTCAGTCATAGAAGAATAGAGGACGTCAACGTACCGTAAAAATACAAATTGGTTATTGCAAACTTTTCTTTTGCTGCCACCGTATTTCATGTCTAAGTTTTTCAACTGGTCACAATGTTGTAGCGCTTTGTCTTCTAAAAAAATCTAAAAGCTGTGGTACAGAGGTACAAGTTACTATCCCTTTAGGACAAGTTGTAGTAATTCACCTTTTCCTCTCTACTGGTATTGCACTTAGAGTAAATCATACCTGTCTAGATTTGTTGCTTACCGAGTGTAATGTTCTTTTTCATGTAAAGATTGATCCTGGTGTGCCTGAAGCTCTGTGCTGGGCTTTATGTCTACAATTCACCCTCCATTATTCTTAACTATTCATTTTGTGTTCGTCTGTACATCAGTCTGGTTCGGTCTTTTCTTTACACTCTATCTTTTTCGGTCTGTTGTTCTAGTTATAATATTCAGAGGTATCAGTACGGTAGCAGTCTCACTCATTCATTGGAAGGAGGCTGATGTTAGGATCATGTGCCCTAACGTGAAACAGAGGGGCGGTTATATTTTTTGTAAACATTAGTTTTGTTTCATGTGTCTGTCCATTTGGTTTTTGTACATATTGCACCTGCTCAGTTCCATATGTCATTAAATAAAATTGCAATATTGGCATAAAATCCAGTGTAATTTTTTTTCAATTTACAATCCTGGTTATGTAAGTTATAACAACTTGATGTTTAAAGTAATATAATTGTAAGACAGCTACTAAAATACAGTTGTTTTTTACAATGGCTAGGTTTAGCATATTTATATTTGTAGCAATAGCCAACAATACATGGTGTAAGTCATAATTATTTTATGCCAAAAATCATATAAAGTAAATATTATGTTCCATGAAGATTTTCTGTAAATCTCCTACAGTGAATATTAAAACCTTTTTTCCTGTTAGTGGATGGAGCAAACAAAAATGGCCGGAAACACACCTACAAACGCTCCTGTTCGCTCTTTAGGAATTACCCACTCAAGAATTTCTGCTTTTGTGTGTATCTACTATCCACAACATCATTACAGCAGTTAGCCAATAGAAAGTGTTAAAACAAACTGTTTCTTCTTAGCGATTTTCTCAGTTTTTATTATTTTTTTGCTCCCTCAGGTTCCAGATTTTCAAATAGTTGTATCTCAGCCAAATATTGTCCTGTCATAACAAATCAATGGAAGCAATTTTTAAAAAATGTAACTGGTTTTGTGGTCCAGGGTTACATTTAGTGTTGATATAATAATATTCATGAAAGTGTTATGTGAGGATAGTGTCACCTGGAAAATGCAACCGTTTTTACAGATAAATATAAAAATATTTAAAAAATTGCAATATTTTGACATGGTAAAATCTCCTTGTTTAGATATTTAATTAAGACTTTACACAATTGAATGTGTCAGTGGTTATAGACAAATGTCAGGGTACATGCTGGATTAAGTTATGAGTGTGTTAAACAAATATGTTTTTCTCAAGATGAAAAAAAGGAAGGTAAAAACAAACATTACAATAGTCAGGGTATAGCTGTTTATACTGTGATGAAAATAGCCCAGATGTCCGAAGCAGCCTTGGGTAGTTCCTTTGACATGAGTAACAGGTGTGAAAAATCTCATGCTATGATAAGGATGGACTCTAGCTGGAGGGTACAAACAGTATGTTTGGGCTAACACACACGATAATCACATTTCTTTCCTAGAAAAAGGTTAATGCCACACTGACACACTCCATCTACTGAAGCGGATGAGATTTTGCTTACACAGCTGTACATTTGTGTCTCATATGCACCATACACAGCGTTACATCTGTGTGGTCATCAAAGAAGCAGATACACTACAAAAAAGATCATAGGAATTGTTAACTCAAAAATAAGAAATCGTGTCATCACGTACTCGCCGTCATTCCAAATCTATATGTAATTCTGATAGAATGAAAGTGAATGGAGACTGAGGCTGAGAATGTGCCTAACATCTCATTGCATTCTGAACAATAAAAGTCATGGAGGTGAGTAATTGATGTATGAATGCGTCAATGTTCATATTTGGGTAAACTGTCCCTTTAAATATTGGTTTTGATTTTACTTACCAGGCCTGCACATTGTTCAGCTATATATGGCAGAGATGTCTGCAAGCACAAACAGATTTTTCACAAAACATAAGGACATAAGGAGTTGTTTTGTTCGTGGCACATAGAAATAAAAAGTAAAAGTACAAAAATTAAGGACTGGTACAGTAGGTGGGCCAGACAATTGTAGAGCCAAGACAAGCCATAAAGTCATATTGTAAAGCCCAACGTTTATAAGTCAAAGTCCTAATGGGGACTGAAGTCTTTCTTAAGGCAACAGTCCTGTTCCATTCAACGTCTCTGTTTATTTAACCATGACATGTCTATAAAATTAAGCACTGGATTCTTTCAGCAGTTCAGTGCTATTGGCAGTCATTGTCTGCATGGAGTTCTCATTTGTCATTGACTGTATATAGCAAGTCTATATTCAGTTAGCAAGCGGGGGACTAGTCATTTGTTTAGCTAAAAAACCCGACAACTTTAAACTATATAAGCTAGTTTGTCAAGAGCACGTCTCATTTGTCATTCATGTTTTGTTACTGAGATCATAGATTTTTCAGACGTCACTCTTCAAGACAAAGCACTTGGAGCAAAAAGTGTTCCCTAAGCTGAGTGTTTTCCGGGTTAAGTGTTTAAAGTCGGGGTCATTGCCGTTTGTTTTCTTCATGCTTGTGCAGACCCGCGAAGACTGTCGTCGGTTAGTCTGGTAAGCGTTCCACAGGTTTGTGTGTTTCCATCAGCCTGTCCGGTCCCACCACCCCCTCCCGTTCCAAACAGTGTTCCAAGACCTCCAGCTCCTACGACGCTTCGGCGGCTGCTGGCCCTGCTCAAATCCTCAGGATCGGTTCTACAACAGGAGAAGGTTGCAAACACACCTTGTCTAAAGCGCTTGTTCATGAAACAGTAGACTATAGGGTTGACGCAGGCAGAGGTGTAGGACAGCAAGTGGATGAAGGATATGGGCGCTCCGGAGAGAAGACGATCAGCCGAACGTCTGTCGAAAACTCGCCAAGCGTTGACGGCAAAGATGGGCGTCCAGCAGAGGAAGAAGAGCCCTACGATCACGAGCAGCATGCGGATGACCCGTTTTTTGGCCATGAGGTTTGCCGTAGAGCTGTTGCTGCAAACTCTGCTGACTTTAGGTTTGGAGTTGCTCAGGTTGGAGGTCGACGGGTCAGAGCGTTTTCTCTTAGACGGCTGCAGGTAGCAACCATCGTCGTCACCGCCATTTTTCAAGCTAGCAGTGCTGTATTCTTTGTCTAGAGAGGAACGTAAAGATGAAATGGCATGATTTCACAATTTAAAGGGTTTTTACACCCTTTAAATTTACATCTGAAATTTACAATGCCATTTTAGAGTCACTTTCAGTGCTTTGAGAAAAAATATCAACATGAGCCTTTTACAAAGAATATTATCAATTATTTGTGATAAATTCCCTGAAATGTACTTATTATATTTATGGAAGTATACACATTTAATCTCAAACTTTATTATTTTTCTTACAATGGCACCAAAATGCAGTCATAGACATGTGATAGTTTGAAAGATAAGGATACCTCTGTTTGACTTCCTGTTTGCCATTTCAAATTTGATTCCCCTGTAGAGTTCTACTGAAGTGAGGCCATATGCTGTCATCATTATGATTCCAGGTATAAGGAAGAGAATCAGCAACAGTAAAACATACCTAAAAAGCCTCAGAAAGGTCAGTGACAAAGTCAAAGAAGACTAAAAAATGCATTCAAGTGCATACATAAACCTATGTTTTGCACTGACATTCTGAGTAGGCTATGTATGATATATATATATATCAGAATACATGATCATCTTACAAAGGGATTGTTCTTCCAAAAATAAAAATTCTGTCATCACTTACTCAACCTCTTGTCATTTCTTTCTTCTGCAGAACACAAAAGAAGATATTTTGAAGAAAGTTGCACTGGTTCTGTGTCCATACAATAGAAGTGAATGGGGATCAAAGGTTTTTTGTTTACCAACATTCAACAAAATATCTTCTTTTGTGTTTTGTAGAAGAAAGTCATACAGGTTTAAAATGACAAGAGGCTGACAACATTTTCATTTTAGGGTGAACTATCCCTTTAATACATTTGAAATCTTACCAGGTTTGCATGACATCACTGGGCCAAACCAAGCGGCACATGTTTCCAGTGCTGTTGTTACTGCGCATGAAGGGCACTAGCGTGCTGCCTATGGGGTAAGGCAGCATGAGCAGAAAAGACACGACCCAAGTGGCTGTGATGACTTTTGCTGCGTGCGACTTGGTCTGCCAGGTACGAGAAGTAAAGGGGTTGCAGATAGCACTGTAGCGTTCCAAAGAAATGGCCACGAGGTTGAACGTGGACACGCTCACTGAAATTCCTGCGTATTGTACACACAGAACTAAATTGTACATACGGAAATAAATATTGGATTGGATCCTAAGGCTATATTATGAAGTATAAGTAAACATGTAAACATATGTTAACAACATTAAACAGAAAAATGGAAACAGCTGCCTCCACTTACAAAGACAGCAGCACATTTTATAACAAACTAGGGCTGTTAACATATATACAAACAACTTTATCAAGAGCAAATACATAAAACATGGTGGCCCATCAAACACAGAGATATTATACACTGACACACTTGCTACAGTTGCTACTGTACAATAAAGCGCAAGTGTGAGAGCAACATTGCTATAAATAGTTCATGTCACTTTAAGTTTAAGAATGTTCCACAGAATCTACCAAGGATGTGCCATAATTTGTACTGCCTTTCTTAAAAGAATAAAACAAGCGTGGGGCAGGTTGCCAAAGCATATATGACTAAAATATTATAGTGTGATCTTCCCTGTGATTGCAGGCTATAAAACAAGCGCAGACAACCTGTTCTGACTCTTTAAAATAATCGCTATTTGAAAGAACAAGGAATATGTAGATGCACTGTCCTACTTTAGAAGTATGTGCATTTGGTTTAGCATTTCTTGCCTACACTTTTAAAAATAAAGGTGCTTTTTGGTTCTAAAGAACCATTCAGGCAAAGGTTCTTTTAAGAACCATCTCTTTCTTACCTTTCTTCTTTCTATATTTTTCTTTTTGTCACAAACTGTACTCCCTTATGAAAATTAATCATATTTTTTTCTACAGTAACCAAAGTTGAACACTCACGCTGCTTTATTAGTAAATAATTTAAGCTGCACAATTGTGACTGTACAATAAACTGCAAGAATGATATTAACAAAGCTATAAATAGTTGACTTAAGGTTTAAAGTAGTAAAACCATAGAATTTGTATTTGTAGTAAAATCAGAAAAGATTTGTAGTAAATGGTATACAAATAATAAGTAATCTGCCCAAAACATGCTGCGTTGATTTTAATACCGTATGGCTGATTTTCATCAGGGCTGTTTGTATAATAGGCTGTTGACAAAATAACTATTTAAATCAATTGAATTAAATAGTATGGTTTGGCAAAAATAAATAAAATGACCCCCCAAAAATGTTTTTACCATGCAATTAAGCACTCCCATCAAAATTGTTAAAAGATTAATTTAGAAGCTTCTTGATATCATGTTATGTATTATTATGGCTACCATGGTATTTTTTTATTTAAAGAAGAGGGACACGTTGAGCAATCCTACAACGTGAAGATGCAAAAAGCCCCACTACTCAAGTATAGTGTAAACTACAAACTTAAAGTTGACTCACCCATAAAATACGTGGCCACTTTACACATGCCTTTGCCAAAGATGAAGTCCTTCATGATGTTTGGGATGAGAGTGAAGGGCATGCAGAAGAGACAGAGCATGAGATCACTGACAGCCAGAGAGAGCAGGAACAGATTGGTGACTGTCCTCATCCTCCGGTTCCGCACGAGCACAGTAATGATCAAACTGTTCCCTATGAAACTCAGCAGGAAGATGACGATATACAGCGCAATCCGCATTGTCTGGTTAATATCTTAAAGAGAAGAAAGATTGAAAAATGTAAACATGCTAAATATTTATTCGATACGCTATTAACATTTATTCATTAGCCTTAGAAATCATTTTTTACACCATTTCTTTTGTTAATGTAAGTTAATATCAATGCAAATTTTAATCGTTCGTTCCTGTCAGCTCATTATAGCCTACTTACATCGTTATCAGTGGATGTTGAAGTGAATAAAAAAAATGCTGCAAAATATTGTTCATATTAACTAATCCACAGAAGTTACAAATGGGGCCTTAGTGTAAAGTGTTAATATTTTTTTATGTTCTACAACGAGATAACACTTTTGGCTCGCTCACATCCGTATGTAAACATTTGTCAGCATAAACAACTGCGCAAAAATGTTTTTCGGGATGTAACTTTACGCAAAGTTGATCTATTAAAAGCAAATAAAAGTAGGCTATCTCTTACCTTTTGGTTCTGTTGTTGTGTCACTGTCATTTTTGCAGTCCGACGCATTACCGATTCCCAATCCACACAAGAGTTTATAAATATCAGTGGTATTGATAAGCATATCTTGAATTGTGTACGTCTCCATGGTTTGTAGGCTATTTTTTATTTTTTGATAGCTTTTCGTTTCCTGTATAATATAGGCTATAGATATCTATCCAGAAGTTCATTTCTTGCAGGTTAAAGAACAGCAACACTCACTGTGCCATAACACACAGCTGCGCTCTTTAATATAATACATGTCTGTATGTTAAATCATAACGACACATCGTTAAAATAATTACACTTAAGAAACAGTTTGAATTATTAAAGTGCTAAAATGAAGAAGTTATCTTAAAAGTAAAGTAATACCTAAACTATATGCAGAAGCTGCGTGCTCATGAGTTGAGAAGTAATGCACTTGATAAGCGTTCTTCTGTCCAACAGAGATCCACAGACCCCGCCTTGACTTCATTCTCACTTTCTTTCATACACACAACTAGTTAAGTCCTATATGACTTCATTACGGTAAGGGACTCTAAGTCCTTTAACATTAATATTGTAATGAATTCTTTCCTATTTTGCAAGTCAGATTGTTTGGTTACCCTTGGATACTCTTTACTCTTTTACTATACTGATTTTAAAAGTTTATGAGGAAGAGAGAGAGAGAGAGAGAGAGAGAGAGAGAGAGAGAGAGAGTGAGAGAGAGAGAGAGAGAGAGAGAGAGAGAGAGAGAGAGAGAGAGAGAGAGAGAGAGAGAGAGAGAGAGAGAGAGAGAGAGATTTTAAGGGCCTTTTTTAGGGTTGTTTATTGATCACTCACTGAACAAAGCACTCAGGGATCTCACACATTTAAACAGCTTGCTTTATAGGATTGAAGAGACAGAAAAAGCAAAACATCCGGAAAATGACCTGCACACTTAGCCCAGACATAAAATGCTTTTAAACATTTATGTAACTTGTGTAGCATAATGTTAAACCCAATTACTGTGTGTACAGTATATGTATGTAAATGTGTGTGTGTATATTTAAAAGGGAAATATTTGCAAAGTAGGCTATGTGATGCTTTTACCCTGGTTTGAATAATTGTGAATAACATGACTTCTTGTGCTTGTTCTAGAGCAAAATGACAAGAACACTTAAACAAAAATACTATTACTTTGCATTAATGAAATGCATGATAACATATATTGAAAGTTTGCAAGGGAAAGTTCACTGGATTTCACCCAGAGGCAAGAAACCTGTTTACCTGTTTGACAAGAAAGATACCTGAGCATATATGCTGTTGCTTTTAAGGGTGAGTTGTACTGCAGTTTGTGTCATATGCAGTATGGTGTCTACTGCATTGCAGAAATATATACAGTGTTATATAAGTTCGGGAACCCCTTGCAGAATCTGTGAAAATGTGAGTTATTTTAACAAAATAAGAGAAATCATACAAAAAAATTTCCTGAGTAAGATATTTTACAAAGAAAATAGCTGAAATTATTAAAACAACCCTGTACAAAAATTTGGGCACCCTTGGTTCTTCATACATGGTGCACCTGGATGATCTACGACTGTTTTTTGTGCTCTGGTGGTTGTTCAGGAGTCCCTTGTTTGTTGTGAACAGTTAAACTGAGCACTGTTCCTCAGAAAAATCCTCCAGGTCCTGCAGATTTTTCAGTTTTCCAGCATCTTTTGAAATTTGAACCCTTCCAGCAGTGACTGTATGGTTTTGAGATCCATCTTTTCACATCAATTTTTCATTTAGTACTGCCCTTTGGAAGCAATAGAAGATACTTGCATGTTTCCAGACAAATTAAGTACAATTTACCTTGATCTTTAAATTCAAAAGGTTTCCACCCCCTGGCTCTTAATGCATCATGTGGTTCCCAAACTTTTGCATAACACTTTAAAATGTAAAGATATAGTGTAAAGGGGTTTACCCATGACAATAAAACGTGTATAACTCTCAGATGCCCTAAAAACATACCGTAAGTTATTCGTTGATAGTTTTTTTTTAACTGAGACTGAGACTGAGATTTGGTTTGTATCTCATTCATAAAGACATTAATTCATAGTGCTATTTAATGGAAACCATTAGAATTTCTGTGATGGTTTCTACAGGACCAGCTGCAAACAACTTTGAATTGTGAGCAGCAATCTTGCTTAATTTAAATGTAGCTAAATTTAATTGTTAAAAAGGTAACGTAAAAAGAACACAAGTTTTCACCGATATGCTCAGACAAAATAGCCTATATTAATAAAAAGCGGGACAATAAAGCAGTTGTCTTTTTAGAATGACTTAAAGGTGTGCTTAGTATTTTTTTTAAAACGCTTTAGAAAACTGAGTCGGGCTGAGTACCAAAACAAACTTGTAGCCAGACAGCAGTAAGGGGCGTGTCCACTCATGTTGACAGAGGGAAGAGAGCAAGCGGGCATTAGAAAGATAGAAAGGATCTTTATTACATAAAAGCAAAGGGTCTGTGGATTTTAACTATAAAAAGAAGGATAAAAGTCAAGAAGGAGCTAGGACCCGCTGTAATATTGTAAAGACTTTCCAGCAGAGATGCGTTAGGACCAATGGTACTATGGCGAAGACTTTCCAGCAGAAAGATGTTGGAGGGAAAGATATAATTGTCTTCGCTTATTTTATTCATTTGTGTTATTATTTGCGTGGTCTAAGCTATGATAAAGCTAAGAATTTCATGCCTGCGTTGCACAGCACGTTTGAGGGTGGAATAATGCAGGAAGGGGCGTGTTCCCTTGTGTTATCAGAAATCGCTTACCCCGCCTTTAAAGTTTTAAAAAGGCTTTTCATCATAGAAAGCTATGCAAGTCTATTCAAAATGACATTTTAACAGGGTTACAATACAAAACTCGTATTACTAAAGTAAAAGACTAAAGTAAAAGATAATTTATTTAATTTAATTATGTTCAGTATTAAATTAATTCTATTTGCTCTCTGGGTTTGACTGTGAGAGGAACCTTGTGTTCAGGCTCGTGTTTCCTGCAGGGTTTGTTGTTGTCGTGTGCATGGATACAGGCGTGATGCTGCGCTAACAGATGACCACAGGACATCGACTGTTGAACATTACGGTGTGTTAATGATGGACGAGGGGTCAGATCTGTCTGTCAGTATCGCACAAATAGTACAGAGACTCAAAGGGACTCATTTACACTCTCAGCTGGAGAAACAGGCAAAAGTGAGTGGCTACAGCTAACCGAGACTGCAGTGTGTGCAACACCAAACACGGTCATTGCAGCTTCTACATCAAGGCCAGCATGCGTATTTCGTGGTGTTAAAGTGAATTTAATGTGTTTTTGTCTTATTTTTAGGAATGTTTGCACAGGCCGGAGATAAAATTAGAGTCACTTAAAGATGACGTGCGGAAATGGTTAAAAGCGTCAGGTATGACGTCACCACATGACATCATTTTTTAACCAGTGTTTTTTACCAAAAGTCACAAAAGTATACATGGGTGTATAATAGGTAAGAAAAAACCCGCATATGTGTCCTATGGGGTGACAGCAAAAATATAGAAAACAAAATGTTAATAATAGCTTATATTATTTTACATTTATCTTCATTGTTATTTTTTCTAAAAAATAAAATTCTAAATGTCACACCATAGGACATATGTACAGTTTATTTGTCAATTACCCACACATATACACATACCCACACATATACAACATAAACAATACTAAAAGAACATAACCTTCATCCTATTACAAAAAACATTCAGATGACAATGTTTTATCATTGTTAAGTGATGAAGGGGAGTTAGGGCAGTTAGGGCAGTCGTGGTCCAGTGGTTAGAGAGTTGGACTCATGATCAGAAGGTTGCTGGTTCGATTCTCAGGTCTGGCGGGTAACGGCTGAGGTGCCCTTGAGCAAGACACCTAACCCCCACTTGCTTACTATACAAAATGTACAAATGTATAGTACAATGTAATGTAAGTCGCTTTGGATAAAAGCGTCTGCCAAATGCATAAATGTAAATGGAAATGTAAATGTGATGATTTTTGCCATTGAATTCTGCCGTTGTGTCACTAATGAATTCTTTGCATTCATGCAGGCTGGGAGAGAAAATTGCAAAATGCAGTTTACAGAGAATTACACATGTAGGTGGAACATTTTTTTAAATGTGTATTGCAACTACCTTAGTTTCTTCTATGCTACTTGTCATTTTTGTAAATAGCCGAAATGTCTGTTTTTGTATGTATTCCTGATTTAAAAAGATAAATGACTGTTCCTTCTTCCGCTTTAAGTGTTATACAGTTTCTTCTTTTTTCAAAATCTGAAAAAGACAAGAGACAGAATGAATAATTCAACCCTAAAACAATCCAGGTCTAAGTAATGACAGGAATGTCTAATCAACAGAACAAGTCACTTCCATACATAAAAGTCTATAAAACTGGTTTACTGTAGCTGGACATTGTTACAGTACAGATGATAAAAAAAAGCATGCTCATTTGCGGTTAAACATATGACACCTGAAGTTAGTTGTTTGGGGCAATTGTTGTTGTAAAGTTTGATGAAATTAATAAAAATGAATGAAAAAGTGAAGATTATTTTGATAGTTTTGAGGTACAGGTCTCCTGCTAAATGTCTTTTTGTGTAGTCATGAATGGGAAGGTCTGTCTTATGTCAATGTTTTGAAAGTGGCAGGAGCAAATATACACTATGTAGCCAAACATATGTGCACGCCCAAACGCTAAACACATATGTGCTTCTTAAGCATTTATTTTCAAAACCAATGTTTATTAATAGGGAGTAAGTTCTACGTATCACTGTTTCCTCATGTGTTAGAACGTGACTGCAGGGATTTTCAGTCACAAAAATCTGTCTATATGAAACAAATGTGGTGCACAGTGGCATTGTCATGTATTAGAGAAAGTCCTTGCCCAAACTGTTGCAATTAAGTTGGAAGCCCATGGTTATCCGTTATATTAATGTTGCAATGTTATATTGATGTTGCATAAATTCATTTTGACTACTGTTTGTTTATCTACAGAGCTTAAACTAATATAATTTAATGTTTGTCCATGTATCTATGCTATGTGTTGTGTTTGTTTGTCCTAGTCTTCCTCCGCTTGGGCATCCGAGAGCCCCTCCTGAACACACCAAAGAGCCTTTGGCATATATGCGCAAAGCCCAGGTAAAGACCACCATTTTTTATTATGTATCTCTGTTTGTCTTCTTTCTCTTTGCCCTCACACCTTTCTCACTGTAAACTCTCATATAGACATTACAGATTATTTGTGTGTGATGTAGGCCGGTTGGGAGAAGAGAATAATGAAGAGTTTGAACAGTATGTGTACCGAGTTGGGAATCCCTCTGGCACGAAAGGTAGACTTGTAAATTGCATTGCATTTACGTTTGAGAAATGTAGTTATTTGAATCTTTTTTTTTTGTTTTATAGCGGCCGGTCCCAGAGCAGAAAGAGCTCTCGAAAAAATGGAACGAGATGGGAACCGATGAACCAGGTGACCTCACAGTTTGTTCTGTATTAGAGGTTACTGTTACATCTCAGTGTATGCGTGTTCATGCATTGCAGAATGTTTACATGCAGATGTTTGGCTAGTACACAGAAGCCCTGAGCAGTGTAACAGCTCCATAACAATGCTATCAGTTTGCAGTGTGTATGATAACATTTACAGCGGTCTGCAGGACACGGGAATAAACAGCCCTTCCTGTGAAACCAGAGCATGTCCAGACGCCTGGACCACATCCCAATGGCTAAAGCTCGATAACACCCCACAGCTTCTTTCTTCCTTTTGTTTGAAACTTGACTTTTTTCTTCCTGAAGTTTTTGGCTTTTAGTGTAAGTACGTAACTTACCGATGTCTGTAGTGTGATCCAGAACATTGACAAAGTTCACATTTAAAAATAAGCATAAGCATCTAAAAGGGTCTCTTACTTCCACCAAAACTGATTTTTATGACAACTGCACTTCAGTTTCTCATCAAATTGTTCTGCCCAATCAAAAGCGCTTAAGAATTTAGAGAATATACTGCAAATACATGTATAGGTTTGATTCACAGGGAACACGCATACAATAAAATGAATAGATTTAATGCACTATAAAGGCTGAAATACACTACACGACTTTTAAAATCTGAACAGATTTAAAAAAAAATAGACATCATACACTTGCAGACTTTTTGAACGTTTGTATAGAAAACAATAGTTAATAAAATCGGCAGACTGCCGCAGACTTTCTACAACAACATCTGGGCAAAAATCGGAGCGAAAGTCTTGTAGTGTATTTCAGCCTTACGTCGCTTTAAATAAAAGCGTTTGCCAAATGCATAAATGCAAATGTAAGTGCATGTACTTTTAATTTCCCTTGAACTCATTTCAGAATTTGGAAACCTGATAACAGTCTTAAAAATGCTGTTTAACAAAATCACTGTGGAACACTCAGTCAGTGGTCAGATCAGCAGATAACACCGGGCGGTTAAGTTGTTATTAAAATCATGAGATAAAACCTGTCATTGCTTGGAGTTGGAAAATTTACTGTATGATCCATACAATGCCAGCGGCACCTCATCTTTGCAGAATTGGTACAGTGTACTGTTTTACAATGGTCATGATTACATCTTCATTTTTAACCTAAATGTATAATATAATATATAATAGCATTTGAGAGTCATTGTTTTTATATCTCTAACAATGCCAAGATTATGGGTTGGATTCTCGGTAACACAAAAGTACATTGACTGTTTTGGTCGAAAGCATACATTTCACTTGCCATGTCATGTTTAATGGACTGTGTATAATATAAAGTTAACAAGAACGATTCTGAATGGCATTCTGTTTTGTTACTTGCTCACCGCTTTTCAATTACACTAATTGGTAGGGCATCATTATACAAATTTGGATGCACTCAGATCTCTGTTTTATATTGCAGACCTAAGCAAATTCAGACCTGTTTATGCACCCAAAGACTTCCTTGAGGTGAGTTTAGTCTTGCTTGTATAATCCAGCTAATGAGTTTATTGAAAACATCCGGTTCGAATGAGAAAGATAGGCCCGGATATGAGCATCTGATTTGATTCTCTCAGGAAATGTTCAGCTAAATTACTTTTGAGTGAAAATTGACTGAAAGGTTGTATAAGTGATTTGCATGAACTGATCTTGATTTACAATCAGATAAAATGTTGTTATGTTGCATGGGGATCAACGTTGTATAGTGCCACAGATCCACATTGTGGACGTATAGTTATCTCAGCATCTGCGATAAGAGAAACGATTTAAACAAAATATTAGACACTTTCATAGCATTTTGGAAGAGGTTTTATGGTTATGAGGTGTTTTATAGCTTTTAGTTACATTTTTAGGTATGTTACTATTTGATGTGAATGTCGTCTTATTTTTTTTCCTGCATCTGTACCAGAAAACAAATATTGTGTTTTATTTGAAACATACTTATGCATATTTAATTTGATTTATTTTGTTACTGTATGTAGATGATAATGAAAGATGACATTGGTTTTCCACTAGGTGTTAATCGGTTTAAGGAATCCTAATAATGACCGGAGTGAAGAGCTCACAGTCAGAAGCCACTGGGGATTGATTCAGGTTTTCCTCAATGTCCGTGACATTCCTCAAATGGTGAGATGATCTCTGACTCCCCCCAGTATTTATACATATAGCCATGGAACAAATTAAGAGACCATTCCAATTTTTTATTTAATTAGCATTTCTAAATGTATTGTGTCAACAAAATCAAAGCTCAGGAGTCACAAAGTCATCCAACAGCAATGTGAAAGACTGACAGCATGACAACTGTGATAAAATCGAGGTTAACTTTTCCTAAATACATGTACAAATATTACTGTTTTATTGCTTAAAAGTGAATATGAACTTGTTTTCTTTGTGGTATTTGAGGTCTGAAAAAATACAGAGCATCTTTTCTGTTATTTTGACCTGTTTCTCCAGTTTTCATTTTCTAAATGCAAACAAAAACAATATTTTTATTTGAAATTTGGGTGAAATATTGTTAGTAGTTCACAGAATAAAACAAAAACAATCATTTTACCTAAACACATACCTATAAATAGTAAATTAAAAAAATAATGAAAATGGTCTTAATGGAATTAATTAAACAATTAAATTAATAAACAAATAATAATATCAGCCAAATTAATCTGATTTTGTTTGTTTTGTGTTTTTTTTTATTTATTAATCATTACAATATTATGTGTAATGTTAACACAATATCAACACTCACGGTTATTAATATCACATTATTGACAATAATGGTATATTGTGACAGTAAATAATTTTGGGCAAAAGTCTTCCACTAATCTATTCCTTTTTGAGCATTACAATCTAGAATTACAAAATACTTAACCATCTTTTCCCCATTGGTAAAGATCAAACTTTTTAATTATTATAACTATTATAAGTATACTGTCTGTCTTGCAGAGGGAGACATATCCAGAGCTTGGTTTTACGTATGGACAGCTCGGTATAGATGATCACACACACGTCCCCCCAGGTATCAGTTCACTTCTTTCATCCAACCCTTTACAGAGTAACACGATATAACATGGGCTTAGATTCAGACGTTATTTGTTCCATGCTGTGGTCCAAGTATTTAGATGGTCTGACTGTTTTTAAACTAACAAAGGAGGTAAACACAAGTAAACAGAAATTCACCAGAATGTCCCTAATCTTGTAGGTAAAGTGATCGTATTATGACCTCTTAAGTTGCTATAGAGATCAACTTAGCATCAGTCATGCTAAGAAAGGGTCACCAGACACTATTGAAATATTTGTGTTGTGCGATGTTGTGTTCACATTTATTTGATCACTTGTTATCTTTCTGCTGTTTCAACACAGATTTGTTTGAGAGCGAGCACATTCGCGTCGGGAAGAAAGGTAAAAATAAACACTTTTATGTAATTCCATCTTGTTATCATGACACATGCTTGTATAGTATCCCTGTACCACTCGGAATATGCCTTTGTCGACCATTTCACCTCAAATTATAAAGCCATTTATCAGTTACCCAGAACATTTCTGTCAGGAAGAGGCTACATATGATGAATTTGTTAGGGAGCTTCTCTTTTCAGAACAGCTGTGAGTAAGATTCAAAGGGAAAAATCAACAAACTAAGCTTAGCTAAATCTGTAATAACGGATGAATCATAACGCTCAGTATGGAAGGACCGGTGTGTAAGATTAAGGAGAATCTATTGATATAAATGCAATATAATATACATAACTATGTCTTCAGAGGTGTATAAAGCGTACCTTACATAATAAGCGTTTTGCTTTTATTACCTTAGAATGAGCTATTTCTATCTACATACACCGCGGGTCCCCTAAGATGCCACTAAATTTCACTGACTAGTCCTTTAAGTCCCATTTTACATTGAAAAGAGCCAATAGCTTGGTGACTAGACATGGAGAACACATCCCACGGTTACAATCACTGTTATAAATGTGTGAATGTGCTAAACCAGCCATTTAAGCTAAGTAAGTATTTATTTATCATTTTTCTGCTTTCTTTCAGGCAGACAGAGTCGAAAGTGTTTGCAGCCATTCATAAAGAGTTGTTATGACAGACTGTTATAATGTCTGGGCCTTTAAAGTGCCTTTTTGACCTGCACCAACAAAGTTTAAGAACCAAAGTATATGGATTAGCGTTTAAGCCTCTCACAAGTGTATACTCTACGTGTGAATAATGTGTAAATTGTGTTTGTGTAGTGGTCAGTGCTCAGGACAGTGCAGCCGCTCAGCAGTACAGCAGGCAGGGGTGCCCCACAGGTTTAAGGGCCCAGCTATGGACTTTCATCCTAAACTCTAACAGCGATCCTGAGGTATAGTACGTCTTTCATACACACAGATAAACAGATCCTCAGAAATACCTAAACCTACCATAAATGTTTATGAACATTTAAACAATTGAAAGCATTTGTATATCTTATTTGACATTTATGGTAATTGTTGTGTACATGTGCCAGAACTGACATTTTATGGGTATTTATTTGTACTTATCAGACGCGTTAATTGCAGAAATGTTCCATAGTACAGTTTTAGCAAGCTTTAAGTGTTTATGTGGGTACCACGGGAGAAAAGATCAAGACAAGATCGCTAAAAGGGCAAAGCTGATAATATACCTTTGAATGTCAGAGTTTGTTTGAAATGCATTTCAAACCTGTATGACTTTTTTTCGCAGAACACAGAAGAAGATATTTTAAAGAATGTTGGTAACCGAACAAGGGCGGGACCCATTCACTTGCATTGGTTTTGTGTCCATATAATAGAAGGGAATGGGTGCCGCCACTGTTCGGTTACCAGCTTTCTTAATACAATAAGCTTTAAACGACTTGTGCGGCACAAATGACAGAGCAGGTACCCGCTGTGATTCTTCACCCAGTGGGTCTAATAGCTGCCATCTTTAAACCTAAAACAATGTCTCCCAGCTGACTGATTTGTTCTTGAGCTTCCATTAAAAGAATGAAATGGATATCTGGACAGTGTACCCTCACTGTCTGTTAACAAGAAGGCAAACACCTGGTGTGGGGCGACACATTATAAACAAGCGCAGTAATTCTTCACTCTTTGAGTTAGTGTCGCTGACGTGTGGCATAAGTCTATAGCATGACAGAAGAGATCAGAAGAGTTATAAATGCTTTCGGAAGAACAGTTACGTAAATAAAGCAGCTGTCTTGACGACAGTGACCAGACCGGCTACAGTTTTAGCCCGAAAACTTCTAAGAAATTGATCCCACTAAAAACATTATTCAGAATTATTCAGATTTAAGTGGTCTTGGATGACTGCTTCATTACAATAATTACATTACAAATATCAATTAGTTAATTGCTTTGTGATTTTGAAAATAATGAAATTAGTTGTAATTGTCTGGGGTAGTTTATTCATCATGTATGGGATGTTTCAGTGTAACTGACAGTAGGGCTGGGGGTTATAACAAATATAAGATATCAATATAATTGTGCTTCAAATTAGACATCAAATTACAGAATATCACGAATATCGAGTGTTACTGAAAGATAGGTTTAATGTGTCACAGATGGCATCAACAGGCAATTTCAGTAGTGCAAAATGTAGCAACAAGCGACACAGGTGTGAAAAGAGACTGGGGTGGAAAAAAGGTACTTTCATTTCCAAGTTGTGCAAGAAGACGATTGCAAGAGTGGCAGCCCAACATGGCAGCATGTGTTCATTTAATAAATAGAACATTTACATTTATTCAATTGGCAATGTTGAATAGTAATAAGTGGTAGCTAGGTCAACTCTTTTAACCATGTTTTTTGTGGGCCTGTGGGAGGAAACCGAAGTACCCACACTGACACAGGGAGAACATGCAAACTGTGAGCTACTGTGCCGCCCCTCAGAAAGATGTTTTATTGACATATCAAATTTTAGGTAGCCCTACTTGACAATTCCCTTTGTGTAGTTTTTGTCAATACTTTTGTTTTTATTTCAAACAGGACATAACACATTATGAACAGCTGAAGGCTAGAGTCATACACCATGACCTGCTGGTGGACAACCTCATTTATAAGGTAAGGATGACTTTTAACAGAAGGATGATTTACTGTAACAAATAACATTTTAATAAACATTTGTGTCCTTAAAGAAATAGTTCACATAAAAATGTCATCATTTACTTACCCTCTTGTCTTTTCACATCTGAATGAATTTCTTTCTTCTGCAAAACACAAGAGAAGATCATTTGAAGAATGTCAGTAACCAAAAACAGTAAGGCCCCATTGACTTCTATTGTATGAACACAAAACCAATGCAAGTCAATGAGGACCGACAGTTTTCTGTTACCAACTTTCTTCAAATGATCTTCTTTTGTGTTCTGCAGAAGAAAGAAAGTGACAAGGCGTATAAATAATGACAGAATTTTCATTTTTGGATGAACTACTGTATCCCTTTAATACTTTTCTTATGTGGTAACTGTTTGTAAAAGCAATCAGGACTTTATATAGGTATAAACCAATAGAGTTATAGTATTCAAGTTTTCTGTATACATTTAGCCGCTGGATAGATTAAATGAAAGAAAGATCAAAGTCTTTTGTCCAGCTTGTGAACATCAAGTACATGAAGTCAAGTGCACCTGTTTCTGATTAAAAAGACATATTGTCCTCTCAGGACGTGAAGCTGACAGCAAGCAATGATGATTATTACTTTGTATTCGAGGACTATTTATATCAGGTGAGTGAATGCATACCATTCTCTATCTAACACATTCTCAAAACAACCTTTCAAGAATTTTTCTTATTAAGTCAAAGCACATTCCTGAGATTTTCAAAATGACATTGATGTAGTTCTGTGTTTACATCGCTGTAGGCTATCGTGAGAACATTATCCATGCAAATCCACTTTCTTTGGATTCATGTACCTAGAACTGGATAGATACAGATAGGGTTGGCTTGTACTGTATAGTCTTGCAGATAGCCGCTGTAAACAAGACACGATTCATTGGGAATTCGTAAGTCATTCTTTAAAATACTGTAGGGGCTTTATTGTAGCTCTGTGTTCACTTTTACTTTTGTTCATGCAAAATCAGACTTTAAACATTGGGTTGTTGGGAAAGAATATACTTTATCTCTCCAGATAGCATTAATGGCTCCTAACAACATCAGCAATTTAGTCTTAAAAGCAAGCAATTTGATAAGGACTCTATACAGCACTCAGATTTTTAATGCTGTTATTCACTTTAACGGTACAGTGAGTTTTATTGGCTGGTATCTCCTGGACAACCATCAGTGTGCTGCTTCTTTGCTGGGACTGTTTGTTTTCTGTGAATGTCAATGAAATATAACAGAAAAGCCAAGTAGTTTGGGTTTCTCGGGAGCATAGCATGTCGTCACTTTGGAACTGTCATGTGGGTTGCAGGTGTGAGGTGATAAAAGCAACCTTCTTGCTTGTCTATACTGGTTTAGTGTGAACTCTCTGAGCATTTTAACAGTTTTAGAGACTGTGTTTTGTGTCTGTGTGTGATAGTGTTTTATTTTGAAGCTATTACAATCGCACATTATTTTTATATTGTACATATTATATGATAGATTATATGATATGTCCACCGTGATACTAAGGTGTATTTAGGTTATTTTTAACATTTTCCTGCGGAAATATTAATGCTGTTCAATTGAAATTGCTCGCATTTTAAATTATATTAAAAGTGCAATATGTTGATACAATTTGTTAAGGCTTTCAGGTTTCTTGCACTATATTTGGCTATTTATGGTTACAAAACTTAAAAAGTGCATTGAAATCAATTATTAATAAAGATACTAAAGCAAACCTCCATCATAGGAAACATGGAAAATATACCTGTAGAAAATTGCTTGGTAACACTTTACAATAAGGTGCTATTTATTAACAATTAGTTAATGCATAGCTAAAATGAACTAACAATGAACAATACTAATTCAGCATTTATTAATGTTAGTTCATGTTAATTTCAGCATTTACTAATACATTATTAAAATCAAATGCTGTCACTGTTAACATTAGTTAATGCACCATGAACCAACATGAATAACTGTGTTGACATAAACTAACATTAATGCTGAAAAATGAAATTGTTCATTGTTATCTAATGTTAGCTAATGCATTTACTAATGGTAACTAATAGCGCCTTATTGTAAAGTGTTACCGATTGCTTTTTTTTAATGAATTACATTCCTAAAGTGGCTCTTCAACTATGATTGTACCAGGAAATGAGCAATTTTGTTAAAGATAAACATGTTTTGCAATAGAAATGTGTGCGTGTTTTTGTATGTTGGCACCTATTTGTGCTTTGTTTTTACTTTAGGTTTTGCTCTGTTTCTCTCGAGACACTTCAGTTCTGGAGCACTTCATCTATAACAGCGCTACACCACCTAAATCTTCCATCCACAGTAATGGCTTTACATGTTTATCTTTATTGCAAGATTCAAATATCTCGTTTGCCTTCTTTTCAGTCTATTCCATTCTTTTTTTTAGGCAAGTCTGGCTCAGAGCAGTCTTCTGTGGTTTACCCTCCAAATGGTGAGAAAGCAGCCTTTACATGTATTTACAGGACAGCATACTTCCTATACAATTTATACTTCCTTTATAATTCCTGGGGAATTATATACTGAAAAAATAAGTAGTGTGAAAGTCTTTTGAATGCATAAATGAGATTATAAATGAAAGAATACCTTTCTGTCTCATAGGTGTCATTCCGTTCCATGGCTTCTCAATGTACGGTACGTTTGAAGCATAAGGAATATAACCTAAAATCTCAGATGTACCATTTTAAAATGAGTATTGTTTATGTCTGTACTGCAGTGGCCCCTCTGTGTTTCTTATATAATGAACCTTCCAAGCTGTACAGCGTGTTTAAGGAGATGTACATTCGCTACTTCTTCAGACTGCACTCGATTTCCTCACATGCATCTGTAAGTCTGTTTGTTCATCTGTAGGTTTTTGCGTCTGTTCGCTTAGAATGAAGTTCTTTGATCTCTCTTAAATTGTATGTCTGTATGTGTTAGGGTTTAGTGTCTCTGTGCCTGCAGTTTGAGAGATTACTGCAGACTCATCTGCCACAGCTTTTCTACCACCTACGAGAGATCGGAGCCCAACCGTAAGTTGACAATACAGAGTGCTCTACTTAATCGATCTCATCGTACAGTATACATTATATCTGAAAATGTGTTTTTACTTCATATTTGTTTTTTAGCAGTTATCTAATTCAAGTATTAAAATTGTTGCATGTAACCTGTGTATGCTATGATGGTTTATTGTAGATAATCATCTAGTAGTTATGCTTCTTTAGCTTCCAGCTGTTTGTCATGTCATTCTCTTTACAAGTGGGGTATAGTTTCACTCTGTGTGTATTGTAACAGTGCAGCTCCATCTAATGGCTGACTTGTACACATACAAGTCTCACAATTATTTTCTGAACACATTTTTAAAGCTGACGAGGATTGAAAACTTTGTGTTATTAGGATTAGGAATTAAAATTGAATTTAGGTTCTACATGTATGGTTTAATGCATCTTTTACTCTCTCTCTGTGTGTGTGTGTGTGTGTGTATGTATCTTTAGATTGCGTATCGCATTTAAGTGGATAGTCCGGGCCTTCTCGGGATACCTGTCAACCGATCAGCTATTGCTGTTATGGGACCGGATCTTGGGATATGATTCGTTAGAGATAGTGGCAGGTGGGTCAGGGCTTCCTGATGTGTACCCATTCATCTAAACATAACAATTACTTCCTGATGCTTCAGTTTTACGTCACTAGTTTAATATAATCATAGTTTAATGTTGGTAATAAATAAATAAGTTGATGTTAAACCTTTTCTAATTTAACTTTAATTTAAAAATTAAAATTAGCACACATTTCAGTAAGAATGGAAAGTAAGTTGTATGAAATACACCTGCATTCCTGAATTTTATCTAACCTTTTTTTCAGTTCTGGCCGCTGCAGTCTTTGCCTTTCGGGCTGAAAACCTGATGGAAGTGACATCACTGGCATCGGCTGAGGTTGTTATTTGCAAGCGTGTGTGTGTGTGCGTGTGTGTGCGTGTGTGTGTGTGTGTGTGTGTGTGTGTGTGTGTGTGTGTGTGTGTGTGTGTTAACGAATACAGAAATAGTGTCTTGCAGCCAACACTAGTAACCCAGTCCACCCGGGGCACATGTTTTAAAATTGCTGCGATGGCCAATTTTAAATGCAGACCAAGTCTTCCAGGCCTAAAATGTTTAGATGTGATGTCAAAGGCCCTGGGAACAGGCATGACTGTAGGCACACTATGTGTAATAGTTTTACACGTAAGACATTCTATTGGACTTTCCACACATTTTGTCAGATATTATCTTTTTATTGTATGAGTCATCATTATTATGTGTATTTGGTTTCCCCAAAAATGACATACAGTATGTCATTACAAACATGTCATTATTTTATTATTTCCTCATCTCATGCTGTTGTCTTTTTTTAATACAGAAGAATTTTGAAGACTATTGGCTATTTGCCATGCAACACAGTAGGTTATGACCACATAAGTCAAACTCTAAATAGGACAAATAAGCATCATAGGAACAGCCCATACTACTTGCTTTGGTGTATTTCTTCAGTTTTATGAAGCCATATTATAGCTCCATATGATAAACTGAAATTGAAGTCATTATTCACTAACATAATTTTCCCTCAGTGAGCTGTTTAGAAATTCTCCTTTTGTGTTCCATTGGGAAAATAACAGCATGCTGTTTTAGTGCGACATTTTATTTCTGTGAACCACAGTATTCAAGATTTTACACTTTAACACGGCCAAATATTTACAGTAAATGTCCATACTTCCATCTTTTATTACAGCATCCTTGTGTCAATTAAGCATGTTGCATTATCAGATGCTGTCGCATAAAACTGCGTGATTGACAGCTGTAGTAAAAGTGCATATGACCTGCTGGCATTAATTCTGGCTGTAATCTGCAGTGACGCACAGGCCTGGGCCCCGAGGCGCTGCGAAGATGCTGCCGGACAGTATTTGCTTGCTTATGTACCACCTGGCCCCTACTGCAGAAAGTATCATAACACGTTGTATTTTTAGTTCCCTGGCCTGGTCATGAAACATTAGAGGAGATGTGCTAACCTGATAGGGGCCTCTAAATTTATTTGCTTCCAATTCCAAAAGGAAAGAAGCTTGGGAACACTTGATTCCTTCGGAAGGCCCCTGCCCGGACGGCTCCTGTGAGTCGGATGTACTCTTAGCACCTTGCAAACTCTTGAGTAGCATCAAAGCAGGCCAGCGGACGCCATTTTGTGAAACAGGACTTGCTGGTCATGCATTCTTTTACTTTAACTAGGTGTCCATTGCTTTCATTGCCAGACTATCTAAATGGATGCCTCACTCGTGAATACTTACTTACGTGGATGTGCCTGACACTGCTCTATAAGTCTAGATCCATGCTCATTGTCTAGTTCTTACGAAACATCTTTCTGTTTTACATTTTCTGTCTTCTTGCAGGCTGTTCTTGCTGATCTCTCAACCCTGAAGGTGATGCCTCTTCTTCAGATCTTCCTCTTCGCCACTGCGGTTTGAGGAACCTGCATATTTTTGTTTCAACCAAGTGCTGCTGACCCCGGTCACCTCTTAATACGTGTTCCTGGTGTTATTATGATTCTGATCTCATTATGCATGATTCATTGGTGCACGTTATTCCAAAGAATGAATCTATCTTTTTTATTTTGATCAAAATTAACAATGTGCTCCTCTGAAATGACAAAAAGAGCATTTTAAGAGTCCAGTCTTAAAGAAATGGTTGACCCAAATTTTAAATTCTTTCATTTATTTACCATCATATCATTTATTCATCCTCATGTCATTTATTCACCCTCATGCCATTTATTTACCCTCATGCCATTTATTCACCCTCATGTCAATCCACATGAAGAACGTTGGTAATAACATTGGCCACTGTTGACTTCCATTGTATAGACACAAAACCACAGACACATTTTTCAAAATATCTAAATATCTATTAAGGCTAAATAAATGATGACCAAATTTTTTTTGGGGTGAACTATCCCTTTAAAATGACAAAAGCTTGGCCCAGGAGCTGTGCTGACTCAAACAGAAAGAGTCAGATTTTTAATGTATTAAAGTATGAAACTTCATGACTGGGCGGTCTTGCAGTGGCCATCACACTACCCTCAGTTTCCTGGCTGTTAAGAAATGAACCCAGTTGTACAGTGATTTTGAGGTTGATAGGTTGGGTTTTGGTTGTGTAACCCTGCAGTAAATTAGACTACAAGTTCCATATAATTGCTGTTGAGTGGAAAAACTGCATTTTTGTTGTCAAAGTTGACAAGCTCTTTTTTAAAAAAAATTGGTTAAATATTTGCAAAACCCACAGACATGGGTGACCAATAGTAATAATTTAGGGGGGAAAATCATGAAAAATGGAGACAAGATTTTTGCCTCATAGAGACGATGTGTCATTTTATAATTAAATTATTGTTGCCAATGTTGTGTTTGACCTGTAAGCGAAAGAAAGAAAAAAACAAGACTGGATATTAAAGTACGTTCTATAGACGGTTTCAAAGCGACAAACATTACTGCCAAACACACTTTTTTGGCCCAAGCTTCCGGTATACATCCGCAAAGAATAGAGTCCCTGCAGATTATTTCAAGCAAAAGAAATAAGTAAATTACATTAGCTAGAAAGTTGCCAGGCCAGTAGTGTGCGTCTAATGAAACCGTTCATAATGAAAGCTATTCCAGTTTAGTTTGGCCTAACGCACACATGGTTATTAAAATACAAAGATATGATCAATATAATTCTATAATATCTGTGAATGTAACGAACTAGAAGGGCTGTTGAGGTCACCCTTAGGCCTTTAGACACCCCACACTGCTCCGAGGCCCAGAAACTGGACTAGTGCCAGTGAATTTGAATGAGTACACTCAACGGGCAATGAATTGCAGTGTAAATACCATGGATGACAGAAGCATTGATGGAGATGAGTGTTACAACGTTTATGTTTGCATAATAAGTGCTTTGCTTAACCCAATTAATAACCCCCAAGCTTGCTATATTCCCTTGGGATAAAACTATGTAAATAAGATCATGAAGAATGGAATTATTATTATTTGGAAGACAAAGTCAATTTTGGAATATTTTGAATATCAACATAGAACAAATTGTTATACTTTCTGTTTAATGGGGCACATGGGTACACGTTTCTACGTATGTATTCCGTTTTGACTTTAAGTGCAACACATCAATATTTATTTTTATATTCTTTTTTGGCTTAAATTAAACAAAATTGCTTGTTTGATCATCTTTACTTGACAACAGCATTGGATTGCACACTAATTATGTATACAATTTAAAATAGCAAATAATGTGTATAATAAAAAAGAAGCCTACAGTCATTAAACAGTTTCTTTCATCTTACATTCACATACTTGACAAGATTCAGTTTTTATCCTAAGTGACTTAAATTGCATGCAATTTATACATTTTTTTTATCAGTGTGTGGTTGTGTTTTGCCTTGGAATCAAACCAATGACTTTTTGGTTGCTAATGCAAAGCTCTTGAACTACAGGGAGAAATTGACAAAATGTAGCAGATGGAATCAGCCATTCGTTGTTACAATAATAATTTAATTAAATAGAATGACCCTTTAGTAAAGGCAGTGAATGTCAGCATCATTGAGCCTACAGGTAGACTAAGGCTCAGCAAACCACCCTGGCCCTGTGGCATCTGCCCCTCTCACTCCCTCTGCGCCTCCTATCAAATTATGCCACTCGTAAATTTTCTGTCCTGCTTTTTGCTCCCCATCGCCTCACGCCGGTCTCTCGGTACATCTGCCACCTGTTTACAATGCTTCCCACGCCCTGTCCCGTTTATTACCGGACCTGCAGTCGTCATAGGAACATCATGGGCGCCTCTAGTGGTCAGACAGGAATTACAGGTGTAATGTAGCATTGCTCCTATCACGTACCCCCCGTTTCTCTTTTGGAAAACTATATATATATACACATACATATTTCGACATATGTAATAACTGCCTTACTGTCCTGTCGATATAGTTATAATATAAAAAAATTCATAGGCTATGAAACAAAAACATTGTAAAATACCCGGAATGCATTTTTTTTATAGGATTAGCAATAATAAATAATTGTATTTAATATAGGCTATTCGTTAGGTTAGATGTATAGGACTGTTACCTTGCCTGTATGAAATGACATTAATATTTAACAAATATAGGCTACGATATGATGCATAAAAATTGCAAAGTAAAGTAAATTACATGTAGGCTATACTTTATTTGTTTCATTTAGGCTTAAGATATTTATTTTTTACAAAACAACCCTTTGTATTACATGTATTACAACGTAAAGTTTGTGTAATCCATCACGTGAACGGTGCATCTATTATGAACAAAACACTCTAATGTCTGCGTACGTTCTCCCGCCGTCTGTCTTCAAAGCTCCCGTCTCGCTCCCGGTGTCAGCCAATCAGATCCTGCCATGTTGGGAGCGTTCGGCCAATCACAGTCCACAGCGAGGAGAAAAACTTGGATGATTCTAGGGTGTAAATCGCGTGTCGCCATGGGAGATATAAAAGTGGGAAGTGATGAACAATAGAGCAGGGAGGCGCTAACATTCCTCGTCAGGAACTTTCTGGTTTCTCTTCTTCTGCATGCCGATAGTCAGGCAAACGCGCATTTGAGATCTAAACACCATTTCCGTCCACACCGACTGTTGAATTGGTAGAAATAAAGGTGGTTTTCAGTCATGAGAGCAGTCGGGAGCACTCAATGGCATCTGTTCTGAGGGAGAGTCATGTCGCCGGCGTCCTGTTGTCAAATGATTTGCATACGGACTTCCGCCCCCTGAATTTAGTTTCTGCATTAACTACCAAAGGCAGTGGGCAGACCTGAGCCCTCATGTTAGACGTAGTCATGCGGACTTGACATTTAAACTCGTCTAATATTTGGACATGAACGACAGACGCGTTTATTTCGGATTGCCCGGATGGATTCGGATTAAACGCTACATTTGGATCTGACTTTTTCTTTCCCAAAGGCGGTTCACGTTTACTATGCTGGATATCTTCCGACTGTTTGTGGATGTACCGTGACTATTTTACGTTGACTTGCTATGGCACTTTAGAACGGATTGTACTGGGTATCGGATTGTACTGGGTATTTTCTAGCGGGAATATGTGTTTTTCATCTCTCTGGGGGTGATGATTTAAAACGGGGATTCCTCGTCAGTTTGCACTTGTCTCTGGATTGTAAAGTAGGTTACGGGTTAACCCGATACAGCCACATTATTCAATCCAATACAATATCTGATGTGTGTTTCAATGTGTCAGATTATGAACGCCGGAAGAGTTGGCTATCTCTTTTGAATGGAGTTTTTCTGTGCCTTCTGTTGACGTCTCGGACAGCGCGGATACATACATCACAAGACCTATGTGTTTTTAAATCGTTTCTAGTCTAAATCGTCTGGATTACCTGTTTTTGGCGTACCTGTTAGACTATATTTATACAGGTTTGGATCTCCTTGTTTGTTTTGGGTATTTAACTCCGTGCTTTTAATGTAGCCTAACTACTGTTGACATCACACGTTTCTTTCTTGTGATTCAACACATTCGGATGATTTTCTTAGGCTAACACACTCGTTTTAATTTCCGGGTGGAGAAATACGGTGTGGTGTCTCTTTATTTATTTATTTCTCGTTAGAGGCAATTGAAAGCTTCTGCACACCATGACTTTCTTGTCCGGGGCAGCGGTTCTGTTGCTCCGTGGACTCGTCATCTCTGCGGTATTGGGTTTAGAGAGTTCATACACGAGTAATCTGGCGAACCGAGTCACTCCGGATCCAGCAGCAGCTGTTGCTCCTGCAGGTAAGATCGCCGCATCCCTGTAATAACCGTGGGCACATCTACCTGTGTTTATTCTTCATAGGTACGAAGAACACATAGGTGTTCATTGTTAGCAAGGTGTTTCTAAACAGTGTTTTCATGTATTATGCCAACTGTGGGTCTTGATGGTTTTACCAAAACACACTACGTCTGGATGCTTTGAGAGAATACCTCTTTTGCACAAGTGGTTTGCAATTGCTTATGGGGTGAAAGTAAGGACAACATTAGGCATGCATTTTCTAGTGCTACTAGCTACTATTGATATATAATATTGGTTGACTGATATGCCGTTTTGCTCAAAATGTAATCAAATCTATGTTGATGTCAGATGTCCAGATATTGTCAGATTGCATTTAAATCTTATAAATAGATTATAAACAAATAATATTGAAACAAAGACTTGAGAAATGTATCATCATACATCATACAGATTATGAATAAAAAAACAGGACTGTTTCAATCAATCAATCAATCCGCCTGCTCTGATTCCTGACCCCACAGCTGTTTTCTCAATATTAGTCATGCATTTAATGACAGCGTATCGCTTCTGACGTGCTGCAGTCTGCTCAGAACGTTTGCTGAGGACACAGGTCAGGGTGAGATGACAGATTGCTTTCTGTACAGACCTACAAACTGTTCATGCAGACTACCCAGAGGAGCTAAAAGCCCTGCATGCAAATGGTCATTGACTCATCAGAAAGTAAAGCGCTTGCTAGCCGGACAAATTATTTCTGGTGTTGCTGTAGTTTAGTGCACTCTATTGAATTTCTGGAATTGTAGAAGTACAGCATACTTTTTTATAGATATCAAACATGGAGTAGTTCAGTGCAATAGATTTGAGCCTTTATTATAAACTTGTTTATTTTTGCTAGACTGCATTAAAAATGTATTTGCAGTCAAAATAAGGCTCAGGGCTTGAGAGTTTTAGGCATTTACATATCGTCAATATTTGTCTTAACCCCTGGCCAAAGTGACATTTCATCTCACATTTCTCATTACATTATTTATTCTCATAACATTGTTTGGGCTACTGTAATTAATGTGTAAATGCATCTCTGTGCATGCATTAAATAGACCTTTAGACATCACAACATTACAGTATGATTTTCTGTAAGCCTTTTGACCATTGTTACATTATTAGGTTGTTGTTGAGAGCTGTCTTAATACATTTAACCTTAATAAATGAATGTAAAGGTCAGTGTATTCAGTATTGCTCTCCAGCAAGTTGAGTTTAGTAACTTAAAGTTAGATATCATCAATGAACGTGTAAGCGTTTTTATGGCACACAGCGTTTAAAATAAGTACGCTTTGTTTTAATGTATTAATGTTTTAAGTATTTGTTTGCCTCTAAGTGTTTCCTCTTCTCAGAAGAGTAAGCTAGTGTCAGAGCAGGTGTTCAGCAGGTCTGCATGCACGTACTAGCATCTGCTTGGACACGATATTTGGGATTTGTGTTCATTAACTTCTTATAAGCACAAACATCAGTGAATATCAAATAAAAGCTCTCAAACCCATGCAGTACATCTGACGTACTGAATACAGTAAGTCCCGCTGTATAGGGAGCCTGTAGACTTTTCTCTGTTTCTTAGCAGATTTACTAAATTAAGTCCTTGTCTTAAAGGGATCACCCAAAAAATTTCACCCAAAAAAACTCATCATTTACTCCCTCACGTCATTCCAAACCTGTATGACTTTCTTTCTTCTGCAGAACACAAATTAAGATCATTTGAAGAACATTCGTAACCAAACAACGTTGGCCCCCTTTGATTTCCATTATATGGACACAAAACCACAAACACATTTGTGAGTTTTGATCTAAAATCAGAGTTTGAACTGTTGGTATAATCGTGGCCGGTTCCTCTGGGAGTGTTGAGCTCATGTGCGAGTGTGCATGCCTGGGACCCAAACATCCCTGCTGGAATTGACCCAGCGACCCATTTCCCATCCAGAGTTTGGTCATCTGCTACTTTGCAGGATGCCATTGTGATGTGTGTGTGTGTGTGTGTGTGTAAATGAGTGGATGTAAACAATGTGTAAAAATGGTTGAATCTTCATCTTCTACAGATGAAGAGGGACTGCAGTTATGAGTAGATGAGGGAGTTGGTACATCAGAGCAGAACACTGCTTGTGTTTGTTTATGGTACTTCTAGGGCTCCCAATTGTAAGGACGATAATGAAGGAATTTCCTGTATCACAGATGAAGTGATAGTGTGTGACATACTTGTGTTTTTTGTATCTTTCAGGTGATCCATGTATTTATTTTGGGTTGTCCTACAGCATGAACTGTCTAACTGGTCATAAGTCTTGCCAAAGTCATTTACGCTGCCATTCAAGAATGAATTTGTATAATTTGCAATTTCACCTGTGATTTCAAGACAATATCCATGTTGGGTTGAAGTTCTTCTGTTAGAGCATAGCTACAGCTGTTGTTGTTCTATAGATTCATATACTTCTTTACTATGAGTGTCAAAAAATAATGCTAAAGAATATGAAATCAACTTTCTTAAACTCTCACTAAATGTCCAAGATAATCAATAGACAAGTTCTTTTTTCCACTTTCTTATCCATCATAAACTGGAAAGATGATTCATTCAAATTTTGATTGGGAATGAATGTTTGTTGAATAGGTTTGCAGATGTAATCCCGTTAAGGTTAAGGATATTCCTGTGAATGTGGTTTTGGTCACATTCAAATGCCTTTGTGTATTTAGCACAATGTTTACATTGTCCTGGAAGTATGGTATAATGGTTGCGGAAAAAGTTACGTTTAAAAGTTAAAAAAGTCTCTCTAATGACATATAGTTACACGTAGGAAGCAAACATTGTGAGAGCTGCTAATGTCAGCCATGACATTGAAGTCAAACCAGTATTGCAACATTTTTAACGTTCTTATAAAGCGGAATTTACAAATGCGGGCGGTATGACAGAATACGCTGTTACCGCAGAATAAAATGTCAACCGTAAGAGATTTTTCTATTCCGCGGAATGTAAATTAGTAGGCGTGGTTAACTTGGTGCTCTGCAAGTTGGCCGTTATTATAAAAAAATGTTTAAAAAAATATCTTTACTGTGAAATAAATGTACTAATTCCATGAAATAGATTTTTGCTCATTCCGTCTACTCTTATTGTAAGTGATGCTCCACTAAAAAGGCCAACTCTTCATTTCTTTTTATCCAAGTTTTAAAAATGCATGTTTAAGATTTTTCTTAAAATGCTCAGACTGTAACAGAAAATGAAAAGTTTTAAAATGTTGATTTATCTAGGATTTCTTTGCATTTTAGGCTTATTTCTGCTGTTATTCATATCCATAACCAAAATATTATAAAAAGTAACTGGTCACAGGTTTGTCTAAACTTGTTAGCCAATAGAGCTCATGATCTAGACTGTTATAACAGGGGATTTTAATAGGACCTAGTAATGATTTCCGATTAGATCTAGTGGAACAGCATCTCAGGTCTCCTCGAGATGGATTGTCAGATGTCATCAATTCCACTGGTTACTGAGTCACAGCTTGGGAATATTCTGGATGGCAACTTCTTGATGTCATCCTGATACTATGACCTAGACTATATTTTCCCTTGAGGTCTTTATTTAAATGCCTCAGAGTCCACGTTAGCACACACAGACCCTCTCTCACATTCTGTTTCCTCAGACTAAATAGATAGTTTGTAAGCAACCAAAAACAAGTTTTCATACTGATTGACTATATTTTTACATTTTGTGTGCAGAACATTGCCAGGTTAGTGCTTTGCAGTTGATAGGGTGTTCAGGGTGGTTGCACATGAAAAGTAACAGTGAACTTCTCCTCAATAAGTCTCATGATTTGAGGTCTCGCTCACATTTGTATTACAGGATGAGTTACACACTATATTACAGTGGCAAGAAAAAGTAAGTGAACCATTGTTATTTTCCTGGTTTTCTGCTTGAATTGGTCATGAAATGTGATGTGATCTTCACCAAAGTCACAAATATCATTGAACACAATATTTCTAAGCTGATAAAACACAAACAGTCCTGATCTTTTATGTCTTTATTGAACACCCATTAAACATACAAAGTGATGGTGGAAAAAGTAAGTGAACCATTGCTTTAATCATTGGTTGAACCACCTTTGGCAGCAATAACCTAAAGCAAGCACTTCCTATAGACTTGGAGTAATTTTGGACCATTCATCTTTACAGAACTGCTTCAGCTCTTAGGACGTCTGGTATGAATGACGTTCTTGAGGTTATTCCACAGCATTTCTTTTGGATTGAGGTCTGGGCCCTTCAAAAAGTATATTGTTATGTATCTGAAACCATTCTGTAGTAGATTTTGCGGACAGACACTTTGAGATTATCCTGTATAAAATTTTCTTATAAACATGATAATTACATTTGTTTTCTACAATGGCTAGTGGTCCAGGTCCAGAGGCAGTAAAGCAGCCCCAAATCATGATGTTCCCTCCACCATACTTTACTGTTGGGTTGATGTTTTCAAGTTGGTACGCTGTATTCTTTTAACACCATACATAGCGCTGCTGGTATTCTATTTTTGTTTAATCTGTCCACAAGACATTTTCCCAGTAGTGTTTTGGAGTGTCAAGGTGGTCTTTGGCAAACCTTAAGCATGCTGCAATGTTTTGTTTGGAGAGCAATGACGTCCTTCATGGTGCCCTTCCATGGATACCATGCCTGTTCAATATTTGACATGAGGTTAACTCATGAACGGAGATGAAAACCTGCCTTAATTAATCCTATAAGTCTTTAGCTGGTACTCTAGCTGTTCTTTTTCACCTCATTGGTCATTCTGCGTTGTGCTTTTGGAGTCATCTTGGCTAGGCACCCATTTCTATGGAGAGTAGCCACAGTACCATATTGTCTCCATTTTGTCTAACTGTGGACTGATGAATATCTAAAGTCTTTGAAATAACTCTGTAACCTTTTTCAGTTACATGCATATCAAAAACCTTTGATCGTAGGTTTTCTTGCATTTTGTTTTGCAAGTCATGGCTCACATTAACTAATGCTGCTTGTGAATAGCACACTGACACTGTTTGGATTTTTATATAGGTCAATTTAACTCTAAACAACATCTTTATTATCCTTTCATTGATTGGACTCATGGTTTGCTAACACCTGACTCCAACTGGCATTTAGTGACACCAGAAGCCTAGTGGTTCACTTACTTTTTCTACCATCATTTTGTATGTTTAATGGGTGTGTTCAATAAAGACTAAAAGATCAGGACTGTTTGTGTTTTATCAGCTTAGAAATATTGTGTTCATTGATATGTGTGACTATTAGTGAAGATCACATCACATTTCATGACCAATTCAAGCCGAAAACCAGGAAAATGACAATGGTTCACTTACTTTTTCTTGCCACTGTATATATATTACATATGGTTAGTGGTTTGTTCCAATTCCTGACCCTAAATATAAGCAATAATTACTAATTTATGGATTTGGGAGGTGCTTTTATCCCTTCCATCTATACAATTTATCAATATGTAGTCCTCGAACCCATAACCTTTGCTCTACCAAAGAGCTGCTGTTGCTTTACATTTGGTGACAAGAGAAATTTTTACTACTAACACAATTCTCTGCCTGCATCATACAACTGGTATTTGTAATTCATGCAGAAAATTGTGCCATTTGGAAATCTAGGTCACTTTATTGAGCTGGACTGTGCAGCGAGTGGAACTGAAGGAGTCCTTTGTGATCGGCTGCATGTGGTTGTTGGGGGTTTACTTGTCATTTTCGACTTTTTGTTAGTCTGTACATACTGGCTGCATTCACGAGGTGACCGATGCATTTCAGAACGAGCCAGCCCATCCATAAATAATGTTTCCTGGGCCCTGTGAATTTTAGCAATGACCCTGCAGGTATCCCAACAGGAAGCCTGGAATGTCATACGCTCAGCTGTTGCTTCCGTTGGTGCTAAAGAGGGACAGACAATGAGGTGCTAATACTCACTACAGAGCAGAATAAAGCCACACATTAGTCCAGCTGTGCTTCCTAGATTACATGCCCTTGATCACCTGGCAGACACACAAACACACTTGCATTCAAGCTGAAGGTGTTTGTTTTAAGCTACTGTATTCAAGTGCATCTCGGTACACTTGAGACGCTTTTATGAGCGGGGTGTCAATAAATTGTTCACACCAAGTGACAGCACGTTCTTTACTCAAGATACCATGTTACATTAAACGAGTTTTCACCCTAAAACTATTTATTTACTATCATGTCTTTATGAACAGTTGTGGCCAAAAGTGATGTGATATCGGTATCGACTGATTTTTTAATGTTTTCGGTACTGACCGATATATTAAAGCTGATAAATTATAAATCATTTCCTATGGTTGAATGATTTCTGTCTTGAGACGTGTTAGACTTGTGGTTATCGAGAACACTTTATTTAATACACTTTATTTAATAAACATTATATCAGAAAATATATACATTTTAAAATAAATCTATAATTGGTGTAAAGTAGGCTTCATGATTTTTGGAAAAAATAACTAAATGTTACCTTGTTTTCTGTTGTCAACGTTTTAAAATAAAAGCAGTTGTTGTTGGCATTCGTATCGAACTCAGAAAAGATATTGAGATACTGTATTTTGGTCGATAAATTGGTTTCCATTGTAAATGAATTATTATTATCTGCCAAAGTTTACATATCGGTGCATCCCTTTTATACTCTTAGTAATAGTATATTACTAATATACTATTATATTACTATACTTAGTAATATTGTGTAGCCATTCTCCTGTAAAACATATGTTTTGTGTAATGTTTTGCCAACGCTATCACAGCCATGCAACTTTGCATCTTTAAATAGCATCTTTAAATAAAAAGCAAAGATGTACATTTTCTAAAGTTGGACATCACTTTCGTCCAAGACTAAGTATGTGGGTTTTTGAAAAAAAAACTTTTTATCTACTGACTTAAAGTGCATTCATTAGTAAATGCATCAGAACTAACAACAAACAATGCAACACCATTTAATAATATTTGTAAATGCTAGTTCATGTCAATACAATTGTTCATGTTAGTTCATTGTGTGTTAACTAATCTTAACAGTTACTTTTGATATCAGCAATCGCTGAAATGAACATGAACTAAGAATAGTCAACACTACAAAAATATTGTTAGTTATTTTGTTTACTAATGCATTAACAACCTTATTGTAAGTGTTACCCATGAATGACATGCATTACAAAAGATGGAGCTGATCTATAATCATGCATGAAGAGATATTTTAGCAGCAGCCTCTCATTTCAGGGACTTTCCCTCTTCTTCAGGCAGGGAGGGAGAGAGAGAGAGAGAGACAGAGAGAGAGAGAGAAAGAGAGATAGAGGGCTGACTCTTGATCTGTAGATCTTACATTGCAGCTCAGCAAAAGGACCAAGTGAGAAATACAAAGATTGCATTGGAGTGGTGTGTTCCGTGCAAAACAACCAGCAGCAAACCACTGAACACATCCTGAGACATGAAATGTCACATTGACACACACTCAGGTTTTCTTTCACTTCAGTGAGAATCTATATGTCAAGCACATCCCTTTTTCTTTAATTCCACTCTGTGTTCTTCAAAATTGCTTGTCGTGTCTGCAGTGGCTCTTGAGAGGATCTCTACACTAAAAATGAGTTAATAATACAGCACGAGGTTATTATTGCCTATATATTGATCTCTTGTGTTTTAGCAGTGATCAATGACAAAATCAAGCCATTATTTATTAAGATTACTTTGGGGAGAGTGCAGAAGGCTGACGTGCCGGAAGATTTGTGTAAGATTTGAGGTTAGAGGTT
Organism: Oreonectes daqikongensis; assembly: GCA_026939265.1. Taxonomy (NCBI): domain Eukaryota; kingdom Metazoa; phylum Chordata; class Actinopteri; order Cypriniformes; family Nemacheilidae; genus Oreonectes; species Oreonectes daqikongensis. The sequence continues at coordinate 318,269 of JAOTQM010000434.1, read as the reverse complement.
ATGTAGGTCTGTAGATCCTGCAGATCAGGTGTGTTCTAGAGGGGGTGCTCATCCGGCTTCACAAACCACTGTAGTTGTAGGAAATCCCTGAGTTGTTATGTCCTGCACATTTCTTCTATTTGGATACTTGTTTGTGGATGGACTGAGGATCTGAACTGCTCCAGTGGGCCATCAGAGGTGGTCAAAGTCTGCGTTTATTGCTCATTTGTGTTGTTTCACTGGATGATGAGCAGAGCATCTGTAAAACTGTTTTTCAGTTTGAGTTTAATGTACTAATATCGTTTCATATTGCTTGTTGTTATATAGTTTATTGCATTGTGTTTATACAGTAAATGTACTATACTGGAGGTCATATTTTTTTTACCCACATCCTGTCTCATATTTAGATAAATCCATTTTTAACACCCTTAAAGTATAGTTCACCTAAAAATGAAAGTTCTGTCATCATCTGGCACCCATTCACTTCTATTGAATAGACACAAAACCAATGCAATTTAATGGATACCGCCGTTGTTTGGTTACTTATATTCATACAGGTTAAAAATGACAATAGGGTGAATAAATGATGACAGGATTTAAATTTTTAGGTGAACTACATCTTGAATCTTGAACCTTGAAAAAAAAATCTATCACTTTAACCCGTTAACTGTAACAAAATGTATGGAGAATATACATTAAAAAAATCACATTCCAAACTAATGGTTTTAATGAATTCATGCTTTGGAATGCGATCTTAAAGTTGCCTTTTAAAAAAAAAGACACATGGCAGATTGTTGCTGACAAAAAAAATCAACAAAAAATTACTACCTCAGTTAGAGGTTCTGAATGTTGGTTTCGATAAATCGTCCGGCCTTAAGCTTACATCATCCTGAATTCCTGCTATGATTTGTAAAGTCATATTTGTGACTGTCATTCTTGAGAATCTGTAGCAAAGTGTAAAGGAAGTGGCTCCAGACAAACAGGAAGTCAGAGTTCTTACACAGGAACTTGAAAGGGTACTCATAATATTCATGGTGTTACTGAAATCAGCAATGTTTTTGTCAGTATGAGACTTTAACAGATGCTTACATTGGCCTCTCTCTCTTCATCTCTCCCTGGTACTCTTACAAGCTACATACATCTTTCTTAAGTCGATAGATTTTCTCTTTCGTGTTCCAGCACATGAAAAACACCTAACTTGTGGCTCCATCTGTGTATTTCATACATTTGCAAGACAATGTTTTTCTAATGTTACAATAGTCATGCAATATGAACAATATGATTGAGTTCTGTCTTTTCACAGTTGGGCTTATGTTTAGGCCCTAGGTCAAGCTGAACATATAGAATGTTCATTGAAAAAGCTGTACCTAAGCAAGCAAGTATCTTTAATAACTATTGTGTCAAAAAATGGATGGTCCCTTAAAGGAATATTAAACCCAAAATGACAATTTTGTCATTGTGTATTTACTCCTGATGTTTACTTTTGTTCCAAATTTATTTTGTTTTTCACAGGAAAGTTACATTTGGTAGGGATGATTAAATATTGACATAAAAAACTTTCTGGATAAATTATTTCCTTAAAAATCTGAATTTTGAATAAGGATTGTTTAAGATGTGGCTGGCACAATCCTCCCACTGAGCATTAGCTGACCTTGGTTGACACAGTATGACCCCTTTGACCGCATAGCATATAAAACCGTGTCAGTAAAATTACTTCTGCTTTTGTCATTGGGTCATTGAGGCAAGATGGAGGTGGACTTCTCCTGTCTTTCAGTGTTATTTGAGGACGATGTTATCAGAGAAGTTCACCTATAGACAGCAGGGACTACGTCCTGCTTTTGTGTCATGTTTTTCACAGGAAGAGTGCCTGAGAGATAGCCTGTTTAACTAATATCTCAACACCATCATCTCTAAACTCAGATGAGTGGTTGTTCTTCAATCAGTTTTTGCTGTTGTATCACAAACTTCTCTTTCTTCACGTCCAAACACAAATTTTCACTGCTGGTTCATCCACAAGATGATTATCTGCCCTAATTAAGACATTGGCTCATCTCTCTCTCTCTCTCTCTCTCTCTCTCTCTCTCTCTCTCTCTCTCTCTCTCTCTCTCTCTCTCTCTCTCTCTCTCTCTCTCTCTCTCTCTCTCTCTCTCTCTCTCTCTCTCTCTCTCTCTCTCTCTCTCTCTCTCTCTCTAGTTGACCACTCATGTCTTGAGTTTCAGCTTCAATCCGCACATTCCTACTCTAATGGCGCACAAGCCATGTCTCCTTTTCTGGAAGTACGAACTCCTGGCTTGTGTGCGTTTTTCAAAGTACGAAACAATTTTTGTAGGTATTTTCACACTCTTATGCAATATCATAAGAAGAGGATTATAGGCACCCTCTGTCATGGAAGAATGATTTGCCTGTTTATGGCGATGCGGAAAGACGGTTGCTCAGGGACTGTAATAGAATTTGTGCATGCTGTTTTGACAGTATGCGCAGATGTTTTTGTGTTTGTGTTGTCATTGTAATATATCATATGGTTCTGGTAATGTGGAATCAAGGCTTGAGATTTAGATGAGGAAGAAACAGATCAATACATGTGGATACAATACATCTGAACTGATTTCAGTTGTACAATAAACATATCTATACATAGGCTCCAGCTTTGTTTTAATCTGACCCATGGTTTAAAAATATTTATTGTGTGTTTATATTATAGATGTTTACCCTGTGAGGTAAAACATACATGTTAAACTTACTTGGTTGTTTATTTCAATATAACTCATTTAATAAAAAAAAATTAAAAAAATAGGTAAATAGAACAGAATTATTCAAAGCTTTCAATATAGGACTTATTTTTACCCATGTTTACCAAATATTCAATTGTATACTGTATTCTATTCTCAAATGGGGGGGCTGGGGGTCTTTAAGTAGCTACATTTCTTGACGTGTTGACATTTTGAAAACATGTCTCAGCAATAGAGATTTCAGACTAACATGACTCAGCAATAGAAATTTCAGAATAAAAGTGGTGATAATCCAATTCCATGACAGCATTCGAAAGCAACAGAGTCTGCAGCTAAACATGAGCTATTTCTTTTTCTCTGAGGAAAATTGTATCTCTATCTCCTTACTGCAACCCCTCTCTCTATCTGTAAGGAACTGTTTGCACCTTATAGCATTTTAGCAAGATCCTCGTTTGTACGTCATGTCTTGTTTGACTTAACTCCTTACTCTCTCACCTTTACACTGTATAGAGGCCCAGTCTGGGTGTTGAATAAAGAGAGACTATCTCACAGCGGCTTCTTTGACTTCCATTGACCTCCAAGTCCTCATATTGTACATTTAACCCTCTCTTTTCCTGCAATGAATGAAGAGGCTTATATAAGCCTCCAGAGTTGGACTCATGACCAGAAGGTTGCTGGTTCGATTCTCAGGGCTGGTGGGTAACGGCTGCCCTTGAGCAAGACACCTAACCCCCACTTGCTTACTATACAAAATGTACAAATGTATAGTACAATGTAATGTAAGTCGCTTTGGATAAAAGCATCTGCCAAATGCGTAAATGTAAATATAAACTTTGTTTCAAACTCTGCAAAGTTCCTTCGGAAGATGACGGAAGTGAGGCGCTTTGCGCATTGAGTGTGTTATATTAGTGGCTGTCTCTCTCTAAACTAGACTTTCATCTGTAACCTGAGCGCTCCAGGCACATATCACATCACTCACAGTATGCATTTACTTTACACGTCAATTACAAGCCACTTCTCTCTTGCAATACTGTACTTACCAGCCCGATGAAAGAGAGCACACAGCATACAATACATCACAGGTGTAAATAAATATACAACAAGAATCACAATATTGGTTGCTTTGCTTAATGTTAAGGTTAAAGTTGTCAGACGGGTTAAAATGATTTCTATAATAATAATGTTAATAAAGTTGAACTTATACGAGCTCAAAATGTTTGATGATTCCTCTTCCCTTTTTGTTAAGTTAGTTTAAAGAAAATGTTGTCGAGTGGTTGTTTTAATGTTTATCCATCAGCTTTTTTTTATGTGTATGTGTGTTTCTCATGGAGACGTTTAGATAATCCACTTCTTGACAACTGGAAACTTATCTATTTTTAGCATTACTTGTCTTGATTTTACACCCCCTCATTTGTTCTCTCGCACTATTTTCGTTACATGATTTTATTTATTCTTCCCCCGGCTGTGTCACATCCTGCCACACACTGTAGGAACTCTTTGAGGTTTGAAGTACGTTTACATGAATGACGTGAATGAAAAGTGACCTGCATTCTATTGTAAACACGCTGTTGAAAGCCTCTTCATTCTCTTCCTGTTTATTTTATGATATGACCAAAAATGTCCCACTGACAGTGCTTTTGTTTAGCATTGTTTAATAAAAATAAAATACTTTTTAATGTAATTTTTTTTGCAAATTATCATCAACAATCTTAAGGAAAAGCCAAGAAACCTGACCTTTTGCACAAAGGAGTAGCACGTCAGTCAGTGTCAAAAATTTGCTTGCATTTGATTCGATCTGAACATTACAAAACAATAAGAATATTTACTCTACAGAATGTTTCTCTTCAAAATCCAAACACTTCCTGTTTATTTTCAAAAAAAAAAAAAAACCCACCCCAGATTTCATGTGTGGTGTCATATTTATGGACAAATATATTTATAATTGTCAGAGATCCTTGTTGCAGAGTTCATGAGCTGGTGGTGAGTGGCAGCGTGTTCTAGGCAAAGAACCACATATGGAAATGAGTGTGGATAGAGACATCTGGTACACAAATATTATTACATAATCAGATGGGGAACACATGCAAGGCATAATGCAAATACTAAGAGAATACCTTCTTTTGTTTACATTTGTTTAGCAGTGTTTTGAGGAAAAAATGGCTCTTGTCATCACTCTCTCGCTCATGGATTTCCCTTTAATTGAGTGTTTTTATTACATTAAGAAGGATTATACTGAATCACTCTTATACTCATTTACATTTATGCATTTGGCAGATGCTTTTATCCAAAGCAACTTACATTGCATTGTACTATACATTAATTTGTTTCTGACTGCAATCCCTGGGATCGAACCCATGACCTTGCCGTTTCTAGCGCCATGCTCTAACCACTGAGCTACAAGAACGATTTTCTCCTTAGATCCCGCAGTGATGTTTGTCCAATCAGATTTCTTTTCCAAAAATAGTTTTGTTAAGACTGGGTGGATTCTTCCTTCACGCTTCTCATCTTAAAGAAGAGCAAGGATATGATCCAACTGCATACTAGCACCATTTGCCATATCAAGAGACTGCAACATAATAAGCGTGTCAAGACCAGTCAAAGCACACAGCCGTAAACAGATCCCAACAAATACTCAGACATACACATGGGAAACACACAGACAGTTTGAAAGGATAATGTAATGTAACATTTTATATGAGTCCACTTGCGAGAATGCTTTTTTTTTAAATAAAAAACAATTGTGGGGGGGATTCATTATTAATATGTATTAATCATTATAATTAATATTAATAAATACTACACTCTTATTATTTAAGTGGAGTGGAAAGGTAAAAAAGAGATTCTTTTTGTGTCTTGTTCCAGTAAAATTTGTGCTTCAAAGGAAGCAAGGAAATCTGACCCTCAGTTCAAAGAAGTTGGTCAGTGTCCCACATTTTCTTAGACATTTGATTAGATCTAGATATATAATCCCAACCTGTTCTTTCTCGTTTTGCACATCTGTCTTATTTCCAGGTTTGTGTTAGATCATGAATCTTTTGAACAGCACTCGCAACAAGTAACATTGTTGGTCTGTCTGTATTAGGATCTTTTATTGACTTTTCATTTGCATTTAAGGCCTGGTTATTCAAATCATCAATTGTTAGTCTGAACATGCAATGAGAAGGTTAACGCTTTGCTAAGTGTATTTAGTAATAGTACGACTAAGTTCTTTGTCTTTTTTTTGGCAGATCCATGTTTAACAGTTATCCCTCCATGTATGACTGAAGCCGACCGCTTCAGTTTAGAGGCGCTGCGGCACATTCACAAGCAGCTAGATGATGACAACGATGGAGGCATTGAAGTCAATGAAAGTGTGGAGGTAAGCATGTGTCATTTTGAATCGGAAATACATCCGTGCAATACTACATGCATTGGTGCATGGGGACATGTCTCTAAATGTGCGCATGCATTGTATGAGGAAGTTAAGAGGGGTCAGTAGAGACCTCAAATGGCAAAGTTTACATTGGTTCTTGCTTACAAGAAGAGACTGAGAGAATATTGATATTTGAGTACTTCTCCCATAGGGCTATTACATTACCATGTGTTTGTATGTTTGTGTGTTTGTTTTCACAGTATGTGATGAAATATCAATGAATATTAATTTCATCACTTGTTTGCCAGATTTATGCATGACTTAACAGGTGTGTAATAGTGACACATATATTACATAAATTACAAAATATTTTCTGTGATAGTTTAATATCTTCTGCATGCTATTTTCAGTTCAGATCAATCTGACCTGTTCTAATCCACTTTATTCTCATACACACACACTTCAATCTGTGAGGAAAAGAGTCCATTTCAATCCCACAATGCAAGTGTCAATACCACAATGCACTTCTCGGTTTTAATCTGTATCCTCTATTTACCTGTACATACAGTAGTAAGCTTTTTTAATAAGGTGTGTACTGAATTTGCCCTTTTATTGACTACCATAGTAGGAAAAATTGCAATGGTAGTCAAAAGTGTCCCAGAATTGTTTGCTTTCGTACATTCTTCAAAACATCTTCTTTTGTGTTCAACAGAACAAAGAAATGTATAAAGTATTTTCCTACTATGGTAGTCAATGGTGGCCAAGAAACACTTTGGGTACAAGCATTCTTCCAAATATCTTTCTCTGTGTTCAGCAGAACCAAGAAATGTACACAGATTTGGAACAACTTTAGGATTAGTAAATGAAGACAGAATTTTGGGTGAACATTTCCTTTAATGCATTAAGATACATAAAGTGTTTCTTTAAGATGGTTTTCTTTGGGAAACCTTGCTCTTTTTGTTCATATTCTGGGATAATTTGCTTGCCTTTTAATCTGGCACAAAATAATGAATCTGGAAACCTTTTATTTTTACATGTGTACACTTTATAACATAAAGTGTTAGTTTCTTTTGTGCAACGCATACGAGGAGTTTTTAAAATTATATTTTGGACTGAGGCTGTCTTGAGTCGGACATCAGAGCATGCTTCTCTCTTAAATGTGCCAGGGAAAACTATATCGGTTCTCATTAAATAAGTCCTATTTTTTTATTTTTTTAATAATTCTGTTACTCCTAACTGCCTTTACCACAATTGCATAGAAACCACGCAACTAGTTGTTTGTGTTCCTTGGAAGAAATGAAGTCATACAGGCTTGGCATTGAAATAGGAGTTTGTGTGTTTGTTTAATGGTTTGTCTATTCTGTGAATACCGTATGCGTGTTGTTAAAAAGGCCGTGACGTGTGTTTTGGATTGTTTCTGGTGATGGCAGGTGCTCCTGGGCTTATGAAGTGTTCAGAGAAGAGGCCCAAGAATTTCTCCTCCTTACAGCTACTGAAAGTTGGTGTCCTCTTTCAGGGCACAGCAGATTCCTGAGTGTGTGTGTGTGTGTGTGAGTTGTTAAGTAAGCCTACACGATTTTTAAGATGTCTTGTCCCTCGTTAGTTTGCTGTGACCTGGTCACATTGCATTTTCAGCGTTTATTTTTGGGAAAGATTTTGTGTAACTGCATGAGTGAAATGCATTTGAACACGTTAAACGGAACTAGTAGGGCACTTGTTGGTTGCAGTTGGCATAAAAATGGATTCAAATAGTTTCAAAGATGTAATAAACAAATACACAAGAAGCGGAGCACGCGAAGGACTTGAATCAATAATAAATGTTATGTAATGCAGCATATCTGACTGTGTTTATAGGTATCGCTTTTGTTTTGCATATTAAATATTTGCATTTCATTTAAAGGCCATTTTTGAAACTATGAACAAGTTTGATAATACTGTTTATTTTCTGAAGCCTGTTGTAAAAGAATCAGCCCTTGGGCATTATAAGCTATTGATTTGAACTTATTTTCATGTCTAGTAATGTCTTGTTGTTCCTCCAGTTTATTATAGAGGACATGAAGCAGCACCAGACTAATAAACACAGTAATCTTCATCGAGAGGACCAGCACATCACCGTGGAAGAACTGTGGAAGGGCTGGAAAATCTCAGAAGGTAATAAAGCAAAAGCGAGTAACTAACAACTGGTAAAATATTAGTTATGTTTGGTGTGAACTGGTTGTAGACTGGATCAGTGCAAAAGAAAATTTTGCAGGTCAGTGCTTTGTGTTAGCAGCTATACACATACATAGTCTTAAACAGTGAGTGTGAATAGTGCTTTCACTGTAGCCCAACTGCACACATGGCTCTGTACAAAGATTCTTTGTAAACAGCTATATGGAGTGATGGCATCTCACAGCATCAGTCCTTGGTGAGATGTAATCTGAGGAGACATTGGGATTCCCTATTATCTCGATTTAAGAGTGTGTGTTGTACAGTTAAAGAAACTTAATAGCAAGGCGTTAAATATTTATTTGCAGTTGGTTTTTATTAAGTAATTTGTTTTATTGTCATCTTGGGAAGCCGTCTGTACAACACCTGTTCGTGTGTTTCATGTTAAGAAAATATACAGTGGGATTTTTATTATAAAAGTATTTACCATGAATTTTAAAACATGATATTTGTTACGTAAGCCCCTCATGTACTTTCATATACTCCATAAGTTTGTGAAGAACCATCATATCCCAGCATTATCTGAGAATATTTCAAAATATTTGAAACAATATTTCAAAAAACATATTGCATACATTTTTATTAAAGCATTACCAAAATGAATGTCACAAAATAGAGTAAATACATGACAAAAGGCCAAATATTGGAAAATTGACTTAACATTAGTTAAACACAAGGTTTTTAGATCATCTTCTATTCATGGCTCACGTTTTTATTTTATTTTGATTGGGCGTTGTGTTCATGTTAAAGGATTAGGCATTCCTAAAGTAAGCATTCATTTATAAAGATCATATATCTTTTCTCTCTCTCTCTCTCTCTCTCTCTCTCTCTCTCTCTCTCTCTCTCTCTCTCTCTCTCTCTCTCTCTCTCTCTCTCAGTGCATAACTGGACACTGGAGGATGCAGTCCAGTGGCTGAAGGAGTCAGTGGAGCTTCCTCAATATGAAAAAAACTTCAGAGAGTTTAAAGTAGATGGCAACACGCTACCTCGGTAAACCCACACCCACACTTCGTGTGAAAGTGAGACTGAACCTCATAGTGATATGAAACTGTGGTTGAAAATAGAAATAGGGTATAACTTTGCATCTCGCAACCTACATCCTGTTATTTTAATTTGATGTATGTAACTCCTTCAATGAGCAAACGTACATTCACTACATTCATAAAGCCAATTTAAACCAGCATTTTAACCAAAGATTGCTTGGTAGAAATTTTCCAAGGGAGATTTTTTAACAAGTGTCTCCCCCTAGTGTTGATAGTGTGTCATTGCACGTGTGGAGCCCTGCATGTGTGTGGGGGGTTTAGAGTGTTGAGTTTCCCCTCACCACCTCACCACCACTTCTCCATGACTCATGAAATGATGTCACAACACCAGATCACCTTTCACCTGCAGCTATGACCAGTATGTGTGTGGCAGCACATGTGATTTTTAGCGCTCAAGTGCTGCTTAAAATTAGCCTTCTGAGCTTGAACTTGCCATTCATACGCACACACACAGTTACATCAGCTGTCCCCGCCTATTTCGGCAATTAAAGTGCATTATTTTGTACTTTGCTTTTCTGACATTTTCTCAGACATTCTATCCCCAACAGATTTCTCGGACTGTTTATTTGTACTTGACCCTCACATTTCAAAGTAACGTTTGTTTAAGGAATCACAAACTGTCCTTCTAGGCTTGTTGTCAGTGTCACTACAAACAGATTTTGTCCGGCCGTAACTCACATTCTTGCTCTTTGACCTGATGTGTTCATGCTTTTTGTTACAGAATAGCGGCCAATGAACCGTCGTTTATGTCAATGCAGCTAAAGATATTAGACCAGCGACATAAACAGAAATTAAATTTAAAAGCATTGGACGCAGTGCTTTTTGGACCTCCGCTACGTAAGTGCTTTCACATTATCTGTTTAAAATAAATAGTTTACATAAATAAATGAATGACCTTATTAACTTGTCCAAAGAATTTAGCTCATATTGTTCTTAACTCGTATGCTTATATTCTTTTCCCAACAAAACACAATAAAGTAACACCAAAACACAGTCCATACAGTATAACACTTTGGTATAAGACTTTGGCTTGTTGTATGAAATATTTTTATGACTCTTATTTTGGTAAAAGTTTTTTTTTGGGGAGGTCACCATGAACTGTAATTGAGCTGCATTTCATTTCTTTTAAATATCTTTTGTGTTCCATGAAAAAAAGTGAACCTTTTCTTATCTTTTTACACAAACTACCTTTGATTATTTGATTTTGCTTGCTTTAACTCAAACTAAAACGAATGAAGCCAGCTAACAAAATGTTCCCTCATGGCTTATTTTCTGTAGGTCTTCAACATAACTGGCTAAAAGACTTTATATTAATGATCTCAATCATCATTGGAGTTGGAGGCTGCTGGTTTGCATACATTCAGAACAAGTCATCTAAAATTCACGTCTCTCAGATGATGAAAGACCTCGAGAGTCTACAGCATGCTGAACTGAGCCTCATAGAGATCCAGAGCCAGTAAGAGAGAGAGAGAGAGAGAGAGAGAGAGAGACTTTCCATATCTGAATAAGTTACATTGCAATACTCTGCACATTTGTATATCTTTACACATTCTTGATATTTATTTTATGTTGACTCGGATGTTAGAATTGATTCGTTTACAGGACTCATCAGATTTCACGTGACTTAATTTGATGCTGTGTGGTTTAATCAGACTGGAGAAGGCGCAGGAGGAGAACCGGACGGTGGCGGTGGAGAAGCAGAACCTGGAGCAGAAGATGCGTGATGAGATCAACGGAGCTAAGAAAGAAGCCAGCCGTCTGAGGGAGCTGCGAGAGGGGGCCGAGTGTGAGCTCAGCAGACTCAAATATGCAGAGGAGGAACTAGTACAAGTAAGAAACAATTTAATAACACTAGGCACTTTCCGACCGGATAATCTTACCCATCTAGTTTACTGATTTACATGTAAAATGACCATTTTCTTAATGCTAGATTATTTTGTGCTTATACACTACTTTTATGTAATTTTATTTATTTATTTATTTTATTTATATTTATGTGGTCAGAATTGCTGTCCATCTGAAAATAATATGTACTACAGACTTAGTAACTAATCAATCAATATAATAAAATGTTTTTTTTGTAAATTGCTAAAAGTTATTTGTTAATTGCTCTTCATCCACAATACATTCATGTTAATGTAAATACTATAGATTTTTTGGTGCTTTTTTTTATAACAATGCCTCTCTTCTTTATCATCTGTAAATACACCACTAGATGGAAGCATTTCTACAGTTAGTGATTCATCATTTGATAAAATGATTTGTTGAACTGATTTGAGTGTTTATATTTGTTGGATATATTCAGGTGCGGATGGCACTGAAAAGAGCAGAGAAAGAGATGCAGTCGGAATGGTCCGTGCCTGAATCCCTGCAAATGTGGCTTCAGCTTACACACGAGGTGGAAGTGCAGTACTACAACATCAAAAAACAAAGCGCAGAACTGCAGCTTACAGTCGCAAAGGATGAGGTGAGTGAATTATGTTGTCACTTCTCTTAAGACTGGCTCTGATATCGCCCCCCTATACCCTTATTCACTTTTTCCTATATCACTAATATAGTCCTCTTAAATGAATGAATGAAAACAAGTATGTGAGTTTAAACACCGTGCACGCTGGAAGTGCTGTGTGCATTATCTTGTGCAGAATTGCAGAACTTAAACTGATGTTTTTTCTTTTTCATTTTTGGGTGAACTATCACTTTAAATAGTGCACTATATACTGCCATGGCAACATATATATTTACATTACTTTATCTTCTCAAAATGAGTAATGCATTTTAACATTTTTATAAGCTGCATCAAGTTCTAACTTGTCAAAATTTTAAATAGGAAGTTGAAATGACTTGTACAGACAACTTGATATTACTTTTTTCAGTTAAAGGGTATAGGGGAGTATTTCGGACACAGCCAATGACTTGAGGGACAGGGCATGAATAAGTGACTCTGACATTTTGTTGCTGGCTATCGCATCCCAAATAGTTTTTGTTTCCTTGAGTTTTTAAAATATTTACGTCGTACATCTGTAAGTAAAGTCACAAACAGATTAAATCCCCCAAGCAAACATCTCTTACGAAGACTAACAAAATGAAGCTGAAACTTTCCCCCTCTAATTTAGATTTCTAATGATGCGGTTAAATGACTTTTTAACTATGTAGTTTGTTTTGCCTTTTGTTATTTGCATCTGGAACGAGTCATCAAGCAGTTATGCAAAAGCAATTAGCAATCGCCGCAGTGCGAGAGATGAGAATGTGCTCGCTACTCTGCACAATGCATAGATCCCATACAACTGTACTGCTGATACAATTTCCATGAAGTTTCATTTTTAGAAGCTTACTAACGTAACATTACTATTTCTTAAACCTTTCTATAAAACCTCTAAGCTTGTCTTATCTTGGGGCCATACATTCTTGGGGCTCTTTTGACATAGCAACACCTTAGCAACCACACAGCAATGCAGTAAGAAGTGCTTAGAACACCTTAGCAACCGCATATCTCTGGCATCAACTCACATCCCTGTAGCACCATGACGGTGAACTTTGCATTCTTCTGAAAATGTCCAAATGAAGTTTTCAATAATGATGTATATGATGTTGCTATATTCTTTCAGGCAGAAAAGATCAAGAAGAAGAGGAACTCTGTGTTCGGTACCCTCCATGTTGCACACAGCTCATCGCTGGATGAAGTAGACCACAAAATACTGGAGGCTAAGTAAGCAAACATCCACTCACAAACCACCCACCCAACCACACGCTCGGCTCTATTAAAAGACAAAGCTAAGGGTTAGCCGCATTACATAAACAGAGGTCAACATTTATTTTTTCTCTAGAAAATCGCTGTCAGAGGTCACGGCTTGTTTGCGGGAGCGTCTGCACCGCTGGCAGCAAATTGAGAAGCTTTGCGGCTTTCCGGTGGTTAATAACTCCGGGCTGCCCAGCCTCACTGCCTCTCTGTACGCCGACCACAGCTGGGTGGTCATGCCGCGGATGTCTGTGCCACCCTACCCGATCGCAGGAGGAGTGGACGACCTCGATGAGGACATGCCCCCGATCATTCCACAGTTTACCTGTAAGTTCTTCTGTTTGAAGAGAAATGGTGTGGAAATGTCACTTTAAATAATTGCTGCAATTTGTAACTTTGAAACAAAATTGCAGGGTACTTTACGTAGATATCTTTACGTGGGTTGAGGTCAAATCGTAGTTGACATGTCAACTTATAAATCATTACTATAAGCATGCTATTGTAAGTTTAGAACACTGATGATGTATGGAATATTTATTATTTATGCTTTACATTTTGTCACAAAAATGATTTTAAACATTTAGGCATGAAAACGCTTTTCTGTGCTCCATAATTTTGCAAGTCACTTTGAGTAAAAGCATCTGTTAAATGCTTAAATATAAATGTAGGTTTTTAGGATCATAAGAAACATTTAAATGAAAGTTGAGTACATTTTTGACCAGTCACTTGTATGGTTGACATTTGTAAATATTTGAACTACGTGTCAGATATAGTGTAAGACATACTGAGTCAACATCCTGCAGAACTCTAATACTTGTATGTAGATTGCACTATTTATTTATTTTGATCTATTTAATTTTTTAATTGTTTGTTCACAAAATTTTGGTATGCTTGTTGTTTTTCCTGTTCCCTTTTCTATTGTTGTTATGTTTTTTTTGCAATGTATTTTAAAATGGTTAAATAAAACATACTGTACAGCGAGAAAGCTTTCAATAATCCATCTGTCCTCACAGCTCCGCTGATTCGACCTCCTCTGACCCGGAACAGCAGTGTGTGTCGTTCTCGCAGAAGTCTCATGTCTCAGCCTTCGTCCCTCTCTGCCGACCCTGACCTGTTATCCATGGCATCAGCCCCGCTGGCTTACAGACCTGAGGGAGACGATGAGCACATCTTCTTTACTGTAGAAAGAAAGGGGTGCGACATCTACAGCTTTTTTGCTTACATTTTATCCTTAACCCGTTTTGTTCCTAGTTCATATATAACTCTATGAAATACGTGATTCTGGTTAATATCAGCAACAACTGCTTTAAACGTTATTAAAAATGATTTCTTATATTACAGGGACACCCAGGACACATACTCGGATACGGACTCGCTCAGTTCCTCTTTGGGCAGGAAGCAGTTCTCCTGCGTTCAGAGCACCTGTGTTACAGGCATGGATACCCCGCCGCGCAAAATCTCTCGTGAGGAATATCTCCTCTTGGCGCAAGAGGCCCAGGCCGCCGCCATGGAGACATTACCCTCATCCTCCCCTTCATCTCCACTTGACTCCTCATCAGTTCACAAGGGCTCTCCTGACCTCACCCGCTCTGTCCTCCCAGAATCCCAAAGTTTGACCTTTCATCCTGGCACCAAAGCTGTGGCCTATAACGGCATTCTGGAAAAGTCATACAGCTTGGGGCAACTGCCCGCCGGTGGGACGCCTTCAGAGGGACTTTACCCCTCGATTAGCTCACTCGACACAGAAGGAAAAGCTATTAAGGAACCCAAGCAGCTCCACTCCTCACAGGACTCCTGTGATAATGGAGAGAAAAAACGCTCCAAGATCAAGAGCTTGTTCAAGAAAAGCAAAAAGCTGTGAGGAACTGTGGGGAAGTAGTGAAAAAAATGGAGAGGAGAAGTAGCCTTAAAACAAAACAAATGAGAGGGATGCTGTCAACCAGAAGCCAACACTTTTTTTTAGTTTCTTTGTATTTTTATTTTATTTCCAAACAATGAAGCTCCATCTAGATACAGTCCTGGGTTGGAAGCCTTTTAGGATGTTTTTGTCTCACACACAATCCTTTAATGGCCAGAGTTTTGCAGAACATGTCCTGCGTCTCACACACATCAAAATGCAACTTCTCCTTGCATTTCAGCATTTCTTCATCCATTATTTCTTATTCAATGTTTACTTTATAATTGTATTTATTTATTCAGTAAAGCATTACTAATTTAATTTGAGTAAAACCAGCTGCTGAAATGTGCATTTCAGTAGACAGTCAGCGTACGTTAAGAATACTAAACCATAAACCAACCCAGTACAATTTAGGATGGATTGTATGCGAATTAGGATGCAGGGATGGCCTCTTCACTGTCTTTAGTGGAGTTTTTGTTTTCTGTTCAGTCCACCGTTACAATGTCATTTGGAAGGGATCAGGATGTATACGAAAACATAAAAAATAGCCCAACATTAAAAAATACTTAAAGAAATAGTTCACCCAAAATAAATAATTTATGTATTTATTTATCTGTTATTATTTACATTATTTGTTTTTCATGGAATACACTTTAATGCAGACATTAGGTTGTTGTTTGCATACATAGCCAAATACAAGAATGGGAAATGTACTGATGTAACATGTTTCATTTACATTTACGCATTTGGCCTTACATTGCATTATACATCAGTGTCATTTGACCTTATTATTATTTTTATAATAACAAACCTCACTTTTTTTAACTTCTATATTTACAAGTAAAACCAGACCCAATAAAAACTTTTGACTATATTCAGTATTCAAAAAAAGCCATACTTCTGCTTTCTTTGAAAAACAGCATGAGGGTGAGTAAATAATAGGAATGCACCGATACCATTTTTTAAAGGCCGAGTACGAATACCGATACTTTATATCTAGTACTCGCCGATACCGATACTGATCCCTTTACCTGTATTTTTTCTCTATTTTTTGGTGAGGTGGCAATTTTCCAAGCACTACACAGTGATACTAATAAAAATAGAATAACCTTATAATTACAACTACACCTCAAACACATTATGAAAAAATAAATGATTTTATGTGCTTGTCATAAACTTTAAAAGCACAAATTTCAGCCAGTTATGTCACATGAGGTATCGGTTTTTAGTATCGATATACTTTTACGAGTACGAGTACATGAGCTTAGTATCGGCACCGATACTGGTATCAGAATCGGTGCATCCCTAGTAAATAATGACAGAATTTCGGACCTGAGCTATTCTTTTCAAACTCTAAACTATACTGTACCATATGAAGTCATCATAGTTTAAACGGCAGCTTGTTTTATTTTTTGGTTTGAGATTTCGCTGCATTATCAGTGTTTAATATTTAGTTTTTAGTGATTCATATTAGGGTTGCCCTATAGTGTGAAAATCATCTCTTCCTTTAAAGGGCATAGGGTGAAATACAGGCTTTCAGACTCATGTCACTTTCTGTTTACTGCCACAGAGCTCCTGTACTTGACAAATTTCCTTTATGAAAAAAAAGGTAACACTTAACATAAAGCAGCATGTCAGAACGCCTACATAATAAAATAATAAACACAAATTGATGGTTAATTAGTCAATTTACACAAACAATATGTTCAATTCATAAAACACACATCATTTTCATTACACTTATTTGTGATTTTAAAATATACTTTAAAACGTTTGATACCAACGTTAATTTATAAAAGACAAAAGCTGCATACAGTACAGCTGTATTGTAATAGTACTTTAAAGACAGTCCAGGTGTTATTGAGTGCATAAGGTGTCATGACTAACTGCTGTGTGGAAAGCGCTACTGAATTATCCTGCTAAAGGTTGTTGCACTACTGCTTTCCTTATGAGGAAAGAGTCGCTTTTAGCGACATAAGTAAGTTATATTAGTTAGATGAAGGAGGATATTTGTAAAGATGCGTTTAAAAGCAACAAATTGCTATCAGAGCCGGAAAAAAACAATTTGACGCTTTTACTACGCTTTTTGACACATTTATTCTCCGATATATATTTTTATTTTACTTTTTCATCATAATTATGTTTAATAGAAGTTATTAAATTGTAGAAATGTGATTTCTAAAGGGTATCTGAAGAAATACCTTTTTTCTGAGGAGAAATATATGCAGATTTGGACCTTTACCCAAAATCCCTCTTTTGTGGACTGAGTGCCCTGTTTCAAGGGCGTTACCATCACTGTGATCATAATACCTCTCTTCCCCTCATAAGAATCATCCCAAACGAGGCACTAAACTGATTCTATTTTGGCAAAAAAAGTATTGCACCTTTTTTAAAGTGCAAGTCCAGTGCCAGAGAGGAGACAGTGGTGCCTAAATTTGTGTCTCAGAACTCATTGACTCATTGTACACATGTTGTGTATATATATATATATATATATAGTGACTGACATCAAGACATGAATGTTAAGATGATTGAGTTGATTATTGTGTGAATATTTGTATACTGTAGAACAAATTAATAAATAATTGAGGCAAAAATCTGTGCAATCCTTTAACAAGTCTCTGTGATTTATTTTTAGTCAACTAGATGCTTGTACACAATTCAAAGTATGTTAAGGGCACGGGTCATGTGACCCCCTGTGGTGAAAATCGAATGAAGAAATTATTTAAAAAAACCGTAAGTATGACATTTTAATATTTCAATTTTTGATTTTGATCACATAAGTTTTAAAGAATAAAATTGTTGGCTACAGGGGTTGTTTAAATTTCAAGTCACTTTTACACATTCAAGCCCCGTTTTAAACGCAGTCGAGCTTGTCATGGGAGGATATCCCATAATCCTCATTGAGAAAGTAAAAATGATCACGGTTTTAAACCCAAAAACATGGTTATTACTAAAACAAATAATAAAAACAAGGTAGTAAAACAATGTTACCGCAAGATAGCATGGTTTGAGTAATCAACGCACAAAAAAACATGGTAAGCCTACTAAATATTTAATACAAAAAACATGGTTTATTTTCATAAGGGCGTGGTAGAATTTTTGTGCAATTCATATCAAAGAACTAAAACGCTACTCACCTTCGCTTAAAATGCGTTATCGTGCTAAGTGCGTACACAGCTAGACGCTTCGTTTACGTTTGCCTCGTGCACAATCCGTGCACGTTTCTATGCATGCGCTTACAGTAACGCGACACACGCGTAGGGAAGTTGCAATACAAACAATTTTCAAATCAGGATGAACCCGGACAGTCCACACAAAAAAACAAACAAACAAAAACCACTGGCCTCAGTCGCGCACTATGTACACAGCGAAGCGGACACGAATATAGTTTGTGTTTGATGGAAACCGTTCCTGCCTACTACCCAACACATGGGAGATAACAGCTTATAGGTTTTTAAACACAAAGCTGTATGGTTGTAGAAGAGGCTGTATGTAAGGCAAAATTCGTTATGGACCTATTTTGTGGTACTTTTTGGAGCTTGACAACAATCGCTATACTAACGACATGGAAATGCTCCAGCAGGGAAATGATGACGGAATTCCTTAGCACTCGCAAAGTAATCACTTTTATTTTGTTTGTGAAATTGTTTTAATGACATTTTATGTTATTTATTCATTGGTCTTTTAATTTAAAACAGATATCAGAGTGCACTAAAATCATTATTTCCCTGATAGCACACTCCATCTGGCAGACGTCTATTTGATGTCTTTACATCTGCAATACAGTACGTCTCGGAGACGTCTGCTGTCAGATGTCATCTAGAGATATAATAGACATCTGTAAGATGTTATGATTTAAAATGGATGTAAAACTGCTCTTTCTAAGATTTTTAGCACAGCAGATGTTTTCCAGATCTTTAGTAGATGTATTACAGACCTACAGATGTCTCCGAGACATATTGCAGATGAGCAAGTATTGGAGATGTAAATGCAGATGTCAAATAGACGTCTGCTATCAGGGTTGGGGATTCTTAAAAACAGCGTAATAGTAATATTTTAGGTTTTTGTTTCCTCATATTAAAATGGTTTTGGACATTAAGTGTGGAGTTTTATCATTGGTTATCATTTGTAAGTGGCAACATCTGGTAACAATACTGTCACAGTAAAATGTAGAAACACTGCTTTAGGGGAACTTCTTAGTTTCTGTTCTTTAAGACATTAAAGTGATAGATGTTTATTTCACCTGGAGCTGTTCATTTTTGGATATCTTGGACCGGTCATAGAGAGCTCTGCTTCTCCCTGTGGGAACTGAACTTGGGGACCAGCCAAACAAATATGCGACGTAAAATGTAAATTTAAAGGAAGGAAAAAAAACAGCACCGTCAGCCGGTTCTTACCTGGTGTACGCAGGAAATATAAGAACATTTTGTGGAGCAGCAATGGGCACAGCTCTCAGATGCGCACTGCAGTTATGTATTGCACATTTATGGCAATTCTAACTCTATGCACCCTCTGCCTGTCTCATTGAAAATGATTTGTATCCTAGCAGACAACTTTCCTAAGATTCCTGTATCTCCCAACCCACCACCCTCTCTTACAGTCATTTCATCTGCTAAAAGTCAGACAGATACAGGATAAGAGATTGATGTTATTGTGGGTCTGTTAAATCATTACATAGAAAAATATGTAGATTGTGAAACAAATGGTTTTAATTAGTTTATATATAAAATTTTAATGAAGATAATAAGGCATCACGTAGAAAATACAGCAAGAAAGGTTGTCCCACATGCATATGTGATATTTTAGGTGGGACCTTTTTTTAGCTATAGATTGTAATGGTCTAAGGGTGTTTTTTAGTTTCAGTCATCCCTGTCAGTAAGGGTTAAAATAGTTAGACACTCACATTGTTTGAAGAGCAACATGGATTTTAAGACAGCGGAAGTTGTATTGAAAAATTGCTCTGCTGAGAGTAATATCTGTCCTCTCTCTTTCTTTTTTCTTTCTCTTTTGCTCTCTTCAGATAGGTTGAAGTATACATTAGAGCTATATAAAAAACAAAACTGTGTTTGTGTGACACGCCATTTATCTTATAAGTGGGCACTGGTGACTGGAGGAGAAACATGCATGATTGCTTTATCAATATAAAGAGAAAGTGAAGAGAATTGTGTTGATGGTTCATCAATTCCACACTGAGAGACACCGAGAAGATTCTTATGATAAATGTGTTGTTCAGACAGCCGAGAGAGAGAGAGAGAGAGAGAGAGAGAGAGAGAGAGAGAGAGCAAGAAGGAGAAGTGTTAAAAAACAGCACAGCCTTGCTCTCTCATATATTCCCCTGTCTTTCTTTTTCACTCTTATTTCCGCTCAAAAAAACCCATTCTCTCTTAAAACAAAACCTATTTTAAACCATCCTGTTGTAAGCAATAAAAGGTGTTGCACTAGATGGCAGTAATGCACCACTGAAGTGTGTTGAATGTAGCCCGCAAAACCACTCCCAGATATATTACAGGTTTAACACATTTCTTGCTTGCGTGTACGTTGCTTCACTTTCCCATCTGCAACCAAAATGAACCGGTCTGCCATGTTCCAAAAAGAATATACGTGATCTAGAATGAACAAGCATGTAAAAACCTTTCAATATTGTTGTGTAGTGAAATACATTTTGTATAATAGAGTTCATTTTATATGCAATAATAAATAAGTGTATCAATATTATCTCAAGCTGGGCACATCTGCAACGGCAGGAAGATTTTTTGTGTGTGTGTCAGGTAGAGCTGGATGAGGTCACATTGACCAGCATCAAGCGGGATTCAAGATGAGTAATAATGAATGTATGTTCTTCCTTAGAATGGTATCAAGGGTTTACCACAGTTTTTCCTCTACACCTTTTGACGATCCGTACGGTTGAGCGAGGAGGACTAGCTCATACTCTCTCTGGAGAGAAAGCACAGCTAATGCAGCTCGGGCCTCTGGAGGAAAGGAAGGACTCACAAGCTATCCTGCCACAAAAAGAGCCTCCCTACTGCCAATACTAAAGCTCACTTTATCAAATTAATGTGTCTCTCTCATTCTCTACACAGAGAATAAGAGATTTGGAGAAAACAGAGACCGTATGTAGTGCAGGGCAAAGGGAGAAAGGAACGAGATAAGGCTTCTCCTCCCAGGGTTCTGGCAATGGGGCGACAGGACCTGCTGGGGGAATAGAGGGGTGCACCAAAGATATTTAATAAGGAGGAATACGATGAAGAAGGGAAGCATGTATTATTCATCCCGGCTCTCATCCGCAGAGTTTGCGCAAATCAAATAGAAGCTCTCTTTGTTTGAGAGATCAAGCCTGGCTGTTTGACTTGTATAGAATTTATTAAATTCACTTGATCGAAGCGGAGGGATGAGGAGGACAGACGCGCTCCAGTCAGTGTATGGAATGTGTGGAAAGGGAAATTTTGACCCTTAAACGGGACAGAGTGAATTGCAAGAGAAGAATACATTTAGACAGAGAAAGGGAATGATCTTGGCGTGTCGCTTTAACTCTGCCTTGCTATCTGATTCAATAGAGGAGAAAAGCGATTTACTGTCGGATCCTTGTGGCGCACAGACGCTGTAAACTAGCGCTAAGAGTGTAACAAAAACACCCTCAGCAAATGTGCAACATCCGAATACGCAAATCCTCACGTTGACATATCACTTACATAAATATTCCCATACACCGCAGGAAAGCTCGGCGGTGTGAAAGCAAAAAGTGTGTGTAACACACCGGGGGATGAACGAGTGAATGTGTGAGAAACTGACAGAATGAGTAAGTTTCTAAAGCCCACAGAAGCACAAGATGTTCACTGAGCATGTCTGGGGATGTCCTCAATTACAATTTTTTAACAATGTTTAAAAATATCTGTGAGATGTATAATGTAATGTTTGTGTTAGGTCTGTATTGCATATAGCAGTTTAACTTAAGAACAAAATCAATGATGTGTCCTCTATCAGATATATATAAGTACATTGTGTGCGGATGAAAAAGCATCAATCCGTTTGATGACCCAAGCCTTGGCTTGTCAGTCAGTCTTTCGACCAAGGACACACAGTGCTAGAGGGTTTCGCTGAGTGCCGCTGTACATGTGTGGCTCTGTGTTTCAGAGTATCCGTGTGTGTTGACTGTGCTTTGTCTCCGCTTTGAAATGCAGAGGGAAATAGATCTTCCCAGATCAAAGGCTGCCTCTTCTTTTGCTCAAAGTGTGCCGGCATCTCCGTCCATATACACCACTGCACCGTGTGTTTGTGTGAGTATTATAACATTGTGTTCCTCTGACCTCTTTCAGTGCTTTTAATCTTTCTGTGTCCGCATTTTCTTTATGGGTGATAGCAAAAGCAGAGTAGAATAGTCATTCACAGACAACAGTTATTCAACTAAACTTGATTCTTTTAAAGGCCAACATTGCGGTTGAACACAACCTCAAAAAAGGGAAATGTATAGAGCTGTATAGGGAAAGTTGATTTTTACATTTTACAGAAAATGTGGTTGGTGTTTATGTGCAAAGCAACCAAGGGTGGATGGCAGGGTATGTGGTTTCTATGGTGTTTTAAGTGGTTGCCGAGGTGATCTAGGTTTCTTGGTTTATAGGGGATCACACGTCCCAAGACAACAAAGCTTACCCACAAGTCTTTGTTATTCTGTTCTATTTTCAATATAATGCTACCTTCCAGACAAGGTCGGAGGCAGGAATCCAAACTCAGAACTAGAGATGTTCCGATATCCTTTGTCCCTTCCCGATACCTGTGCCTAATCTATCGGCCGATACAGAGTACTGATCTGATACTCAGGTGTGTATCTGTATACAGCTTTACATACAGTAAACTAGAGTACTTTTATTATCTGAATGACAATTATTTATTTTTCTTAAGTCGCAGTTTTGCTGGCTGGCACTCTTAAATACTGCCAAACAGCGGACATACTGCTAGCACGTTTTCATTTCTTCTTTGTTGCTCTAAACAGTGATTGCTTGTGACGACAGCACGAAGAAGTGGTTTCCCATTTGCAGTGTTAAGCAAAGCTAGCGGGCAGAACTAGGTCCTGTTTAAGAAAATCGGATCGGTACATAGATTCAAGTACTCGCCGATACCAGAATTTTATGTGGTATTGGTGGCATTTCCAATACTGGTATCGGTATCAGAACAATCCTACTCAGAACTTCCGAACTCAAAGCATTCCAGTCAATTTAAAGTAATACGCCCTCAGGCGTCTTTAAGACAATGCCACAGTTCTTCTAGATTTAAATCATGGCTTATTGCTTTATTTCCTACTAACAGACTACAGAAAAAGATAAAACTGGCTTAAAACTATTTTTGGGGTGAAAATACTAACATGCCAGATTTCACAGTACTGTATCTGTCTAAATATTTCATGTAATCACATGCAATAAAATTCATAAAAAGTTGGTCACCACCATCATGGAAAACATGGCACTTTCTGTGAGGTTGGGGTTGATTGATCTGCCCTGACTTCACAAGTTAGATTGAAAAGGTCCACTCTGAAGAATTCAGAGTTGTCTGGAACGCATCATAAGTCAGTGAAATTTGCTTGTTTTATCAACTTCCAGGTAAAAATCGATACTCTGATTTCTCAGAAACGTAATAGCCTGCAAAAAGCCACACAATTTGAGACATAATTCTTGTCTGTAACATACAGAACAAATTACGTTCCTAAGTGTAATGTGTAAGGTTGAAGGGTTGCTAAAAACCCTAAACACAAGTGTGCGCAAAACTAATAGAGATGCTTTTCACAGCAAAGACTACTAACAACTAGAGAATAGTGAACTCTCAAAGGAAGCTAAGTTCAATGTTATAAGTATATTATTTCACCAAATCAGTGAGAGGTTTCTTTTCATTCTCTTCTTACTTTATATAGTCCATCCTCTTCTCTGTTTTTCCTGCTGCATTTAATGCAATCGCATAATCAAAGAACTGAAGCGAAAAATGTCTCCTTCCTTCTCTCAACTAAAAACATTGAGTTTGAGCTTCAAAAGAAAATCCTTATGCTGACTAAATTTGAAAGCGTGGTGGGCGTCATGAAATGCTTCTTTTTCTCTGAGTAATAATTGTGAGCAGAATTATTGGATCTGACAAAATATAGAGCGATTCCTTAAAAGATATCAAAGTCCGTAACAGCGCATGGGAAAAGCGACTTGATCAAGCATGATCAAAAGAGAGCTGTTGGGTGTACACACACACACACACACACACACACACACACACACACACACACACACACACACACACACACAAACGCAGCAGATGGCTTGGCACGTCTCAGGATACACACTCAGTAGAAGAGACAGGGAGGTGTGGGAGAGCACATCATTACCACCATCGCTGTTGCACTGCAAAAGAAGCGTGTGCAGGTTCACACAAACAAACACACCTTATGTTTCAAGACTGGTGTTTGCTTGTGCTCGTTTAGATATTTCAACCGATACGTTTGTGTTTTCCCTGTGACGTTCTGATGCAAGGCAAACCTTCACTTTGACCCCAACAGCATTTCATTGATTTAGGGCCGACACTGACCTTAAGGAAGGATAGAAGGAGAGTATGTGTGTGATCGTAAGGCACTTAATGAAAATGTCAGTGTGGCATGAGATCTCCAGTGTCAGTGGTTAAGAGAGAAATGATAAGAGAAAGAGAGAGAGAGCGCTGATGGTTGATATGAACAATGAAGCAACTCTTAACATTGTATCGCAGTTGAAATTCTCATCACAACGTATCCAGTTCCTTAGTCACTTAAAAGTCACTTTCCTTTTCTCTCAGTGGGAATCACAGCGCAATATACTACAGCAGCCATTTGGAACCCCTCAAAAACGTCTTTAATTAATTCTGTGGTAATCCTAAATTACACCAGCATTCAGAGGGAAGGAGATGCGTCGCCTCCAGTGGGCTGTAAAACATTGTGCTGTATTAACAAAAACAGAATAGAGTACTGTTAACAACAGCCGTTTTAGCACACTTCCTTATAGACAGAAACTAAAAAGTATCAAGATAAAAACAAGAGAAACCTACATTGCTTCAAATTTAACAGTGATAATCAGAAATGTGAAAAGTAATAACAACGACATAATCTGTGTTTCAGAAAGATGAAAAAACAACATCCACTGGGCCATTTCCTATGATGCTCCACAGGCGGTTGGAGTACCATTACCCACGAGTGTCATTTCCAATTCTACCTCCACTTACTCACCCTGAGCCTGTGCACCTTGCACACATACACACAAACAGATTCAAAGATTCACACCTAGACATACACACATAAACTGCAGACCCTCCTGTTACCCATTAAAACCAAGCACGCTCGCAGAACCAGACAGTTGTTAGCGTGTATGTGTATGTTTATATATGTATTGTGTAGAACAGACTGCTGGCGTATCTGCTTGAGCATTCGCAATGCTATGATTCCAAAGGATAGCGGGTTGTCTATATATCATATACATACTGTATACATAAGTGCCGTATTTAAAGGGATGGTTCACCCAAAAATGAAAATTCTGTCATGATTTACTCACCCTCTTGTCCTTTCAAACCTGTATGACTTTCTTTCTGCAGAACACAAAAGAAATTATTTTGAAGAATGTTGGTAACTGAAAAACGTTGTACCCGTTGACTTACATTTGTTTTGTGTACATAAAATAGAAGTGAATGGATGCCGCCATTCGGTTACCAACATTCTTCAAAATATCTTATTTTGTGTAGAAAAAAGAAAGTAAGTAAATGATGACAGAATGTTTATTTTTGCTAAACTATCACTTTAAACCATGCTAACCTGGGTCATTCCAGGACAAAAAGAATAGAAAATATAGAAGTCAGAAGTATGAAGTGACAAGATCTCTAAGAGGAAGGATTTTTTGACCACGGTTCTCCCACCTGAAGAGGTCCGGCCCCCGGGATACAGACAAGTCTAAAGGTGATTTAGATGTGTGTGAGCCAATGGCTCTGATAGCCGAGACATTAATCTTGACAGCACTTATCCAAGCTGAGGAGATCAATTTAATCTGGTTGATGTGACATCACAGAGGAAAAAGTAATATTTACATATTCTGTAACTATTTTTAATGATAGGATTGTATACAGTTGTGTCCAGTATAGTGGAAAGTGTAGAATGCAAAGGCTGTACTATTTCTATCTTAAAGAGAATTTACTCAACTTCGTCATTCCAAACCTATAAGATGATATTTTATAGAATGTTGGTAACAGCATTGGACCCCATTGACTTCCACTGTATGTAATATCTTCTTTTGTGTTACACAGATGACCTGAGAGTGAATAAACGATGACAGAATATCTGGTGAACTATCCCTTTAAGTAGTGACACGGTTTTGGGGTAAGAAAGTTTTGTCATTTTCTTTTGTGTTTCCCCCCTGTTTTGTGATTTCACACTCCTGGGTTCCATCACACACGTATGCACATGCTTCATTAAAAGCAAATAGCGATTCTCCCTCTCACGAGCCACATAGAACACAAGCAAACGACCGGGCTAATTTGATGGCCTTTCTCTGCCCCTCACCCTCTTCTCTTCATCACCGGTGGTCCACGCCCTTCGGCACGACCAGCTCTCCCATAATTGTTATGCTATTTGGTAATCCACGAGCCCTGGTTTCATCGGACGCTTAGCAGTGCATATAAATATCGGTTGACGTTTATTGAATGTCAGAGTTCACTACGTGGCTGATTGATTCTAACCCGTTGTATTTGGGCATGTCAAAATATGATTTGTTGCCATACAATAGCAATTTTAAAAGCAATTTTTTTCAGAGGGAAGAAAATACTATCATTCAGAGGTGAATTGAAGGCAGCTAACTGTGAGATTGAGATTAATGAGCATTTTAGTGAGTTGCCATTAGCCTGTAAAGCCGGACAGTGAGGGACCGCGGACCTCTCTCGGAATGGAGAGAGCGGACCTCTGAGTGTCACAAACAACTATAATCAAGACAGCTCGAGCAAACAGTCGGAGAGCAAAGCTTGTCAAGAGCGTTCGTGAGCGTGCATGCATTTCAGCCACATGAACTGGGAACGGACACCCTGGCAGAATGTTTGTAAGTGTGCGTTTATGTATGTGTCCGTGTATCCACCCCGTAGTCTGTGTGGGTGTATGTTTTTAGTTGAATTATAGTTATTGAGATGTGAGCAAATTAGCTGCTTGCTGCAAGATGGAAAGTACATTTTGTACAGCATCTTTTGGTCAGTGTTCTAAAGCTGTTTACACACACACACACACACACACACACACACACACACACACACACACACACACACACACACACACACACACACACACACACACACACACCATCAGCAAATGAGATCAGTCTCTCCCAAGAGATGCACTGACTCTCTAGCAGTGAACTGGAAGCTACTTTTTTTAAACGGTAGCTTCCTGAGATACGAGATACTTATAATTTAAAGTAAGCTACAGTCAAGCAATCCATTTGAAAAAGGAGATCGCTACACTGGTAGCTACAGTATAACAAAGAAGTAGTTACCAACATTAAAGCTATTTAAAGGGCCAGTAGCTTATATAATTTAATAAAACCAGTGTGTATCTGGCACAAAACCAGTGAAGTTTTTTTTTAATTAATTCTTGATACAGTATAGGCCCATCAGAAATCGCAAGGGAGGCTTGGCTATCTTAAAGAGTTGTTTGAAATGAGCAACAGAAATGATAAATTGTTTTGTTTTCTTTCCTGTGAGGTACAGGTGAGTTTTAAAAGGATAGTTCACCCCAAAATAATTTCCATCATGTCTTTTAAAGGTGCACTGTGTAAGATTAAGGAGGCTTTATTGGCAGAAATGCATTATAATATACATTAATATGTCTTCAGATGTGTAAAAAGACCTTACGTTATGAACCGTTATGTTTTTTTTACCTTGGAATTAGCTTTTTTTTACCACGGGTCCCCTTACATGGAATTCGCCATGTTGTTTCTACAGTAGCCCTAAACAGACAAACTGCTCAACAGGGGGTTTTGTAAATGTTATCTCTTTCAGCAAAGGAGATAACAGCCCCCGTAGTGCTTCGAAAGGGAGGGGGAGATAACCGCTAGATGCCGCTAAAATCTGTATATGACTGTATATGTGGAGCGCAAAAGAAAATATTTTGAGAAATGTCTCAATGGAAGTCAATGGGCTCCAGTGTTATTTGGTTGCAAACATTTTTCAAAATATCTTCTTTTGTGTTCTGCGGAAGAATACAGGTTGACATGAGGGTCGGTAAATGATGAAGAATTTTCTTTTTGGGTGAACTATCCCTTTAATCACTGCATGAGAGCATCAAGCCTCCTCTCATTAGTAAACCCACAAATCCGAATGGATATTGAAGTGAGGCGGCATCATTTGCTTCCATACAAAATGCATTTGAAAAAGGCAAAAGGGTTTTCCGCTTGAATAACCAATCATTAACAAAGGTAACCTTTCGAGCCAATTACCTTTTAGTATCACTTTAACGCACCATCAAGCTTGCTTGTGAATAACACAGCAGGTGAAGAGAGACTTTAAATGAAATCCAAGTTATTGAAGGATGCCAAAACAAAGACTGCATAAGAGGGCCATATATAAGGATTGAGTTTCTTTTGGAATGGGGCTCTTCATTCATTTATGAATCTGTCTGCATGTGTTATGTGTTTGTTTACTATATTAAAAGCGTTGGGGTGGTGATTATAATGATTATAATGCAAAGACTGTTTGAAGAAATTTGCACACTGTTAAGTATGCAGATTTAGTGTAACAAAAGTCAACAGAGGAACACAAAATGTGCGTGTTTGTTAAATGAATCAACACAATTAGAGCTCTACAAATGAAAAGCTGGTGTTACATACCTATACATTCACTCTGTTTCTCTCTATAGTGACATTAAAAGTCAGATATAACAGCAGGTGGTGGGGTGCTGTGCCGTGGTGAAGTTAGCTGGAGAGTTGGCTTGTGAGACTAAATTAAACGTGTTTGTGTAGGTGTTTTAAAGATGCACGAACTGAGGACTTGAGTTTCTAGAGACCCTGCAGGAGACAGAGTCCCACCTACACACTCATTCACTTAGTTTGCTGGCTGTAATATAAAAACACTCATACATGTTTCTGTTTTTCAGTGGGCCTAAATACATTTGTAATTCTAAATGTGTCAAGGGGAAACAGAGAGTGGCAAACGTCTGACAGAAAAAAGGAAAAATTCTTCCGTCCGAAATGGAAACAGAATGAGAGCGAATCCACTGAGGGAAGCCTGATATTTGTTTGTCTGATCCTCGCTTACTCCACCCCTTCTTCTATCCCTCTGTTCCCTTTGGGTAGGTTCGAAATAAATAGTGGGCCTTTACTCTGTAATATTTCACACATGATCGAAGGTGATGTCAACAGAGAGGGGCCGAGAGAGATCATCGTCTCTTCCTTTCCCTGTCACACTTCCAGACTGAATTCCTTCTATTCTTTCAGCCACAGAATATCGCCTTGCTCATACCCATGTAAGGACACATGTATTTATGATCTAAACAACTGCCACAACAAATGTATTAAGACCCTCTAGTGCCCGAGATTGATTTTTAGAATCAAACTAACATACAGGTGCATGCTAATCTCAACTCATTTCATAAGCACTATACCTTAACATTTCAGAAGTAATTGACTATATAACATATCGTCACTGTCCTTCTGAAATTTTACATTTCTAAATTCACCGTTTTTTAAATCAACTTTTAAAATGATTAAATACTGTTTTGTCCAAGTTGACAAGCACCTTTAAATACTTTTTATTGCTTAGATATTTGCAAAACCCAGTAACAAACATAAAGGGTGACTAATAATAATAATAATAATTTGTAGCAAAAAGGATTTGAGATTTCAAGGTTTCAGAAGGACAACAGTGGTATAATAACTGGGATGATTGTATTGTTCATCATCTTCCCAAACAACTATCTTCTAGTGTTATTTCTACCATTTTATGCACAATAGTTCCAACATACTAGTTGTCCAATGTTACTTATTAGATAAGTCAAAATCACACTGAATAGACATCAAAGATGATAGTTTTGTGATTAGCGAGGACAAGATGGCAGGCAGACAGAAACACAACAAGTTATGGGCTGCAGTTTCTTTATCTCAGATAAGCATGAATTGCATTTGCAGAGTTACTGAGACTGCAGTCTCGCTATGTAACCACTCTGTGCTCTCTAAACAAAGCATTTAACCTTAGGGTGCTGCAGGTGGACTGTCCAGGTGGAAGAACTTTAAGATACGACGAAAGTATTTATGACTTTAGAGTTCAGGCATGAGCAGCCCACACTGTTCTCATTTGCACCTGAGGAGGAATCTGATAAACTGCTTATATAAATATTACATCTTGGACTCATTTATTTTATTTAAGGTGTCAAGAGTTTGTTTTTCAAAGAATGATATTGCGTCCGTATGTTACGATTTGTTTGACAATGTCTTTATTGTTTATTAAAGGTAATTTTTACTTCTTGTCTTTTGAGTACAGCACTTCTTGTCTAGAATTTTGAGTACAGCATCCAGCTGTTAAACAGAATATGTTGCTCTTTGTTTGTACATCAACAGCCCGACACCGCAACATTGGGTTGACATGATTTTATACGGTGCATAGACAGAAAGCGTGTTTGGAAAACTTTTTAAAAATGGACAATTTTTGCAATTTGGTTTTAGTTCCATTAGTGGTGCAGAAATCCACTTCAAAAAGCACTTCACCTGTAATTGAATTGAATACTCATTGTATGCATGTGCCTGATGGGTCATTAATACAGATGAAATAAAGAACAACAATTTAAAACATTTTAGAGAGAGAGAGAGAGAGAGAGAGAGAGAGAGAGAGAGAGAGAGAGAGAGAGAGAGAGAGCAGGAAACAAAAAGAGAAAGCAAAGTTCTACAAACAGAGATTAAGTTTTGAATATATATCATGTGGATATGTAGATATAAAAACAACCAAATAATGTGGTTAAACTATATAGAAAATTGATTGACGTCATATTTTGTTGACTAAGATATTGCCCCTATAAATGTTCAGAGAAGCTGCAAGCGTAGGAAATGACTTAGAGATTGAAACTGTCAAGGCTGAAACTTACAACCTTCAATGAAAATGACAGACAAGCTATTCCTCTCAGCTAGTGCATTGTGCTCTACATCTTCTCTCTATTGATGTCTTCTGACCCCTCTTTTTACTTCTTCTTCCTTCAACTTTTCAACCCCTCTTATTCCCATGCACTATATTTTCTCTCTTCTGCATCCTTTAGCTCTCTTTCTATTCGTTGTCCTCTCTATTGATGGATGAGACGGGTCATTTAAGGTACATCTGAAGCATGTATTATTTCCGTTTCAGCTGAGAGGAAAAGGAAATTGACTAAAAGATTTGATGTGGTTTAAATTTCAGCACACAGTTTAAGGCAAGATTTAAGTATGATAGTGCTGTCTGATTAGGCTTTAATAACAAAGAAGTGTCATAATTAAACTTCCATCAATCTTTGCTTCCCCATGCACAAACTAATGTCTGAATCATTATGCAAATTATTAAGTCATATTCACATAATACATTTTGAAACTAACTGCTGGAACTTTGAGTACTTCAGTCGTATTTCACTTGTTGACCTATGGCAAATTTCTTTTTTCTCTTATCTGGGGTAATGAATGTAATGTTTACAGGGGATTTCTGTATTAATTAGGCTAATTAATACAACTTTTGCTAAACCTACTGATACATTAATCACAACCAACAAAGTTGTTTAAACATATGTACTTCCTGTCAGCTATGAATTTATTATTTAAGCATCCACCTTTTAGATTAGAAAAGCATTGCATGATCTGCTCTCGCCCAGTAGGTTGGGGCTTCATTCTTGATTCTTTTCTGATAATCATATGTTTTGTACTATTCACATCACAGAGATTTATGTTAAATCACCACATCATAAAATAGTTACGTTTTCCATGTTCAATACGGACACAAATTTCATTGTAGTACTCTGTACAGAGACTGCACATTTGGTTGCAAACAGGTATAAATGACTGCGATCTTAAAAAGCGAAGAGCTCTGTGATTATGGACGTGTAATCATTTAATTTGTGAAGCCTATTGGGAAACACAGAACCCTGGTGTCAAAATAAGAAAAACGTATCACAGAAAAACGTACAGCTGCTGTTTGCTGACCAGAGTTTTTAAAGCTGCAGATATCCTGGTGGCTGGTGAATCCTCAGGCGATGGAAATGGAGAGTAGGGGAGGAGGGAAGTGGGAAGAGAGAGAAATATTAAAGGTGCAAAGCCGGTTACCAGAACCGCAGTTTGGAGGGAAATTGAGGTAATGACTGCTAAGCTTTTACTGAATTCCCCTACCATAAAATGTCTCGTAGGTTGCTTGGCATCTGTATTTGGCGAAGACTTTTGAAGGTGATTAGGTGTGTTTTGTGTCTGGAGGTTCTGGGTGGGGCTTCCTGGATAGGGTGGGTGTTTTGGTAAAAACAAGGAAGACAAAAACAGAATAGATGATATAACTATACGCGACTTTTATCTAATGGAATGACGAAGCTGAAATTATGGAGCAGTCTATTGCAGAAATGCAAAATTTGGCATTGACTCTGTGGACCATGACTTCAAATTAAACATTCTGGTTTGTATTCTGAAACTTTTGGAAGGAGTGGAAGTTTGTCACTGGAGGAGAAGTGCTGAAGGACAGGGCCAAATGCCAGATGAGCTGTTGCAGGAGTCAGGTAAGCCAGATGCAAATGTCTGCATTGCAATTGGCAGACTTAGAGAAACCTGCCGTCCTTTCATTTGAGGCTGATTTTCTAACAAAATGCAAAACATATGTATTAGCTTTTTTAAATGGCATTTCATTTTAGAACATTTTTTAAATGTTTTTTGTACACTTGTTAGTGAACTCATCAGTAAACTGTTAAGCTCGGTAGGTTTGCAGGTTATTTGAACACAACCCTAGTTTTTGTTACGTTTTCTGATTGGCTAGAAAGACATTGGTGGGCCTGACTTTTTGTCATTTACAGAGCCCCAAGTTTTAAAAGCATTGTTTAAAAAAAAATATTGTTATAAATCACTAACAGTACTACATCTGTAATGAGGATTAAAGCAACATTTGGGCATTTAAAAAAGAACTGTGTACTGTACAACACTTTTTTTCAAATTCATCTATTGTAAAATTTGTACAAGGAACATGGAGAGTATTTAGTATTGTTGCATTGGTCATCTATGATGAAACGGTGTGTTAACTCACCTGAAACACACCTAGAGGCAACCACTACACAATCTTCTGCTTAGACAGAGATTTAATAAGGAGATCTAGGGTGAAAGGATTATGATCTCAGTCTTGTCAGGATTGAGCTGCAGGTGAGAGGTAGGCATCTAGTTTGGTATGTGAGAGATATTCAGAGTTTCTTTCTGAGATCACAGATGCACAGACAGAAGGGGGGAATGAGATGTGTAGTTGAGTGCTGTCAGCACAGCAGTGGTGTGAGAAGCCATCTGATTGGAGGAAAGATCTGTGCAACCTGATGTAAAAGGTCCAGACACCTTACGATGCCCTAGTGGTGATCTGTTGTCCAGATGTAAACCAGGAAATGTCATGTTTTGAATATTTTTGTTGACAGTGCCAGATACTCCGGACAACTACGTGTGTGTTATGTTGGCAATGATTTAAAATCTGATGTATACAGCAAGGGTGTGTATAGATTATGGTGAAAATGCATTTAGTTTAAACCTTTAGTAGAAGAACCTTAGTTTTACAAGCTTTTTTAAAGTAGCTACTGTATAAATAGCTTTTTAAAAATGCTACTATATGCATGGCTTTATTGTAGAACTAAATTCAAATCTACTTTTATTTATTTTATATTTATTTATTTATTATTTTTTATTAATATATTTTGATATTACTTGCATGTTTTAATTTTTTCTTTTTTTACGAATACACAAAATATGTGTAAATGTAAATATAAATGTATATGAGCAACATTTTATATGGGATCCTGCTTATAATCTTAAAATGCATTAAATGTAAGACGGTATATTGAGCAGGGCTGGACTGGTAATCGGGTATACAGGGCATTTTCCCATTGATGCGATGCCCAGTGGGCCGGAACACGAATGAAATCCCCCCGGAACATGAAATACGCATGGAAAGAACAGACGGTCTGCTTGGCTAAGAAGTCCAGGACCGCTTTTTCGTCCCATTCCAGCCCTGATAGTAAGGTTGGTATTTGTTTGAATATCTCGAAGCTGAAGATTACAGGAGAGAAACACTCTGGCATATATAGGGCTGAACTGAAGCTATGTTCTTAGAACAGGATATTTTATTATTTGCAGGAACAGAAACAGCCACTGTGACACACAGCATAGACAAAATTTTCATGCCATAATTTGTCTGTTGCACATTTTGGAAATTCAACGGCACACACACGCGCGCACTCTGTTTCCATGTAGAGTATATGCATTTTTGATTTGGAAAAATTCATATTTTTGGTTATCATATACTTTGTTAACACACTATGTTTCTTTGCCAAGTCTGATGGATTTCTGTTTGCTCAAAACTTTGCAATACAGCTAAAACAGTATAATGCATCATGTGTGTTTGTAGATGTGTGTCACTTTTGTATTGCTACACCATCAATTGCATTATTGAGGCATTTTTGTTGCTCAACTGGAGGCGCATGCTGCTAGCAACCCCAACTTCATGGGATTGATTCCTTGAGACCTATGGGAACCTAAACACACCTTAAATGTTATGTATATTTTTTTCTCCATTATTTACTTATTTACACCAGTGTGGATCACTCTACAGTAGGTTGTGAAGTTTTGCAGACAGATGTAGTTTTGGTGTAGTTTGATTGTTGTTTTTACCTTTTGGTAGCGCAAACTTATTTTTTAAACTATCTTCATGACATGGCTGTAATATAAATGCATGTAGTAGAACAAAATTAGTAATAATTATACAAAAGATCTCTTGTACATGTTTTAAAAAAAGTTGTTATTCACCAACTGGTAATCCTCAGTGATGTTGCCAAGTGTTTGTAATTAGTTCCTACTTTCGCATGAAATCCTATGTTTTGAATGAAATTGTTATTACCATCTTATTTGTGGAGTAAAAATAAGTAATTATGTAATTCCTGTGAGTTGAGCAGTAACATGTTTCTAACCCATTTTCCTAATTGTCACTCTAGCTGATTGCATCTACCCACCTTCAGTAATTTGCTTGTGTAACTTTAATTAGATTTGATCTGTTTCTACACAGTTAGAAGAGTGTGAGTGTATCTCTCTATTTCGAATCAGCGTGTCTTCACATTACTCCTCTCTTCTTTTCTCCTCTTCACAAACCTCTTAATCCTTCTTTCCCAAAGAAAAGGAGAGGAAAATAAACCCAAGCCCACTCATATCGCAGCCCAATATAAATAGCGAGCTGGCGAGGAGAGAAGGGGAAGCACCCCAGGGGCCTGGAAGAAGCTGCGCTTTAATTTCTCTTCTTTTTGATTATTGTCGAGCGTTTGCTTTACTATCAGCCACTGCTAGCTAAGCCCTCGGAGCAGCTGTCTTCCGCCAGTATCGCAAATGCAGAAGGACTCGTATCTGTAAAGCTTGATATATGGATCTTATTTTTCCTAAAGCCACCCATCTCTCCAATCCCATCTCGTTTTCGTGGCAGTTGAAAAGCGGCGTATCGTAACTTTCCGACAAGGTAGACAGTCACGGTGTTGTCTCCAAACTCTTTCTCTTTTTCCGCTCACTTGTTTTTCTGCCTTTTTTCCGTTGTCTCTTTTTTCATACTCATCTCTCTGTACTGAACTGATCAAAAAGATTTGGGCTATCCTGCCATGCTTTTTGATTGATTCCAGTGAAACTCTCATCATTTTCTCTCTCGCTCGCTCGCTCACACCCTTTTTCTTTACCTGTCGTAATTTGCTGTCATCTACGCTGACTTCCTCTCATCTGCTTTGGTGCTCTCTCTCTTCTTTACTTCCATCTACTACCTCTCACTCTTTCATCCTTTAATCCTAACCATGAAAAGATATTAGAACAGAGGTGGAGTACAGAACCATTGTCTGTGAGGTGATTCCTTAATACCGCACATTCGCTGGGATGGGATGGAGAAAGTAATGTTTCTGAAAATATGAACTAAAGAACAACAGAGCAAGAATATCCAAAGGAATCAAACAAACGTAACAGCTTGAGAGAAATAGCTCGTATTAATAAGCAGTCAATTCCAAATAATTAAATTAATAGGATATACACTCTTATGTTGACAAGCACTTTTCATAACAAAGGAACGCATACATTTTGAATAGCTTTTCTTCCCAAATTCTGTGCACACGCTCTCAGTAAATGTGCTTTGGTGAGACACGGGGTTGTGCTGACTGCAGGCTCACAGAAACGTGAAGGTGTTTCTTCACTTGAATTGCTTTGATGGTAAAAAAATATCTTTTGTACTGGTCAGGGAGCATGATTAGGGTTTGCTTTCATTTGTTTACTGCTTATTTTTGAATAATTAATTGCACCAGTGCACTAAATTGATAGCCCTGGTTTAAATTTGCATAGCCACATATTTAATACAGCATCCCAAGAGCAAACACAATCCGCTTTACAACAGACGATGTAAACAATCTTCACTCAGTTAAACTTTCTTGAAGTCATGGTGGGCTTATCCATGTTTACGCTCCACGACCCTGAGATCCTGGCCTCCCGCTTACTTTTGCAAACTGTCAATACCGATTCTGGGGTCAATGAACAGAACGGGTGAAATGCTGGATGTTCTTTTACGTGGTTTGCTTGGAAAGTCTGCATGCACGTCGTTTGTCATAAACCAATGATCTTTGACGCTTTGAGGGCAGCATTGTTTCTGGGTTTGGGTCTACCCCATGGTGCCATCGATGGGCTGGCGATTCCAATATGGCTGAACGGAAGTTAAGTGCAGCTCTCCCGAGCACAGCGGGGGATGACAGTAGTGGATTTCAGCTGTGTTTGAGTTGGTTTGATGAAGTCCAATTTGGTTTAAAGAGAATGCTCAAAGAAGAAAAAGGACTTTTGGACTTTAAAGCATATTTGTAAAGAATCCGCCCCATTATACAGTCCATGCATATCAGAATAAAATTTGATCTGACTTTTTGATCATTTTTGTTATGGCATTCTGGAAGTGCTCCATCTTTGTCCAAAATTTTAACATTAAAACATAGATGGTATTGACAATTTAATTGGTTACTATGACAACAAAGTATGCACCATTCAACGTACACTAAATGTGTCATGAAGTACAGTGATGATGCATATCATAATTTCTGCTTGCATAAACTGAATTCTCTTGTCCCTTGTATGTTGTTTTATCCGCACGATCCGTAGTGGGGTGTGCGGCCTCTATATGAA
Source organism: Oreonectes daqikongensis (assembly GCA_026939265.1). NCBI lineage: Eukaryota > Metazoa > Chordata > Actinopteri > Cypriniformes > Nemacheilidae > Oreonectes > Oreonectes daqikongensis. Next base: position 280,946 of record JAOTQM010000434.1, on the reverse strand, counting down.
AGTACTATTGTAATTACGCGTAGACATCCATTAAATGTCTATCATTAATGTTTGTTGTGTGGGAGTATTACTGACAGTTAAAAGCACCCCGAGAAAGAAATGTATACTGTTCAAAGTACTGAGAGCAGAAAAGAGGCTAAAGAAAAGAATAAGAGAAGGTGAAAGGGGTTGAGAGAGAGAGAGAGAGAGAGAGAGAGAGAGAGAGAGAGAGAGAGAGAGAGAGAGAGAGAGAGAGAGAGAGAGAGAGAGAGAGAGAGAGAGAGAGAGAGAGAGAGAGAGAGAGAGAGAGAGAGAGAGAGTCGTCTGTGAGCGAATGAGGTTCTTCCAGTGTGAGAGAGGATTTGGGTCATTTGGAAGAATATGGCTGAATCAGCAACGCTCTGTCTCACAGCCACACTGAACTTAATCTACTGAAGGGACCTGCGGGTAGCGAGAGAGGAGAAGAAAAGAGAAAAGGAAAAGAGATAAAACCTCAGGACACAGAGAGGGGAAAGAGATTTCCTTTAATGGAGGAAAAAGAGGAGGTTGAGAACCATTCTGTCCATTTAACCGAATTGCATGTTAATGAAGGAGTCGGAAGAAAGTGGTGAACGGAGAGAGATCCAGCCTCTGAAAGCAGCAGGGAGCTCATGTTTAATTTACATCATATGTGCATATTAATGTATAAATGCAAATCTGTGTGAAAAAAATAATCAGCTGAGGGCAAGAAGACTATAATATTATATGGTTCAGAAAGTGCAAAGATTAATAAGTTGTGTGTGTTTTCACGTTTGGTTAAAATTGTAAGGGACGAATGGTTGAACGTGCTCAGAAATGTAGTGAAATCGACTTATGGTAAAAATGACTCTAATAATGTCAACAGGTTTCTGTGAGGGTTAGATTTAGGGGTATAGTACAGTAAATTTCATTGTCTATATAAAATGTATTGCATCTTTGAGAGGCAATTATTATTAAAGCTTTATATCTGACTATTTGTAAGCAATTTTTACTTCAAATTATGAATTAAAGGTATGATTGGTTAAAGTAATTACAAATAGATTTTTATTAAATCAATATAAGCCTATGGTCCTGATTTGCATTGCTAGCATTTGAGTCTGTTTTGTTTGTTTATGCGCATATATCCTCAACCTGAGAGTTGTGGGTAACATTTCCACACAGTAAGACCTGATCAGACCGAGTCAGATATTCATTTCTGGTTTTTGTTCGTAAGTCTGGTTTGTTGTAGATTTCTACATCCAGCAGGGGTCTGTATTGCACCATTGTACATCCGTGGCAGTGCTTGATCCAGCCATTGCTGAACTCGTATGGCGACACTTCTATTGTTCTTACCAGATAAGATACAAAGACAGACACAGAGAACATTGAAGCAACATGTCTGGTTTGTAGCACACGTGCGTGAATAAGTGTTCAGGTGAGCAATTGTCTGTGTTGGCGGTTGTTTGATTTCTTTTTTCTTTAGATAATGACGTAAAGAAGAGTATCAATAATGTGAATGTCTGTGCAAGAACAATTGCTTTTACGTGCGTCGATGGAACGAGGAAACGTTTGAATTTGTTTGTGTGTTTCAAAGCCCCCAAACCCATTTACTCTTCATCAGATGGACCGCGCTCCCCCGATGCCCTGTTCCTACGCATACTGACTCATGCTACACACAGGCTTGCATTTTTATGTTGTGTTTGTTTACCAGGTGTATGGAAAAATGAACGTGCACATATGAGTATGATGATTTTTGTTCAGTGGTATTCATCAGGATGGGAAAGGAAGGAAGCCCTCAGTAATGCTTATGCTGTGCATTGATTCTTCCTGTAAAATAAGGCAGCGAGTTTAACTATTCCCTTGGCAATTCAAGCTGAATAAAACATGATCGTTGATGGACCTTCGGGGAAACCCGCTCCAGATACGCTTTAAGAGGATGTTCACTAACAGTATGGACACCTTGTAAACCTGTAATGGCTATTTTTGAGAATAGAGGTTGTAAGAAATCTTTGTGAGGCTTTGAGCTACTGTTAATGCAGTGAGTAAAATATATTTTCCTATGCAGATTTGACTGGAAATGATACATAATATAGCTGAAGAATATAACGCTGTGGTTCTGTGGTGTTTACATCATTGCATATGTTTAAGATGTTTGAGCATACTGACTGGCCTTACACAACAGTTTTAGTGTGGTTCTGTTTGTATGTATCATAGTATAATCAGGGTAATGACAAAGCCAATGTAAACACCAGATGTACAGTGTTTACAGAAACTCAGTCCCTCTCTGTCATCAAAAGTCAAGTGATGCCTGAGAATGGCTTTGACCTTTGTTTGAGGGACAGGAGGCAGATGTGAGCTGAAGAGAATCAGAGTGTGTGTTCTGCTGATATCGAGTGACCCAGCGGTGATCGTCCATTCACTCACGCCTGATGGGCCCTGATGCCCAGCAGCGACACTGTAGAATCATCTCAGCATTCCACTTCTGTCTCTCTATCCATCTTCATCATCCTGGGCAAGTCATTTCTTTTTTCCTATCGTGTTCATGTCTTCCACGTTTCATCTTACTCCATAGCTTTTTTAGCTCGTTTTGTTGCGACTGTTCTTAAAGAAATGTAAGATTCAAGAGTCTATTGTCATATATACACTGAACAATTAACATTGATTAAAAAATGTGTGGGTGCGTGCGTGTGTGTATATTCACATATAGATGCATGAGTACCTGTACAGCATCACAAAGACAAACTTGTGCAAGGACCTGAAAAGTAACCTTTAATAGTCCAATTATAATTATACGTATAGAAAAACAGCAGCTCGCCTGGCACCTTAAGAGAACATCTCAAGACATTAAGATCTTTTCTGTATATTTATTTCAAAGATGAACATTTAGCTGGAGTCATTTATGCTGACAGCAAGCTCTTTCTGTATGCTATTTGCACATTTTTAAGTATTTTATATTCAGTTGCTCTCTGTCTTTTCTTCTCCAAATCTTAAGACGCCATCATTTTTAGCTCATTCTGTTGCAGTAAATCCATGTGCATAGGCTGTACAAAGAGAAAAGACCAGTTTAATGGTTAACTGAGATGAGTTTCTTTGTGGACTTTGCTGATCGGAGTATATGTATGGCTAGTATAATGAGGAATGTGGACATTACAAATAATGACCTAAACACACTTTTTTGGATTTATCGATAAAGATGTTGGAATTTAAAACTAATATTAGCTGATGCAGAAATCTCAAAATGATGTCCTTATTTATTTGGCCTGTTTTTGGAGTATAGCACAAATAGTGTAAAACACATAGTAGTTGTTGAATTAAAAGAAATCGAACAGATCGAATATAAAAACAAAGCATCAAAAGAATGCAAATTCAACCAAAATTATACAGTGGCATCCTTAAGATATCTTTCAATGTGGGTTTTTAAACAAGACTTAAAAAGTATAAGATAGACTCAGCAGATCTGATATCCCGTGGGGAATCAAGACTTCCCTGCCTCTCACTTTTTCTGTTTTCATTTATCTTGATAAAAAGCTAATAGAGAGCCACGCTCTGTGAATGATATCTGCTAAATGCTATGTTTCACAGATCTTCATTTTCAGCATCAGTGCTTAGTTAGTAAATCTCCTGAGCAGTTCTTTAGAGGTGTGAGCAAATTCGTTTTCCTGTATCTGTAAGCAGAACCAGCCTACACCTTTTTCAGTGCTGTAGTTGTGTGCGCGATGCATTAAACATTGATGTATCCAGTATTGTGTATAGGGTTGCTGATGTGGAGTCTATGGAAATAGGTCCCAGGATGCCTTGGAATATGCTGCTACTCCCTCAAGTAAATCCAGATATTCAGTACGGCTTCTCCCATGTGTATGCGAGCATGTATGGTGGAATGAGATTTTAATGAAAGCCACTGAGTGATACAGTCATTTCAAATATCGTGCCTGAAAAATATTCATGTCGTCATTTGTCTGCAACAGTGGTCGCGGAGTCACATTTGGAAATTCAACGGCTCACACACACATATGCACACGCACGCACGTAGCAGCATATCATTATACAACCCACTTTTGCTTCGTTCCCCAGGGGTGATTCTTCCTGCTGTTAGCCCACCTCCTCTTTTCTCTTTCCCAGCTCAGAGCACAGTATTAAGGATGGGGAACAGCAGCCAACCTGCTGGAACCACGAGAGGGTTCCTGGTGGACGTGGGCACTGAGGGAAAGGAACAGAAATCAAGCAATGGTAACCAAGCTTAGCAAGACACCTGTTTTATGGTACGTTCAACCAAAGAAGTGCGGAAACAGGCGAATCCTTGACGGAGCAGGCGGATATCACATGATTTCGTCATCGTTTGCCACAGTTAGGTCCAGAAAGTAAATTACTGATGGGATGCTTTTTTCTCATTTCAGGTTGTGTTTTTCGTTTCATGTGTCACAGTATCAATCTACAGGTTATTTAGTGCTGTAACACATCCTGAAGTTTGCCTTGTCAGAGTTTTTCAGTATAAGTAAATCAGTTTTAAATGTCTGCTAATGTAAATATTAAGCTACATTATGCTAATTTAATTTAATTTTCATATTGTTCATACTCTTAAAATTGTTATAAAATGGATTGACATTGCCGATCAAAAAATATTTCTAAACAATTTAAAGTTTTTACTATCGGGTTACTTTTGATCAAATTGAAATTTAAAATGAAAATGTAATTTTTTTTTTTTTGAAAAGATAAAGGACAAAATATGTTTGCAGTTACATATTAATAAGTTCATAGTCAGTTATATTTTATAAAAACACGAATAACAATCTAGCTTGTATTGGTGTGTTACTTTCGTCCCAAATGATGGGGTCGAAAGTAAAAATGTGCAACTTATCTTCAAAGAGAAATTACACAGAAGTTGTTCAACATTTAAATAAAATACCACCTGGTATTGCTAAACCACCACACAAAAAAATATCTCTTTCTAAAAAATTATTTTTTAAAATGAAATTTTTCTGAAAAATGTCTCTGCTCTCCCCTACACCGACAACAAAATATATGGTAATAACATTTGTTAATCCTCTCCTGTGGTAATATTTTATAGTTATTCTCTGTCTTTAAAAACTTTGGACGTGTCAAATCTGAGTTTTAGTGTATATTCCAAAAACACCACTTCAACATAAATACAAAGTTTTTATTGTATCATTAATAAAATGTGACCCTGGACCACAAAACCAGTCACAAGTGTAAATTAAGATTTATATATTATCTGGAAGCTGAATATATTATAAGCTTACCATTGATGTATAGTTTGTTAGGATAGGACCATATTTGGCCGAGATAAAACTATTTGAAAACCTGTAATCTAAGGGTGCAAAAAATCTAAATATTGAGAAAATCGCCTTTAAAGTTGTTAATCAGAGACACTGTAGCAGGCCGTTGCTAAGAAGAAACAGGTTTGTTTTAAACGCTCTCTTTTGACTTACTGCTGTAATGATGTTGTGGACAATAGCTGAACCCGAAAGCAGAAATTCTAAGCTTTACATAGATACCAAACGTGGGTAATTCACGAAGAGCGGTAGCAAAGAGTGAAGTTTGTAGGCGAGTTTCTGGGAATTTTTTAATTCATGATTTTGCTGCATCCACTAACAAAAATAAAGTTGAGATATTTTTACGGTAGAAAATTTACAAAATATCTTCATGAAACATGATCTTTACTTCATATCCTAATGATTTTTGACATAAAAGAAAAATCGATAATTTTGAACTATACCGTGTATATTTTACTGGCTTATTCGTGGCTATTTAACTGCTTTTTTGGTCCAGAGTCACAAATATTTGAGTGAAAATGTCCAAAGTTGACTCTGTTTTTGGCGCCTACTGTATTTCTTCTAAAAAGGCATTGAGATTTCTTACAAATAAGACTGTAAAATTTATCACAGGACTTTAACTGTTAATAATAACTTTATTTTAGCTTTTTTTTCTGTCCTTTGCATAAAGACAAAATGCAAATGACTTCATATTAGATTTGTATTGGTGAAACATTTAATTATTTATATATTCGAAGACCTAAACTAATTTTAAGCATTTGACTTAAGCATCCAGCTAACATTGAGTTCATTGTTCTGGAGAAAATTGAAGAAAGTCATTTACTGACATTGAAGCAGGCAGGTGTTAGTGCTGTGAATGAGCTACAGACAGATTTGCTGAGCCTTTTAACATTGACACAAAATGTCTCATGCAAGCCTTAAAAGAAAAGCAGACAGATACAACAGCCTTGAAACATCTAATAAATGTAAATTATTAGACTGTTGAAAAAATGAACAGGGTAGATGAGAGGGGCGTGTGTGAGAGAGAAAGAGCGAGAGAAATGGAGGCAGAGCAAGCAATCTAGCAGAGACATATTTCCACTTATCGGCTCAAACTGACACAACTGGTTCCGCCAGATTTAGATATTAATTCCAGTGGTGGTGAATGCAAAATAAATCCCTCTGCTAATCGCACCATGAGAGACATGCCGGTAAAAGTTTTTGTGTAAATTACCGAAAGATTAGTCTGGCGACTGCATTTTTATCTCTTAACTGAAGGTGAGAGAAAGATTTATACTCTAATACTTGTTTCTCTCTTTCTTTTCCCATTTTTTGTCTCTCTGCTACAGATATCTGGTAAGCAAGTCTATGTAAATCCCAGTCCTGGTGCAAACAGATAGCTGACATTGTTTTTAAGGTCCGGATATGTCTTTTCCATCAGAAAGGAACGGGTTTGACCAGTGTGCAGTCAGGGACATGTTCTGAGCATGCAAAACCTCCAGTTATTCAGAGATTATGCAGCATTAGGGGTATTAGTAGTCTGTCTGAGAAAACCAAGACATTTTATAGAACACTGTATCTCATTTTAGGTTTCTCAGCTGTTGGGTTAATAGCATTACCTTGTTTCAATAGCAGTCTCATTTGGACATGAACATTAAAGGCCAAATGCAGTCACTCTTAATACACCCATAAAGAAAAAACACGCAAACACAATAAATTCACACGATTCGCTAAAACAATTTTAATGCTGGAGAAAAATGGACTAAATTGTACAATAGAGAATAAATTGAGGGTTTTGTAAACTTGGAGTTCACGAACTTTGGCTTAATAGGAACCAAGAAAAACATGTGAAATTCTTTGTTGGTGTGCTTGATCTTTCTTGACTTGTTCCTAGCAGATTTCAGCAGGGGACCGACTATTGCCTGGTGACTCATAAACGTCGTTTAAAGGCATATTGATTTAGAAAGAGAAAGGGAGAGGCTTATAGCAATAGGAGTCCACACATTTGTTCATGTACAGCAGGTGTTAATAAAGCAGGAGATGAATAGACTTCATGAAGTGACAGTTTAATTTCTAGTCTAATTCATTGTATAGTTATCTCGTAAATGGTTAGTTCTGGACAGAGATGATTTTCTGACTCTACCTGTTGAGTCTGGGAACAACTGAATCCATTATGAGAGTATGAAGCTGTGTTTATTCGCAGTGTTGGGGGTTGGTTTTAAAGTTGATTTAATGTGTTTTTTAAAGCTACAGTGGACCCTAAAAGTATTTTGATACTTATAAAAATTACACACGAATTTCACATGTGTTTTTGGAACACTTTTGTGTGAATCCCATGTGAAACCCATGGGATTACGTGCAACATATCACCACATGTTGCCACATGTTATCCCATGGGTTTTTACATGTAATCCCATTGGTTTTACATGGGAATTCCCATGTGATTCACACAAAAGTGTTCCAAAAACACACATTTCACGTGTGATCACATGTTTTTTGCACATGTGTATTTCATGTGTCTATTCTGTAAGCTGTCGTCATTTACTTACCCTCTGGTCATTTCAAACCTATAACTTACCAACATTCTTCAAAACATCTCTTTTTTACCCAAACTTCATAACCTCTCGAAGACTTCAAGAGTGCTTCCCATCCATCCCTGTGGACCCACCCACTCAACTTTCATTTGCAAATGATCCCTTTTACAATTTGAATAGCTTTGATGTTTGATAACACCCTTACTTTCTCACAAGCATTTCGTTGTCTTCTTCACAACGCTCCCATGTGGGTGTAAGAATATCAACTGCTCCTTAAAGTCTTTTCCTCATATTGACTCTTTCACTTTTTTAAACCATCCTTACTTTTACCCTGCATCTCTTTCCTTTCCTCATTTCCTCTCAATTCCGTTTATTTCATTTGCAATTTTAACAAGCTTGCTTACGTGCCCCATGATCCACGTAATTTATGGAGATAGCAGTGCTGGCAAAGTCCCTAGTGATCTGGAGTCCCACTGATGTGCTAAACGTGTTGCATGGCTGTTAGAACTTGAATGAGAGCTTTAAGAGAGCTGGGATAGAAGACCAGCAGGTAGGTAGGACAGATGCATCTGTGTGTTTGTGAAGTGGAGATGGGGGAACATATTCAGTTTTTGTTACACTGCAGGATTAGTGTCATGAACAGGTGTAGTGTCATGAAGTAGGAAGTATGTTAGTATATTTAAATGAGAATTGTGAATAACGTCTTTGACGTCAATTTGCTTACATGACTGTGTGCATACCGAAAAACTGCAGAGATTTTTTGACTAGGCTTTAATTTCTTTGTACCTGTAAATACCTGTAAATTGTATTGTGCATGTTTTAATTACTGTAATAGTGTGTTTTAATTATATCACATAGCCTATTATGAATAATCAACTAAAAATAAAAAGCAAATGTGGAATGGAAAATAACAGTTTGGCTTGTTAAAAGTACTTATGATAATCAGATGTACTTTTTTTAATTGGGCATGAAGGGCCATCAAATTTCATTTAGCTTTACCTTGGAAGTTTAATGGAATTATTAATATCCAGCAAGACTGCTTCAATTCAGTTGATCTGGGCTAACATTGTTAGAATAACATAAGCACATATCAAGAATTTGTACACAGCTATTTAAAATACTTTTTGATGGCTCATCCAAAGTGAAATATTGTTTTTGCATTTTATAGGGTTGCATGGTGTACCTAAAGGATGCTAAAGCTGTAGTATCGGAAATAATTTAGCATATACACATTAATGTTCATTTGAACGCTCATGTTCATGTTTCTCTCCTAAATGAATCCATGTTTTGAACAACTCGGACGAGATAATGATTCAGTGAATTAACTTATCAAGACGCTTCGGTCTTGAATAAATCAGCCGTTTTGAACGAATCGGTTGAATGATTCAGTAAAAAATTGCTGTTGCCAATCGTTTAAGTTACACATGTAAACTAAAATTGTACTTTTTTAAACATTGCTGTATAAATAAAATACGTCTCACATTTATATTAGTTCCAACAAGAAAAATGTTCTAGTATACTTAAATATTTACTATAATAAACTTCAAAATTCCTAGTGTTTTAAGTCTTACTATAGTAAATATTAAAGTAGGCCTATACTACATTATTTGCTACAATATATACAATTACTATAGCTAATACTACAAAATACAATTGTAGTGTACATCAAATACCTATGGTAGCGCTGTAAATATTACAGTATAATACAGTTTATTTATATAGTGTTTTCATCTAGATCTGTGTATTTAAGAAATGTTGGTTTATTTTGTAGATTTAAATTATTAACATGGCACAGCATCATGACACTATTTGGTATTGTGATAATTGAGCAGGTAAAGTATCGTAAGATATGTTTAAGGTATCGTGACACCATTAGCATGTTGACTTTTAAACTGCATTATATATGTATTGTCAACTAAATATGTCCATGTTAAAATACAAAATACTGTCTCTCATAGTTTTTCTAGTGTTAGAATGCAGCCTCACAGGAATTCATACAAAAGCGTATGATTATTTAAAAAAAGCCATATCGAAGACCCTCCCCTAAACTCACCCTAAACCTAACAGGTCACTGGTTCGAACTGCTGCGAGATCGGCCGTTTTTGTGACAATATCGGTAATCATTGAGAGAATTGATAATCAGAGATGCTTGCTGAAATGCACTTTTGAAAAGTAGCCTATACTCAAAAGTAAATAAAACTAGTCACTGAAATATGTGAAGAAACAAGTTTTTGTTTGGAGACAAGTGCTAAGTAAATCATGAAACATGGGCATCTGTTGGGTTGGTTCCCAACCATGTATATAAAGTAGCTGGCACAAGCAAGTATTGTCACATTAGCACAACAGGTGTTCTCATTGCAAAGGCATTGCCAAAACTCAGTGTGACAAAGAGAAAAAAGACTTGCAAAGTGAAACATAGAAAACAGTCCTTCTCTCATTCAGGGAAGTAATTCTGTAAGTTGATGTCTACGAATGTTTTATTCAGGAGTTCGCCTGCTTGCTTAGTTGGAAAGTGCCTTGGAATCCCTGTAGTGAAGCAGTCAGAGAGATGCACAGTTGTTCTGGTCAGAATAATCTGTCTTTGCAATGAGTGTCGACTTGGAAAAGAAAATTTGTGTCCTTTTTTCTGTTAAACAACTGAAATATCAGCCATAATTTTAAACTGTTGAAATTGGCTTGGTTACCAACTCATAGGTTTGTCTATGAGCCCTCCCGGGACGATGAGTTATGCTTGTGCATTCTCAGGCCCGCAACCTATTTGATGCTGAATAAACTGCCAATATAAGCGGCACTATTCAAGTGTGTCTGTATTATGTCTTGGCCGTAGGCATGAGGCCGCAGGCAACAGACTATCTGGGACTACATGGGATATAAAACATTTGAGTTGTTTACTTTCTCGAAATGGACTAAATGGGAGTTGGATTAACTGCTTATGTGTCCACTGTGTTATCTCTGTTTTGGGATACGTTTTTGATATCATTAAAAGCGGGGTAACGATCTCTGAAAACGCTTTAGTAAACTTAGTCGGGCCGAGTGCTAAAAGAAACTTGTAGCCAATCAGCAGTAAGGGGCGTGTTCGCTTAATGACGGAGGGAAGAGAGGGAATGCTGGCATTGCACAGCACATTTGAGGGCGGAGCAGGAAGAGGCGTGTTCCTGTTGCGTAGTTGTGCGTTTTGTTGTCGATTTCAAACAACAACAGCCGTTTTCAGAGATCGGTTACTGCGCTTTTAAACTGTTGGTTTATTTAGGGTATAAGAGTCCCTCAGTTCAACTCTCATCTGCTGCTGGTATACAATGTATTTGCTTAATGTATATGAGATGGAGGATTATTAAAACTTTCAGGTGTTATTTTTGCCTTAGGGTTAAATGACCAGCTCTTGTCCTGCATTCTCTTTTTATAAAAAAATAGTTTAACTAATGCCAATATGGACAGGAATCAGCATATTGAAGGGACGAAGCGACATGATTTGGGCGGAAGCTGTGTTAAAACAAAACAGCGGTTGGCAGGTGACTGATGCTGATGAGACTGCTTGAAGAGAGATCTATATTGCATGCTGTGAGAACAAACATGTCCTCATTGGATAAAATCAGCCGTGGGATTTACACTAATAGGTGCACATAGACAAAAGAACCGTAGTAGAAAAATAAAGAGAAGAGCAGTGGAGGAAAACCTTATACACACACATTATAAATGACATTTTCACGAATGGATATTAAGTTGAAAAGCTAAATTAGCACCTTAGATTAGCAGGTTTCGCACTCACTTTAACAACAATATCCCCATGGCTCTCATTGAAGGGGAGTGCTTCCTTGGATACAGTGAATTCATCTACTGATATCATTGGTTTATTATTGTTTTAATACTATTATATACAAATTTTCCCAGAGTTTATTTGATACATTTAAATGGATAAAAAACTATTGATTCAACCTCATGTCTTTGAAAACCTGTACATGAGTCTTTCTTCTGTGGAACACAAAATAAGATATTTTGAGAAATGTCTCCGTGGTTTTGTGACAATACAAAAGATGTCAACAGGGGCCAGCATTGTTTGGTTACCAACATTCTTTAAAATATCTTCTTTTGTGTACTGTAGGTGAAATTGTTCAAATACATTTTTAGAATGACATGAGGGTGAGTAAAAGATGCAAATATTTTCATAAGAATCACTTTTGAACACATTTAGCTATGACCAATACACATACATTTAAACAGGTTGACATATTGTGATCCAATTGGGTTGTAGAGGTTGAAGAGCAGCTATGAGAGGATTGTAAAGATGATAAGTGGCTCTGTGTTTATGGTGTTTTTTTAAGATTTGGCATCAAGTGTGTTAAAGCTGTTTTGAAAGATGTCGTGAGGGAGGGTGAGATTCTTCGCCTGTTTAATGACAAGAGTTAGAATTACGACTGCAGGTGGTCGGTTTCAATATTTTCACAACACTAAACATAATTTAGCTCATATGGAAGATTCGTGTTTGTGTGAGGTGAGCGTGTATGTATGCGTGTAGGGACGAAGATGTTTTTTTTACGCTCTAACATTCAGGATGAAGTTCATACTCCATAAAATTGAAAGCCAAACTCTCAGATCTTCTTTTCTCCTGTTATTTTCAAAATTACACCATCGTTGAGGGGAAATGGTTGTGTTTAGGAAATCACAAGGGAAAAATGTCTTTGTTCCATTTTCTTGAACTGGAGGAGTAATTTTGAAATTGAAGAGAAAAGAAGATGTAATACTATGGCTTTTAGTTTTATGATGTGCAAACTTCTTCCCAGTTAACACCTGCAATTTTGGTTTTGTTATGTGTCAAATAGACAAGGGTTTTAGGTATCTAAGGTACACCTACACCTTTTTTGACACTGCACTACAATTTACCTATAGGGAATGATTTTATTAGATTCCATTTGACATATACGGCAAGTGTCTTTGTTTGAAACAAAGCTGCCCAGAAACACAATCTTGACATGTTCATTTTCCCATAACCACCTACAGTGCATTAGCCTTTTTAGATTCTATGCTCCTTTAATGGCCCTTAACATGAAACAACCAGTAAAAAGTGTACAACTGTGCCGTTGTTTACTTTCAATTGTCTAATGATGCCCCTTGGGTCTTGCACGGCTTTATAGCTGACATGCATCGAGTTCGGTCCAAACATATCTGTGTAGGAGTGAACGTGGAGGCATATCTAACAAGTTTAGCATGAATAAAATTCCTGCAAAACGTATGCATTTATAAAACATACGGTGCTAATTTGTAAATGACATTTGACATTGTCTCCCTTTTTCTTAATGTTGTTATTCTTGTAATTTTTTATTGATTTAATGAATCATATCCACAGGCTGGAGATGAACATTTTAATGGTTTTATTCTGTGTCTAAGACTTATGAGAGGTCTATGGATTAATCCTGTTCACAATTGAATGAAAATGAAGAAACCGCTTGCCCAAGGCATATTTAATGACTATTGCAGAAATTACCTGAAGTCTAACTGAATTGCTCTCCTTATGCTAATGACAAAAAGGGTAGGTGAAAGGAGAATTAAAGTAAATCTAAATCAATATGGCTGTTCAGTGACTGAATGAACCGAGTTCAGTCAGGCCCGTGTTACGGACTGTCTAAACACTGACTACCGCTGCAACGGTTGAAGGCACGATTTACATAACCTGTGATGAGCGGAAAAAGACTTGAGGAGGGATGGATGAGGGAAATTAAGTAATTATCCTTTCAAGTGTAATTTCCAGAGTTGCTGGATATTAACCTATGCAAATTAATTCTCCCCAAAATTCCACTGAGAACTTCAGGTAATTCAGTTAATGGGAACATGCCAGTCCTCACTGCCTTGTGTAACTGTATATCAATGTATGCTGTCTGTACATCTGTTTTAACATGTTCCAGAGCTTCCCAGATTATAGACAGGTTGGATTGAATGGTTAGGGTTAGAGTGAAAATTGCAATACTGTTTCAGGGAAATATGAACAAACACAATTACAAGAACATTTTTGAATAATTCGCTTACTTGGCGAAATGTGAAAAGAATTTTGAAAATGAGATGGCAATATCATAACATTACCCCTGACTGAGCTGAAAAAAGGGTTAAAATCTGTTAAAATCTCGAATGAAATGACAGCACATAGTGTCAAACCAATTGATATATAAACTCTTTAAACGCTTTTAAAATATATATATATAAAAGACACCTTTGTGGAAAACATCAGAAATGAAAGCAATCGTCAAATCCTTTTGAAATGTAAATGTGCCAAGATCTGCTGAGCAGCTTTGAAGAATTGTGTTAATAAAATCCAATCCAAATCTAAGTGTGGCTTCTGTTGATACCAACTTTACAATTTTAAATGATTTTTGACTTTCGACTACTTTTCCTCCTGATTTGGTTTTTATATTTCTTAGTTATTCTCCATTTCTTTTAGCTTATATTTTTTCCAACCAATTTGATGTTGAAAGATCATTAACAGCTAGATAAAAGCCTATACTTTCACAAAAAATGCTGATTTTTAACTTTATCACCTGTGAATCAAATTGGTGAATTGGCGGAGCGGCGTTATCAAACTTCCGCCCAATTTACCACGCCCCCTGAACTTCACATTTGACTGCCCTATACCTCTATGCCCTATGTCAAAGGCTTGCTAAAATAAGGTAAATACAACACATAATGACTTAATTTGAAAAAAAGAAAATATTGTATAATTGGTTATATCTTCAATCTCCTCTCGAAGTTCCGACAGTCAGCTCAGAAAAGCTGCCAATCATAACAACATGCCCCGTTTTTAAAGCATCAAATTACTAGCTACTAGCCGGCACACCCGGTATGGACACAAAACATTTCTCAAAATGTCTTCTTTTGTGTTCCACAAAAATGATTTATATACTGTTTTTCAATAGCAAGAGGGTAAATAAATGTTGACAGATTTGGGGGGTAAACTATCCCTTTAAAACATCAGGGACCATGGCATTATTTTTGATTATTTTCTATGCTTTTATTTCTCCATTTTCTCTCTCCCCTGCAATGTTCTCAACTTCATGAACTTCCTGTACAATCCCTTGTCAAGGGCATCAATTGAGTGCATCGCCTTTCATTTTTTTGTTCCACCTTGGAAGTGATAAGTTGCCAAAAGAACTGTTGCTAAACTCTCCCCACTCTTGCTTTACTTTAATAAAGCACTGTGATAGTCTTTTGCTGACATACTGTCTGTTTTACTGTAATTTTCCCCTTTCTTACTGCTATTTCCTGTAGTGAATGCTCTTAGTAAGAGTTTTTCTTTCTGTCTCTACAGTCTTGTGTACACCTGGTATTAACATCTGTTTCAGGTAAACTGATCACAAATGCTCAACTGAAACACATTAATGTTTACACATGATAAATAAATGATATCAGATCACTCATCTTGGCTATATTAACTTAACAATTGCATGTAAAATAAAATCATAACTACTAAAATGTTTCATTGTTGATCAATATTTTGACTGGCTGACTGTACATTACAATGTCTCTTACGTGTATTACAGTATATATTGATGAAGCACAGACAAGTAAAAAAAAAGTCGACTCGCTGCTGCTGCCAAAAACAGCCTCGTCACATCACGACGTTTGAGTAAAATCTATTTTGAGCAAGTGCCCGTGTTAAATGAATTTTAGATGTGCATGATTCACACAATCTATTTCTAAAGGGACAGTTCACCCCAAAATGAAAATTCTGTCATCATTTACTTACAAGTTTATTCGTAAGAAATTTACACAGATTTGGAACAACTCGAGGGCGAGTATGTTGACAAATGTTTTATTTTTGGGTGAACTGTTCATTTAAGTCATTTAGCAAATGCTTTACTTCACTGGTGGTTACAGTATCTGAAATGATATAAATACCAGGGGCCTTCAATCTCTATACTGTTCTGCTCATATTATTAACTCTTCTCTCAAAGTTTCATTTCAAATCAATTTGTATGTATCATACTGACATAAAATTTGTCTTACAAAATAAAGTTGTAAACGTAAGTTCAGGAGGAGTTTGATCATATTTGCAAGCGTACAAGCGTACACATCTCCAGTCGCAGATCTTCACTGGAGATAAGCACTCGTGAAATCACATGCAAACCCACACGAATAATATCCAAACTCATTATTCAAATATGCCAGTGTGCATGCTACATCATGGGCGAAAATCTCGTCAGGCCTTTTATTTCTAATGGGACAAAACTGAGGCTGTTAAAGGCAGCATGCGAATGGGAAGCCGGACTAAATAATTGATGTTGTGGCGCCTTGGTATTCCACCGAGCACTTCAGGGGCGAGCCACCTCCCACACGAACGGGAAGGCTGTCAGGAGTAATTGGAGGAATTGCGACAGCGTCGAGTTAAGTGTTCGCCGGTCCTGAGGTGAGGAATGTGACACCGTGCACTGCAGAACTCCAAAGCACTGATTTTTATTTATTTATTTATTTATTTCTCCCCCTCTTCAGCTTCCCTCGGCGCACTTTAACTTCTTTTTGTTTTTATTTCTGAGTCTAAATCCCTTTCAGAGTTTTGCTTAAGCATGCTACAATTCGGCTGATGTGGCACAGAGTTCATGGGCATCAGGGAAATTCGTAGGTAAGTCAATCACTGAGTTTTGTGCTTTGCATGACAAAACCTTTCTTGTTATGAAAAGGTTGCTTTTGAATTGTTCTTACTTGGAGAATGCACCTCTGTTATTGATTTAGAAGTGTTTTGATCTCTCGAGTGCTCTTATACAGCATTTTATTGTTTTATGCGTGCGTGGCTATTCCAGCAAATCGACTAAAAATAACCAAGACACATTTTGACAGCGTCTATCTGAGGAAAAGACCTAAATGACCCTGAATCTCACCCACGTCTACATCACGTACTTCAGCAGCGAGCTCAGCTCATCCAGCCCCCCACGTTCACCATCGTGCTTCAGAGTAGTTGACGTTTCCAGAAGCCTCTGGTGGTCTTGAGGTCTGGATGGGCCACTGAGCAGACAGCTCAGAGCTCAACCAAAACCCCATCTCCGGGCTGGAGGCCTTGTGGCCAGGTGGAGGAGAACAAGAGTAGATGGCAGCTCGGAGACCACTGAACATCACATCAGGAATGTAAAACTAGGGCCCCTGACAGGGGGAAAGAGAACGGTTTTGATGATCCAGCTACTTTCAAACCGTTTAAAGAGAAACCACAAAGCTGACCAGAGATTTAGGTGCTGGCATCAGGTTTTGTAGAGCGGTTTGACCATTTTGAGGCCGGGTTCAGCAGTTCAAGTCGGCTTCAGCAGGGCATGAGAGACAGGATGGCAGATGTAATCAGAGTAAGGGTCACAAGCCGCTGAGATGAGCAGCTATAGTGTCAAAAGAGCATCTTCTACACAAACCATTTCAGTCTGTTGTCTCACACTCAGGGTTCGGAGGGTTCGGTGAGCTCCTCTTGCTCAGATGTTTTCGTACAATTGTTTGACATGTACAGTAAATGGACGGATATTTTCAATGGATGGTTGATTGTTTGCTTCCTGGAAATGTTTACAGGAGGTTATTCAGAGGTTGGGCATGTTTTTACCATTGATGATAAAATAAGTCGACTACAACAGAATTATTTCTCTGCCTATCCACTTGTTATGTAAGAAGTGCTGTTTCCTGGTCCAATCCCCAACTGGTTTCAATTCAGGGTACTATTCAAATTCAAATCACAAATTTGTGATTTTTAAGCGGATTTTGTTATAGAGATAAAAGTTCAATAGTTCTACAGCACACCATGAATTTATATTAGCATTTGATAGAGCGTTGGACCCGGAAGCGGTGATGCATGATGTCAGACCTAACAAGCAGATTTCCCTTGGTCACCTTTTTCATTTTTATCTTTTTTTATATAAGAAGAATTACATAGGACTTAATTCATATTTCTCTTATTTTTCTAATTGTCTAGGATGAAAGTGATGAGGACGTCACTCATTCATTTTTGTCTAGGACAATTCACATGTATCGCACACTGGACTTTTTGTTGGAAAAACTTTAAAAGAGAGATTTTAAGGCACATTCTAGTTAACTCGTGATACTCATTATTCAGATGGAATTTGGAATGTTTCTACTTATTAAAAAAACGAATTCTTCAACATCACTCATGATGTTTGAAAATAACACTAATGAGAAAACCTTGTAGTGTACCTTGAGAGGCCGTGTCAAAAACACAGCAGTGGGTCTGAAATTTTGTAGCAGACTATAATCATAATTATTATTTGATTGAGATCAATCAATGGTCGTTTAGGTTCATAGTTTGTTTGCTGCTGTATGATTTCTGTTTTTCTTCTCAATGAAATATTCCTTTTTGACCACGCACATGCTTGTCTGTCCATCCTTAAAGAACTATTGAGTGTTTATCCTAAAAGCAGCTTTTACAGTATGAGTATGCCACCGATACTACATTTATTTCAGTGTTGACACCTGAGAGGCTATTGATATAAACAGACTCAAAACTTCCTAAAAAGCCATTCTTTTCACCATGTATTTCCCTGTAAATGAACAAATAGAAAATTTGAATGTCATTTTTCAACACTTTGAAGTCCTCTTGCACTCCTCTTAGGCAATTTATAATGAAGAAGTCAGCTCTTTGCTGTGAGGCGCATTGGACACAAATTTCTTATTATAAAAATTGCTGTTATTCAGCAGCTACAACACTAATGCCACCAATTTTTATGTCAGAACTAGAAGCAGGATTGAAAATAAACGCATGTTGACTGGGGCCTAATTGGCTTTTGACCAGACAAGCTCTCGACGTTATCGCTGACTCAAGGGTGCCGATAGAAGGATAATTTTTTTTTCAATGAGGGGGAGGGAGGAAGGTCATAGTGGCAGAAGGCAAAATGATTGGTTTTCTTTTAGCAGAAGCCTTTATGAAATGAGAGAGGAATTTCAAAGGTCTCCCTAATTGCAAGTTAATGTGGTGTGATTTATGTGTCTTCGATTTGGGGAGGAAGGATGATTGCAGAGACTAGGGAAGCACAATGGGCGTGTGATTTTTACAGCCGCATCAAACGAGCAGTTTAGAACGTGTGACGATTATTCACTAAGATTTGCTGAAGGGGAATAAAATCAGAATGCAAATACAGCAGAGCGTCTGAGGGATTGCATGGTTATACTGTATCACGGCGCCACAGCAGAGATTCCATTAGACTAACACTAATTTGATGTTAATACTTTCAGCTGGAGGGGATCAATGTCAGCTTACAAGCAAAAAACGGGTTCACTTTGTGACTCGAATAAAACACCTGTAGAGTTTAAATATAAGTGACCCTAGCATTAAATTGACCTGATGGCTGCAAAACGTTATGTCATGCTTGATGACATCATCTGGGACCGCACTTGTGTGCATGGCAGTTAGCCGAACTAGTAAAACACAATGTGTTAACATCTAGAACCAGCATGAACATTTAATGTAACTCTCACATCTAATACTGTATGGCCAGTTTCATGCAATCATGAATATTCTGAATACCAGTTTCATGCAATCATGAATATTCTAATATATTTTAATACATTTTGTAAAATTTTAATAAAAAAGTGAACTACATTTACATTTATTCATTTGTTAGTTTTTTACCACTATAATAATTTTGTAATTCAAATTTGTGTTTATTTTTTATAAAAAAAATTATTTATTAAACATTTAATGTATTCATTTACAAAGTGAATTAGTTATTAAAGAATTGCATTTATTAATACTATTATACAATTTCATTAATATAACTTAATAATTTAATATTTATTAATATATCATATAATTATAACACTTACTTGAGTTTTTTAGTAACCTATTTCTTTTAGCTCAGATGTCCATGACAGTTCAGAGAGGCAGCGATAGGAAGACATCAACAGATGCTGTCAAACTGTTTGGCTCTGGCTCAGAGATTGCTTCTCTTGACCATAAATCTCACATTGGCTTTGCCAGACTGCATTGCAGCGGCAGAGGGATTCCCATGGCTACAACTAGGTCACTTTAGGTTTAAAAGGCACCCAAAATGGCAAACAACTTTTTCGTGACCCTGTCAAGGGCACCTCGCTTCAATTCCTCGTCAGATGAAGCCGAAACAAATTCTCCTTTGTCTGACAGAGAAGAGGTCATGATGTTTCAATTCCACATCGAGCCATGTACGATCGAGCTAGCTGGGCTTGAGGGGAGGTCAGGGAGTATTTCCTTCAACTTGGGTTCTGCTGGCTACACAACCGGCTATCTTACTTTAGAGAAAAATGAAAACGCCGTAGTCGGTTAGATAAATGCTTGTCAGCGTTTTCGCTTTCTGCCATTGTAAGCTGACAGAAATAAACAAGAGATAAATAAAATAGAGGAAAGGCAGACTGAAGTATCAGCGATAGTTTTGATGCACCTATTGATTTTGGCAGTTGGACACGAACCTCCATCTCCCTGTTGTACTGGGATGCGCTTGATGTCAGCACACTTCTCCATCTTCAGTGTAATCCTTTTCTTTGTCAAACTCAGCAAGAAAGGGCCTGCATCTGTAGCAGAGAGAGAGAGAGAGAGAGAGAGAGAGAGAGAGAGAGAGAGAGAGAGAGAGAGAGAGAGAGAAACTAAGATGGATTTTACACAATCCGTTTTGGTTTTTAAATCCGTTCTAACTATCCACATTGGCGTTTCCAAGTGATAAAATCTAACCTGTTTGTTCAGATGGAGAGGTCGATATCTACATTGGTTGCTATAGTAATTTAAGCGTCAGTATATTGCCAAGGGACTTTTTTCATGCAACTCAGAGCAGCTGTCAGTGTGGAAAGACAGTATTGAAAACTGGCAATTTTGCATCTGCTCATGTCCATCATGACCACACTAGTGATCTCAAGAGAAACCAGCAGAGGCATTTAATGTATTCATTCATAAAACACTGACTCCTTCACTCATTCATTTTTTACTACATAGTGAATGACACATAGTTTGCTTTATGATGATAACTAAAAATAAGCTTATGGCAATATTGGGATGCATTCCAAAAATCAGATTTTAATCAGTATTCGAACCACCCGTGGCTTATATACATATATATATATATATGCCAGCCTTTTATGGTTTAGCTCAGTCCTCTGGAGAGAGATGTCTGTTTTGCAGAGAGCAGACAGATTTTTACTCATGAATCAGTCAAAGCTTGTGCTGTGACATCCTTGAAGGAGGCCTGTGGGAATTAAGTGATACTGGTTTGGTGTATGTCACATTTCTGCTTGTTCTGTCAGTTCAGTTTGCAGTCTAACAGTGCTAGTTTAGTAAATGAATGAGAACTTATGCATTTGGACATTTAGCTTCTAGATGGGCACTGAACTGTCTGTTGATATGTTGTCTTAAGAAAATGAACGAGAAATTCTCAGAGAATGTATTTATTATATATAAGATATTAAACCATCTGTATATATTAAACTAAACCTTTGTTGATAGACAGTCCAGACACCAGAAAATTATCAGATTAAACTCTTAAAAATAAAGGTGCTTCACAGTGCCATATAAGAACCTTTAACATCTGAAAAACACTTCTGTTTCACAAAAGGTTCTTTGTGGTCAAAATATAGGTTCTTCATATTATAAAAATGTAAGAAAGAGATGATTCTTTAAAGAACCTTTGACTGAATGGTTCCTTCTATAGGCGCTTTCCGACCGGATACGTTCAGGAACGAGTAAAGAGGGCTGTCATTTGTAAACTAAGTTTTCCCTTAGGCCATTTCCCAGATCGCCTTCGCATCGGTAAAAGGAACTATTTAGTGACGTATGCCGATCGACAGCGACGTCATTTAAGCATGTCCGTCGAACAACGACAAACAATCAAACAACAAAAGTTTGATCTTTATAAAACATAAAATAGTTACTATATTTTAGATTTCACATACCCATTTATTAAGAATATGACAATGAATATGACTCACTTACCTGACAATGGAAAACTATGCTTTAAAAATTTTAAAAGAGGCCTCGCATGGGTATTTAATTTTAAACCACCTAATATTGACATTTTATCAGTATCAGTATATGAAGGAAACCTTTGGTAAAAACCTTTGGATTTCTTTCATCTTAAGGTTGACATTTGCATTTGTATACTCGTAGTTTGATAATAATAATAATAATAATAATGGTTGCACTACTGTAGTAAAACCATGGTTAATTTGTGGCTACTATGATTTTACTACACACAAAACCAAAAACCTTTGGTTAAACCATGCTTAATTTTAATTCACAAGGGATTTCCCTCATAGTGTTATTTTCCTACGTTCAGCATCTTTCAAGTACAAGCAAATTAACGTAAAGAACATAAAACAAAAGCATTCATTTTGTCAATTTTGTTCAGTAGAAATACTAATCTGTCTTTCCTCAATCTCACCCCATATTTCCATCAGCCATTAATTAGAGACTCAATTTTCCAAACGTCACAATTAACATCACTGAGACTCCTGCACTCAAAACGTGCTGTGCCCGATTCAATTAAGCCTGTTTTTCACAAGCGATGTGAATGCTAATTAATCATTTAATATTCCGTAAGACCTGCTTGTATTTAAAGCTCACCCATCCGCAACATCAATATGCAGGATGGGCACTGTGTTGTACACTTGTTCTGCGAGTGGGTCCCGTCGTTGCACTGAACTTTGTGTAATAATGCAAGTCAACTAATTAATAAAATATCGCAGACGTCTCTTGGTGTTTGCTAGATGCGGCAGTGGCACACCTTTATACAAAATGGCGGAGGCTCGGTTCAGAGACGCGAGTTTCCCCAGTGAACATTTCTAATTAAATGAGTCAACAGTGAGTGTCAAGTATTTGTGTGTGTATTTAGGGGCCTGTGTGCAGTTTTGGCTTGGGATCGATAAGTCAGACAGGGCTTTAAAACACAGTTCTCCCTATGGAGGCTTATGTTATGGAGTAAGCCATGATTTACCTTTCAGTCTGACTGGCTCTGCCGCCTTCTGTTTCTCCGCCTGTGTATTCATATCTTACTTCTGGAACGACCTCACAGATTTGCAGCAGCAAATAACATGTCATTGTAGTTGATGTAATAAGGTAAAGATGATCTGGATGAAAAATGGATCTTCCTGATCTGCCTCTTACTGGCAAATCTCTTACTCTGTAGGGAGCATGTTTTTAATGCCGCTGCTATATATGGATGTTTCTTCATTCTAGGGTACTTTTATGTCCCAGGGCTTTGATTTATACCAAAACTAAGATGTGTTAGCTTTTTCTTATTGTTGAATGAAGGTCACATTAAAACTGTCTAAGAAGGTTTTTGCTTTGCCTTCGTTTTTTAGTATCGCTACTTTCCAAATGCCTTTTATTTTATAGGTTAGGGTTAGGCTGGAACTTTTAATCATTTTTTGTAAAAAAAATATTACATTTTGATACTATGATGGTCTAACAGAAATGTTATTAGATATATTTAAATAAAGATGTATATACATTTTATCAAGAATTATAAAAAAATTGTGGCTGCATTTGGACTACAAAAAACTATTTTTAAGTTAAGTTATAAACTAGTGAGAGTTTTCTCTTGTCTGTCTTTAGAAACTTTCTACATGCAAGTAATTTTTTGACAAGCCTCCTTAAATTCTTTTCAAAGCTGAGCTTTAGCACCCCAAGCACAATTATACAACATGAATACAATATTTTTAATATTTAAAAAAATATTTAAGACATCAATTGTCCAAAGTTGGACACAAAGCTAGTTTTAAGTTTTATTGTAGTTTTAGTAATATTTTGCATTTGCCTTTATTTTCCTATTTTTTCATGTTCATTTTAGTTTCATTTGTATTAATTTTGTTATTATCATATATATTTGTTTATTTTTATTTTGCCATATAAGTTTATTTTAATGTTTATTAATGTTCAGTTGATCATTTTGCCAACTTAAACTTATTTAGAATTTTTGTTTAGTTTATGCATTGTTTAAAAATTTTTTTTACCTGATTTTAATAAACAAAAATGTTAAAATAGTTTTAGTTTTAGTAGGCTATAATAACCTTGGTCAAATATCACTTTTATGTCTTGGAGAGAGTTTGGTTTTGGGCAGGGGTGGATTGGCCATCTGGCGTATAGGGACTTTTAGTGGTCGTGGGCTGGAACACCAAAGAACGGAGCGGTACCTCCCAAACGAAAAACGCAAGCGTGATCGGGCCAGAACATAATTGCGGACAGACGGAAAAAAACAGTGGGCCACTCTTGGGGAAGTTCAGAGCCATGTTTTAGTCCCAGTCGAGCCCCCTGGTGGTTGCAAAACTGTAAGTATTCAACTAGTGTCCTATGCTAAAGACTGTCCTTTGCACATTGAATCTGAGATTAGAATTGAAAGAGCTTGCATCCTTTGGTGTTACACTTGCATTCACTGAAATGTGTGTATGATTAGTGTTTCTTACACTCTCCTTCTCTCTTTTGTCTAAATCACTGGATGAAGACGGAGTGATGCTGAAGGTGTTTTCAAGCACGGCTCTCTCATTGGTGATTTAGCTCTGGCAATTAGAGACCCTGGCTATCTCTCTCTCTCTCTCTCTCTCTCTCTCTCTCTCTCTCTCTCTCTCTCTCTCTCTCTCTCTCTCTCTCTCTCTCTCTCTCTCTCTCTCCCCACCATGCTAGCTAGATTAAACTCAGGGGAATGACCTGCCCCAGATTTTACGCTGCATTGAACTCTTAACAAATTAGAGATGGGTTATCCATGGACAGCTTAATTGCAAGGAGCATATGGTGTATTAACTCATGATCAAGATTAAATTATACATTTCCGAGCGCAGATTTGTTCTTTTCGCATTCCACAGCAGCCCTGCCTATGCCCTCCTCCTCTATTGCCATCATGAGATCTGGACGTGTAAAAATATGTGATTTACTGCATGGTGATAATTTAAATGTCTTAAGCACTCGATGTGTAAGACATATATAATGCTTATAAATGGTGATGAATAGTTTTGTCAAGCATGCTGTCATTTGAAAGGAAACTACATTGTGAAATTTTCAAAACTAAAATTATACAACAGTTAATTTAGTAGCTGAAGTGTAAGCACTCAATATTAACTTATTTGAAGAACGGTTCCTACTGTTTTATTGAATATTAATATGGCTGTGATTTTATCATAGTGTGCGTGCTGGTCTGAGGTTGCATTAACCAGACGTTTTTAATAATTTACAGAATTTCATAAAATCACAATTTTGACATGCAGAACAAAACACAAAAAAACACATTATGTGTCAATTTACATACTGTAAATTAACACTAAACAATGACCAGTATGGCTTTATTCGCTTGTTCTCTCTCTCTCTGTGTTACTCAGCGACAGTTAATGATTCTTTGTAATGCTGATATGCAAGTGGGATAAGGCTTAATTACAGACACTTAAAATTCTACTGGATAAAGCAAAGCATTGTATAAATTGTACTTTGACAATTTGCCCACTGGTTACTTTATAGCCAGGAAAATTACATTTTTATTGCAGTTTAATGTATACTTTCTCTTTCTTTTATTTGTTTGAATCCATATTCATCCAAACGTCTTTTTTGTACTTTTTATTGAAATTAAATTGACTTTTACATGTCCTAAATTAATCTCATTTTATTATCCTGTTGTAAAACACTTTAAATGCTAAATAAATAAATGAAATGTGCTATATAAATAAACTTGCTTTGCCCTTCAAATGTAAGGATTTGCAAGAAAGAATTGTTGTTTTTGTGCTAAAGTATACATGTATATTTTTATCAGGAATACAAATGTTAGCTCTGTGATGTTTTAAACAGATATGCTGTGCAATTGAAATTATACTGAAACTGTTTTGTGTTTTTAGATTAAACATTTTGAATAAGGTAAAGTGGCAGAACATTCACAATGCCATTGCATTGTACACATCGACTATGAACTTCTAGATGCATTTAGATAATTTTTTTTAAAACTGCTATTCACAAATGGCAGGGTCATATACAGTATAGTATGTGACTTGGACAACAAAACCAGTCTTAAGAATCAAATTGAGATTTTTACATCATCTGAAAGCTGAATATATACGCTTTCAATTGATATATGGTTTGTTAGGATAGGAACATATCTGGCCGAGATATAACTATTTAAATCTCTGGAAAACTATCTCATCTTTAAAGTTGTCCATCAGAGGCACTGTAGCAGGCCGCTGCTAAGAAGAAGCGCTCTCTTTTGGCTGTAGTGATGTTGTGGAGAATAGATGAACCTGAAAAAAATTATAAGCTTTACATAGATACCAACCTTGAATGGGTAATTCACAAAGAGCGACAGCAGAGAGTGAAGTTTGTAGGGGAGTTTCCGGACGATTTTGTTTGCGATTTTATACTGCATCCACATCCAAGTTTTGATATATTTACAGTAGGGAATTTACAAAATATCTTCATAGAACATTATCTTTACTTCATATCCTAATGAATTTTGACCCACAAAATGTTTTTTTTCCAAATGTTCTCGTGCTACTTAAGACTGGTTTTGTGATATATGTATATACAGTATGTGTGTGTGTGTGTGTGTGATAAGCTGCAGAGGAGAAAGATGATAAAGGCTACAGACAGAAATATCTTACTGATATATATCTTTGATATTTAATTAAATTGGAGTGAAAGGCAAAAGATGAGAAAAGTTAACTGGATACTGCAACAGCAAGATAATATCGCACACACCTGCCAAACACATCTCAGTCTTCATTTGTGAGCTATTCTTCTGTTTTGATTCAGTAAATATCTCACATTTTCACTACAATTGAGACTTTTGCATATAAGGGAATTGTGTGTTTCTCTCCTCAAGGTTCTGAACAAATATTCAAACAAAACTTTCTTTTACATAAAAGCTTTTGAACAAATATATACAGAAACCTTTAGTCGCCAAGGACTTTAGTATGTGTAAGTGACAGTTTTGCTTACGTTTAACATTGTTAAAAGCATTAGACATGAAACCTGGACATGAAACATTTGGATCTTGTCTTCTCAGGCTAGTCCTTGTATGACAGGAGGGTGTTATGATTTATGAAAGGTTGTGATGTCTTTCCACTGCTGTTGTGTGGGCATGGAGAACTGTCCCACAGACCTCCCCCTGAGAAATCATTTGCTTCAGTCTGTGCTTTCTTGTTAGATTTGACGTCCTTTTTTGAGGCCTCAATGCATCATTAGCCTCCTGCTAATTGTGTGTATGTAAAAAAAGTTCAAGGCGCAAAAAAGGCCAACAGTCTTTAACATCAGATAAACATCGATTAGCATATTATCCAAATATAAAGCAATGGGATTAATGATCAGCGTACTATGCAAATTTTGATTAGGAAAGGCAAAAGTTTGGAAAGAGAGAACAGAAAACAAAGTGTCCTGCCAATAGACCTGACATTTCTCTTTTCTGTTATTCTAGTCTCACCAATAACAATTATCTTATAATTGTTGTTGTAATTATGATGACGCATGTGGCAGTGTGCCAGAGAAGCACTCTTCTGTGCCTCTGAGCATCTTTATTTTCTACCACAGCATGTGCAGGAGCTGCCAGAGGGAGGAGGTGCTTTTCCGTCTGGAAGGGACTGTAACATTTTTTGTTTATTCCTAAATCTTTTATGATCTCTGAAATGGAATGTAAATGCAGCTTTTGTTTAACTGAATACGTCTGTTGTGTGATATTGTTTTGTTGTTGTTGTTTTTTGCACCCAATATCCTCGCACACAATCTATCTCTATTCTTTTGACCTCAGCCTTAAAGTAAAGCTATGATTTTGATTCGGTGCCAAATGCTTATCAAACATACCTGAGAGAGAAATGGGGGTGTTTCATTTCAGAGGATAAAGAGAAGCAAGGAGAACTTCTCTCAAAGGAATTGCAAATCATGAGAGGTAGGAGAGGAAAGCTTGCGGCTAAATGTCTTGTCAGGCATTTTTTGAAAGTGGTCTCCCCTGCGATTGACCTTCTCTATGAGCAAAGCCAGCAATAAAACAAGGTGACCACAGCAGTCATACAATTTCTTCACTTCACACTCTTACAGTCTATATTCGTGGATATATGAAATATATAGTATCTACGTATTTATACACATATAATTTTTATAATGTGCATCTTTTGCATCATTGGTTATACATTTTAAGTGATAGTTCACCCAAAAATGAAAATTCTGTCATTTATTCACCCTCTTGTCATTTCAAACCTGTATGACTTTCTTTCTTCTGCAAAACACAAAAGGAGATATTTTTAGGAATGTTGGTAACCAAACGGCAGCCATACTATTGACTTTTATTGTATGGACACAAAACCAGTGCAAGTTCCACCATTGTTCGGTCACCAACATATCTTCTTACTGTATATTCTTATCAGGTTTGAAATGGCAAGAGGGTGAAGAAATAATGACAGAATTTTCATTCTTGTGTGAACTATCGTTTTAATACAACAACAACGGTAAAAGTTGAAACTGTTTAAAGTCTTTTGCAAATGTAAAACCCTGTCAGTCAACAGTCTGATTATAAACAAAAGATGAACATAATCTTTTATTCTTTGCACCACGATGTTTCCTTTTCAAGTTAAGTTTATAATCTTCAGATTAATAGCTCCACATTTCATTCATCAGAGCGTTCTCTATTGCCCGTCTGCTGCTTTCCTTTCTCGCTTCCCTTCTGCAAGCTCAGATCCAGAGGATCATCAGCTAGCTCCTGTTGCTAGGCAACTCCATCGCAAAGATCCTCCCAGTTGAGTTTTGAAGGTAATAAAACAATGCCCCTAGATAAACAGGAGCCAAGGTCCGGAAAAGCCGCAAGGACAACAGTAACAAACTGTAAATAACTTCTATAGCTCGTGCCTCAGCCTATGTTCTACAGCAGCCAATTAAAGTAATACTCAAAGACAAGGTCTTTAACCGAGTCATCAAAGTTAATACATTAATTTATGTGAATGTGATTAAATTCGTTTCAAACCTTTAATTTATTCAGTTTGGCCTTGTGTCCTGTTCTGTATGATTTGGGAAATTATTGTATTATGTCATAATTGTGAATGGCATCGGTGTTGGCCTTTGCATTTCCCTGTGGGTTGTTATGCAGTTTGAGAAATACAGAATCTGAGTTGTCTGTGAGATGAGTAGAGTGTACTAAATCTACCATCTGGCGTCTTTATATATATGCACATATACTGTAACCCATTCAAATTACCAAAACGAGTAGTTCATCATCCAGCATATTTTTGTGTTCTTTCTGTCAAAAGTGACAGGCAGCATTAAACTGTCAACTACATATAAGGTTATTAATAGTGTGCATTTCAACCATATTCTTACAGATAATATTTTGACTATATGTAAGATTTAAAGGTGCTGTGTGTAATATTAGGGAGTATCTATTGACAGAAATGCAATATAATATACATAACTATGTCGTCAGAGGTGTATAAAGACCTTACATAATGAACCGTTATGTTTATTATCTTAGAATGAGTTATTTCTATCTACATACACCCCTTAGATAAAATTCACCATGTTGTTTCTACAGTATCCCTAAACTGAAAAACTGTTCTACAGAGCGCGCTTCGTAAATATGTTATCTTCAGCAAAGATGCGAAAGTGTCACGAAATATTTTGTCATGTACCAGCCACCGTAGTGCTGTGAAAGGAAGGGACGAGCGGTTGAGTGAGCCGTTGGTTGCAGTTCGCAAACCTGACAGCTAGATGCCGCTAAAATCTCCACATTGCTCGTTTACCAAACAAAAAGATGAATGTTTGACACATTTTTTGAGCTTGTTTTACTTTTTACTTAGCAGAAATATTTATAAAAATGTTTGGCCTTGATGTCTTCAGAGACTGCCATATTCAGATAATTCCTTCATAACAGACACGCTCAGAGTTACTGAAGGACTCATCCACCACCTCGCTACATAACTGACAACATATTTGAATAATTGATCACTTCAGCAACGCTTTATCCTGGAGCTAATTCTGTGGTGTGAGCTTTTGTTTAACACTGGTGAAGAGCTTGGTTCTTGGATATGTACTCAATACCTCAAAAACAACCTTCACAGCACTCACATCAGTTTCATTCAAGGCCATATTCAATATCATTCCTACAATATAAACAATTGCACATACTTAAAAGCAAAGAGATACAGTGTAAATCTAATAAGACGACGAAAGAAGACGAGACGCCCAGCACACTTGCTGTCTGGCAGAGGTTTCATTAGTGGTCATTCTTCTGTTGTCCATCTCCTGTAGCAGATCCTACACATCAAAGCAGCTCCTCTTTTCAGACTGTAATTGTCTCCTGCTTCTGAGCTTTCTAACTCGACACCCTCCATTGTATAGCCGACATGATGTAGGAGAGTGCACTTCCAGATCTTTTACCCCATACCAATGACACTTCTGGTAAAATGTCACAGAGAACAGAGCAAGAGAAAAGTTTCAAGGAACTCGAATGACCACTCATTCATAAAAGCACAACTTTTGCTTCTGTCTGCTTCTCTTTTGTCCTAAAACTACACAGCCTTTGGTCTGGAGATGTGCCCTCATCAACATGCAAATCTCTCTTTTCCTATTGGGACATTAATACATCTTAGAAAGTGAGTTTCTGAGCTCACATTTAAAGATGATTAATGTGGAGTCAACCTGAATCAAGCAAAGCAAGCAGGTGCCCTGAAATTAAAAACACGCCAAATGAAAACAGGTGAGAGAGAGAGGGAGATTGTTGTTAGTAATGCATGGAGAAGAATGTTAATGATAGGATGAGCTACGCAGATGTTTCTACCTCCCTGTCAAGATACAACAGACTTTGTTTGATTTTGATCTTATACATCAATACGTATACATCAACAATGCTTCTCCAGTTTAAAAAATGTCTGAAACACAATAAAAGCAGCATGAAATGCCCATATGACTTGTGCAATATAGTCTTTTGAAGCCATACGATAGCTCTTGTGACCAGTTTGAATATGTAGAATGGAGAATGAGATTTGGGACCACTTTCTATGGTACTTTATAGTACAGCTTGACAAACATGGTTACCATGAAGTATTTTCCTTTACTGTAACATAAGAAACTAAATAAAAAAGTATATATATTTTGAGTGAACTATTTCTTTGATGCACATATCATATTCACAACAGTGCCAGAACAAGTGCCAAAATATCTCTAGGGCTCTTATGGAGGCGATAAACAATTGGATGCATGTATGTAATATAAAAGCTCTAGGACGTTTCGCTGTTTGAATCACTCCACTCCTCTGTGTTTTATTTCACTATTTCAGATCAGAATATGTAAGCAGTCTAGGCAAGCATTGGAGTGGGAATTCTTTGAGTAAGAAATGTTTTTTTTTTAAGTCTGAGTTTCTTTTTTCTTGTGCTCCAGGATTGCTCAGATTGAGGTTTCTTTACCGGTGACCATAAAGCTGAAGATGGAAATCCTGGACTGGAGCTGGATCAGGAATGATTACAGAATGTTTAAGCAGGGTAGGTGGAAATTGCTATCGCTTCAATGCACTTACTATGAACAAAATTGTATATATTTTCCCCCCGAAAAAATTATGAACTGTAAAGAAGAAAAGTAATCAAAAAATAGAACACAGAAATACAGCATCTATTGCCACAGGATCAAATCTGAATCTGTATTTTACACTTGTATTCGAAGCCACCGCACCAAAATGCTTAACCTGGTGTAAGGTATAATGCTTAACATCAAAGATTTCTGGATGCCTGGTTTAGTGATATTTGCTGCCAAAAGGCAAGATGGGAAAGGACACGCATGGTGTGCCACCTCTTGGAATGCCTTTCATCCGTCATGGTACCAGGGAACAGGGAGATGGTCCGTTAATGTCGGTCAGGCTCTCTCCCAACAGAGCAAGAGCACTTGCTCCGAGTGCGATATTAGCAGCTCTCCTAATTTGTCACTGCAATGAGATGGAGGAACATTGTGCGGATTGATGTCCTGTTCAAGAGTCAGTCTGATGGCTGTACAGAGCCAAGAAGGAACTTTGGCTCCAGCATTAGAGGATCTCATTTTGCACAATGTTCAAGTGTTTGCAGTGCACTGAATGAATTCATTTCAGTTGCATGCAGCTTTAAAGAGCACTACAGAGAACTTACAAAAGCCTCAAGTACAAATTATGAACAAAAAGCATTCTTTTAATAATTTATGATAATACAGCAAGTCTCTTGCTAAAACGTAATCCGGTACTGAGTATAAATGATATCTGGCAGTCTCTGTGAGTAGTAACATTGTGTTAAATTTTGGAAATAAAAGTATTTTTTTATGTAACCCAAGTGTGTGTGAAGTTAAAATAATGTTAAAAATAGTGTTCAGCAACTCACTCTGCATTCGTACCCTGCAAATGCTTTAAACGTTATCATCTGTACTTAGGTGTTCTGCTTTTCTATGTAAGCATGACTGGCACAAATTGACAAAAACAATCTAATCTAATTACCTTGAACAAAGCAATGCAAACAAGAGCAGTAAAAAGACAAAACTCCAACATTTTAAACAAAAATCTATAATAAAGTGTGCAAAGACTCATTTAAAGGGTTCTCACGCATTTGAGGGTTTACAATGTTACCACTGCCGTATTTGTTTACATAGGAGATTTGTCTGAATACGTAATTTTGCTATTTTTAAAGGATATAGGATATATGTAATCCCTGTTTAAGTGTTGACCTGACCGCAATTCTGACCACAGTCTGTTTTCAGGGGATAGTTCAACCAAAAATTATTTGATCATCATTTATTTACCCCATGTTGTAAAAAACCTGTATATGACTCTTTCATCTGTGAAACACAAAAGTGTAAAATAGTTTCCTTTGTGTTCTGAAGAAAGCCATACATGACATGAGGGTCTGTGATAAAGGAATTCTTAAATTTTTGGGTGAACTATACCTTTAACTGTCATGTCTATCATTCTTTCTTTTTTTAGTATTTACTGTTCATATACAGTATACTGTGCATTTACTGTAATTTAACATGTTGATTCCTAAAATACATTTTTCATTAGGTTCATAACAATAAGTTCTGTCAAATGTCAATTCATACACATGGGAATATAATATTTATAAATCATATATATGCACTCATTCCATATTTCTGTAATGCGGTGTCCGTGTGGTTTAAAACTCTATAATGAGATACTAGAGTTTATTCCCAAGAAATATCAACAGAATAGCCTTTTCACCAGGACCTTTGAGGAACACATTTAAATGAGATGTGTGCCTTGCAACCTAGCAACACCTGCTATTGTCTTCCATCAGAGTATAATTTTCATAGTATGGAAAAACAACTCACACATTTTTTTTAAACATTCACATCTATGCATTTCGTGTACATTTTTAATGAAAGAGACTTTCTGTCAATCTGTTTATTTTCCGAGTATCACACTAATGTTAGCGTCATGTTCTTCTAGATAACCTAAAGAACGTCTCAGTATGTATTTTCTGAACCACAGATACAAAAACAAAATGAACCCAAATTCCTTTAAAAAGATGAAAATGTAAGAGAATGAATGTGTGTGCGTGTCTGTGAACTCGAGCAGGTTTGTTAAAGCAATGACCTCGCCGGAGCCAAGGACTCTGGTCCACCTCCTGGAGTAAGATGGATTCAGCAGCCTAGAATGGGCCCTGGATTATCTCTGCAGAACAGCAGTGGATGAGAAAGAAAGGATACGGGCTCTCCCGCTTCTCGGGGAGGTTGAAAAATGAGTGAGCAAGATACTATTTCTCCTTTAATTCGCGAGGGGTGGCCTGGCTCGGCCTGCGATAAGCCGCCAGTGATCAACTTCCTTTGAGTTCGGACGTGACCGAGTGACCTGCCCCCACCCACGCCGATGCGCGCGTAAACACGCACACACAGTTATCGTTCCTCACGCCAAATTCCTCCCGTCCGGCTACACGCTACCTTAAGCCCTCTGTTTGGAAACCAACAAGTATGGGATCTGACTACCTCTCTCTGCTGCGTGTTTATTTTGGATAAGAAGTGGTGAAGAAAGGGGGGCCGGCGAAGATGAAAGCGTACGCTCATGCGGCTAGGGCATATGTTCGGTGTTATGATTTATGAAATGGAAGCGCTTCATACCCGGCTGGACGTGCTGCTAGCTGGACACAAGTTTTTTTCTCACATTGTTCAGAGGCACATTTACTTTAGTTTTATTTGTTTGGTTGTTTTTTGCGGTTACAGTGGGGGAATTCATACTTTCATTCGCTTTCTGCGTTGTTGTAGTGCCCGGTTCACTAAAGGAATTATGCAAATCGAGGTAAAGCGTAAACACGCCCGAAACATCTGTGCCGAGCGTTATTTCCACTGCGCAATTCCCCAGCTCGCAGGCAGGTTCTGAGCTCTGTGTGGTGGAGGGCTACCACTATCTGGCATAGTTCGCTGGCTCATTGCAATACACGTACCCGTGTTAGCTCCTAAAAAGTGAGCACGCCTAAGCTACGTGTTTTTCAACAGCTTAATGCATAACGTTCTGCTCTTTGTTTGCAATGATCTTTTTAACATGCAGGTCATTGGGCACATTTTCCTATTTAAAACTCACAACGGCCTTTGAAGATCAGGTTCTTTAAAACCTGCCTAATGTGTCAAGATCTGAATTGTAAGTGATTTTGAAATCATAATGAAATCGTGTGCCACCAGTATCACAGACACAAAACTCGCAGCTTACTTTCTCAGCTCATGATACAAACTTTCTCATTACATTGCACTAATTTATTTATCTCACTTTATTTATCACACTAGGATAATTGTTCATCTTGACATAACACAGCTATATATGCAATCCATCACAGCAAATAGCCCTAATTGCATTTATTCCATTGGGAGAAAGAAACTAATTACAAGAAAAAAGCTAAATCTGACAACAAAATGCTTACTTTTTTATCAGTATAAGTTCATACATTTGTTGTGATTTTGTCAATGACAGACTTAGCAATCTGCTTATGACAAATTTGTCGGTGTGAATTAAACAAGATCATTAATGTCTTTTTTAGTTACACTTTTACAGATTTTTTTACGTTTACAGTGGATGGAGACCGGAAAAGAAAGAACCACAAGCTGGGACTCTCGGGATGTTTTGGGTTGTTTCTTGAAGGTGGGTTATGATACAGGGGATGAAAACGCTTGACTTATGATCTTAAAATTATTTTAATCTGAAGGTGTATGCTTAAATTCCAGAAATTACTTTTGTAGTCAAAGATACAGTATAATCAATTTCTTTCATTAGAAAAGAAAAAATATTCTAAACATATATTTGAAATGGATAACTTAGATCGAATAATGAATAAAAAGCAGGAAATAAGAGCCCTGAATACTCTTTAAAAAGCTCCTTTAAAAAGCTCCTTTAAAAAGCTCCTTTAAAAAGCTCCTTTAAAAGCTTCCCAGAGTGAGACCTCAAGAAGCTGGCTTATAAAATGCCAAGAGAATGAGGGGTGACTACTTTGAAGATGCTTAAATATAGTTTTGATTTATTTTAGATGCTTTGAATCACAATTCCTCTAGTTACAATTGCCCATGCCATAGTCTAAAAGGTGTAAAACGATAAAAAAAAGATGAAAAAGAATGACTTAGGTGTTTTCAACCTTTTTTGCTTTGTCACACCATAGTATATTTGTCAACTATCCATATACATTTGGGCAGTCGTGGTCCAGTGGTTAGAGAGTTGGACTCATGACCAGAAGGTTGCTGGTTCGATTCTCAGGTCTGGCGGGTAACGGCTGAGATGCCCTTGAGCAAGGCACCTAACCCCCACTTGCTTACTATACAACATGTACAAATGTATAGTACAATGTAATGTAAGTCGCTTTGGATAAAAAGCGTCTGCCAAATGCGTAAATGTAAATGTAAATGTAAATTTAATGAATTGAATGCAACACAATATATTAAAGTATAACTTTATATCTTTTTATATCCTCTCTTAAGAGCAGTGTAAATTGCACTTTTAAATGAGAATAAAGAAAGCATTTTAACCCAAAACTGGATTGTGGTATTACATTTACATTTACATTTATGCATTTGGCAGACGCTTTTATCCAAAGCGACTTACATTACATTGTACTATACATTTGTACATTTTGTATAGTAAGCAAGTGGGGGTTAGGTGCCTTGCTCAAGGGCACCTCAGCCGTTACCCACCAGCCCTGAGAATCGAACCAGCAACCTTCTGGTCATGAGTCCAACTCTCTAACCACTAGGCCACGACTGCCCCTGCCCCTGGTATTACTATGTGATGTATATGGGCAGTTTGACCTCATTCTTACCTATTTCATAACCTCTATAAGCTTGTTTCAAAATAACTCCCTGACATTTCAAACTCTTAAAGTTTGTGCCATGTAAATTTTGGACTTATTCCTTCAATTCAAGTTCACCTTTTCTTTTATTTGCACTCTTCTCCAGCGATTTTGTTTAGTCTGAGACTCTGACAGTTGATTTCAGGCATAATAGAGTAGGAGCCACTAAAAAGGCTCTAATTTTTAGAAATTGCACCAGCTTTGTGTGCAACTCTGTAGTCATCTTCTCTAATCACTCTGACATTTTACATTCTATATTTGTTGCGCTGGGTTTTTCTACACTTTGAAGGTCACTACTAAATTATCTTAAAGCATGAAAATTGGACTGTCCCTTCCTCTGATTTTAAAGCCTTTAAAAATTGACCCTTAAGTGTCTGCTTCTGTTTGATTTTACTCCTCGTTTGAGTTATATATTTATTTCTCTCTTTCTGTTGAGGATATGTTAGGATATTATGTTCTTGATTCTTGCAAATATCCTATCATTGTCATTCCACTTGCTTGTTATCAGAAATAATCTGCAGGGACTCAATTCTTTGTGGATGTGTACCGGAAGTTAAATTTGGGCCACAAAAGCATGCATGTGCAGTGACGTTTGCTTATGTTGTTGCTTCAAACCCGTTTTTAAAGCCCTGTTATATCTAGTATGTAATGAAGCTCTGGACAGGTTAAATACTCAGAGGTTGTTTTCTTATGCAGTCCTGTTTGTGCGTTCAGCTCGGATTAAACAGCCCGATCTCAAGAAATGCGCATAAGTAACACGCTTGGTGTGAACCTGTGAAATAAGTATGCCAAATTGCAATTTTACATGTATATATATGGCAATGTTTGCGTGCATACGATACGTCAATTTTAGCGTGCGCGCATATTTGTCTTATGACCCTGTCCCCTAACCCAAAACCTAAACCTGATGTTATTACCTGAATTCAGTGTTTCCTGTTTATATATGTTTCAAAATGGCGGCTCTTCGCCGAGGGTGTATCAGTTCCATGCAAAGATTGACGTAGATATACATGTAAAAATGCAATTTGGCGTACTTATTTTACGTTTTTTCACCTGGCGTGTTAATTATACGCATTTCATGTGAACGGGTTGGATTAAAAGACTTGATGAAAACTGTTCATCTTTACATTGGACTTAGTAAAAGATTTGTGGATGGACTAAACTTTTGGATGTATGGCCCCAATATTGTTCTGTACAGTTCAGACAGCCATCATTTCAGTAATGCCACTGACTCGGCCATGTGTGCTTGAATATTTCATTGAAGATGGATGAATTTCTAATCTTAGCTCCAAGCTGCAGCATTTTGTCACAGATCCATTTCCTGTCTGTCTGGTGCTTTTTTCACTCGGGCATACGACACCACACGCACAAACACACTGCGGAGCTCATGAAAAATAATAGCTTATACTAGATTACATTTGATGTAATACTTCCCCGCACACGCCAAGAAGGATGATGTCCTGAAATCTGTATTAATGGCTGTGTCTCTTTCTATTTTTCACTAATTACTGTTCAATTACATGCTTCACTGTTCATCAATAACCAATCCATGCTAACCCATCACGGGAGAAGCACATACTACGTAATTAAACATGTGCAGAACTAGAACTGTGTTGCCATGGTGAAATGGTAAAGTTAAGACACGTTTTCAATTTGTCTTTAAAAAAGGCAGAAATAAATGATTTTCGCAAAATAAAGATGAAATCATAATGAATTACATTCAAAAAGCAGCTAATCTACAGTAACAGTGTCCTCCAGAATTACTAACTAAAATGAGCAAAAACGTCAATGAGGAAGTGTTTTTGTCATCAACTATTGTTAGCATCGTGAATTTAGGACTATGCCCCCCTTGCTTGTGATTACCACCCTTTATCTACTATATTATAATATGATGGATGAGATGAGACGAGAGAACAAATGTAATGAGTTCGGAGACCATTATGCTACAAAAAAATCTCTCCAGAGTCCCTTTGTCCTCACTTGTGGACAGTTCAACTCACGCCACCCATTTTAAATGAGGTTGAGGTCAGGAAACTGGGATAGGCATTGCGAAATCTATGGTCAGTGAAGCATTTATCCGTTGACTTGAAGGTGTGCACTGGATTTGGTCTTTTTGAAAGAGCCAACCACGATCCAATCTTATCCTCCTGGCAGAGGCAGCCAGATTTTGATCTTAAATCCATGTCTGTGGTGCTCTATATCCCAGTAAGATTACCAGGGCCTTTGGAAGATAAAAAGCCCCACAACATCACAGATTCACCACGATACTTCACAGTAGGGATTGGGTTCTTCTCTGCATGATCTTGGCTCTTTCTACTCTAAACCCACTTTCTGGTGTTTGCAGCCATAAAGCTCTATTTTCATCTCATCTGACTGTAAAACCCACATTCAAAGATCCAATGATGCTTATACTAAAAGCACTTGCGTGTGGGCTTCAGTGACAGCAGAGATGTTTTGTAAAGCTCTGGTAAATGTAAATGCAAAATGTGCGCATGTAAGTCACTTTTGTTAGTATCTATCAAATAAATAGAAAACTGGCCAGAAATGGTTTAGTTGGAGACGATGCAGCCTGCATACTCTTCCAGATCAGGTCATCATGACTCTTTGAAACCTTCCAATTATTGTCTAAATAGTGCAGATGGGAACTTTCTGGACTCATTTCATTTGTACATTGTGCCTTCTATGGTGATAGATGAAGAAAATGGTTTGGCAAGGACCACTTTATGTTTTTGCCAGTAAAGCAGGCCTTTTTACATCACTCCACCTGCTGTTTCTTATATTTAATAATCAATAATGCAAAACTTATGAAGTTATTGACTGAATTAACCTCTAGGTCTTTCTAGTATTAAACCAACACAATGTGTCAGGACAGATCCATGATAAATTGATTTACGCATTTGCTTTAGAATATCAGATTACAGATCATGAATCATATTCTTCCTTTTGTTCATTTTTCTTATAACTACAAATCATCCCTAATCCTCTAATACCTAGTGGGTGGGAATCTACAAAATATGCATAGAACAAAACAGGGTGCATAGCAATTCTGCCCACCACAAAAAGGTTACCAACTGGGGATAATGATGGGGTTTACTTGTGAGTGGGCTGACCCCGGTACAGTGGTATTTTTAAGGGGGTGTTACAATTGCTTTGTTGTAAATGCCAGGAGTTCACTGATATGACATTGCATCAGCTTAAATCCATTATATCTATAATTTGATGGTAGAAGAATCCATAATAAGCTTGTAATGGAATGTTTTGGTTGGCTTTTTGATTTGTATTTAATTGTGTGTTGGGGTGAGAGAAGGGGATGCTGTTAATGGAAAGTGCTTGAAAGAATATATGAAAGCTAATAAATAAAACCAATAATAGACGTTTTATAGTGAAGAAAACAAATATGACTTTTGTGTATATTTTCTTTTTTTGAAATAATATATGATTTGACATCTGCTGGTCTGATTTTTTGATGCCTTTGTATAGTACTTTAGACATTTTACTTGTTTTTAGATTGCCATTGTTCTAATACAGTAAACACCCGATCATTTTTAAATTATTCTAAATTTACTAGGTATTATGGAATAGGTTTACTAGGAAATAGGTATGTAGGTTAACTAGGTGTTTAGGTAATATATATGTGTTTAGGTAAAATTATATGAATTACTAACAATTTTTCTCCAAAATCTCAAACAAAAATTTTGTTTCTATTTATTTGCAGAAAAGAAAAACTGGAGAAACATGTCAAACAACAGAAAATATGCTCTGCATAGACATCAAATACTGCAAAGAAAAGTTCATATTCACTTTTAAACAATACAACAGTAATATTTGTACATGTATATCAGAAAAGTTTTTTATGTGACAACCATTTTTATCAGTCTTGTCATGCTGTCAGTCTTTCACATTGCTGTTGGATGACTTTGTGACTTCTGAGGTTTGATTTTGAGCAGCAAGTGAAATTAATGAAAGTGGAGTGATGTTCTAATGAGTACTGTGTGTATTTGTGTGTGTCCTTCTATTCCTATTAAAGATTAAAACTCCAAAACTTTGGAAACTTTCTCAAACTGTTAACTTGTGTTACATTTGAAAATTGTCTGTCTGTGGTAATGGCAAAGAATAAAAAAATACATGAAATGGAATATTCACTGTAAGTAAATAAATGAATAACAAAAATCTGAATCACTTCCACTTTGTGGAAAGAAGTAATCGAAATGTTATGAATGGATGTGCTTTTTGCAAGTGATTTTTTTAATTAGTAAGAAGAAATGTGAAATGGAAAGATACATTTGAGGGCTGTCATTATGTCCGTGTTCTTTAAAAAAAAAAACTTTTGCTCAGATTCTGCTTGTGCATAGACTCTATTATAATTATAGTGTCGTGTTTCCATTAGCAAACAAGGAATTGCATACCATAATATTGTTCCTCATGTATATGTGATCAAATCAGGTTGTGTCAAATGATGTTTACTCATACATAATACTGTAGCTATGTAAAAAATCTGAGGCAACTCTCAGACATGCTGGCTGGCTAAAGTTCAGTGTAGTATTTATGGAGACTGTAATGTTTATAGCAGCTTGCTACAGTATACTGCAGCTTGCAAGAAAGCATAAACCAAGTATATTTACTGCAAACAAACACCTAAATCTTAGCTTTGGCTCTTCATATGGCCATTTAGGAAAATGTAAGCCTGTTAATGCCACTCTAAACTCAACAGAGGTAAACAAAAATGCTCCCTGCAGTTACATACAGAGTTAAGTCTCCTCCTCTTTGAATCAAATTAAACAAAGCAAATGAACCACATAAATGAGGTAACAGTGTGGAAAAGGGGATCCACATTAGCTTAAATGTTAGGGAAATGAATTAGTGATGCAAGGTCATTGAAAAGTTTCTTTGTAACTTTGTGAAAACACTTGGCATGATAAAAGGCCGCGCGGCGAATCACCCCCAACGCCTTGCCAAAATGATAAGCACACGCGGTTTACCAAACCCTCCATCTCTGTTTTAATTTCACCACGAAATGTACACGAGGGGACGTTAAACAGACAGGCTTCTCATAAACGCAGCTATAATGCGTTTTCGTATCAAAGTAGAAAAAGATTTTTGCCAGTCAAGCTCAGCATGTCTCCCCCCAAGGCACCCTGAATAGTGTATACTTTCTCAGTCAGAATCCTTTCACACAGACAGACAAATGTTTACTGACTTTTGTGTGCTTTAAAGAGGCAAAGGTGGTGGAGGTTGAAAGGTGATACTGGAGGTGAAAATCTCTCTTAAGCAAAGACACAAAGAAAACAAAAACAATGGTTACGAGAGCGCTCTTGTCACCTGTCAGTAACAATTCTCAAAAACGCAGCTAGATGTTTCTTGGAACTTGACACCTATAAAATGCCTGCACTGTTTTGAAAAACAACAATAGAGAATGTAAGTTTATAATACGCACAGCTAAAATAATTCGATTAAGGGTTGCTTTTGAAGGCTATGCAATCCCAAACACACTTAAGAGCGTATGGAATCATGTAAAGCTTCATGTTCATGTTGCCCTTTGGCCATCTCTGCGCAAACTCATAGTAGTAATTGCTAACAAAATGCCCCTATGACCTATAACGCATAAAAAATGTATGTTTACACGCAACAGAGGAGCACTAGGGAAGAAAAATTTAAATCTGTAAACGGGGAAGGTGGCGCTATCGAATGTGTAAAAACGGGGGTGATGTGTTACTAGCGTAAATACCCTGGACACATCCTATTCATCAGGCCCATATGCAGAGTTCGCCTGTGACCTAGATAAGTTTGAATGCAAACGGATGAAATATGTCCTCTGTTGGGGCTGGGAAGCAGCAAGCTGAGGTAGGAAGACCCAGAGCTGATCTGTCACTGTCAGGATATACTATAGAGACCTCAGAACACCTGGGTAATCTCGTGATGACACAGCGCAGTGTTAGACAGTGGAGGCCATGTTGGTATCTCTAGCAAACACGGTGGTTTGCATAAAGGGCTCGGAGGCATAATCAATTGAAATGCATTAATGAACTTTAAACAATAAGTGATAAGCAGAAGCTATTTACATGTCTATGGTTAAAACAACAAAGATCTGTGTGTATCACAGTGGAAATTAAACCGTATGGTTTATTTTCAATATGTCGCGCTAGCAGAAACAGTAAGTTCTGCCGCCAGCCGCTTCTCTCATCTTCCCCATTCATTTATCGCCGCTCTCCTTTGTCAAACCGCACTATTCATCTACACAAATGTACGTGCGCATTTTTCTTGGCATGACTGCATACGCTATAGAACCTGGCTTGAGACGTTGATTCTTTGTTGTTTATTCCGATACGTTTTATTTAATCAGTGGAATGCTGCGGCATGGAATAGCGATAAAGACGAACAAGAAATGAGCCACGCGCTCCACTCTGCTAAACAAGCTGCCCCAGATATGGCGTGCAGTTTGCGAATGCGCATGTTTGTGTGAGAGAGAAAAAAAGAGGTATCATTCATTATTGAGGAATCGAGCACATTTCCGTTAATGTCTGTTGGTGCTTCAGAGCGGGTCCTCTGTAAATACGTCACTGTACTGTTGGTACCTTGTCACTCGGGCTCCAGGATCAGACAGCAGCACAATAAAGCTATATGGGCAGCAGGCGGGGCAACAGAGCAAGAGTCGCTTGTCGCTTATCAGCGCTCCGCACGGAAAGAGCGTTGGCGTGCGCTGGCCACGGAGTCAGGCGAGTAGAGCGAAAGAATATTCCAGCATTAGTTTTTCCTTGGCTGTGTCTCGGCTCCATAATTTTGTGTCACGAAGCAGCATCGTGAACATCTGGCAAGTAGCAAGGGCCTTTATGTGACACATTGTGACACTGGTGACTCAGGTGACGGGAGACATGATTAGTATTTTGTGGACTAAAACATGGCTGGTGTTTATCAACAGCATGCCATATAGGTAGTTGACAAATAACCGTACTTAATGTGTCCTATGGTGTGACGGCAAACTTTTTTTAATATTATATATATTTTTTATTGTTAACATTTATAATATAAAATAGCAGAAATTTGGGAAAAACAATGAAGATAAATCTCTCTTATGCTATGTCACACCGTATAGGATAAACATACAGATTATTTGTTAACTACCCATATATACGGTTTCATCGGACACATACTCGAAGGTCTGATCTAATGAGCACTTTTAACAAGTTGGCATAATTCATTAGTGTCTTCATGAAATGTCTGTAAAATATTTTGCTTAAAAACACAATAGCTTTGTTAACATCCCCTTTTTGACTTGTCAAAAACAGCTATGCTCACAGCAACCTGTTTTGGTGTATATCTCTTTAAATGACAATGAGCTGTTGCGCACCTTAACCAACGGCTCTGATTTCAGCCCCTCTTTCTTCCGGCATGTCAACACAACACACGTGTAGTGCTCACATGGGAATCCTTTAGCTAAATGATATTTCCTGAACTCCTCAGCTGTTAGTTTAGTTTAAAATATCTCAAATCACTCGTCCTCACGGTGTGTGCGTGTGTGTACTACTTGGCTAAAATCAGTATTATTTTTACTGATGGCAACATTTTATATTCATAAACAAAAATTTCTAAATTCTTCTCCTGTTTTAATGATGTTTGTAACAGAATTTGATGATTTCATATCATCTTTTAAAAAAACATCAACAGAGGCAGCGCCGTGGGTGGAAAGGTGTAGATTAAGGGGCGGTAACATTATAGTAAGGGCCCATTTCTTTGTCACAAGGGGAGCGAAATCTGAAAGGCTCGATTTCCTACATGCTTGCAGGAAAAGGCTCACCAAAACAAACTTACTGGGATCTTATTTTTCACGTTTTCTGAGTTGGTAGATGCACTGGGGACCCGACAAACAAAACTTTTAAATAATTAAATGAACACTTTGTCTTCATACATTTACACTTTGTGTACAAGTCACTCTTTTTTGACATTTCTGGTAACTTTCTGGCACAGATTTTTGCAATGCATTTTGGTAATTGCTAGGAAGCAAATGTTTCAGTGCACTTCAATGATTTCCTGAAAAGGCTTTTTAAACATTAAACACAAACGACAAGATAAAAACATTTTTTTAAATGAATGCGTCTTTGAGGTAATAAATAGTAAAGTCTTTGTTTGAACCCATTCCTATC
Source organism: Oreonectes daqikongensis (assembly GCA_026939265.1). Lineage (NCBI taxonomy): Eukaryota > Metazoa > Chordata > Actinopteri > Cypriniformes > Nemacheilidae > Oreonectes > Oreonectes daqikongensis. The sequence goes on along the minus strand of JAOTQM010000434.1, from coordinate 236,807 downwards.
TTTTTTATTCATGCAAACTAAATATTTGTTCTTTTTTGTAGATTTGCAATGACCCAGGACATGTCCCAGGACATAAATCTTCCTCTCCAGGAGCACCATGATCTAATCTGTTTTCTACTGCTGCACCACAGATCTGACCGCTTGCAAGAGCTTTTGACTATAAAGTGTAAAGAAAAGTGCAGCGACATGTTAACATAGGCTATTTGCTCCAGGCCTGAACCGTCTCGTTCCATTATCTTTTATTCACAGCATAGCAGGTCACAGCACAAGCTTGAAAGACACACAACCCACGCCTTGTTAAAGATCCACTCTAAATATAATGTGCTATGATTTTTCCCCTTAGCTGCAGTAATTGTAACTTTATTTTACTCGATTGCACGAAGCTCACAAAGGGCCTTGTTTAATGAATATTTTGTATTTGTTCACTAAACACTGTTATGCATGGATCAGTTCTTGCAAGGTCACTGTCCTCTTATAGTTTATGCAGGGTTAGTTCATACTTAAATGTGTTTTAAATCATTTTGGATCATTCGCACAACCACCTCAATGTCGACCCTCGTAGCGCAGAGCCTACGGCACCCTGTTGCCATGACAACCCTTATTACCTCTTAATTTAAGGAATAAGCTGAGATGTAAAGTGTAGTTTCAGTGGTTTGTTCTCCTATGAGCTAACACTCTCTCGCTTTAAATTCTTTTGAATATACACAATCTGCATATGACAGGTGTATTGATGCAGAACTGCTCGGGAAAGGATGAGGAAGAGGAAAGCATTGATTGGGAATGAGAGGTTGAATGTTAAACTAAAATTGATCAGTGCTGTTGGCGTAGATAAAAAGCAGTGAATATTTAATATCGTCTTTGAATAAATGATACAGAGATTGATGGGGAGGAGTGAAGGTTAAAGAGTTGATGTAAAATACTTTCCAAGTTCACATTTTATCCTGAAATCAATTTTAAATAATGTGTACTATCAATACTTAAAGTTATTATTCACCATTACACTAAAAAAAGAGAAAAGTTATTTAAAAAAAGACACTTTTTGACGCATTCTTTATGAACTTTGCACAAGTGATGGTCTCAGCAGTGACATCATGGGTGTTCTAAGAATCGAATGCAAGCAAGAAATATGCATCACATTAGCATTACATTATGGGCCTTGTTCTATAAACATAAATCACATAAAATCAGAAAAAGTTGAACAAAATGTAAAGTTTAAGTGATCTTGTGAATTCTCATGTATAAACTTAACTTTCTACTATACTATATAATAAAGTTTTTCAGTTAAATCTATATAGCTGAAGGAAAAATTAAGAGACTGTTTCAAAATCAGTTTTTCTGATTTTAAAATGTACTATTTATAGGTATCTCTTTAGGTAAAATTTTCATTTTTGTTTAACTGTGAACTACTAACAATATTTCTACCAAATTTCAAATAAAAATATTTTCTATTTGCATTTGTTTGTCATATTTGTACATGTATTATCTATTACAGTTTTCATGTGTCTTGTCTTTCACATTGATACTGGATGACTTTATGTCACTCCTGAGGTTTGATTTTGTTAAAATTCAACAGACACAGAACTGGAATGGCCACAATTCAACTTGGAATGGTCTCTTAATTGTTTCCATGGCTTTATATATATATTCCCTGGCTTGTATATGTATATATAGCTTTATAGTTTTGTCCCCCACCAAAATGGGGGCGGAGCTTAAGAAGGGCTTTAATGAGTCATTAAGGAAAACGGTGGTTTTGTGAGCCGTTCTGTGATAAATAATCTGTGCAATGTTAATGGCTTTCTCACATGATTCAAATCAGGCCTTCAATGCTGCACTTAACAGAAGCATCAAGCAGTGTCTACAACCTCCACCTGAAAACCTACTGTATGCATGAAACGCTATGGGAGGTTGTTGCTAGGCAACGAGAGCGGAAACGTTGACGCAATATTCAAATTGAACACTAATCATTGGCTGGTCGCTGAGCTGCAAATGGGTCAACGTTGTATAATTAATTGAACTTTGTACACAGTAGTAGCGCTAAAGCTTCATAGAGATCAACTCGTGGGGATAGAGCCTTAAGGTCCTTGAAACAACGTCGGGTGTTGATTGTACGCTGAAATTATGCTTGTCTAGTTGACACACAAAAAACAGACCCTTCCAGTTTAGAGTACCTGCATGGCAGCGAGCAGGAATAACAGCGGATGTCATTGCGCGCTCAATCGTGAACGCTGTTAATTAGCAGAGAGCGACAGCTAGACTGAACAACATCAGCATCATCTCCTCATTGTCGTCCCTCTCTTCCCTTCTAACGCCCACTGCCATCCCTCACAAATCGGACATACGGTAAAGCCCCTCTAATGTCAGAGAGATGCCAGCGAGAGAGTGACACTAAATGATTTTCAAGTTGACAGGCACAGTGCCATAGCTTTGACAGTTTTTGGTCTCACTTGTGAGGTCTCTGTTGTTGAGGATAATTGAAAGTATAAGTGAGTTTTGAGAGCAGTCAGAGCTGACTGAAGTAGAAGGACAGGCAGAAAGAGAAAGTGAGTGAGAGATGCGTTATTGTCTAGATCTTGTTTTCTTCTGCTTTCATTGTAAGAAAATAATGATGCGGTCCTGCCACAGCTTGCAAAAATGAAAATCAACCCTGTTGGAATAAAAGATGACTTCAAAGCTTTGCCACTGTCAAAGGAACAAAGTAAAACAAATAGATCAACTTTGCACCTGAGGGTTTTGTGTGCGTGTGCTGTGTGCATGATTTTGTAGCAACTGCAAGATGGTAATCTTGGCTTGGATCTTTGAGAGTTGGGAGGTTTGATCCCAGGGTTGCTTAGAGGTGAGAGTAAATCAGAACCTTGGAGGGACTAGAATATTCCTAACCAGCTACAGCACCGTTACTGCTCACCTTTGTTATTGGAAAAGAATATTCTCAAGTCATGAAAAGTCATGAAAATTACATTTTGCCCATATACACTATATTGCCAAAAGTATTGTGTCACCCTAACTAATTTTAAATGCAGACTTTGAGCAAGGAACTCATCAACAAACACCAATGACTTGTGCACAGGAGTCTTCATTTTGACACAGGAAAAGGGGCTTTTGAAACAAATTGTATTGTAAGGAATTTTGTTTCCATCTCTGTTGCAACAGTTTTGGAAGCACCTTTTTTCTGTTCCAAATTGGCTGTACCCCTGTGCAAAAGCCATTGATGTGGAGTGATGAGTTTTTGGCTCAAACACTGCATTTAAAGTCACACCAAATGTGTTCAGCTGGGTTCAGGACTTGGTTTTATGCAGACCAGCCAAGTTCTTCCACACTGACTGAATAAATTATTTCTTTCTGAACCTTGTCTCATACACAGGGGCATTGTCATGTTGGAATAGAAAATACCCCTTTCCAAACTGTTGCTATTAAATTAGAAGCACACAGTTCCATAGAATATCATGATATAAGATTGGTTCTCATGGAAATTGCTAAAGTCATAAAACCTGTTTATTAGATAAGGTAACCCAATACTTTTGGCAATATAGTGTGTGACATTTATTCCATCTTAAAAATGCAAAGTGAAATATTTACAGAAACATTTTTCTTTAAAGGTCTCTTAAATTCTTTACCATAACAGAAAGAAAATTGATTTAATAAAATATTGGTATATCACACACCTAAATGAATGCAATGCATGTTTTATTATTATTTGGTGTTATCAAATTAATTGTTCGCCTACCTGATCTGCTTTCTCTCATATATTTAAATCACACATCAGGTAGGAGTAGAATTACTGTAATAATATGAGTTATTATTTGCTATTAGCAAGAAAGTGGATTTTCTTACATTGTTTCAGTAGAAACTTTGAGTTAAGTATAAATATACAAAATATGATCTAAAGGTCCAGTATATGAAATTTAGCATCTTCAGCGGAGAAGTTACAAATTTTAACCAACGGTTCACTCCACCGCTCACCCCTCCCTTTCAAAACACTACGGCAGTGTTCTCTCATTTCTGTAAAGGTTACAGATGGCAAACTGTGAGAACATAGCGACCGTCTGGTGTCAGTACCAAAAGTATCTTATAAATAACCTTATAGGCCTATTCACATACATCTTCAAACTTAACACCTTACTACTAATTGGCTTGCTTTATGTGAACCTCTGAGTTAATTCTCAATGTTTTATTTAATCTCCAAAGTTAATAACTTTCCAATCTGCTTTGACAAAATATGTAAAGATTAACTGAATACTTTCAGCACAGGTAAACATAAAATAGATTGGAAACAGCAAAACAAACAAACGAAAGAACACGTCCTTAAACTAAAATGGAAACTCTCATCATTCAATCCTGTTAATACGATTAGCTGCTGAATTTTTTATGTGAATTGGTTTAATAATAAATGTTAGGATTAAAAATTAACATGACTTCTTCCTGCTGAATAAGTGAAAGAAAAGCAGGCCCATAAAATCACCTGTGACCTGGAGTGTTCGCTTTTCAAACCATTGTAAATTTGCACATTAGCTGATAATATTCATTGTCCAGAGTAGTTTTGTGTGGAAATAAACAACACAAAATAACCACTTGCTCTCTCACTCTCTCTCATCTTTCTCCCTGTCCTGTTTCACACTTTCTCTTCATTGTTAAACTGATTGCATATGGAAGCGAGGAACCGGGACAGGGTCAATAATTTAAGGAATGAAGGCTGATATTAATCCATCTTCGTGAGACACACACACACACACACACACACACACACACACACACACAAAATGTCAAAGGTGGGGCACACAAGGGATATGTTATGTGATTCATGCCCTCTGGAGAGAATTAGTTTCATGACACATTATAATTTAATAGATTTTAAAGAAGTCAGATCGACACCGGCAGAAGCTTAACAGGCATTGGGGGAGGGATGAGTGAGAAGAGTTAAAGAATGGGATATTAAATTATAGAGAATCTCAACAGAACAATTTGTCTTTTTGGATGTGATTGTTGAAGTTTTAGAGAGTAATGATAGCCTGTTTATCTGCTCTGTTTTGTCTGATAATGGCACGCTCTATGAATTGAAGCAAACCAAAATCATTTTAGTGAAGCAATGGTGGAACAGCATGAGCAACGATTGTTTATGTTTTGCACCTTAAAATGATAAGAAGACCTACTATAAAAATAGTCTGTCAAATAGTTTAACATACTGTATTACAAAGACTGAGCATACACCTTTTGACATAAGCCATAACAAAGCAGCTTTTTATTAATGTACTGTAATGTGCTGCTTTAAATGTGACAAAGTTACATGACCCATTCAACAAATTGTTTATTTAATACAATTAATATACAATAAAATATGTTTATACCATTCTTGTGGACACACACACACACACACACACACACACACACACACACACACACACACACACACACACACACACACACACACACACACACACACACACACACACACATGCGCACACATACCATAATTTACAATGTATACAAATATAACCCACTCATCACAATAAGCCATTATCAAATCAAGTCAGCCCCAAAACACAATCATCTCGGAAGCTGATGTATGCAGCTGGGAACAGAGGGCATTCTCCCAAAGTCACACATTACTCCAGGGTTTGCAGCGAGCAAAAACAGTCAATTGAACACATCCTTCGATTTCCACCGAGACTCTAGCCTTTTCTATCCCTCTCCACGCTTTCCCCCTCAAAGCCTCTCTTTCCCCTTAAAGATAACAGGGTCAGAGAGCTTTGTTTACTGTTTTCTCTCCCCAGTTTAATTAGTTAAATGAGAAGCAGGTTCATATTTTAGAGCTGTATATTCATGAAGAGCGCCAGGCTGTGACTCTTACTAGGAAGTGCCGTGGGGGCTTGGATGCATTTATTGGTGTAAACCCTGTTGAGTTCATTAACATCTGCACAAACAAGTGATTATTAACCTGAAAATCTGTGCCATTCGTCCCCAGAGTCTCCAAATCTCCTCACCAGCTGATGCCTTTGTGAATATTACATATTACATCAAACGGTCTATGTTCCATAATTTGAATCTAGGCAGAAGGTCATCTGACTGCTGATATTTTATTAAATTATTGCTGTTCTTCATTATTGCTGTTAATTATTGCACATTAATTAAGTGACAGACGACGTTCAGCAATGTGAGAGGGGATTTCTTGCACTGAAGATAAGCAGTTGAGCACAAAGATGTTTGCACCCAAAATAAATCTGTTCAGAAGCCAGTTTACAGTCTGATATGTTATCTTAAGTTGCGAAAACTTCAGAATGTCCAGTGCTTGAGTTGGTATGATCATAAGCTGTTTATGAAGTCTTGTAAGCAGCAGTAAGTTTCGTATTCATCTGGACGGCTTTACTACAAGTTTTTCTTAAAGAGATGATATGCTTGTGCTTTAATGTGTCTACCTTGCTAAGCTAATTTGTTCTACATCATGTCTGGGATTTTCATGCTGCTCGAAAACGAGGTCAAATTCTGCACACCACCGGTTTTCAGACTTAAAATATGGTGTTTATTTACCTGTGGATGGGCGCACAGTTTTTAGCTCTGGTTTAACTTCACTCATTTTGAGTAGGCTGAGGGATTTTGAGGACATGTCAAAATCTTGGTGAATTTAATTACATTGTGTTTTAAACTGTGAATGAGGGAGCATGTTTAAATCTGAAAAATGTATACTTCTTAGGAAAGACATCTTTGGCTTTATAAAATCGGCTTATTTATTTGGAATTATCCAGAGAATACTTTTACTCTGAGAATATTGACTTTGCAAAAGCATAGTAAAATGGTATAAAATTAACCAAGCTACCCTAAACCATATAGATGGAAATATTTTTATGTGCATTTCTTGGTAAATAAGCTTTTTGTTGAATAAGTTTTAGAGCAGCATTTCTCAACCAGAGGGCCTCATAACTTCAAGAGAGCCTTAAAGGGGTCCTATTTTTATTATGTTTATGATGTGCTAAACAATAGGTGTCATGCATTTTCTGAAAATCATGTTGTGTTTTTTAGAAAATGCTCTATCTATTACATATTTCATCTGTGTTTTCCCAGGAAACAGGCTGTTGAGTTCTTGGTTCTATGAAGTCCCTCCTTCCGAAACGCTCTGATTGGTAAATCTGATCCATTGTGATTGATCTACCTCTTAGAGTGTGTTGAGATGTTCCACCCATTACACTATCCGTGTACCAGGTGGGGTGGTTATGTAAAATTTGGCTGTCATGATGTAGGAAGTAACTTGTTATAGTACCAACGAGCCCTAACTTTGACCATAAAATAATCATTAAAATAATTTAAAACACTAAAAGTAGTGATATTTCCTAATGATTTTTATTTTTATTTGAGCAAGCTCTAGAATACTTTATTGGGTATAAATTGTACGTTTAAAAGTGGCTTTGGATAAAAGCATCTGCTAAATGACTCAAGGAGCGTTCACATTATAACGATAACTAAAGTTTTAAAAACTTTAATAGAATAGCAGGATTCACATTTCAACTATAATGATAAAGATAAAGAGATCGATATCGTTGGGATCACTCTCAGAATGATTTTTTCAAGCTGATGATCGATAAAACTTACTGTCAAACAATCTATGGTGGATAATGTTTGGCTAGTGATGATCATGACATGGGTTTAATGTCTGAATTAAAAACTGTTGGGAAGTGGTGTTTTTACAGCGGGATATTATATATGTAACACTCATATAAATCTGAGCAAGCTGGCAACATATATGCTTTACATTCCGGACACGAGCACACCTTCATCCTACAAAGAAAGCATCCAGCCTTTGCAGTCATATTTTGGAAAAAGTTTGGTAATAAAAACAAAAGCATTAGCAGTAGGTCATCTACATTCATATTAGTAACTGGGAACACTACAGCATGCAGGCAACATAACGTTATCGCCTGCTGGTGCTGATGCAAATATAGTAATAACATATATAATAGAGTTATCGTTATAATGTGAACGCCCCCTAAATGTACAATGTAGAGATTGTGAGTGGCGGGGGGCTTTCAATGGGGGGGGGGGGCTTGAAGTCAAAAAGGTTGATAACTGTTTTAGAGTTTGTATCACAACAATGGGTTTGATTCAACTTGTCACAAACTAATATGTAAATTGCATATCAATGCAAAATGAAATTGACTATCCTATTACGGTAACCAGATGTTAAATGATGCTATTTTTTGATTCTTTATCATAACTTAAAGAGTACATTCCACGAGATCATAAACAATACATTGTATGCATTGTGTAATGTTGCCGTGTTTGAAAGTAAGCAGTCTGCCAAAGTTGTAAATCCGAAGGTGAACGAATAACAAAGTTATTAGCTTGTAAAAATGGGAGTCAACTCTGAATCACGTGAACGAGTTGTAACCTGTCCGAATCTTTAACCTCCGTGTAGCTACGTCTCTAGAAATAGTCCCCACCTGCTCGCGAAAACTTGAACATACGTGCTAAACTGATCACAGCAGACTACGCTAGCGGAAAGGCGGGGATTAGACCGATGAATCACGGAACGAATCATTTGAGAGTCAGTCAAGAAGTAAGGTAATAAAAACGGCTTATTATTACGAAATAATAGTGTTTTAACACCATGTATGTACATAAACCTGTTGTCGGACAGTTCATAAACCAAAGTAGGTTCTTAAAAATCAAAAGCTATTTACTCTTTAACAGATTCTGTGTGGTTTCAACTTATAACTGAATCGACGAATCCTATTCATACAAACCTGGAGACACCTGTTTAAATTGGTTTATTATCATCCTGCTGTGCAGCTACATGTCACTATTACTGCCGACCCGGGTGCTTCAGATTATAAATACAAATCAAGTAAACCATCCTTTCAAATACCAGAAATAATTATTATTCAATTCATTATGACTTTCAACAAGACAGATTAATTCGGGACGTACTCGCATTACATGCAAGTTTAATCAGTAACAATTAATAAGCAACAAACCTGCTGTTTAATTTATCATCTTTCTGAGATGAAACGAGAGGGCAGCGTATCTAAAAATGTCCTGTTTAAACTTCGCCAGTATGAAACGCTGGAGCCTTCACATATTATTAATTCTCAAATGTAGGGATCAAAGAGAAGCAAAAAGAAGTGCTTTTATAGCTCATCCAAATTGTAACGAAAATTGGGCCTGATGGGATTCCCTTCTGTTTCATGAATAGGAAAGAATACAGTATCTTAATGTCTGACCCTGCGAGTGAGACATCTGCTGCCATAAGACAAATATTTATTAGCCTTGATGGATATCAAATATTTATGTGCCGCTCCGGTGGAAACTGCAATCCACCACTGTACTTTATAATGGAAAGATTAACCGCAGAAAGTTTGTTCAAAATATTAGCCGTCTAACTGGAACGTAACGTGAAAGTGCTATTGTTAGAAAGATCTCCCAAAGGCTCTAATGAGTCTAGCCAGGAATTTTGTCCTAGATATAATGCCGCGATTACAGTATATTGCCATACCACTGGAAGAGTGATGCTGAAGAAGCCTTACAATGCTGCAGAATATACACAACGTCCAGCCATGCATATCAAACGAACAAGCGCACCAGTTGTGTCGTTGCATCGGATGATCCAACACAACAGTCCTGTGGATTATTCTAAGCTGATTTGTCCTTAATTTACTCTTCACCAGCTGCGGTAAAGCAAAATCTCCCCTCACATGCACGACTCCCTCCGTGGTTTGCTCCTCACATATCAGTGGTGTCTCGAAAACCGCTGAGAATGTTGATAGGTCAAAGATAATATTGCAGATGGGATGTGTTTTCAGCTGTCGTATGAGTTTTTCTTTTATGCTATCTGGAAACCTTTTAAAATCATGTATTTTGACAATACAGACCAGATGATATATCTCCAAAATTTTACCTCAGAGAGAAATGTAGTGAAAATTCATTTTGGTCCAACAATAGAGCCTAAGGAGCCCTAAGATAATCCTTTTTTATTCTTCTGATACTTTGTGAAAGTTACTGTATAAAAAATAAACTTGACTCATTTTCTTCTGTTCCAGAAGAGTATGTTCCTTCTCAAGAATTCCATGGTACTTCAAAAAAGCTGATTTGTTCTAGGAAGATTTCCTCTGATATGAAAGACTATCAAATAAGCCTCACTCAACTTTTCTCCTGTAATGAATATGTGTCTATATTGCATATGTGAGACACAGGAATGACAGGTTGACTGTCTCTACGCCACATCTACATGTTGTGCAACCTAACATGCGATTCTTGTGCTTTCTGCCTTTGAAGTGGCAGACTGTAGATGGAGGGGGTGGGGGTGCACTGGATGAATCTCCAGGAATGTGAACCTTCAAAAGAGATGTGCAGACGTGTTATGAGAGAGCTGTTTGCTTTAGTGACGTTCGTCAGCTTATGCTTTGTCTACGCGAGAAATCCAAATCCAACTTTTTGTATAATAAGCATTAGTTTTCAGTTACTTTTTCTTTGCTGCAACTTTTTATGAACTCTCTGAAAATCTGTCATCATTAGTTTTCTGTCTGTAAGGCTGAACATTTTGAGGAAATCCACCTTGCAGAATTACAGAAGCTTCTTGTTTTGGACCACAGAGGTTATCTTACATCAAAAATCAATATTGACATAGTCTTGTTTAGAAAGTTAGACAGGCAGTAAATCACTTGCACTTTCAACAAACACTCTTATTACGTTTATATGTTTAAGAGAACACAACTCAAAGTCTTCCAGTGTGTAACAAATTGATCATATTCATTCTCCCATGAAGAATTTCCCCTGCATCCCATTCACATGGTACAACAGTTTTGTGACCCTGGACAATAAAATCTTAGAGGTCTTAAGGGTTAATTTTCATCTGAAAGCCGAATTGATTTGTTAAGATAGGACAATATTTGGCCAATATATAACTATTTAAAACTCTGGAATCTGAGCATGCAAAAAAAAACATTGAGAAAATCGCCTTTACAGTTGTTAATCAGAGGCGCTGTAGCAGGCCGTTGCTAAGAAGAAACAGGTTTGTTTTATTGCTCTCTATTGGCTTACCGCTGCAATGATGTTGTGGAAAATAGATGAACCCGAAAGCTGAAATTCTAAACTTTACATAGATACCAAACTTGAGTGGGTAATTCCCAAAGAGCAACAGCAGCGAGTGAAGTAGACATGTTTCTGGGCATTTTTGTTAGCAAAAATAAAGTTTTGATATATTTAGAGTAGGAAATTTGTCCTTAAAATATCTTCATGGAACATGAGCTTTACATCACATCCTAATGAATTTTGGCATAAAAGAAAAATCGATAATTTTGACCCATTCAATGTATTTTTGTCTATTACTAAAAATGTTCTTGTGCTACTTAAGACTGGTTTTGTGACCCAGGGTCACATATGTATTTCTGTTAGATCGGGTTGCTAGATATTAGCATGTTGTGGACAGTACAGCAGTATTTGGCTCTATTTTAATGGAAATCCTTCTCACTCCTAGCTTATCCAAAGGGAGTGGCTGGCTGTGAATCTCTCTCTCTTGCACCTTTTACTGTGTGCCACACAAAAGCCCTGCAGCGGAACTGTGGGTAGCAGATAGGAAACACATGCTGCCACTTACACATTCCCACACACAAGCATAGGGTTAATGTACATGGCACTTCACTGTTTGACTAATAATGCAATGAGGTGGCATTGAAATCATACACTGAAGGAGCAGGGGGGCTAAATCTGTCTAGATTTGAGAGACGTGGAATTTGATGCAGTGAAGGGGTTTGTAGAGTGTGAGAGAGGTAAAATAATGATGCAAAGAGCAATTATCGGAGTGATGAATATGAAGCGTTCCATTGCAGCTGTGCATCCTGTTTACTGTGAGAAATGTCTGACAGATGTCAATGAATACATACAATGAGGTGCAATGCAATGATTATATTTTTAATACAAATATTAACAATTAAGAAAAAAGACTGTACTAAATATTAGATATTTAAAGATTATGTATAGCAGCACAATTGCGATGTGATGTTGTTTTTTTGTAAAGTTAATAAGCTGCAAAAAAATGACTTAAGGTACTGAAAACAAAATCTAAATTAAACAAGTTTATGCGTTAATGGGTAAGACTTGAATTATATTTTACCTCTTTATTAGGTTTATTTTTTTACCCCAATGGCAACATTTTTTGCTTGTTTTAAGCATACAGTATACTGACTTAATTTTGATAATCTTTTTAGAAAACAAGACTTAATATTTTAGGTTACTTTGCTTCTCAATTAAATTAATCTTGATTTAAGCATTTTTAGATATTGGTATTTAAAACAAGTGTATCAAGTCAACAATTAAATTTCATTCAAGTCAACAAGAAATGTACAGACGCACTGACTAGTGGAGTGACTCCGGCTTCACTCCGTGTGTCCCACTTTCTGAAATAAAACAGCATAAAATAATCATTTGAATGACAATGATAGAAAGTAAATTCTTCTCAGAACCACAAGGACACACGCTTGCTCATGTCATGTGTAAATGTGGCTCTGACAGAACACAGCATCAGGTATGTAGCACAGGTTGTAGGTTAGGCTGCAAGCTGCAAACAAGGACAGACAAACAAAGTGAGCGAGGGACACTGAAAAAGACAGAGACGACACCTGGAAAAAGAGGAAGAGATAGAGGTAATGACTGAAGAGGGCAACGAATGAGGTAAAGAATGGAAGGAGACAGGCAGAGAGAAAAAGAAAGAGAAAAGCACAGATGGTATCGGGTCTGTGAGCAGGATAAGGTTTCGCTGAGACAGTGAAGTGGAGGACAAGACCTCGTAAGTAATTGAAAATCAGACAGACAGGATGTGGTGGTTACCCTGGAGATAGATTGTTTTAAACAGGGCAACGGGGACAAAACAAAGAGATGGTGGTTTTTTTTCTGAAATCCATCAGGTAATAACATGAAAAGCTTTTCTAAACACCGTCAGAGCTAAGAAATGTTTGGTTTAAATGCTAAAGAGATTTCCTTATCCGTTTCAAAAGCATCAAGAGTATTTTTACCGTATGCAGGTTGACCTTTTGGTTTTATTATTTTTTATTATAAAAATTGCCTTATACATTTTAAAAATGTCCCTCAGGTTTTAATGTTATATCATGGGAGACCATTTTCAACAAAAGAATGTCAATTATTCATTTCAAAATGTGTGACTTGAACTATTATAGTTTTCTTAAGTCACGAGGTACTAGCTGTACTATTTCTAAGCAGCTTTTATAATCGCATGTGTGATTGAGTAAAGGAAAGAGAAAGATTGGGTGTGATACTTTCAGCAGTGGTGGACTGTTGCCTCACTACAAATAGCAAAGCTATTAGTGTGATTACATTTCTCAGTATCGAGGTATTGTTGCTGTTACAATAACATTTACACATTTGGCAGACACTTTTATCCAAAGCGACTTACATTGCATTTTACTATGTATGTGCAATCCCTGGGATCGAACCCACCTTGTGCCATGCTCTAACCACTGAGCTACAGGAAAGCTATATTGCAGCTTTTTGGTATCAGAACTCTTTTATTGATTAAAGGCATTCCACCAAAAAATGAAAATGCTGTCATCCTTTACTCACCATCAGATTGGTCCAAACATTTACATTTACATTTAGTCATTTAGTAAACCTGTATAAATTTCACGAAGGAAGATATTTGGAAGAATGTCAGTAACCAAACAGATCTCATCCCCCATTGCTTTTCATAGTATTTATTTGGCTTACTATGGCAGTAAAAGTAGGATAAGGTAGATGGTGTTTCATACCACTATTTTGCTTGGGTTTCGATTAAAAAGTTTGCGTAATTTGTAATGCTCTTGACTGCTTGCATGCCACACTCAACAAACGATTAATTATCCTTTATATTGTTATGAATCTGCCTGCTCTAATGATTCATACTTGGACGTAAGAGTGAAAAATGAGAATAGTCTGTTTAACCAGGAAATGACAGAGTGAAATCTTTCCCATCTTAAATGTTGTATTACACTGTCAACGTGTCAACTTGCAGCAGTTACATGTAGGAGAAATTTTCAGTTCTGCTGACGTGATCATAGGTGTTTAACCTAAGGACAAAACTGGACGAGCCTTGTCACCCTTGATGAAGAAAGATCTAAGATAAATCAGAGCAGATGGAGGCCAGGTAAAAGCCAATGATCGCCAGCAGCAGTCATTGACACATCCCTGGCCTCAGTTAAACACATGAAATACAGCTAAACACAGCAGTCAGAACTTTTACTAATTCCAGCGTCAGGTCAAGACAGAAATACGGGATCCTCTTCAGTATTATATTAGTATATACTCGGATGTCCACAGTCAGTTTTTTGACAGTTTGATGCATATTACACACAAAACTAGAAACTGACAAGTACTTTCCAAAGATGGACAGATGCTATCTGGTCTGGCAGCTGTGCAATGTCTTGCAATATGGGTGCAGTAGAACACACGAAAACTAAGTTGTGTTTATTTTTTTCAAATTGCCTGTTTGTGACATCTGAATGTCGTTTATTACCTTAAAACCGAAAGTAAGTGTCTTTCCCTCGTGGAAGGTCTGCATTTGGTAAAAATGAGCTAATAAAATATTTCAAATTCACATTTCATGTCCAGTTTTATTCTCATGTGGAAGGAGCCGTGTAACAAGCGGAATAATGTTCAAGCAGCCTGCTGTTATCGCGAAATACGCCCCTTGTGATCACACTGTCGGGGCATATTTCTGCAATAACAATCGGCTGTCTGTACGTTATCCCTTACATAACAATTGTAAGTTTGGTAGAAATTAAGAAAAAAATGGAGGAAAGGGAGGAATACACTTTACAAGTACCAAAACATAGAAAGGAGTCAGCTAAGGTCACAAAGGTGTGTCCATAGGCTGGCTTGATTCATGACTATCATTGGTGTATGAAAAATGACTATCGGGATGATAAATTATCTATGTTAAGCCTTTGACTAAATGATAAGAGCGTGAGTCTTGCCCTTCAAGGTGGAATAACTTCAACGGCAAGGTCGATTGGAGCACAAGTAACTTTAGACATCTTCCCTTTGAAAAGAAGATGCATTCAGCGCTTGGTGATATGCTGTATGACATTTAATCAAGCGGCCCCAGTAAATGCAAATCTGCTTGTCTTGGCTGTGTTTTAAGACAGAAACAGGATGCTACAAATGAAAACTATGCCTGTGGTGGCTCTGCGCAGCTCCCACTAATGCATGATTTATGGTATATAACTTCCATACATTCGCAGGTAATGCCACGCTTTTCATCTGAATCTCATGCAAATTAAGATCAATCGAGAGAGTAAGTTAGATTGCGGGTCTATTGTGAATAAGTGAATTCACACATGCCGACTGCAGGGTTTCTAAGTACAGACTTGGAATGAAGAGAAGGTTGCTCTTTGAAGTTGTAATGGCCTGTTTCCTCGTGCGAAAGCCCGATGGAGTCTTGAATGTGCCAGTGGTCTGTAACCGGCAAGGATTGGACCTGAATGGGAGGGGGGATTTTTGATTTAATTCTTTAACACACTTACAAACCTCTTTGGTCTTACCCGTACGGCAAAGGCGCACACACTTTTCTAAGTGATGAGCATTACAGCTGGGAACAATAAACCGGTGCAGGAACCAATTACAAGAGGGATGATACGACCGTGGTTCAGAAGCTTCAATATGTCATTATCTCTGAATCGACATATCCAAGCTGCCCCGACAGTCCATTTCTGCCGGCTCGGCAGGCAAGCCACCGTGATCAACTGGCAGTCGACGAGAAACAGAAGAGAAAAATGAGCAGCCATCCATAACTCAGCCACACTTTTCTTTTCTCCCTTACATCCCTCATTTCCACACCTTAACGTTAATGCATTAACATTTCCTAAAGTTTCCTGCTTCTCGCCTGCCCTTCCCACCCCCTCTCCTTCATGTCAAAGCCTCCCTCGTATTACTCTCCTTAAATCTGAAATGGTAATTGTATTTTTCTAATCCAATCCTGTTAGAGCCCTATACTTCCTCTGGAAACTGCCCCCAGGCAATTATGGCAAATGTCAATGAATTAAGTAATAGCTTGGTGAGTAGCCAGACTGGCTCGCTGTAGATCAGCACTGTCAGCAAAAATGCACATCTGTCACTGGCCGAGCGAAAGGGTTCAGGCGGAGGAGCACGCACACACGCAACTGCAGCATTACACATCATTTAACTCTGCCTAAATTGCTAACATTCTTTTCCAAAATAGGATGTCAAGACACAGAAGAGGAAGTTTATGGGAGGCATGTTCCTGTGTGCGTGTGCGTGCGCAAAAAAGCTTCTACCCGTAAGAAAGAGTAATATCTCAAATTATCTCTGAGTGAGCAATGAGATTAAATGGAGAGCAAATGAAACTTTTGCCTAAGTCTTCTGCAGATTTTTCTGCTAAGAAAAACATAGTTATCTCAGCTCAGACATGGCAAAAATTCTGCAATCAAAAAGTCGGAGATATAAATGTTTGTCAGACAAGGCCAAAATGTTATGTGCTATGCTATCCTCAAGGAATTTAAAGCGCTTGTACTATCCTGTATGCAACTATCTTCTATAGAGTTTTAGGAAAAACAAAGTTAATACTCAGATGAAACCCCTTATCCCTTATTATCATTTTATGTTCCGTTTATTTGTTCCTATCAAGGTTTTATATGACTACAATATGTTACTAGAGCCCAAATACGGGGGTCTCGTGCAATGTTTCTGTTCCTGGGGACCCCCAACATGGCACATTTTATTTCTCTCATTATTAAGAAACATTCTGTTGAGGTTTATTATTGAACAGATGAGTTGCTTTAGGTGTGTTACAGCAGATAAGAGACAAATCTAAACATGCAGTGCTGGAATGACATTGAAAAACACTGCTCGGGACCTGCCGCATATGCTTCATCACTCACACATTAAATTCATATTTAATATCCATAATTGTTTTGATTTTCCCATAATACCTGAAACTCCTTGGTGTAAATGTTAATTTATGCTGATCAGCATAACTTTAGACTGACCTAAGTGATTTTGATTCGCTGAAATATTAATATCCTTCTCATAACATATCAATTTCTGACCAACGTCCAACTATGTAATGCATAATTATATTACTAAATAAATCAATAATTCATCTACAGTAATAACGCATTCATTTTTAATGCACATACATAAATTCAAATTGATGATAGAATTTGGTTTGTGTGGTAGTGGTGGCCTTCTGTATCCGGTTACATTATGTACATATTTTATTAAATAAACCTGTCAGCATTTTTACAGGTCAAATTCTGTTACTGCAGCTACCGAGAATGGCACAGATACTTATGAGACACTTGAAGAGGAACTGTAAAGGTACTTCCAACATTCTAGAATTAAGTCTGTGAGAAGATATTTTGGGAAATTTCAAAACTTGCCATTGGTTTGGTGTCAATAGAAGTCAATGGGTCAATGGGTACCACCTATTCCAATAGTTCAGTTAACAACATTCTTCAAAATATCTTCTTTTGTGTTCTGCAGAAGAAAGAAAGTCATACAAGTTTAAAATGAGAAGAGGGTCAGTAAATACTTTTTTGTAAACTTTCCCTTTTAAAACATTCATTTTGAGATATTTAATATATACATATTTAAGATTTTATTTGTGCTTATTACGCGGCTCTTGGAATGCTTGATTCTGATTGGCCAGTCGCAGGTTTGTTACTCCCAGATAACAACGGCTCAAAACTAATAACACATGGTAACCCGGGTGCTGCAAATCATTTTGACTGGTACAATTTAATATTACACCAAAAAATAAATATCTAAATATGTATTTTAATAACATGACATGATATTTACAAATGATTAAACCAAATTGCCTGTTTGTGACATTTGAACGTTGTTTCTTACCTTAAAACTGAAAGTAAACGGCTTTTCCTTGTGGAAGGTCTAAAATATTTCAAATTCACATTTCTTGTCCAGTTTTTTTCTCATGTGACAAGTAGCCGTGTAATAAGCGGGATAATGTACAAGCAGCTGGTTGTTATCGCAGAAATAAGCCCCGACAGTGTAATCAGGACCCGACGCGAGGTTTCATATATTCCAATATCATAATGTGTCAGTTTAAAGCATACAAAATAGTTTCACCAATTTCGGTGTGAACACTGTGTGTCTTATTTGGTTTCAGTTTATGAATGTTGAGCTACATCTGTTTGCAACCTTATTTTCAATCTACTTTTTGGCATCATTCACCTCCTGCACCAGCCGGGAAAAGAAATGGTTCGGTACACCACATTACCATCGCAAACAACACTCTGAGAACATTGCATTGGCAGGAACGCATGGTGCTGTGCCAATTACGTCCCGACCGCTTTCTCTGGTCCAGTTAGCAGCATCTACCTGTGAGTTCCCGTCCGCTGAGTACAGAGGGTACGGTGTGAAACTGAGTGAACCGTGCGGGTTGTGGCCCAATGGTGTGGTAAAAAATAACATCCATATAAAGCTAGTAGTTCTGGTGACTCTGTGTCCACACAAACTCTGTCACTCCTCATAAATGTCAGACCTCAGATAAGGGGGAGGAGAAAATAAGGGTAAAATGGGAATTTATGAGGGATAAACAAGCACAACTTTGGAGAGGAGCCTCTTTAGTTTCTTCATGATGTGGAAAGGAGAGAGTTGTTGATGCGGGAGAGCTGAGAGTCAGCATAGCATTGCACAGCTGTTAGTCTGTACTGTCTGTTGCTGTGCTGTGGAAAGAGATTCGGTTTGTAATTATGGGTGTGTAATGATCTGTTACCCAAAGCAAAACTCACAGAACATTGACTGTCTGTCAAATCACTGGGGCAGGGCAAGAGGCAGGGCAAGTTTCATTCTTTCTTCTTCCTCTGTAGAAGTAGGTTAGAATTTGGGAAATATCAGTCAATGACCCTGAAGGTCTGGGAAAATGAAACGATTTACATGTATGCATTTTGCAGATCCTTTTAATCCAAAGTGGCTTAAACGGCATTAAAGGCATAGTTCACTCAAAAAAGGAACAAATGAACCTTCGCAAAACCCGCCCACCTTCGTTCTTGTTGCTATGTCCGACAAGCTTCGGTATCAGCCATGCACTCTTAGTAAAAATTTGTGCACTCCCTGGAGAAAAAGTGAAGATTTTCAAGAAAAATTACATGCTGATTTCAGAAAGAAAGGTCTGCAATATGCATTCGAGGGATACTTTCAGGATTTGAGATATATGTACAAATAATTCTACCTATATTTGTGTTCACACCAAAAGACGTTAATTCTAGTACTGTCACACGAATGGATGTATATACCTAAATGTGGTCAATTAAGTATTTATATTTACTCCGAAATTTGTAGTAATGACAAGTAAGAGTTTTGGTTGGCTGTGATGCTTCTTTGTGAAAACGAAAGTAAACTTTTAAATATTAGTTGAGTACAGAAAAGAATAACAGTCCATTGGTGTCTTAACATTTATTTGTTAAATACAACAAACACAGTACAGCTGTTGCTTTACAACTTTATTGCTAAACGTCTTTCCTTTAAAATGTCACTGGAAATGCTGCTCCCTAAAGGCTGAAGTCACACTCATCACATCACGCAAAGCATCTTGACAGCTTGCTCATATTCGTAATATGTAAGTAATATATCAATAAGTATTATATTCTACCTTAAAGCACCACTTTCCAAACGCTTCCGTCTTTAATTCGTACGTTAATGATTCCAACAATACTGTATCTCGTATTTATCTCTTGGTATAGTTGTGATGTTAACTCCGCTATTCTCCTTCATTTTTAATGATTTTGAAAAGTTATAACTTTAAATCTCTCTGTTTACTATTACAATCATTAAAAAGCAATGTTTTAAATGTAGTCGCCGATGCTCTACTACGCAAGGTTTGTTGGACGGGTTTGTTTGTCAGACAAAATGTCGCTCAGTCATGGGGGCACGTAATATTGGCGTTATGATCGCCTGTCAATCAAACTGCTTGCGAAGGGTGAATTGCTCATTCCATGCCTGCATGACTTTTTTTCTGCAGAACACAAAAGAAGACATTTTGGAAAAACAACATTGTGCCCATTGACTTACATTGTATGGACACCAACCCTGTTTTGAGTTCCAAAGAAGACTCACATACAGCTTTTCAATGACACGAAGGTGAATAAATGATAACAGAGTTGCTATTTTTTGGTGGTGAATTATATCCCTTTAAGATACTGCATTCCTTTTTTTTTACCAGTATGTGTGTTCTCTGTAATCAAACCCATGACATTCGCACCACTTACAGAATGCTCAACTGAGCTACAACATTACCAATCACCAATTATTTCTCTCTCTCTCTGTTCATTCCTGTCTCTTTGTGGAGGTTAGTATTTAGAAAAAAAAAGACAGAAAGAATTGGTTCAATGACTTTGATTGGCAGGTTACTAAACCAATTCCTTCTCCTGGGGAAGCCTCACTCCTTACGCTGAAACTGTCAAATAAGTGAATGAGAAGACAAGGGTTAACACTGTTCACTGCTTTCTCCATCTGTGTTACGTGCCTTTGTGTCAACCCTGATAGACAATGATGAGTTGGAGGTTAGTATTTGATTCAAAGAGAAACTGGTGCATTTCATACCATGACTATTCAATGGTTTTCCTAAATTGTTTAGTCAATTAATATAAAGCTTGTGGCTCATCATTTAGTGCTTTATGCAAATAAATACTCTTTAATAGATGCCATGCATAAATAAATAATTTATGCTGTTTAAAAATGATGCAAGTGCACTTATGTTTGGTACTGTACAATGTACAGTAGTGGCCAAAATGTGATGTCTGCGGGAACAGTTGTACTATATTTGGTTTTAATGCCCCTTCTGGTTAGATTAAACCACAAAAAAGGAGCTCTATGGTATAAAATAGACACTTAACTTTTATGTCAATTTGACAAAATTATTAAAAAACACAAACTAGAGAATATGTTTTCCGAATATACAAAAAAAAGCATGAAAGCATATATCGACTACAGTTATATCAGTTATTAATATTTGTTGATCATCTTGTGTAGTAATATTCTGTAACCTTTCTCCTGGGCCTTGACTCACTGGGCAAATTTTTTTCCAAAGCTGAGGTTTTTAGGACATCTTTATTAAAATATTTGAATGAAATACAAAGTTGTAAATTTTCCAAGTTAGACATTACTTTAGGCCACGACTGTTCATTGAACAGAGTTTTTGCCAGTTTTTCATTGCATCCAATGGGAACAGAATTTCTGTTTATAATGGGTTCTATAGTCTTTTGTCGTGTCGCATTGCGCCGCTCGTGTGCGGTGTAGACAGGGTGTGTACACTCTTAAAAATAAAGGTGCTTTAAAGGTTCTTCACAGTGATGCCATAGAAGAACCGTTTTTGGTTCCACAAAAAACCATTCAGCCTAAGGTTCTTTAAAGCACCAGAGACAAGCATTTCTTTCTTACTTTTTTATAATCTGAAGAACCTTTTTTCATCACAAAGCACCTTTTGTGAAACAGAAAGGTTCTTCAGATGTAAAATTTCTTCATAGAACCAAAAGGTTCTTCTATGGCAACCTTTTGAAGCACCTTTATTTTTAAGAGTGTAGTGTATAGAGTAACATAAATATGCTTCAGGATATACTTACAAGACTTGTGAAAGTTCTTCTGTAACAACCACGTCCCGAGTAAGGACACGTATGTATGTGGCGGAGGGGGGTTTCGTGTGAATGAAACAGGACCCCCACAGAATTCCCCGAAGGGATGTTTCAATTAGAGACACCATGCCATCATCCACTGTGGTGTCCATTGATCATTGTGGTTCTTCGGCCCTCCTCGGCCCTTCAAGCGGACCACGGGGATGATTTTTTCTGCTTTAATAGGTGACAAAACTCACAGCGTGATGGTTTTGCTTTTGCGGCTGTCCTCTCCCTCACTTTCTTTCTTGGTCTCTGTCCTTGCTTTTCAGTCTCTAGCTAAAGGAGAGAAATAAAGGAGAATGAACAGAGAGATTTGGTGCACATGTCAGATGGGCTTTGGAGCTTCTCTCCTTTCATCTCTTGGGTTTGGAGGGCTTTGATTATGGAACAGTCTCTCACATTATGAAGGGCTAGCTTTTCAAATCATGTGAGCCAATGATACATGTGTGAAAATGATGCTCCAATGGCTACAATGAAAAGCCATCCAATAAAAAGGTGTCGCCTACTTATTACTGAAGACATGTATTCCAGAGACAAATCTGTCTGTCTAAATCCATCTGTCTTTAAAGCTATAGGAAAGTATAATCATAATTGACAAGATCCATTTAATGCTAATTTTACTTTACATTGTATATTGCAGATTCAAATGATTCACAGACATCTACAGTATATAAAACGCCACCTGCCTTTTCGTATGTTTATAATACAAAGTTATTGCCTTAACAACCCGTATTACCAGGATATAACTCTATAAATCGGTGCAATCTGCTTTCTTTTTGTTATAGTCTTTCAGTTTAATACTATTGGCTTTACCTCCCAACAGGATTTATAACACAACGCATCTTGTGCCCCAATCTAGGACTCCTTGATACAATACAGTTAACTTTGAAGATCAAATTACATATCCTTCTGACATAAATGTGTATTCTGATGTGTGCTGCCCAGGGAGAGAAAGATGATTCATTTGCATATTTTGCTATCGATTTTCATAAAAGATCTTGGCAGCATATCAACTGCTGGCAAAGTGACCAAACTAAGAGTGGTGTTGCAATGTGGGTGAAGACAGACACAGAAGGTGTGGCAAAGAGGAAAAAATCTCCATGGAAATATTTATTATGTATATTATGTTATTCTGTAAAACTGCTGTTGGTAATATATGTTGATGCTAGGATTGTCACGATTCCATAAACATATCTTATGATACTTTACCAGCTGAAGTATCACAATGTTGTGCCATTTTCATAATTGAAATGTACAAAATAAGCCAAAATTTCCTAAACACATAGATCTGGATGAAAACCTTTTGTATTAACTATCGTAAACTGTAGTATACTGTAATATATATTACAGTATTACCACACATATACACTTATACAGTATTACCACACACAATATTTTGTACTATCTACTATAGTAATTGAAACAATTGTAGAAAATACTGTAGTATACTTTAATATTACTATGGTAAAACTCAAAAAACATTATTGTATAGGACTTTTGGTTTATTATAGTACATTTACACAAGAATTTTGTTTTTTAACATAGATTCATTTAAGAGAGAAACACAGCAAAAAGGAAGATTTAAGTAATAAACAATAATGCATTTATGCATTACTGTTTTATGATACTATTGTTTAAAAAAAGAGTGGCAATACCATTTTTTAAGCTTTAGCATTGCGATGTTAACTAGCACTGGTCCACTCTGCAGCTGGTCCACTGTGCAGCTGATACAGTTTTAAAAAAGTAGAAAAAATAACTACTGAAAAAATAATAGTTCTTATGACCATTTTCAAAGTAATAAGTATATTGTACTAAAAGATATAAAAAATGAAATGAAACGAAACTGTCTTTTTGCCATAGTGGGCTAGACTCAGACTGCCACATATACTGTATGTTCATATATAGTCTAACATTAATATTACATGAAGATATTTTCTAGAAAATCAAGCTTTTCACACTTCACCATAAAGTTTAACTATAGGTCACATGACTAAGTTTTGCTTCCCCCAGTCCATCTTCCACTGATGTTATTCAGGTTTTATTTGGTTTCTCAATCAAATTAATTTTGTTCCATTAATATTGTAAACCTCTGAGACACTGGTGCACATGTTCATAGGCTCAGATTCTCAACATATGCCTGCAGTCACAAAAGTCCAGATTAACAGATGGTTTCACAGTGACAGGGGAGCACTCTAATGTTTCCTGTCAAGAAATGAATTAATAACATCGTACAGATAACAGATAGACACTTTTTCTCACCAAAGTACGGCTAAAAATAACATCAGGTTATTTGTTTCGGAAGAAAGACTGCGGTTTATAATGATTTAATGAAAGTGAGAACTTTGCTTCATTAAGTTTAAGTGAAAAATCATCTCATTGGGTCAATTAGGATATGTATAACATACATCATTTACAATGCATCAGCTAAATTAATACAGAGTCCTTTCTCTTCTTCTAATACAATTTGGCTTAAAATATTGTTTCTTTGTATACAGTATTAAAGGTGAACATATGAGTAACTATTATAGAATAACTTTAATTCAGAACCAGACTCTATACAAAAATATTATATCCATCACTGTTTTCTAATTTGGCATAATGCCTAGAAAAACAGTAGTGGAATATGGACGTCAGTAACACTGTCACTGAATGACGATATGGTGTATGATGAGTAATATCTTGTAGCTCGGCATTAAACATAAGGTGGTGCGTCATCTTGGCAGGTAGAAGCAGAAAGGTCATATAGAAAGGTCTTAGATAAACTACTTAGGGGTGGAGCGCTTTCTCAGGTTCATCATGTGCCACATACATTATGCATAAGACAAACAGATGCTCTCACTTGTTTGCATAATTTACTCTACACGCACCTTGAGCTGGGATCACTTGGTAGGCAACGCAAACACACACATGCACATCAGATTCATGGGATCTCATCTTGTACAGTAAAAATTGACTTCTACAGTATTCTTTTTGACTCACGAAGACATACTGTAAATGGATCAATCACAAATAAGGATGTCCAAAAGGATTAAAAAAATATATATTTTAGGAATCTTGAAAACAATCTTTGTAGTGTACATTTTTATTTAGGTGTAACCATCATGTAAAAGGTATTAACATACTGAAACATGTTTAAGGTAAATAATATATTACAAATATGAATTTGGCATGAGTATCTAAACAATTACTTAGGGTTAACTTGATTTATAAAAAAACTTATATCATGATATTGCTTTCTGTTTTCTTGTCAACAAAATGGCTTGTTAGTTTTGGCAAATTTGCTTTAATTTGGTCCCTAAAGTAATCTCAAAATCTCTCTTATATATTTTACAGATTTTTGAACAACAGTTGATTCTGACAACAGCTAAATAAATAAATATATGTATATAAGTATATGTCTTTGACCCATCTGCATCAGGTGAACCCTGATGTTTTTATGTGCAAATACAGTATTTCTTAACACCAAAATCCTAAAACCATGTAAATTACCCTCCCACTTCTACAGGTTGTTGGGGGGTTCTTGCAGTGTGTGGGAGATATCCAAGGACAAGCAGATGAGACACAATCTGTTCAGCTCTGAGACTTTACTTACATTCATCCCAACTGGGAATTACGATAGGATCAGTTCACCAGAAACGTTCTGCACTGTTAGACTGATCATGGACCAACTCCTTAGACAAATCAAACTCTTATCTACTCCAAAATGAATCCCAGATTAGTCTCAAGAGATAACTCACCAGCAGAAAATGGAAGACAGCAAGAATATTTTTTTAATCATAGCAATGTTTCTGTTATGAAATCATTCGGTTCCAAATCAGCTTCAGGTTAACTCACTTTTCCAGTGAAGTTAAATGTCAATTATAGGCCACAGGTGTTGATGGCTTGGAAAGGGAGAAGACGTGACCTCACAGTTCAAGTGTCTGTTGTTCAGAGAGAGTGAGTGTTAGCATCTTTGCTAATTCAAGTGTGTAATGTGGCCTGAAAAATAAAGGGGAAAGTACATTAAATATTAACATAACAGAGATTTAAAATGAGGTAAGTGGTGTGTAGGGTAGACAATGCAGATGGGCAGAAGAAGAAAATATATTTTGAATATTACAGCACTTGAAGCTGTGATTTGAATAAAAATTGTTTGCATAAATTCAAGTTTTTGTTTGCAGAAAATGAAAGTGGTCTTAAATTTGAAAGGCGTTTAACCCTCTGATTTTCTAACAGAGATGCACACTTGTGGTCTTCATGCCCGATTTGTCCACCAAAAAACTGTTGAATTTACTATTTTTTAAATAAATATCACTATAAATAAATAACACTATTCACTAGTAAAAACATTTCTTGTGTAAATTTATGATATATTTTTACCTTTTAAAAAACTTTATTCCATGTATTTTTTATGTCAAATAAGCTCATTTTATTTTAACTTAAATACTGTCAAAACCTAAATATGTCATGGTGATATCTATTTGAATAAAAAAAGGAATTACATTAAATAGTATCTATTAACTACATTGGCTGATTTTTTTCATACTAACTCCACAGTGTATAGTTTTGACTTTGATCTGATTTAAAAGCGTGTCTTTGCATTTTGCATAGTGGATGATTCATTTGTGTTGGACAACTTTGATTCTAATAAAGCCCCTTTCATTTATGTCTTTGTTTGTGTGTGTGTGCGAGTGTGTGTTTTGTCATGAGAATGTTCCCTAACTTAACTAATTAATTTCTCTGTATGGTCTGCATTATTATTGTTTTTTATTGGAAAGGGAAAAAAAGCTTCTCACTCATTTGTTTCTATGGGTATATGTTTAGATTAAGCAAATATTTTTTATTAGAAAAACTAAATTATTTTGCCAAATTGAATTTGTCCTGATGAGCACTCAAAGGTTACATTAGTTCAGTTGGTTTAATGTAAACAGATTTGGTAAGAGTTTAGCTTTAAGGGTATAGTAAATATGATTATCTCATGAAATCCACTGAGAGGTCTTCTCTAATAAAACTTCTTAGGTGCGTGTCTGTGTGCGAGTGTGCGTGCGTGTGTGTAAGACTCGAGAGGGAAACCTCTAATGACCTCTTTCAACATTTCATGTCCTTCAAGTGCAGTTATAATGAGCAAACCCTCTGCATGAACAGAACATGAAATATGAATACATACAAGTATTCCTGCGAAGAACATAATAAAAAGCATTAATTTTAGTAATACAAAAATCAGCACATTCTTTAGTCTGTTTTCTCTTCTGCTTTGTCAGTCAGTCAACATTGCCAGGATATCAGCTTCCTGCAGATACAGATTTATGTCACGTTACATTTATTGTTCATTAATTTGGGTCTCAAAAGGTTCTTCAGCTCGTAAGCAGAGATGACATACCATATTTCAAGCTCATTTATGGCTCAGCCAAATGTGTGACTAGAGTCAACAACCTATTAATAAACAATGAAAAATGAGTAAGTAGTGTTTGGGAAGCTTGTTTAGAATCCAACAATTTCTTTGCAATTCCATTTGGTGCCACTAGCGGTTCAGAAATGACACACAACAGTTTTAAATAGGTAAGAATCATTGTTCACTGATCATCCCTCGCCACTCTCTTCCTGAAGGAAGGAATAACAGGAGGAAAGGAAGGAAGGAGAAGCTTCTTCCAAACAGACACACATTGATCTAGCCTACAGCAGTTGCCTGGTTACAATATTAATTTTACAACACATTCCCTTCCTTTAGCGAGACCACCACAATGTCATTTTTTTCAGGGGCGAAAACTGTTCAGCACTACCATGACACTAACATAGATCACGTTGTATCTCACACACCTTTACACATCTGTCTTCCTCAGCTGACTAACCACCCACACAAACAAGATTTACCACAAAACACACACACACACACACACACACACACACACACACACACACACACACACACACACACACACACACACACACAACAGCCACCCTCTGCCCACACTCCCTCAGCAAATGTGCACTGTTGCCCTGAATAATTTAACAGCCCCAGCAATGTAGGGATATTTCACAGCAATTTACACCTGCACACATAGACACCACGTTCACACACACGTGCACACACGCACGCACGCACGCAAAAGTTCACTCAGGTCTCTCGTCTAAGCCATGCATCTCTTTTTTGTTGCCCCTAGGTTTTTATGTTAAAGACTAGAGCTTCTAATTCATTCTGCTAAAAGCAATGCAATTTGCAAAGCTGCACATACATGAGTGTTAGTGTGTGTTTTCTGTTGATCAGTTAGTTTTGCTTACATGTGAATATTGTAACTATGCAAGTTGTACATTTTCCTATAAGTGACTGTCAAAGGTGTTCCTGTTTAGACAGTTTGTGTTGCCTGTCTACTTTGCCGATGCAGGTCATGCAGACAGACAGATTGTGTGTTTATTACACTAACACATCCACCAGGGGGCCTAAACGTGTCATGTTCAATTCATACTGCATGGCATTTTGGGTTGAAGGGATAGTTTCCCCAGAAATAAAAAGTCTGTTATCATTTACTCACCTTTGAGTTGTTCCAAATCTGTATACATTTCTTTGTTTTGATGAACACATATTTGGAGAAATGCTTGTAACTAAACAGTTTTCAGACCCCATTGGCTACCATAGTAGGAAAAATTACTTACTTTTTATATTGGTTCTGTTGAACACAAAATGATATATTTTGAAGAATGTAGGACAGCAAACAGTTCTGGGGCATTTTTGACTACCATTGTCATTTTTCAATGGGGTCCAAGAACTGTTTAGTTACAAGCATTCATCCAAATATCTTTCTCTGTGTTCAACCAAACAAAGAAATGTATACAGGTTAGGAACAGAGAGTGAGTAATTCATCACATAATTTTCAATTTTGGGTGAACTGTCCCTTTAATGGTAAAGTCACAAGTTCCTCTGTGCATAGTTTCATCTAATCTCTTGAGTTAAATATGTGATGTTCATTTAGTTGCACTCATCAGCATTTACATATATGAGTAATGTATTTGTCAAGCCCTTTATAATTTAAATATGTTGCTCATGTAGTTACACATCTGTTAAGAAAACCTTGATAATCTAATAGTAGGAAGGTATCTTAAAGTGATACCTAAATGAAATTTTTGTCATCGTTTGCTCACCTTGTTGTCATACAGGTTTGAGTAAATGATGACAGAATTTTCATTTTTGAGTGAATTATCACTTTAAGATGCCTTTTAAGATATACTTTTAAGACGTCTACATGAATTACATGAATTCACTTTCATTTTCTAAGATCAGGAAATGGTAATTGCTTATAAAATCTCGCCCTGCACTTTATTTCATCTGTACACCAGCTTCTATATTGCTGATAATCTAAGAGACTTGTTTTCCTGCCCTTCTCTACCTCCATCCATCATTATTTTCATGGAGTAACAAGGTTTTCTGTGGGCAGGTTGTTGTATCTGTGTGTGCAGAGGAGAGAAGGGGCTCTATTAGAAGATATAGATAACTGGAGGGCACAGGAGACAATGGCATCACAGTGGGTTTTTGGGCAGATACACATAACAAATATAATGAATTAATAAACACAACAAACAGAGATCGCATTTTTGACAAGACAGAGAGAAAGTGCGTTTGGTGAGGCATGACATAACGTAACATAAAATGGAGAATCAGACACTATCAGTTGGATTCATTCTCAGTTTGAATTATGGAGTACGTCTCACAGGAGTATACAACAGGCCCGGCTCCAGATATGAGATGAAAGGTGGGCCAAATGATTTTCCAGGTGGGCCGGGGAAAATCCTTTGGTACACATTTATGGCAATTGTTAAGTTTGTTTGTTGTTGTGTTTGGGTTTTTTAATCCTCTTTTTTATAACTATTTTGACTTTTAATATTTTTAATTTTTTAATTATCATTTGTAATATATGTATATTTATTTTCCCCCGAAGGGGCAGGTCTTATAAACAAACTATTTACAAAAGAAATTTCACTTTATAAATTATAAAAATATACACTGTTATTTTTACACTCTTATGTATATATTGACAAACTTGTATTTTTACATTTTTAATATTTTATCTTTTTACCCCACATCAGATCCTGTATCAAATTAGTTACTTTAGATTTATTGAAAACAGAGCATATAAAAAACTATTCATATCACTATAATATTCTCAGAACACAAGGTCCAGGGGGCGGGGTTGGATCCAGATCCAGCTTGAGTAGTCGACAGATTCTGTGTTGTTCTGAGTCATAATTAAAGTTCTTTTTTGACGGAAAAAGAAACTTGCTAAAGACTAAACTTTATTTATCCATTTCATCCAAATTATTATAGGTTTATTATTTAGGTTTAGGGTAAGGTTTTGGGTTGGGTTAACATACATTTTCTGTGATCATTACTTACAGGCATAAATTAATTATGAATATCTCGACTACATTATTAATCAAATGTATAGACTTACATTGTAAGAATTGCTAAGATGTTAGCGAGCATAGGTTGCAACTTACTTTTCAAATTGCAGCTAACTATATAAAGTGGGGGGAGTTGGTTCTGCAGTGATGACCATCTCGATTTTTCACAGCAATGGTGCTTCACGGAGCCACTAGGCTTGTTCGACTTCACGTGGCGCCGCAAGATCCGACAGGTGGATGACGTCAAAGTACCGCGAGAGCGATTTGAAAAACCATTAAAACGTCGCTCTTGCAGTACTTTGATGTCATCCGCTTGTCGGATCTTGCGGCGCCGCTTGAAGCCAAACAAGCCTTCTCTCTCAATGGCTCTGGTTGGGCTAAGCTTCTGATTGGGTGGGCCAGGCCCACCTTGGCCCCCCCGTGGAGCCGGGCCCTGGTATACAAGCTTAAAAAGAGGGTTGTACAAAGACGGTTTCAAAGCAACAACATAAACAAACGTTACTGCGCATGCACACTTTTGTGGCACAAACTTAACTTCCGGTACACATCCACAAAGAATAGAGTCCCTATTTCTGATAGCAAGTTTAAAGCCAGTGTTATTTTGGGTTACCAGTAGAAGAAGAGTTACTTGGCTAAAGTTTCACGATTCATTTAACAAATTGTTTATTTAATAAAATTAATATACAATTAAATTAAATTAAAAAAACAAAAAATTCAGTATAATATAAATATACATTAATATTCAAATAAATTAAATAGAATATATATATATATAGGTATATTATTAGCCATACTGATCAACACACACAGACCAAAAGTTAACTTCATGCCACGCGCGTGTGTCCAATGAAACCATCTGCACGCTATGTTAAAAAGCCCTACAAAATAGGAATAATAGGGTAAGTAAATGATGACAGAATTTTCACTTTCGCATGAACTATCTCTTTAAGTTAACTGACAGCTTAAATACACTACTTCAATTCTCCTCTATTATGTGATCTACTTTGACAATATGCCATCTATAAAAGCATATAAAAGTAATCCAAAATTTAAACTCTCCCTTGTCCTTATGAAAGCAGTGCCTCATTGTGTCACAGAAAGCCGCATATAATACAAATATGTCGTCCTCACCACCTTCTCTATGCACTTTTTATTAAGTGCAGTATTCCACTAGGACCAATATTTTAGAGGCAGCTCAAGTATGGGGCCATAAATAATACAACATTAATCATGAAAGGACCTGTTCGACTTGTCAAATTTATCACCTATCTTAATACCACTGTGTTTTAAGAGCAGTTTTCACACCAATATACCACCTCGGGAGTTTTAACGTCAACCTCGCTCGGTACAGTAGAGAAGTCTTATCACCCAGTCCTTTCAAATAAACGGCAAATAAAGAGTTTTATACGCCTTCAAACACACCTTTAACTTTACCTTGAGTTTGAAGTGAGTAGGAGGTACAAACCTGTGCGGAAATGTGTGAAACTGTGAAGAAAGTATGCCTGTTCTTCAGAATTTTACGCTTAACCAACACAATTATTTTAGCAGATGTTATTTAAGCGAACGTTGGTCTGATCTGTGGAGAAATATGTGAATGTATCGTGAAGGGGTAACACTTCACAATAAGGTTGTATTTGTTAACATTAGGAAATGCATTAACTATAACATGAACTATGATTTTCACCATGTATTAATCTTTGTTGATGTCAGTTAAAGCCAATATAATTGTTGGTGTCAGTTCATGGTGCATTAACTAACAGTTACAATTTTCATTTAATGTATTAGGAAATGCTGAAATTAACATGATTAAGAGATTAATAAATGCTGCCGCAGTATTGTTTATGTTAGTTTATGTTAGCTTATGCATTAACACATACAAATTGTAAATGTGATTCTCATTAAGTGTCGTTTTAAAAACAATGGTTGTCATAACTTTTAGGTTTGATTCAAGGCACAGGCAAGTCATAAACTGGAGATAGGCTTCATTCTACTGGAACACACATTTTCATTAAAATACATCAGATACACTGTGAGTGGCTTTGGATAAAACTGTCTGCCAAATGGGTAAATGTAAATGTAATTACACTCTTTCTACCATGCTTTGAGGTTGAGGTTGGTACAGTGCCCCTAAAACGTATATACTGTCCATCAGAAAAGCATTTGCTAAATTAAAAACAAAACCATACAATAATGTAAGACAAAAGAGAGCCAAATCACTATCATTTAAAAGCAACTGAATTTTTCCCTACAGCAAACCCAGTATTTCAATGCATTCCTTTTACATATATCCTTATGTACTTCAAACTACGGGCTACTGTCAGCTTGTCACCCATGATTTCTTATCTCAAGTGGTGGCAGAGCTTCGGATTCTAATTATGTTTACTTACTGTAATTGCAGACCTCTACTGTACCTTACATATCAGATCGCATTTTCAAAAGGAAAGGAAGACAAAGATGAAGAAATGGGAACGCTTTAGTTGCTCCTGTATAGTAGCTATAACCAGGCAGCTTTTTATTAGCAACTCACTAATGCTAAGCAGGGTTGAGCCTGGTCAGTACCTGGATGGGTTACCCATACAAAAAAATAAATGTTGGCTGGAAGAGGTGCAAGTATAGCCAGCAGGGGGAGCACACCATGTGTTCTGTGTGGGTTTGAATTACCCAGGGGGTACTGTCACATAGTTCCCATGCCATATATTCTCATGTGAATGGAGAATACAACGGAGCATATTGTATGTGAGTGGTACTCAAACTGGGGGCCTAAGATAGATCCAGGGGACCACAGTTTTTAGGCATTTTATGAACTATAGAAATGTATCAAATGTTAAAACCACCAAACAAATAATATAAATATATATAAAAAAAAAATATTTATATATATGACTATTCCAGTCATGATCTTCCAATTACTGAAAGTAATTACATGTGTGATTTTCAACACCCAACATTTTTATTTTCGATAACTAGCATGCAACATAATGATATGTTGACAATAAAGCATATTGGTGTTTAAAACATGTATTCATTTAAGAAAATGACCTCTGTCTTCACATTTACATTTACATTTATGCATTTGGCAGACACTTTTATCCAAAGTGACTTACATTACATTGTACTATACATTTGTACATTTTGTATAGTGAGCAAATGGGGGTTAGGTGCTTTGCTCAAGGGCACCTCAGCCGTTACCCGCCAGCGCTGAGAATCGAACCAGCAACCTTCTGGTCATGAGTCCAACTCTCTAACCACTGGGCCAAGACTGCCCTTCAATACGCATTCCGGCATACAATGGTTGATGTTATATTTTTACAGGTAGATGATATTCTGTGAAACAGAAAGCTTTATATAAATGTAAAAAAATTATTATTAATATACTTAAAAGTACGACATTACCAGATTGCTTCATCCAGTCTAAGTCAAACAGCTGTTCTCGCTAATAATAATAAGTACATCTGATGAGGTGATTAAAAGTAATGTGATTGTCAGGTGGAGCGGCAGTTGGAGGGATCCCATCTAGGTGATAATGACCAGGTGCAGGTATTGTAGAAGAATACAGTGTTGCTCATCAACCCTCATCACACCTCGTGCATCATGCAATCTCCATTTGCTACACCTTACTGTACTGTACACACACGGTGTTGTTTGATTGAGCTGTCCTGCTCCAATGGGGAGCCAACTATAAAGAGTCAGGTTTATGCGTTACATCCACATTTAAGAAACACTGAAGATTGATTTAGTGACACTTTAGACAAAGAGACAAAAAATGGGAAAGATAAAGTTAACTTTTCATGTTCCTTTCCCATCTTTCAGTCAAATAATGAACATGTTACCTGATCTTACTTGCATGATTATTCATGAGGTAATTATGATTAGGAATTGTAAGCATTTCCCCAGCCTTGCCACGTCTGTCTGCACTTGTTAACACCTGGTTTATTTGCTGTGAACATCAAAAACAAATCACACTCCATGAGCTCTATTCCCCACTTTGTCTCGTCACAGCTAGACAAGCTTTCAAAACAATGCAAAAAAAATAAATAATAAAAAGCCAGCTGCAATTATCTTCGGAGTTTTAATTGCATGATAATAATGACTTTATTATTTTTTAAATAAATTATTCAAAAAATAATTATTGCTATTATTATTTATTATTAGTGATGAATACATGTTTTCTTTTAATAACCCCTTCTGACTATTTTAACAACTAAGAACTTTATCTAGAGTTTACATTTATACCTATATAGTGTTTAGATAAAATAATGGCCACTATGCATGTAGAGTAGTTTGGAGTAGTTTGTTTTCCCAGAGCTGTATTGCTTTTTTTAAATATTTCTTGATTTCATTTTAATAAATGAGCTCATTTTACATGGTTTGTACATTGCTGCAATTAAAAAAGATATCAGCACAGGGTTAAATGCTTCTAAATAAATCCACACATTTATAAAAAGATATATTAGAAAGCAGGCACCCTAAAAATAGAAGGAGAGCTTACTTTACTACCCCACTCCATATCTTCACACCTGCGCTCTAGTACCACCCTCATCCCCGGTTTAATTTGTTCCCCTCAATTTATGAAAACTTAATTGCTAGGTTATAAAACCACTCTGAAACATAATGATGGTTCCTCTTTCCTCTGGGCATCGTCAGCGGGGGCAATTATGGCTTCATGCCTAAAGCAGCATCAGTATACCGCCCATTAGTAGGGCAATAATGTCTGATACTGTATTTTTGAACTCAACAAATTGGCTTATCAGCAGTAATGAGACGGCATGGATTCATCTATGCAATGGGAAATGCATTAGGCCCTATGGAATTAGTTAAGAGGAAATTGTTGTACTTTGAAACCAATCTCACTGATGAGTTTTGACCTGTTTGCTGATAATGTGATGTTGAAAGGCAGCACGGCGGCATGGCATCTTGTGTCTTCTAACATCAAAGTGTTTGTCAGGTGCCACCTGATCAAATCTGGGATTGAATCTCCTGGAACAATGCTTCAATAAAACTGAGAACTGAGAATACATTCCTTTTAAACACAGCGGTGTGTTAAGTAATTGTGTAAAACGCCGAAAAGCACATAAATGCTTAGTTGTTCCATTAAACTAGCCAACTTGTGGCTCTCAGGTGTGCCATGTCAGCTGACGCAGCATTTATGTTACAACAAAACCCTCCCATTGGCACGTTCATTTGGGTTTTGGGATTGTAGCCAAACATCTACTCAAGGTCACTTTCCTCCGGGCTATCATATGCCAGAGGCAGCAGGCAGTCAGTTATTAGACCCTGGTCTGCACTAACCACAGGCAATAGTGAAGGAAACTAATGTTTCTGCACCTCATCTCACCCCTCAGGAACACGGGCTATCATTCAGCACACCGATGCTTTTTCTGGGTCACACTCTCCACTCTGTCGGAATACACCCGAATCTTGTTGGTCTGAATACCGCTGACGGATCAAGGTCGCAGGTGACAAGAGAAGGCCGTATGACAATTTTGAACGAAACTAGCTATTGCGCTCTCTAAAAGCTTCTCCTCGTGGCAGGCTAGGCACTCCTTCTACATGACGCCCTGTTGAACTATGACCCCACTTATCAGCGTGCCCGGAGCTTATACGGCCGGATAGAGGAGAGATAGTCAGTTTAATTAACCTTAGGTTCACAGTATTAAAGTTCCTCCTGAAACGGGCAGCTGTCCAGTTTCAGCACACCAGACCCACATGGAGCGACGTTGCGATGTGTCACCATGACCTTCCAGGAGGTATCAGTGATTGATGGAGAGGAATGTTTTCACATGGTAAACGATACAGATATTTTGTTGTGTATTGTAGTCCATAAGTCCACCTGTTGGATTAAAAGAAATTGTATTTATAATTTATCATTTTTGCTCTTGAGTGACTACACTTGGGAGTGTTTGGCAGACATTGATAGATATGTTTTTTTAGTAAATATAAATGTATTTCTTTACTTTCTTTTGGGAAACTTTCTGGATATCATGCTCATACCTCTCGGGCCCACAGAGAGGCATTGTCAACACAGCCCTACTGTACGTCATATATACTGTAGCATCTTTATAACACCCAAGATGAACTTGCAGTATCTTACACACAGTCTGTTTTTGTGGAGGTCAAGTAGAGACATATAACGAAAATTCCTACACACTCACATGCCTATCCAGGTCATAAATCTGTAAATAAAGTGTAAAATAATATATGAACAGAGTGTGCAATGTGTATCTGAACATCAAACGGGAGCATAGGTTTGACTGACAGGTGCCTTTAGTTTAACCTTCATTTCAGTATAGTATTTTTATGCGATTAATGTATATTTATAACATAAAGAAACCTTTCAATTCATTAAATATGTGCTAACCCAGGATGGTCTCTGAATGTTGTAAAATCTTGATGAGATGAGAGGTGTACAGGTCATAGGCCACGGGCATTATACTACACCTGACAGTTACCATGGAGACGTGCTTATAATGAGAGTAACCCACCGGTGGGCCTGTTAAGTAACATCCGGAAGCACTTTACCCCTCTTTGGCTTTGAGGTCCTTCATTATTCGATCTTTTGGATTTGTATACCTATTTCAGATTCCTTTTAGGGTGTCAAAGCACACAAGTCTTTCTTGCTTTTTTCTTTTGTTTCTCATTCTTTCTTTCTGCATAGCTCACAGCTCTTACACATGTCAGGAGGAGAGATTTCTTCCTTGTTCTTTGCCTCTGCGGGGTGCCTTACATTGCTATAATTTCATACCATTTCCTCGTAGCATCTTTAGCATCATCTTTATCTTTCTTCAAGTCTGTGTCATAACTATATGGGGGAGAAGGGGATGGGGGAGAGACGGAGAGCAGGGATGAAGGGGTGAAGGGAAACACATGAAGTTAAACGATGCTGAAGTGGGCCGTGGCGAGCAGGTGTCCGGCTTAACAAGCTCCATAAGTAGCTCTGCTATGAGGTTAATTTCCTCTTCAATGCCACAGTCCTACCAGGCCTCTCTAGAGCCTTGACACAAGACGTAAAATGAAAAAGAGAGAGAGAGAGATAAGGGCAGCCAGAGGATGTTTTATATTCCATTTTGGGACCAGTGCTGAATAGAGGAGGGGAGAGGTGGAGGTTATAATGGGGACCTTTGAGCTTATGACCATTTCTATCCTCTCTCCCCCTTCTACTTCCTCTCTCTCTTCTAATGGTGTACTTAGGGACAGCTAATGGTGTACTAAGTCAACATTTCTAGAAGTAAAGTACAGCTCTGACGGCAGCGTTGCAGTGTTTGGATAAAAGCTTGTAATGTGTGTGTTAAAGTAACATATGAAATGTGTAGCATGTGTGTTTGGATGTGTTACTAGCATTTACTATTGATAAAGTTCATAAAAGTTTGATATTTTTATATTTGTATGTGTAGACACACGTGTTTTTCTTTTTATCACTGATCTCAGTAATAAGATATTTAATTTAATTTAAGTGAACATATGCACTAAATACACTAAATGGAACTGCATTATGGGCATAAGAACAATGTCAGCAAATCCTTGCTCAAGATCATTCCAAAACATGGCCGGTTTAAAAGAATGATGTCTTAATACACCAGTGATTCAATACAATTACATTTCAATTAAAGTTATAATTTGTAATTATATGCTACAACTTGGTACAGTATTGGCAATTAAAAGTAATTTAGGAATATATATATATATATAGTGTGGTAACCCTCAATATTCAAGTTATTTATTTAGTTATTAATCGTTTTAATAATAAATACAGATGCTATACCTGTGGACTAGAGACTTAATATAAATAGAATGAAACTATTAATATTTGATGTACAGTAATACAGTAATATTTTATTTAACCACACAGTAATATAAGAAGAATACTTTTTCAACATCATAATCATGCTGACATTGAAATGAAAGTGGACATGACATTCATACACTCTCTCCTTGTCTATTTGCATATGTAATACAGTCCTTGGCTGTTATATATGAAGAATGTTGGAAGCCAGCAAGATTTCATCAGCATCAAACAGCTGCCATATGCTTTTAGTATTAAAACAGCAACCTGCTTCTGTGTTTGTGCTACACTTAATATCACTCAAGAAGGACAAGCATGCTTGTGAACATGCAAATGCACAGAAACATTCACATATGGACACACCCACACAGGCATACACACATTTGCTCATATTCTCCATGTGGGCTTGTAAAGGACGGATCTATTTGCATGGGGTTGCACATATGGCTTTATGACCTCTCTCTCTCTCCCGCTCTCTCTTTTACAAACACACATGCTGACATTATAGGGCCCAACTAAAATTACCTCCTGCTCTGAAAGAACATTAAAGTTCATTTTAAATTGTAATAGCTCCCTTCAGCCAATGAAACTGAAATGCGACGGTTCTTCATACATCACTTCTCCTCGCTTTTGATTTAATCATTCAAATAACTTTACCAGAACACCTGCCTCCACTGGCACACCAAAGACCCCCAACAAAAAAAAAAGCTTTTTAAGAGTTAGGAGTATTTTAACTTGGGCTTTTTGTCTTCTAGTGCAGTGGTTCTCAAACTGTGGTACTCGTACCACTGGTGGTACTTGAAGAGACCCTGGTGGTAAGTGACATGACAGAAAATTAAAAACTAAAAAACAATTCAAATAAAAAAATAAAATTTCAAATGTTTAATACATGAATACGGAATACATCTCATGTGTAATTTTATTATATACAATAAATTATTGTTTATTTATCATTGGTCGATGTAACTTGGGCGAGTGACAGGCAGCTCAAACACAGAGTGGGAGCAGACTCTCTTCTCTTCCGATGAGCTGCATGTACATTAAGTTTCTTATGTATTTAACTAGAAATCTCATTCTAAATATTAAAATCTATTTTATTCATGTGTATAGGCGGTTTCATCGGATGCACACACCTGGCCTGAAGATAACTTCCGGTTTGTATTTGTTAATCAGTCTGGCTAGTAATACAACTGTTTATATTATTATTGTATAATAATTGTTTTAAATAAACAATTTGTTGAATGGGTCATGTAAGTTTGTCGCATTTAAGTTTCGCCCCAAACCCCAAATAATACTGACCAGACATACTTTAACTTGTCAGCTAATGTCATTTACTTGTTATTTCTTTTGCTTGTTATTAGAAATCTACAGGGACTCTGTGCATTTGTTCCGGAAGTAAAGTTTGGGCCACAGAAGCGTGCATGCGCAGTAACAATCGAGTACGATTTTGCTTTGAAACAAATAAATAAATAATAAATAAACAATCAATAAAATACATTTTATACACAAAAGTTTGATTAGCTTACCACAAAACTGTAAAAGCAAAATTGAAATCATTGAAAGTGTGTTTTTGACAACAGCACGTGTGAAGTTCAGTTTGTATATTTATGTCAACAGTTAGCTGCCGGTGTATTTTCTCTTTCAGGATCATCAGTCTACTGTCCTCACTGCAGTTTTGCCAGTGATGAAATCAGATCCATTCAGACTGTTTGCAGACAGTGCAGTCAATATCTAGTATATCAGTTGCTATAGAAATGATGTAAGCGTCAGCATGATGTCAAGAGATTTTCTCATACAACTAAGAATCAAACTGAGATTATCTGTCAGTATGAAAAGAAAAGATGGAGAACTGGAATCTTTGCCTCTGCTCGTGTCTATCATAACATCTCATCACAGTGTTGAACTCAGAGGGCTGATAGATGATAAGTGACAATCATGTTTATGCCGTGTTCATTTATCAGAAGAGATTATTATTCCAGTTGAAGAAAATTTTGGAAAGTGCTAGTTAAGGATGTCATAGATTTGATCACAGGGAACATAAAAACTATACAATACCTGACTGTAGATTACTTTATATTGAAAATAAAATCTGCCAAATGCGTACACCTGGGTGTAACAGAGCTAAATAGCAATGAATCAAAGTGCTTAAACATAAACTATCATATTGAATTTGTTGTGTGTTTTCCAATAGCAACCAATATTCAAGAATGATAAAAGGAATAAAAAACCTTCCACCATTTTGTTTTTGAAATATCTAAATAGTTATCTTTATTGCCTCTAATCCCTGTTGGCTTTAGTCAATCTCCAGCTTGTCTAATCAATGCGAATTGGCAGTTTGTATTGATTTCTGTAGTAAAGAAGGCCATCTTTATCTTTCTAAAGGGCCAATTGCTCCCCTCAATCTTTTCAATGTTCTTAAAGTAGGAATGCTTTATTGTTGGGGCTGGCTTATTCCTCATATACATATTTGGTATCCATAATGCAAAATCACCTTTTCATAATGAACATTAAATTAGATATATTCTAGTGTCATTGTTCCTTAGTACGGGTATGGCAACTGCTCACAAAAACACTTGGCAAATGTTTCTCTTTGTCATACCATCATTCTTTTCTTCTGTCTGAATGTGCTTTGAAAATGTAAATATCGGGAATATTATAATATAATCGCTTGGTAAAAAAAGCTGAAGGAATAAATGAGAAAGAGAAAAAAGCATTAGTCATTATAGTTATATTATTTATTTATTTTTTATCAGGGCTTAGGCAGCTGAATTTAAAAAACATTTAATTCGCTTTCTGTAATTGCATTACATTTTTGCAGGTTTATAACTTCTATGGCATAAACTGTTGAATAAAAGTATTAATCCAGCTTTGCGAGTTTTGCCAAAATAATAAAATAGTTCCATTATTTTGCAATTCAAGAGGTATTTGCACTCACCTGAAATGAGAGGGTTGCATTATTCATTGGACTAAGGTGAGTATTACTATTAAGCTTTTTTCAAATTAAAAGAAAGGGGGTGAACAATCATGGGATTTGTGCTGCGTTTCGTTATTTAGCAAACATTATCTGCTTAGCATTTAAAGCACGTTCCTGTCACCTTTGACAGTGTCACATTAGCATTTAGTGGCTTGACATTATGAAAACATTACATTGAAATAAAGGAGGAGTAAGGTACTATTTGGCATTGTAATATGAACAATTTGTCTCTGAACTCATATTTCATGGCATACCTAGCAGACGTGATTGTATCTGAGACATAAAATTCAGATGTAAACTGCCTTTAATACAAATAACTTCAGACATACTCATAACTGGTTGAGTTCACATACGCTGAAAGCCATGATTATATTTATCAAAATTCATTTTCTGTTCAGTTGTCAGATCCTTGCATTCCTGCAAAACATGCACTATATAATTACAACTTTTGATGGAAAGAACTTGCTTCTATCTCCTGTGAGGCTTAATTCAGCGTAGATAGTGAAAACAGAAGGATTCCTTTGTAAATAAAACAAGAAATACTCCGCTTGAGCTGTGAATTTGTCTTTTCTAGATAACAATGAACACAAAGCATTAATTCAGGACCTTAAAACATAAACAATTGAAGATGGGAAACACCAAATTGACAATCATTGGAGACTTGGTTGCTTAATATTTGTTCTTGGCATAAAATTAGTCATTTTTCTGTTTTCATATTGAATCATAGAATAAATTGAAAAGTTTCAAAAAGCTATATATCATAACTATTTTAGATTTAATGAAGTTCTGAAGAGGACCTTAAACATTCAGTCCTGTCAATCATCATTAAGTGTCGCTAGAACTGTTTTTTACATTAAATGCTTAATATACTTCAAATGCTCCTGCTAACCTAATGTGTATTTTTGAGGTCCTCTAGACACAAGCATACATACATCAGGCATTAAGAAGGAATGAGACTCATGATTCCTGTTTGTCAGTGCAGGGCTCAGAAGAAGGGCTGTCACAACAGTTCAGTGAGTACACCATAGATGATGCATATAATGGTTTTATTTCTCCCTCCTTAGCATCACAGATTCGAACTCTCACAGTACTGGCCCGTGTGGCATCCCTTGACAACAGTGGCACTTCTGCAGCCACTGATCTGGAAGCAACTCCACCACTTCAAAGCACCTTGAGCTCCACTCGCAGGAGAGATACTACAGCACAACGCGACAGGTCCGTGGCCTGTGCTGGTCCTGCTATGAGGAAGTAGTGCACAGGTACGTCTTTCTTCTCTCCAAAAGATCTCAGAGGTGACTGGGCTGGTCTTTCTGGTGACTGCTCCACCATTTGATGAAGAGCTTGTTTTCAGGGGTTGGACAGAGCAGCAGGCTCTGAGCGACAGCCATGTGGACAGTGTTAAGTATTTGACATATTGAAGTCTCTGACTCAGTTTGGCTCAGTCCTTGACCTGTTCCAGTCCCGAGCCTCTTTCTAAAGATGAATACATACAATCTCTTGATTTTTTGATATCTAATCTGAGTTGTAGGGTTCTTTTTCCACACATGTAATCTGCAATTTTTATGTTTTAAACAGAGATAGTGATATGCTGTAGAGGCAAAAGGTATGGATTGCATCTTTAAAGGTGCTGTGTGTAATATTAAGGAGGATCTATTAAAAGAAATCCCATTCAATATGCATAACCATGTCTTCAGAGGTGTATAAAGACCTTACATAATGAACCACAATGAATGTTTTTATTATCTTAGAATGAGTTATTTCTATCTACATACACAGCGGGTCCCCTGGCATGAAATTTGCCATGTTGTTTCTACAGTATCCCTAAATGGACAAACTGCTCTACAGAGCACGTTTCGTAAATACGTGATCTCCTTCGTCAAAGAAGCGAAAACGTGACGACATCTTTGTTCTGTGTCAGCTACCGTAGTGCTTCGAAAGAGAGGGGTGAGTGGTGGAGTGAAGCGTTGGTGGCAATTCACAACCTAACCACTAGATGCCGCTAAAATGTCTACATTGCTCCTTTAAGCAAAATGTGCAAATAAATACATTAACATGAATGTAAAATGTAAAAAGTGCAAGGGGGTGAGTTGTCACAGAGAGCATGAGACACCCAAGATACGAAACTTAAAAGACTGAAGGAAAAGAGTGCAGACTCCTGATGGTTTTAAAAATGAAAGGTTTTCACGAAGTTATGTTTGACAGCTACTTTGTGCCCTGGCTGGACTCTGTTAACTCAGTAATCTGCGTAAGTCTATTTGTTTCAACGCTGAAATAAACCAAAGGCTATTGGCACATTCCTCTGTTTCCATCTGCCAGGAAAAAATTATTTCAGCCCCTGGGGCACTGGCAACACCAGCTCTTCACTTTCATCCTGGAAGGAAAACCTACCATCTTCACAGAGCTCATCAATGTTGTTTTCAGACTACACAAAATTGATGCTTACCTGGTGATGTTGTCATTCATGCTTGGAATGGGCCAAACATCTGCTTTGCCTGAGGAATGTGCAGGAACAACCATGCAGGGCTGGTCTCTTGCATATCAAGGCTAACACGTTCACGTTAACATACACATTTAACATATTTAATTAAAGGGATAGTTCACCCAAAAGCATACAATTCTGTCATCATTTACTCTCGACATTTCAAACCTTAATGACTTTCTTTCTTCTGCAGAACCCAAAAGAAGATATTTTGAAGAATGTTAGTATACGAGAACAGTTGGTCCCCATTGACTTGCACTGGTTTTGTGTCCATACAAAAAAAGTAAACCGGGTGGGAACCAACGGTTTTTGGTTCCAACATTCTTATTCTTCTTGTGTTCTGCAAAAGAAAGTCATACACTCCTTAAAGTGGTTTCTTAACCAGACTAGCTGTTGAATCCCTCAACCTGGATGATGTGACAGCAGCAATAGTCACACCATTGACATACATATGACATGAGTCGCATGCTTCTTTGCTGTCAATCTGTAATGTTAGAGCTGTCAGTTTCTCTCAGGTTATGGAAAATGGTATAGGAGTGTTTTGAGATATATACAGAGCTGTCCTAAATAGTTTAGAATGAGTATTAGATGCAAAACAAGGACAAGCATTATGGTTACAGGCATACTCAAGTTATGAAGGTTATTGACTTTGGTTTCCTGCTCATATAGACATTATCCATTCCTTTTCTAGCTGTATGTACAACATGATCACAAAATCCCTCTTGCACTTCCAATAATGGAAAGCCAACTGCAATGCAGACACAGATGGCCATGTACACAGAGCAAGATTTCGGGAGTGACAACCGCATTTAAATGGATAGTTCACCCCAAAATGAAAATTCTGTCATCATTGGCATACTATGGCAGTTAATGGGGGACGAGGTTTGTTTGGTTGCTGACATTCTTCCAAATATCTTCCTTTGTGTTCAGCAGAACAAAAACGGTGAGTAAAT
The DNA here is from genome assembly GCA_026939265.1 of Oreonectes daqikongensis. Taxonomy (NCBI): domain Eukaryota; kingdom Metazoa; phylum Chordata; class Actinopteri; order Cypriniformes; family Nemacheilidae; genus Oreonectes; species Oreonectes daqikongensis. The sequence continues at coordinate 192,628 of JAOTQM010000434.1, read as the reverse complement.
GATGACAGCATTTTAATTTTTGGGTGAACTATCCCTTTAAATCATTTTGTGATGATTGACACACTGGTAACCATAGCAACGGTCTAACATCTTGCAGTTGTGAATAATTACCCGTTTGGTATTTGCTATTTTTTTTGGCCTTGTTTTGTCCGTCAATTCAAACTAAACTACAGTACCGCTGATAGATGCGCTTTTATGCTTGTTGGCTTAGATCATAAAGGCTAGGCACTTATGTGTTAAAAACAGTCAGTTGCGGATAAGTACGAATTTTTTGGTTTAATAAAATATAAAATATTTGGGTTTTTAAGGTTTATTTTCGGCTGATTTTTCTGGGAAGATCTGGCAACACTGTCTCTTTACATTTACATTTATGCATTTGGCAGACGCTTTTATCCAAAGCGACTTACATTGCATTATACATTATACATTCGTTTATGAGTATGTGCAATCCCTGAGATCGAACTCATGACTTTTGGGGCATCTTAAAAAAAACATATGCTTTGTTTCTTTTATCACAGAATGCTTTCTCTATAATCTGAATTAATTAGAAAATAGCTGAATAGCAAGTTCCCCTGGATATTCTATTTTCCTTTTTAATCAAGGGTCACATACAGTTTTTTCTATCAGGCTTAATAACTCTTTATGGTAAATGGTGATAATTCCCTTTTAATTATGGTTGATTACTGTCATTAAATCTTAGCTTACCGTTTCACACACACTGCTGGTGGCATAGATTAATGACACCACCAGGATGTCGGTTTCCTAAAGCTAATTGGCTGTGATTTTGTAGATGTATTAGAAAAAATCATGTCTCATAATTAGCCACAGTGTCTCAGCATATTCTATTGTTACTGTTTATTTTTATAAACTTTAATCTCTTCACTTTTAAGATAAAATGAAAGGCTGAATATATAATCACGCATACAACTAGCCCACTTTAATCAGATGATTAAACTTTGCAGGAGGATTCTGTCTCTGTTTCCTTGTTTTAATTTAATGAATTCTCCTCAAGCTAAACGATCTTGTAAAATTTATAAAGCGCACCTAAGCAGTTTGATATCATCACTGTCTGTGTCTTTAACAGACTAAAACAGACTGGTGTGGACAAAGGCATAGATTCAGATTGAGATGTAGAACATACTGTATGAGGTCAGCCATTATAAACTTATGTAGTATTTAGGGAGATTTATTTATGAATCATCGAATGATTTATATTGTGAATGCATTAGGACTAAAGTACCTTTTGTTAATTTGAAGTTAATTTAAAGTGTCTTTGCTCTTTTCATTTATGTGAGTAGAATAAGGCAAAGTTTGAGCTCACTGACACACAGAATTCCACCTTTTTCTCAACGAATGTAGGTTTTCCTCTCTGCTTTTCGCAGAACTCTGCACGCAATGCACTTCAAGACTCACTGTTCATATATTTTCTTTCAAGTAGCGAGAGCCAGTGAAAGAACTTCATATATTACCATGTATCTTGACTGTTTTATATATAAAATAGCCTTCAGAACTGGTCTTTTATACAGCTTATCAGCTTATCAAATGTAAATTCTAAAGCTTAAAGAGCACATTCCACGAGATCATCAAAATTACATTTCATGCATTGTGTAATGTTGCCATGTTTGAGTAAGAAGTCTGCCAAGTTGTAAATCCAAAGGTGAACGAAAAACAACAAAGTTATTAGCTTGGAAAAAAGAGAGTCGACTCTAAATCCTGCGAAAGAGTCGTGACCTAGTCCGATTCTCTATCCTCCGTGTATCTACGTCACTAGAAATAATCCCCGCCTGCCCGGGAACACACGCTAAACCGATCAAATCAGACTAGGCTAGCGGAAAGGCGGGGATTAGACAGATGAATCGCGGAACAAATCATTTGAGAGTCAGTCAAAAAGTAAGGTAATAAAAACTTTTTACAACATGTACTGTATGTACATAAACCTATTGTCGGACACTCCATAAATCAAAGTAGAAAAAAATCACAAGCTATTTACTCTTTAAACAGTTGTGAAGACTAAATTAAGTACATGTAAGAATATAATGTTTAATAGTACTGAAAAACCTACACAGCTATACAGCTGGTAAACCAGCCATCCTTGTTGGAGAATACTCTTGACTCATTTCAAGCGAGTTGAGATCAGTGCTTCCAGTGCTCCTGTCACATCTCGAGATGTATTTTGAGCTGGCCTTTCAAGTCAATTTTTGGTGCACACGGCATCATTACGAATCTTGTTTGTCTCTCTCTCTTTCTCTTTGTCTTTGTCTTTCCTGCTGTAGGCTCTCTTCTGGCCCGCATTCAATCGGTGAGAGTTTAGAACAGTTCTCATCAGTGAGCCAGGTCAGCCTGCCCGCCTCCTACACTTATGCCATCTATCTTTAGAGTTGATGCAAGCTCAGCACTCTTTCTGTGAGTACCTTTTAAAACATCAAACGTAGGCCTTCCGGGCTCCTTTCAACTCGGGGAAAACAAAATGAATGAAACAGAGGAGGAGGAGGTAGAGGAGGCGGAAGAAGAAGAACAACAAGGAGATCAGGAAGGATGGAACATTTTTAGCAAGCATGCCTATGGTTTTGATCTAATATTGCTTCATTGTGTGCATGTGCACAAGTTTTATATGATGAAGTTTTATGTCCTCGTTTTAGTATATTTGACTATATTTACTCTATTTAGTATCATGTTTTAGCAAATTAAAGGTGTTGGCCTATAGGTTCCACTAGAGTTGCTGGTAGGCATGGTGCTGTCTTTGCCAAGGTCATGGGTTCGATTCACACAATACAAATGGTGATACAAACGGACTGGAAGTTGCTGAATCCATACAAATGAAAGATATTTTTGTCTTATTTCAAGTCATGCAGTTTATATAGCACTTTATTCTGTGTAATTTTACTCAAGGCGCTTAACAGTGAGTGGGGGTGGGGGGCTGTGAGGTCTCTTCAACCACCACCACTGAGATGATACAACGGCACCCATAGTGAACCAGAACGCCCACCACACACCAGATATCAGTGGAGATCAGAGAAGAGTCATGCAGCTCATGCAGTATATATGGAGGATGATGGAGAGTCTAATGCAGATAATTTGGTTAGTACGCTGGGGTTAGACATTTTCTAAAAACATTAAAAGATTTAAAGTTTAATTTCTGATCTGTGATGTTCCACGATCCCTATCCTGGGGCTTTAGGACTTCCACAGAGAACTGGGTAAGTGGCCAAACCAACACAAGTTTTCCCCAGGAGGTCACCCATGCAAGTATTGATCAGGCTTTTTGTGAAATAAAATACAAATTGTGTAATGAAATTGAAGTGATGCCATCATCTCACTGTTCTAAAAATTAGTCTGGGGCAGACAGACCTTGTTTCCTCAACAATAGCTCGACATAACTCAATGATCCTTTCTCTGCACTGAAATTTCTCCTCCTTAGTCATATTGACCCAGAGAAAGAGACCGCAGCATGTGTCTTCATTTGTGCCATCTGCTACTGAACAAATATAATAACAGGCTCCTTACCGGGTCCCTTAAGGTCTCATACTTTTGGAGAGGACCTGAATCACACATCATAATTATCATTAGTCAGCCTCTCCTCTTTCAGAAGAACTCTAATATAGAGAATGTGCAGGATCATGAACCCAGACAAGCAGTTTAAATGTCACTATACCTGGTTGTAGTCAATTAGAGGAAGAGGAGGGAGGGAGGTTATAAATGAATAGGATCCAAAAGGTTAGGTGTAAAATCTGGGGATAATTACAGGGGCGGACCGGTGCGGAGGTGTAATGAGATGCGGGGTGGTCTCCAAGATAAGATGATGAAGGTGTTGAGGGAGGTCATCCTGGGTGGTACGAAGGAGTTTCAATGATACTTGTTGAGATCAACTTTGTTCTATATACAGTAGAATTAAAAACAATAGAGGTTAGGTTAGTAGTACTAGTTTGTAAAAGTGTAAAAAGCAGATTTAACGCAAAGAGCAGAATATGGATTTTGTTCATTCATCCTGCATCCATCCATCCATTAAAATTATTGATCAACTGTGTTGGTGGTTTGGTTGAAACATAAACTAAGTCATATTTAAAGTCAAAATCTATACAATAAAGTATTACAGATTCATATATGTATTTTTTTCTGTAAATAATAATGACAAATAAAAAAAATTGAAATGGTGAAAATGTATTAATAAAAAAATACCAATAATAGCCCATTTAAATTAAATTTCAATATAATTTCTGAACTAAAAATGGTCTGTGTGCCATAAGATTTGGATTCTGGCAGAATCATACGATTATCGAAAAAGCTCTGTCTTCCAGTCTACAACCAGAGGGGGAAAAGGAAAAAGATGGAAAATAAGAACAAGGAATTAACAGATATTTTTCCCTTTGTGTTGGAATAGTTCATGTGCTTTGAACATCAGAGGCAATTACTTCATGTCCTGCAGTGTATTTTAAGGGGTTCGCAAAAGTGACCAAACTCAAGTACGTGATCAACATTCTTTAAAGTCAATTTAATGACTCAGAACAAGCACCATCTGACACCACGGTGAAGAAGCCGCCTGCCACCCCAGGCCCTAAAAGTGCTGTGTGCTCCTGAATGAGTTTACACTATTACCACTACAGCAACATGCTGAACCGGTGCTAGATGACATCTGTGTTCTGATGTTCTCTTAAGGGCTTGAGAGCCTTTATCTTTTAATATAAAAGAGTTGAATGTATTAGAAAAAAATGACTAAAACTTTCAGAACTCAATAGTTTATATAGGCTATTAAACTCAATAGGCTATATATTCTGTGCCAGTTGTTACGATACTATTAATTAATTGCACATTTCAATCTGTTAGAAAGTGTAAAAAACTTGATATCCTTCACAACATGAAAAGAAAAGTATAAGAGGAGGGTGGAAAAATTGAAAAATCAGCCCCAATATAATTTTCTGCATGTTTCCATATCTGCTTAGACAGCACATCATTAAAAATGGAAATCCAATCACTTGCTCGCCCTCAGACACTTTCCGTTTACAACTGAGCCGAGTTTGTACACCCATTACAGGATAAACAGAGACATAGCCAGAGACCGATATTTTTCATCGAACTTTTGGCACTGATTGGGCGGCTCCTCGCAAATGGTGCAACTGGGGGCTGTATTAGAGCAAGCTGGTGTAACAGGCACACACATGAATAATTGAACATCGTGAGTCTTCTCTGATGGTGGCCGATTCATCTGCCGCCTCAGACCCGGATGAGGTAGTGCCAATTATTTTAAAACCCTTGACCATTCTTTCGCAGGGATAAGTCCTCCCCCCGACCTCTCGCACCACCATCATCTCTGGTTTGTTTTTACTGTTCCACGCTTGGTCTGTCTCCAGGCTTACTGCGGTATTGATCACGCCGCGAAAGTCTTGCTAACAGACCCTAGGCCCGGTGTTAGGGCTAACAAGGTGAGAAATGATAATAGAATAGAGCGGAGCCGCGATGCGTGAGAGGTCCGCTCTGACCTCAGCCAGCTATTAGTATTCGCTCTACAAGATCATCCAATTTATTGTTCTTTTGGGGATTCGGGAGAAAGGTCTTAGCCTGAGATCTTATTCTCCTATTCTCTCTCTCCACCTCAACTCACCTCCGGTGTTTAACTCATCCGTACGACGTGTCCGTGAACACATGTGGCCATTCAGTAATCTTCAGCATCGAACTGCGGGACGGTTAAAGACAGACACACAGTTTACGAAGTCATCGGGAGATTTGTGAATAGACAGATTTGGAGAAACGAGAAGCTTTATCCTCAAGCTTTCGTTCAGCACATATTTATTCACTTGGCATCCGCAGAGCTGATCCATCCGCTGTCTTAAAGGGATTAGATCTGTGCCAAGGTGAGAGAGAGGTCGCTTATTGTTGACATCTAATCAAGTACACAGCAATCAAACCTCATGTGTATCAACAAATATGACAGGAGACAGCAGCTCAATAAATTCCTGGCATCTTGTATTATTATATTACTTTTATAATTTTTTTTTTATTTTGCACTTGTAAATGTGTTAAGTGCTCCCTTATGAGGCACTTCAAAATTTTGGGTTAATGAAAATTATTAAGGGGATTTTCTCCCTTTTATGTGAAATCACATTGTGAAAGCAAACCCACAAAAAACAGGGGTGAGAAACAAAAAAACCTATAAAAAACAAAAAGATGGTTTTCAATTGAAGATAATAGACGTAGGAGCCTCTGGGACCTTCAAGTGCTGATGCACTGTATCTCTTCGGAAAGATTAAGATGCATTCTCTGCAGGACTATTGCTGGATTTTCATTTGAAAATGCTTGAAGCCCAAAACACAACAGATGGAATATAGTTTTAACCTTGTGGTAGTGCTTTCAGACTGCTGAATTTAAAGTACAAAGTGTTTTCTTTCAGTGTTATCCCAAATGGACACTGTCTTGCTTATAGGAATCATTTTGGCCACAGTCAATGTTGCTGCCACAGATACTGTGCTTACTTTCAAACCTTAAAACTCTGATTCAGCAAAACACATCTGTCATCTGAAGTGAAGAGGGAAATTTACCCAGCAGTCTTTGTGCACCAGCTCATATGCAGAGAGAGGGTTATGGCTACGACATTGACATGTATCACATATTAAACTACTACATATAACTCTGTTGAAAAAATGTTTTTTTTATTCCGCTATCATGTTTTTATTGTGTTTAATTGTGTTAGTTAGATTAAATTAATTAAAACTTTGAAAATGTTCTGTTGAATAAAATCAAAAATAAAAAAAAAATTGGGGAGAAAAATGACACTAAAATTATAATAATAAAAAAAAGTCAAATAAAATTAATTGATTTTATATAGCAAAATAAAAAAATAACAAAAATGACTAAAGCATATACAGTAACAAAATTGCTAATTGAACTAAAATTAACATGAAAAATAAAAATCAGAAATTAAAAGCTAATCTTTTAAATAATATAATAAATTAATAAATATAAATTAAATTATATTAATACATTAACTATAATAAAAATAATAACTTTCATAGTTTTGTATTTTAGCTGTATTTTATAAGTTAATATTACTTAATCAACACAACTCAACTGCAGTTTGATTGATATTACTTGGAATGCACAATGAAAAACGAATATTTTTACAAATGAACTCTTCATATATATTGTATACTATATGTACTTTATCACAAGGGATATGTTCTTTACTATGGGAACAAACTGTAGCTGTGAAAAGCCACGACTGGTTTGTCATTACATTAAGACAATATGTAAGTGGAGCTGCTTTTGTTTTTCAATTGCTTGAAATGAAAGTGGATGAAAGAAAGTGAATTTTTCCAAATAAAAATACATTGTTTTTGTAAAGGGTGCAGTTTTACCAAAGGACTGAGACTAGCTTTTATACTGTGAGTGACACAATGACCCATGTCATAAATATGTCAAACAAAACAAACAGAAAAGAAGCAGCAAATTAGTCCCAATGGAACTTAAAATATATATTTAGTAATAAAACAGAAAGCAAAAATTTGAAATCTTTATCATTTTCTCTGCACAGTTACCATAAGCAAGTGTGTTACAAATCTAATTTTGGACCCTGCATATAAACGCACAGCCTTTTAAAAGACTCCATACACCTGAGTATTGATTCAGTAAGTAGATAATAGAATTACGATAAGTCCATGACTTTAAAACGTCTTTTACAACCAAACACACTCAACTGTTAAACACAATCCATCCTATAAACAAAACAGAAATAAACTCAAGTGGCTACTCAGCATTTATAAAAATAAACATACAAAGTTTAAACATGAGACCGGTATAGAGTGAAAGAAATCCGAGCTGCACTCTTGACTTTGCTCAGTAACTCTAATTGCTGCTATGGTTATCATATCTCACCTGACTAACGTGAAATGCCTTGTAAAAGGTGGCATGTTTTGTGAAAATGGACATACACGGCATTCCACAGTCTGATTACAATTGATTTTTACCCATCGTAAAATTCAATTATCAGAGTATACGATCGATACGGGTATAATTGCTCCTGTCTTTGGTGCCACCCTATCAAGGGCCAGTTCATCTTGTTCATCTCTTCCATCTTATTTGATTGTGTGATAATTGGTGCTCTAATGGAATTTAATTTTAGACCAATGCTGCACTCTGCAAGGTAGGGAATGATCCATATGCAATTAGGGATAACCTGATTCTTATCAATTATTTTCCTAAATTTGTTAATGCATTGGTATGATTGCAAATGAGATTTAAGCATAATTACATTTCAATCAAGAATCCATCATAGAGTATCTATAACATAAGTCATACACCGACAGGCACTACAATCTTGTTGTTCATAGGTTAAATCAGGCCACTTCTAGTCTATGTCTGGCTTACAGTGGCAACGAATCTCAGGAGACTATTTTCTGCCACATCATTCTCAAAACAAATCTGCCTCTATACCCGGCTGCAGAATGAAGAGATTTTGTTGGTTGGAGATGGTGTGGTGTGTTTTTCACAAAGCCTGCATTGTCATGCTAAATAAAACATACACACACCACCAGAGGCAATACACAAAGATAGATAGTGTTGGGTGGGCTTTACTGTTCTTGCCTTCTCCCCCGGGACACACAAAGCTATTTATAATTCTTTGTGTTTGGTGTCTGAAAATAAAAAATAACAATGAAATGTTTTTGGCGACTGATCTCCAAAAAAACATATAAATACCAAAAAAATTAATTCTGCCAACCTTTTTTATTTTTATATGTATTTTTTCTACTGTATGCTTTCCTGTAATGTAGCTCAACTTTTGGTCACTCACAAGCAATGCCAAGTTGATTTGTTATTAGATTTCAGAGGATCACAGGGTTGGAAAAAACTGTATAGCTGTGTCTCGTTTTGGAAGGCAGCGTCCTTGTGTCCTCCAGAGGTCGTATCCCCTGAAGGATGTGGTACATGGAGGATCCTCAACTTAGAATTAAATAAGACATCCTTTGTAGGACATACTTGCAAAAAGGAAACAGGAAGTACTACGTTGCCCTAAACAATGCCAGAAGAGTTAAACCAATCTACCATTTCTTGCCTTACTGTTTTAAACATTTAAAAACACTTTTAATCCTATTTACTAAATATGTCTAATGAGGTAAAAACACGTAACATAAAAATGTAAACTGCTTGCATCCTCCAAATTCCTGTGAAAGAAGGACGCATTTTAAGGGAGCCTCGATGACGTAGCAGCCTTTAAATGAGACCTCCGGACGACGCAGCCTTTTGAAACGAGGCACAGCTTAAGTTATTTGCTCTGAAATATTAACTAAATTTTTCTAATAATATTTAAAAACTTTATATTTGAATTGGGTGCATGAAATGTTCTCAAAAGCTACTGCATAAAACACTTGAATGACATTTTATTTATCCATTTAACAAGAGCTTTATTCATGTTTTAAAAAACTGTACAAAACAACACTTTCGTGACAGCCTTCATGCAGGATGAATGTATGAATAAAATAACTGCCTGGTAATAAAAGAGTAGATTCAGAATTCTTTGAATTCATCCCTAGATTTTCACTCGACTATGAAAAGCTCATTGATTTCTATAACAGAATGTCTGAATCCTAACGTCCAGACAAGCATTGGTGCACAAAAGCGAGCTGTTGCTTCCAATTACTTATAAGTGGAGGTGAAAGCGACACAGTTCTAATTTGTGCAAGTTCAAGATACCTTTTTGTTGCACAAATGGAAGTTAAATACATTCTCCGCTCTAGGCATTAGTCATCCTGCGATTCGACTGTTTTTACACCCTCTCTCTTTCATCGGACTACCTGTCGCGTGTCCAAATTTCTTCAGCTTAATCTGTTTTCGACCATGCCAAATTCTCTCATGTCACACCTTTGCTCGTATTTCTTCACTAAGTCCAGAATTTAATTCACAACACTGTTTCTGTTCTTCACAACTGCAAAGGGCATAGCCCCACATTACATTCTGTTCTTCATTAAACATTACAACCCCGGCTGGCAGTTAAGATCAGCCACTTCTCTTTGTCTATAGCCTAACCTGACCTCTACGTGCACTTCTACTCGCACGGTATGATCCTTCCTCTCAGCTACACACGGAAAAATGCTGCATTCACTTGCTTGTCTTAAGATTCAACTTTCTGATTCTGAAGATATAATTAGGGGTAGGCCAGGTCAGTATTTTGTGGTTGGAGAAAATAGAAAATAAGTTGGATGTTAAAGGACCTAAATGGGAATTTGTATGAATATGAAACAATGGTTAGAAAATTACCAGTACATACATTTATATGACTGAAACTGAAAAGGTTAACAAGGTGTACTTTGCTAGGCCTAGAGAACGAGGCATTTGTAATTTCAAACTGTGTAATATTGTACCTGCTTCAAAGACATTTACTTTATTTTTGCCATCAGGCTGTTGTTCACCTGTAGCATGTTGGTAGATGTGATTAGTCTTGTTCTCTTTCATCCAGCTTGGAGGATCCACAGGACACCTAGAGTCTTTGAAATGTTTTACACCCATCTGCTGACTTATACCATTCCACATTTATCTCAAATTTATCTGAAAACGCTTTTCTGTCTGTTGTGGATTCTTTACTCTGAAATGCCCTTTCAAGCTGTGAAATCCTTTGGAAACATCTGCTTTTATTTTGAGCTAAAACAAATATTACCACAACTCATCAAAGGTGGAAACCGCTTGCATTGTGTGATCATTAATGTGACTAATTACACTTAAGTTTGTTTACAAAGTTTATAAATGTAAAAGTTTTAATTAAGCTCTGCTAAACCAATGCAGAAATAAACCAATATTGATATACGGTGGCTCTGTTATTAACTATGCAACCTTACTCTTAGGGTGATAACTTTTATAACATATTACCTATCAAGATAGACAGACAGAAATGGCAATGTAGGCTTGTGTTTGCTAAAACACAATAAAAAATATACTTTAACAATGACGGTTAATTGACAGGCAGTCAATTTTTGTTACAAACTAATCATTTGTTAAAAGTCAGTCTTGATTCAAATGAATGCCGATTGGCAAAGCTCAAAACATGCTGTAATAAGAAGAGCGAAATGCAGAGACCAAATTAATATTGGGGAAAATACAAAACGGGAATGAGAAGTTCTACAAATAAAACAATGTTAACTTTTTGGGTTTATTTGAGATGCGTATCAAATTCAAGCAAATTATGCAAATATATTTGAAGAAAATTTGCAAGGAGATCAAAATACTTTTGTGCACCAAATATAAGTCAGCAAGAAGTAATGCCACTGATTCTCCATGTTCTTAATATCCCATCATTAAAAATTAATTTAGAAGAACATTTCATTCACAATATAAGAAACAAGGAGTGAATGTACTTTGGGATAGAAAGTGTCAAAGCGATTTGCTACCAAACACTTTGCTTAAAGTATTGAAGTGTATGAGATTTTTTATCTAATTGTTTTAAATGCAAAATACAAATACAGCAGGTTTGGTTTGGCTACAACCACTGCTCCAAAGGTAGAGTCAAATGCTAACATTACACCACAAATTGCTTTCAAGTAATAGCAAACTACCCAGTGTGCTGACTGCTCTCCACACAATGGACAACATTTTGGGATTTCTTTTTTGACCTGACCAAACTGTTGAAGGTCATGTATCAAATCAATTGCAACAGTATCTATAACTTGAATGTAAGAATATATATGCAAACATGGAAAGATGGTGCGGTATGAACAATATTAAACAAATTATTGCACTTGATTGCTGGAATACTTAATTCTGATTAGCCAGTCGTGACATTTGCAGGTTCGTTATTCCCAGATAATAACCGCTCAAAACTAATAACACACAGTAACCAGAATGCTGCAAATCATTTTGACAGGTACAGTTTAATCTGCCTGTACATTTTCCCTTAAACAAAACCCTGATTAAATTATTAAAGTTTTATAGGATAAATATTGTTTGTGCCGACCACAATGTGGTTTGCACAGTGAATTTTTGGCTGTTGAAAACATGTAAGTACATTTAGAAATCAAATGCTCAAACTATAAAGTCAAGCCTGCAGTTTTTTAAAAGAAAGGATCCAAACATAACAACTCATTAAAATTGTACAGGCTCTCTTTTATGAAGTTCCTTACCAAATTGCAAAAAAGGAACAACATCATATTTACACCTGCAGATATTGACAGGGTCAGAAGGTTTTTCCGCACCCCCACCACCAATCTGTTATAATTAGAGTAAAAAAATCAATCAATCAAAAATTCAGAATAATTACAAATAATTTGGCTCTCCAGGTTGATAAATCAAAACATGGTGATAAAGTTAAGTGTGGTCAAGTATGGTCCATACTCTGAATCCTTGTGCTTTGCATTTAACCAATCCAAATGCACATACAAGAGAACTGGGCAGTTCATTCACTCCTGCAGGTACTGAGACTCAAACCTTTAACCTTCGGACTAAAAGTCTACCTTTCTAACCATTAGGCCACAACTGATCATACACATCAGACAGGACACCCAGTGTTACATGGAGTTACTGTTAAGAATTATCACATATTTATGAACCTGCAACTGTCTTCTCAATAAAAAGAAATAAAAAAAATATTTTAAAACTACCAAAACACACGCACCATACCCACCCACTGCTTTTCAACGTGGCATCAGCATGCAGTGAAATGAATAGAAACCTCATGTATTATTGAAAACAAAATGCGGCACATGCATCCAGAACTGCAGCATAGAGGAAAAGGGCGTGGGAGAAGTGGTGAACGCTGCACAAAAATGGCAAGCAGGCATCTCAGCTCATGCAATTTCACAGTTCCTAAAAATAAATAGTTAAATGAACAACCCAGTGTACAAATAAAAATGCTGGGTCAGAAAGCACATGAAATTTTTATGGGGGAGCCTTGTTTTGCTGTGGTTAGCTGGTTGATTGTGAATTCAGGGAGCAGGAGGGTTTTGTTGAGGTGTGGGGCCCAAAAAAATCCGTGCATGGTCTCCCCATCTAGTGGTCCCGTATGTAATTTCAAAATAAAGTGTCGCTTTTTTCTCAACTGATTACTCAATTCTATATTTAGTTAACCGAAAAATACACGTACAGTATAAATGCAAAACCTTTTACCAAAGGTTTTTACTAAAGTAATAGCAGAGATGTCAAGATTTGGTGGTTCAAATACCTATACTGTATGTAAGGTCTTAACATTTTTAAAGCATTTTTTGTTTCAATTTTTAGTAAAGGATTTTCCAGTCTGGTAAGAGCCATTTTCAGGATTGTCACATACAGAACGGCATACAGTATACTCCTCATAAATGGAAATAAAGTAACAGTAAAGTAAAATAAAGTGTTTTATGAACGTTTATGTCACATCCATAATGCAAAATGGCACATCCATAACGTTGGAATTGCCCATTTGAGCTTTTATCAGATTCCAGGCTGTGAGGTAAACTAAACGCAATTGGGTATTTTACAATAAAGGAGGAACCACACAATAAGCCCTGCCCTAATGTCTGTTTTCTGTAAAATTACATTAAGGCATTGAATAAAGCTGTGCATTTTAAGGCACTTGAGTGGGTCTTAAAAATAAAAATTCAAACATATAAGAACATTGCCTAAAGAGATATTCATTAATTTGCACATCTGTAACTTTATGAGACAATGGCAGATGGAAAGAAGCATTAAAGCACAGAGACAGCCGTACATGAAAGCCTCTAGAGCATATGCTAAATGATCTTGTTCAAGGACACAGTGATAGTGGTCATTGGAGGTTCCTGATTTGATTTGAATCGTGGCCTTTCTGTCCATGCTACAAGACTCCAGAGTCTCTAGACACACTGAAATATCTCAAATGTACTATTAACTTTGACTCATGTGTAGCGAATAGCATTTACTGTATTAGCGTACAGAAATACACTCGCACAGTCATCCATCAACAAATGACCTACGCTAACTGTGATGCAAAAATGATGGCTAGGCAGTAGGCTAACTTTTCCTCAGAAAAATATGAGCCTAACTTCAAACTATGATTTAAGATGGAACATGTAAATCTGCCTTTTCTATTCCCTCGTGTAGAAGGTCTAGACCAACGCAATCTCACGGTAAAACCGTATGTATTTTACGAGGTGGCTAATTTTGACTAATTCGTAAGAATTCGTAGGATCTCAGTTGTAGGTTTTAGTACGGTTTGCTTTCGCGCCAGTGACGTTAGGTGTAGTCAATTGCTTAATCGTACGTTTTTGTACGACTCACAATGTATGAATTCATACGAATTAGTCACCTTGTAAAATACTTAGGACTTCCTGTGAGATCGGGCTGTCTAGACTCAAGTCTCAGTAAATCAGGCAGAAGGGATAAACGCTGAGGAGAGATGAACACAGGGTCAGCCAGGTAACCCCTTACAGTACTGTGAACGCCACAGACTTGCATTAGATACACTGGGGAGATCATGTTTTCCATTACAGTGCTCTCTAACTTACTTTAGTGTCTGGCTTTTTGCTGATGTAATGTTTGTATAACAGCAGACCAAACTGACTGGTGAAGTCAAAACTGGCATGCCGCAAAACAACTTCAGAAGACCACCTCCAATCTTATTGTACAGTGTCACGATACTCTGAAGTGAGCCAAGTGAATGCATTTGAAATATGTTTTTCATCTGCTGACTTAGTAAAGATGTACTTTAGCAAGATAATGGACAGACTGCAGTAAATTATGTTAAAATATGTAACGTTACATAGTGCATTGGCAGGAAAAGGTATAAAGATGAATTATTGATTGGCAGGGAAGTGAAAAACCAGTCTGTAAGATCAATTTCACATCTGTTTACAGTCAGTCGTTTCTCAAAGATGGAAGAACTGTTCTCATTTCTGTTTCTAATTTGTGTCACTTAATTATTAATAGAACATAAATTGCTATGGGGAAGTAGCAGGAAGGATGCATGTGTACCGGCGTGCTCTGTTGCGAGCAACGCTCCCAGTGGAAGGTTGAAAGAAATTCACTTCCACCAATAAATTATTATTATAATTAGTGAGAACTTTTTAGTAAGCATTGATCGCAAATTGTACTACTGTAGTTACATTTTTCATGTTTCCTCTTATAGCTTCAACGGTCGATGACCTTTCAACACCTTTTTAACCAATCCGTGCAATCAACTCATAAAAGGTGCTGCAATATTTTAGATTAAGCCCTGTAATAGTTGTAAAATGCTTGAGTGATAGCCAGGGCTAAAAATGTACAAGAATCAAGATTAATCTGACATAGAGAATCATAACTGACCTATGACAGATCCATTAGAACCAACCCTTATACGGTATGTGTATGTGTTTCAGAAAAACAACAAAGGCCTGACTTATAAAAAGTTCCAGTAGGAATAGATTTTTAAAATTCGGATTAAAATTTGAAACTTTAAAGGTGCCGTGTGTAATATTTTGGAGGATTTATTGACAGAAATGCAATATAATACATTAACTACAATAACTATGTCTTCAGGGGTGTTTAAAGACCTTATCTATAGGCTCTATCTTAGAATGAGCTATTTCTATCTCCATACCCCGTGGGTCCCCCTACGTGTTGTTTCTACAGTATCCCTAAACGGACAAACTGCTCTAAAGAGTGCGTTTCATAAATACATTATCTCCCTCTGCAAAGAAGCGAAAACGTGATGACACCTTTGTCCTGTCCCAGCCACCATAGTGCTTTAAGCTCTTGTTATTAAAATGTTGTGCCACTGCTCATGCACCTCTATGTATATGAGTATGTACTGTATGACGTGTACATATGTTTATTAACTTATTCATAAACAAAGGTAGATTCTACAAGTAGCCTATACTCAGTGATTACATATATCAAAGAGCGAAATTACACGCCTGGTTTAACTACATGCGTAAAATTTCTCTATTTCACCCTGATCATTTCCTAGACATAAAAATCAGGCTCCACTCCACAATTGATGTTCTCAAGTAATGTTTCAGAATGGGTTGCCCTTAGCTATCGCAAGTAATGCGTCATAAATTCTCAGAGGCAACAGATGCTTTTGGCTTAATACACCCATAAATAACAGATGAAAATCGTTTAGATAGGAAAAGAAAAGAAGAAGCAGAATTAGACGCAGTTGAATTTTTCTTTGCAAGATTACTTATTCAGAATTGGTCTATTGCATTAAAGGAAAACAGAATCTAGAGAACGGTGAATTAAACATTAGACTCGTCTTGAGACAAATGCCTGTTATATTCACTTTCCCTATATTCTCTAAAATGCCCTCGGAGCTCAAAGCAGCACAATTCACAAAGGGGGTGTCACGGATTATTCCGGAAAGAAAAGCTACATCAGCAAATAGCAGGAAGGCAGATATCAGAATGCATGAGGCACTCCTGGCTTCACTTTACATACAAATTGCTGTCAAAATAAAATTGCTTATTTCGAATCCGGAAATATAGGAAGAACAAAATAAACAGCCCCAATTGTCCTGTGAAGCAGAAAAGGGTGGAAAGGGACGAAAGTAGCAAGAGAAAGGATGTTTAAGGTTACTTACACAGCATTATACTTCAGGTCAGGTAGCCTCAGAAAGGTCAGTATTGCTCATCCCAAGACGTCTGCATGGCTTCTTCTCCACTACCCACAGACACTGTCAAGGGCTGTAAAGAATGTCCCTGCATGTAGCTGAATCACAGGCTTCACTGGTCGGGCAATTTTGATGCATTTCAAGGAGAGTGTACTTAACACTTGATCACTTCGATGGAGGTTAATGACACTTCATACATCCAAATCTGACAGATGATGACCTGACCTTTCCATTGGGGCAAAAGGTCAAAAGAGTGTGTGGTGTGCCTTCCTCCGCTATAGGAGCCATTAGACAATCTTGCTGTCTTTTTGTTCATCAGAAAAGGAATGGGTGGCCTAATGTCACTTTTACATGGATAATGGGAGCTAATTGCTATGATATTGCTGTCCTGTGGCATAGTGACATCTTTTGATCTTTTAATGGGCAGTCTGAGCTGAAGACGTATTTCTATTCCACTGACACGGCTTCATTTCGGAGAAAAATGAAAGTTCTCATTTACTCATCCTCATAAATATATATTTCTTTCAGCTGAGCACAAGATGATACATTGTAAAGAAAGCTAATACTGGTCTTTTTTCCAATGCTGTGTGTGATATTTAGGAGGATCTATTGACAGAAATGCAATATAATACGCATAACTATGTCTTCAGAGGTGTATACATAATGTAGCGTTATGTTTTTATTACCTTAGAACAAGCTATTTATCTACATACACCACGGGTCCCCTAAAGAGTAGCCCTAAACAGACAAACTGCTCTACAGAAAGCGTTCCGTAAACATGTCATCTCCTTCGGCAAAGAAGTAAAAACATGACAACATCTTTATCCTGTGTCAGCCACCATAGTGCCTTGAGAGGTAGGGATGAGCCGTGGAGTAAGCCACTGGATGCAAAAAGTACATAAAAGTATTATGCAGTATTATGCCTAGAAATTTCATTGGGTGTTCAAGTACTAGCCCTTGATATTAATTTATGTGCGACTCACTACAACTTCCAATGGAGATTACTCTGGATAGCAGCCTCCAAGCAGTCTGCACTCGTGATGAACTACACGGAAGACGTAGCGTATGATAAGTGAGGCCTCACACATCCAAACAAATATTGATTGAAATTAATTGCTGAAAGGATCCAGTTACCAGCAGGCAGGTGAGAAGGATGAATACCGAAAAGTAAAGAAGGACATTCATCAAGGGCATTAGGAAGCGAGAGCCCGATTTTCGGCAGAGGCCGGAGCACTTTGATAAATTGGCACCCGGGCTCATTTGGCCCGAGTATAAGAGAGCGACGCAAGCATATTTTAAACCATTAAGGGCTAAAGTTAGCCTCCTTCTTCTTGCCATCAATCACAGGCCTCGAGCCCCTTAGCTTAAGCTACCGCTTCAGTGCTGCCGAGGTGCTGTAGAGGGCTGCAGAACAAATGTTTCATTTTCCTTTGATGAACAGCTCTGTTGCTACAGAGGCCTGGTAAGAGAAGAGTGAAATAATGTTAATCTAAGCCTGCGTTACAGACAGCAGAATGACTTGCTAACAACTATGTTTAGAGGAAACTAATCACAAAAACAAAGAACAATGTTTGGGGTATTGCTTACAACACTTGAAGTGATTTGAGCGGCAACTAAGAACTACAGTAGTAAAAGCAGGTTCTACAATCAAGAAATGGGCAACCTGATGTCTGTATGATGTATTTCATACATTGTGCACTAAAATGGTACGCAAAAATGTAAATGGTCATTATAAGCATACAGTAGTAGAAAGTAAATGTGGTTTCTTAGAAAGTTTTACAGAAAGGCATACTGAAATTTGTTGTTCCTGTGTGAAAGGTGTAAATAAATAAATAAAATTCCCTGACGCTTTGATAAAAGTGTCTGCCAAATGCGTACATGCTGTTGCTAGCGATTCTTTCTATTTGTTTTATTGTTTATATTTGAATACTTCAGATGCAAAAGCAAAATGCTTAATACATTTCTTTGTTCTGTTGATATTTTGAACAATGTTGGAAAGCAAACAGTTCTGGGGCACTTTGACTACCATTGTAATTTTTCCTACTATGGTAGTCAATGGTGGCCAAGAACTGGTTACAAGTATTCATCCAAATATCTTTCCCTGTGTTCATCAGAACAATTACATTTATACAGATTTTGAAGTAAAATGATGACAGAATTTGACAGAATGATTACAGAATTTGTATTTTTGGGAAAACAATAAGTAAAATAATAATATAGGCCTATAATAAAAATAAATCAATATATGTAATGAAATGTAATAATAATCTGAGCCTGATCAAAAAAATCATTTTAGAAGAAATGTGTTAGACAGCACATAGAGGCTTTTGCGTCTAAACTCTTAATTTGGGGTCAATAAACTGATCTTATCAAAAGTCAGAATTTGGCATTTTTTTACCTTTACACTGCATGTCTGACACCAGCAAAAAGCTCATTTAATTTTCATTTTTTTCTTATTTTATTTTCATGTCCAATTGCGGCAAGAGTTTTATGACTTGTTAATCATCAGGATGCTTGCCAAGATGACACTAAAGGCTTTTTACTTTTCTCAAACCAATCTGGAGATTCTTCTTGAGTCTTCCCTCTGAAGTGGTCCATGGGCAGTGGCGGAGCCAGAGGGGGATCCCAAAATGTTTTCGCTACTTATGTTGATTGACATCTAATTTCACCTCTCGTTGAACAAAGCGTTTATTTTGACGTTCGGCGGCAATGCTTGCATTTGACGTTGTTAAAATAAAATAAAAAATATATACAAATTTTTGTTGGAGTGGGTGGGTTTTAGTGAGATTTTGGGCTGGAAATTGTCCACCCAATCTGGCAACACTGGGGAGACGGAATGCACTCTGTTAAGAACGGGAAGAAATTATTGTGCAATAGATTGTACAGCGCGAAATCAGAGATTTCTTTTTATAGGCTGACGAAAAAGAAAAGAAGCAAATGGATCGCTGCAATGGAATATTGAAACGTGGATGCTTGCTAGCCATTTCATGTCAGACTCGTAGCACGGTAAGTTTTTTGTTAAACCATACCATAACAATGTCACTTCATACAAACTTTAGAAGGAAACGTCGTATTTTAAATAAGTTTCTCTCTAGCCTTGGGTTTAGGATTCCTAAACAACTTTTCATTATCCAAGTTAATGTTAGGCTCCATTAAGAGATAATTAATTCGATAAGAGAGATCGGTTCCCAACATACATTGTTTATATAAGGAAATAAGGCTTTGAAAAAAAATCAAGATAAAAGGTAAAAGCAGCCCCTGCATAATATAAACTACGACAACCCTTATCTAAATAAGATTAATGTTAGGTGAAAATGAACAAATGACAGAATTACATTTTGATCTGCTACAGAGCTGAGCATTACAGCCAATCACAGTTCATCGCATATACTGGCCAATCAGAGGCATTTCAATGATTCACCGGTGATTCACAGATACGATGTAAGAAAGAGATTTATTGTGGAGATTAGTCAAGACTCTTTCATGTATAAACTGAAGCCATTGAGAGTTTTAATGATGTTAAATGTCCTTTGATTGTTTTCTATAGAGTTCCCGTTTGAATAACCGTTTAAATTTTTATGTTTCTTAGAAAATCATTGTGCACTTTGATAAGGCGCAAAAACAGCAATAAAATCATAAAAAAATCATAAACGCTTCTTAGATTGTTTTGTAGCGTGTAAAACGTTTTCATGTATTCTGAAAGTAATAATCAAGATTATAACATCAAGGGCAATAATAAGCATCAATGATTTTGTTTTAATCTTGCAGACCTAAGGAATGAGTAGGCCCTATATGTTTTATATTTATAACATCTGACAACATCAGTTTAAAGACACTTCTGGTGCTGCTTTGAGTTATCAGGGTAAAACTTTGTTTTCAACATTTTCATCATTTAAATTTTATAATTTATTTAATCTATTTACCTTTAGAATTACATTAATCTCATTACGTTGTGCAATTGACACAGATCTAGGAACTCTGGGAAGTAAATTATTACTTGCACCTCTAATCAGCAGTCCTAGGATTTATTTATAATAATCCGATGCCAGGTCAGGGTTACACACTAATTTCCTTTCATGGTCTGTGGACCACCTAAAACAGCCTTGGCCACCCCATATATAAACTCTTTATTCTGAGTTCATTCTTACTTAAAGGCATGATTACATAATTAAAAATGACAGCAAGTTGAGGAAATGCAAGTGAAAAAATAAGCTTTTGCCAAAACATGGTATTTTGAACTTATTAGCAGCATGTTTGTAGAAGTTTGTTTATCCGTCCTTCTCTAATCTCGTATGGCACTGACCTTCCCGGTGTCACAAAATGTTCCTATCTTGGAAACATGCAACCTCAAGGCCAAAGCAGGATAACAATGTCAACAGAAAAAAACACTAAGATTACTCTGTAATTGGTGGGGATATTAAAATCAGCTCTGAGGCTTTCTTGGAATGTTAGTTCTATTTCTCTTCTTAAGCATCTCTCATTTGATGTGGGTAATGGCTAGTATTTATTTTAGGCTTAAAGCATAGTTAAAGCAAAGCAAGGTTAGCAACCAAAGATCACTGAAACAAAAATAACAAGCAATCTGTTCCTGCACAACCCTACGTATTATCACTGAAAGACGTCTACTCCCTGCTCTTGAGGAAATGAATGAGATTTTCCTATAATCTAAAGAAAGCACTTTAGATTATAGGAAAATATAAGGCCGGTCAGTAAAAGGAAGCTCTCCAGAAAATCATGAGGGTAAAATTAGCATAAACTATTTGACATTTAACCTCCAAGAAGTATTTACTTCAGTTGGATGTTTTGTGAGCAGAAAATTGCTGTCATTTGAAGTTGAATGTCAGAGGAGGGTAGCAAGTAATGCTGTTTTAAAACGTAACAAAAAGATACAAATTTCCCTTATTTTTGTTTTCAAATATTATGCAATATGACAAAAAAAAACTAACTGCATGTTAGAAAAAACATTAAGATATGTTGTCTTCTGAATTCTACAACAGTTAGTTCCGAGACTCAATTCTGATTGGATGAGAGGCGGTTTAAAGGATCAAAACAATATTTGTATCACTGTTCTGTATCACTCCACCACCAAGTAGTTTTCAAATAGTAATGGATGCTGGATGCATCCTTTGAAATACAGTGGCAATGTGGTGTAAGAAAGTAGTTCCACACACAAGACAGCTTTTATTTCACCTTTTTTATCACTTTCAATGTCTGCTGAACTACAATCAAAGCCGTATATTACACTGTGATTACCTCTGTACACTTTCATGATTCCCCAACATGTCTATCATGGACAGACATTTTGAGTATTTTCACTTAAAAGAGACATTTATTAAAGCAATGTCACACGAGTGTGTTTGGTCGTTTTTCAGCATGAGACCATGAGGTAATTACAGTGTGAAAAACGCCTGTCAATGATAGATATTTTGAGGAATTATAAAAGAGTACAGAGGGGAGTCAGGGAGTCGGGGTCCTGTGAAAATAAATAATTCCTGTCATGTGTGGCTTGATTGTCACTTGGGTTAGACATTAATGATTATTGATCGTACGAGATGGAGCTGTCAAAAAACTCAATTGCCTTTTGCAATTACTGCTGCCTCCTTTGATATCAAAAGTGGATAAAAACAAAGCATTCATGGCCTGAAGCAAGACATTGGTTTTTATGAAATGAACTTTTTTCTTTTAGACTTGTTGCCCTATACAAACTCGATTGAAGTAAAAGCTGTGTTGGGCATGGTGGTGAATTTCTACATTCTGTACTGACCTTGACCTTTCTCTCAAGTGATATCAAATGTTAAGTTGGTAATGCATGAGGTTACAATCATAATACAAAGTCTACCAATGGAAAACAAACAAAGTGCACAGAACACATGCTTCAAAATAGTTTTCACTATATTTTCCAATATAAAAGGTCTGTTACTGTTTAAAATGTAAAAGCATGCATAGCAACCAGAACTGACTTCATAATGAATTGTATTGTGTGGTGAATTTTGGACATTTGTGAGATAGACTTTAGCATCTTTATCTCCAGCTAAGACAACTGGATGAGGCTTGCGTGTTTGCGCTCATGTATAATGCATCATGCAAGGCTGGTGTTTATTGTGTTATGCATGTTTCTCCAGGAACAGCCACGCAGGCTTCTAAACAGACACTGTGACTTGAAAAGAAAATGACATTTAACGCTGTTTAATTTTGTCTGAGCTTGGAAATTAGCGAAACGTTCACAACCATTCACTGCCTAAATAAAACACTGAGTGAGAAACTGTGCAAAGCATGTCAATGGTTTTGTCTTTCTTCCTTAAGATCTGTAAAGAATGATTCAAGTGAAAATCTGTGAATGTTTCCTATGGTGCACTCTAAGCACTCTAAGTGTGTCAGTTCAGTTTGTTCTAGATTCAGCTTATATAACAAAAACTCAGTTATAGTAGGGCTGAACAATTAATCACAAAGTGTCGAAACCGACATTCAGAACCTCTAACCGACATAATTTTCCCATGTCGGTAATTTCGAGTACTTTCCCTTTAACATCCATGTAGACGGGTGCCGCTACCTCACTTCTTAAAAGAGCAAGAGACTTAAAATGCTCCATTATTTATTAGATTAGATTAGATTAGATTCAACTTTATTGTCATTACACATGTACAAGTACAAGGCAACGAAATGCAGTTTAGGTCTCACCAGAAGTGCAATAGCATCAAGTGCAGGATATACAGTGGTTGCATAAGTTACATAAATAAATAATACAGAAGTAATTTACAGATGGATATGTACTATGACCATGATGGGCATACACGTATACGGAAGACTTTATTAGAAACTGTAAGTGGTCTACTCTTAGAAGTGAAGGTTTTATAAATTTTCAAGTTGTTTTGCTATCAAACATTTTTGCTGCTTTTTTAAGTATCAAAGTTTTGTAAAGTTCTTGAGTTCATGTAACTTACAAAAATAGTTGTTAAATTGGTTAACTTATTTTGTTGAGTCAATGTAATGTGAAGACATTTAAAATAGCAAGTTTAAATGACTAGTAAAGCCACTTTGATTGTACTTAAAAACGTAATGCTTAAAGTTGTTTTAAAAAATGGAGGGAACACCTTCACAATTAATATATGTAAAATGCTTTACAGTGTGTCGATTGAAATGTTAATCAATTATTTATTATTATTTATATATTTATTTCCATTCAATAATTTAGTGCGTTGTTTAGTTCATGCAGTCCAGCTGAGCTACAGGAGTACAAAACAAAAAGCACAATTCATTTACAAATTAGACATCAGTAGTGAATAATGCCACACTTGGACAACAGGGGGTTTTGCAACAGCCATTTGCCTTTTCAACAGGTCTGTACATGTTTCATTTTCAATAAGGCTAAAAAGTTAATCAACATGACAATAACAGATATCAAAACAGAACTTCATTTGGTTCTGCCACCTGACAAACATGCTTTTCTACAGTCTCCTTAGAATTCGTGGTTTGTTTATTTGTTCAGTTCTCAGAACTGCGATCTGTCTACTGTTCCAGTCTGTTTGTTCCTTTTTCAACCTCCATTAACACTTGGCAGAAACTCGCTTTCAGAACGTTGTCCAGCACCATCTCTGGCCAACGGAGAGCACACACTGGCCTTGCAACATCAAAAACGGGCAGTGTGTCTGTGCGAGCGCATATAAAAGGCAGACTGGCAGGAACGGGAGTCAGGGAGGGAGATAAATAGAGTAGCAAATGAAAGTGAATAAATAATTTAGGAAACCAAATTTGGTAACCAAACACACACACACAGACATATTTTCAACTCCTGGCACCAGAGAATTTGATGCAACACAACAGACGGGAGGGTATAATTAGGTTCAAACTGGTGAGGTCCGACTGAGGCAACACTGACGCAGACTGACACGAGCATTGAAAAGTTTGGAACCAAATAAGCGTGGCAAGTCACCAAAGACATATGATTAGTTTTTCCACATGCCAACTCTCTGCGTGTTCCAGTTATCTTTGTCATCATTCGAAAATAAAGCCAGGACTAACAGATGAACAAGCCATATAGAATCTTCTCCTAATATAGTTTTTTTTTTCATTAATTCTGGAGTTTTTATGGCTTGTTATTGTAGTTGGTTCCTGTATTTGGTTTCCTACTATGAGATAAAAACTGGCATCAGATAAGGAATTTAAAATGTAACTTTTTAAAAAAAATTGGTATTAAATTGTGGTGAGAAAAGATTTTATTGTGGTTCTTCAGATTATAAAAATATAAGAAAGATATAGTTATTTAAAAAACCTTTGACTAAATGGTTCTTTGTGAAACCAAAAATGGTTCTTATAGGGGCTTTCAAACAGCAGGAAGGATTTCATAGTCCTGGGACGATTTGCCGGAAGTACCTGCTTTTAGTTGCGTTTGCACTGCAGGAACTGGCCAGAATTGAGGGGCAACAACTTGTTATAGTGTGGAAAACACATTCTTTACCTTGGCTTGCGTCTATCTGTGTGGGTTCCTCCAGTGGA
The DNA here is from genome assembly GCA_026939265.1 of Oreonectes daqikongensis. Lineage (NCBI taxonomy): Eukaryota > Metazoa > Chordata > Actinopteri > Cypriniformes > Nemacheilidae > Oreonectes > Oreonectes daqikongensis. The sequence continues at coordinate 167,626 of JAOTQM010000434.1, read as the reverse complement.
CATGCACAGTGTGGAGGCCAAAATCTCCTAAAATGCTCCTGTGTCGGCACACGGATGGATTCTGTCAAAATATTTAAAACTCAAATCAAATCACCTGATTGAAATAGTATTTCCACATCTATTCTCTTATTGCACACTATTTTTTTTCAATTGGTTGCAAGCAAATTACAATAAAGTCATACTATCTGAATTAAGCATCTTAAAGGATTAGCATGTATTAAATTCTACATGGCAGAAATCAATGAAAAAAGGCTCAAAAACTCTTTCTATGGAAAGAGATGCGTAGGTTTTTAGCAGGCCATTTTCCATCTCGGTGTTAACATCATGCTGCTGAAACGGATGCTTCTGCAAACCATTTGCAAATTCAATCAAGAGCAATAGTATCCCTATAAAACTTCTATTGGGGTAGACGGGATGCATTTGTTATTTTGATTGCTCCTTTGGAGAATGAGTGTGATGTTGATGTCAGGGGTATCCTGCCAAATGTGGCAACACAGGCGCTCATGGATGAGGTGTGATGTGAAAATAGAATATTATTTATTTGTTTTGACAGGATGTTATTGAGAAAGTGGAACGAGTGGAGAATAAGCTTATGGCTACTCTATGTCTCTACGGAGATGGTTGATGATGGATGCTGTTGCTGATGTGACAATCACTTATGTGCATCTGTATCATTAAAGTAGCATGTTAGCATCACCAAAGACACGTGTCTATAGGTAGCAAGGCCTGGCATAAATGGCTTTATAGACAAAGTGCATTAGGGCCATTTTTATCATGTCTCAAACGTATTTCTCAAACCTAATATCACAAATACATGAACATGGAGTGAATTTTAAATAGTACAAACTTTCATTTGATTTGAGTTAAAGTGTTATGCAACTTTAAACTGTCAATGTATTTATACCTACATTTTTAAATGGTTCTTAAAGGCATAGTTCACCCAGAAATGAAAATTCTGTCTTCATTTATTCATCCTCAAGTTGTATACATTTCTTTGATCTGTTAATCACAAAAAAAAAGATATTTTGAAGAATGTGGGAATCCAAACAGTTCTGGGCCCCATTGACTTCCATAGTAGTAATTTGTTTTCTACTATTATAGTCAATAGTGCCCCAGAACCATTTGGTTACCTTCCTCCATTATTTCTTTGTGTTCAGCAGAACAACAAAATGTATACAGGTTTGAAACAACTTGAGGGTGAGTAAATTATGAAATAATTTTTGGGTGAACTGTTCCTTTAATGGTTTTTCCTAATCAAATCCTGTAAGTCCTTTGTATTCCTAAAGTAAAAAAGAACAGAGGCGTATAGACATCATCCTCCAGAAAGTTACAAAAAACTAATTTAAGCAATGGACTTTTGTGATGTTTTATTTTAGTTAACCTATTTCTATCTCTTAAAAAATATATATTTAAAGATTCCAACAATAACTACCTTCAGAGCTTTACTTCCATTCTGTTAGGCTCTGTTTTGTTATGCAAGCTGTTCATTTTCTTGCTATTGTATAAACAATGAAGTTATAGCTTTATAATTGATAAAGCTTCAGTGCCTGAGCTTGCAAGAACATATTTATTAAGTTATACAAACACTTTATTATAAAGTTAAAAACACAAGTGTGTTTAATATTTTCACATAAATAAGAAGTGTATACTGTAATATCATTTTAAAACTTGAGACCTGCAATACTGCCATTACTTTCAATCATGTGCAAAAATGATTAACATCGGGTTTGTATAAAGCACAGAGTACTTTAAACTCTCTCAAGCCTGTTTACCTCTGCTGTGACTCAGAAGGTTTCAGTTTGTTGTCAGAAAAAAATAGAGAAATAATAGATTTTTTAAGAGACAGTTAAAGGGACACTCCACCCAAAATTCTGTCATCATTTACTCACCATTAGATTGTTCCAAACGTGTATATATTTCTTTGTTTTGCTAAACACAATGGAAGATATCTGGAATAACCAAACAGATCTTTTCCCCCTTTGACTTTTCCTACTATGGCAGTTAATGGGTGATGAGATCTGTTTGGTTACTGACATTTTTTCAGATATCTTCCTTATCAAAGAAATTGATACAGGTTTGGAACACTATAAGGGTGAGTAAATAATAACAAGTTGAATATGTATTAAATACTAACTCTCCTTTGAATCTGAACTGACTGCCATTTATACTTTGAGGCAACACATGATTTTAGAACATTTTGACTTCATAGAACATTTAGAACATCACTGGGAACTGATTTTTCTAGAGAAATAAAGATTGGAATGATATCACGTAAATAAATAGTGACAGAATTTTAATTATGGGGTGAACTATTACTTTAATTTCTCGAGGCAAAGCTGCTTCTCACATAGAATATTTACCAAATCCCTCTGGAACAGGGGTTGCAGATGAGCATATCATGTTGTCTCTAAACAAGCATAAAATAATGATATCCTCATAAGCCTCAGAGGACATAACTGTTGCTCTAATGTGAGAATCAGCAGCGAGGCATCAATTAATATAGTGTTTGGTATTTGATAGCTTCATGGTATTTAACTTTGCATTAGGAATACTGCTTAAGTTTTCACCTCATGCTACTGCAGTTTATTTCTAGTCTAACATACTTTTTACTACATGGCTCTCTGGAATATTTAATAGTGATCGCATTTCGTATAATGACTTGTATAGGCCTAACTGTCTCAGGCAGCAGATTTTCTACTAACGTTTTGTTTCTTTCTTTATTAATAAACCATGAAAAAAGAGGCACAATGTAAAGTCAGCTAGTCATCTATTACACAGCCCTCTGGAACGCCCAATTCTGATTTGTCAGTCGCAACATTTATCCCTCATAACAACCACTGAAACTAACACCACACATTCAGGTACCACATGTATTGACCGGTACTACTAGTTACTAGTGCATCACTCCACTGTGTTTTTCTTCTTGCCAACATAGATTTCTTACACATGAGCTCATAAAATATTTCAATATTTCTTGTGTCCAATTTTTTACTATTTTGCTGAATGTACAGTGGGCATGATTTGTAAATATAATGTAGAAACCAGCACAGATCTAAGCACAAAAATCATCAGGGTTACAACAGGGTTCATGTGTGATTCATGAAGGTTTCAGAAGCTGCCAATATACAGATGACTGGATGTTTATAAATTTGGCAATTGAAAACATTGACATTTAAATATTACACCCATATAAATTCATTACAAGCCCCTTGAGTTTATTACATGAAGAAACGTAACCCAGCCGAGAAGAGAAACCTCTCCTTAGAGAGACCTTTGAACTTACAACAAACAAACAAACCATCTTTTCTTACTTGGCAGCTTGAAAAGCAAAATAAAATGCTATACCAAAAACACCTGTTAACTTCCTAATTTCAAACCATTCAAAAGTATTTAATATGAGAAATTATCGTATTAATATAATGCCCATGTGAAATTTTTTACTGTATAGACCACTTTGAAAGATGTAAACAAGGCTGGACCACTGCTGATCCAGAAGAACTTCCTGTTACAGAACATTGTTAACCAATTCAAAATGTTAAATGAATAGCTTAAAGAGTTTTAAATAAAAAAACAATAAAATAAAATAATACAACTGTAACCAAAAGTGCTTCTGTACCTGTGTTTACATCTTGCACAAAATCTTGTTTATATAGATTGTAATTTACTTTTAGTATTTACTATAAAAAACTGTAGTCAAACTTCTAGATACTCTTGTGTTTTTTAACCCTAAACCTTAACATTAAAGTATACTACAGTATATACTACCAACATGAACCCTGCACGCGCACGCACACGCACACACGCACACACACACACACACACACACACAGCTCTGGATATGGAAAGGTGACGTCAAGCCAAAGCTTACCAGAATAGTCAGGAGGAGGGGTCAGAAATCTCTCTGTTCAGGTGTTATTTGCGGTTTCTATTTCCAGCATATCCTTCAATCAAAGTCTACCTTTGATTGGGTTTAACTGTGATAACTAGATGAGAGAGGGGGGAGGCAAGGACAAGCAATCAGAATATTCTCAATTGAAGGAAACTCTGTTATCTCAAAAGTAGAAAACATTTTTTATCACCTTAAAAAGTTATGCATGAAACAAATTCGAATCATGCTATGTGATTGTCCTTACAAGGTGAAAAGGGAAATGAAAGAGGAAGGTGGCCAACTTTACTCCTTCCATAAAAAAATGTCTTTGTTCTGTTTAACAAAAGTGGCCATGAATATTTGGAAGATAGTACTGTTTGATGGGTGCCCAGACGGCATCCCACAGGGACGAAAGCTTGTTAGGTTTCTTCATAGTGGCCCGATGTTCTTTCTTGTATATTATTTCTCATGATCAAGGGAGGGCCTCGGGGATGATATATTACAGGATTCCGACCTAGGTAGATATTTACACTTGCCTGAAAAGAAAAACCTGTCAAGATTTTATTCATTCGAGTTAAAGCAAAGCATCTTTTTGGAATATTGCTCGAGGATCTCCGAGTATCGTCGTCTAATGATTTCATTTCGGTTAGCTTTGTGAAGATGCCGTGAATGCTCCGCGCCTCTCCTTGTTGATTTTGTTTTGCATGGTTAAAACCTGTTTTTCCCAGCTGCTCTGCCTGGGAAAGAGAATGAAGGTTAGATCAGGAGCCACTAGTTTCGCAAAATATTTTTCGAAAAGAACCGCTCTGCCAAAACCGTCTTATCGGAGTACGTCTCTGTGCCAAGAGCAGCTGATATTTCTTTATAAACTCATGGTGAGAAAAATAAAACATCAGATGCTGACTGTGTTCGTTTCTGTGGAAGAATTTTTGAAGAATCCGTATCACCGAAAAGAAGCTGAGCCAGAAGGGAGAATCCCTGTCGGAATCCAAGCTTTGAATTGGTAGCAAATACAAACAGTTGTTTACAATTTCTCACCTCTCAATCTTACTCTTTGAACAATTCTTCTTTCATATATCCGCTCAGAAGAAAACTGCAGATCAGCTTTTTATTAAGCCACATTCGAAACACTTTTGTTTACGGAGTAAACAGAAGTGCATGTACTAGTCTGATCGGGTATTTCATCTTTTCAAAAAGTTTAGCGATAGCATCTCTCTGAAACCCTTTGAAAATATCTAGCTAATCTGAAAAACACCCAAATGTACAGTAGCTGTTATTCTGAAGTTAATAGCTGGCCGAGTCTACGGTGTTCACAAAGTCCTTGGACACATTGGCCTCATAAACCAGTTTCATGGTAATTTGATCGGCATAATTAATTCTTAATCTAAGTAATGCCTGTGCCTGCGTTTCAATATTTTTCAAAGATGGCTGTGTTTAGTCATTGTACTCTGTCCTCTAATTCCTCTTCATCAAGGGTTGAAAGTTAATGAAAATACAAGCACCCGGCTGCCTGCGGGCCACAACAATTAACTGCTGGTCCTGCTGCTGTCGTCGCCCCGGCAACTGCCAATAGCTTAAGATAAAGTAATCCTTCTCACAGTGTGTGTAAATCACTGATCGCTCCTATAAGATTGGTTTAAGTGGAAACATCCCAGACCTTTGATATTTAAAAGGAAAGCTCTGGATGTGATGCACCGACACGTGTTGTGCTTTTAGGTTATGTGCTCACGAGTCTTCAATGAGCGGTGGATGGGTAGGCTAAGAGGTCACCAGAAAAGCAGGAAGGGAGAAGCAGACATGGGCAAATCAGTTTACTAACCCATAGCTTTTGAATCGTTTTATAAAGTGAAAGTTCACCTAAAAATGACAATTCTGTCTTCATTTATTCATTTCAAACCTTTCTTCTACAGAACACAAAGTAGGAAAATTTGAAGATTGTTGGTAATCAAACAATGGCGGTACCCATTGACTTTTATTGGTTTTGTGTCCATACAATACAGATTTCTGTTACAAAATCCATTGTAGTAAAATACATATTATTCACCAAATGAAGAGCGGACAGGATATAATAAAAGCATTTGTTCGCAAATTCCTCAACACGTAAAACAAGCTTCCTTCTCTGGTGTCCTTTGTACACTCCTTCCCCCAAAAACAACTTCTCTTCTGCCGGCATCATTCTTTTCACAGGAGTTTAGCATTTTAAGATTAACTGCAGCAGAGTAAAATTGGAGGCTGAATGAGACCGAAATGCATTTTGTTTGGTTTCTGCCTGGCTGAGAACTGAATATCAGGAACGCCGGATGTTTCCAGCCAGTCCAAATGATATGAATACATCAGTCATGCTTAAACAGTCTGAAGTGAACTGCTAGCCAGACAGCAACGCTGCTTGTTTTTAACCATCACCGCTGAAATTGAGATGAAAACTTTAGAGCCTGAATAAATTTGCTATATTCATTTAATAAATAATAATAATAATAAGTAATTTTAGTGTTCAAAACATTTAAAAAGAATCTTTTCTAATGATCAAAAATAGATAAAGTGCAAACATCATAACACTGATAAGAGAACAATTTGTTTAAAAAATAATTTTCAATCGAAAAAATCTGCCCAAGACAGCTCAATAGGAGGAGGCAGCCATCTTGAATGCGAGTGTTTATCTTTAACAATCAACTGGGGACATCATTTGAACAAGCAAACAGCTCAAAAGGAACTAATACATCACCCTTGTTTTGCCCACACAGGTCAAATCAATGCTGGGTTCTAAAGGTTGACAACTCTGTGTAGCTTGCTGTGAAACACTTAAAAACACAAATAGCCAAGGCTTTACTTTTGTCTGACCCCATTCACTTTTATCTTGCTGAGATTAAGTCCCAATCAACAGCTTATGCACAGAGACGAAAACAGATTTGGCTTTGACTGTTTGCCAAGATAACTTCTCTCTGATTTTGTTGTTTATCGTTTTAATTTTGTTTATGTTGCCAAATAATTAAAATACTGTGTTAGTTCTCAAACCTTTCAGACCAAGTACAACTTTCAAATCAGAGCATCCTAGTATACCAAACTCTCAATGATGTGTTAAATATTAACATTGTGTTAAAAGTTACCCAAAATTTTAAAGACTGTAAGCAACACATAACATACACCAAAAATCTATTATTTGAACACTCCTGTAGTTAAGATATGTAAATCAAATCTTATTTAACCCATATACCATATAAGAACATTATCAACAATAATACACAGGATCACAGTACACGTGACCATACAAACGTATCTCTGTCATAGGGAATGTGTATGCAGAGGCAATTTTAGGAGTGCACTAGCATATACCGCATATGGCCTCAAAGCTATTACACATGATACTATAAGAAAAATAAAGATTTCCATTTGAATATTTTCTATGGACCACCGCATTGCTACACACTATATGAACTGTAGCTATTCCAGACAATTATCCTCAAACACCATATTTTCTATGTGACATGCGAAGACGATGCCCTGCAGTCCAATTGAATGTAAACTTCCTTTTTTAATCTTTGCAGGGAGATCTGCCCCTCCAGGAGCCCCGGTGGAAAACCTCATTTAATTTCCTTTGTGTTATGAAGATCTGGGAGGATTTTTTTAATCAGACGAAGGGCACGTACAGCCTGGCTGTTATTAGTCTCTTGAGGGCAGCCATGTTCATATAATCTCCTCTCTTGTCAGCATCATTGTGCATCTTTTCCACACAGAAAAAACCGAACAGGGAGTCGCAGTAATCACACGTGAAGAGGATGTTCTCACGTGAGAAGAGCGTGTGGTACATCTCAAACGTTTGTCACAGCATCGGTTGCGATCTGTGAAGCACTTGTGTCCAATCCAACTCCTGGAGGGCCACTGCAGAATTTAGTTTATGAAAGAGTGCACCTGCCTGTCATTTTTCAAGCAATCACGAAGAGCTCGAGTTGGTACAGGTGCAACTAAACTCCACAGAATATTGGCCCTGTATGAGCAGAATTGTACTTTTTTCCATTTGTTGGTTGCCGTCTGTGAATACACACACTTTCCAGTCGTGGCACTTTGCTGCGTGCCATTATACTGCAAAAAGCCTCGTTTCACTGTGCCTCGAAGTGAAATAACTTGACCACAACGGTACAGCCTGGTCACTGCGCTCACAAAGAATCAAATCACTTCAGAAATGCTGACCACAGCACGGTAATCATCCCAACGGCCAGGTTATACCGTGGCACTGAGACTCACATGCAGTCCAACAAGGCACAGGCCCATGAAAAGTCATGGCTGCTCTCTTCTGACAAGAACGCAGAGCTCAATTTCTCTTTTTCTCAGAAACCCAAAGCCTTAATCCTCTCGACTAAAGCAGTTGAGCGAGCGATGCCAGTCTCTCGTGCGCACTGTTCTTGCTGTACTCTTCAAAGCGAATACTGGCACATCTTCACACAGGATTTTGTTTGAAAAGGTGTTGCCCACTCTGATGCGGCCCACTCTTTCTGTTCTCTCATGCCTTTATACCGGGCCTCTTGAAAGATAAGTGAATGTTCTTTATACTCTGACAGGGCCCACACTGCAGCATGTGAAAGGTGATGTCTTGAGACCGATAGGACTTTGCTACTTTGCTGCTGTATTGATTTGAGGTGAAATACATCTTGAGATATTTTAAAATATTTTTTTGTTATACAATTAGCCGGCAAATCTCTAATATTTCATAGCACTGTCTTGTTGTATTCACGCCGAGAGTAAATTTACATTCAGAACCAGTTTGACCGATCGGAATAAATGGAAAATTGTGACAAAAGGTCAATATCTCTTATTCTTACAGAGCAAAAACAAGGTGACCTTTCATTTGAGTTAATGGATTTTAAATGGAAATCAATTGATGATAGAGTTTATGAAAGAAAACTAATTACTGTAAAAGGCCTGGTTATATTTGGCAAATAAAAAGGTGAGAAATAATAAAACGATGAAATGCACACAGCCAGCCATGCATCAAATCATACATGTTTTATAGCCATTTTCTGATTTTATTAGAAACTACATGTACATGATAAGAATGCTAATCTGAGTTCAATGTTTACACTTTATCAATATATTAAAGGGAGTAGGATTTTTGGGACATTTCTTACATTCTGACAGCAAGTCACTTAAAATACATTCAAATATTTGAGAAATTGTGTTGTTTTAAACAATTTTGAGTTTCAAAATGAACTGTATTGAGCATTGTTTGATGGTCTGTGTGGATGACACATTCACAGACATAAAACATTCTGAACAGATGGACAGCTGCAGAGTGACACTAATGATCAGGTGGAATTTAGCGCTGTCAGTCAATGTTTTTAAAGTCAACAACTACATGAAATAAAGTCACATTCACTGAGTGCTATAATAAGGTCAAAAGGTAAGGTAACAACTTTAATATCAGTGTGAAAAATCGAACTTTTACACAGGTCTTTAAGCACTAAATGTCCCCTTTGGAAATGAGGTGCTGTTTCAAGGAGAACTCTAATGTCTTTTTTCACATTGGACACAAAGAGAAATGCTAAGAGCTCAGAGAATCATCACTCTGTTCAGCAGTTTTTGACCAAAATTAGCATACAGAGTTTCTTATTTTTCCACTGCTTTGTCTTCATTATCTTAAAAGGAACAAATGATTTAAAAGTAAGTTGAACTTTTTGCAAACTAAAACTTGAAAGACCAGAGTACACTATTATAACTGTCATAAAAGCACTAGTAAGAAGACAGTCAGAACAAACAGTAATGAATTAGAAAGAAATACAAAATACAAGAACTTTACTGATGTTCTCTACTGAATAATATATACTACACTATACAGCTATTTTTGAGCTGTATTTTTGAGGATAGTTCACCCAAAATTGAAAATTCTGTCATCATTTACTCACCCTCATGTCATTTTAAACCTGTATGACTTTTTTCTTCTGCAAAACACGAAAGATATTGTGAAGGATGTCAGTACCCATTGACTTCTATTGAATGCACACAACACCAGTGCAAGTCAATGGGTACTGCTGTTGTTACCAACATTTTTCAAAATCTCTTCTTTCGTGTTCTGCAGAAGAAAAAAGTCATACAGAATTGAAATGACAAGATGACAGGATTTTTTATTTTACAAATTTGTCTAACTCTTATATGATGTTCATCTTTTTGTAGTGGACCCATGTATACCTTCATAGTTTGTCATTTACAACTACCTCTGATTTATGAACAAAATGTACTAAAAAGAAAAATAGACGATGAAAAAACATTGAATAGATATAAATTTCCAGCCCAAACTCACAGGAATTAGTTTCTTTTGTATGAGGTGGCTAATTCATATAAATTTGTATGAAATGAATCACACAAAGACGTATGATTTAGAAAAAAGCAGTACCCCCTTGCACATCTCAAAACCATCACAAAAAATTTATTGAAATAAACATTACAAATGAGATCGTATAAACCCATACAAATGAACCACCTTGTAAAATACAGTTACCAATTGCCATACATTTGTGTTGAAATATCTCAAATTTGCTTTTTAAACATTTAAAACCAAATGTTTGTTGAAATTCTTATTATGCCCAAAGAAGAAATGAGAACAGGGCTGTATTTTATATCAACAAGCAGAATACTGATCCTAAAAATAGGTCCAACCAAACTTGGGGAACAGAAGCTGTTAGCTGATTGCTGTGCTGCTGACAAAAGCAGAAGAATGACCGCAGAATAAATGTTTTGTGAAAGATGACATATTCTGGCTTTCACATGTCAGGGTCCTTTTCACAAGTAAAAAAAAATCATACGGACTTATTAAAGGCTAGTGGACAGAGATCTTCTCTGTGTTGTCTGCATGTCAAAAAAGATTTGGGCAGAGGAATATCTGTTGACAACCAGCTCGGCTGATGCACTCGAAATTATGGACAGGCTGAAAAATGCTATTTAGTACTGACCCAAAGCTCAAACGGCATTGTAGATTAAACCAGCCAAATGCAAACTCTTCCTACTCTTTCATAGCAAAATATCTTGACTGACTAATATTGCAACAGGCAATTATCCGCTTTATGATTGCAAAGAATGTGGCTTTTCTGTTATTCAGCTATTCAGTGCTTCCTGTTCAGCATATAGTATAGCTTTAAAACGGCACATTTTCTGTCTACATACAACAGACCTAACTGCTGCTCTTTTAATACCGGTTATTAAATCTTTTAATGGTTTTAATACTGGTTTTAAATGAACTGTAGCCTGAACACTTAAATGTTTGTTACAAACAAGTCCAAGCAGAGAAAGTGCTTCCACTTTACAGTGAGCAGAATTTTTAAATGGAACCAATTGCTCATGAGATTTGCACCAGTTATCTGGGTCTCTCAGGCAAAGAAGGTTGAGTTATTAATAAACACATGTTAGGTAATACAGAACAGGTCCTATCTTTGAGCTATGAACACTGTCACAAATAATAAATTAGATGCAAATGAGGATGATTAATAAGACGGTATAAAACAGACTCTTAATTCTGATTGGATGAGCCGTACATGTAAACACACACCACTACACATGTTGCTGCTTGGAAACCACAAACAGCCTGTTACTTGTTGCATAAACACTTTAATAATGTAAAATATTAATTCTTCAAAATAACAATCATTATATTGCCATAATGTCAGTAAGTAGGCTTTCAATCGCCTCGGGTCAAGTGTCGCTTTGTAATGAGTTATTATTAAACCTTCAATACTTCCTTCTGAGTTAATCCGCACAAGTGTTTTTCTAGGATGGGAGAGCATTAATCTTGTACACATCCACTAATATAATAAGCTGCGGATCATGCCTGACTGGCAGAGCAACATGACATGCTCGTGCTCGCCATCGCAGACTGAGAAAAATCGCGAATCAGACAGTGATCCTGGTTCGAGCTTACACGCGTGCGTTACACATTCGACTGTCTGAAACCTCTGAAATTTTATCGCTGACAGCCAGCTAGCAGGATGTCAGGCATATATCACTTGGAATTATCTACCCACCCACCAGCTCTCGCTAGACTGAGAAAAAATGAGAACAAAATAATAAAAAAAGAAAAACAACAGACCACAGGGTACTCCATCATTTTTTTTTCTTTTTTAGGAATTCATGTATACGACATTGACAGGTCCGTAGGGGAAGTCATCTTTTTTTGCGCTTTGCCAGGGACGACTGAAACAAATCTGTTTTAAAGTCACAGGTAAGGCGGTGAAATTACCTGCTTGGGCTGTACTGCGTGAGCGGGAATTCCCAGCGGTGGCAGGCGCAAGGCGGCCATGTCAATTGTTTGTTTACATGGAGCGTTGCTCCAGGCAGAACGAGTGTGCCTGGGGAGGAGGCAGCTACTCATCACTATCCATGAACCACTGCCACGAGGACTGCCAACTTAACAGAGGAAAACGGAGAAAAGCACAGTGATGTCATCGGGGGATGCACGTCTTACTGCTAAAAGTAACGGAGGAGGCATTTCAATTCATCAAACATCCTGAATCACAACATGCATGCTAGATATGAAATTTGACAAATGTTCTAAAGCTATTTTCTACATCAAGAAAATCTTTGATAAACCTCTGATGACATTTCCTAATTATTCTGTGTCCAATTGCCTAATTAAAAGTTTGTTTGGTGCTAACATAATTTTAGAGATGAGACTTTACCTCTGCAGTAATTGTCTACAGATAGTTTCATCGGACGCATGCACGCACCTGGTCTGTGTTTGTTGATCGGTCTGGCTAAGAATATACTACTTGATTTACTTTATATTCATTTTTTATTGTGTAATAATTGTATTTGTAAAACAATTTGCTGAATTTTATTGCATATTAATTTGATTAAAAAAACAGTTGGTTGAATGGGTCGTGTAACTTCGCATTTAAGTTTAGCCAAGTTCTTGCTAATGTCATTTACTTGTTTTTTCTTTTGCTTGTTATCAAAAATAATCTGCAGGGACTCTATTCTTTGTGGATGTATACTGGGAAATAAGTTTGGGCCACAAAAGTGTGTCACAAAACAGTAACATTTGTTTATGTTTATGTTTATGCTTTGTTATAAAATGCTACAGAATACATTTTGTAGGTTCAAGATTCTCATTCGTGAGTGGTTTATTTTCTGGTTCCACATCTTTAAAAGCTGTAAACGTATGATTAAATTGAATAATAACTGCCGCAGACATCAGGTCATGTCTCTTGGCAAAAGCTGATTTCTAAAGTTATCATCTTACAGCTCACAAATGGCATTCCAAGTATTGCCTGATTAAATTACTGTGAACTTTTGCCAGATTTCTAATAGATCACGACTCAATTTGAAGCCTTGCAGATGCTAAAAAGAAACATTTTCAGTTTTGGACTGAAGGTCACAAGGTCAAGGTCCTAATCAGGGAAGTAATTTTTTCATGAATGTTATAAAAATTGCATTCTGAAATAGATCCTGTTCATGAGGACCAACAGTTCTGAAAATAAATCTAAAATGCATTGTCTCCACCAGCTTCAAGATCAGATACATCGGCCTACACTCCTGCTATTGTCTACATTGTAGAGAGAATTCAATATTAGTGCTTGTATTACTACATCCAGGTCCAGGCTTTGATGTGAATGAAGATTGAATGGTGGAGATTCTCAAAGCAGTATGGTTTTCTTTTGCAATCACCATAACGATAACAAGCCATCATGAAATTTCAGTGTGTGCTAGCTGGGGGAATCAATAAAATAATAAATTGGGTATTGTGAGTGATGTCTAAAAAGCTCTTGTGTTTTATTTATTGGCCTTTTCTTTTGAAGCTCCAGAGACTGTAAACCACTTGTCCCTCAAGAAGACATCCACCCTCATCAATGAGGCGTTGACTCATGTTTAACTTGGGCAAGTGATTCAAGACCAGTATGAACTCAATAAACGTATATCTGCTGGTTTTGTGATATAGGCCAGCATTCATTAAAGGCTGGTAACAACAGTGGTACCCATTCACTTCTACTGACACAAAACCAATGGAAGTCAATGGGTACCGCTGTTGTTCGGTTACCAACATTCTTTACATTATCTTCTTTTGTGTTCTGCAGAAGAAAGAAATTCAAGAGGGTGAGTAAATAAACTGAATTTTCATTTTTGGGTGAACTACCCCTTTAAATAGATAAAGAAGTACAGTTAAGCAGTTGTTAGTAAGGCTTTAAGGCAGTTAGCATGTGGTTAACTTTTTTACACAGTACTGCATGAACACTTCCTTGTCAGCTCAAAGAACAATCTGTTACTTACAGGTATTTAGTGTCTGTTCTGATACGTTCTGTTTGGACAGTCAGAGAATAATCTGTTCCTCACAATGAGCACCAATTCACAACATCAGCATAATGACTAAGGAAAATGGGGACACTTGTGGAAATTTCTTTTATTTTGCATTTCCTCTGTCAGTTTATGTGCGATTTACCATTAAATCTTTTTTGGTGAATGACAAATGGTTTTGAACATGAGCTCCAAACATTCCTGGATCAACAACCTTGTTGGCTCTGGAACATCAAATTTAGCCTTATATGTGTTTGTCAGGATTGCTGATGTTGACCAATGAACGTGCTTTAGTTTGCAAAATTAGCATTTCAAAGAATTTCTCACTGTGAAAGAACATTCAAGGTTCCAATACACCTTTAGGCCTACATGTTTACTGTGGAAACTGATCCTTTACGAAACACTTCATATGACATTATTTGACTTTAACCTGCAAAAAGATAAAAAAAGTACATAAACTAACAAAGAGGAAGATATTGAGAAAATTGTCTGTTGCGCTAGATTCAGCCTCTGGTTCTCAGTTCATAATATTAGGAAAGGGGTTGACATCCCTAAAGCTGAAATCCTGGAATCACCCCACTGCTTATGATTAGCACATTGATTTTATTGCTTTATCACCAACATAAGTGAAGGAGACACTTAAGTGGTTTTCTGATTGTAAGTATACTTCACCAGCTTAAACCTTGAGAGAAGCAAAATGAAGAGATTATGAAGCAGACAACGCTTCAAAGCAGCCTCCTCAATGCTTTCTGACTTTTTAGTCACCTTCTTCCTGTGCATAAGATCCATTAAAGATCTGTGTTTTCACTCACTGCTGCTTAGTCTATGGTGGAGGTCAAGATGGTGGTACTTTAAAAATGTTCTTTTTCTGCCTTTTATATGGATGATCAAAGCGTTCATGGCTATTTAAGATGAGCGCCAGCTCCGTGCATCATTATTCTGTCTGTAATTTGACCATTAGATATTTGAAAGGAAGAGAAAATGTGTCATCGCAAAGGGATGTAATTAAATTTGTTTGCATTCCCAGGAGTGGATGGGTGTTATGAATTCATTTTATATGGGGGGGAATAAATATTAAATGTTAATCGCTGGAATTCTCATTATGGTTTGCCAAATGAAAAGCAACCCGGGACTTTCGAGAAATTAAGTATATATTTATTTAACAAACAAGAAACCCTGCGACTCGTATACGTGATACGTGATGTTAAATCCTTTTCTCTCCTCCCTTCCTCTGTACGACATATGCTAGATGTAATTAGTAAAAGCGAAAACACTTAGTCTTTCTCATCATCGATGCAGAGCGCCCATGTCTGTAGCTCGGTGGCTGGATATGCCCCTTGATAATAGGAGGAGAAATTTATTTCATTTGACTGTCGCACTGCAGTAGCTGAAATTAATTACGTAGCTGTTTGATGAAATATACTTCGCTGCCTCCATTGAAAGAACAGCGTGCTAAACCCCCGAGCACTCGCAAAGTGAGCTGGTTTATGTTACGCTAGGATTATACTCACTCAAAGTGACTGATTTATTCTTTGTTCATTGATGTTAGTGGAACTGGGATATTTACCTCCACATTATATGATGGGTTTGGAGATATAAAATATTTTAGGCTGACAAAAAACAAAATAGCAGTGCATGGATATAGTACATGGAAATATGCTGCACATGCTCACCTAACCTGCTGATCTGAGACCATGTTTCACCTGTTATCTCATAATGGGACTTATTTTAAAAACAGCCTCATGTCTCGTACATAGGCTACCCAAAGAGTACTTGTTTTGACAAGTTTATAAAAGTATGTGATACATACAAAAGAAATGTTGTACCTCACATATAAACAGTACACATAACCTAATTGCTGTATATTAGTAATAGTATACGGACTTCGTATACTATCTTATATATATAAAGGTCAAATTAACACTGAAGTAGGCAGTCGTGGCCCAGTGGTTAGAGAGTTGGACTCATGACCAGAAGGTTGCTGGTTCGATTCTCAGGGCTGGTGGGTAACGGCTGAGGTGCCCTTGAGCAAGACACCTAACCCCCACTTGCTTACTATACAAAATGTACAAATGTATAGTACAATGTAATGTAAGTCGCTTTGGATAAAAGCGTCTGCCAAATGCGTAAATGTAAATGTAAATGTGATGATTGCTATGTGGACACGATATACAAAAGTATGACTAAATATAAACTTTAACCTAAATAGTAAATACTCAGTATAACAATAGTACAAGCATAAATACATACTAAACATGTGCATGGAAATAAAAAAAAACTTTTTTGCAAACAGAGTAAATGTAAACAGTGCAAGATGATATTTAGGGCATAATACTGTAAATACATTACATAGATTAATTCTGAGGTATGATTTTTAACTCAGTGGTTAGAGCATGGCACTAGCAATGCCAAGGTCATGGGTTCAATCCCAGGGATTGCACATACCCCGAAACCAATGTATAGTATAATGCAATGTAAGTTGCTTTGGATAAAAGCGTCTGCCAAATGCATGAATGTAACGTATTTGAGACAAAAAAACAACCACCCATGAGTAAGACCCAATATCCCAATTCAAAGATTCCGGCTCATCTAAAATGTGGAGAGAGTAATACTTCACTTAAAATCATGCTATTTAGAGTCTCTCAAACCTGTCTCAATGACGGATCGGCCACAAATTAATAAAAGTCTCTGCCACACTTTCATATTTGAGTCCCTTACATGTCATGGTCCAGCTACGTATGTCTCACCTCCCTGCAGCAGTGACAGGCTTTCGTATTGAGCGAAGACAAAGCTAATTAGCCAATGTTATCAAATGACATTCTAATCACATGCTTAGAGTAATTACCCCAGATAATGATTTCTCCTCATGTTACCGCTTTACGAAGTGGATGGACCTCTGAAATGACTTCTTTAAATACATTTAGAAGTCTTCTGAAATATTTGGTTTCAAGACCCTGGAGGCATTTTAAATGACACACCACCAAGGCTTCAGATATGTAGCCAGAGAGCATAAAAATACATGTGAGATGTTCCTAAATATTCATGCAGCATCACAAAGATTGTAAAGATACATGCAAGTAACAGTTAGACTAAAACCACAATATTAAGTTTTATTTGTTTTTACAGACTGCAGAGAGCAGCACATCTCTTACATTCAGATATGAGTCACTTCAAATCGACCCTAGTGCTGGTATCGTGAAAATGAAATGTCTTTTTCTCCCAAACCTTCAGGCCCTTTGAGAATATACCTAAACGTCATTGTTACTTAGACACAGCACTTAAATCTGATCTGTTGCAGTAATGTGCTTTTATGACTGAGCTGCAATAAGACGCTCATCATGTAGATGTGATGATGTCTTTGTTTGAAACTGTGCTAAAGAAATTATTAAGATTTCATTATTAACATACTTATTAATTACATACTAAACGCACGATGAGCAATATAAGTTCAAAGAATTTTGGAAATATTTTATACAGTAATAATGTTGTAGTTGTTCAAATAAATGCATTAACTAACTAATGTAGCTGAAGAGGAAGTTTGCACAAAAATAAAAATTATTTCATACCCTCATTCTAAACGTTTATGACTTTCTTCTGTAATAATGTTAAGAATGTTGGTAACCAAACAACACTGGCCACCATTGACTTCCATTGTATGGACACAATTTCAATTTTTGAGCAATTTAAAGGATAATGGAAACGCACCTACTGCTGTACTCTACTACATTTCATGAGTACATTTTTTAACCTTTAATACAGTGTTTGAGTACATTAAAAATCTAGTATTTCCACACATTTAGAAGTAAAATGTAAAATTACTTTACTTAAAGACAAATGCTATATGCGTTACAATGTAGTAAAGTAAAAAGTAAAAACACTTTCATAAAGTACACACAAAAAAGTGTCCTTTTTACGCCTTGCGTACATATTTTCCACTTCTGCTATTTCCTTATTTGTGGTCTGAGATCATGACCCAACATCTGCAGCTTGCAGTGGGTGCTGCTGCTACTGAAAATAAATATTTCAAGACCAAAACCCTGTCAACATATTATCATCATCTCCAATTTATAACGATACCCTGCACGAGTTGACCCTAGAGCAGTCGCCGGTCGCACCGTACGTTTGCAAGCTTATTTACTGCATCCAAATCTATATCTAAACCTGGCCTGCTTCCAACAGCAACACTGGAATCTTTCACAAGCTAAAGCAATGCTGCTCGCACTTACCCTGTTGCCTTGACAGCACCTGACCACGTTTCTCATAGTGGCATGATTAGCGAGGTGAAACACTATCTCTATAAGACTATGTGACAACTCTGGCACTTTATCTGGGCTCGGGCTCAGTTGCCCTTAGCACCCGGGATGGAAGGTATGGAAGTGCGGTAACGATGAGCTCTTAACAAGCTGTGCTGGAAATGGAGAAAGGCTCTTTAAAAATAGTGCCGGATTTGTTACCCTCTATCTCACAGCCCTGACTATGAGCCTGCCATTGAGACTGAGCCGTATGGATGGGCTCCTGTGGGGAAGCGGTAACTAGGGGACGTGAGTGTGACATCACCTGAGTCTGCATTTCTGCAGCCTCTCGGGGGTTTGTGCGTAAGCCATCGAGACACGTTCGACATTAATTCATTTTCCTCGAATGTATGTCTGGATCTTATATGCATGCATGCCGCTAAGACAAATGTGGGTGACAAACGCGTTGGTGCGTGTGGGTGTGCGAGTTCCCACAAGAGGACGAGATGGTCCCCAAGTAGGCAACTACACAAAAGCGCGCACAACTGCATCTACCAGAGACATCATCGGCTACGCTTGTGTATGTGTGGAGGGCGGCAGGCATTATGCTAAAATATGGCTAGGGGCTCATTAGGGGCTATGTTGTGAGGGCTGGTTGCCCTTGTTTGCGAGACACTTTGTGTGTGCGCGTCTGTCTCCCCACACGCACCTCTGCTTCATTAGAGACGACAGCATCAGGCAGCGAGACTGCGGGCGGAATCGGCCCCCCACCTGAGATCATGTATAAATCAGTCCGCAAACCCCTCTCTCTATTTCCTCCATCTCCCTCTAGTACGCTTTCATTTTCTGCTGACCCCGCAAAAAACTCGCCCGGTTTGCCACAGCTGATACTGTTTGTATTTGTTTGTCCTGTCATCGCCTCTCCTTTCTCTCCCTCCCTTAAGGTGTGACAGAGTGGTTCATCTTAAACATTATGGGCAGAAATACAGAAGATGAATAATGAACTCCGTTATGCCTAAATGGGTCGAGAGAAACACGTGTAAACAAGGAGATTCAGCTAAAGCCAAGTGCACACTACAGGAATGAAGCACATCACCTTTTAAGGTGCTAGTCTGTAATAAATCCCCATAGTCTTCTGTTAAATGTGTGCTTGTGAGACACATCACAACGATCTTGGCCTCAGACGACACATCCATGAACGGCACACAGCCCATTTGCTGACCCCAGTTAGCTTTAATATGACAGGACAAACAGTAAGTATTTGTAAGCAGTATGTTTGTATACACAGCAATATAGGAAAATATTGCATAGTTTGAATTATAAGTAACTGTTTTCCACTCACTGTGTAAATTCATAATTTTCTTCAATATCATTAGACAGATTTTTACTCTTCACAAGACCGAAAACGGTTGGTTTCATTATATAAATAAAAGTTGATGCATGCATCGGTGCACTGCTTTGTTAATTAAATACATGCTTTCTTAAATTCATTGACAGCTGGAATCTAGCAAAAGCAAATAGGAGTCGTTTTCCCCTTTTCGTTCACTTTTTTGATGAACGTAACATCAAACCGTTTGACAGCGCAGTTTCATGCAATTAGTTTAGGATTTAATGAATGTGACTCTAAAGAAATCTTCTTCTGGCCAGTTAAAGATCTCACAGGGAGTTCTCAGAGGAGGCAGATGAGCTACACAAATAGAGAAGATGAGCAAGTGAGACCCTACAGGCACATTCCCAGCTATCTCTCAAGTCAAATCATCTGTATATTAGCCTGAAAAAACAGATAGCGCTTCGTATTAATGGAACTCTGACATTTAGACGACCCGCTGTATATACCGTACAAACAGCACATATTTCTTGCTGAGGCTAAAGGTTAAAATTTGGTTTAAACGATGTCGTTTTTAATAACATTTCCTGCATTATTATTATTATTGTTATTATTAATAAAAAATACAAATACGAATAAGAATTGTGAGTGGCATAATAAATCTAAATCTTTTTTATAAAAGTTTGTTTATTATTATTATAACTATATTATTATTTTTTTTTTTTTAGGTATTAATATATACCTATTTTTTCCACAGATAAACTGTTGTACAGATTGTAAAGTGAATTACATAGCGATATACATAATGTAATGTACGGTTATTTAAGTCTTCCACAATAATTCTTCATTTGGAGGCTTTTCTTAGCAAATATTGATATATGAGATTAATTCAATTAGTTAATCTGCACATCATATAATTAATTCCATTAAATTGTTTCATCTATCGACAGCCCTACTAAACATAGACAAAAGATTCATTTTGCGTGTATAATTAATTTGATGGTACAGATAAACGATACACGCCTTTTGTCTCAATCTAGACTTTCCTACTTTTCCATCTCCATTGACTCAGTGTTGTGATAGATTGGTCTGTTGGCCTCGTGTCAAATAGCAAGAACCACGGCCTCTGAAGACCTTGCAAAGCCGCCTGTGTCCCGCTTCTCCGGGCCCATTCACCACAGATGTTCCCGCATCCATCAAAAACAGCTCAGCTCTGACACAAACACACACACACAGTTTCTGTCTGACACCTGTGCTCCTCCATGCAACATGTATCAGAGCGGCTTAAATGGCCTGCTGCAGATTTAAAGCAAAACAATCGTCTTTCTTTTGGGCCATTGTGCAAAAACATTAAAAAGCAATTTGCCGGCAGGGCTATCGAGCGAACACGCCATTGTAGTGACCTGACATCATGCCTCATGTGGATTGTTAGAGCCGTCCAGAGGTTAGGAAAGGGAGGGAGGATATGGGAAAGCCACTCACAGGGCACGACCAGAATCAGCAGTCTGAGAAAGGACATCGGGGGAGACGGATAACTCACGGAAAGATGAGTCATATTATCCAGTCACTGCCATTGCAGTTAAAGATGCCTGGAAGATTCAGCTCTACGTGTCTGTGGGGAAAGCATGTGATGATCGTAAGAGTTTCAGTGTAGGACATTGACAACAATGAAGGAAAATACGAAGATATTTTGAAGAATATTGTTAACGGAACTATATAACTATATAATATTACATAAGATTATATTATATAAGAACTACTAATATCTTCTCATGTGTTCTGCAGAAAAAAGAAAGTCATACAGGTATGAAATGATGAGAGGGTGAGTAAATGGTGACAGAAGAAATGTCACTTTAGATGGTGGTTCTGCAGCACCTTTGCAGTGTAAATATGGTTTAGGTTTTCTATTGACACCTAAACCAGTTCCCTTTTTTCATCACTCTCTGTTCTGCTTCCTCTCTCATCCAGTTTCTTTTTGTTTATGCACCCCATCCATATGACTATACAGACAAGTTTGCATTCCATCATGCCTTCGTATAAATCACCACAATGCAGCAAACATTACATGAAACAAAATGTGAGACAGAGCTGCTGATGTTTGACTGGGCCACAGGGACATCCATCAGTTGAACGGTGAGACTGCATGTGCAACAAATTAAAGTGACATATTAGAAATGAGTAAATCATGAAACAGAAGCATGGCTGGCACCTCTATTTGCATAGAAAGGTTAACAGAAAGTGCTGATGGAGAAAGAGAGCGACAGAGATTCGTTTCAATTCTTTCAGGCGTCATTTATTTGCGACCTCACTTGGGTTGACATGCTGGCTGCAACCATGCAGGACAATCACTCCACAACACCTCTCAATCATTCATTCAGCAAACACAGAACAGCGGATGAATGATGGGTAGGGAAAAGAACTGCAGCGAGGGTAAAATACTGCCAACGTGCACCTTGTTTTGTGCATTCCTGCCTGTTCTGTGGTTACACTCCAATGGATCTGCGATACACTCCATGGGTCAGTGACAAATAAGACTGTCTGAGATGAAGAAAAGGTGAAATGTTAGAGAAATCTAGTTCATAGCAAAAGTGACAAGCTGTTTGAAATGTAATATTCAAACATTTTTGAAAACATTGCTTGTCGAAAATAATCACTAAAAATGACACAGCTTAAAGGGATAATTCATACAAAAATGAAAATTCTGTAATCATTTACTCACCCTTTTATTATTTCAAACCTGTATGACTTTTTATTTATATTCTGAAGACAGTTGGTAACCAAACAGCAATGGCACCCATTCACTTCTATCGTATAGACACGAAACAGTTAACAACATTCTTCAAAATATCTTTTTTGGAAGAAAGAAAGTCATACAGGTTTGAAATGAAAAAAGGCTGAGTAAATGATGACAGAATTTTCATTTTTGAGTGAACTATCCCTTTAACCATCATAAGAAAAAACAACGAAATATTTTATAGTAAAACACTTAATACATCTACGCTACCAGTCAAAGTCTATGCCCACTTACCCAAACTGTATTTATATATTTGTTTTTTAAAGTTCTATGGCACTTAAGCACTGCTGCCCTTTTTGTTGCACCATTGTTGTTCTTCATTTGTACGTTGCTTTGGATAAAAGCGTCTGAAGAATGAAAAAATATTCCAGCATCTTTAGAGTTTACAAACCCGGATTCTTCAATAAAAACATCTTGAAGTCTCCCCCTGATGTGCTTCATGTAGAAGATTCAAGCCAATCATTTTAAATAATCATTAATAATAATCGCAATCTATTTTCAATGAGACTTTTGACTTATTGACTCATACATTGGATATATATATATATATATATATATATACCAATACATTGTCAATAAACAGCTTTCTGTCAGAGAAAGACTCAAGGTAGCTCTTCCATAGCACAAACTCTTATATAACAACCTTTGGCATGCTAACAAATTAACCTTAACATTAATTGAAACATTTGCTAAATGTGCAGCACAATTCAATCACCTTAATCAAGCTGTGGTGTTATCAGGACTGTAAGCAATAGTACAGCATCTCTAAATGAAGGTTAATTTCACATCAATCGCCTGGAGCAGGCACATTATTGATAGCTATGAGCATCAATTTGGCATGAGTATTAGTGTTTGTTTGGGACGAGTTATCCTGTGATGGGCTAATCTATTAGCGTTGCAGGCAGTGTAAACACAAAATTGCCTGCCACCCTACTTCACCCCTAGCAGATCCATACCGGGAGGCAGGGCACCGAGGCCTGATTACGGCTAATTCTTTCTTCCATTTTGTGTGTCAAACTTAATCACATTAAATGTGTGTTACTGTCTATCAGCCTGATAGCTGGCTATCGGCAGAAGAGACAGAGACAAAGCGCGGAGCTCAGTCTGCAAAGAGAGTTGGCCACCAAAAAACGAAATCAAACAGGATTTTTATCAAGTCACTGTTTAATTATGGCTCATTTTTTCCTCATCCTCATGACCTACACCTGCATGTTTAGACTCGATGAGTGCGCCAGAGGGAGAGAGAGAGAGAGATGTCACTCTTCATTCCAGAACAGCGGCAGCATTACAGAGAAGTGAAGCCCTATGCAGGGTAATTACGGCACTGTTTTCCATGGCTGCTGGTAATGTTGCCCGAGGGGAGCCCCGGGTGCACCTGCCTCAGAGTAGGGCCCAATTACTCGCCCGTTTCCTCTACGTAAACATTTTTACTCAGTCAGAGGAAAAGCAACTTGTTTCCTTGCTTTGTCTATCAGTCTGATCCCACAATTTGACTTTTTTTAATTGATTGTGTTGTTGTTGTATTAATGCATGAATTTTAACAGAATCTTTCTAGAACAATTGCACAAGGCTATAAATAAAGAACAGGTTGACTTGTGGGGAGGGAAAAGCAGGTCTGGTTGTCACACTTTTTACCCCATTGAAAATTTTCTGTCAACTTGTTAACATAACTTAAAACCTTGGCTAAAAATATACAGATCAATAAACACATATGCTATTTATTAACATGCAGTCACAATGCTTTGTCAACATTTTCTGTATCTGGATATCTGATCACAGCATTGTTTCCAATGCAAAACGCTGCAGGAAATATAGGCCTTGTACAAAATCGACAAGGAAGTCGTGAGTTTTCTTTTCTTAATTTCTTCTTCAAATCATGTAATATGAGAGTTTCGAGATAATAATAGATTGGACAGGTGCCATGACCAAAGTGGTAAAAATAAACATATGGCTCCAAAATTGTTGCCAGATGTGCTGGGAAAATTGTGCGGTTTTTACAGCGAATGAATGGCTGTGCAATTTTTGGGTGTGAAAGCAAACGTTCCACGCATCATTTCTGATACTGACAGCCTTCAGAGAGAGAATTGGGAATAGTAATAGTGAGTTTGGGGGGGATGCCAAATGCAGCCATATTGGCTGTCTGTGACAACGTGCCCCAATAATGGAATGCTTTATGGGGTAAGTTGTCACAGGCAAATTTCAAAAGTAAAACAATCATGAAACATAACAATGAATGACATAACATTCATTGAATTTAAGATGATGTTCTTTGATTTTAAAATGGTTTCAACCTACATCACGCAAAATGTTAAAAAGTACAGTGTATTTATTCTAAGAATGCATTTTCAACAACAATCTGTAAGTTGCTCAACAAACTTCACCAACCCTTGGAAGACTACAGGCGGTCTTGTTTCTGAGATGCAGGATAAGCCTCTTCTTCACAATTAGCAGCATATATTTTTAGATTTATTACTTTGCTTTTTTATTAGTTATTTATGTCATATGCTTAAAATTCATATGCAGAAGTCACAAAGATTACAGATCAAGCAGTCTTTCTTTCTCTCCCCGCCCTCCCCTGAACCACACACATGCCAAAGTATGCTCACATTTCTTTCAAGCTGGCTTTCTTATGATGACAGAACTTCTGTCTCGCTATCCTAGCAGGCTAAACAAAAGAGAGGGGCAGCATCTCCTTTTTCTGTCAATGCTGTTCTACTCAAAAGTGATATTTTTAAACCAACACATTTCACTTACCCTCTCTGCTAAATTATTTAGTCCTACAAACCACATTAATGCCAAATGGGACCGGGACTGAAAGCAGCTATTTATGTGCAAAACAGACGGAGCTGAGGGTCTGAAATGAAGACGGACGTATTGAGGGGGTGTTAGATCAACAGACGAGGACGTGAGCGCTCTCTCTATTTTGGAGGCTGTCCTGTTTGTGTCCCTAGGGCCCTGAGAAACAAGTGTTTTCAAGTGGCAGGACAGACGGCCAATGAAAAAGATAGAGATGCAGGGAAAGGCGAGTGACTGCATGAATGAACAAAATCTATCAAGCTTTTGCAATAATACTACTACTACTCCTATATTATTTATTATTATTCATATTTCTATTTTTATGATATATAATATGATTATCTCAAGTTTACAACTTGACAGATGCATACTGTATACAGGCAAACGGTACAGTGCAATTTACCAAAGCAGTTTTTCATGAAGAAGAAAATATGCAGATTTAGGCTGCATAAAAAGACATGCTGGTTCCTGTTCTGTTCAAATATGCAAATTCACAGGTTTAAGTGATGTCAGATAAACACAAAAATATCCAAAGCAATTTACTTCAAAATGTAAATGACTGTAAGAAAACACAATTTCGTTCTTTCGCTTCAAATTCTAGCAGTTGAACATCTGCAGCAATGATAACATTACTAGTCTTAGTAGTTTGCACATGTAGTCTGAACCAGGGACACTGGCGTGAAAGCACAACACGTACACTTACCAGTTAGTTTTAGTAGTGCTGGGCTTGGGAAACATCGGGTTGGTTCAAGGAACATAATCCTATCAGAAGCCTATGGGGAGAAGGAGGCAGAGAGGCAATAGAAGATGAGGAAGGAAAAGTATAGGAATCATGAAATTAGATGCAGCTCTAGGGAGAAGAAAAAGAGAGATTTGTGGAAGAGAGAGAGACAGAGAGTGTTACCCTGAATGTGTGCGTATGTAAGATACTGTATATATATATATATATATATATATATATATATATATATATAAACATTAAGAGACCATTTCAAAAAACAGTTTTAGTACTTATAGGTATGTGTTATGGGTCAAATTACCATTTTTGTTTAAACCACCTACAATATTTCTTCCAAACGTCAAATACAAAATGTAGTTTTATTTGCATTTATTTGCAGAAAATGGTAAAATTAACAGAAAAGATCCTCTGTATTTTCCAGATCTCAAACACTGCAAAGAGAACAAGCTCATATTCATTTTTATGCAATGCAACACTGATATTTGTACATGTATTTATTTGCTGTTGGATGTTTAGGTCACTCCTGAGGTTTGATTTTGTTGAAATTCAACAGACACTGGACTGGAATGACCACAATACATCTAGAAATGAAAACTTGGAATGGTCTCTTAATTTTTTCCACGGCTGTCTATAATGTACACACACACGCACACACGCACGCACGCACACACACACGCACACACACACACCAGTACAACAGGAAAAGCATTTTCTATTTTATAGGGACTGCCAAAAAAGCACACAATCCCCGGTTACAACTTTTCTAAGGTCCTCCCTGACTACATGTCTACATATTTCATTGTATCAAATCTTCCTGAAAATATTAATTGTGTTTTCCTTCCAAGGTCTTTTATAAATTTTACTGCAAACACTTTTAATTTCATTATATTTTTCCATTTCAAAAGCTCCACTGAGCTTTTCATTCTGAAATAAAAAAGTTGTAATAGTTATAAATCATTGAGCAAGCCTGAGAGTTCCTTTGGAAATTATATGAGACTATTATTATGCCATATGTTTGGTGATACTGGTGTTTTGTCGCACATATTTTATTTTATTATTGCTTCTCTGTGTGAACACATGCTATAAGTGAATTAATAGAGGAAACTACACGCCCATACATTATGCAAAACAGAAAAAGTGAATACTTCACGTTAATGAATTCAAAGCCTGAGGTGGGAAAATACTTTAAAGTCTTAGAAATAAATTCAAAAGTAATACCGAGCCAATTTAAGTCTGCTTGAGAACATAAGAGGCACATTTTCATGTTTTCTCTGTATGATGAAATATCAGCCGTGAATTGCTCTTCTCTTAGGACTTGTTGAATGGTCTTGTTTTGCTTGTTTAACAGAATCTGGCCAATGGAGCCTGGGGTGGAAAGGGTTTGTCTGGGTAATGTAAAAGGGTTTAAATGGGATCTAGATGTATGTGTATAAGCCAGAGTGGAGAGTATTCAGTCTCTTAGATTTAAATCTAACATCTACTTTCCTTCTCTCCTCTTCACACTCTTGCTGGTTTTGAGAAGATTCAGGCACAGGTTTTCTGCCTGTGCTGCCATGGTCTCTAAACTTTTCTGTAAGTGTTGATGAAACCCCTCAGAGGGGAGAAAGTGCAGATTCATCATGACACAGAGATCTGCCTAAAGCAGAGTTTTCTTTAGTACTTCATGAAAAAAAATAGGAATACAAATGTTTGCCTAATGAGACTTTCTTTTCTTTGTTTATTTATTTATTTCAAGGTGATTTAACCAGGTTTGTTTAAGCTCGTGTTTGAAATTAATGGTCTAGTTCTGTTATGGAGGAATTCATGCAAGACCAGCATAATCACTAAGGTAAGGTATAGAGTCCAGCCCCAGACAAACAAGGTTATTTATCATGCCAATCAGAGCTAACAACGGCACCCGTGAAAACAAACAGGAAATTTAGGGAAAAGCTTACACAACATATGGTCGAGTTTTATCTCTTGTTAGCTTTATGTACGCTAAATGCTTCAAACTCAATGTCTTCAAACTCAAGTCTCTTTGATCTTTCGTTGGATGGAACAAAGATATATATGCTAATTTATTCCAAAGAAATGCTATTTCATCTTAAATGTACATTCCCCAGGGGAATACAGGACTAACCACTGAGCTTTTCATCTGTTGAATCGTATTAAAATCTGCACAGTAGTAAAACAAACATAAAGCTGCCAAATATAGTGTACATTTTGATAATGGAATCTGTTCGACAAAGAAAACTGTATTACCAAGGGTAAGGCCTTATCTAGTGATGGCCAGGCTATGCCACACTCGGATAGAACAAGTAACACACACGCAGAGTAAGAGAGCGTGTGTGTGTGTGTGTGTGTGTGAGAGAGAGAGAGAGAGAGCGAGAGAGAGCTGTGATTGTGGGGAGTCTATATCTGTTGAATCTGCAGGTCATTTACGAGAGGTAGCTTGTTTCATTAGTCTGTTTTGTAATGATACTCTCCGATTCCCATCTTGTCCCACATTGATTTATGACTAGGGCAGCGGGGAGTTTGCAGAAATACTTACACCAACTGCTCAAATAAGATAAGGAGCACTGCTTTCCTCATTGTTTGGTACACCATGTACATCAAACACAATGCTTTAAGGCTATATTCCCTATTTTTTCTTTAGCTTTGTCTTTATTTTCTATCAAGCTTCTATAGTTATAAGTAATCTTAGTTATCCCCGATATAAACTGTCGGTTCTAGATAAAGTTGTCACGTGCAAATTGCTTGTTATGCGAACTAAACCGTATCATTTATATATTCTGTATGTTAAGAACACAAAA
This sequence comes from Oreonectes daqikongensis, assembly GCA_026939265.1. Classification (NCBI taxonomy): domain Eukaryota; kingdom Metazoa; phylum Chordata; class Actinopteri; order Cypriniformes; family Nemacheilidae; genus Oreonectes; species Oreonectes daqikongensis. The sequence continues at coordinate 138,809 of JAOTQM010000434.1, read as the reverse complement.
CACATGAACATATCGACAGTTGGGTTCTTTGTAAATGACACAGTGACAGTTTTCGGTCTCAATCTGCCAATGTACAATTTGCATATAGCCAAAGGCGAGAAAGGGGAGGATTAGTAAAGATAGGTAGCGTAGCAATTTCGAGTGTGAATGTGCAGGGAATAACAGAAGGTGCAAGGTGAAGGTGGCGAGGTTATCGATGAAATGCAAACCTTTAATTCTCGTCTCTAGCGCATCTGTGCAGATCTGACTCGAACGGTAACTGCCATCATTACTGTAAAAGAGGGAGACTGCAGTGATAATAAAGCAGATGCTTTGTTTAGAAGCATGAATATGCAAATTGGAAAGTTAGTATCAGTCTGAGGGTGGCATCAGACGCCACCGGCGAGGTTTCGCAGCTGTTTTATCACCTCTGAACACTTTTTATAAATTCTCAGTTGACTTTAAAAATATCTCGGTGGGAACGTTCGGCACGGGTTGGGAATGCTGTCAGCACTTGCGTGACCAGGTGAGGAGAAACACAGAACAGATTTTGCATAAGCAATGACTCTGTTCTTTAACATTGTGATATGACTCACTGCTAACGCAGGCAGTTGCTTTTTAAAACTGTTAAAGTTGGTTCACAGCCTTTTGAATTGGAAGAACCCTAAAGCGCTGATAACAGAAGCAGTTTTACTAAGTTTTGGAGCAAAACAATTGTCTGAAAGAGGCGTCCATTGATTGAGGATCAAACTTAGGATGATCTTGTGTTTGTGAGCGCATGTAATCACAGATGTTTATGGCCGAGTGAGTCAGGGCGATGGTTGGGCACTCTAATTATGATGTTGACAAGAGGAGAAAAAAGCCTGGCGGAAACAGTTGGCCTCAACACAACAAGTATTATTATTATTATTATAATATGAAAGATAGAATCTGGACTCTTACCATTTTGTTATATGTTTCCCTAGCTTGTGTTGTGTTTCTTAATTTTCGCTTTCAATTTGGGACAGTCGTGGCCCAGTGGTTAGAGAGTTGGACTCATGACAAGAAGGTTGCTGGTTTGATTCGCAGGGCTGGCAGGTAACGGCTGAGGTGCCCTTGAGCAAGGCACCTAACCCCCACTTGCTTACTATACAAAATTTACAAATGTATAGTACAATGTAATGTATAGTACACTACATTACATTTGCACTGTTGATATTTTCATCTACACTGTTGTTTATTTCATCTGCACCATTTGACTTGATTATTTCATCTGCACTGCTGTTTATTTCATCTGCACTGCTGTTTATTTCATCTGCACTGCTGTTTATTTCATCTACGCTGCTGTTTATTTAATCTGCACTGCTGTTTATCTCATCTGCACTGTTGATTATTTCTTTGGTCTGCACAATTATTTCGGTTACATATCCCTTGCTTGTAAAGTTGTTTTGTGTACATATATAGATTTTGTATTTATTTGTAATTTGATATATTTTTTTGATATATGTTATTCTATGTTATCTGTATGCACCTATAGGGTCTGAGAGTAACGCAATTTCAATCCTCCACTTGTATGTACTGTACATGTGGCAGAATTGACAATAAAGCTGACTTTGACTTTGACTTTGAAGTCACTTTGGATAAAAGCGTCTGCCAAATGCATTAATGTAAATGTAAATGTAATTTGACTTTGTCCAGTGTTTTTATGTATTTCTAATCTACAGTAACATCTTTCAAGTCCTTTAAGAAGCAACATAAAAAACACAAGGAGTTACTGTCTGCATTAGCTAAACTGTGTGCCATTTATAAGAATGTTTGTTTGCTTAGAACCTCAAACTGAAAATCTCCCTTTCTTTTTCATTGAGGTAAGCCATTCGAATGACTCTGGCCCTTGTGTTAGCAGGATTTCAGCACCATGGACAGGGACGCAGAGCCGGATCAGCACAGACCTGATTTCAAGTTTCCACAGTTTCAAGCTCAGTTTGGCGAGTAGCTCAAGGAAGAAATAACTCCTATTTCATTCTTTCCTGCATTTCCCGACATTGACATGGCTTCGCTTGCATCTGAGGACTACCCCACATGTCTCTCAAGGTCTACTAGAGCTAACTGGTTAAGATGCAGCTGTAACAGAGAGCACAGCTTTAATTTGTGTTTTAGATAGATAATTACATAAGAAGATGTGTCCATCCCATAGACTTCTATTGTTTATATACATAGCTAGATAGACATGATAACTTGCCCTTAATCCACACTCTAACCCTAAAAGAAACTTTGCATTTTTACAATAAAACAAATCACTACATATTTATAGTATTTTGTGTTATAGTGTGTTTCAACATGCCAATTTAAAAACACAAATAAATAATAATATTTATTGCAGTTATTTAAACATTAAACGTGGTGTACACATAATCGCAGCATTATTCAAATTTTAAATTAAGTGATTTTAGTGTTTTTTTATCTATGAATTGGCAATATAGCCTTAAAAAAATGTCATGTGGTACGACCACGGTGTATCTTAAAACTAATTAATTTCCTTGACATGCTAACTTTTTCTTTTAAAAATCTTTAGTATTTGATGTGTTTAGAAACAAAGTATTGGCATTTCTTTGAGCTTTGGTAAGTAATTATCTCATATTTTTGTTCTATAATTTTGTCTTTTTAAACTAGTTTTTCCTGAAAATCGCACACTACTGATATAAATATAAAATACTTAAGCATATATCAGAGGTCATATTTCAGCCACGAAAATGAGATATATTTCATTTTTAATGTAATACAATTATTGATATTATTGGTCACACCACATGATACAGTAAGTGGTCGTTACAGTAATTGACCTTTTTACAAATGGGAACGTCCCCAAAGGGAGATTTTGCACAGATTTTTGCTCACTTTTGTATACAAATTTTCCACAAAATATAGTTAAGTGGCTACACACATAATACAGATATACACACATGTTGTTCACATCAAAAGTCCTTGGAGCATTTTGTTAATTTTTTAAATAAAAAAAAGTTTAATTTAACTTGAGTATGTAAAACAACTGTATAGAAGTACTTTTATACATTGTGTGTGTGCGTGAAGTTACTCGGCTAATTTAGTGGTGGAGTGTGTTACACGATACAAATGAAACAAAAAACAGAATGCTTCTAGTACTGTTGAATTTCTACTTACTGTGTATTCATAATCGCACACCGATTGTTATGAATCCATTATGCTCATTAACCAGTGGGAATGTGACAATGTAAAGGAAATGTTTTGCCTTATTATGTGAATGTAGGCCAATTGCTTCTTCAGTGACTGCAGTGCACATTAGCCAGGCCATCACTCATGCTTGCTACCTACATGCTATGTGCTACAGAACCACTGTAATGTGTAGGCCCAAACGTACACTTACACCTGGCCATTCTTTGTGCTGTAGACTGATTACAATCCAATAGTGAAAAATACGACCAAGATTGGAGACGGATTGCTCTCCGATTGCTCCCACCACATTGGGAAGCAATTTGAGATATGTTGTGTTGGTAGATTACCACATGTCTATGTTTCTTCAAGCAACATAAATCATCTTTTTCCCTCTTGCTAAGTAACCCTCGAGTAACGGGTTAGGAAGTAGCCTATATAAAATCATTACGTATATGATAAGGACTTGGGGCAAAACAAGTGATTTTTAAAGAAATGCAGAGAAATAGGCAGAATAGAGGAACATACAAACATTATGATGCATTGTTCAAAATTGAAAATGCCAAACCAATATAGCAAAAAGCAAATAGCATAACAGCAGAAATATTAGGGTTATGACAAATTGCAATGTAAAATAAAATATGTCTTTAACAATAAAAATGTTCTTAATAAAAGTCTATATCTATTGTAATCCTCCATTTTCAACATGGGTTTATTGCTTTTTACTTGATGGTTGAACTGTTTGACATTTCTAGAGTCATTATATCAAAGATGCCTTAAAAAATGTCAAGCAGCAAAACAATTAGGTTATAAACAACAATATAGTTTCCGTCACACATCTAAATTGCTATTAAAAGCAAACATTTTACTATGCAAGAGATATTTCAAATATAAAGTTATTTAAACAAATCTGTTGCAGATATTAAAAGACAACCCTCACATATGTGCATCTGACTATAAACTGCACATGGGCAGGTGAAATCGGAATGTGGGTAAATTGTTGAAATGATCCAGATATGAAAAGCATATAAACGTGGCCAAACAGAGAATCAGATTTTGCAGCTTGCTAGCTCCTGTTAGCTATTGCAACTGCCTTACGCAACACAGATCATTTGACCACGTTTAGAAGACACCAGGCAGGGCATCTCTGACACCATCTTCCAGCATTAGAAGGAAGCGTGTATGCTCACAAGCCGCTCCCATTGATGCATTACTTCATTAAACTCTGAGCTCTAACTGGAGGAGGTGCAAGGTCGAGTTTATTTTAGCAAGCAATTTTCCTGCTCCCTCAAGCATAGGAGCTTTTCTTTCTTTCTCTCTTCGTCTTTCTCTTGTTCATCACAAATGAAGAAGTAAAGGTAATGCGCAACAGCAAGCTCAGTCGATGTATTGAATCACAAAATGAAAAGGAAATGCTGATAGAAAGGTCAGTCTTACAAAGGGAATTAACTTGCCACGAGGGTGCGTGGTTCGGCTGGAATCTACAACACAAACACTCTTGAACTCCAATGCGTGTCCTTCGCCCTTGAACTGCTATTGCCGTCGCTAATGGTGAATGATGAGATTTAAAGAAGGATGTGATAACAGTTACTGTAGTCATTTCATTCTTGGTCTTAAGTTATATATGGATTAGCTGCCAGAGGAAATAATGGCGTCCCAAAGAAAATCTTGATCTACACATAATTTTGCACCCAAAATTACTACATCTTTAAATCCTCTTAAAACCGGTTACAATCATTTAAAGCAACACAACTGTATGCAACGCATTTATTTTATCGATTTGTAATGCAACACAATTAGTTTGTTCCCGTCTGACATTTACAGATCTTTGGTGTCCAGGTGATGGTATTGTGGCTAAGATTTTAATCAACTCATGCCTTGAGTTTAGATGGACACAGATATCCACCTGTCTGCCTTACTGACAAACAAATCAAACTTCTTTCAGGAAAACAAAGAACCAAGTTTCTAATAGAAAAAAAGCATTGTTTATTCTTCATGTCAGGTCTCCCTCACTTGCCTGTCTTTACTTGCTCTCTGTTGTCCCACTCATCCCCCATCCCTCACTCTCAAAGATTCACAGGCTTAAATTATTAATACTCTTCCTTGCCATAGATTTGTTCAGCCTGACACTTTTATTAAATTACATGTGCCATCAGTCATACTTTGGACTGGTGTTCTTTTAATTTAGGAGGATATGCTTCTGAACTCACTTTGCATGGATGTTGTCGTTGTTTTCTCTCTCTTCTTTACATCTACATGATGCTGTCCCTCTTACACATACAGGCTAAATCATGGCATCACATAATAGAAGACAGATCTGGTAACATCAACAATTAAAGCAGATGAAGCTCATGTCAACCGAATATTGTGATTATGTTAATGTGATTATGATTATAATTATAATTAGAGTAACCGTAATTGTAGTAAAATATGTGATGGGCCTAAGTGTTAATCAATGCTATATAAGCATATATATATATATATATATACACGGTTGTGATCATAAGTGACGTCCAACATCAGAAATTTGATGTCTTTACTCTTTATTCAAATACATTTGAAGACGTAAGATTGTTTATCTTCATAAAACAAATCAAGATACTTTTGACAAAGTACAGAGCTGAATTGCAACCTACGGTTCACTCCACTGCTTCCCCTCTCTTTCGAAGCACTACGGTGGCTGACACAGGACAAAGATCTTGTTGCATTTTCCCTTCTTTGCTGAAGGAGATTATATATTTACGAAACACGCTCTATAGAGCAGTTTGTCCATTTAGGGATACTGTAGAAACAACATGGCGAATTTCATGTAAGGGGACACGTGGTGTATAGATAGAAATGGCTCATTCTAAGATAATAAAAACATAAAGCTTCATTATGTAATGTATACACCTTATGTTATGTTTATTATATTTAATAATAATATAGAATTTGTTTTTGAATAAAACCCTTATTTCCCAATACGCTGTAGTTTATTATTTTGACAGATAATTTTATCTAAAAAAAATCTAGTCATCCATAAAAACGTAGCCAGCATCAATTAAATCACTTCAGTTTTTGTGTGTTAAGATTTTCTTATTTTCCATTTGTAACTGTCTGAAAAAAGAAATAACTCTCCTCTCAATATCAGCTGCCAAAAACACCCGCCGGGCTGTCTGTAGACCATATTAAATTGTTTCCTCTATGACCCTCAGTGACCAAGGATTTATTTCACTTTCAACAACACTAGTGTCACACTTGTTTTATCAGAGAACAGCGCTCTGAATCCAGTGTGTGTTATACCTGACAGTTTGTTTCTTACCCCACTGAGAGGTTTAATCTACTTCATCCTGCCTAAGGCAATTCTCCAACGGTTACTTGCCAACAACAGGCTTCTATCTAAAGCTATTGCCTGATGATCTACTCTGTAAACTGTTCGATGATATTTGCTTTTTAGGGAAGGAAAGTTTTATAATGATACATCATTTAGAAGATTCTAAAAAACAGCCACAGTCACTTATGATATGTTAGTTGGAAGGCACAACAAAGAGATCAAGCCTAAATAAAGGTCGGTTTACAGAGATTTACAGGCCTGTAAAGATGGCGGACACAGTCGCCATCTGTCACCCAAGGTTAGGCAAGGTTTTCAAAGCACCGCAATTAAAATAAATGTCCTTTCCTTCCTATTTTGTGAATTTTGAGAAAAGACCTACTTATGGGGTAGCAAAAGTCCCTCTCACTCTCCGATGCTCTCATTTACGCACTAATACGATGCTCAGTGAACCGTCGTGAGCCGGATTGACACCGCTTTTTTATAGGCTCCCATTAGTGCCATTCAGACTTGTCTCCGCATATTATAATAAACCAATCATGTATGCTGCGCAAATGGCTTTCTTAGTATTCATTAAGCGAGAAAGACTACTTGGCCTCCAACTTGAGCCGCGGTGAGAAGACGCAGAGTTATCTTTGTGATGACACTGCTCCTATGGGTTGTTGTGTTATAGTGGCCAGAAATTAGTAGAGCTGGGATGGATCTCTGACTGAGCCAGTGATGTCTGATAATTGTCTGGACACACACACACACACACACACACAACAATCACCTTCCTTTTGGTATTCAAAGTGAGGCACTATCTGATTGAGGACGAATAGTGAAAGCACACAGGATTAGAGCTATCTCAACACTACTGATAGGAAATCAATGTGTGTGTGTGTGCTTGCAATCCTGTCTGCCAATACAGAAAAACACTTTTTGTTCCCATCTTTTCTGGATAAACGTCACAGGGGTGATTTTATAAAAAGAACTCCTGCTGTGGAGTGAGCATTTAATTTTAGTATTAGTGAATACTAAAACTACACAAATGTTAAATGCGGATAAACAACATCATTAACATGTTTTTGTATGTAAACACATGTACATTTTGGTTCAATTGTTTTGCAATTAAATTTTGATAAGTTATTGTCATTTTATTATATTGTTTGTTTTTATGTTGCTGTAGAAGATTTATTTATTTTATTTCAATTTTTTGTTTGATGAATTTTTTGTTAATATTCGTAGTGCCTCAACTTAAGGGGGGGGGGGGGGTGCAACAATGTTTCATGCATTCTGACTTATTTACAATGTTAAACATGTTGTCTTCTCATGCTTAACATGGTCTGTTGGATGTAGTATTTCTGTGCTCGATACACTCCCCCAGCGTTCGTACAGGTTTCTGAAAGTTTTTTTCACACTTGAAAAACCTATACATAACAACTTTTCTTAGTCCCTTATTGGGCAATTAAGGGAGTCCAGGGAGAGCACCAGAAACCAAAGCACATTACTTTCATTCACATGTTAACAGTTAGGAAATTTTAATTTGCTAATTTACCAGATTTTATCAAAAATGTACAAATGGGGAAAACGCTATTTGTTTTTCAAATATATAGTGCCACAATACTTCCACAAAATTTCCAAAGCAAACCCGAATACTACACCGCAGGAGAGGAACTGAAACAAAACTGAAGATGATAGTTAGGTAAAGAAAATGACCTGATGGAAATGCTAGGTGCCTCTCGTGTGACATGCCCCCTGTTTTGTTTTGTTAAGGATGAGACATGCTACTGCTGCAATCTGCATCACCTGTAGAAACGAAATCAAATGGGAAGGCCGGCCAGCATACCATTGCATTAGTCTACTGTTGAGATGACCAGAGCCTTAACCAGGATCTGTCTGATTTTCCTGATGTTGGAAAGCGTAAATCTGTGTGACGTGAGATGTGGAGAGTGAAGTAAATAGCAGTCTTGATGTCCTCAGATGTCTAGTTTCATGACAATTCAACTCTGAACTTAGGCTTACAGATGAAGGGGCTAAAAGTGTTATTGGTACAGATGGTTAAATTACATTTTTATTTGAAATAAACACACATTTTCTGTTGCACAGATCTAACAAAACTGCTCTACCGCTATACGTTTTATTATGGATGGCTCCAGGGAATTAAACCCATGCACTGCTAACACAATGCTCGACCAACTAAGCCACAAAAACACCTATTAGACCATTTAATCTCAATCCCATAAAAATCATCCCCCACATTCATTTGAGCCATCACCAACTTTCAGCTCTTCCTGGTCATGTCTTGGCAGTGAAGATCTCCAACCTGCAGCCTCAGCAGGTCATTCAATCAAAGTCTGACACTACCTGATCTTCACCGCCTCCACAGGTCATTCCTCTCATGAACTGCTCAGAGTGGAATGGACTGCAGCTTTTTACTGCCAACTGTGCAACCACCTGCCTATTTAATCCTATTCCCTGTCCTCTCCTGTGGCATATCTCTCCTGACAATCTCCAATAAACACCTTCCTTTTGTTCAATTACAATAAGTCTCATGCTAGCACCGATGTGCCGTCCACAGTGTGTATCTTACATGCCTCTTAAAGTGATTTACACAGTATGGACACATTGCCGTAACTTTGTGAAGCATCCGAATCGACTACTTCCTTCTTTAACCACATTGCAGGTGCGGAAATAAATATAAAAAATATGCTCTTTCAATACCAACCATGCCAAGTAAAACTTTCCAATGCAAAGACTGTCAGTTCTATTGGCAAAGTTTTGATATCTTTAAATTCTATTTTATGAACATAAAACCAAGTGAATGGGTACCACCGTTGTTCAGCTACCAACATCTTTCAAAATATCTTCTTTTGTGTTCTGCAGAAGAAATAAAGTCATACAGGTTTTTACAAGTGACAAAATGTTCATTTTTAAGCTTTAAAAACAATAAAACCTATATTTGCATCAGCTTTTATGAATAACAAAGAGCACCCTACAGCAATTTCCCATAAACAAGCAGTCATGAATGGACATCGGCAGTGACACGAAACAACTACTTGTTATTCATACGTTTGTTTTAGTCATTTTATCAAGCTCACTCAAACGGTGGGAGGCAATACTGGAACAACCCTGAAGGCAATTTAACTCAGCAAGGGTTAACCCAATCACACGAGAGTGAATGCAAGACCATTCATTTTGTCATCTATCAATTTCCCATCAGAGACTTTAGAACTTACACGACAGTCGGGCGGGCGTGAGCGTAGGCGACATTGGAAATCTAATGCTGAATGAGGAATGTGTTGTATGGGGAATATATGCAGGAACTCAGCCATACAAGTCTCCAGAGTCATGTGTGCATTTTTTCCATAGTTAAATGAGCTCACAAACGGTCCAATGCCATACAGAAAAAAACCAACATTTCACCAGAAACAGAGGAGAGCACTTTGGGAAATCACGGAGTACGAGGAGTGGGAGTGTTGCTTTTCATTACCTGTGAAGCCCAGAAAATCCAATTCCACCATTCGAAATCTCAACTGAGCCCTGCAGTGGTGTGGGCTACAGCAAAGGATGATGGGAAATCTAAAATATAGGTAGAACGCTGCCATGTGCGCACACACACGCACAAAGTTGTAAGATAATGTCTCAAGGTTCTCATTATGTAAGTGCAGAAAAGAATCACCACGCTCATTATAAACCTACAGGCCTTCCAGGCAAAAAGAGCGATGCCTCGGTATAGCAGCCAAGGCTCGCCCTGAGAGAACAGGTAAATCAAAACAAACACAAGACTTGCATTTTTTACTAGAATGGATAAACAAACAATCCAGCTTCTCTTTTCTTCTTCAAATGTGTTTTGTTTTCAGTCGGTGCGCGGCGGCGTTCAGCCCCCGATTCACCGTGTGCAACCAGCACGCATTCATTACAAGGCTGTGAACGCCTAACCAGCCATCTGAAAAGAAAGAGAGGGTGGTGTGGGGATGGAGCAAAAGGGAGTCAACTAGGGGCATCATTGGAGGCACTATTATACATTGGTCGAGGCATGAATGCTCCCTTGGCCATCTTATCCAGGTTAAACAGGCACGTTATTCCTGGCTAGAGGAGTTGTGCCTGAAAGGCCCTGGTGGGGCTTTACTGTAGAGTGCTGGGGAAAAGATGGTAGACTGTACCGCAACAAGCCCCCAGCAATCCTTAGAGGAAACTCTGAAAGGCTTATTATGCCCAAAGTCACAGAAATGCAACTGGGAGCCATAGAGGGTGTAAGTGAAAGCGAGAAAGGGGTGAGAGAGGCAGAAAAAAAGAAACAAATATCAAACAATGTTGTTGCTCATGTGTGCATTTCCTTTTTATATCAAACTATTTTTGATTTGCTCTTTCAGTGATTGTAATAGTAATGGCAGTTGTTCTTTAATACCTTGTGGAAGATTGTGTTATATAGAAAATCATAATCTGTATAATTTGCCTCAAAAAGAATACTGTATGTGAAGTAATGAGAATAACAGAGGGATGTGTCCCAATTCACATACAATTTTTTTCCAAAAGTATTCAAGAGCATTAGCATATTAATAAGTCATAAGTCAAAGTATGTTAAAATGTGTATCCCCAGTACCTGGATGGCTTACAATTTCTATCGAAAATTCAAAGTGCAGATCCATGCAATCTAAAGGCTGATATTACCCACAATTCACCATGAGAGGGAGGAATTTATTGATGCACTGAATTTATAAACCAAATAATGAACTGAATTAATAAATGCAGAGTTTATTTGCAAAAAACATTTTTAAAAAATGTTCAGTAATCATGTTTTTTGTGCATTCCAGTATATATCAATCAAACTGCAGTTGGGTTGCTTTGATTGAATAACAATAACTAAAATACAGCTAACTAACACAATAAAACATGATAACACAATAGAAACATGAAAAATGAACAACAATGAATTTTAATGAATAATGTCTAGGCAACAACTGTCACTTCCATTTTGTGTTAGTATTTCCCAGTACTTGCATACTCTTGATACTGTATATACCCTCAAATGTATACACTTTACCATAACAATGCTCTCCTGTTTTATGCTCTCCTACTTCGCTTCAGATAAAAGCGTCTTCCAAATGAATAAATGTAATGTAAATGTAACAAAAACAGTACACACTTTTAGGGCATTGTACACATGGGTGAGTTGAGGTGCAACATGACTTTCGGTTCTCTGGTGGGAATTGACCCAAGCTGCCCTATAAAAAAGAAATGATCTAATATTATTATTTACCAAAATCATTTAACAAATAACAGCTACAACAGGCAATAATAATAAAAAAGAATAAATAAAAACTGAAAGAGATCAATGTTAATTGCTTGCTTTGTGAGACATCACACCCACATCTGCACAGATTGGTTACTAATGACAACTCAGAAATTGCTCCAATCAGCATAAATGATTCGAGTGTCATAATAGTGTTAAATGACAATAAAACCGATCTTCAAATGATGGAGGGCGATTCACAATCTAATCAGAATGGATTATTGATCGATCAGCAGTCAGAGATTTTGAGTTTACTAAACTTGAATGACCTTACCTGGAGCACATGCAAAAGAAAGCTCAACAGTGCCTCCACATTTCACATCGTCTGAAAATGCGCCGGTAGTGCTGAGGGGCATCCGACCAGCGGTTTCACTGTTGTGTACTGAAACGCAAGAGAGAAATGCATCTGGGGATGTCAGGAGAGTACAGAGGCCCCCTCGGGCCACTATGGAGAAATCTGCTAATGAGGGTGCCGGTTACCATTCTGTGAGTACTGATAGCTGGCTTAAAAGTTCATGGGCACAGATTGTAAATGTAAGAGAACAGTGAGTACAGTTTATAAACTACAGACATCCATGGCCCCTAAAAATAATTGCTGGTAAGTGGCCTGAAGGGTCTCTTTAGAAGAGAACCAAATAACCAACTAAAAGCAAACATAAATACAACGACACAACAGAATTTTGCTTTTAAACACACAGTAAGTATATTTGATATATTCCAAGTATATAAATTATATGTTAATAAAACATTGACATGTCTATAAAAATCTATTAGTTATTTATGTGTGAAATTAGTATGCATAGGTTCAATAAGGATAAGACACTATTTTACTATTAACTCATCATTAACTCATCAATCATATTTTTTTATTATAAATAAATCCCTGATAGCCGAGCACTTCAGAGTCACATCCCCTGTGCCCAATAGCTCTTTAGCTCATTTCCTTAAGTGAATCTAAGATGAATCAAAATGATCTAAAGATTATAACTGCATCCTGCAAAATGCTATTAAGAATGATGGTTATACAAAGAGATTGACAAGTGAGAAAATTAATTAAAGTAGTAAATACACCGTTCCACTTTACTCTGATAACTTAACACACTTCTACAAACCCAACATTTTTAGCTTTCCCTGTTAGAATGAATTTGTGTTTTTGCTAGTTTCAGTCCGACGCAGTTTTCATTTTCCTGTCCTGCGCTGCGTAGTTTAAATAACAAATGCATTTGCGTTAGTAGAAAATGCGAGTCTGGACGGCTCCACAACGCGCGTTCACTTTTCTTATTACACAGAGGGAAGCGCAGCAGCACACAAATGGAACAAACAAAAGATTAAAATGTAAAAGAGTATTATTGCGTACATAAATATAAAAATATGGATAGTCATTGCGTGTATTAAAATTAGACTACATATTTGCTCTTCAGCCTACTTTATAATGATGAATCAAATTGGCAAAATCAGCAAATCAGTTTCTACGCTTGAGAAGCGTTAAGTTTTCCGCCAACAAACTCCGCCATCTAAATAGCGATCCGGCATGGCGAGAGCGCAACTGCCTCTTAAAGGCAATGGGAGATGCCACTCTGATTGGTTTACTGCATGTTACTCTCAAAAACACACCCATTACACATTGAGAAAATAGGGACAACCATGCGCTGGGCACGTTGACTATTTTCTCTTCGCTTAGCAATACTGTATTATGACACGCTTTAACCGCACTTGCACCGTGCGCTTTAGACCAACAGCTTAGATCATTAAAACAGGGCCAAATGTGTGACTGTGTTCCTTTTTTTTGTACTTGGCATCATTATCTGCTTGGTTTAAGAGGCTTTGTGATTCAGGAACCAAAACATGCACTTCCATTGTCAAGCTAACATTGTTATCCAAACTGTCTTCCAAACAGAAAATCTGCATGCCTATCATTATTATGATGATTACTTTTGTTGTGCAACAGTCATTAAAGCTGGTTAAGGAGACTATCGCTGTAGGTGCACGCTGCCAATTTACAGAAACAAATGTAATGCACCTGTTATTTGGGTTTCTCACAATGTCAAAGGAAGTGCTTTATTTTTTCATCCAATCCATTTTTACATGCACAAAATAACAAACAATTTTCTCTCTTAGAAGCGTATCATTTCGGCCAGTTATTGATGACCTGTATACTGGATGGCGATAATGGAAAAAAGCATGTCACCCTTTACTTAAAGAGTTTATACACACCTCATCAAACACACTTAAATTCAATCTAAAGGACTCCCAATGCTCTCTGGAAAAGCAGGCAGCCTCAATTAAAGGGACTAATTGCAAATTAGGAATTCATCACGGAAGAGGAGCAAATGAGGGTGCGGGTGGGGAGAAGGTGGAACGTGGACTGTACTCATGCTCTGCTGGCGGCGTGACGTCACCCGACTGTCTCTCAGGGCGAACAGATGTTTACTGAAATCTCCCTAGTGAGGAAGACGTTCAGAATGAATGGTTTCCGACGGAAACGTGTTCCCAGAGGAGGTGAACGGGGAGTGATGAAGAGAACAGGAGAGTATGCATTTATAGGGAGAATGATAAAGGAAATGTTTTTCTAGAAATATGTTGCATGGGTTATGTATTTAAAACTCGGCCTGTTTTTGTTTGCTTTTAGGTAACCGCAACTGTTGTTTAGGTAATTATTTACCGTGGAAACACATTTAATTGAAAAGAAATGCCATGTGAATGTAAATTTACAAAGCTGTTATTGTGATGCAATACAGACGGGGGTGTATGGAGAGGTAAAGGAATTATAAAGCAAAAGAAGTTTCTGGCTGGGTGTCAAACTTACTGACATCTGGTACATTTGCATGGCTGTCGAAGATCTCGGGATTATGTGCTTATAGAGGGCTGCAGTGTCTCATTTAACAGCATAATCATGTTATGGTGAATGCAAAAAATAAACCGACACTTCTTTAGACCTAAAAAAATCTCTCTAATCACTAACTTTGATGCTTATTCCATCCCAAACCTCAAAAATTACCTTTTTTTCAATTTATCAATAAAATTTTCATAACAGACGTACATACAGTCTCGATGATGATCTGTGGTGTATGTTCCTGTAAATAACCTTCTATACCAACAGCTGTCTATCATCAGAGTATAAGCAAGTTCACACTAAAACATGCAGTCAAAAATGTGGAAATACTCATTCTCCTTTATTTAGATTTTTCACCTTTCAGAACTATAGTAAACTTATCAAAATGACATGTATGCAGTAAGACAATTGTAACTGAATTATGTTGTGACTAATAGCAGGGCTCGATTTGAGGGGGTTACGAGGGGATGGCATCCCCCTTGAAAAAAATGATAAAGCATCCCCAATGTAAAACCACCATACCCCTTACCATCCCACTTATAATTATATTATAATCATTACAACACATTTTATATCATCTGTAAATCATAAAATATTTGAAATTTTTACAATTCCACCACTGACTAAAATGATCTAAAACAAATCAAATTAAAACTACTTTGTTTTAGCATCCTTTTACTAGAACTTGCAAAAGTGCTCTCTTGGCATAAGAGGCTTTTTAAAGACTATTGTAAGCATTCAGGGCTCTTATTGTCTTCTTTTTCCTTATTATTTGGTCTAAGTCATCCATTTAAAATATATTTTTTATAAAATGTTTAATTTGCATTTAAAGAAATTGAAATGTTGGCACAATTACATTTTTGACTACAAAAGTCATTTCAGACATTTGGGAATACACCTTGGTGTAAAAAGATTTTTAAGATCATTAGAAGCGTTTCCAAACTTTTGTCTGGTACTGTATTTTGTATATTGTAACAATGTGCCTGTTTTTAGACAGTAATAGCTATTGTCTCAAAGAATCAGTTTCTTTAACTGCAGTGAAAATGTCTTAAATGAAAAGCTTGTGGGACCATTGAAAATGTCCTTTTGTGTCTCTCTTGCTCTATAGAGGAAAAAACTGTAGCTGAGTCACCTTAAAAAAGTCTTCAGTGAGGCAACAGGACAGTGTGAAAGTGCTGATGCTGGCGATTCTCACATCAGGCAACGGTGAGAAACATGGATGTCCATTAGCCGCAGCAGTCGCCCTCATTGGTGTGCAGTCGCACTGACACACCAACCCACTGGAGGATTTGATGGACAGCCGGAGAGATTGTTTTTCTCTTTTCCTTCTGTTACACTCTCACTTCGTTCAAAATGTGGGACAACTTTTTACTGTCAGCAGAAAAAAGCACAGCATCCATTATTATCTCTGTAGGGAAAAATCAAACACTTTTATATTGAAAAGAATTAACATTTCACGACGTGTTAACATGAGCATTAACACTGTCATGTTTGCTCCTCTTCTAACATTGCTGTGTAGATAACTGAAGGAGTTAGGAATAATACATTTTTCAGTTGACATGAGGGGATCAGGGATGTTGAGCTGTGAAAAGTGTTTATTGAAACGGATGTTCTGTATCTCAGTGTGGGTGGTAAGGAGATGGCAGACAGCCCATATTGGTCTTCGTCCTATTCCAACTCTTAAATAACTGAGTAACACATTCAAGTTGCACACTAAACTGGGACGTCTGTACATCGCCCTCCATTGCAGATGAATCTGGTTCTGAAACAGCTGTGCTCCAGTTTTAAGTCTACCTGCGAGTCGTGTGCTGCTGTTTAACTCCATCACGTGGGCGGTTCCTTAATTCTATTGGAAAAGATTAAAAAAAGTTGGAGGAGAAAATTCACCACAGTTGTGCCAGTGGGATTTTAGCACAAAACCATATCTTTTTCAATAACCAACCCAGTTTAACCAGGTGCTGCACCATGAATATACGCATGTAATATACTGTGCTTAAAAGGGGACACTGCACTCATAAATCACAGCGAGGTCATATAGAAGAACCATTTACTAAAAGGTTCTTACACCTGTAAGAAACATTTCTTTCTTATACTTTTTATATAATCTAAAGAACATTTATAACAACAAAGAACCTTATGTCAAACAGAAAGGTCCTTTGGATGTTTCATTATTCTATATGGAACCATTCAGCCAAAAATGGTTCTTTTGAGTGTAATTGGTTGATTTAGGTATTGAATCTTAGTTTTGAAATGAGGATGCAGCATTACATGATTTGCATAATTTCTTTAGTGAATTTGGTGCTAAAACATATAAACAACTAAAGAAAGTGTGCACAAGAACTACTATAAGTAGGTGCCAATGATTCTTTGTGAATTCAACTCTCATATTTTCTTAATTGTTTACAAAATCTACATCTTTCATATCAGGCCTAGAACTAAAAATGCTTTGTGGATGCAAAACCAAATTTGCAAGTGATTGAACAATGAGATAAATGGAAAATACCTGCACAGAAATGAAGAAGTGAATAAGCTTGATCAAGAATAATTGATGGCCATGAGTTATTCACGAACGCTGGAGTTGATTTTTAATGGTTAACTATGGCATATGGTGGCTGAATACAGACAGGTTTGTAGAACAGGTGGCGGCTTGGCTGTACATATGAGGAACTGTGGAATCCCTCCCTGTAAAACTTGAACTAACATGGAAATTCCTAAAGGTTCTTCATGGCGATGCCATAGAACCACCATTTTGGGTTTCACCATTCAGTGAAAGATTCTTTAATCATCTCTTTTTTTCTTTTTTTATAATATGAAGACCTTTTTCACCACAAAGAACCTTTTGTGAAACAAAACGGATTTTCAGATGTTCTTTGTGGAATCAAAAGGTTCTTCTTTGGCATCAAAGAACCTTTGAAGCACCTTTTAAGAGTGTAGAGCAATTTGGGCAAATAAAATAAGTTTCTTTACTTCATTATATTAAAATGACTAAACAATACAAAAAGACTGCATTCATTTCCTCTATGAAAACACCATGAAGTTATTTATTAGAGTAACTCTTAGAACAGGACATCGCAAAAATGATCTTCACCATAAATCAAAGTGAATAATAGTTTCCGGGTTCAAAGAACGAAACTACTGTTCTGCTCAAGCTATCCTGATAATTTTCTACACGTCGCTGAATGTGGCTTCTATTTTCCTTCTGTGAAAAACGTTCAGTAGATGCCGAAACATATTTTAAAAGTTTCATTTGCTGGCCTGCACCTCATTACATACCTCAACGCAAGAGACTAAACTCTTTCTTCACACAGTAAATTTTGCCACAGGACTCTGGAGAGAAGCTCTAGATTTAGGAAAATGAAGACAAGCAGAACTTGAAGTGTGTTGGGATGTTAATGAGAATTAGAAACTTTTCAGATATTTCAGCTTTCACATTTGATTCATAATGCCAGCATAAGGAACTCATACGGTGCGAAACATTTCCCTTTAACTTAATGAATGGTCAAATGATGAGAAGTTCTATAATTGTGCACAAAAGCAAATAAGTACAATAAGTGATAATAAATAATAGTGATAAAAAAGCTTGGGCCTTAATTTCATGTAATTGGTGTTATTAAAGTTATTAAAGAAAAAAACTACTTCTGAACAATGGCTGTTCCCATTGACTTGCATTGGTTTTGGGTCCATACAATAGAAGTAAATGTGTACCGCCATTGTTCAATTACCAACGTTCTTCAAAAAAACCTATAAATGATAACAGAATATTATTTTTGGGTGAACTATCACTTTAAGAAAATGCCCACATGGTTATTTCCCTGTAATACTATAAAAATGTATACTTGTCTGTGTCTCATTGTTTAATGTTCATGTGAAAGATTTTTAATTTAATAAAAAAGTGAAACTCAACCTGTAAAACTGTTAATATCAATGAGATGTTCATAAATAAATCAGCTTTAATTAGTATTTATTGACATTTTCTTTCAGTATGAAATTATGTTTCAGTAAAATTTCCTTCATCTGGTAACTCAGAAAGTCAACCGTTTTTTGAGAATGACCCGAATGCTCTCTTCCACTTACATTATACAGTAAGACAGCAAAGTTAATTAAAACCCCTTTAAAACTAAAGACTTCTCTAAGATTACTTCCTGCATCACTTGCTTTACAGTTTACTCGCCTATTCTTTTCTTTCCACACACACAAAAGACAGGACTGAATGCAGTGTGTGGAAATGGCCTCAGGCCTTCATTTCCCCGAACCAGCATCCTGCTACTGCAAACTAATTTGTTGCGATTATATTCTTCAGTGTAGATTTTTAATGAGTGCTTGATGTGTGATGGAGGCGCCTTACGCCAAAATGTGTGCAAATGTGTGTGATACATCCACTGAAGGGCACAAGGATGGAGAAATTTATTCAGAAATGACAGGACCGGTGCTCGGCTCTTCCTCATCAGCAACATCTGGCAGTGTATCGCATTAAAGATTTCAGCACACCGCTAGCCTGCTCCAACCTCAAGGGAATTTCTCGCTGCTTACCAAAGTAAGACACAGGACATGTGGCAGATCAAAAAATGTTAACTTTCCCCATGCACTACAAAATTAGTTTGTTTTTCTTAATGATTTATAAATTGTAGAAGTGCTGGGAAAGAATGAAAACGTCAGGCAGTATCATTACTGGCAGCATTTGAAACTGAAATTGAATTTAGCATAACAAGGTCTTCTTTTGTGTTCTGCAGAAGTTAGTCAGTCATACAAGTTCGAAATAACAAGGGGAGTGAACAATGCCTTTAAGCTTCATAGGAAAGCTAACAGTTTTCTCCAGTTATGATAAACCTTCTTGAAACAAACTTACAGTAAAAAAGAAACCAATAAGGCTTCTTGTAGTAGCTATACATTTTCATTACCTCTCTTAACTGCATATATTTCCGTTTAAGTATTTCATTACAGCTTTTATAACTGTGGTATGTAGAGTGAAATAACCCCAGGCATATTTGAGTCCCCACTGTCATAAGCACCATTATAGTTCAAATGGATCTCTCAACTCTGTCATGAGGGCCACCATTAGCCAGAAGCATCGTGTCAATCCGCATACCGGGACATAGTGAACTACTGCTCCTTTCGGGATTGGTTCCCTCTGCTGCTGTTATGCAATTGCTGTGCAGCACGGTCAGAATTTATTGGAATAGTTCTTATGGCACGCACGTTTCAGAATCAATATCGCTGTGGATCATGGCACCCGGTCGATATATATGGTGCGAGTACACGAATGAACAATTTAAAAGTCGGTGTCACAAAGCATACATCTGAGAAAGAGGGGGAGTTAACTTATTGTGTGTTTTTTGAAATATCTAACAAATGTTGGGCGTCAGGAACCTGTCCTGCCTGAGAGACTGCAGACTACTGGAGCAGCAGATGTGGTGAAGAGGACTTATTTGACCTCAAGGGTTAACAGAGGGAAGTAAGCACACAGTCTGTGGTCTAGAGGTGAGTACAACAGTCTTCTGTAATGTCATATTGGTTGTACTAATCATTCATTCTAAGAGGCCGGTTACACAACGCTGTTTTCAACTGAAAACGTACAACTTTATATGCATTTTGGCCGTTTGTTTACATCGAAACAGCATTCAGTCACGCAAGTATAACCAAAACAATATGGCGGACTCCGGTACTGTGCTTGTGCTACACAACATATGTATTAATGTTTCTTTAGCAAAAAGATAATTTACTGCACCACTAAGACCAGCGGAGACATTATTTACATTCGCCAGACTTTGAACACACATATACATTGACCAAAAGTGATGTGACATTTGAACCGAGGCTTCAGAACTTGTGTCGAGCAAAAATGGGCGAGCCAGATGAAGCCTTGATTCGAAGCTTGTGTTGTTAATGTAGAAATTAGCTTTTTATGAGTTTTTAAAGAAAGAAATAAGAAGAAAGTAAACACAGGCACATTCACACAGCGCTCAGGAATTTACACAACAGAAACAACAGAATCCCAGTGGTTAGAGAGTCAGACTCATGACCAGAAGGTTCAATTCTGCAATGTAAGTCGCATTCATCTATTGCTTCGTCACTCTCAAAGCTTTGAATCTTATCTCGAAACAGTCATGGGAAAGTCTTGGTGCTTCATTTGAGGCTTCAACTCCCATCACTATTGACCAAGTGTAATAAAAAGCACCTTTTGCCTTTAACTGTGTATGTGCGCAGGCACGTCATGTTACAGCAACGGCGCCTGGCATGTATACTAAAGCGTTTTTTATTCGCTTTCACAGATCTGTGTGAATGCAGATCATTTTAATAGGTATGTAAAAACTTAAAAAACATAAAGAATTTTTTTTCAGTTTATCATTGTGTAAACATGGCCTAAAAAAGAGCCATGGTCTTTCCACCTTTTAGCCCTTCCATTCTCCAAAAAGACTCAGACTATCATTTCTCAGACTGTCTGCCAGTCTCCCATGTTATCTGGTCTTGATCAAGTTGACCAACCCGACCTGAATCCACCTCACCGCTGCAGCAACAACTGGTCCAACTCAAAGCTTCAGAAATACCTGCCTCTCAATCCAACAATAAAACAGAAAGGAGAGACTGTAATCTTATTTGGGATATTCCAATAAGCCCTCCAAATGAACCTTAAACACTTCTGCCGGATTTGTGTTTTCAGGGCATTTTAAAAAGCATTTGTCTTAGAGAATTTATAGAACGAAAACACCATAACCTGCTGAAGGGTGAAAAGTTTCTCTTTCGCTCTCCTCTCACTGTTTGCCACAATGATAAATTTTATTATTTTATTTAGCCGAGGCTGGAGAAAATGATGTGTGATATCACGTTCCCCAAATGCATCTGCTAAATCGGTGACTTTTCTGTTTCACTCACTTTCTTTCTTTCAATTCCCCTGGGCCAAATTTGCAAAATCGGGTCATTGAGAATTTTTTCACTTCCCGTTTGTGGTGTCCTTTAATTCATCCATCAAAAAGCCTCCTGTGCTCCCCTAAGGAGTCTCCCACCCCAGTAATGCATATTGGGATTTTTTCTCAATCTGCAGATGTTTTACGAGTCACGTTTTAACTCCAAGCCCACCTCATTGGTACCCCCTTCCACCCGGCTCTCTAGCCTGACATCCACTTCTCTTATCAGTCTGCCAGTTTTATCTGGTAGATGAGGTTAGGTGATTGGAGGTAGATGGAGGGAGATAAAGAGGAGAGACCAGATTAGGTCAAGGGTAGGAGAAGCACGAATCAAAAATAGCCTTTTCCTTTACACAGTATTAAAGAAAAATCATTCCTGTTTCCGAGTCAGTAAAACATTTATATTTTCCAATCATTCATTTTTAGTTCTGTGATTGCCTGATCTCTGCACACACACACACACACACACACACACACACACACACACACACACACACACACACACACGCACACGCACGCACACATACGCACACATACGCACACATACGCACACGCACGCAGATGGGAATGTAACATTTCACTTTAAAATGGCTATTTTAACTACATAAAAAAGTGAGTTTTGGAGAAAGGTCAAGAGTAATGCGTGTTCAAGGTTCAAAGAGCACAATTCTAGATGTGCCAAAAGCAAGAAGATATTTGCTGGAAAGCGTACAAGGTCAGATGTTTGGTCAGTCAAGCATTTTGACAAGACCTAATGTCTCTTCCAAACTACACAGACTTGTGATCTGATCTAGAGGTGGTTTTATATGCCCAAATCACATTTGCAGTCAATGTGTCCTGGGAATATCTCAGGGATGACCTACAGTACATCACAAATGGTTATATCACACAAAGATTTTAAAACTTCAATATAACTTAAGGCGGCTTTATCTCTTCCTACTCCTTTCCATATTATAAAATTGAATGAGGGTTGGGCTGTCAAGCACTAAAACGGCAAGGAATAGAACCACAAAAGTATCATAAAAGTGGTTCATACGATGAGTGTGATAAGGTTTTTAAGTTCAACACACTTTATGATCTGGCTACAGCAGTTAACAGCTCACTGGAGTGGAAGATTATATATGTTTATTGACTTAAATATCAGCTGTTGTATGACTTCGGGAGATTTGTAAAAAAAGAACATAAAGCCAGCTGGATCACTTTTATCGTTCATATCATTTAGGAGCATGACAGGCCCTATGCTCATTTGCTTTCAATATGTAGAAATTATTTTAAAACCTTTTGTTCATCATGAAATAAAATTAATAAGGGCTAAAACAAAATGAGGGTACATTCTTTAAAAGAAGACAGAATGTTTTGGTGAACTTTTCCTTAATTGAACATCTATGATTCACAGAAATGCAAGTGACGTAAGAAATGATGCAAGTCAGGAAATAAGTGGTCACTAGAGATGCATTTTAACACACATGTAGATACAATGATCATTTATCTTGAAAGCCATAACACAAAAAACGATATTTTAAATAATGTTGGTAAGCGCATAATAGTGGTACCCATTCACTTTTATTGTATGGACAAAATAAGTCAATGGGTACCACAGTTGCTCACTTTAAAATATCTTCTTTTGTGTTCTGCGGAAGACAGAAAGTCATACATAAGAGGGGAAATGAATGTCTTATTTTTTGACAATATACTAACATTATTATACAAAAAGATACTAGCAAAAAGTAACTCCTTTACTCCTCGATTTATAGGAACAGTTCACCAAAAAAATAGATATTGTAATCTTTTACTCAAACTCATCACGTTCCAAACTTGCAAAAGTTTAGCTCTGTATAAGAGAATAAGACGAAATAAGAATAAGACTGAGCTGTTTATAGAAATTAAATCAAAGGTTATGAAGTCTAAAAAGTAATAATGACTTGCCTGTTGCTTAGACAATACATACAGTAATGCTGCGACACAAACAAAATCATTTATTCCTGGTCAGAGAAAGTTTTAGTTTGCGTAAGAGCTGCATTGCGAGGTAACACTGTCACATATTAATTTCTAATGCCAAGAAAAAAAGTAAAAAAACAAATCTTAGATGTCGTGCTCCAGAGAATTAACAGAAGAGCTGAGGTTCCTTACTGGAAGAAAAGTTGAACAAGAGCAAGCTGGCAGTATAAGCCGTTGTTTTTCTTCAGCGAACGCAGGTATTTTACGCTTGAAATGAGTGCCTAGCATTCAAATAGGATCCCAGAGATACTGTCTGCTGGGTAATGGCTTTATTTTCAAGCCCTACAGTTGTTGCAAAAATGATTGACACAAATGTCAGGCTAACACGGCTGTACTTCTCAACTGTTACAGCCTATAACCCACACCTGTTATTAACATCCATCCCAGGTGGTCAGCCAAGACAGATGGTTGTTTACACCTGGTATTAACATGCACATCAAATGTGCGTTTACTGACTGCTTGTGATTGGATTTCGTATTAACTCGGGGGCTTTGATGCTCATGCTTGGACATGGAATGTAATGAAAGCGCTACACATTTCCATAGGTTTAAACCACCTGTCATTTACTGTATTCTACAAATCCTGCCCAGGTGCTTCCTTTGTCACCTTTAAGATTCACCACCTGCACCTGTGTGACATGTGGCCATCCTTCTCGAAATCTTTAACCGTATTTAAAATGACAGATTTTCCAATTTTATAAATCAGGTGTACTTTAAAATCAGCACAAAACACTGTCTGCATATTCCTACAAGTCAGCAAATGAGTAAGAAACTAGAGAGAAAACGCTAGATTTTCTTCTTAGTAAAATGAAAACTAAAGTAACAATTTACTGAATGTTAATTTTGCCTAAACAGATTTTTGTATGCCTTGTGGACAACTTTAAACTAATGTACAGAACGGTTACATCCATCAACCGTGAAAACCAGAGATCCAGAGATGAAGTTTTAATAATATGTAGGTTTGTGGATTCTGGATGACACCAAAATTTCCCAGTGGAAAGACATTCTTTCATGGCAAGCTGTAACGGTAAGTGAAAATTTTGATCAAGTCTGTGAAAACCAAGTCTCAAAATCTAATTGTGTGATAACAAGCATCAAACTTTGATTTTAAGCATTAATTTCACCGTGATTTCAAGTTTCATTACTTGTGTTTGTGTTTATTACAGATATCAAAGATTTTGTGTTTTACAGACATAGACTGGGTGACAAATAGTTTTAAGGCTCTGTGCAAAATGGTCTTCCACTTATAAAGTACAGGTTAGAGTTGTAGATCTATTTATCTGCGTATAACAAATGCATAAATTACTGTTACAGTAACATACTGTACAAAATACTCTTGTCAATTGCATGGTACACTACTGTATTATCCAGTTAAAGAAATGAAAAAGTATAATATAAAAATAAAGATTAGCGCTGTAATTTGAAGTGTCTTGCTGCACTTTAACACCAATAGAGTGTGGAATGTTTTGGGAATACCCAGATGACGGAGCAGCAGACGCAGAAGCAAAAAGACATAAGAGGATAAGAACCCAAATATAAAAATTGTATTCTACAAGTGAACAGAAAACAGGCACTGACAAACAAACATATTTTTGTCGCATACCCCCCCACGCGCTCTCGCTCCACTCAGAGAATAGAGCCTTCTATTAAATAATTCAAATGAAAGCTCAGAGATGCCAGTCAAAAATACTACTGCCATAAAAGGCATGTGTATAGTTGGAGCAGCCTAGTATCCATTGGTGAATAAGGGCATTAATCTTGCTGTTCTCCTGAGGAAAAACAACTGCTTTAGTGAGCCTTCTGTTTATTTTTGGTTCATTTTTTCCTCTGTGAAATACATGCCGTCTGGCTGAGGGTGGGAGAGGAGAAAAGATGCAGCTTCACCTGCGACCATAATGTCTTATTCCGACACTTCTCGATGTGAACAACTCTTAAATCAGGGATGGAGAAGTTGCAGCCAGTCCTTGTTGGGAGTTTGAGTGCATCTGCCTGGATTTAAATTATGGTTTGGTTTTCCAAAGATTGCAAAGCAATTTTCCCCCTCAGATGAAATATGATTTTTGAGAATATCTGACACACTAACCACATACTAGGGTTAAGGACACTTACTGTTGCTTATACTTAAACTAATCATAAGAATGACAATAATACTTGTCCATACATTGTTTTTGTTGTTCACCTTTTGCTACCTTAATTCACAGTACAGTTGAGAGGAGACGGGAAGAAATGTGTCAGATTCAAACCTACATCATGTAACTATATAATTTATTATAGTAATAACATTTTGAGTTAATAACATGACCAACAAAAGGGAAATGCATGCAAGCTAATATATACAGTATGTATATATGCCAGTGCTATACATTATATCAAATATAAAAAGTATATTGAGTTGTCTTGCATTGGTTGACAGGATAGATTGACAGTAAGCAAATATAAATAAAATGAAATGCAAAGATAAAGTTTGCATATGTTGGGGTGGAAGCTGTCTGATAGCTCACCGATAAAGCAGGATTTTTCATTTATATTCATAGCACAATGAGGTTTGTCAGAGTGAGCCTGGGAAATACTAGGAAATACTAAACATTAGCTAAGCTACAGTTCCTATACAGGTTATGACATTGTTGTCATATTTACGTTTCTAAAACACACAGTCAATAGGGATTTTCATACCATGATCGTAATATCAAACATTGACGTGTGACTGACAATGTGTTATTTTCCATCACTCTAGTTTCAGAAATTGGCTAGGACAACCTATAAAGTCACTTTGCCTTACAACAATATTACAACTTACATTTTTTTTAAATGAAGCCAAATTATTTCATTCTTTTAAAGGTCCAAAGTGTAGCATCTAGTGGTGAGGTTACGAATTGCAACCCACCAGCTCACTTTACCCCTCTCCCTACTGTTTTAAGTGCTACGGAGGCCGTTAGAGGATTGAGATGTTGTCACGTTTCCGCTTCTTTCCCAAAAGAGAAAATGTATTTACGAAACACGCTCTGTAGAGCCGTTTGTCCATATAGCGATACTGTAGTCACAACATGGAGAACTAGTGTATGTAGATAAAAATAGCTCGTTCTAAGATAAGTAGAACATAAAGCTTTATTGTGTAAGGTCTTTATACACCTCTGAAGACATAGTTATGGATATTATATTGCATTTCTGTTAATAGAGACTCCAAAAACTTACACACAGTAGCCTACCTTTAAAACTCTTTAAATTTTGCTCAAGGTCACCCTGTGCCATAATCTAAAAATCTAAAATTCCTAAATCTAAAAATGCTGCATTTATGAAATCAAATCCAACATGACAGCTTTAGCCCATTTATTTCTAACAAAACACTTCAAAGTTCAAAATCAAAACTAATATCACACGGTAACCAGGATGCTGCAAATCATTTGACAGGTACAAAAAATAAATGTCTTTTAATAACATATATGACATTATATTAACAAAAGCTTAAAACAAATTGCCTGTTTGTGACATTTGAACATCGTTTCTTACCTTGAAATGAGAGTAAACAGGTTTTCCTCACAGAAGGTCTGCATTCAGTAAAAATTAGCTAATAAAATAATTCTAATTCACATTTCATGTCCAGATTTTTTTTCTCATGTGGCAAGTAGCCATAAAATAAGCCGGATCATGTACAAGCAGATGTTTTTATCGTGAAATAAGCCCCTTCAGTGTGATACAAGACCCTTTGCCACACGTAGGGTCCTGATCACACTGTCAGGACTTATTTCTGTGATAGCAACTGGCTGCCTGTACATTATCCCTTACATATCAAAGTAAAAATAGAAGCTATAACTACTAGTTTAGTTCAGTTGGCTAAAGTGGAATAAAGAGAGAGAGGAAATAAAGTTGATTTCATGTAGAGGTTTCCATTGTATGTATGAATGTATGCCTGTTCCACTGTTATTCACCAACATTTTTTGTCTTCAAAGCAACAAGTTGGATTAAATTTCCTGAAGAGCAAGCAGGAATTTTCTCACTTGCAACACAACTAATGTTTCGCCCTGTGTTTTGCTCCTGGAAGCTCTTAAGTCTCAGATCAAAGTTCATAAACTGATTCTGAAAGCCACCTTACACTGCTTATTTCTTAAAAGAACAGAATCATAGCTGCCGTGTATGTGTAGCTTGACCCGAACTACCCCCATGAGGAAAATAACTTGGAATAAATCGGAATAAAAAGGCAGAAAGTTTCTCTGAGGGGAAAGTTTTAGGTGTAGCCACAAAAATATCATTAGCTTGGTACAAAAACAATAAAAGTGTGGGGGGGGGCAGTCCCCACCTCATGAGAGCAAAAGAAATATGTGTTAATGTGTTTGTGTGTGCTTTAATAATGCAATATCGCTCGAGTAGGAGTGTGATGTTGCTCTACATCAGCACGGCTGTAATTAGGTCTGAGGCACAAAGCTGCAGGCCGAGTGCCGGAGACAATCACAGCCGCTGATATAGAGCAACATCACACGACTACAAGTGCAATATTGCATTTATACAACAGTTCGACGGCACAAGTGTGTAGATAAATCAGAAACAACATGGGAGTGTCTTTAAAACCCTCCGGATTTTTAAAGGAAACAGGGAACTACTTTCTTCCAACGTGAATGAATGATCATTGGTTCGAGACCTGCTCAGAGACCCACTCACTCTACACACGCGCTTGTTTACAATAGCAAGTTGAGACGGCAGTTTCTGTTGTGTTAAGAGCATCTTGAGACCCTCACGTCTGTGTGAACGTGCATGTGTTTACTTTCTTCTTCGTTCATTAAATGGCCTAAGCATATACCGCCACTTACTGCTCAATATATTAGCATATTCCGACCTTTCCATATTATTACAAAAAAAGGAGTCCGGCATCAGCTGGTGCTGCGCTTTCCTGTGTTTAGTCTAAGTCTTACTAATAGTGGCGGAGTGATACAACTACAAGCGGGAGTGAAGCAGTTCCTGTAACGATACGGTGGACTATATCAGCTAGCCGCCTGAAACTACGGGAGTTCTTCGGTGAGCTGCTGCTCGTGTGAGCCGCTTCTGGAACACGATCGCAACATACAAGGGAGACTATGCCCATCATAAACTGAAAACTTTTTTCCATACTTAACTGCTTCACTACTAAGTTGCTGTTCTCTTCAGGGTAAAGTTAGCTAGTCTCCTTGTGTAGTGATGCAGTGTTTTTAGTGCTCCTGACCGAGGTCTCATTCTTAAAATATTCCCTGTACCATGATTAACGCTATGTCTTACTTTTTTTACATTACATAATTTTATTTAAACGATTTTCATACGTTATGTTTGATATAACACTAGAGAATGTTTTTATATTAATATTAAATAATATTTTATATTAAATTCGGATAACCATAACTTTTGTTACATACAAGGTATAAACAAAATTAACGTTTGGGAAAAGGCTGGAGCCCAGCTTCATATGGTAGCATAATCTGTAATATGTAAAATTTCACCATGTGTTGGGTTTTCGGCACCACAAATGTGTATATTTACCCCACCTAAAACACATCATCACCGTCATAATCATAAGAAAAACAACATTAACATCTTAACAACTACCAACTACTTGCATCAACTATACCACCAACACTACACTACAACTTTTTGTGCAGATCCTAATGTTACCCTTTAATTCACAATCCAACCATCCATCTGACCATCAGCAACTATTTTAACTTATACAAAGGGATTCATTTGTGCTGGAAAAATAAATCTGCAGTGTCATTAATGAAGTCTTAATGAACAGTTATGAAAGTGTTAGTTTGAGGTGTGCAAAAGAGCAAGAGCACATCAGCAATGCAACAACTCTTGGGAAAAATTGTATTCTCACTTGTTAGCTGTCAACAATTAGACAAGGTAATGGCTTTCTGATTGTTAGATACAGAGAAAATGGAGGAATGAAAATGTGATGTGAAATGTAGGTTCTGCAGATCAATCCCAACATTTCATTCTAATAGCCATCAGACAATATGTATTTCTACAAAATCTTTTAGAATCAAAACAAATTTATTTGGAAAAATATAGATTGTATACATTACTGCAAGATTGTTTACCATCTTAACATGCAATATCAATAATGATAGTATCTACACTTTGTATAGTTTTACAACAAATTTTAGTAATTGTTTGACTGCTTCTTTATATGTACATTTTGTGTAACTAGCAGAGCTGTTTTTTTTGTTGTTGTCATTTTTTGTAACACTTTACAATAAGGTGCTATTTGTTAACAGTAGTAAATGCATTGGCTAACATTAGCTAACAATAAACAGTTTATTTTTTCCGCATTTATTAATCTTTGGTCATGTTAGTTAATGTCAACACAGTTATTTATGTTAGTTCATGTTGCATTAACTAATGTTATCAGACATACCTTTTAATTTTTAATTTTAAAAATGTCTTTTAAAATACTCGTATGTTATACCCCCAAGTCTCCGAAGCCATCTGACACTTTGTGTAAGAAAACTGAGAATCAGTGCCATTAGTCAACCAGATCAACCAAATCATTTGAAGGATGAGCATCTAAAAGCAATTTGTTGACAAATCAATATGAACCAGTTCTCAACCCTGTGATCCAATCACAGTGAACAGCTCATGTGGCTTTAAAACCCAGTAAATCAACCACTCCAGCAACAGTTGCCTAAATCACTGACTGTTGACTCCCATAATGAAGTGTTTATTCATTTTACATGCTTTCTAATAGTCCAGCTGAATTATTAGACAGTATTGGACTTGAGAGGATTATCTTAAGGGTTTGCTTACTCAATTATAAGCAACACAAACTGTGCAGTCTAACATCGCAAAACGTGTCTTATAATTCTTAACATAAACGGTAAAGACGTTTCTGCTGGTAAGACCAAGATCATGGGTTCAATTCCCAGGGAACACACAGAAAGATGAATGCATGCCTTGCCTGCACTGTAAATTGCTTTGAATAAAAGCACCTGCCACATGCATGAATGTAAAATATAAAAAAACCTTCATATGCTTTGTTGAATCAACCTAACTTTAACAGATGCAGTAAATGCATTCAAGAAATACAAAAGTGGGATTGAAACATGAAATGGACAGCACTATTTAAAGCAGATAATCCAAAAATTAAATTCCTATTCCAGAATCCTGAAGGAGACATAATGAGAGATTTATTACTGTATTAAAGCACACAAGAGAAACAATCTTGGTATATGCAGCTTGTAGATTTTCTCCTCTGCTGAGCATTTACCAGCATTGATATCATAGAGTCATAAAGTGCCTCATTTCTTTATAGTTTCAGAACACGCACAAAGCCAATTAGTTAATCGTTAAGACTAGGCAGGTGGTACAGAATTACAGGATAATAATGCGCCTTGGGCATTCTGGTGCAGAGCGATGCAAAAGGCCTCGTAGCTACAGGGCACGAATCGTGTGCTTAATTGCCTTGCTGAGCAGGGGGCAAACACAGGATTGTAGGTGAACAGAGAGGTGGTTTCACACTGGTGTCAAGAGATACACTTTGTGTGCATGGAAGATGGGGCAAAAATGGATGAATTGTGTTTGGATTAGTGTAATATTATAATGCAAGTCAGGTGTAGAGAAGATGGATTTGAGGGGGAATTCACTAGCGTTGTTCATTTGCATGCGCTGTCTGTGTCGTTTTAGAGAAATAATGTATATCAGGTAACATCTAAAGAAAATGTTGGGTGTTAAGGGAAGCTGCAAACAAATTGGCATTGGCCGACGCCTACAGTGAAACATCAAGATGGACGATGACATCTGGGGACGGGTTAGGGGTATATCAGTTTGTTAAATGGATCTGCCAAAACATTAAAAACAATTATATCATAAAAACATAACATTGTAATTTTCCACTACATATTTTCGTCTTCATCTCATCAGCAATTTGGATTTTGGCACGCTGTGCAGCAGCTGACCATTTGGGCATTTCACTTTCTACGTCCGTCTGTCTCGCGCGCACATGCGTTACACAACATTGTGATGTCTGTCAGCCATCGGCCCAAGCCTGTATAGCATCACTCTATCACCGGGATACCTCAATCAGCTTAAAGTGCACGAGACTACACGCCTGGATATATTCTGCTTGATGAATAACTGCTAACATGATTCATAGAAAATCTACAAATGTGCTTTCTGTGTTCAGTAATAGTATAAAGTTAATCATGACAGGCGGTTAGAGCAGAGTTTTGAAATAAAAGCTGTAATGTTGCTAATTTACAAAAGAGGTGGTGTGTTTGCACTTAAAGGGACAGTTCACCCAAAAATAAACATTTACTCACCCTTGAGATGTTCCAAATCTGTATACATTTCTTTGTTCTGATGAATACAAAGAAAGATATTTTTGAAAAATGCTTGTAAACAAACAGTTCTTGGACCCCATTGACTACCATAGTAGGAAAAATACAATGGTAGTCAAATGTGCCCCAGAACTGTTTGCGTTCAGACATTCTTCAAAATATCTTCTTTTGTGTTCAACAGAACAAAGGAAATTATAAAGCAATTTTCCTACAATGGTAGTCAATGATGGCCAAGAAC
Organism: Oreonectes daqikongensis; assembly: GCA_026939265.1. Classification (NCBI taxonomy): domain Eukaryota; kingdom Metazoa; phylum Chordata; class Actinopteri; order Cypriniformes; family Nemacheilidae; genus Oreonectes; species Oreonectes daqikongensis. The sequence continues at coordinate 106,813 of JAOTQM010000434.1, read as the reverse complement.
TGTTTTGTTATAAGCATTCATCCAAATATCTTTCTCTGTGTTCATCAGAACAAAGAGATTTATACAGATTTGGAACAACTCGAGGCTGAGTAACTGAAGACAGAATTTTAATTTTTGGATGAACTGTTCCTTTCAACTAAAGAATCACGACAATTTGCTTTTAAATTTGTGCAATTATAGACACAATAAATCAAGATTCACTGAAACAGACCCAAGTAAAAAGCGATAAAGAAGAAGCCACTCTGCAGGACTGTGCGCTTTGAATAAAAGCGTCTCCAAATGCATAAATGTAAATCTGCAAAGTACAAGATGGGGCTCCTACCACCAGCAGTGCTGTCATGTCAAGCACGTGCTGCAACGGCATACATATCTGTTAATGTTATTACATTAACATTATATAGTTTTTATCATTTATGTTTCATGAATTTGAGATAGGCAGCGTATAATGCTTTTCAGTTGAAAAATAATACAACCAGGAATGCATTGTGCAGGCAAACATGCTGCTGCTCCGATTTTACTGTTGCTTTATTAATAACAGAAATAGTCTACGGGTATCAGGTTATGGGTATTGTATATGGTTTACATACTTTATAACAGTAAGGACAATACAGTTAATGTAATGACCAGAACAGTTTAAACACTGGCCAACATAAACTGTAGAAAGGGAAACAAGCAAAAGGAGAAAAATGAGAAATTAACTCAACATGTACAATTAATATACCAGGCTGGAAGATCTTAAACATTATAACAACTAACTAACAATAAAACAAAAAAACTATAGCAACCTCTTTGCGCTCTCCGAGCGTTTTGGTGCTCACGAAAAAAAGTATTTCACAGCTGTTTTAATGTCAATGTTGCGAGCGCGGGCATTCTTAATACTCAGAAGAACCAGACAGTCTTTCTTGTGACATTGTGCTCCAGAGAAAGCTTTTTTTTATCACTTTAAACTTACAGAATGATTGTTTAGCAGTTGCAACCGTTACGGGTAAAGTAAGAAACAATTTGAGAGTTGTGCAGGATAGAGTGGTGTTTAACAAACAACAACATTTTTTTATGGTGTGACATACATGGCCGTAGCAAGGGTTTGAAACTTAGTGAGGTTTGGGGTGGGGTGTCAACAATTTGACCTAATATTATTTGCGATGGGGCCCCCAACCACCGCGGGGGCTGCAGGGGTGTCAAATCATGTGTTCCCAACTAATCAGTGTAGTTTAAATGCATAGGATTTATATCATGCTGAGCTTCCTCCAAAACATTAAAAGTGCTTTTTGTCCATTTGATTACATGAATTTATTTAAGCTAACACTGAATCAAACAAACTAAATATCACTGGCTTTTTTCTACATACTTGCAGAATAACATCAGAGCTACTTTAAGGCAAATATGTCCAAATCCAATAATACCAAAGCGGAGAGGACAGTATTTTTTATATTTCCTCAAAATCCCACAAGTCATTAAAAAGTTAACCTCAGTTGCAGGATGCGAACAAACACAATCTGCCAATCCTGATTTTAATGAACAAACAAGCAGACAGAACGAACCACAGAATGATGAGCCGACTGCCTTGTACTTTCTAGAGTTTGATTAAAAACAAGTGTGACAAAAAAATAAATAAATAAAAACAGATTCGCTTTGAAGTTCCAAGTTTTTCTTTGATTTTCCACATGCTTGTCTTTTATGAGACTCAGAAATTAAATAAAAAGAAGAATTACCTTGCCTTGGCAAATATATCTCTTTATAAGCAGAGGAGGGGAAGGATGAAAGTAAGTTTGTTCTTGAAAGTCAGAGAAGAACCTTTTACAAATCACAATCTTTCACTAGAGAATTCCAGCAGTTAATGCAAAGATAATCATCACACTTTCTGTTAAAACAAATGTGTTTGATCAAAGACAACAAAGAAACACTAGCTAGAATAGAGAAATAGGAAACGCTAAAGATATGGGAACAGAGTTATGTTAAATATGTCCTTTATTAATATAGTTTATTTTAAATTCATCCTTTTGAATGAAAGACCTTTTTAAAGTTGTCTTTTTACCCAAGAAATTTGTAAGGGCTTTCAATTAAATCTCGACAGAAGTAAATTCTTTTGCACACAGTTGTTAATGGTAACCTGATTATGTACTACTGATGTTAATTTAGTACAACTACTTTAAAAAAGCATTTCAATTTGCTCTTATCTGTATTTACCTTCCATAAATAAGGAACGTTCCATCAATGTTATTCAAAACTCAAGTTCCACCTATAGGCAAAGCATGTTTTTGCATGGCAAATCCACAGTAAACACAAACCCCCGCTGATTTTGCAAGCAACAAGTCTAACAAGACCAAACCAAACCTCGGGCAACACAGAATAAGTGCGCAGAAGACGTATTCCAGCACTCAATATCAACTAGACAAAGCACAACAGAGTAAACCAGAAGACTTTTGAGACTGCTCCAAAGTTTTTAAAACTATCATGGCTTTTTAAAAACATGGCATTTGGCAGACACTTTCATTCAAAACGGCTCCTTTTTTGAAATCAGCGTATGACCTTTACACTGACACAACTAAGCTACAGGAACATAAACCAGATTTGTCTGGTTTGTTCTCAGCAAATAAAAAAAATTAACTGCCTTTAAATTAATTAATTATGTTATGTGATTAAAGTAAGGACATTTTTAAAGCAATTGACAGTCATAAAAGATACTTAAATGTATCTCTTAAATTAAAGATTAATGCTCTGGAATTATATTCATAATCGCAATAAAGCTTTAAAGCTGAACCTAAAGCAATAGAGAGAGAAAGAGAGAGAGAGACAGAGAGAGAGAGAGAGAGAGAGAGAGAGAGAGAGAGAGAGAGAGAGAGAGAGAGAGAGAGAGAGAGAGAGAGAGAGAGAGAGAGAGAGAGAGAGAGAGAGAGAGAGAGAGAGAGAGAGAGAGAGAGAGAGAGAGAGAGAGAGAGAGAGAGAGAGAGAGAGAGAGAGAGAGAGAGAGAGAGAGAGAGAGAGAGAGAGAGAGAGAGAGAGAAATGGGGTGCCACTTGAGACTAATTATGGACTTTTTAGAGCGCACAGACTGTCACTCTACCCAGGACAGCACTGAGGAGCACAGGGTGTAGAAACAAACTGCTGACAGACAGACAGACAGGCATCTACACTGACAGAGAGTCAAAGACAGACAGGAGCAAAAGAAAAAAGAATAAAAGTTAAGATGTCAGAGAATGTGTCATTTTTATTACGTAACAGAATGAGTAACGATGTCAAAAATCTAAAGGCAAAGATAGATTTAAGTTTTAAAAAACTAGAAATCCCTATATGTTGGAGTCAAAGTGTTTAATGTTGCAATGAATTTCATTTGGAGATCAGCTGAAATGACAGAACGTATTTCTTCTGGACACAAACAAGCAAAATCTGAACCAGGTACCGTATACCGACTCTAAACTACTGCCCATGTGTGCAGATAATCCTCACCAGACAGGTGTCCGGGTACGTGTGTGTTGTCTTTTCCATACATCTGTCATCCAGCTGCGCCCACAAATCCACCTCACTGCATTACCGGACAGTCACAGCATGGTGACAAACCCAAGCACATCCCACAATTACCTTTCATGACTGGCTGTGCTCCAAAACTATAAAGCCCAAATTCTTCTCTCCACATTGCCAGCATAGCCATAAATCTGTATTTAGTAGCTCCATATTTCAAAGCCATATCTATGTTTGCTGAACTGTGCTCGTATTTGTTTTAAACTCTTCTGGAATTTAGATGTGGCCTGTGATACGCCAGTGGTCACTGTCATATTAGCATGCAATAATAATGCACCATATGCACACTGTCTTCACAGCAATTAATCCCAGCAAAGTGTTGAAGCCAAGCAGATGTGGGCTCGCAAAGAGAGGGAAAGAGATTACAAAAAGAAAACTTCATTTAATTGGCGTTATTCTATATGCTATACCCTTGGCAGATACTTTTATCCAAAGCACAATGTGAATTCAACTCATATCCTTGGGAACCCATACACATTGTCCGTGCCATGCTCTTTTTTTTACTTTTTTGAGAAAATGTACTGGTAAGATACTTGTTTATTAAAGAGTACATAGCTTTTGATTTTTAAGGGTTTACTTTGGTTTATGAAGTGTCCGACAACAGGTTTATGTACATACATGGTGTTAAAACACTATGATTTCGTAATAATAAACATTTATTATTTTTTGTTACTTCTTGACTGACCCTCAAATGATTCGTTCCACGATTCATCTGTCTAATCTCCGTCTTTTCGCTAGCTTAGTCTGATTTTTTAGATGGTCTGCTGTGATCGGTTTAGAGCGTGTTCAATTTTTCGTTCAACTATTTCTAGTGACATAGATACACGGAGGTTAAAGATTCGGACAGGTCACGGCTCATTCGCGTGATTCAGAGTCGACTCCCTTTTTTTCAAGCCAATAACTTTGTTATTCATTCGCCTTCGGATTTACAACTTGGCAGACTGCTTACTTTCAAACACTCATACGGTCTTTAAAATGGCTTAATAAAGAACTATTCCAAATATATTACAATAAATACATACAGAAACATAACATCATAGCCACGTTACATTTCCAATTCATGAGCTCTAACTCCAACAGCAGACCTTATTAAATACTTTAATAATACTTCCACAATGTCAACACGAGGTAAAAATGGCACTATAATTAAATAAGCACTACAGGACACCTCAAAAAGCCCATGTAATGCATCCATGACCGAAAATGGTCCTAGCGCTAATGACTGACTAAACCACCTAGGCCGCAATGACGGGTTGATGGTTTGGTTTTAATGACAGCGTGCAGTGCACCAGCTAACCCGAGCTGAACCACCTCCTCTCATTGTATCCATAATAACCCTCCTCTCGAGTCCCCCTTCAATACCGCCTCAGTCAAATGACACTTCCAGCGCAGTGAACTGAGGCTAGCAGCCCCGCTTCAGCGCGTGCCGCTATCACATCCCGCTCCGCTATTCTTCCTCAAGAGCTCTTCATGAAGCCTTCAGCGCATCGCCGCCCGCCACCCTGCCTCATTAGGGCTCCTTCTTGCTACGTCTGAAGGATTATACAAGCAAATCTCATTGTGGCAACACTTGAGAAGGAGATAAGGAAAGTCATTTTCTTTGAAGGAGGCGAAGTGATTAATGAGCGTGATATATCGCTTTATGTTCGATTAATTCTCAGTCGCACTTGTTTGATTGACGTGATTCTGACCTTGTATGTGTTGACAGAACGGGTTGAGTACGTGCTAGCGGTAATGAAGGGGGTGAATGGCAGACTGCATTCCACTCCAAACTGAGAATGACAGTTTTATTGTTTATTGGTGTTTTATAGTCGTAACGTATGGCAGACTAAATGCGTGCGGTTTGAGGCGACTCAAAAAGCTCTAACTGCAATCCACATAATTAGATTAGATTAGATTCAACTTTATTGTCATTACACATGTACAAGTACAAGGCAGCGAAATGTAGTTTAAGTCTAACCAGAAGTGCAATAAGCAAGTGCAGGATATACAGTTGTGTGAAAGTTATCAAAGGAAATGTATGATTTATTTTTGTTTTGTATGGTCTGTAAAATGATTTATTTACTCGCCCTCATGTTCTCTAAAACTGTATTCTATAAAACACACATCGTTTTCTAAAGTCGTGCAAGTGTTTTGTGTGAAAGTCAGACTAAAAAGTTTTCACCCACTTACAAAAATCTTATCATATTAATCGTGGGTTGTTTTAAATGCAAATGTGAGGAGATCTAGATAACTGGTGGGCAACATCGTCAAATAACAACGTTGTCTCTTTCTCATAAATAGCTATCATGTATCATATAATATGGTGCATGAGTCATGTGGAATAATTTTATCCTTTTTAAAAGATGTGATCTGTATATCACCTTCTTGTATAGATGGTTTCATCAGATGAACACGCATGGTCTGACGTTCCAGACTTCCAGTCTGTGTTTGTTGATCGGTCTGACTAGTGGTTAATAATGACTATTTATATATTTGTTTGTACTTCTATTAATATTAATTTACATTCATATATGATTGTATATTAAATTTAATTTAACATTATTAACCCAAAATAGTACTGGCTAGTCATACTTTTAACTTGCTAGCTAATATAATTTACTTGTTATTTATTTTGCTTGTTATCATAAATAATCTGCAGGGACTCTGTTATTTGCAGATGTGTACTGGAAGTTTGGGCCACAAAAGCATGCATGCGCAGTAACGTTTGTTTATATTGGTGCTTTATATTCTTGAGCAAATTTTTCTTTTAAATGAAAAGTATCACTTTCATTTAATATGCATCTAGAGGTGATGGGACAGCTTCTAGCAAAACTAGCAAACTCACCTCTCCAAACTGGAGCCGTGCCACCCCTCGAACGATCCGCTTTTCTCTCAGATCGATGCTTGTCGATACTCTCAATGCCCAGAGTGACGTGTGTGTGGATGACAGACAGCATATCCTATCAAAAGCTGTCTCAGACATCCCCTCTGGCCTTGCAAAAAACACACAGTGAAAGCTTAAAGCCGCCAGGGCGTCACGTTCGAGTCCTGCACAACCGTCGAGGGCTGTTGTACATGAACACGGGGACAAAGTAAGTAACAAGAAGTGAATCAATAAGTCAACGCAAATGTGTGTGTGAAACCTGAGCACGGGCTATTTGTCAGCCAACTTGCTGCGCAAGCTGTCTCTGTGTCTCACACACACATCTCCCTCTCTTTACTCTTTCATTTCAGCGTACGCAAAAATGCGTCTGGGGTGGGGGGGGAGATTTGTTCGGTGTGTCAGCCTGACTTGGCAGAAATTGATCTTGTGTATGCATTAGCAGATTGCCTGTTGATGAGATGGGGATTTATAATTCACCAACTGATGGCAGTGATCTAGCTATATAAATAAATGAATATGAGCACTGTTTAGCTTTCAGATGACAATAAAAACTTGATTTGTAAGCCTTTCTGTGTTTCCAGATGTCTGTATTAATATCCCTGTACTCCACAAAAGATGCTCAGCTGAACGTCTGGAAGTCACAGAGGGCCTGATGGCTTCACCAAAACACGTCAATCACAACCATCTATGTACTATTCAAAACCTCATCTATTCCTAAGACTTTATCTTCCAATATCATCATATTTTTGCCATAGCTGAATAAACAAAACAACAGAAATTGACCTAAAAAATAAACTTACTCCAAGAAATGTACTGCAGCTTGACTTTGACACTCTCATGCAAGCCACGTCCATACTTATTTACATCAAAAGCATGCGTCATCTTCAAATTGTACAAGTGCCAGAGGATGCAGCAAGCGAAACCATAGCAGTCAAGAAGGCATATAATATCATTTCCTATCAATCACAGACCCATGAATCCAAATCACATTGCAACAAACTTATCGGGGAACACTGGATCGGAGAAAGGATACTAGTGTGTGTGTGTGTGTGTGTGTGTGTGTGTGATTGTAAACTGATTTACACCCTTACGTCCCATGGAGGTTCATGTATTACTACACTAAAAGTCTGCGTCTGATGACTACTAGTGTCCGTCTTTAGTGGTTGTGGTTTATAGATCAATTGCGTTTAGGTCAGTGCAGTATGTTTGTGTTTCGGCTATACATGGATAAACACCACTTTTCTGATCAATATCTAACTGTAATATGAGCAATTGAGAAAGCATGAATTAATGCTAGAGCTTCTGGAAATGCAGTTAAACAGCTAACATGTCATAGACTCTCTGCACTTACTGGAAGTTTTTAAAAACGGTTTGGGTTTTTACAAAAGGTGTAGGGGATCGCACCAAATATACCTGCCGTAGTTTCTAATATGAGTGTTATTGACATATTGTTTTTTTACTTCAGTCAAAATGTAGCTGTACTATCCAAAAGTTTTTATTTATTTATTTTGCTTCATTGTGTATGAAGTTCTGAGGCCAAGATACAAATAATGGCCAATATGACTTTAAGAAAGAGCTTTTCAAAAACTTGAAAATGAAATGAGTTTAAATGGCTAAACCTAACACAAGAACTCCCATATTCCTATCCGGATTCTATATGGCCCAACGACTTCATGTCTCAAGATGCCTCATGGTCCCCAGCACCACGGCCAGGTCATTATTCTGACTTGCTGGGCCTGAACCAGCGTTCTCGGTGAGAATGCTTCCAAAAGGGCTCTAAAGCTTGCTCTGGGTTTTGAAACTTTAGTTTGAGGGCCACCCTTTGGGCAGAATGAGAGCATTCATGTGTGCGTTGTTTTCTCCCCTGCTAACTCTCCTCTTAAGATGCTCTAGATTTTCCCATTGTCTTTCCTCGACCGTTCTCCCAGCTGAAAACCATGACTCCTAAGTAAAGCTTTGCTAATATGTGACCTAGAAATCTCATGTTCATATAGCAACAGTATAATAGGAGCGTATTAATTACATTAACAATGACAATTATAGATTGGATGTAAAGATATTATTAAAAGCATCAACATATTGTTTTTACTCCCACTTTGCTATCAGAATTAAATGTGTGTATTTATCTGAATGATAAAAGAAGAAAATGAATACCGAATACTACACAAATGTGATGAAAAATATAAAATAAAAAATGGAGAAAAGAGATTACTGCTTATTTGTGGAATAATAGTGTACTTAATAAAGAATACAATTATACTAACTTGGTGACAGTAAACATAACCAGTATTTTTTAGATTAAAACTTTCTTTTCTTTGTTAAAGAATTTTGAATATTTTAGTATCATTCACAAACCAAAAAAATAGAAAGCCACAGTCGAATGAAAACAAATGAAAATATGACAAGAGTGTAAATGTTTTAAACACAATCTGATGTGTAAAACCTTTCTGAAAGGTAGTTCGCATTTAATACAGTTAAAACATTAAACCAACATATATGAACCTGAATTGCTAGTTGATCTATATTGAGTTACTGAGCTGCAAAGAAGTTGTAGTGTGTCTATATAAGAATATAAATTATTTTGAAAGAGAATGAAGGCACTATAGTAAAGTCAACTGTAGAAAGGGTCTCTGTTTTAATCCTTGTGTCTTTGTGGTTTGGGACCTCTCCCAGGCTATCATTAACATTTAAATCCCTGATATTTAAATCCCTCAGACAAAATGTCTCTACCTCACTCAGGTTTGTGTGGCAGACACTCTAAGAGATGAGCCAATTGTACAATCCTTGTGGCAGTTTTGCCTTTATTCCCCCTCACAGAAAGATATTTCAAACAGAATGTTCTCTCAATATTTCAGTTTTACTCCTTTCGGTCTCTATACCACCACAGGGGAAGCCTACCTGCACAGAACAAAAAAACTGCAGAACAGCTTGAACACTTTATTCTGGCAGCTGACAGACGTTTTAGGCATTGATTAATTTTCTATAACTTGTATGGTCGTTACAATATTATATAAGTTATAAAAAGCATTTGAGTTACACATTGAAGGATCTCATAAGAAACAAAAACACAAATGAGATCTCCTAAATATCGCAATTATTTCTCCAAAACATCAATTAAATAGATAGCAAATGGAAACTTTTGTTTCAGATAAGCTTTAAAACTCTCTAACAAACTGTGCTCCTATTTGAAAAGTCTGTAAACAAAAGTCAATATTATTGACGATTTCACTTTGTAAACAAATCCAGATTATTTTATTTGTCATTCATTTTAGCTTCTCCGTAATTGATACATAAAGGGATAGTTCATGCAAAAATAAAAATTCCTCTAAACATTTACTTATGTCATTCTAAACCTGTATGATGTTCTTTCTTCTATAGAACACAAAACAACATTGGACCCCATTGACTTCCATTGTATGGAAACAAAACCACCAAGACGTTTCTCTAAATATCTTCTTTTTGTGTTCCACAGAATAAAGAGTCATATAGCCTACATGTTTTGAAAGACAAGGGTGAATATGACATAATTGTAATGTTTGGGTGCACAGTTCTCTCAAAAGAAACACAACTGAAAAATTCATCAAATTTCAGGTTCCATCCAAGCGATAAATGAACGACTTCTGAGCAATACAATTTTTCTCTGGGATAACCTAATGTAGCAAAATGACTAGAAATAAGATGAAGATATTGGCCAAGCAATTTGACCTTTTAATATTTACACAATATGATGTCAAAAAAGCAAACTCTGTCAGATCGCCACTAAAAAGTAGCTTCTCTATTAAGCAGTAACACATCCGCCCAGTGCTGAGGGCCAGAATGGACACCAAACCAATAATAACATGCTCTCTTTCTTTTACACATGCAACCCTTATTCCGAATAAGTGCTTAGAAATAGCCAAGCTACAACCAGCTCTACAGTGACGCTTTCGAATTAATAGCAGAGCTTACCTGTGCTAGAGATGCACTCGATTTCAAAGGAATTGAAATGAAACTGTAGCAGGAAAAAAACTGTAGCAGGTTTCACAATATACAGAATTTCTAAGAAAACATTTTCCTTTGCATGCTTCATGAACGAAGCATCACACATACACACATACACACACAATATGACATTTTCTCCCATTCTTCCTTAAAGTAGTACATGCTTAACCTGTACTTAACCTCCCCTGAGCACACAACTGTGTGGGCCACAGGTGCAGAAATTGAAAGACGTCAAAGAATTGTCAAGGGTAAGAAGGTCAGTCTCCGTAAATAGCTGTATCAGGACTGTGTAAAACCATGGCACAATATCCTCATTTTTCTCTGCTCTCCTCCTGCACCACATCCTAACCAGCCACGACGCGACAAGATTCCAGCGACAGGCAATTTATCTGTCCACAGTGAATGTAAAAATGCTGTGCAACGCCACCCTATCAATCACAAATCACAGTCAGTTAGAGCGATTACAGAATTAACTTCTGACTCACTTACTGCACTGCCACAAGTCATGACTGTCAGTCATGTTGGACTCCAAGTGAAGCAACACATGTTTTGTGTACATGTAACCAAAATAGCATTGTTGGTATTTTACAGTGGATTTTATTTTCCGTGCCACACTAACAATCTGTAAAGATTTTATTTGTACTAGAAGACCTACTCACCATTTCCTCATAACTCTGTCTTAATTACCACCTGTTGAAAATTTGTTATGGTAAATTAAAAGTGTCATCACATTAATGAATAAATTAATTATTACGTTTAACATTTGCAGGAAACAACTGTTGGTAGTTAAAGACAGAAAAGCAAAATGCCAGATAGCTGCACAGATGGCCGAGTTAGTGTTAGTAAAAAATGAGGGACTAAATGTATCTGAACATTTCCGCAATGTTAAAATAATGAAAGCAATGCCAAAGCATTGTGTATAAAATGCAGTTTTGCTTGCATATCCTTCACCTGAGCTGAGCTCTAATAAGTAAAAGTGTCATAACAACACAAATGATGAGTAGTCATGCTGCCATATTTAATCTTTCCTCACTAGGACGTCTGTTTACTGTATGCATACATTCAAACACAAAAAAACAGTAACTAAAAAACAAACAAAAAATTATATCTCATGCTTCAGAACAAATTTAACCCACTGGGATCATACTGTATGCATTACTTTTATGATTGATGAATGTTCTTTTTTGGATCTTCAAGTTTAAAACCGTGGACCTTATTCAATGGCATTACAAAGTTACTGAAGAAAGGAAGTCATAAACACCTGGCATAAGGCTGAGTAAAATCAATTTCCAGTAAAGTATTCCTTTATATCATGGCCAAGTTTAGCAAAACTGTGGACAAGTATACACAAGAAATGACTGTCAATGTCTCCCATGCAATCCAAGAGAGTTATTACATGTTGATACAATACAAATTAAACAGCAATATTTACCTATATACATTCACAACCTTCACAAATTCATGTACAAATTTTACACTGGGAAACATCAGGAACATTTCTGACTGATGACATCATTACATGTATCTTTGAATCAAAGCTAGGGATCAACCCACAGAGACAGTTTAAACAGATTGTAAAAATATTTATTAAACTTACAATCTGTTTTTGATACTAAAATCTTAATATGGGGCTATTTAAACATCTGTCTTAAAATCCTATATGTGCAAAACAAAGTATTATATAAAACTAGAATAATAATATGCTTATCAGGATAATATTGCCAAATCAAAAGTGCATTCAAATCCAGATGACATTTACATTTTTCCTCTATTGTATGAGGACAAACATTCACAATTTTATAAAAGTCGTCTAAGATTTGATTTAAGAAACTGTGACAACAATAAAAGCCTCATTTACTACAATAAACTAACTATAATAAATAATAAACTAACTATAAACAGCTTAATACATATGATGGGTAGTTGACAAACAAACATGGCCATGTATATGCTTTAGATGCCATAATTGGTCACCTTTCATATAGTTAATTTAGTTAGTTTAAAATTACTTGGATTATGAGGTCATGACAATTTCAGGCACAACAATTAATATTACTTTGGAGGAAAGGTGCTTTAAAGTAGCTTTAGTGTAGTTTAGTATGTCACCACACAATTTAAACACCCAAGTACAATAAAAAGCTTAAACCACAATTTGCATTATTTACATTTTTTTATTTATGTTTTTAATTTAATTAAAAGTCACAGCACTCTAAACAATGCTGGATTGTTGGGCAAAATGCAGCCAAACTGTTTAAAGCTGTTTAAAATCTACAATGTTCACATTGAACATGTAGTGAATCAACCTAGCATTAGGGTAGCAGGGTTAAATAGTCCAGCATTTTATGACTCTTTTAATTCAATTCTAACAGTTTTTCCAATGTTACTTTTTAATAGGCCATTTCACATAACGTCATGCAACTTCCGTTCTGACCGAAAGCAGTGTATCGTCACTTCTGCTAGCGCATCAGAATGGAGTTTACCAAGTCCTTTGCACATCTGCCACAGTTGTTAAAGTTGCTGCAAGCTGTCCGAACCATTTACGCATAACGCAGTTAGAGAATGGTCAGAGATTCCAGTGTGATGGCAAAACGGAAGTTATTATAAACTGCTTTGCGAAAAGGTGGAAGTTAAATGACATCATTGTAAAAATAGCCTATTAGATAATACATTACAGGACAGTTGAAATGTTACCCTTATGATCCTCTTGGCTTGGGTCCATCTAATTCAGAAGGTGCATCTGAAAAAACATTTTATTTTAAAATTGTCCTTAAGTTTTATTCTTGTCATTGTCATTTTTAGAACAATAATTGTGTATGATGTAATGCCAGATGCACTTTAATTTCGTTTGAACAAAATAATACTGGAGGCATTTCCATATTTCTCCAAAAATTGCATGATGAAATAGTTTAAAAAAATCCAGGTGTGTATTTTTAAATATTTGATATTGTCCACATGAAAAATCCAGAGCCATAGGGATATTTTCCTTTGAATAAAAAAGTTAAGTATTAAGAACAGCTGTGCAACCATAATAAGGCACAGTGCTGACCGTACATCGAATGGCCTTTTCCACTCAGAAACACAAAGGATCACTTTCCAATGATATTAGATGAGTCAAAGTTTGAATTGAAATCTTTCTTCACCACTAACAAGGCTACTTTATATTCCAGTGTCATGAGGTAATGATTGCAACAAGTTTCTCCACAGCACACACTATAAATAGGATAGAAACAGTGTGACCACTAATGTGGACATGGCCTGGTAGAAGATCCGGTCTGGGAAAACACGCCCACGCACACATGGCACTTATGCTCTAGAGTATATACTTGCTGTAGATAAGTGCAACAATACAGAACATGATTATACATGTGTGGACTCTCATGCGCACACACTTCAGGTAAATAAATGCTAAACTACAAATGCCCATTTGGAGAGAGGCTTTTCAAGATCTCAGGAGGTTACGTACGTCATCCAGAGAGTTTACCAGGAAACAAGAGAGGAAAAACAAGAACATCTAAATTAATGCACTCAAAAAGGCTATTAGCAGCCAGCCGCACAAAATCTCTTCCATCTCTCTCCATCTCTACTCCCTATCATGCACATACACACACACACACACACACACACATACACACACAAAAAACATGAACAGTACACATTAACCTGTGCTTATGGTATACTGTTGCACATCCGACCTCATTCGTCCAGTGTTTTTAAGGCTGAAACAAAATAGTCTAATCCTGAGATTTGCCAGCACCACTCCTTTTAATGGTGTTTCTACAGTCGCTTACACAAACAAAAATAAGCCTCGTCTTCTGCATTAGACAGTAATCTTCAAGCAAAAAACCGACTAGCATTGCCGGTGTTACACAAAAGTGTTGAAGCTTACTGGCCAGAGCCCATGCTGAATAATATGCCTGTGTGTTTACAAAGAATCGGATTAGCCATGATCAAAGAATGTTCATCGACATACAAAGCATTATTGCAGTGGTGACACTTACAAAAAACACATTCAGTCATTTTTATTGCGACAGCCTGTCAACAAGAGTAGGTCAGTTAATCCAGCATGTACTGTAGAAAGTAAGACTGCATGACAGCCACTCCGAATGGTGTGTTGGTAGCGTGCACACTTATACCATACACACACTTTCTTAACAACTTGAAGAAAGTGTGTACTATAAAATATAGGACTATCACAATTTTCAGATTGATGGAATGAGGGAACACACACGCAAGCACACACATCCCCGTCAATCCACCGCCAGCATAATGTGATGTCAGTCTTGTGTGCAACAATTCACCGGGGACAGGGGCAGACTGACTTGTCCGGTCATCATTTGTAGCTCTCACTGCAGTTCTCTTATCTGCTTCTGTTCTTCCCTGTATTTTATTTACTTCGGTGTACATTTTAGCTACAAACATTTTTCACGTCCCTGTGGATTTCTCAGCCACCCGTATCTTGCTCTACCAAAGGCAACAGCTTCAGAGAAGGATTATTCTGACACCTTATTCTCTCCCTCCTGTTAATTCACGACGCTCCGTAAATCTCCCGGGCAAACCTTCTTGTCAATTCGCATTCCTCTTATTTCCCCCGATGACAAACCTCTGTGCCGTATCTGCGTGGCGCAATTAGCGCATAATAGATTGCGGATATTCGAGACCAAAGACACGTCGGAACAATGGATGGTTGCGGGGTTGCATATATTTGTAACGTGTAATAATGTCTTGCAATTACGAGCTTTGTGGTAATGTCATAATGTCACCTGATGACACAGCTGCATAATCGCTGGTTCTCTCTGGTCTTTGGCAAATGGACATCACAGGGAGCACTTAGACTAGACTTAATGGAGCGTGTATGACCCTGGAAACACAATTACAAATGTGTACCGATTTCCATAGCTCTACATATGACAGCCAACCAAGCTAGCATTAATCCTAATGGCTTTGCCTGCCTAGGAAATCGTCCAGTGTTTTTATAACCCTTCTTCTGCCATGCAAATGCACGTTAGGAAACATTGCGCTAGCCAAAAAGGTTAGTTGGAAGCACGTGTAAAACAGACAAGAGTCTGTTTAATCAAATCTGGGCCCGTATTCATGAAAAATCTTAGCGCAAAGAGTTGCTCCTAGTTGCGAAATTCGAAGAAAATTCTTAGAAATGTGGGCATTTCCCGCTAAAATTAAAGAAAAGATCCTAGTGAAGAAAAAATAACTTAACCCTTAAAAGATTGTTAGGAGTAGCGAGAAGGACTTTTAAGAGGCTTAAGAGTTTCTTTAGCAGCAGAGAAAATGTGAAAAATGAGAAGAAATGTGATGCAAGGACAAATTGATGAATTCCATATTACTTTGAAGCTTTATTTGATTTTTGTTTGACTTTTGTTTTTTCTTGGTTTCTTGTAAAGCTGCAAAATTTGATGCACCGCAAATTGTAAATTGCTATAAAAATAAAATGAAATTGAATGACAGTGAGTTAATAAGACACAACACATTAGATCGTGCAGGGATCATGTCTGTGACCGATCCTATTAGAGACACGAACATCATGTGTCATGTAGAGCAACAGGGTCAGCCCCACCTCCTCAGTAACAGTTCAAACTTTTCCTCGCTCAGAGCTGCTCTCAGATCGCTCTCGCTTTTAAGCTAAGACTCCCACATAGATGTTTTTAAGCCAAATTAAGAGCATTCTTAGAGGATTCTTAGGAATACGGGCCCTGGTGTTCAACTAAGCTAATAGTTCTTGGGATGACGTCGGGAGGTAGTAAGTATGACTGGTCACTTATTAAACATATTAGACTTTGCTTACACAATTATAAACATGAACCCCACCACATATATCAACATAAATATGCAGTGTTCAGTTGTTTCATTGATCATGCAAGTGATGGCTGACATATTTCCCATATAGGCGCGGCCTCCACTTTTTTAATCTACCGAATTATTAATCTGTGATCATAACTGGCCATGAATAATTGAGCAACCACACATTATAGTTTTCTGCCTCTTGATGGAAGGATCTAATGTATCCTCTTGTGAAAAGAGAAAAGGGCCTTTCTGTTCCCATGGAGATTCTAACAGAACACATTAAAAACGAAGTGGAAGGTGGAACACGCAGAGAATAAGCAAGAAAAAAATAAGCATTACAAACTCGCTATATGCTCAGAATCAATCAATCCTCTCTCTCCCTCCCTCCAAACGTCTGCATGCAGTGCAATGGGAAGCGTATTTTGGTAAGTAATAATGTTGCGGTAAGATAGCGGAAATGAAAAAGAAGGACAAATAAATTTCATCAAAAAGCAATAAACTGGTAGTTAAATGGCATCTGAGAGGACTGGCAAATGAAAACACACATATTGAATATCGAAAACGATATCATGACAGGGAACAAATTAATAATAACATACAAATAATATCTGCCTGCTTATTAACTCCTTCACTGCTGGATGGGATGAGTTTCCTTTTTTAGAGACAAACACAATCTGCCATGTTGAGGTTTACTGAGGAGATTGTTCAAATGGCAGTAGGGGGGGTTAAAATATTAAAACATAAATAAATAAATCATTATCCACTACACCGAATGTATCAACTACTTTATCTCCATAGGAGCAACACATAAACCCCATTCTGTGACTAGATATTAAATACAGTCAAAACCTAGAGGGAGGAGGAGGTAAGGAGAATCAGAAGATGCCTGCATGTCCTTGGGATTAGAGTGCATACTATGGTCTCAAAGGAGATGTCTAATGTTGTGCATCATAAAGGCTCTGTGGAGTAGAGGAGAGCAGAGAACCCGTGGGGCCTGGTGTTTAATACCCCTTAACCGCTTCACTAGAAACATCTACAGGGGCCGGTTGCACCAGCAGTGCGTAAGTTACAACTAAGCCTTTTTGACTTAAATGGGCACTAAGTTACAACTTACGTTTGCGTTGCACCATTCAACTTAGTTGCGTATAAACTAAATATTTACGGAAGCCTCCCGTCAGGAGTAACTGTAGGAATAAAATAGCAGACTCACTGAACTAATTAAATTAAGCTCTTGTTTCACTCGACATTCTTCAATGCTTTAAACATGTGATAATGCTGACATTTACAGTCACTTACCTTTTAAAATAGAGAACATTATGTGATGACATTACCTAGCGTGCTGCCGTGTGTGTATCTGCCTGTGTCGTGCATGTCAAAATAAAATCATTTTCTTTTTACTTCATCGGCGGTTGCCAGTAAAATGAAATCACCCATATTACTTGTAATTTATTATGATTTTATTATGCTGTATTATTTTTAATCAGCATTTGTTTATTTATCTTGTTTATTTTGAAATATTTAGTAAAATTCCTATTACAGTTATTATGTGAGGTAAAACATTTTTAAATCAAGAACGTTTTGATTTCAACACAACTTTTTCTCATGAATTTAAAGGCTGCTATTGGACTATTGAAGGTAAACGTCATGTTATGCGACTACGCATTACTTTACGGAGAGCTTACGAACTACTAGCTACGTTCTGCCTTAAGAACAATTGGTGCAACCGAATAAAGTACAGAATTAGTTATAAACTAGCTAGTAGTTACTAAACCTCTAGTTGGGACTTTACGTTCCAGTTTAAGAACTTACGAACGGCTGGTGCAACCCTACCCAGAACCCTTAGGACCAACACACACGCCTTGGCTTTCCATGTTTTATATAGGGACTTTTTATAGATGTAATAATTTTAATACTGTATGCTAGTATCCTCTAAACCTAACCCTCTGCTTCGTTTTTTTGCATTTTCAAATAAACGTCATTTAAGCTGTTTTTCTCATGGGGAACAAAAATCGTACATCATCGTCCACAAACCTTTCCTTAAAGAAATGGTATGGAACATTTAATGCATCCTGTTGTTTATCAGCACGTCCGGGTTTGAACGACTCTGTACTGCAGGTAAACACATGCACAAAGTGCTATGATATCACCGTGTTTTTAATACATTGTAAATATCATGACACACTAACTGCAATGTATATAATAAAGTACCGTGATTGCCATATGTTGAGAATGGAAGCTGCATGTGTAAACAAATGTAAAGTGATGTACAGTAGCTACATAAGTTTAAAATCACTAACAATAAAACATCATAACCCATCTTAAAAAACTGAATTAGACCCAAACAATTGTCATCTTTTAAGATTGCACTAAAGTCTTATATGTGCAGTAAAGCATACGGTAGTCTTATCAACTGTGATTGTAATGTAACTGTCACCATCAGAAATCCTTTCTTCCATACTCTACCTTTAAGTCATTGAATGTATTTAAATACGTATGAAAGTCCTCTCAGCGCTCTAGTCATTACAGCGTGTGCCAGAATTGACTTGCTATTTATAATACTTCAGAATATAATTTTGTTGCAGAAATTGTTACTTCATCATTGTGCATTTTGTAACATTTTCAGATTCTTGTTGTGTAAAAGGCAGTATTACCAAACACTACTTTTATTGATTTGTATAACTACAGAAAGCATTTCAGCTGCACATACAACTATATAAATATAATTATTTCATGTTTTAAATAGAACACCAAGAAAAGTCTGATTACACATGGATAGGTTTTAGCCATCTTGTTTGCCATCTATTTTCATTCTAGAAAATTGCAGAACCGAAAAGGAAAATGGAGAGATAGGGAGAGGCAAGGCGTGTGATGTGTTTTCAGTGTAAAAGGTCTTAATTATTTGCTTCCTGTTTTTCAGGCTGGTGGAGAGTTTACTTCAGGACAAAGATCTCTCAGGATCTGATTTACTGGCAATATCTGTCATAATTGCTGTAATCACACATCCGGGCCTTTCAAAGTAAACACAGTGTTTTGATGATGCCCAGCTGAACTCATTAAACTGTCAGTTAAAGTTAGAGATAACTTTGATATATTCATTCATTTTTCATTCTATTTATTTACACATAAATCAAATCATATCATATTTGTTAGTTAATTAGGTGGTTGCCTCCTAGTAACAAAATAAATATCCTGTATTGGTGATAAAGCAATTACTTTAGTTGGAGTTTTTAGTACTATATTACATACTGTACATATTAAACAGCAAACTCCATATGGTTGAACTAAAAAGCGCTATGTAAATCATAGTGTTCAGGGCTGAACGCCGAGAGCGTTTTGTCTGTGTTATTTTTGATCTTGTATTCCAGACCTCCTTGACAGCTGTTGAGGATAATGAATTAGCTAAATATTCTGCCTGCTCTCTCAAATTGAGCCTGTTTCTTCACAAACATCATTCGGTGGCGCGTCTCTTATTGGTAATATATTTATTTCAACTATCGCAGTTTATTATGATTGAAACAGAGATTTTGTGGAGAAATTGGCTAGATTGGAGTAAACCTTTAATAGTCCCTCTTTGTTATTTAATTTGGTGCTCTCCACTGCCAAATCCCTCTTGAATTCAAATTCTTCTGGAGCGTCTTAATGCAAATACATTTTTGGCTCCTTACCAGGTGTTATGGTCCTCAGCCGCTCTCTTGGAGTGCGATGTAAATGTGCTGAAACGCTTTCCCTTTTGTATCACCATGCATGTCTCTGACACAAAGCAGTCCTATAGATTACAGATAAAGTGTGTGTCGGCAGGTTATCTTAATAGGTCAACACAGCATTGTTATTCAATTACATGATATTTTAGCAAGCACATGCATGTCGACTTTAAGGTGCTCACTTGATAACGTCTGCGTATTTGTGTCGTCTTGGTCAGATTTTGACATGCTTCTACGCTCACTCGACTTCCTCATTAACTGGTATGCGAGTTGGTTCTTCACTCTATCTATCTCTCTGTCTTTTCACACCAGTTAATGGATACTGTTGAAGGACTGGGACACCTGGAACATAATAATGAGCATGTGACATACCTACAGAAGCTGTGTCATAAAATCCCTCACACACAGCACAATTTACCATAGAAATGCTGTCTGCCGTTTCTCTTGTTCTGACTGTCCCCGGCCCTTACACTTACCTCCAATCCCCTTATAAATCATTGTTCTTCTCTCTTTTCTCCAATTATGTGTTTAATGTCTTTTTTCCCGTTTTCTCATTTTTTAACCCTAAAATGAGGGACCCACTCTTGCAATCATGGTTTTCTTGCTTGTCTTTTAGCAAATCTATTAGGACATTATTTTAACAAATGTTCAGTATATTAGTCAGTGCTGTGTCTATTCCTGGCTGGAAGTGGCATCTTTTTAGCAATGATCTTTTTCTCACTATAAAAGACTCTTTTCACATGCAGGAAATGCATGTCCGGTGCTAATGCTGGAATGAACAAAACCATTTCTGAATGTAGCTATTCCACTGGAAACTTATTTTGCTTTTCCAGAGCTCACAAGATTTGATAGAGTTCTAGTTGTATTTCATTTTAGTATCCGCTTTGTCTCAGATGTTTCTCCTTAAATTGTTTCGGGTAAATAGAACAGAAAAGACATTTGTTCAGAGACATTTGTTTAAAAACATAAAAGGGACATTTCACCCCAAAATGAAATTATTTACTTACCCAAACCTGCATACATATTTTTGTTCTGTTTGTTCTGTTGAACACAAAAGAAAACAGTTTGATGAATATGAAAAACCAAACAGTTCTGGGGCACCGTTGACTTTCATAATAATAGTTTTTTCCTACTATATATGGTAGTCAATGGTGCCCCAGATTTTTTCCAAATATCTTTCTTTGTGTTCAACAACACTAAGAAATGTATATACTGTTTGAAACAAACCAGGGTGAGTTAATAAAGACAGAATTTTAATTTTTGGGTGAATTATCCCTTTAAGCGTAAGACGTTATGATATATAGTAAGTATATTGATTGTATAGTTATTTAAGATATTCTGGTTTTGTATACATTTTTTTTTAATAGTGACTTGATTGCAGACTTCAAGACATTGTCGAAAGCTTTTCTAAAAGACAAGAAAGATGAGTTTCAAACTATTAAAAACAATGTGTTAAAAGTTTGCTTAGGGATACATTTTCATACATTTATATATTTCGAAATATTGTCACAACTGTAGTTTTTTGTAGTTTGGTTAAATTCTCTCTCAAAAAAATAAGTATTAAAACAACATGGCATTAGCTGAAATGACTTTCTAAAAAGAGCGTCAATTAAAAAAGTAGATTCACATGGTAAGCACATTAAAGCGATTCTTTTTCTTCTTTTTTTGGCAGACAGATGACACCTTTGTTCCACTGGGGTAGAGAAGGCATTCTTCTGGAAAGTACATGTTGGTTTTTTCCCAAATTTTTTAGCACTTTTGATTTATAAACCTCTCAGGGACTTTTCCTGCTCTCTCCAAGTGTCTTCTCCAGGTCCCTGTAGTTGATTAATCCTCCCTTTCTTTCTCCATTTTCCCCTTTTTTGTTTAACTCACCGCATGTCAAGTTTGAGAACGTTTTTTCCCTCTCCCCGACGGCAATCAGGGGGAAAATGTGCAGCGCTGATTGACAGTGCTATGCTTGTCACTCACATTCTCAGAAAGGTGTCTGTGTATGTGTGAGAGAGGGAGTGTGTGTCTTTGTGAGTATAGCTCTCTGTGACAGATTGAATCGGAGTGATGGTGGGGCTGCTCACTGCGGCGGATTTTTTGGGAGGCTTCTTGTTGGCATCTGGACAGAGAGGTGCAGCGTCGAAAGTGCAGGAACGGATGGATTAGTTCTGGCTGTGCGTAAGCTAATCCAAATCCATATGTAAAAAGAGCAAACTTACTGTATGTGATTCAAAAACGACATTCTAATAGAAAAAAAATAGTATACGAAGCTGTACTTTACACCTACTGTGTTCATTATTAAATTGTTTAAATGGTACATGTGGCTTCTCTCTGTCATCACATCATATTAGTTCCTAATCATAAATAAATATTGTTGCTGGGTTTTATAATTTGGAAGGATAAGAGAATGAAATAGTGCTTTAACATTAAAAGTACCAATGAAGGTATTTTTGGCTTGTCGTACCAAAATAGCTGCGCACCAATTGAGTCATTGCACAAATATTTAACATTGTTTATTAAAATGTGAGTCAAGTTTAAAAAAAACTTTTTTACATTTATTTTAACAAATTAGATCTGATTTTTTCTTTTAACTTTACATCTTCATTACGTCCCAGTGCTCCGTTAGAACCAATAATAGTCTTCAATTTGCAGTCAGCAAATACGTATTGATTCCTCTCACACCACCTTGTTGTTGTGTTATTGAGCAAATCAAAGCTGTAGTGGCTCTGGAACGCATGGATTGCATTTGAAAAGCATTTATATCGGAGTGGAGTAAATTGCAAGGCATGGAAATCAGATGAGTTGATAAAAGAATGACTCAAAACCTGTCGAGATGTGACACATTTAAACAAGGCTCTTGTTTACCTGTAAAGCAGCACTGAGAGTTTATATATAAAGTCACTACACATTAAGCTCACACAGAATGATGAGAGTTATAAAAAATGTTTGAAGGATTTCCATTTTTGTGACAGCATTCTGACAAAAGATAGGTGTTGCCCCAGGCTGTATAGAAGGACTCTATGTCTTGCCTATGAGCACCCCTACACAGGGAGCATATTACTGCTTGAATCAGTCTGTGGAACATCTTAGTTGCTTAGTGGCCGTTCTGATTCAGTGCCTGTTCTCACACGTTCTGAAACTAGAACATGTTCACATTCTCTGTCCAGGAACACTGCAGGAGAGTTTACCTGGAAGGTTTACTAGCCTCACTAGGGTGTACCAGTCCAAAAAGTCATTGTGTGCTTTCTTAATACTATAATCATACAGCTCATAGTTAACAGTTTATCCTTAAATCTGTCCCACAATCAAGCCTTCATTTCAGTTCATTTTAAAAGTAAATATATTCTTAGTTCAATTTCTTGATTGTAATAATATAAACTAATATAAACAAAATATTTGTTTTAATGTTAAAACATAAAAAAGAGAGAGAGAGAAATTCTTTAGAGATTCTTTTTAACAGAATTTTATGTTGCGTTTGCATTGATAATGCATTGTTCTACATATTCATCAGCCATCTCAATGTCACTGAATGTTAACAGTTATCAGTCCTTCCAAAACCTCGGATGTCCAAATTCTCTGTTGTTCAGGAAATGGAAAAAAACCCGCTGTTTTGAATGATGAAATACTGTGTTGTCAAAGTTTTTAGTACTTTTATTGGTTAGATATTTGCAAAACCCAGTGACAAACATAAAGGGTGACTAATAAATGCTAAAATATGAATACAAGGTTTCAGAAGCACAGCAGCGATTTGTTGTAACTGTTTATCTTCAAGAGAATTAAAGACCCCTGTCCTACACCTTTACATCATTCTTTGTTTCTCTCCTTTGACTGAACATCCAACACATTTCACTTTTTTTGTGCATGTAGTTTTTTCTACTTTTCTTTTTCTGTCTTTCACCCAGTTGGTCTGATAATCGCAGCCGCGCAGCTCTTCTTTGTTCGTACACCTCACACAAACCCTGACGCTGATCTTGACAGACCGTACGCCCCTCCCCTCTCACACACCGAACCGCTGGAGCTTACAGTTTACATCACATCACCTACTGCAGGAGGTAAAGTAGGTTAAGAACTACCACTCGCATCACTGGGGAAAATACTTTCCCTCAGGACTGAGGTATAAAAGATATTCCCATCATTCACTCCACGACCCATTAATTCTGCGCAGCTGCCTATCGGTTGTTTAAGGAACGTGTAATTTTGTCAGTTTTTAATACGTAGCGCTAACTTAGATAAACGAAGATGTAATTGCTTTTGAAGGGGATTCTCCTGTAATGCTTCTCGCAGGGCCGTTGGCAGATTCACCAGTGGCACTGGTGCGCTCTGAGATAATATAAAATGAATGGCAATTAATAGGGATGTGCACTTCAGAGCAGAGCCCCGCGACTGCACATGACTGCATATACTCTCGCTGGAACATTTAGCGTTCAGTGCTAGGAAACACTGCAGCTCTTTCTTAATGTAGTCTTTGAGGTTTTAATGTCTTATGTGCTGCAGTTTTTCAATCAGGGACAATGAGGAGGGGGATGTAGAAGTAGATTACCACCGACAACTGTGACTGCAGAAAGAGAGAGAGCGAAAAAGAGAGCAAATCATCCTTTCGTCTGACCGGCATGTAGAATAACTGATGTGATGTGGGGATTTGGAAATGAAAGAAAGAAAATGTGATGGCGCTCTTTGTAGAGAAAGGAACGGATTGAAATGAGAGAGGGGACAAAATACCTCAGCACAAGGAAGCCAGTATGTCACTTTGGGTGGATGCAGTCGTGCATTACTTCTGGGCATGTGAACAATTCTGAACATTACACACATACACGCATGCGAGTCTTATTGGCATTAAATGTATTATACTGTACAGATCTATTTAAAATATGTATTTCTCCAACCCCTCGCTGCCATGTATTTGATGGCGATTAAAGTTTCCGTGTGAATGAGGTTGTGTTGTACTAGATAATGTCAAATTTCTACGTTAAATCTGAAAGCCGTAAGCCACAAACATAATGCAGTCAGCAGACATACAGCAGGATGTTGCATTTATTAACATGCTTTTTCACAGACAGATGAGTCCTGCGGTATCTGTTGACTTCATGCCTTTCACATTTCCAAAACAAAAATCATATTAGTTTTGTCACTCCACCGCCATTTCACCCCTATACTAAGTCTCTTGTTGTACAATCTGGATTTCTCTTTGTCTTTGATATAACCGGAAAGAGACAGACCAAAGAAGCGTAACATTTCTCCTTTTTGTCTTCCTAAGGTTGTTTTCCTAAGAGAGGAAACATCCAACAAATTTTTACTAAACCCTGACAAGTGTACACAAACATGCACACAGAAACACAAGCTTTGAACTGTGCTTGTGTTCAGAGAGAGGTTTGGTGGATAGTTAAATGGGATTTGTAGTGTGTTGTGTTGGTTAAAAGAGACGTTTAAGGTTGAACCCATAATGCAATGGAACACAGATCACAGATTTGAACTGGTCTTAACACAACATAGGGGAACTCCTAAATGCATTAGCAAAACAGGCTAATATCAATCAATTTTTATGTTTTTTTAAATGTGATTTTTATTTGTTTGACTATAAAATGCTGAAACCTATATTTTGTTTACAGGTATTCCATAATTACTCATTTTTGGTATCCAAAAACATTCAGCTTCATGTTGTAATTTAAACCAGTCCCATGGCAGTTTGTGACATAGTCACAAAATTTAGAATCTATTGATTTGTGTCACTCAGCACGACTTTCAATACACATACTGCATGCATATATTTATAACCTGATATCAGGGGAAGTCATACATATTTTATGAGGTGTCTATAAGCCATCCCTTACCTCAACCAAACCCTAAAACCTTAGACACAAAGGCTAATTTTGTTCAAATGAATGCATATTACGAAATAACAAAGCAACAATAAAGCCCCATCCTAACCCTAACATCACAGGGGCAAAGTCAAATCATAATAAAACGTATGAATGAGATTCACACGAATAAACCACCTCATAAAATACATCAGATTGGGTCAATATATATATTTATACTTATGAAAGCAACTTACATTATATTGAAAGGCGTGCTGAGTGACACGACAATGGGAAATTGGTGTTCATGAACACAAATCAATAGAATACATTTCATGACCATGTCACAAATTTCTGTGAGAATGTGTTGTGTAATTTGCTATTTTTTTATCAACAAGATTTAAACACGTAAAATCTGAATATGTTTTTTTATCAATATTATCAGTGCCATGACCACTGCATCTTAAGAATCCATTAAGATAATTAAAGTTCTTGCTTTATATTCATAATAACATTCCTAATCATTCAAAGAAATAAAAAATGCTTAAGGTGAAATAGTTTTTGTGTAACACATCAAGGAAGACTCTGTAGATACAAATATCTACACTGATAAATGGAAATAGATAGTGTAAATAAGTGATTAGAATCTCTCTAAATGCTTGCACGTAGAAGAGATGGGTCTGTTTTCTTTTGTGAAGATATTCTGTTTACAGATATTGCATATTTATGAAACAAGAACACTATTAATATGAACATTTCAAAACCTTCATTGCTTACTGCATAACCAGTTATATTTATTGATCTGAGGACCTTGCTTGAAAAATCAAGGCATTCAATCAATGAGAAAACACACAAACAAGATCACACACATACACACACAATACATTTGTCTCTAAGTTGTTCCCTGCCCTCTGCAATGTCACTTGTCATGGACAAATATTTTTTTGTGGGCAAGTTTATCTCCATTCCTGTCCCCAGGTCAGGGGCTGTATATAGAATGTGAAGCGTTGTGGTCTTCTTGACTATATCAATCTATCTCTCTCTTGCTCTCTTTCTTATTTTTTATAGGATTTTGTGCACCTCAATCAAACGTTGCCCAAGGTTGCGTTTGTAGCACATTGCTACATTAAGTTGCCGTCTGTGCGTGCCCGCTCCATTAAATGACACAATAGGAGGAGGGAAAGAGACACTCTTTGTCATCATAGTGTTAAGACCTTTGTGTATTTTTATAACCATCCATACATTATACACAAATAAGAAATAGCTATTACTATAAATTACTATTTAGGTTTACTATGTAGAAGTAAGACAATAGGCAGATTCATAAAGAGTGAATACAAACATTAGTTTTTCAAATCACAAATCCTTGCATCAGGAAATTCAGCAGATTGATTTTTGGAAAACATTGTATACAAGTTCTTTGGCAAAGCGAAACCATTGAACATCATGTGTGATGTACGGAAACACAGACAAACATCTATCACACGTGTGCAGCTTCTGCCCATTGGTATGCTTGAGCTGCTTCACAGGTTTGCATGTAATACGTTTATTTTCTCACATGAAGAATGACCAAACATTTCTGCATAGCCAAACCGATTACTCATCAATGATCCCCAAGTTAGGCGGGCAGAGACCTATTGAATTAAGAAGATGACGACTTTGGAGACATCTCGGCATGGTCCGGGCCGGCAAACCTGATATGTCTGATATGTAACACAACGAGTGAAAGTGACATGGTCTGGATTTTAATATGATCTGCAAGGGTAGCTCAAAGGTGCAGAATCAGGCATTGAATATATAAATAATTGAATATACCACCCCCAAGTATGCTGAAATAAATCTTAATTTAGTCTTATTTCTCCCTCTCCTCCTCTCTCTGTCTCGCTCTCTCCTCGCGTCCATCTGACATACATCGCGTACGCAGCCTGAGATCAGGATATTAAATGCAAGAGTCATACGGGTCTCCTTCCCTCCATCTAATTACATGCACCGTGGATCGCAGGCTTGAAGGAAAGGTTCCCTTTAGCCATGACACCCCAGAGGTTATTCCTCTATTATTTTGCTTTTTCCTCCTCTCTCTTCTTCCTCCTAATTTCTGTCCTGCCCAACAGCTTTCTCGCCTACATCAGGACATATTAATATCATTAAATTAATTAGCAGATGGGCCGTTCTGAAATTTAAGGGATAATGAATCGCTAAAGTGGCCAGCTTTGATGTCTTAACTTTTTTAGCTCCCAGAAGGGCTTATGTGTAAACCTACATTTTTCTTGGAGAAAGGACTTTTCTTTTTTCTCACCTCTCTCAGACAGCACTCACATATGGCTGTGTGCTAAATGGACTAAAAGCCAGACATTGTTGAAAAGTGAAAATAACAATCCTCTCGCTCTCCTCTCCACTGAGAACACTGAGAAAACATAACAAGCTTTATGAGGCCATTGGAGGTTCAAGCTGAAAAATGTTCCAAATACAAGAACATAAAAAAGAAACCTTACACTGTATCACATTTCCTTGATAACTTAAGTTGTTTTGTTACATTTGTGAGTTGTGTTATAGACTGATGCCAATAAGAACTCAAGCTGTTGGGTGTATGTACAGTAAAATAATAATGAGATACTAACTCGAGCCTACAAGAACATTATCAGCATTAAAGTTCAGTTCATAAGGTAAAATAGAGTCTAATGTACCTTCTCAAATAAAGACAGTCACCAACATTCAATGAACCCATTGGGAGTAACAAAGTATCATTGCTGTTTTAAAAACCTTTTCTAGTAGCAGTGTACTTTGTGTGATCAGAAGTGGTATAGTATTTGTAAACACTAAATCTGTGCTTTGTATACGGAGAAATCCAAGTTTACTCTTTAAATAAATTATTCACAAATTGAAATGGATAGTTCAGACCAAAACAAAGATTATGTCATCATTTACTCACCCTTTCATCATTTCAAACCTGTACGACTTTCTTTCTTCTACAAAACACAAATATTTTGAAGTATATCGGTAACCAAAAAACGTTGCTCCACATTGACTTCTATTGTATGGACACAAAAGGTCAATGGAGACCAACGGTTATTGGTTACCAACATTCTTCAAAATATCTTCCTTTGTGTTCTGCAGAAGAAAGAAAGTCATACAGATTTGAAATGACAGGAGGATTAGTAAATGATGACAGAATTTTGTGGAGAACTATCACAAGTCTGCAGCAAAAGTGCTGGATTCTTCATTTTCTGTAGCAAAATATTTAGATAAATGCTGCTATTCGGTTTTTGTTCTAGAAGATTTAATGTTTTCACATATTACTATGTAATTTAATGCTGCTTCCCTGAGTTTTTCTTCCTTATCGGTTTATGTGCCAGATTAATAGTGGTCTGAATATAAAAATAAATTCAGTGATTTAGAAAGAGAGACAGTAAGAGGAATGTATTTAGGGTAAAACCATGGAATATCGTCTGTGAATACACGTTGCATAAATATACCTTCATGTTTCCTGAGCAGAGCTCTGCCAACCCTCCGAAGCTTCTGAATTAAATATGTGAATACAGGTGTAAATACATGCACTATGAATTCACATTGCTTACAAGCTAATTTTATTATAGATTTTTAACTTATTTAAAATTTATGTAAACATTTATAGATATATTAATGAAGGGATGAATCTGCACACGCTATCTAGCAGACCACCATATCATTGCTTTTGATATCATTGCAACCTCCATATTTTCCTTATGTTGTTTTACTTTCCATACAGCACTGCTATTGGTGAGATTTTTAAATGTTTAACCAATGTTTAACCAAGTTTATACAGTTTACTTTTCTTCCATTTCCTAAAAAGTAGCAGTTTTGGAAAAATTAGGTTTCTGCCCGACAGCGACGATAATATAAATGTTCATATCCACAAGCAAGGACCAGAATTAAAGAAGCTACTGTAGGTCAAAATATCTCTTTTATTAAAAGTTGTATAAGAAAAGTAACCACTGAGCCCAATGTTTTCAGAAAAACAAACAAAAGAAAAAAAAAGAAATGTAATAATCCATTTTGTTCAACGTTAAAAAGGAAAAACAAACTATTAAGAAGTTATGTTACTTGTCTTTCAAGAGTCTATACAGGCAGTACACTTCAAATGACTCACTACACACACTTAGAATTTAAAGGAGGTAGCCAGAACAATAAAAACAAACAAAAAACATGAAACAATATCAACATTAAGTAAGTGCATAATGTATCCACTTCACTATTTATACTACAAAGCATATAGTTATATCCAAAGCTATAACTGCCATTCCCTTAAAGGCACTTTCATAATTGATGAACTTTACTGTAAAGCTGCTTTCAAACAAACTGTATTGTACAAAGCACTACATATTCGTGTTTGGACAACTTTGCCTCTGGTCTTATCCTTTCAACACTCAAAATGAATACCAAGTATTTTAACCAATCGATCTAAACCATATCTACAAGAGGTTTAGTCAGGTTTTAAAGGTTACATGTGAATCAAATTATTAGCCTACAAATTGATTTAGCACATGGCAAAATAAACATTATACAAATCAGTGTACTTATTCATCCATATCTTGTCACAAGCACGGGTATATTTGTAACAATAGCCAAGTAAGGGTCAAAATGATCATTTTTTTCTTTTATGCCAAAAATCATTAGGATATTAAGTAAAGATCATGTTCCATGAATATATTTTGCAAATATTATACCGAAATATATAAAAACTTTATTTTTGTTAGTGGATGCAGCAAAATCGTTAACAAAAATGGCCAGAAACATGTCTACAAACTTCACTCGTTGTTGCTGCACAAGTTTGGTATCTATATAAAGCTTAGAATTTCAGCCTTCAGGCTCATCTATTCTACACAACATCATTACAGCGATAAGTCAATAGAGAGCATTAAAACAAACCTGTTTCTTCTTAGCAGCGGCCTGCTGCAGTGCCTACAAGTTTAAAGGCGATTTTTTTCAATATTTTGATTTTTTTGCGCCCTCAGATTTTCGAATAGTTGTATCCCAAATATTGTCCTATCACAACAAACCATACATCAATGGAAAGCTTATATTGCAAAAATTGACCCTTGTGACTGGTTTTGTGGTCCAGGGTTACATTTTATCCTTACAGAACCATGTGGCCATCACGCATAAATATTCAATATTGTTTGCTCCTATATGTTTGTTCCATTTATTTATGTGGCCTCACATAGAATGTGACATACAGTGAGTATTAAAAGTAATGTATTTTAATCCTAGACATGATTGGATTGAAAAAATATCCAAAGCCCTTCATAGTCAATGACTTGAAAATTAAGGTTCAAGGTCATAGTGACGTGCAGAAGCTATTAGCTTGTACAAAGAAGCAAGTGCTACATTGAGCTCATTCACACACACGCACACACACGCACGCACACACGCACACACACGCACGCGCACACACACACACACACAAACAGATGGCTGAGTTTCCCATTAAACAGACATGAGATAATCTTCTCAGCTTGACCATGGAGCAATCATATGGGACTCTACCAAATGGAGCCATTGTACAAACTGTGCCTGGTGGAGGGAAATTAAACAATTAAAGCAAGCAAGGAAGCCCTGACGTGTAAGCTGCATTGATGTGCGTGCACGTGCAAGTTTGACTCTGTGTAGTATCATGAAGCCGTAATCACTAACCAAGTCGGTGCGACATTCAGCGGTCATCTACATTCAACCGAACGCCCGGTTGACAGAGAAATGACATGCACGTACCCTGCAATGACACACACAGATAGTAAAATGTGCTGTGTGTAATATTTAGGAGGATCTATAGACAGAAATGCAATGTAATATACATAACTATGTCTTACGTAATGAAGCGTTATGTTTTTATTACCTTAGAATGAGCTACTTCTATCTTCATACACGGCGGGTCCCCTTACGTGGAATTTGTTATCTCCTTCAGCAAAGAAACTAAAACGTGATGACATCTTAGTCCCGTGTCAGCCACCGTAGTGCTTCGAAAGGGAGGGGGAGCGGTGGAGTAATCCATTGGTTGCAATTCACAACCTCACCGCTAAATTTAGCTAAAATCTCAATGGCTCCTTTAACTCCCCTAGTATTGTTCTCATTTAGCCATTGTTACACTTGATAGAACTTCACAGCAAAAATAATCCCTCCCTTCATTAGACCCATTTCCAAGGTTTACATGATCAGTCTGAATGGGAAAACAATGGGGGCTGCAATTTGTAATTTTCCAGTCCAGGAGTCCATCTAAATAATAAACCCTTGTATGTTATGAGTAAATGAAGAACAAGAGTGGTATTAAACAAATCCTGAGAAGGGGGGCTAATGGACAAACTTGTAGACATAGATCGAAGCTAGAAGACAGAGTGTTTTAATGGTGCCATTCTTTTGGTGTTTTTGGAGCTTTGATAGTTTAAGGTATGCAATATAACATGTGTTCATGTTCCGTTTGTGAAAAAACGCCTTTCTATACAGCTGTTGTCATAAAGCAGGCTGATGTCTTCCTTGTTCTATGAAGTCCCTCCTTCAGAAGTACTTAATGAGTTCTAATGGTGTAGCTGGTCAAGTTTGTTGTGATTCGACAGCAGCTTAGCGCACGTTGTCCGGAAAGGTCACGCCCCTTTTTTGCCGCATTCCTGTGGGCGGAGGTTATTCAAAAACTCGGAATAGTGACATCATGTTACTGGGAAGTAGAGGGGTGTATACCAACACCAGCCATTTTCTGTAGTCCTTGAAAAGTGAATTCTGTTAAACACAATATCTCGCTTGGCATCTGAGCCTTTGATTTTGCAGGTATTATTTATGCTCTAACAGCAACATTACACACTAACTAAAGTTTGAAAAACTGGATCACGGAGAACGGCACCTTTAACACCCACCCGTTATAGCTGTGGATATTACGAAAACTCCTTTGAAAACATAACGGGCGAATGTGTTCGAAGTTTTATGCTTGGTTAGACTAAGATTAATGTGTGCTAGTGTTACCCAGCCCTCATAATGAAAGTGTCAATTTTTGTAATCTTTACTGCATCTAATTAAATCTGTTTTAACACTCAACAGCAGCACCTTTGACTGCGCACACAAAGAATTCGCCCACTATAACAATCACTCGGTCATGAAGCTATTTTAAGGCATTTAAACATTTGGAACGGATGAATAATATTCAAAGCTCTACAATGATAGATGGTTTTATTATCTCTGTATTTGCCTTTTTGTGACTTAATCTTCCCATACGTCCATGTCAATATTGAAAGCACCCATGATTTCACCGCTTCCCCTGCATTGGTGCTTTCGCTACATGATTCAACAGAGACAGCCAATCAGCAGTCACAGATCTCCGTGATGAATTCCAGTAGGCTTGAATGCCATTAGGGGACCATGACACAAGACGGGTTTTTCATCTGGTTCCACTTTTACATAAAGGTCAAGCTTACCCAAGAATTATGCAGACGACCTTTCTCGATCTTCAATTATGTGGCAACTCTCGAATGGAGATGTGGAAGCACGGGGAATTAAAGGGGAATTAAATAAGTTTTGGCAATGTTTTTTGAGGTTCACACAGGAGGTCGGATTGGGGTTTAGGGGTCTAACCCTATTTCTCCTTAGGACTAAAAAAGTTTAAAATAAAAAGTCTGAAATTAAATGGAAACCGGTGACGTCTTAGTTTCACTGCACATGTTGAAAATGATACCAACAAAAGTATACACTAGCATTGAAAAGTTTAAGATCTCTCTGTTAATATTTTACTAAAACCTTGTTGATAGAGTCTAAACATCAGAAAAACTTCTGTCTATGCACACGCTTTCAATTTTTAAAAAGTATAAATAAATGTGCGTTATGAATCTGAAAAAAGCACAAACCTGAAGCAATAACAGGCAACAAATGGAGAAGAGATTAATCTTCGTGGAACATAAAATAGTTACTTTATTTTAATTTTCATGTGTCTATTTATGAGGAATATGGACTGTTACGGATGTGACAATCCTGAAAATGGCACTAACCAGACTATGAAAAATCATGTGCATAAACAAATGCTTTAAAAACTTAAAGAGAGACCTCGCATGGATATTTGAATCACCAAATTTTGACATCTGTGCTATTGCTATAGTAAAAAACTTTATTCTTTCATGGTTAAATTGACATTTTTACAGAATTTCCCACCTCAGGATAAGACCTGAAGAAACCAATTTTGCAAAGTTAAGGCAAATGGTAGCTTAAAGACACTTTTATATATATGACATAATTCTCATCATCACATCATTGTTTTGTTGATATTTTATTCTTCTACAATCTACAAAAACATGAATAAGGTATGAATACAGTAAGCTATCCTAAAATTTTGAACAGTAGTGTGTGTGTCAGATTCTTTACTAACTTTTCATATTTTGATAGTCATTAAAAATGTTAACAGTTAATTCAGACATTTTCTAAAGGAATAAATCATTTCAATAACACGACAGTTACACAGACATTAAAGTTTGTATTTAATGATTATTGTCTGTTATGTGTTCTTCCATTGTGTTTTTCCTATAAGCTATGATTCACAATATTATCACCATTTTTTGCGATATTCAACATCATTCCACAAATGCTGTTGATTGATCTTAACTCGTATTGAGCCTTGAGCATTCCTTAAATGTATCTATTCATTCATTCTTTTGTGCTACTTAAATGTGTGGCTTTCAGCTGAAATCTAAACGTCACCGTTTGTCACACAGCTGGTTGCGGTAGCGCTCATCATTCAATCAGTTGAATTGTACAAACGTCTGCTACTAAATCAATGCTAGAGCCCCTCCATAACACTCAGCCATGGCTGAAAACATTGGAATGGTAATTTTAGACTACAGATCTACTCTGTGAGTAATATTGAAATAATAGCATTGTTAGGCAGCTGTCCTCTATTTCACTACCCCTGTCCTTTGCCTGTCCTTTCTGTTCATGTGATATAATAGAGTGGGCTTTGAACTGTATTGATTTTAAAAGTGAAATGTTGGGATGAAGTGGGACTTGGGGGGTTGAAGCACACTGAGAAACACAGACAGGCAGAGAAAGTCAATGGGATAAATCGTATCTATTATGAGTCTCAGTGGTGTCTTAAATGGCTGCAATTATATAGAAACACTTGAAAGTCTCATACGTTGCAGGCCAGAAGGAATTACAAACATGTACGTCGTACATACAAATGCACACAGTGTCCATATGACTGAAATATTTGTGCATTTCTCACATTTACAGAAACTTTCTGTAGCTCTGTGTGTACAGTATGGGGCAGCGGGGCATGAGCAGTAGGGGGCGCTAGTCAGTTGTGGAGGTACAATCAGTTTCACAGAGTATCATTCATGTCATAAAATCCTCATGCATTTGTTGTATATTGCCTGTTTTCGCTCCGTAATAACAAATAACTCTTTATTTCTTTTTAATCATGCAAGAAAGACAGCTCTAATCCTACAAAGCAAGTAATGTTGTCTTGTGTGTGATTAAGCATACATTTATTTGAAAGGAACGTGAAATACATACATCATTATATCTCAAAGGGATCCCACCCTGCTCCCATAACAAGTGTGCATAATTTGTAAGGGTAATTTATGGTAATGTTGGAGAGAGTATGATAGAGGAGAGATTAAACTAATTAGACTTGCATGCTTTGGGAAAATACGTTTCACCCACGTTAACAGTGCACACTGGGAAGAGAGTCCTTTTTTCGAGTGTCTCAATAGGTAAAACTGTAATACAGGTTCTGCTTGTTAAAGGCATTTTAGCTGGTGATGGGGAATTGTTTTGACCTGTTTGGCTGATATTGAAACTCATATTATTTCATCATATTTGAAATACTAATTCTTGGATAAAAACACAATTTAGTTGAATATAAGCCTAATAACGAAATAGGAGTTTTAGCAAGGAGCAGCTAATTTTCCTTTTTAAGAAGTACACTATATAGACGGTTTCGAAGCAACAACATAAGAATAGAGAATAGAGTTCCTGTAAATTAGCTAGCAAGTTAAAAGTATGTCTAGCCAGTATTAGTTTGGGTTACCAGTTACATGACCCATTCAACAAATTGTTTATACAATAAAATATATGTAAATTAATATATAAATAAAATAAAATATAAATAGTTATATTAGCCAAACCAATCAACAATCACAAACCGGAAAGTTAACTTCGGGCCAGGCGTGTGCGTCCGATGAAACCATCTATAATAGAACATGGATGCATCCATTTTTGTTCTCTCAAAAACCCAGTGATCTCTAACATGGTGATTTATGCCTGATGAGAAACAAAACAAGGGCACTCGAAATAAAATGCCACACTATTTCCTCTTATTAAATTACGTTCAGATTTTATAAGAGTCCCAGATTACTTTTAATCTTAATGTAGCACTATGGGCAGTCTGATTAATTAATGTTTTCTTGTTAAATTATAAGACCGCAAATTGAATATCAAGCCACATGTAATTATGCTTAATGGAAAGAGAGAGTGAGACGAAGAAAGAAAGTGTTCACAAGCCCCTCATCCCTCTTTCTCCCCATCATAGCCAAGCCATCAAATCTCTGACATTATACAACTGTAAGTATGGAAATTATATAGTAACCAAGACTTTGCACTTCCATAATGTACTAATGTAACTAATTTTGTATTTTATACACTAAAAAAATAGATAATCTAAGTGTACTCAACTGTGCTATTTTGAGACACCATGAATATAAACTAAAATATGCTTTTAACATACTATTTCTGTATTTATTTGTTGAAGTCAACTTGAACACACTATTATATGAAAGATGGGTTCAAGTGTACTTCAGGTAACTAAATAAAATTTTAAATACAGAGTATGTTCTTTTTCACCTGCTGCACGCACTACAGTTTTTCCATTAAAAGTAATATTTAATATACCGTATAAGATTAACCTTGATGTTTTCATGGTCATTGTATCTTTGCTCAGTTAAGAGAACAGAAGCACTACTGACATTGACATTGTTTGCTTTGAAAATGCCAAAGAAAGCTCTGAGCTAAGCAAAAACATCTTTCCAGTCATGTAGCTTATTCTCAAAAAAGCTCCAGATTTTGACTTAGCAAGTGAGGTGAGTAAAACTTTATTATAAACTATTTACAAAGTGGTTTACAGAAAATACTTGATTCACATACATATACATGGAAGGAGAAATAAAATCGAGTAAAATCAACTGTGTTTTGAGATTGACAAGAAAAACTAAATCAGCTGTTTATTCATGGGGTCTGAGATTTCAAGGGCTTTGGGGATCATGTGAAGCTCTGTTGTTATTGTAAAGCACATTATTAGACCAGTGGAGCAAAACATCTACTGAGCCCCCTAATGTAGAGCTATTTTTCACAAGAGAATCTGAAAATGAATATGTTATCAATAACAATATTTCTACTCAATCCCCCCCTCTCGCTCTTGTTCGCAAATACTATTCTTCATTTTAATACAAGGTCCACCTGCAATCCACCCTTCTCTAATGAAAATGCATGTTTCTACTCATTGGCTAAAAGGCAAGTCCCATTAGTAATGCCTGTCTCATTGATTAAAATGGTTTTAAACTTGCATTCATCCAGAATGGGAATATGGGGGATGCTGGGTATTCTGAATGCTCATGTTTACATCCATAGATGCAAATTGAATGGAGCCATTCTCTGTGTTCTAGGCTGTAAATGAACTAATGCAAAGAAAAACACCATTGACCTCCAGAGGAAAGTCAATCATTCAGGCATCTTTTAGTTTAGATTTCTTGCCTTTATTTGTGTATCAAAAGACCCAGCATTATGAAACTAGGACACAACAGGTACACTTTTGTGGATGTGAACCAAAAAAATACACAGCACACCAATGATGGGATTTTGTGTTAAACAAATAAAGCATTTTGTATTATTATTTTAAATAAAATACTATAACAGTTATTTGGCTTTTAAAGCAGAAAACATTTATTTTAAGACAGTAATTGTTTTGTTGCTATAGCAATGGTTACCAAGTGAACAATGATGCTCTGCATTAGGTTTACAAACCCTGCATCCGAAATCATCTTCCGCCTTCCAGTAGGCGAGAATACCCAGAAAATCACGAGTCATGAATAGTATGTACAAAACCTCAGTATGCAGAAAACAATAGGCGAGAAATATCCGGATGGTCTACTACTTCCACCGAGATATGTGAGTGTGCATTGGATGGACACTATTCTAGCCCATAATGCAACGGGTGTCGATTCAGTCTGTTTTTCCCCTGTTACTAGTTCTTTTGAGTTCCTGTTTCCTGTCCCTTGTTGTAGTTCTTTTGTTTTCAATGGTTCCGTGTCCGTCTTTCCCAGATGTGTCTTATCTCGTTTAGTTCTCATTAGTTTGTGTATTTAAGCCTCAGTGTTTGTTTGTCGTACGTTTTTTAATGTTCATGTCGCATGTTTGTAGAATGTTTTTGAGTCTGGTCTGGTTGTTTTTGACTTGTTTTTACTTTTTAAATGTTCAGCTGCATTTGGATCCGCTCTTTGTTTTCCCTTGCCTGTCCATCACAAGGGGAGCAACGGCCAAATTTCCAATGTAAATCTATTAAAAATTGCAGATATCTTTAAGGCGGATGTCTGTTTCTAAATCTAAGTGGCGATAAAAGAATTTCTCGTAACAAAATTGTTTTTTATCAACACCAATGTATAGGTTGTTGTTAATACGTCAAAGGTCAAAGAGCATACGGGTCACATGACAATAAAAAATATGATGGATACAGTGTCTGAAATGTTTTCATATACTCCCACTCCCACTTTTTCAAATTAGTATGGATTGTCACAGTACACTCTTAAAAATAAAGGTG
This sequence comes from Oreonectes daqikongensis, assembly GCA_026939265.1. Lineage (NCBI taxonomy): Eukaryota > Metazoa > Chordata > Actinopteri > Cypriniformes > Nemacheilidae > Oreonectes > Oreonectes daqikongensis. The sequence continues at coordinate 68,350 of JAOTQM010000434.1, read as the reverse complement.
CTTAACAGGTTCTTCACAGTGATGCCATAGAAGAACCATTTTTGGTCCCACAAAGAACCATTCAGTCAAAGGCTTTTTAAAGAACCATCTCTTTGTTACCTTTTTATAATCTGAAGGAGCCATTTAAACAAATAAGGTTCTTCTATTGCATCATGAAGCACCTGTTGTTAAGAGCGTATGTGATTTCGTCAACAGCCTAGTAGTTATAGTGTTCATGACATTAAGGAGCAAAAACATTTACTACCTGAATGTCGGTTTCCTGTGAGATGATGTTACTGTATATTCAACAATTTATTCCCTTTAATAAAGTACAAACATAGAGGAAAATAAGAAGAGAGAACCTCTGTTTCCCTCATATTTCTTTCTTTTTGGTTCATACAGGCATGTGTTTCACTGATATTGTCAAGTCAATATTTGATTGGTTCTTCAGTCAATTTTTCACATATGAAAAAATCTTTTTTATGAAATATAAACACACATGAGTTTTGTCATGAAATCAAAGTAAAAAATGTTAGGGCCACAGGAAGAGTTCGTGTTTTAATAAATGTTTTTCCTCTACATGATTCGAGTAGTCATTTAACAAATGGGTTTGAGTCGTGTTTAGAAGCACAGAACAGAATCATTGTCTGCTGTAATTTATCGACCTTTGAATTACAATGATCTTTTTCCCACTTTTCAGCTTTCAAGTGTTTGTTTTGATGGCCACTTCAAGGTTATGGGAGTTTAATTGCACATTTTTTTTTAATTAGATTGACAGAGAAAAATGAATGGGTAGTTCTCAGATAAACATACTGTATAAATGCAATCATTGTAATCTTGGTTTTAATGTTTTTCAACGTCTGATTATGAATGAGGGGAGCTGTTTGTCTATTGGAAGGGCAGAGGTGCATGCTGGGTGGATAACTGTGCTTTCAGAGTTCATCGAACACTTTAGTGTGAAGTATTTCAGTGTTTTTATACAGAAACATATTTGTACATAAAAATATGCCAGATTGTGATATTCTGCTCCACAACCAAATCACTCAAGTAGCGCAGTCTAAAACATTATTTTTCAAATGTATTATATTGTAACCAATACTGTACACTTTCTGTCACGTTAAATGTACAGAATATGAAAGATCAACAAAAAACTAGTGTATGCAGTCAAGTTCTAAAGCTTTGTGAAAGTGTGCCAAGGGCCAACTGTGCTACTCTTAGATACATACAGAATATTTGAATGTGCCAAAAAACTTTGAGTGGGGGTCAAGAGTTATCTCATATTGGGATCTTGTATGACTTTCAGATAGGATGAACAGTGCAAAAAATGCTAATCCTAATATTCCTCCCACAAAGTGCATAACCTGTCAATAACCTCAGGCTTCTGAAAAGCTAAGGTTAGTGACACGTAGTGTTAGAGGGCAGAGATCACAGCAGGTACAAATACCCCTGCATGTATACATAAGTGTGTGTGTGTGTGTGTGTGCGCGCGCGCGTGTGTGTGTGTGTGTGTGTGCGTGTGTGAAATCAAGATCTAAGGAGAAGATCCATTTAGACACTGAACTAGAGTAAAACATAATTCTGCTGATCTCTGAGCTGTCAATCTAGAATCTAAAGTGTTTTCCTCCCATCCACTCAGCAGAAACTCCTCTGCATCGATTTGTTTTTCCAGACGGTGGATCCACGTCCGTTTTGCTGCATTAATATTGAAGTGTTCTTATTTATTAATGCTGTGTTATCTAGATATTTCCATTCCTGCTTGTAGACCAATTCAACTAATGGGGACTGCTAACTCTCTCTCTCTCTCTCTCTCTCTCTCTCTCTCTCTCTCTGTGCGAGTGTGTGTGCACAAGAGATCACGCTGGGAGGCTTTGATAGATCTTATGAGTGTACTTTACGGAGCGAGCTCTTGTCAAGGAATTACATCGTTCTGGTAATTAGGACGATTTGCAATGAAAGTTGTTCTTTCATTATTGCATATAACATTTAAAGTCTCATGTGGTTCAGATGATCACAATCTGCAGGATTTTTCAAACAGTGGTTGTGCATAGCTACTAAAATAACTAAAATCCAATAAAACCAATAGTTTTGTGGCATTTTTACAATTTCATCTATAGCTTTAAGACCATACATATTGTCGCTGTCCTTTTGAAACCTTGTGTATCCAAATTCGCTCATTTTTCTGGAGTACTTTAAAATGATTAAAGGCTACAAGGCTAAAACAAACATTATTGTTTGTATTTGGTGTAATGGTTCAATAAACACTTATAAAAAAAACATTATTTTTCACATACTATGCATTACTGTTGTTCCTCTCTGCCCCACCTTTCTTAAACACGTTGATTTTTACAAAGCTTACTGAAAAGCGTGGCGTGCTCTGATTGGCCAGCTACACAGTGCGTTGTAATTGGACGAATATTTTAAGCATGTGGTGTTAATGTTACGCCCCTTACCATATTTGGAACATCAGCTTTTAAAGCATACAACTACACTACAGCGAGAATAGTTACGTTGTCTTTCTCTGCGTATACATTTGGGCGGTGTTATGCAAAGCTTCCCACACAGTGACGTAGATTTGTGCGGGTGTGTATACATGAGCTGTTTTAGGCAGGTTTGAAAGAGCCTCTGCTTTTAAATAGAACATATCTTTTAAATATTGGAATTTTACGTGTCAAATATATGCATGAACAACTTGTAACACAAAATCGCATCATATGACCCCTTTAAATATTATGTTGTCAAAGTTGACAAGCACTTTTTAAAACTTCTATTGGTTAGTTATTTTTTTTAAACATAAAGGGTGACTAATAATAATGATTTCACCAAATTTTTTCACCCCCCAAAAAAATCACCAAATATGGAGATACAAGGTTTCAGAAGGACAGCAGCGATATGCTAATGTACCCCTATAAAAATGTACACATTTAAAATGTCCAGTTTTTCCTTTACTGGAAAAAATATGTTTGTGAAATGTTTGAAATTTCTTTCGGAATTTCTATAATTGTACCAACATATCAATTTCTTTCATTAAATTTTTTTTTATTTATATTTTTTAAATGGATGACTTGGACCAAATAATGAAAAAAAAAAGCAGCCCTGAATAGATTAGGAACTATTTCAATACTCATTAAAAAGCTTTTTGAGGGTGAGACCTCATGTTAAAATGCAAAAAGAATGATTTTGCCAATTCCAATCAAAGTGTGGCACTTCTGAAGTTACTTAAAAATAACATTGTTTTGATTTATTTTTATTTGCAACATAATTCCTGTTACAAATATGCTACTCTATAGCATTGATAAGTTTACTTGTATTCTAAAAGATGATATATATATAAACTTTTGACTGGTAGAGTACTGTATATAAGATATAAATATATAGTATAAAATCATACAGACCAATATAGTCCAGTATGTATGAAATCCTGACCCAGAATCCAGAATGATACAGAATGAGTATGCTTAGAAAACATTAAATGTCCAAACAAGAAATATAATGTGACGTCCCACATCTCTCATGCACTGCTCAAGGACAAACAGCAGAACCTTGAGGGACGAGCACAATCAAACAATGGACAGAGCTATCTGTTTTATTGATATGTGTCGGAGCAGGAAGAGGCGTCTTCCTGTTGCGTAGTAGTGCGTTTTGTTATTAATTTCAAATAACAACAGCCGTTTTCAGAGATCAGTCACCCCGCCTTTAATGTGTACTCCTTAAAAATGTTTTAAGTATATGTATTATAACCCTCCCTCACTTATTCGAACCCCTTCTCGTTGAAAGGGCAACTTTTTCTATTATTTAGACATTATCTGATCTTTATATGGACACATTAAAGTGATAGTTCACCCAAAAATTGAAATTCTGTCATCATTTTCTCTCGTTCTTGACATTTCAAAACCTGTATGAATTTCTTTCTTCCGCAGCACACAAAAAAGGAGATATTTTAAAGAATGTTGTTAACTGGCACCCATTTACTTGCACAATAGAAATGAATGGGTGCCGCTGCTGTTTGGTTAACAACTTTCTTCAAAATATCTCCTTTTGTGTTTTGAGGAAGAATTAAAGTCATACGGGTTAAAAATGACAAGAGGGTGAGTAAATGATGACTGAATTTTCATTTTTAAGTGAACTATCCCTTTTGTAAAACTTTTACATTTGTTTGAATCGGCCTGACGCCACATCACACCCTGCCACAGACTAACTATCAACAGTTTGATTATATTGACATTTTAGATGACTCCAAATGTATTATTTTTGTGTTCCTTGTGACTTACTCTGAAATGTTTTACGTTCAAATCCAGGTGACCTCTATGACCTCCTAAAACGGTTTACAATATGCAAGCATATGATTCGGTACGGCATCTCTGTCGTAATTTCTGGGCTCCACAGCTGGAGTATTCAGATTCCCCCTTCATATTCTGGAATCAGGGTCTCAGCAGCAAACTGTGCGAGTCAAAGAGGAAAATCTCTCATCAGTGGGGATTACAGCAGAGGAGTTTAGACATTTTCCATAAGGTAGCATTATAATCGGACTCAGGGCCTCATAATACCCGAGATCTGAGTGGATTTGCAGGAAGGAAATGTTATTAAAGTCGCCACATGAGAAAAACAAATTAGAGCCAGCGGTGCATTCTCCAGAGCAGTCATAGCGAGAGGCAAAGGGGTAGTGCTTAATCATGATGCACTTCTGTTATTTGTTACAGTTTGCCGACAATGATTTTCTGCCTTCACTCTGTAGGGGGGTTAGCAGGGGGCCAATATGCACTTCTAAACTTTTGAAAGGGGAAAAATGTGATAAGCAGCACTTAATGCAAAGCAGTTTTGTAAGAAAAACTTTTAATGCTGACTAATATTGGAGAAACTTTTAAGCATACAGGTGTCCGTCTGTCCGTCCATGCAACTGTCCAGCTATCTGAGTGCATCTATCTAAAAGTGCATCTCCAGTATCTAATCTTCTCTTGTAATTGAGCTTGGGTTCATTTCAGCTGGACAGATTCATTTATACATTATGTTTGTTACTGTCCTTGACGTGTTGAAACCTCTTCCTCTCTGCCCCTGCCCGACGTTTGGCATTTACATCGCTTGAGAGAAAGAGAGAGGTTAATTACGCTCAACCCTGCAATGGCATTAATTATAGAGACAACAGTAAATAAGCCGATGATATTTCTCACAGCGGTGGTGGAGAGATAAAGATGACATTCACACACAAGTCGAAGGGGGGTGTACATGTTCAGACCGAGCAAAAAAATACAAAATTCACTCGCGCGTGATTTACAAGCAAAACGTTGACACGAAAACCTGCCCACTTGATGAATTAAAACGCTTTCTGTCTTAAATCTAAATTAAAAATCCATCGGAATGAAAAAAACAAATAAGAAATTGAGACGTTTGTTTGCGAGAGAGGGTGGCAGAGGCTGACAGACCATATTCAAAATCATTAGTTTGGCAATTAGCTTTGTGCGTTCCTCAGGGCCTAATGCTGCTCAATACACACACGGCCCAGCCGAGTCATGGGCATTAGTGTATGACGACGGGAAAAAGAGGTAATTGTTCACTTAATTCCCCCAACATGACGACTTTGCGAACAAATCAACTCACTGCCTTTATTTGGCTTCTCTTTTACTGCAGAAGAAAAACCAAGAATTGGGGAGGTGATTTTTTTGTGTTAATGACCTTTGGGGCTGTCTGTAAATGATGTTAAATCACCAGTGTGCTGGGAGAATGTCTTATTAATCGTGATAGAGGACACTAGTTATCAACATGTTTAAGAGTGATTCATGAATAGGTTCTTTTGGATAGAGGCGAACATTCTAACATATCTATAATAGGGCTCTTAAACAGCAACTGCTGAGAATGAATAGAAACAATTTAATTTAATGTTGATATACTACATTTATGCATTTGGCAGATGCTTTCATCCAAAGCAAACTACATTGCATTCAAGCTATACATATTAGCAGTATGTGTGTTCCCTGGGAGTCAAAGCCGTGACATATTTACTGCTAACCTAATGCTTTAGGCTAAAGCAGTTAGGCTAAAAGAACACTGATCTGCCTGATCCATTTCCCAACCTGATCCCATGGGAATTCATAACAATATTATTAGGTGGCTAATTCAACAGTGGTACCCATTCTCTTCTATTGTATGGGCGCAAAACCAGTGCAAGTCAATGGGTGCCACCTCTGTTCGGTTACCAAAATTCTTCAAAATGTCTTCTTTTGTGTTCTGCAGAAGAAAGTAAGTCATACAGATGGTTAGTAAATGATGACAGAATTTTCATTTTTGGGTGAACTATCACTTTAAATGCATACTTATGAAAACTTCTTTTTTGTGTTATCATTGTGCATTGATTAATGCTATGCTATCTTACCATTGTATCTGTCTGGTACTCCAAGGCAACTTTTCTTTTGTAAACTTTTCTTTTCCAAATAAAGGTTTATAATCTTAAACTTCAAATTTTTATTAAATCAAAAACATATTCAGTTATACAATGCTGGAACTTAAATTCTTTTGGTTGGTGGGCTTAGTTTCAGATTTTTGATTGCATAAAATTTATTAAACATTTCTATATTTCATAAAATGCCACAAAATCTGTGCCCCACCCCGGATCCATCTTGGGGCCCTCCAGGGGCCACGGCCTCCAGTTTGAGAACCACTGCTCTAAGGTACTGTAAAAAATAACATGTAATTTAAATAGTACTAGTACTTTTAATATCATATCCACGAGAAAAACATGGCTTTAATATAATATCATGGCCAAAACAACAATCATAATTTGATGTATAAGTAATGTTTTTGGAGCTTTTTATGCCTTTAATGATGAAGTACAGTGGAGAGTAGACAGTATGGGAGGAGACAGGGGAGCGGGACCGGCAAAGGACCGCTGAAAACGGGAATCGAACCCAGGTCGCCGTGAGAGCACTGGTGTTGTGTGTCGGCACACTAACCACAAGGCTACTGATGCAGAAACAACAAGCATTATTACAATGAAAGCAAATCTGATTTCATATGTGAGAGGCATTTGGCTGTTTAAAGCGAACAAAGTAACATTTAAGTAAACATTTAAGGCATTTGTCCCTAATAAACACAGATCACATTCAGTTGAATTAGTCAAGGGTGTAGCAGGTATTGTGTTTTCTGTTGTAGCTGGGCGAATACCTCCCTCTCTGCAGTACTTACTAATGGCCATGTGCCCTCTGTGAGATGTGTAATGACTATGTTAGTTGGAAACTTGCTTTGATGGCATGGGTTGGCGCAGCTGGAGGGTGGATCACTTTTGCTTTGAGATCTCTACTCTTCCCTGGCCATATGGCACAGGCTTCTAGGTAGTGCCAAAATCATGAGTCAGACGGCCCCGGCAGCAAAATGACCACACGCTTCCCCATTGTTCATTCCCTTGCTTGCATTTGCTACAGTTTGCATGTGCTGATTCAGAACAACAGTGTTTTGCAACATTAAAATGAGAAAAAAAATAGCAGCACATATACTTTAGATTAAGTGTTTGTGACAGCTTGTTAGTTAGTCAGAGCAATTATATGACTGTTGGCATAGCTGTGTCATAAAATATGTCTATTTGAATGCGTGTTTGAATTAAAATGACTAGCTTTGCACATCAGGATGGTTTGTGTAGCCTATTATTTACAGTCTTAAAAATGTTGGGTTATTTCCAACCACTTTGCCAAAAAAGAACAAACCCGACTGTTGGGTTGTAATTCAACCATTGGCTGAGATAGGCTAGTTTTAACCTATTGTTATTTTTACTCAACAACTGGGTTTGTGCATTGTTGACTAGGTTAAAAAACACTAGGTTAAAAATATCCCAGCATTTTTTGTGTGTCAAAATATTACTCTAGTAAAAACAGTTTTTAACTGTTGTTTTAATGGTTGGGTAAAATACAAACAAACTCATCCGTTGGTTTTAATTAACCTAGAAAATGTATTTTGTCCATTTTTTGTGCATTTGTATTTAAAAGCCCAGCATTTCGGTTGAAACAACCCAGAAAAGGTGAATTTAATTAAAACTCAACGGTTGGGTTTGGTCCTATTTTACCCAACCAAGTGTTAAAATCAGTCCAGCATTTGTTGTATCCTTTGACAAAATGAGAACATTTGGTCAATAAATGTTTTTTGGTTTAATTGCCCCAGAGTCACAGTCAGAATGACCCAGCTGTCAATGTCGTCCCAAAATTTGTTTGGCCTACAGTAAAACCTCTTACATTGTTCTCGATGTAACATCTAAGATCTAGAGTATTTAAATAAGTCTTTGCCACATGAAAATGGCTGAAAAAAAGTCCTGCTAAAATCTATTTCCTCCTATCTCCTTGATGGCGGAGGTCAAGAATGGATTAAATGCTGTTGATGCATTTACACCGTCAGGGAACATTACCAAATGCATTCTTTTACAGGTTCAAGCTGCAAGCAAGAGACACATTATGTTTAATTACAGCCCTAACTTTTCTCTTCAATTGAATGCACGCCCCGATTAATCAGACTTCTTCAAAGATGGAAGAGGGATGAAATGCACTGCCTGCTTCCCTTACTGTAAGGGTAAAACTCTGGAAGCGAAAGTTGCGAGACAAAAGCACAGGATGTTGCTGGATGTGGTCTAGCCTCCTTGTGTAAAATATTCTATGTATAAAAAGCAATTATAAACATGTTTAACACAATGAAGTCATAAAGCACTCAGTTCAAACACAGCGGGTCCTCTGAGAGATAACAAAGCTTCTGATGGCCATGTTATCTGCATCTGTCTTTTTCTGTCTCTTCACGTTTTTGTTTTGTTTTTATTCCATCACAAAACCTCCCAATGTTCCTCCCGCTGCAGTGTTGACAAGTCCCTGAGTGATGATAGCCTAAAACGACTGTGAAGCAAATGACATATTGGGAAAAGCAGCTTTTTTCCTTTTCCGTCTGATAAACCATCCCTTTAAATAGAAGAAAGTTAAATAAAGAATAGCCATGGAAAAACAAACACTAGGATTTTTTTGGAAGTAATAGACGGACGATTATGAGACTTAATGAGACGGTGTGGACGTATCTATATGCACAACAGGATATACAACAAACAAACCAGAGATGCAGACCATCTGGCGGACTGGATCGTTGTACTGATGGCTTGGCCTCAAGCTCATCGGAGTCTGATGTTTGCACTAATCTTATCCCAAAGCCGGCAGCTTTAATGGCTCTTAAGAGTATTTTCATACCAACTTTCCTCAATTTGTTTTAATGACAGTAAAGCTTTTTTAACCATATAGGACATATTTTGATCTGATCTTGGGTTTGGGCTGGGTGCTTTCAAATAGAGCATTGTAGATTTTTAAATATTAAATATATATTTAAAAAAATCATAACATATTCTGAACAATATGCAGCAACACCTTTGTGCTTTTATTTTCACATTGTTTTCAACCCTGTATCTTATCCCAGGGGTTCAAGTAGCTCTGTCCTAGCAGGGGCAACCCCTGGGAGTTTGGTTGTTGATGCTTCAGGGGTGCTAGATAGGTGTAGAATACAAAGGGTACATTTACTAGTAGCTAATACACTTCTGCCGTACAAAAGTGTATAAAGGTGGCCCAACTTAACTAACCTACAAGAACAAAGCATATTAATATAATATCAACATCAAATCTCGCAGTGTTTGATGAAGCAAAGCATCACATAAACAGAGGTCTATTTTAACTTTGCTTGCAAGCTAGCTAAAATGTATGATACTGTGATTATGTCTCATTGCAAAATGTGATTTTCTAAACATATGTTCCTGGATTAGAATAAACAACCTTTGGTTTAAATGGCGTTTAAGTGTTAGATGAGTCATAAACATATCTGCTTTTAGACAGTTTCAAAGCAACAACATAAACAAACGTTACTGCGCATGCAAGTTTTTGTGGCCCAAACTTAACTTCGAGTACACATCTGCAAAAAATAGAGTCCCTGATTATTTATGATAATACGCAAAAAAACAACAACAAGTAAATTAAATTAGCTAGCTAGTTCAAAGTATGTCTAGCCAGTATTAGTTTGGGTTACCAGAACCGTTACTTGGCTGAATTTAAATGCGACAAAGTTACACAACCCTTCAACACATTTTATTTAATAAAATTAATGTAAAATAAAATTAATTAACTTAATATAAATTAAATAAAATATAAATAGTTATATTATTAGCCACTAGCCAGACCGATAAACAAACATTTACATTACATTTACATTTATTCATTTGGCAGACACTTTTAACCAAAGTGACTTACAAGTAGAAGAGCAAAAAACATTTTGTCAACACGAGTACCGATAGTTTACAAGTTTGTCACTAGGAGGATTAAGCTTAAGTAAGCAAGGCAGAGAATGTACAACATGAAAGATTTTTTGTTAGACAAAACACAGTTATTGGTTAAGTCAGAAACATGCGGAACAGGAATGTTATAAGTTGTTTTTTGAAAGTTGTGAAGGATGCTGCAGTTTGGGTGGAGGCTGGTAGATCATTCCACCACAGAGGAACCGAATCTATAAAGGTTTTTGCAAGCGATTTGGTGCCTCGTTGTGATGGAACAACCAGATGTCGCTCATTTTCAGACCGAAGGTGACGGGAAGAGATGTAGACCTGGAGCAGTGAGTTAGAGTGGTGAATTTGCCGTTACCGTTCTGAAGGCCAGTGTCAGCGATTTTAACTTGATGCGAGCGGCAGACACAGACCGTAAGTTAACTTTGGACCAGGCGTGTGCGTCCGATGAAACCTTCTATACTCCAGTATGTTTATAATGGTGAGAAACATCAGTGGATGGTTATATAACAAGTACAGAAATTTGAAACAGCTTGTATCACATCATCTAATGAATATTCATAAATTGATGTCCTGTACAGATGAGCTTGAGATGTGTGGTCTTGCAAATTGTTTCACACTTTGCTCAGATCTTTTTTCAGTACTTTTAAACTGAAATAGCAATAATTTAACACATTGCTTCCAGATTAAATAATAAAAACACAATGAACAAAAATGGCTAAAAGTGTTGCAACAACACAAAAAAATCTTAAAGTGCAGCAACTGCAGAATCTGCTTTTTTTACCCTGAATTGCTTCCTATGACATAAAAAATAGGACAAAATAATGCCACAAATGTCAATCTTTCTCTTTATATATTCTGTAATTAAAAATATAAAAAGCAAATTAGCACACAGAGTTAGCACAGAAGAGAAGGTCATATTTACTCTTGTGGGTAGCAGCTCTCTGCTTCACCACAGAGGATACCACAGCCCTAAGAGTCTCTCTCTTTCTCTGTCACCACTCTCTTTTCTTTACACTAATAAGCAATGATCACTGTGTTACTCTAGTAATTAAATCAGATATTAAGCTGTGTTATAATCCTCTTGGTTGGCTGCTGCTGCCACAAGGCTGTGCGCGTTTCTGTGAATGTGCGTGCCATGATGTGTCTGCGTGTGAATCTGACACTTCGGCGAATGTTGATTTGCAGAGTTGCACATTTCTTGAGGGACACTGCTATGAAATGAGGATGAATGACACTCACTCATTTCATTAAAGATATAGAGATGGGTGACATTACACTGGGACACACTGCATTGTTTGTATAAATATTCATAAACACATATATGTTAGAAATGAAACCAAACTGAATAAATTAAGCTCTTCATGGAGTATTTTTCTTTACATCATTATAAATAAATATGAATAAATACATATGAATAAGGGCGCAGTCAGCTGTCAAAAGCCCATACAGCCTTTATGAAGTTAGAATTTTAGCTTTGCTGACTCACATTTACATTTACATTTATGCATTTGGCAGACGCTTTTATCCAAAGCGACTTACATGACATTGTACTATACATTTGTACATTTTGTATAGTAAGCAAGTGGGGGTTAGGCGCCTTGCTCAAGGGCACCTCAGCCGTTACCCGCCAGCCCTGGGAATTGAACCAGCAACCTTCTGGTCATGAGTCCAACACTCTAACCACTGGGCCACGACTGCCTCGCCAAACTCGACTCAAAATTTATATTCAGAAACGCAGGACTGTATGTATCAAAACCAAGGAGTCTCAGTTCCAGCTTCCCTTTTGACATTTCCACAATGCATTAAACATTGTGTTTGTTGTACAGTATTGACCTATAATAACAGAAAGATTATTACAAGCACACAGCAATAAAGATATACTTGTGTGACATAATCTCAAACAAAATCACATTATAAATGCCATCCAAAACGATGAAATTAGAAGTCATCTCTAACATTATATGCTAGTTTTTGTTGACCAAAAAAGGAAAATACTAAATAAACTAAAGTAAAGATTAATTTAACTTTCTGTCATAATGTATTCACCCTCCATTTCAAACCTGTTGGACTTTCTTTCTTCAAAAATATATATTGAAGAACGATGGTAAGCGAAAATCATTGGTACCATTGACTTGCATTGGTTTTGTGTCCATACAAGAGAAGTCAAAGGGAACCAACAGTTTTTTGGTTGCTGACATTCTTCAAGATATCTTCTTTTGTGTTTTGCTGAAGAAAGTCATGCAGGTTTAAAATGTCAAGAGGGTAAGTAAAGGATGACATAGTTTTGGGTGAACTACCCCTTTATTTGTTAGTTTAAAAAAATAGATACCGTGGTAAAATTTATTCTGTAAATTTTTCTGGCCACACCAACCGTAAAGTAAAAACCTGATATGGTGACAGCCCTAGTTTAGAAGAAAACACATTTTTACCATGACCATTACAAAGGACATCCTAGTCGTGGACTAATGATCAGACTTGTAACCCAAAGGTTGCAGGTTTGATCCTCAGTACCAGCAGGGATTGTAAGTGGGGGAGTGAATGACCAGCACTCACTTCGACCTTCAATATCATGACTGAGGTGAGACCCTTGAGCAAGGCACTGAACCCCCAACTGTTCCCCGGGCGCCGCAGCAAAAGTGGCTGCCCACTACACTGGGTGTGTGCTCATGGTGTGTGTGTGTGTGTTCACTTGGATGGGTTGAATGCAGAGCACAAATCCCGAGTATGGAACACCATACTTGGCCACATGTCACTTTAATTCCTATATGATGCTTTATTATAAGGTCCATTGCAACCACCAACCGTCTTCATGATTCACCAGTGCAGTACAGAAGGTGTGAGACATAAAAGCAGAGAGCCTGCCAATATGTGTAACAAATATAAACAGTGCTACTGTAGAGACGAAATGGTTGAGAACCAGCTATTCACCTATTAAAAGTTTTGTAAAAAAAGTACATATTTGCCATGTCTAGACTTCTCAATTTGACATGCTTATTTTTGGTACACTGTGTACACGCCTATAAATCTTCCATAATACCCAAGCAACAATCCTCTTCTCCTTTCTCAGAAAAAGCAATGCCGTTCTCAGAGCAGCGGAGCGGAGAGAGAGAGCGAATGAAAAGCAGGGAGACAGAGAGAGCGAAAGAGAGAGAGGTGGTCAGACAAACACACAGTCTTATCCCTCAGGCATAAGGCTACTGGCACACAGCGTCCACCTATCTGTTGACAAATGGAGGGTCATTACCACATACAGAATGCTAATGCCAAACTGTGTGATCTGGCCGTCCTCTTCGCCTCTGTAATGGGAGCATGATTTTTTTGGCAACCGAAGGCTGAACGAGGGAACAAGCGTAACAGTGTGAACACAATGATTGAAGAGGTAAAAGTATTTGGGGAAATATGGCGAGTCTAAGTGACACACTTTAAAAGCTTAGTGGTTTTCCCTATCCCTCCCACACACACTCATCCCTTGTCTTGAGCGCATGCACGTGCGCACTTGCGCGCGCGCACGCACGCACGCACGCACGCACGCGCGCGCACACACACTACATAGTACAGCAAGGAAGGAGATGGAAATTAGATTAAAAATTAAACAAAATGCTGGGTTTTTTTTGGAATGAAGATATTTGCATTATAACTTAAATTACTGTGAATTTTATCCTCTCATGTTTTCTCACTATTTACTGCACTTGACTATTAGAAAAGCAAGGTTGATTTGTTTGCTTGAGCACACATAGTGGTTCCATCCTGTTTCTCATCAATATCACTCATACTGCTTCTTCATGGTATGGCAGTGCGCTAGAAACGCAGGGGGATGGGGTGACCGGCAGAATGATTGAGGTGAAGCTTTCTCCACCCATCGGATCAATGCAGACTGGCTCTCTTTGCACCTTTATACACCATCTATATACCTCAACAGTCAGACACGCTACTCAATAAGCAACCGCCTTTATCGTCATGGATCTGAAATGTCAAAGCAGGGGCGAAGGCGGCTCTTCGAGTGAATGTTTGATATTTGCAAGTAAAAGACTGTGACTGTAACTTTATCAGACAGTGCCAGCGCTGGAAGCAAAAATATATCTGCAGCTCCACACTAAAAGGAATGTAGATCAACTTAAAAGAAAGAACTTCAACTCATTTCAACTAAATATTCAATATTCAACTAAATTTCAACACATTGACTTTTTATAATGGTGGCTACTATATAATACTGTATAATCGAGTCTATTTTAAACCCCATTTTTAAGAAGGAAACATGCCTTCGTGTCTGGAGCAGATCTTGACTTTTCAGTATTTGGGTGCAAGCACCTGAAAAAGAAATTAAGCCAATATCAAATAGCAAAAATCTTAAAATCATTTACTTGCAATTTATTTATTTGCAGATATGACAACTACGGTACCCGGTAACTTCTATTGTACAGACACAAAACCAACATCCTTTAAAATATGTTCAGGTTTGTTATGCAGGTTTGAAATGACAAAAGGGTGAGTTAAAAATAATTTTACTTTTTGGGTGAACTATCCCTTTAAAGCATTGGCATAGTTGATCGTGGATGTGTGGCACTCCTAGAAATTCCCCTATAGATTTGTGCTTCCGTGTTCATCAGTGATCTGCCAGATTTCTCATTTCCTCCACCCACACCAGAGAGGAAAAATAACGGTCATCCTGAGAGTAAAGACTCCGGCCTCCCTCCATCAAAGCGATAGGGCCATAATCCTGCCTAAAGCGCTAAATCCTCTGTATACTGACATAATGCCCTTTAAGCTCACTAATTCCTATCTCTCTCCTCCCTCTTCCTCTCCCTCTCTTCCCTCTTCCTCTCCCTCTCTTTAGTCCTACATTAACACAAAAACAATTGCACCATAGTCATCAATCTAAGCGGTTGCTAGGTAACCTCCGGGGCAGCCTGATCAGTTTTCATTAAGCTATAGTCAGTAATGACTTCACTGTGCAGTTTATTGCTCAATATGAGAACAAAAACAAGTGCTTAAAGATCAGCAATTCTGTAAACATGATGCTCGAGCTGTATGGTAATTGCATATGAATCAGAATGATTGCAATAAACATCTGAGATGAATCAAAGAGCATCACTATACAATCCTGCATGATTAGACAAAGTTTGAAATATGCATTGTTCAATTACAAAATGTTTTCACAAAAAAATGTGGACAGCAAAATGTCCAATCACATGCAATCCATTAAAAATGTAAGTGATAGTTCACCACAAAATGAAAATCATTTACTCACCCTCTTGTCATTTCAAACCTCTATAACTTTCTTTCTTCTGAAGAACACAAAAGAAGACATTTTAAATTGTAATTGAACAATGGCAGTACCAATGAATATTTTCTTTTGTGTTCAGCAGAAGAAAGAAAGTCATGCAGGTTAGAGTGAGTAAATGATGACAAAATCTTATTTTTTGGGTGAACTATCTCTTCAAAGTCACTGATACTATTAAACAAATCATGTGACCTGAGACGTGAACAGTCCTCCAATGTACTGAATTGGCTAAGGAAGTGGAAATATACCTCCACTGTGCTTTGTTCTGCCCTATCCAGGCATAATTCAGAACTAGTAAGTTAAAGGAAGAGGCTGCAGGTGCATTTGTGTGTGTATCTGTGTGTATTACTGCTTCATCCCTCCCCTGCTGTAGGGCAGATGGTTTCTACAGCAATCCAAGGCTTGAGTTATGACTCCCATATGGTCATTGTGCAGGCTGCCATCACTCCGTAGCCACTATGAGAGTGTGTGTGTGTGTGTGTGTGTGTGCGTGCGTGTGTGTGCGTGTGTGCGTGCATGCGTGTGTGGCCGCACAGACAGCACAGAGATATTGAGAAAAAAGATATATAGCAAGAAAGAGTCTTTATGTCTGTCAGAAAGTGAGAGGAAGTAAATGATAGAGAGAGTAATGACACAATGTGTGTGGATTGTGTGTTTGGTCAAGATGGCAGGTCTGTATTAGTGTGTGCAATGGCTCCCACAAATACAGAAAAACATGCGTTGGCATGCATAAGCCATACAATCATGATTTTTAGCAAAGCACTTTTACTTTTGTTCATAACTAGGGTTAGTTAAACAAAACCCTAAATTAAAATATCAAAGTTTGACGCCTGTATTGTGTTATTGTATGATACTTATTAATAATGAGAATTATGTGTTCTATTGGTTTTCAAATGCTGTTGGCAAACAATGTATGGAATAAAAACCCAGAACACCCTAACAGTTGTAAAGCAAGATGCACACTTTTGGTTCCACAAAGAACCATTTAGTCAAAGGTTCACCACAATGAACCTTTTGTGAAACAGAAAGGTTCTTCAGATGTTAAAGGTTCTTTATGGAATTATTAATACAAAAAAGGTTCTTCTATGGCATTGTCAAAAGCACCTTTATTTTTACACAGAACACCTTAGCAACCACATAGCAACACCCTGGCAATCCACAACAGGCACCGTGTGATGGAAATTTAGCATGGGTACATGCCGCCCACATCTCACACTTAAATTGTAAAAATCTATTTATTTGTTGTTTGACACATCCTTTTCCATCTGTGTTCTTCCCTGTTGAAAAAACAGTATATGCTGGTTAGGTATGTTTGAGCTGCTTTAAGGTGGTCATTTGCTGGCCCTTACACTGTAGCTGGTCGTAATAAACTAGTTCCTACTCAGGACCAGCTTATGACCAGCACATGACCAGTTTAAAAACATACCTACAGTAATAAGCATATGCCGGGTTTTTTCACCAGGGTGTGTGATGATCACAATGAAAATATTCACCAATCACAAGCACGATTGGTGTGTATTTTTATCTACACTTAATGCATGTGCGGCATTCAGGCTAAATGATTAAGAGAGAAAATTCACTAATGTTGTTGTTATGAGGGTGAGTGCTTCAAACTGAAGATAAGCTGAGCGTCACGGCCCAATTAAAGGCGTCAATCATGTACGGCCTCTCAAACTAATGCCTGCATAAGTGCACTACACACAGCAGCACTCTGTCACTCATTTTAACATACATTAGCTTTATTTCAAAGTGTTTAACATCATAATATCTTCTCACAGATGGTCACCTCCCACACACAATAAGTTCAAAATTGTTCATCAAAATGGATTGTGGATGTTTTTCACATGTTTTTCAAACAATTATTAATCTGAATCTATTATGGCTCCTCTTTTGATAATCTCTTTCTCACTGACTGACTGACTGACTGACTGGCTCTCTCTCTCTCTCTCTCTCTCTCTCTCTCTCTCTCTCTCTCTCTCTCTCTCTCTGTCTCTCTCTCTCGCTCTCTCTCGCGCTCTCTCTCTCTCGCTCTCTCTCTCTCGCTCGCTCTCTCTCGCTCTCTCTCTCTCTCTCGCACGCACGCACCATTGGTATCTATCCATCAAGAAGGTAAAACTTTTGGCACCTGAGAATGTGTTTGAGAGATAAGAGGACTGTGTATTTAATCCCAACCACACAGACACTTACACACACTTTTATCACTTTGCACCATACGATAAGGGCGTGTCTGTGGAAATAGCAAATGAGGGTCAGAATAAAAACATCACAGAGTGACTTTAATTTACCCCCAAAATTCAAGGTGGAGATTTAAGCAGAATCTTATGGCAACTCCTGCCATATGACCACACCTGTCAACTTAATACAAAGACAAAAAACAGCATGAAATATCTTAAAAGTACAATCTATACACTATACCACACGTTTTCGGAGTCTTGTTAAATGCTTCTTTAAAGCAGCCATATTGGTGTAAACATTCGTGTTTGTTTTTATGTCACCAGCTCGGTCTCCATATGTTATAATGATTGTATAAAGACCTCAGTCATTTTGGAACTGATGTATATACATATCAGGGCTGAACAGAAAAAATTGAAACGAAATATTCTTATAATAATAATTTTACCAGTGTAGCACGCGTGCAATACAGTTTTGCACGTGATTTAGACAGAGCCGCTTGCTTGTGTGAAGTGTGTTTGTTGCGGTGCTTGTTTGTGTGTGATGTAAATCAATGGTGCAGTGCTATTTTAGTTGTTTTTGCATTTACAACTTGTTTTTTGCTGCACTGAGTTCGTATTTAGAGCCCTGTAATTTCTGCGATGTGGAAACGGAAGGAATAGTGGGGGCACGATCCGTCTTTTTAAAATATGTCATCTGCTTGTTTTGCGTGAATGTGAATGAGCTGCACAGTTTAACGTATTACTACACGCATGTGACGGTTGTGCATTTGTCTGCGTCTCACTGTATGAGGACACATGAACTCTGAGAGTTTATTTCATAAGCATTTCACTGTTAGAGAAAAGCTACAGTCAACCACACACTCTTGTGCTCATGTGCTATAAAACTTTAAACCTCTGTAGCACCAGTCCTACGTGCAAAAAGAGTTAACGTACAGCCCTGCATATCCGCTCATGATGGTTTTTGTTTACTGTGGTTTATGTTAAAAGGATATGTTTATCCGTCATAAGTGGCTTCCTACATAGTTTAGCTTCTAAAGTGGTAAACAGTACTGTTGTATAATAAGTGTTTGTCTTGCCTTTACAACATAAACGTGTTTCACTTTATTGTAACTGTAAATATAATCATTTCATCAGCTATTCATCATACAACTAACCCAATCATCCATCAAATGCTCTACACTCGTATCTATTTATCTGCAAGTCTGTCTGTCATCCTTGTCATCTATCCATCTCTACACTTAAACCTGCTGAAGAGTGAAATAAAAGCAAAGCATATTCTTTGAGGGATGAGTCCAGCATCCAAGGCAAGGCCTCATGCTGTGGTAATACAAGCATTTCTTGTGGGTCACTGTTTGTGGATAAACCTAAAGAAAAAAGGACAAACTGTAGTGCAGCATTCAGATGTGCGGGTGTTAAGTGTTCATTTTTGTGAAATGTAATATTTTGATTATTAATTTGTTTCCCCAACTAAAAGGAAGAATTAAAAAGGGTTTTAAGGATTTGCTTTGGCTGAAATTCACGAAATCTGCCACAGTCATGTGCGTGCGTTCAATTAAAGCAATTTGCTGAGATCGGCAAAGCTTAAGCTAATGACTTGTTAGTTAGTTTCTGTTTAATGATGAGGAAAATGTGCATATGACTACTTGTTTCGCAGAGGGTTTCAAGTTTTCTAGTGTCTTTATATGACATTTCTTAGCTACATTACCAACTCAATAGTTTCAGGGGTTTTTTAAAGCCCCTCAGTACCATATTCAGTCAGAGGTCAAATTTGAATATCTCTTTTAAGCGACGAAACAGAAGTATAAAATTGCTGTCTAGGTCTCTGTGTTCAAAGGTGCGCTGACCTGGACAATGTCAAGTCGTGAGTGGCAAGACTTTGGATTTATAAGAAAAAAAAAACTTCAAATGAATAGCATGTGATCGAAATTCCGTGCATGCCGTTTATTATACTTGAAAGGTGACTTGTCCCTTGAATCGTGGCTAGCGGCTTGTTCTGACTGTGTCATTTCAAACTCAAGGACTCACTGAATAGCCCCTCGTAATCTGGTCGATTTTAATGAAAGCTGGGAAGTAAGTGATGGGATTAAAATATTGTTAGTGCCAGCACAATGGCAGCTCTTTACAGTACATATTGAACTCTAGAAGTCAAAAATCTAATTGCCTGCAGGGTTGCAGAGGGCAGAAATGTCATGCTGGTTGGCTTTCTGCTTCATACTGGGACAAAGAGAAAAAGGTTAACAGTGGAAAAACACTGATTGAATCGCCATTTCCCATCTCTACATCTAGATTATCCTTTTGTTTAGCTGGAGCGGGCCTATTCCCTGGCTCATTTAAGGAATATATTACACGGGCATACGGGATGAGGGCAGTTTGGCTGGGAAAGGCACGCTCTTCGCAAGAGTGACGAAGCTTTTGCAATTTCTTTTCGCACTTTCTGTTTTTCATTACCTCTCACGGTTACGCATTCACGTTATATCCACATGTCAATTAAGCGACGGCCCTTATTTTGTCTTTGACCTCTGCCGCATAGCCCTCGCGAAATGCCGCTCTGATATAAACAGACTCTTGTCAACTCGTTCCGAATCATTTTAATCATTTTTCACTAAGTGCTGTATTGACTCCTTTCACTCTACAGGGTAAGCGCTACACAGCTCCCAGCATGCATTGCAAGCCCGACTCAGATAATTAGGCCCGGCTGTGCCGATCAATAATGTCAGTTGGAAATAGGGTGGACAACAGATCACACCCCAGGCTGAGAGTGGTAGCACCAGAGGGAAGGATAGGGACAGCAGAGAGGAAAAGAAGCGAGATCAGCAGGTGAGGCGCGTTGGAAGTGCTGAGTGATTTGTTCAGATATACTGCGAGGTACTGAGGACATGAGGAGAGGGACTGGGAGAGACAGAAGACCTGCGGAGAGACTGTGGAGAGACATACACTGCTTGCATCCTTCAAACACAAACACACCCACCCACAAGAATGCAGGTTAGAGAGAAACTTTAGAAAGCAATACTGTAGCTATTCAATAGACAGGCATCATTTTAAATATTATCTTTTTTGGTTAAATAGGTAAATGTGTAAAAGATAATACACTTAAATGTACTTAAAGTGCTTTAAAGTGTTTTTGTACTTGTAAGTGTACTTAACTGTGCTATTTTGAGACACCATGAACAGAGGCAAAAAACTATATTTTTAGTACATTAAGTAAAAGATTAACATGTGACAATAGAGCACTTTGAGTATTGAAGGGTACTTCAATGTACTTTTGTACTGGAAAACAAAACCCAAGAAAAATGTTTCAAAACTGTCTCCTTACATTACCTTATTATATTTACAACTGTAAGCTTAAAATGATTTACAAATTGAGCTATTGAGTCCAGTTTTGTGGAAAATGAAAGATTCTTTTATTTTGTTTCAAACAGAGCTGGTGATACAGATGCAAAAGTTATAGATTACATCAATATTGAATCAGTATCAACTATTTTCATACATTTCTAGGTGTATCATTTTTACATTTTAACACTCTGAACTTTTTGTATTTTTATAATACATTAAAATAACGATTACACCTGACGTACACAACAATACAGAAACTACCGCATGACACCTCATCTCACGCATGCAACTGGGACCTCACATTTCAGTCATGTTAAATTAAATACGACTATGTAAATACAAAATTCCCACACCGTCTCACAAACAGACAGTAGCACTCAAGACATGAGAAGTGGAGAGAGACATGCACACACACAGTCACTTAGCAACTAACTCAATATATTCGGCTGACAGATAAGCAGACTCCTGATGTTCCTTCATGAGGGACTATGTGTTCCCTGATCACTGAGTGATTAGAGGGAAGCTCTGCAAATGAGTGCTGTGTATCAAGCAAGTTAGTGGGTGCAGTCTGAACCGTAAACCACATCACATGTAGAAATCACAGGCGAGATTACTTTAATTAGAATTATCTCTGGAGACAGGTAGGCGGCTATAAGCTTAGGACATGATTGACAGCACAGAATGATCAGGCTCTTCCCGAACTTGTGTTTAGAACCAAGTGCCTTTCATGTATTGTTTTGTTTTGTTCTGCCAGCTATGTTGCAGTCCAGATTGAGTTTGGTGATGCAAGCCGTCTGTTCTTTTTCTTACAATGTTTTCAGTTTTTTATATTTACCTGTTGTCAGAATATGATCGATTTTTAAACCTGGGAAAGGGGAGGATCTAATCTCCTCACATTGTTGGTCTCATGACTATCACAGGGTTGAGGCCACAGGTCCTATGCTCTGAGTGTGTTTTTTTGGTGGACCATCATTTTGCCCAATTGCCCATTGAGTGGACTCACCAAAATTTGCCATTCAAAAGAAAGCCTATATCTTTGTCTTAACTTACAGGCAACAAAAAATCCAGTCAAACTGCATTTCCAAATGTGTAAAATACAAATAAACGTATGATAATTATTTTTAACTAAATAAAATGGATTATTAGCCAACCAATAGCAAACTCTAGGCATAAATGTTACACACAGTGCACCAATAGTGCACCATTTGTAAATCTCTGTTTTTAGTAATAGCCATCTGTATATTATGTTCATAGTACATATCCATCTGTAAATTACTTCTATAATATTGATTTATTTATGTAACTTATGCAACCGCTGTATATCCTGCACTTGCTGCTATTGCACTTCTGGTTAGACCTAAACTGCATTTCGTTGCCTTGCACTTGTACATGTGTAATGACAATAAAGTTGAATCTAATCTAATCTAATCAATAGCAATTTTCTTTATTTAACTACACTTTTTGTTTAAAAGAAGCTGTGACTAATATCTGTAAGAGTAAGAAAGTGATGCCCTGTCTACACTAATGGGTTTTCATTTGAAAATTCATATTTTTCTCTCCGTTTTGGCCTTTCGTCCTTTCGTGAGGAAAATGGAGGGATTTAAAAACGAGCGTTTTTCGTCATGTGACGCAGTTGTTTTGGCTGCTTTCCAGTTTGATAGCATTAATGTCAGTTCGTACATACTGTTGATTGCATTTTAAGAGACAGAATATTTAAATACTCGCAGTTATTGTTTGGAAGCACACATAATAATGCAAAAAAAATAAACGCCTTACAGAAATGACACAGGCTGACATGTCTTATGTTTTACACATGCACAGTATGAATGTAAGCGTTTTCAGATGATTCAGTGTGGATGGGCAGTGTTTGGAAAGGCAGTTTTCAAATGAAAACACATAGTATAGACATAGAGAGAATGAAAAGAGACAAATCTCAATAACCATTATAAAAACCTTAGCAAAAAACCCCAAAACCAGCATCCCAGAAAACTTAATCCCAGGATCATTCCCCAAGATTGACTTAATCCAGACGAATTGGTCACAACAGCACTGCCTTGTAAAGGATTTAGTCTGCAACGCATGTAACTCAAAAAGAAGTTTTTCTTACCCAATCTTTTCACGTGTTTCTGCTATTCTGCTATTAGACGAATGGCTTCGCTTCCGAGCGGAATTTGTCTGAAAAAACAGCCAAAGAAAATAGTTATTATTTGCATACTTCAACAAATACAACCAAACACATTGGACAAGTGAAGCACTCAAACATTGACAGAGATAATATGCTTTGAATGTGGACTGAAATCTTTTGCAAATGAATTTTTCAAATATTACAATAGACTGACTTTCAATTAAACCACATGAGAAAGAGAGTTGAGTTTCATGAACAGGACTCTATGCTTAATCCACCATCATATCAATAATGCTAACAATGCTTGCAAACGTCCTTCAATCAATATCATTGTCAATGTTCCTGATCAATGTCTTTTTCTCACCATGAAAAGTATCAACAAGGTTGCACTTTTTAAACAGAGATACCTATGAGTATACTATTTAAATTGGAAGCCTTGTTAACTTCCTACAGTTTCCTTTTTCTACGCAAAGGCAGTACCTGTTAACGGTAACCACAACGGGAGTCACATTCAACAGTGCTATTTTAGATATTCTTAATTTTTTTTAATTAAACAAAAATCTTAAAGACAAGAACTGTTTATTAATGCATTTATTCCAAAAAAATATCTTACATTTCGACTGTGTTTAGTAAGCGAATTTTAATTTCAAAAACATGAAAAATTACCAGGGGTCATGAAACAACACACGAATACATTAGGTTTTGACCCTTTTCTTTTTTGATCTCTGCGTTTTATTTCTATTTCATGTTCTGCCAGCTTAAGATGCCTTAAGTTCTGCCCTAACTTAACACAACACATTGCTCACATTAAACATCTTTACATTGCTCTCGACACCAGAGTACACTGAACATTATCCCTAAACCCATTGTGTGCAAAATAAAGGGCAAGAATGTATGGAGGACCAGAAGAGTCGTGTGTAAAGTAATAAAGCATTTCATTGTTTAATAACTAATTCTACAATAAAAATAGTCATAAATACATCTGTTTCCAAGTTCATTTATTTATCTAAAAATAAATAGGCTAAATGACAAAGTAGTTCATTATTTAATCATTTAATCTGCAATAAAAAGCGTGATTATAAAATGTATTTATAAATGAAATATAAATCCATCAATTAATACTTTAAATTAAAAAGGGGATTTACAAAAACAACATAAAACATTCAATAAAGTACATAATTTTAAAGTGTATTAATGAATTCCTAAATAAATCGTGAAATTTCAAAATGGATTAGAAAATGCAATTTAAAAAGAGAAATAAATAATTTATTTAGAAATTGAACTATGTTAATCGGACATTTAAAAGGCGATTCCGTTTACCATTTGCACTTCCATTTCCCCAATGCTTTTACTTTTCCGATTTGCTATTCGAATAGCTTCTTTATTTAGCTTTTCGTTTTAGCCTCTCTTTTTAGCATTCGCGTGACACTTGGGGTCCTCGCACTGGTAAAACCAGGTTAAACAATGCAAATGAGCTATGACGGGATAGATGTAACAAGCTCTCTGATTGGCTTGTTCCTTGTACATCATATGCAGTGCAGAGGTACGTCAGATAATGAGAAATAGAGAAGTCAGACAGACAGACCTGTTCACTGCACATGTGAGCAGCGAGTATTTTTCATAACTGAAAACACAGAAAAGGAACATGATGATGAACAATGAAATGCTTTATTACTTTACACACGACTCTTCTGGTCCTCCATAAGAATGTAGCTTTATCGTTCATGCACGTTTTAAGATTAATCATCCACTGCTACCCCAACAGATGGTGTTAAAAACAGTTTGGCAAAGCCAAATAAAGCTTAACACCAGAGGAAAATGAAAAACCTTTATGTTCATGACGGCCACCCATATAGCTTACAAACACCCCATGACTCCTCAGCCCAAATTGTGTTTTGTTGTTGTCAAGACAAGCAAGTATGATACAAGGTCTACTGTGGCTTTAAGACACAGGTGATAAAATCCACGATGAAGCAAAAAGGAAGAAAATATATCATTGGTTGCTTTTGAATTAGCTGGGTAGGCCTAAGCTGTTTTGGCTCTCAGGACCAGAAATGTAAATTATACCCAAATCATGTGATGACTTAGGTGTCGAAGAGTTTTTTGATGTACACTTATATACTTTCAATTTTAAATGTTTTTACAAAAAAGGTTCTAATTCAGTTTATTTCCATGAGCCAAATTATGTTTTTGGAGTGTTACAGTATAGTTTAATAAAACCGATACATATAACTGATGCATAGTTTAAATATAGAACAACTTGCACATTCAATCTTTACACACTTATGTGATGTGATTCAAATTTTGTGAAAATCTTTGCGAGTAGCCTACAAATGTTTTTTTTTAGCGAAAATAAACCAAAGGTATATCTAAATGTGGTGACACGTGTCTAGTTTTCATAATATTAAACTACCTAAACGAAAATACATGACAAAGTCATCATGTGTTTTTGAATAAAATGCAGTGTTTTTTACTACAAAGAAAAACAGCAAATGAATCAAATGTCATGGACATTAAAAAATTACTATCAATAAACTAACTGTAGCCTAATGCAAAATACACTTTCATCACCAGAAAGAAATATAGTCCTACTATGGAATATTCTTTCCGAAAGAAATGGTTTATATAACCTCGTGTTTAACGTTTTGTTTTATTAATATGAGCTTTTATTGATATTTCTAAGATTATATAGTTCAATAGAAACACCATTAGCGCCTACATAAGTGTCTTTGTCCACATTTATTTTGCATTAAGACATTAGTCTAAAACGACAACAAATTATTTAACTACGTTTTACTCTTTACGTCGCCGTCCTTTTCACCGTTTTCGCATCACGTTGTGGTGGTCAGTTACGGAGTTCAAGGCGGGCTCTTCAAGTTCAGTTTGCAAGTTCACAAGAATTACGAGTTAAATGATTGCGCGAGCGCATTTTCCTCGCTTTTTAACCGGGTTCTGAAGGTAGTGTAGTTCAACATGGCGTACAACTCACCTTGGGTTTCTTCAGCGTCTTGTCAGGCAGCCGCACCTGCTCTATTCACGTAGGCTAAACCACTACAGGAAGGACGAATGGCGAAGCAGAAGTCAACATATAAGGTATATTGAACTCTTCTTAGCTTTACAATACGTTGCAAGGTGCAAAAGAAAGCGAACAGAACGCGTTCGTACACGGCTATGATCAGCTGTGACTTGTGATTGTTGTTGTTTTTTATTTGAAAAATGAAAATGGTCGTTTACAACGCCAGTGCTTGATTGACAGGTGAATAGATGATCATTTGCTTCCAGGACAACATGAATTAGCATTTACAGAACAAAATGATCTTATGTTTTTTTGATTATATTTGTACTTTGTTGAGTGATGCAGTAAGAAAACGTTTTGGACCCTGTTTACACCTGTATTTACCTATAGACCACTATAAAAGACGTATAGGTCATGGTCTAAAAGAACTTCCTATTTCGTTTTTTTATATTACACAAGCAAACCAAATACAACCAACAGAACAATCATAACCAAATCACAACCTTAAATTATCCCAAATATCTTTAAGATTTTATAAAGTAAATAAAAACTGAAACCAGAATTAATCAGTGTTTACGTTTTGTGAAGTGGTCTACAGCTCATTTCATATAATAATGTGTGTTACTGTAACATTCTTAAAAACTTGTGGTTTATATTACAGTAAGATCAGTATTTCCCTTTCCAGTCTTAAGAAAACATTAATTATAATAAAAGGTTATTGTATATAAATAGTGTTTAACCCTCTATCAGTGGATAGTAGAATCCAAAATCATCCTTGTGCTGGGTTTTGTTGCATTAGTGTGTGAACCTTGTTGGTGTTTGTGTGTGAAAATGACCATGAATCCCAACATTTTTTATACAACAGCCAATGCTACAGTGTTTGAGATGTTTGTTAGCATCTGTTGAGGCAGTGTGAACCAGCCTTTAGAGGGAACTGTCAATTTGCAGATGGTTTTATGTGCGTGTGACTGACAGCGACATGAGTGTGTCAAGGTCTGAAATCTCAGCCAGTTTATGTTTGTGTGTGATTTTCATAGAACGACAGAAAAGTGAGAAAAATAGAGAACGGATATGTGTGTTTTTGCACACTTTGTGCTAAAGGGCTTAGAGTGTGTCTCCCCCATGCCATGTTAGAAAGTGTGTGGAAGAGGGGAAGAGAAAGATTTGAGGTAGTATTTTACACCTTACGACATTTTGACAGGCCGAGTGCTCACTCTGTGGAGTGGGTTGTGAGGAGTGGGGCCTTTTTTGAAGTTTCACACCTGTGATAGGAGAGAAAGAGGGAGAGGTGGGGGGAATAGAATCATCTCCAGGCCCTTCTCAACATCTTTGCACATTCTCTGCGCTCACTCTCTCTCTTTCTCTCTCTTCGATTTCTGACAGTCGGCTTTGGACAGAGAGAGAAATCTCCCCCCTGTGGTTCTCCACAAAAATACAAAGATATGTACTGTCGCAAACCACACTTTTTTTTTTCACGCTTAGTCTTTTTCACGCACAGATACTTTCTTTTCGATGCATTATGCTCTCCATTCCATCTCTTTCTCCCATACACCCTCTCTTTCTTACTCATCTTCACAGCAATATTTACCTTCCAACACTTAACACAAACAACAGTTTTCCACTTTTGGAGAAGTTGCAAGCAAGTGACAGTTTAAAATCTGATGTCTCACCACTGCATTAGGAGAAAGTGAGAAAAAGCTTGCCACACTGTTGCCTTCAAATATGCTTTTATATTTTATTCACACGCCATATGTTGTTTTAAGCAAAATGCTCATTGTTAATTTTGTCGAGCAGCTGTATTAAATGAACGTTGTGTGTGCTTTGTGTGATCTGCGTCATTGCGTGATGTTAGCAAACCTGAGAAGTTCTTTAAAGTTTTTTGCCTCTATATAAAGTCTGGGAACTTTGGCTTCTTTCTTTGGTCAAGGCCCGCCCAAGAGGCCATAAGACTGACAGGAAAAGCAAGCAAGCAATCAATCACATTTAGTTTTGTATAGTTTTGCATCTAATGCTGTGGAAACATTTGGACTCCATTCTCAGGTTTGGCATGTTATATTGCATAAATGCACAAGAGACTATTATTAGGCTAATCTGATGGTGCTTGAGAGCCGTAGCCTTGACTGCGGTTTTCCGGGGATGCGTTGGTTGTTTATGATTTGGAATATCCACGGCAGTAAGTTTGAATAATATTACGTAAAAATGCAGTGTAATGATTGGTCAATGTGGGGTCTGTCTTGCCCTGCCCTTGAACAGTAGGGAGCAGCATTTATTTTGTACCATTCATTCTATTTAAGCGTTGTTTTCAACTAGTACGTTTCTAGTAGAAGCATAAGTTACCCCTTAGGCATAGTAAACTTGTGATTGGTTTGGCCAAAATGGATTTTAATACTGTAAATGGGTCCTTGGTGCACATTGCACAGCTAGTCAAAATGATGAGAAGAGATCAGTCTGTCAAACACAGTTGTAACTGAACATTATGGGGTGGTTTCCCAGACAGGGCTTAAATTAAGCCAGGAGTAAGCTTTAGTTAAATTCCGACATTTATGCCCGGTTTCACAGACAAGGCTTAAGGCTAGTCCCAGTCCCAGACTAAAATGAATGTTTGAGCTGTCTTAACTGAAAATAACTTGTACTGACATATCTTGAAATATGCCAGCGCCATTGTTTTGTCTCAACATGCGGATGTGCACTGTAATGTTTTTTTTTCTAAAGCATTTCATAAAGGCTACTTAAATATCCTAATTTAACTAAGGCATAGTCCTTGCCTGTGAAACCCAGCCTTAGGTAGCTCTTACAAATGTGCCTTAGAAAAAAATTACTGGTGTGCATCTTGAGACAAAGCAATGGCACTGATATATTTTAAAGATGCTGTTTCAGTTACAGATCAAAATGTGTGTTTTTTGTCTTGGACTAGGGATAAGATGGGCATTTGTCTCTTATTCTCTTATTATTGATGGGACAGATTAAGTAACATTTGGGGCTTCGTAATAACGTCAGTGCCAACCTCAGCATCTGCGTATCACGGGGGAGCTAGAGCGTTGTGTTTGTTCTTTTCAAACACTTTTGCATAGGTTTACAGGGGGAGGAAAATAAATGATTGATAGGTGAGGAGAAAAAGAGAGAGTAACTGGAATAGGACAGAGAGAGGATCAGACTAAAAAGGCAGGAAAGGTGGAGGGGGATGAAAAGGAAAGTGGACAGAATAGTGGGAGAAGACAGAAGAAGAAGAGGGAGTCATGGGAGAGGTTCTCCATATCTTGTACGTCTTTTCTTTGATGTATCATTAATGTGGGGGTTGGTGAGAACTGTGAGTCAGGGACAGAGCTGGCTGCGGTGAGTGACGTTGGATAGGACGAGGATGCTTTGCTGATTTTACTGGGGAAAAATATACTTGGACGTCTAAAGGATTACTGACCACAAACAATAGATGTGGCTGAAAGTGTAGGATTGACAAGCCTGCCTTGTATATCTAAGAGTTGTAAGAGTATTGACAGAGTAGCACCTTGACCCGTCTTTCTGTTTGTTGGTTTCTGTATTAACTGCAGAAAGTGAGAACTGACATTCCTGTTTGTGCCTTCTGGGTACATGGCAGTTTTCTGACAGGCCTGATGAAAATACCCTCTTGAAGATAGGACTGTTATGGCAGACCTAGGAAGAATTTAGTATTTTGATGAGTCAGTCAAATACAGTGGCCTTAGGGTTTGGATAGATATGCTGTGATGGAATAAGCATCTCAAAAATGATCAGTGTAAAATTGGTAAAATGTTCTTGTTTGACCGTTGTCCGGTCAATATCTTGGTTAAGCTGTTTGTAGCAGCTTTACTTCTCAATAAGACTTGTCTGAATTGCTAAATTCAAAGATTTGATTTCAGTCAAGCGGCCAATGAAGAAATCGAAAGAACATTTTTCATGTTACTGCAGCTATGAAGTTTATTGATAGTAGTAGTGTTTGTCTCTTTGCTGTCTTTTAAAAACCATTACCAAGGACAATAAAAAACAGGAGCATGTTTTAAGACATTTATAATGAAAGATGACAAAATCCTCTCAAGGACTTGGTGAATATCCAGGAAGAGTCTGCAATGCGTTCACATTTTAAATTGGCAAATGTTGTTACCCTGGATTTCCTTTTTTATTGTCCTCATGGCCACGAACCTTTCCTTGAAGAGTAAAACCTATGGATTAAAGAAAAAGACCTATAGTTTAATCCAGTCTAATCCAGACCTATAGTTTAATATATATATAGGAATATAAAGGAATATAGTTCACACAAAACCTTAGCTTAGCTATGTATGAAAGTTGTTTTGGTTTTGATTGTTAACCCTCTGATGTTGTATTACATGTTGTATGTGTATATGCTATTTGGAATTTGTATGTGGCAGCTTAGAAATGGTTGATGAGCACTAAGCTTCATGTTTACTATAGTTTAAATAGTTTGTATTTTATATACAGTAGCGTGCATGTTTAATTTCAGTTAGTACTGTATGGATGACCATCATATGAAATCAGATCCCTGATCCCAACAGTACAGACTCTTTTAGATGACATTGATGTGCAGTTCAGACTACATACATGCATCTCATTATCAAGCATGGCTAGATCACCAGCACTGATTGATGGAAACTGGAAAAAAGGTACACCAGGGAAACAGTTGTCAAGAAAAGTGATAAGTACTAAGAAGTATGACAACATCAGGAGAATCTGACAGATGAGGTCACAAAGACAACCCAAACACCTACAAACAGAGACTGAGGAATAGAAAACCGATTACCACCATACTGAGATATATTAAGATATTATGTTTATTCACTTTGTGTGTTGTAGAACTATTTAACCCTTAGAGAACCAAACCATTGCATCGATGATATTTTTCCTTAGTGTTTTTAAGAAGCTTCTGGTTAATAATAAAAATAAACTGTAATGTTGAGTTTAAAAACCCTCTTACCCTTAAGGTTTCTGATCCTTGGATATTTCTGCACATTACTCGCCGTCTGTGAAGTTTACTGAAATGCATATATAAATGGAGGCTTAAAGTATTTGTTTTGACCTTCATAAAGGCCTTTCCAGTAAGCTGGAAGGCTGAAACTTCTGTATGTTTATATCACCATCCTTTTGACACTCTCTAAAGGGATAGGCCTAGTTTTACACCTCACTGACCCTCTGATATAATACCTGAAAATGTATGTATAGACGCCTACAGCACAGTTTTTCCTGACCTTTATAAAGTGCTTTGCCAGCTAGAAACTTATGTTCATCTTAGAGTTCTTTCTAAGTTTCATTAGGCTAAATTGACAGTTACTCGAAATATTTATCGGTGATTATTGACTTTGCTCTATTTTCAAAAGTTACATTTATAGCCATGGGAAAAATTAAGAGACCATTTCAAAGACCATTTTAATTTTTTTCTGAATTTACTATTTATATGTATGTGTTTGGGAAAATGATCATTTTTGCTTTATTCTGTGAAATTCTAGGAATATTTTTCTCACATTTCAAACACAACTATTGTTTCTATTTGTATTTATTAACAGAAAATATAAAACCTGGAGAAATAGGTCAAAATAACTGAAAATATGCTTTGAATTTTTTCAGACCACAAATACGGCAAAGAAAACTTTTATATTCACTTTTAAGCAATACAACATACTGTATTTGTATACATATTGAATGTCACTGCCGAGGTTGAAATTCAACAGACACTGGACTGGAATGGCCACAATACAACTAGAAATGCTGAAAAAATAACTAATTTTTTCTGTGGCTGTGTTTCCTTATATTTAAAATTACATATTTGGGTATGTAGCCATTTTTTCTAATGTTATACTCAGTAAATTTAAAGCAGATACAGTAGTCATTATATCTGTATGCAGTGCACTGCAGTGGTGATGTGTCATATTATAATAATGTTTCTGCCACATTTAAAAAAAATAGAAATTATTTAATTGCTTTAAACAATTTGCAATTTTACAACAGTGGGTTTCTGAGGGTTAACTGATAACGGGCTGGCAACTGAACAATGCACATGTCAAATCTTCCTTTCTTAGTATTCTGCTAAGAGCATCAGAAATGTACTTGCTGCTGTGAACTTCCCACAAGTCTTAGTTGAACCCGTGCCGTGCTGGAGATTGTGTGACTTTGACACATTGATGTTCTTTAAGCCACCCTCTCGTTCATACGCGCTCTCATTCTCTCTCACACATTCTTTCTATCTCTCACCCCCTCCCTCATATTCATTCTCACCCACTCGCTCTACATCACACTTCGTGTGACGATACATGCCTCTCATTATGAATAAGATTCTTGTTTGAAATCTGTGGC
Organism: Oreonectes daqikongensis; assembly: GCA_026939265.1. Classification (NCBI taxonomy): domain Eukaryota; kingdom Metazoa; phylum Chordata; class Actinopteri; order Cypriniformes; family Nemacheilidae; genus Oreonectes; species Oreonectes daqikongensis. The sequence goes on along the minus strand of JAOTQM010000434.1, from coordinate 35,854 downwards.
ATATTTACTTAATAGTAAAACTTTGACTCATTCATACTATTTTTACTGAGTTTACTAACAAAACTGAAACACACACACACACACACACACACACATTACATTATTTTCTTTAAATTAGTGATGACTTTTAATAGATATTTGCACATTTGGTAGGCTCTGTTATGTAATGCAACTTACAGTTAAGTTAATGGACAGCAACACATAAAATACAACAAATTGGTCATTAAAAAGCAGTGAACTTCAAATACAAGTCTTTAGGTAGTTTATACATTGCTCTGTGTGACTAAACCATGACATATCAGCTGACATGACACAAATGACTCCAATGACTAAGTCATTCAGATGAGCAATGTGTTTTACAAATCACTGAACAAAGCACTCGAATGAGTCAGTGCCAACGAACAAATCATACACATCATTTGCGCTCGGCCGTGTTAAGATCTTTTGCACAAAAGACATCAGTTAGATTAATGAACATTTCCATGAAGCTATCTTTATATGTTCTGTCATTCATTTCAACTGTAATGTGGAAGAGCAGCGTGTAGAGCGGCTGTATGGCTGGCATCTGAAGCTCTCTGTTTCTTTAGTGTGACTATTGGGACTATAACCTGATGGGCAGATGTCATTTTGCTTTTGGATTCTTTTGGAGACATTTGCGACAATAACAAACAATACAACTCATTTGTAGGTCTCACTGTGTTTGTGTTAGTCTCTTTGTGAGACTTAATGGTTTTTGTGAGATGTTTTAATCCATCCAGCACATCATGTGTACACTGTAAAAATATTTTTGGGGATTGTAGTCAGCTGAACTTAATTTAGTAAATTAATCCAATGGTTTTGTCCAATCTTGTTGAGTTGACTCAATTATGTAAGTTATCTCAACTTTTGGAAGTCAGTACAACTCAAAAAATCCAATGCAAAAAAGAAACTTAAAAAGATGAGTTTAAAAATTGCAGATTTTTTACAGTGTATCTACTGTACTTTAAAACTGCATTCAACGTCTTAAGTACAGACATTTTGTATGTGCAAAAGTAACAGAATAAAGGCTGAAATTATGTAATTGTCAGGGTTGAAAATAATATTCCTTAACAGTGTTCACACAGAAGGGTCTTACAGCTGTTTTATAAATCTACTGTATATACATACACCCACCCATCTGTCCCCACAGAGCTGGTCAAAAGCATCTCTGCCTAACAAAGGCATCATCGTAGTTTTAGTGGTTTCCTGTAGCTGGCCTGCAAAGATTAAGACTAGTTCTTCCATTAACACAAAGTCCAACACGGCAGGTGTAAGTTACTGCCCACACACTTTATCCAACTACACTGCAGTCAACAAAAGGAGAAAGATCCCAAAAGAGTGTGGTTGTGTTTGTTGTTGGAAGGATTGTTTTGGTTGCTCGGCAAAGCACGCGACAGATCCTAGATAAAAATGATGCTTTCGTGTGGACTGATGCTCGACTAATTAATTTCCAATTTAGTAGTTTAAAGATGAGACCATTTGAAATGACCATGAGATAGTATCTTCCTCATCAAAGCGATGATGTGAAGCCAATGCTTTTCATTTTTGCCTGCTTTTGCTTTTGTTGAACTTTGAATAGTCTAGAAGAAATGCTTGAATAGTTTTTACAAAGATGCTGATGACAAGTTGTCGAGCGGTTATGGAAATGATGTCTGCCCTCATAGCGGTTTTGTTCCCCTCTGTGTGCATTGTGAACATTAATCAACCCGTCCGGAATACAGGGTCGGAATCACATGCTTCACCTGTGTTACTCTAGATCAGCTCTTTAGTCATCAGAATGAGAAGATAAACCTTCTCAGAACAGTTTCCATCACATTTGTAAAAGTTGCAGTGACACCTTTCAGCAGCACCTCTGCAATGTAATGTGTGGAAACAGAGTTATTCTTGTCGTACGTTCTCACTCTCGCTCTCACTTTCAGATTTGGCACTTTATTATCAATCATAGACGGATATGATTCTGTTTCTCGCTTCCATTCCCCCCATCTCCATACCTTCTTCAGTACAGTTGTGTATTTCAGCATTTACTGTATTTGTTTTTATTTAACAGTTACTATTATATAAAGTTTACTGCTTTCTCTGCTTCCACAGAGATCTCCCATGAAGAGATTTAGAATGTACAGTTAAATAAATAATCCCTCAAACTCACCAGCCTCATGACAACAACCCTTTCTTTTTGTTTTCTTAAATTTTTTATCTTGTATCCTTAGTTGTATTGTACACTTTTTGTGCCGGCTCATATGTTTGTTTCTGGGCCGTTTATCCACATATTGACTGTTTAAACCTCAACAGTATTTTTATTATTTAATGAAAGAAATCGTAACATTTTTCATCATTGGTTCTGTTGGGTACACCTGGCCCTGTCAAGTGGCCTGATATTGATAAACTATTATATGACTGTGCAGAACAATCAGGCCTCGGGAAGCCCACAACATGCATTTTTAAAGCTTGTTTGTAGAGGTGCTGATTCAATTCCTCTGCCATTTTTTAAGGCTGTAGTGTATTAATTATCCATTACTACCCTGTAAAATGTCTGTCCTTGTCAGATTGACTTGCAGCCCCCGTGCATGCTTGCTGATGCAATTTGCTTGTGTTTAGCAAGTTATAATTCAGTTTTAGACAGATTCCTTCAACGTGTTCTAAAACTTCGCCAAAGTTATTGCAGCTATTCGGCCTAATTTGAAATGTTTAAGGATAACTTGCTTTAAAAAGTAATGTATTGGAAATTATATTTAATTGCTTACTCCAAGTATTAAAAAAATCTTAAATTTTAGTTTGTGATTATAGTTTGGCTGTGAGTCTATTTCCATCAGAATATTGATTTGCAATATTTTCTTAAGGTATTTTTGATTTATATGTTTTTGTATTTTTATTACAAAATATATCAAGTTGTGAATGATTTCATATCAATGTAACCCAAGCCCATTTCAACCTGGAACATTCACTAGAGAGGAGCCTAGAAATAAATGACTTTATATTAAAAAGTTGACCTCTTAACTCCCGTGCACTCCACACTAAAAAGGGTAACACCCTCTAGTGGCTTTTGAAAGCACTCATTTCAAATGTCATTAACGCCCTAATGAGTGACAGTACTTTTAAATGAGAAACGGACTGCAGGGAATAGGAGTGAAAATGGTGCCCGAATTTGACTCGCAAATTGAAAGGAAATAGGTATAGACTATGATCCATGCAGATATACGTTGTAAATCCCGCTCTGTACATGCTACACACATTCTATCCTACATATACAGACTGTAATGACTAATTTTTCTGTAATTACAAAAGGACGACAGAGGGCGCTGTGTAGCGACATTTGGCGCACTGTTCACATTACGACTAGCGGGGGCTTCCTTCTGCAGGCAATAGCTCAAACTCGCACACCCTCACTGCACACGGGGGAAACAGTCAGCTCAGCCCTCTCAGTCACAATTTAGCTGGGCACAAACCGCACACTCACATCCGTGCCATAAAAAGCCCATCTACATCTGAAAGTAAAGCAAGCACGTTAGGATTTACCTGCCTCGAATAAGTTACTGTTTAAATTCCTTGGATGTTAAATGTGCTGCAAGACTAAACGAGGGTGTGCAGGATACTAACTGAAACAGGTGTATGACTGGGGGATATAAAACCGCTCTGTGCATTTAATGGTCTCTATCAGACTTCTGGTCACGGAGGAGAGTCACCGCACTCACTTCTTTACACCAGTGAGTCAACCGAGCGTCGCTGTCCGTGGTGCCTTTTCTGCGCAAAAAGCCCATAACAGATGGAACACCGTGAGTGTGAAGTAGTAGAGTACGCGGCATACTTACTCGTGCGAGGAAAAATGTCACCACACGCATTTATATTCTTTCTTACCCACCGGGAAAGCCACAAGGGGCACCGAGACGACTTTGGGAATGCGCGGAATGGAATAATGAATAGACTACTGTTGAGATGCGCGAAGCAAAGAGTATAGACAAGAAAAAAGATTTGACATGTTTTAATCGACCGCACAATGACACTTCGATAATAGCAAATGTATTGTAGATTTTAACATCAATGCTTTCAGATGGTGGTGCTAATATGCAGACGCGTTACTCTTATTTATAAAATGAATTAGTCATTTGCATGCTACTACGATAAAATAAACACCACTGAGAAATGTATTTGCGATTATGATATCCGCTTTAACAAAAAACATCAAGTCGCTATAACGGAATAGCATAACCCCCTCGATCAAGCTGGTAACTCCGCGTCTCCAAACATATCGGTCGCCAAATGGTCATGTAAGGACAGTAAACCATTTAAATCACATTTTGCGATAAATGTAACCAAAACAGAGGAGACCCTCCCGAGGCACTAAAACTAAGCGATCAAGTTGAGCTTTGTTTGTCGCACAGGGAGCGCAGCGCGAAGGGGTGGAGAGAGAGAGAGTGAGAGAGCGAGAGAGACTCGCGCGCAGAGTGCCGCAGATACACACGCGCTTCTGCTGCAGGTGAGAGGCGCGCGCTGGACAGAGGGACGGTGCTCGCGCTGGAATTTTAATGACACATTCCTAGCATCTCTGCCGGGATTATAACTCCTTTTCGTTTAGTTTTGTGTTTTGCCTTAACGTTCAAAGGCACCGTGGCACTGAGGAGATTTTTCCCACTCTCTAATGCAAGTGAGAGAACTATTAGACGTTGAGTGGACTGGAGAAATCTGTGCGCTTCTGTGTACCGACAAGGCACACGGAGAGGACAGATCATTTATGGTTTATATCCGCGGCACACGGAGCTAAGAAGTTCGGCACCTGCGCTGATTTTTTTTAGTTTTTATTTCTTGCGGTTGGATATCATCCGTGGGAGAGAGTTGGGATGCGGGAAAGCTGGATTTAAAACGCGTTTCATTGATTTCACAATGGATTGAATATCTGGCTTTGCTGCCTTGAATGAAAAGACTTACGGCGATGTCAAGTCATGGCAAAGACGGAGTAGTCCCAGCAAGTAATTTCTGGCATGTTTATTTCAAGCTTAACATTTAATGCATTCCGTGAGAGAAAATGAGATTTTTTAAATGTCGTGTATCATTTTGAAGGACAACCCGACGAGAAATGCGCTATTCCTGACTTCTGGTTACCACAGAGAGCTATCCGGTCGTGAAAACACATGCACTGAGAAGCAGGCGATTTAACCCAAGCAAGAAGGGTTCGTTTGTAAGCAAACGAAACACTGTTAAACAAAATTAATTTTGTTTTAAAACACCGCGAGGAAGAATGAGGACTACAGGACTTGTGGACTGTTTAAGCTACAGCTTTCTTATTTTGCAGCTGCTGAGTCAGCCCGCAGCCAAGCAAGTGCTCCGGTACCGCCTGGCTGAAGAGGGTCCTGCCGACATCCGCGTCGGTAATGTAGCCGCGGACCTCGGCATAACTGCCGGCATGGATGTGACTTTTACCCTCGAATCCGGCTCCGAATACTTTAAAATCGACAACATGACAGGTGACCTGAGCACAAACGAGCGACGGATAGACCGCGAGAAGCTGCCGCAGTGTCAGATGATTTTTGACGAGAACGAGTGTTTTATAGATTTCGAAGTGTCCGTGATCGGACCCGCGCAAAGCTGGGTCGATCTCTTTGAAGGGAAAGTGATTATTTTAGATATAAACGACAACACGCCGTCCTTCCCCTCTCCCGTTCTCACTCTCTCAGTGGAGGAGAACAGACCGATTGGCACACTCTATCTTCTGCCCACGGCCACCGACAGAGATTTCGGTAGGAACGGAATAGAGCGATACGAGTTAATTCAGGACAACGGCGATGTCAGACGAATCGGCACTTCAGGCACAGGCGGTGTTGACACTCACTCAGGCAAGCGGAGATTTGACGAGGGTGCGAGCCGTAGCAGCGTGTTTGAACTTCAAGTTGCTGACACCACAGACGGCGAGAAGCAGCCACAGCTTCTTATCAAAGGCGCTCTGGATAGAGAGCAGCGTGACTCTTATGAGCTGACTTTGCGCGTTCGAGACGGGGGCGACCCCCCACGCTCCTCCCAAGCCATTCTTAGAGTAATGATCACAGATGTTAATGATAACACCCCTCGTTTTGATAAAAGCGTGTATGAGACAGACCTTCCAGAAAACAGCTCCCCAGGTGCACCCATTCTCCAGCTCAAAGCGGGTGATACTGATGTTGGGGTCAATGGACAGATTGAATATGTTTTTGGGGCAGCCACAGAGTCGGTGAGACGTTTGCTGCGGCTGGACGAGAGCACTGGCTGGCTCAGCGTTTTGCATCGAATCGACCGTGAAGATGTGAGCCAGCTCCGCTTTACAGTCATGGCACGTGACCGTGGTCAGCCGCCTAAGACTGACAAGGCGACGGTTATCATTAACATAAAAGATGAAAATGACAACGTTCCTAACATAGACATAAGAAAAATAGGACGCATTTTTCTTAAAGATGGTGTGGCTAATGTGGCAGAGGATGTGATTGTTGACACCCCCATTGCTCTGGTCCAGGTCTCAGACCGAGATAAAGGACCAAATGGTATAGTGACGTGCACAGTAGTGGGTGACGTTCCGTTTCAGCTCAAACCAGCTAGTGAGGTCGAGGGGGAAATGAATAAAAAGAAGTACTTTCTCCATACGTCAGCACTACTTGATTATGAAGCAGTGCAGGAGTATAATGTGGTCATTGTTGCCGTTGACTCCGGGAGCCCTAGTCTCTCTAGCAACAATTCACTAATAGTGAAAGTGGGGGACATGAACGACAATCCACCAGTTTTTAGCAAAAGCACAGTTGAAGTTTCATTTCCTGAGAACAATGCTCCTGGCGAGCGTGTCGTCACAGTTATAGCCTTAGATGCAGACAGCGGCAAAAACGCAGAGATCTCATACTCCCTGGACTCCTCTGTGAGTGGAATATTTTCCATTGATGCAGACACGGGTGACATCCGTGTCAACACCATACTTGACAGGGAGCAGACGGAGAGGTACGAGTTCAGAGTTATTGCCAAAGACAAGGGCATGCCTGTTCTGCAGGGCTCAGCCACTGTGGTCGTCCTGGTCTCGGATAAAAATGACAATGAACCAAAGTTCATGCAGGATGTGTTCACTTTCTACGTAAAGGAAAACCTGCAACCCAACAGTCCCGTCGGCATGGTAACGGTCATGGATTCTGATAAAGGACAAAATGCAGACATGAGTCTATACATTGAGGAGGTAGAGGATATTTTCTCCATTGACAACAATACAGGCACCATTTACTCCACCATGGCTTTTGACCGGGAGCAGAAAACCACGTATTCGTTCCGTGTCAAAGCTGTTGATGGAGGTGACCCGCCCCGGTCTGCTACGGCCACAGTGTCTCTTTTTGTAATGGATGAAAACGATAATCCTCCCACTGTTACTTTTCCTATGAATAGCTCATACACGCTTCTCCCCCCTTCTAGCAATGTGAGAACGGTGGTCAGGACTGTCTCTGCCACAGATACAGACACTGGAGTCAATGCTGATCTTACCTACAGTATAGTTGGTGGCAATCCGTTCAAACTGTTCGAAATTGATACGGTGACAGGCGTGATCTCATTAGTTGGCAAACTAGAACAGAAACATTTTGGCCTGCACCGTCTGGTCGTGCAAGTAAATGACAGCGGAGTCCCATCACAAAGCACTACCACACTAGTGCACATCTATGTCAACGAAACGCTCTCCAACTCGACCATCGTGGAGGGGCAAATCGCCAGAAGCCTTGGTACGCCGCTCAACGCCGATATCGCCGGTGACCCCAACTATGACTTGGGAAAGCAACGCCTGAGCATTGCCATCGGTGTGGTGTCAGGCATTATGACGGTCATACTTATTATCCTTGTGGTGGTCATGGCCCGCTACTGCAGACCCAAGAACAAGAACGGCTACGAGGCAGGAAAGAAAGACCACGAGGACTTCTTCACACCTCAGCAACACGACAAGGGCAAGAAACCCAAGAAAGACAAGAATAAGAAAAAGTCTAAACAACCTCTATACAGCAGCATTGTCACTGTTGAGGCATCTAAGCCAAACGGCCAGCGCTACGACGGCGTTAATGAGAAACTGTCAGACAGTCCAGGAATGGGCCGCTACAGGTCTGTCAATGGCGGCCCCGGGAGCCCTGATCTGGCCCGGCATTACAAATCCAGCTCACCTTTGCCCACTGTTCAGCTGCACCCACAGTCACCCACGGCGGGGAAAAAGCATCAAGCTGTTCAGGACCTGCCGCCGGCTAACACGTTTGTGGGCACTGGAGATAACATATCCATCGGATCAGACCACTGTTCTGAGTACAGTAGCCAAACAATCAACAAGTACAACAAACAAGTAAGTGGCATATGTTAATATTAAATCATATTTAAATATTTAAGCTTTGCCTGTAATCTCCAACATTATTAAGCCTACATTGTAATATGCCAAAATGATGAATATTGAATATTTTTATGTATTATATATTCTTAGCTGATGCTTCTGTATTCCTGTATCAACATGTTTAGAGTGTCATTTAGATGTAACGCTGGAAGTGAAAGGCATTTTTCAGTCCGGCATATCTCATTCGCCAGACCACCTGAGGTGGAAAGTCCACGCTGCGGACGCGTTGGCACGTCTCTTAAAGCGTAGTTGCAGGGCAGATGTGGGTGTTAATGCGAATGACCTTTGTCTGTATGTGTGTCTAAAGATCCAATGGGATCACACATGGCTCTGGTTCATAGCTATTCCATCTCAGCAGTAGGCTTGCAGCTGCAGATTGACCCCAGCTCTTTATCAAAACATGGTTAGTTTTTTTCTGGGAGGATGGGGTGAGTGAGAAGAAGCAGAAGGGGGGAAAGATTGAAAAAAGGTGGAATGTTAGTTGCGGTGTCATGTTTAAACGTGCTTATCCGAACAGACTGGGGACATCTGGGCAGGAGGTCGTATTTAACATTCCTGTGTCTGGACCAATCTAGCAGTGAAAACTGACCTGGTCACTCATTCTCTCTCTTATCTCACACGGTCTTATCTTTTTTTTTTTTACCCCTTACCGCTTTAACTCTCCTTTTGGAAAAGGTCATTATTTAAAGCTTGAAATGCCCTTTGTTACGGCAGGCATGAAACAGCTTTTCAATTTTCAGGGCACATGCGTGAAATAATCAATCCATATCATTATTGTCCCCTGGTCTGAAGAGCGCTAGCGTGCTAGCTGAGGTTAATACAAAATGAAGTCAGCCCTTTCATTGTCCAGATTGCCAGGAAAAGAACACTTGCCCTGTCGTTTTATGTGTTTTCTAAGGTGGTTAATGCATTATTGATTCCTATCTAACATGGTGTAAGTAGTGCCGTCCCTTGCATTCCAGAACAATGCCCTTTAAACGCATGCCGCTAGATAGCCTTCTCTTTCTTTCTCACCAACACACACACACACACACACACACACACACACTTTCATTTCTTTATGAGATTATCTTTCTTACTTATCCACTCTGATTCCAAATGATTCTACTCCAGTCTCTTCTTTTCTACGTCTGCATTTTCTCAGATTATTCCATGTCGTCTTTCTCATTTTTTTATTTTGTCAATTTCTTGGCATAACAAAAGCTGTATTTTAGTGCAGAGACACAAAACAATCTTACGTAAAAAGACAACGTGCAAAATAATTGATAACATGAACACATTACAGGATACAAATGCATTTTAAAGAAAAGGAAATAAGACACTAGGAGACCTCAAACTGTATCTCTCTCTCTCTCCTATGAGTGTTTCTTCAGAGATTCAGGCTCCTTGCCTCCTTTCCCTTTTATCTCTCCTGCTCTTTCTCTCCTCCTGCCCTCTTGAACAGCCCTCTGATGTGTTGTGTTTAGGTGTCTGCACTTCTTTGTGGAAGGAGTACTATTGCCTATGTTTCTTTCGGACATCTCATGCATATTTAAACACAGCTTCCATTTGCTGCCCCGGCATATGTATTGTGTGTCCAAGTACTCTGCTTAGATAATTATTTATTTGCTTTTTATTTGAGAGCTGCAGTGCTTTCTCCATCCATTTGTTTGTCCATTCAAATGCAGGTCGCTGAGCTAAAGAGTTCTTCAATATTACCAGTTGGCAATTACAGCGTCTTTGGCAAGAGGCGAGATCAAGCCCGGCATCATTACGTAGGTCCCTGCTGACAGTTTACAAGCAGCCCTTTAGATTTTTTTATTGGGCATTATCAGGAGTAGCCAAGATCGTACAAACCTGTTAAGGTTGTTGTATAGTGTAATGGTCTATATCAAATATGTTTTATTCATTTTTGAGTCTTTCACACTTTCTGTTGTTGAAATCTGTAGTGATTTTATTTTATAAATATTTTATTATTCAAATTTTATTTGATTATTTTAATCATTCATCGTCGTGTAGGGAAAATGTGACACTTGTAGTCGACGCCAGCCACTCAATTGAGTCACTGATTTGATACGAGTGTTCCGCTGCTGGGAGGTGGCGTGAAGGTTTAAGCAGAGAAGTGTGATTCATTTAATGTAACTGTTTAATGGAAGGGTTGTGTAAAAATAATTCTATTTGTTGGATTTTTGCTTTAAAGTGGTAAACAACACTTGGAAAAAAGCATCTTTTTGGTCTTAAATGTAAATGCGAATGTTATTAGGGAATGTTATTAACTAGATTAGAGGTAAATCAGATGTTTAAAACTTTAAAACAAAGTATGTGAGACTTTATATTGGATGGATTTGCTTCATAAATCAGTCTCAATATTAGGAGTATTGAGTGTAGGCCTTTTCCCATATACTCGTACATCTTTCCTCATACACACACATATGTAGCTTTTAAATAAATGATGGAGAACATAGACTGGTATTAATAAAAATGTCTTGTAGCTGAATTGAAAAAACTTGTTTCTCCCATTTCTAGACAAGTTAAATTTTTCCTTCGCAGCACAATTCCCTCCGGTGAAGTCAGCCATGAAAACTACCTGTGTTTTTCTCCTCGTGAAAAGGCCCGTCTCTTTTTGATCGTGTTTGATTTCAGTTCTTGCCGTCTGACATCTGAGATGGTCTCTCTCTTTCCTCTTCCTCTCTCTTTTTTCTGTGTAGTGGAGGAAAGGGTAAAAGAAACAGAGACTAGAAAGAGGGCACTGTTAACAGGCTAGAGAAAGGTCTCTACTGTTCTCCGTTAGTGTGTGTGTGTGAGTGTTGAGAGGGATCGAGTGCAGTGGCCTCGTAAATGTGTGGTCTGGTTTCATGTTACTTACATCCCCCTAATCTCCTTACGCACAGAAACACACACACACACAGCTGGAAAGTACACCACACTGTCCGTCCCAGACAGGTAACCGGACGACACCGGTGTTTCTATGTCCCGTTGCACATGAGACATTCAAGCTGTCGTTAATTTGACTTAATGCAGGTGGGAGACGCTGCCTTCCTGCTGGCCAGAAAGGTAGTATATCAAGGCCTTTTAGCACACTCAACACCCTGTGCCCTTCATCCGCATTCCCTCCAAACTTGTTTGTATTAATAGGACTGTTTTCTGCTGTTGTATCCACATTCACTTGGTGTAAACACAAATAATGTGTCTGATGGGAGAATGTCTTCCCTTACCGTCTGCAACTATTGGAGAGTGTATCTGTGTGATTACGGAGAGTCAGCACTCTAAAGACACAGAGGTGAAATTTACGGAGAAATAAGGGCTGTATCTGGAATTGTTAATGCGCTCAAGTAATGCATACAGCAATACAGTCTGGATTCATTCTTTAATCATTTCCATAATCTCTCTCTAGATGAGAGGCGCCGAAATGCATTGAAAAACATGAGTGTCATTTACCGATGAAATGGATTCTGGCCAATTTTGTACAAATAGGCCTGGAGTTATAACAGCCTTTTTAAATTGAGCTAAGATCAACATTTGAATCCAATATCTGCCAATGGCTGGCGTTTGTGTTTGGTTTGCATGTACATATCTAGTTTTGTCTATGGGTGTTTCATAGATGACCGTGTGTTTGTAAGTGGTTTGAGGTCAGGTTTTGCTCAGTTCGGCATTGTCTGTGGTTCATTCCGTCTTGCTTGTGCTTTACATACGCCGTGCCTTGTGGACCAAAACATCACCCACTTTGGACACGTGCAGCACAACAACTTGCCATGCAAATGGTGATCACATCTACTGTGTTTGTGCTTTTTCTCATGTGATGATGCTAGGAAACATCCACGCAGATTGCAGAAGCTTATTTTCATTGTACACAAATGCGTAAAAAAACAAAACATGACCTATAGTCTAATTCTTTCTTCATTTAGTTACCCTCATGTCATTCCAAACCTATTTCTTTCTATTACACAAAAGAAAATATTTTGAAGAACGTTGATAACCAAACAACATTGGACCTCTTTGACATTCGAAATATCTTCTATTTTAACAACGCAAGGGTTATTAATAAATGATGTCAGAATTTGTATTTTTGGGTGAACTATTGGGTTGACGTTTTAGTGACTTTATTTTTAATTCATCTTTAAAATTTCATTAAAAATATTCTCAATAATGTAAATGACCAGACGGTTGAGAATTGCTTTACAATCAATGAAGCAATCAGGCTATATTTACATACAGTGCTATATTCTGGTCATCACAATACAGAAGCGTTAAATTAACTACAAGCCATCATGGTCACGTCACATTAAATTACACGCCATGTGGTGGCACAGAATTGGTTGCGTGTGGGTAATGGAGACCAGGACAGAATTAGATCAGCTGAAGACTTGATTGCTGTGTTATTAGGCAGAGCTTGTCAGTAAAATGCCAGCATTGAACCGCCAGCACTGACCGAATCTGTCACAGGTACAGATCTGATTCAAGACGACGCATGTGGCCGTACTGTAGCAGAGAGATGGGGAAAAACTGAGAGATACTTTTGAAACGTATATGAATTCAAAGATTAAATGCAGATGTATCTCATTTCACATATTACCATATGCATTTAATTAACCTGTTTTTACAAGATCATTAAATAAAGTCTGCACTGTACAGCTTTGAAATATAGAGGCCAACTCTTCATTTGCATATACAGGCCAATGTTTAATTTGCACCTAGTGTCTTGCGTTGACATGGTTGTATGTAAAACAGTAATGTAAATGACCTTTGAAACTTTAGCCAGAATCTAAAAGCTGTTTTTGATACTCAGCCGGGCCAGGTTAACAGAGAAAACAGTTCAAAACACTGTAGCGTTTTTTCTTCTTTTTTGGAGCGCATTTGTAGCGATTGCACTTGACCTTTTTGCAAGTAGTGCAGTGTCCCTTTGATTTTTTTCCCCCTCCATCTGTTACTGTAAGTAATCTATCCTTTCAGCTGCCCGTTGACAGCTTGATGTAGCTCAAGTGCGCCAGGAGTCTCTCTCCCTCCCCGTCTCTTCCATTGCCTCTCTTCCTCTTTCCTCCTCTCTTTTTTCTCCATTCTCTCTCGTAGTGGTTTGTTCTCCTTCACAGTGGTCCGTGAATAGTGAGTGATGATTGAAGCTATGGAGACACACTGGTAACGTTCATCATGCTAAAATGATGAAAACGACGATTACAGGTCGGAAAAAATGCGGCAGGGGCCGGAGCGAAGGGAAAAGCGAGATCATCTCTTGATTGGTTGCTGCTGTGCTGATTGTAAGTGCCAGTGTCATCGCCATGTGTGCTTAACCCCCGTCTGTACTTCAATTCCGATGGTGTCCAAACTCGCAGAGTGCACTAGATTATAACCCGTAAAGCAGCTGTATCCCGGCTGTATCATTTCCCGCAAGTGTAATATTGCAGATTCTTGTCCTAAACCCTGCATTTTCTGTCTGTCATTCGCGTGTTGGTTTGTCCATCAGTGTGAGTGAGTGTTTACTAAAGCAATAATTCACTTGAGACTTACAGTGATTTTTACCCCATTTGCTTGCTGTGGAAAAATAAGTGTGATGCATAGCCTGGGTGGCTTATTACTTTTATAAAATGGTGGCAACAGCAATATGATAGACATGGAACATTGATCGCTGTCACAAGGAATTGTGAAACCGCTTATTTTCTTGGTTAATAATTGTGTATAATAACTGACTGGAACTGCCTGGGCATTAAACAGTTTTAATACACACCTTTCAGCCAATCAGAATTGAGTATGATCATGGTATAATACAAAATATAAATAATTTGCAGTCGTAGTATGTATATCAGTTTCACAATGCTGCATATAGATAGTTTTATCAGACATACGCGCATGGCCCAAAGTTAACTTCCGGTCTGTTTGTTTATCAAAACAATAATATAACTGTATATTTTATTTAATTTATATTAATATTTTACTGTACAATAATTGTATTAAATAAACAATTGACTGCTTGAATTGTTGAATGGGCCGTGTAACTTTAAGTTATGTAATTTACTTGTTATTTCTTTTGTTTGTTATCAGAAATAATCTGCAGGGACTCGCATCTTTGTGGATGTGTACCGAAAGTTAAGTGTGGACCACAAAAGCGTGCATGCGCTGTAACGTTTGTTCAGGTTGTTGTTTTGAAACCGTCTATAGAATCTGAATTTTATTTTCCATGGCGTGTTTGCAAAGGTAAATTGTCAGCTCACCTCCACAGCGTCCGGATGTGAGCATGACACCACGTGTGCACATCTGTCTGTTTGTCTGCTCTTGTGTTATTGTTTCTGCAGCTCCGGCCCTGTCTGTGTTTACGTAAGAGGCGCTTGTAAAAAGCACCACCACTTAGCATTGTTACAGGCTAACACAGGGGAATAGTTCACTGTCAACACAAAGAATGAGAACAGGGATCAGACTAAGCTCAAAACGGCTCTTTTGGTTTAAAAGTGAAATTGTTGTGTTTTCATAGTGCCGTGTTAATGTTTGTGGCCCGGGGCCTCTCTCACGAACCTGGGTGAGCTTCAGTTTAGTTTTAGCAAACTGTGTTTTTTACGGTCGTAATAAGGTGGATTGTGTTTTAGCAGTGTTCATTGCCATGGCAACTTAGCCTACACAGCTTTTGCTCTGGGGAAGAGATCGCTCCCCTAAAAGTAAATCAATTGAGCTTTTAATAAGTTAATTCAAAAGTATTTGTTTTAAATGAATATCAAGTAACTATTTAAAAAGAAGTCTAAAATAAACAAAACCATAAGTTCTCGTGTGGCCCTTTATACAGTATATTTGCTGTTTGTGTATTATTTTAAATGTCTTTATTTCAATTGTCATTTCTGTAGCAGACAAAGTTTATAGTGATGTTTGTTATAGCACAAGTTTAATTTCCATCTCACGATAAAATAACCCTGATATATGACATTTGTTCAGCACACTTTGTGAGATAGGCCTCTGATGTGGTCTTTGGTGCATGTGTTTAAAGGCAACATGAAACAGTATTTGCAGACCGTTGCGTGATGTATTCCCAAGTGAAACATGATATTCAATATGACAGGAGGTTAAAAGAGAGAATTAAAAGGAAAGGAAAAGGAAAGATGTTTCAGAGGATGAGCGAGTTAGTACATTTGATGAAAGATTACGAAGACATACTTTGTTTCTTTGAAATAATGCCCTCATCGCTCAAAATAAGACCACGGATATGTATTAAGATGGAAATGGCGTCTGTCTTGATTTTATGTTGGCTTTCATCAATTGCAGGAATTTTATTGTGTTCATTATTGCTTTTATATATGCCGTTCTGTGTAATGGAGTGGAAATGTTTGTCTTTCTTTGAGAGCGATAAACCGCTAAACATGAAAGTCTGGGCGTATAAAGCTGTATGTTTGTGTATTGTTGTGTGTCTGTGTTCTAAGACTCCAATGAAATAATACATGACTGACAACTTCGTACCACAATGAAATATATGTGTATGTGTCAAAGCATTTAAAGTTATAAAAAAGCTCATAATTTGTCCAGATTGTGTTTTATATTAAATCTAATAGCAAGATAGTGTGAGGAATGGGTTTAGGGATAGGAATGGTGTCACGGGATAGAAAATACGATTAACTTGATATGAAGTCTTCCCCAGTGAAACAATACTGCGTATCTGTACGTTGACATCTAAAAGCGAGTAATATAATTTTCCAGATCCAGATGGTTTTATAAAATGTGACCCAGATCTTTCACCGCAGGCACGGAACCAGACTCGTCTACCTGCGCACAGTCCGTCGGCAACCGTTTGTTTGCCTTTTTAACATTTGCTCTGCCCCAACGTAAAGCATATGAGTGTGAGGCCTGAAATATTAAGTGAGTTGTGATCTCTTGACTGCATAAGTGGAGATTAAACACCAGGGCCGGTATAAATAATGCACAAAGTCGTACATATTTGTGTGAAGGAAACTGCTTCTCATCACTGAGACCTCATTGGTATGGAAAAGAGATGCGGCTGAAGCCGAACGGATTCAAACGGAATGGAATAAGCGCTGGATAGAACAGACAGGGCTCTGCCAATAGGGATCCATTTCTTTTGCCACAGTGTCATTCCTCGAGCCGCAAAAAGAGATTACAGCCGTATGTGTGCGTGCGTGTCCAGTCTGTTCCCAAATGAGATTATGTGCATGTGTGGGGCAGGAGAGCGAAGGTTCAGCGGCCATCCATCAAGTTGCGGGAGAGCCGTGTGGCATTGCATCTCTTGAGCCAGAGCAAGGCCGAGGTGTGGGTGTGTGTGTGTTTGTGTGCATGCAAGAGAGAAATACGCTGCAACAAGGGCCTCTACGGTTCAGCCATTCCATCACAAGAACACTGTCACTTAGCTACGTGCGAGGAAAGGTGTCTGTGGGCAGGCGTGTGCGTGCGTGCGTGCGCATGCACTAGATTCCCGGCGGATCTCAGAAAATAAGAAAGCTACGACCCAGAAAGTCTAAAAAATTGAAGAAAACCCCAAAATAGATGTTTTGGTGACTTTAATGGTTGTATGTTTTCCAATGGAAATATTTTCTTCTGAGGTTACATTTTCATTACGTAACACAATCACAGGTAGCGAAAGTATTCATTATCACATGCCACCTCACCCGGCTAGCCAGGAAGCATTATATCGATGAGAGGCCACCAAAAAGAGACCAGGCTATTAGTGCTGGCCAATAAATCTTGTCAGTGCACGGATTGCAGGGCGGCCCTTGAAAAATGAAGGTCACGCTCAGGAGTTTATGAGAGGCTGTTATAAAATCAGCTGAATTATGGAGTCCCCTGGGCCTTTTCAGTCATGTTAATTTCAGCCACGGCGATCCGGTGTCCTCCCTCTCTTGCCTTAGCGTGGAATAAGACGGGTGATTAGGTGAATTATATCGTGATTTAGGATAGGTTTTGCCCTGAAAGTGTGCTTGTTCACACTGTGAAGGATGGTCGGCTGTCAAGAGTGTGCGTACATGTGTTGGAATCGTATCAGGATGGGAAAATCCAATGAAATTATACAAAATATTCCGGTTTTTATATATTGGTGTGACAAAGAAAAGAGTGATTGATGCAGGGAAAAATTCTTTTTGAGGTGGTGGTGATGGCTTGGCTCCTGAATGTGTGGATGTGTAACCTTACCTTTTTGAAATGCCTTCACACTACTATTATTATAAAATCAGGATTACTTTAGCTAAACGTTCTTTAAAAACTAGGCTACCAGGATGACTTAAAGGGGTAGTTCACCCTAAAATTCTGTCACACTGCTATCGTATGGACACAGACACAAAATCAATGCAAGTCAATGGGTACCGCCGTTGTTCAGTTACCAACATTCTTCAAAATATCTTCTTTTGTGTTCTGGAGAAAAAAGAAAGTCATACAGGTTTGAAATAAGTAAAACAGGGTGAGTGAATGATGACAGAATGTTTATTTTTGGGTGAACTATCCCTTAAGTTTAATGTTTAAAATATTTTTGCATATTTTATAGGTATTTATCAGATTCAAATGTTTATATATATTTTAATCTCTGCTGACTTATTAAACTCGGTTTATACTGGGGAGTCATGTGGGGGAAGTGAGGGTTGTGACAGAGAAACATATGAGAGGCAAGCAAACTCCTCTCTAATAAAATCTTTTATAGGCTGAAAACAATTCCTCTGCAAGTATTGGGTCTATGGTCATTTAATTTTCACCAGCTAGCAGATTTATAGAGTCTACCTGAGCTCTCTAGAGAGACACAACCCTGAATTAAAACCTGAGATAGGGGACTGAAATATATATAGAGAGAGAGAGATCGTTCCATCTCTCCCTACATCCCGTTTTTTCTTCCCACTCCACCTATATTTTCTCAAGCCAGCTCCTGTAATCACTAGGTTGTGTTCGTCTGGTCATTCAACCTCTGTGATCTCAAATTTTCACCAGCAACCCCGCCAATATAATAACCGGTCCAGAGAGCCAACGTCTTCAGTTGCCCTTGTTTTTTACAAGGGGTGGTGGGGTTATAATCAAAGCTTCCTCTGCGACTCTTCTACAACCAATTTACTTCAGAGGTAGGGGTCACTGCAACACTTGGACATTATAGTCCATCGTGAATTACAGGCCAGGCCTTGAATGGTGGGAATGCCCGGAGGGGACGAAAAGACATGAGGCTTTTCACATGTGCCAGAAAATAGCATTCCACCCTCAGCTCATGTTTGTTATCGGCCTATTAGCCAGCTGCTAAATGAAATCCGTCATGGACAACAAAAACAGAATCCATTAGAGTAGCAAATACATAGAAACAAAGAAATATTTTGCCATACTGGACCGAGGAGGAAAGATACCAAGAAGAAAAGAAGTCCCACAGAAACTGTGGCTTTTCTTTAATCTATTCATTTTTAATCAGCCATTATTAAATTCCATTTAGATGTATTACAGAACTATAAAAGACGAAATTAACTATTAAAGAAAGGTACATGATTTCTTTTGTGTAATGGTGACTACACTCTGTGGCTCACCGTACATCTCAGGAATGCACATGCTGTAGTGTATAATAGATGACATTGTAATGGGCTATTCCCAAAAACCTCGAGCTAGTTATTAAACCCCTAGCCCTCCTGCTCAAGTATGGTGAAAGAATTGGAGCAGTCTTTAAGAAAACCCTCATTTTCATATGTCACGTGATCCGTGTGTGAGGAGAGATTATGGGCCCGTGCTGCTACACAAGAGGCAACACCCCCGTACTTTTAGAGTGTGCCTAAAAGATTTACAGTGTGCTCGCTTATTCTCCAAAAGCCTTGTGAAAAGGCTTTTCTCTCCTTCCCAGTTGAATGGAAGAGACGACATTACCATCAGCGACCTTTTTTAACAGCACCGCACGTTATCTGCTCTTGCATGATTTGGCTCGGTGGGAACTTAGCGTTAGGCTGATGTTTACGTGCCAACCTTAAATTTATGGCTTCTATTCAGTCTGCCAGCGCACCTAAAGACCACCTATAGAGAGTATCTTATGCATCATTTATATACATGCATACAAACATATACATATGTATATGCATGTACATATGTGACCCTGGATCACAAAACCAGTCTTAGGTAGCACAAGAACATTTGTAGTAATAGCCAAAAAAACATTGTATGGGTCAAAATTATTGATATTTCTTTTATGCCAAAATCATTAGGATGTTAAGTAATTTGGTGAATTTTTTACGGTAAATACATCAAAACGTACTTTTTTTTGAGTGGATGCTGCAAAATCGTGAACAAAAATGCCGGAAACACGTCTACAAACGCTGCTGTCCCTCTTTGGGAATTACCCACTCAAGTTTGGTATTTATGTAAAGCTTTGAATTTTAGCTTCCAGGCTCATCTATTGTCCGCAACGTCCTATCATAACAAACCGTACATCAATAGAAAGCTTATTTATTAGACTTTCTGATGATGTAAAAATCAATTTCGAAAAGTTGACCCTTAAGGTTTTGTTGTCCAGGGTCACATATATGTGAATATGAAATATGAATTGTCAAACACTGTCTATTTAGGGTGTGAGAAAGTTGCATTCACCATCAACCTTGGTGGCCATGTGAACACTTGTTAGCAAATGACTGGCTGACGTTTGTGACAAATCTTTTTGGTGTCTCACATAGTTTGTTGTCCATTTAGGGGGCCCTCCTCAGGAGAGCTTTGTAGGACCACTGGTAATTTGTGTCTTCAGTTTTTGGAGATCGGTCAATTCAGAGGATTCAATTAGCCGTGAGAGAGGGGCACTAGCTTTTACAGCGCGGACACATAACTCAACAAAGCACTTGCAGACCTGGCTAGGTTTGGAGCTCTTGGCACACAAGGCCTACTCTGCTAGCCAGCATTGTTTTTCTTTCTTTTATACTGCTATTATCACAGGGAGACAGAACAAGAGAGCAACAGAAGAAAGTTTCAAGGGCCATACATCTCTGCGGTGTCCTGGAAATGCTTCAAACGTGGCGTTAAACAAGCCCATGAAACACTGTAAATTTAAACGCGTTCTACCAAAGACTCAACAATCATAAATCTGAGGCTGCAGGGCCATGACTTACTTAAGATATGGAATATATTCTCACAGCCTGACCACCATAGTTGATTATAACAAATGATATCTGTGGCTTCAAAGGTCCTTGTGCAAAAGCGTGAAATGATGCTAAAATTCTAATGGTTAAAGCTTTGATGCTTCAAGCGGTTAATAACCATTCCAATGAATGAATCCAGGTAGAGCACGTATGAAACAGGTTATTTTAGGGAGATATGATGTTTGCTTAGTTCTTCGTTATAGCCGTAAGGTAAATAAAGTAAGTTCAGGCATACATATGTGGTACATTCAGGTAAATATTTACCGGTGTATCTGTAGGTTTCTGAATTTGTATCTTATCAACCCCCAATACACACATTTCCATTGTGTCTGTAAACACTGACAAACACACTAATGTGAGGCCAAGGAATTTCTTTTCAGAAAAAATCTGTTGATGCAACTGTTGAGCACAAACCCCCTCCATATGCTTCCATCAAGTGTGTACTGTTAAAACTCCTCTTTGCGATTTGTTTTGTTTTTCATCTTTCCTTAGAGCCAAGACATTCCCTTGTTTCTCTCTCTCTCTCTCTCCATTCTGTCAAAAAGTTTGCCGGAGTTTGGCTAGTGGATCAAGGCTGAGCCAGAGGGAGATGAAAGGATGGGCTGAGTATGGATTTGAATGCGAGCACTCTGGGTTTGGATGGATGTGGAGCAAACGGTCCAGAGGACTGCAGGGCAGTACAGTGGTGCTGTTCTCAGTGTCTGGATGTGAACTGCTTCTGCTCATGCAAATGGAGAGAGAGAATAGATGCTAAAAGCCCACTTGTATAGTGATTTTACATAATGTTCTTTAAAGTCCAGATTCAAGAACTGAGTTGCATTGATATGCAGGCCTGGGCTCTCGCTGATGTTAAAAAATGTAGTCTGCTTTTGTAGGCTCCCATTATTTTACCCGGGGATGAAGGTAAATTATAATGTGAAAATTGTAGTATGAATGTCACATTAAATGCTGATATTATAGTTAATGTATATGTGTATGTAGATATGAGTTTTAGTTGTTCAGAATAGTTTATTGTTGTCAGGGTATAGTGTTGGCCTTTCAGTTTCAACAATTCTGGGATGAGCTGTATGATAGGCTCAATCGCTAAATTAATTATTTAGTATTACAATTTACCTTGATGTGAACATTATGTCTCAATGTTTTTACAGCATTGAGACATAAAAAGAGCATTGTCTTAAAAGAGATACTTCAGCCAAAAATGACAATTATGTCATCATTTACTCACCTTCTTGTCATTTCAGACCCATATGACTTTCTTTCTTCTGCAGAACACAAAAGAAGATATTTTGATGAAAGTTGGTAACTGAACAGTGGTGGTACCCATTAACTTCTATTGTATGGACACAAAACCAATGCAAGTCAATGGATGCCGGTTAACAACACTCTTCAAAATATATTTTTTGCGGAATAAAGAGTCATACAGGTTTGAAATGACGAGAGGTTGAGTAAATACATTTCATATTACTTGTAACTCGGACACATCTGCATAAGATCTTTATGAATTTAATTAATCAGTTTACGATTGAAACCTGTCTGAGGTTTGGCCGGTCCATGTAGAATTATTACCTGACGCTGTCATCTCAAGTCAATAAATATTAATGTGCGCCGTGCTCTTCATCAGGAGGTCTATAATACTGTCTCCATATAGTGACATCACAGCCCCACTTTAAAACTACTTCCTTCTGTGTGTGTGTGTGTGTGTGTGTGTGTGTGTGTGTGTGTGTGTGTGTATGTATGTGTGTTTTCGGGCAGCTCTGCGCGCCGGAATCACATCTCGCACTGCATGTCAACAACGATAGCGGCTTCCACAAAAATAACTTTGGCAGCCGCATGCAACTGCCATGAATGCGTATGCGTGAGTTTGTGTGTTACTCTGTGTCTGTCTTAAGCAGATGTACTAAAGAACTGACAGATTTGAAAAACAGGCAAACAGGAGGTGCTGCAAGCATCCTCAGGGCCTCTGTGTTTTCAATCCAGGTGTGAATACAAGAGGAAGAAGTGTAAATAATACGAATAAAACCGTAGGAGAAACGCTCAAACTTTTATATCTTATTTGTCTGTATTCCCAGTTTGGCTCTGTCTTTTTGTTTCTCTCTTGGGGTTGTGAGAAGTTTGGACCAGCTTTAGTCTAATGACATTTTAATAAAGAAAGTCAGTCTCTTTCTGTCTCTGTTCAATAATTTAGTTATGTTTTACAAAATTTGTGTAATGATGCATAAAGCCTGTCTCCAAAAAAATTCAATTGCAATGAATTTTTACGAACTTTTAATATTTTTAGTTTTTGTGCACTCAATCTGTTTGTTTGCGTCTGTGCATGTTTCACATTATCAGTCTTATCCTGTTATGTTCCATCCTTTATTAACTAGTCAAATTAAATGATTTGTCCCATTAAACAGACAGAAGGTCTTTGGAGAGAACTCATCTCAGGCACAGAGCACAGTTCACACTGTTCAGCTTTTAGGATGCGCGTCCCAAAGGAAAGAAATATCACAAATTAGATCGGTTTAATATATATCTCAATTGTTCCTCGTAGACAGCAATAAGATGAAATAGGAACCGAATGAAAGCTTTTGTTTGAGTCTCCTGCTCCTCGTATTTCTCTCCAGAGATCCTACAATGGTAATCTCCTATAGAGTTTCAGAAGAGATGTCAACAATTTCACAAACTGAACTCGGAGATACCAACGTATCTGATCTGTGTTATCCACATACATTTTATATGTGTATTTTTATTAAGTGTCTATGACTTAATATGCGGCTTAAACAGTCTTAGCTGAACTAGTTGTTTACAGCTTCTGTGTAGTAAACAAAAATCATCTGCAGAGGGTAAAGGGGTGAAAAATAATGAAGTGAGAGAGAGAGACCAGCCACATATTTCCAGTCATGCATTTTTAATGACGACTCGGCTCTTTCTTAATTAAAACCGATGCATCAGAATATACTTTAGAGTCGTATTAGTGGGACTGTTCATAATGCATAATCTCCCGTGAAGTGTCTCCGAGATGTTTTGAGAGCAGCGGGGTTCTAAGCAGAGCCCTCTTTGAAAGCAAAGCAGATAACTAGCTGAGGAAGGCCTGCTGGGGTTGCATAATCATCGCCTGGACCTTAGAGAGATTAAGATATTGAGGCTGTCTGTTTGTACGGGGTCTGATCGTGGTAAATGCGACTTCAGAGACTGGGTGAATGGTGACCCTTTGAGAACGTGGCGCAGTCGACTAAATGTTCTGCATAAAGATACACGCTTGCTACAAACCCACACGCAGACACGGGCAGATTGTGCTCGAGTATTGGCATGCATTCTTACACACATCCAAATGCCAGCTGTCAGATTTAACTTAAGGGAAACGCGCACACACATATGCATATTCGTCCTCGAATTAATTAGTGGCAGGTGAGAAATGAGTGAGCTGTTTCTATCCTGAGCTCAAGCGTCTCAGCGGATTTGCTATCTGGTCTATATCTGGCTCATAGGTCGCTGGTTCGGGCCAGTTAGAATGAACGGAGCCCCCCAGAGCCCTTTGAAACTGGCCTCCAAATGGATATATGTACATTTCCATTTAGGTCCGGCCCAATTCCCCTCTCCTCGCTCTCAATCTCTCACATAAAAGTCTGACGATGGTGAGGTAAATGACAGTGACATTTGCTCGGATTCCCTGGTGTTTCTGCTCTGTTGTCTTTCCACCCCGCACTCTTTACAGCCCATTTTTTATTTTTACTTGCTGCTCGTGCTGGTCCTTCCTCTCTCCATTTTTTCCCTCTGTATCTCTTTCTTTCTTAAAGGGGCAGTTAGCATTTATTATGCAAGCAAAAAACAGCCACAGAAAAAATATATTCTACTGCATATCTACATATATTATGGCCAGTCCAGTGTCTGTTGAATTTTAACAGAAAAAAAACTCATAAAGTCAACAAACAGCAATGTGAAAGACTGAAAGAATGCAATGACGAATAAAAGTTGTGAAAAATCAGGCTTATTACATCATATATTCATTGTTTAACAGCGGCTAAAATAGATTCAATATTAGTATTGTGTTGTTTACTTTGAACATAAATATAAAATTGCTTTCTTGACAGTTTTCGAGATACTGCAAACATTGCATCTCTTCTGTAAGTTTGTCTCGTTTCAATTTTATGCAAATAAAAAACATTTTCATTTATAGTTTGGGATAAATGTTATAAGTCCTACACACGATGACGCAAAAATCATTATTTTACATAAACTCGTACCTATTCAGAAACCTCCTAATTTTGTCCATGGTTTTATGTCTCTAATTTCACAAAAATGTGTACCCAGAAAATGTATTTTCCTTTCTTCCTACAGCCCCCCCCCCCTCTCTCTCTTTCTGGTGTCTTTAAATCCCATTAGATTTTAGGGGCTAGATGTGCTGTATGCTTATGCATAGCTGAAAACACTTTTTCACTTTTGTTTTCAGCCTTACATATGCAAAACCATATAGAATGCCCTTTTAAAGACACTATGCATGTAGTGTATACAGTATTCATGCGTTTGGAATGAAATATGACCGGCATTTGATTGCCGTAGCAGCGCCAAGGGAAATTTTCTCACTTGAATATATCCATATATTATCAGTTTAGAAAGAGGGGTCAGGGTGTGTGTTGGGGGTGAGTGTATGTGTAATTGTGAAGTTTAATTGAATATGTCTATGACTAATTGAGGTCAACCTACAGGAAGTCTGGTGACGTAAAACGTCTAGTAAAAGTACATACATACTGTATGTGTGCCAATTTGAGGATAAAGAAATTTAGAAATTCTATGAACACCAGTGGAAATACTTCTGAATTATTAATTGTTTCGGTATTTGTCAATACATGACATGATCTTTATATTCATAGTATTTATGTCCTGCTTTAAGGACAGCATGTAGTCGACCTGGCATGGACTTTTTTGGTTTGTGCAAAATCTGATGATCCGTGTCATCCCAGCATGATTTGAGAATGTTCCAGAGAGCATCTGGTGTGCATCAGTGGATTCAAGGAATCTGACCTTTCGTTCAAAAAGGCGTCAACATGGTCACAAATGTGCTTTCATTTGACTGATGGAATTGAGGAAGTGCAGACTAAAGTACTGTTTCTTCAACATTCAAGGCCTTTCCAGCCTTTTTTAAGTGTACTAAGCTATATAAGTATACTTAAAGATTTCATCTATAGAAAAATACTTTTCAGTGTGGTTTTACATCTTTGGATCCCACTGTCATTTGTAGTTTATGTGGATCCCACAGCTCTCATTCATTGCCCCCTTTTATCCATCAAGCTCCCGAGAGTGCCTGTCTAGTTTTATGGGTCCTCGTAATCGCCTGTTAATTTCAGGCACCTGCCTGAACGCCCCGCTTTATCAAGATGCTCCTAATGACCACAGAGATCAATTTTATTAACACTTGTCGTCATATTTTACGCATATATAAACAAACTGATTTGTGGATCTCAGCGGGACGTTTACGTTAAACACCCGGCAGTCTCTTTCTTCCATCTCCACCTTTTCCCTCAACAGACAGATTTGCGCTTGTTTTTGTAGGCATTTGGACAGACATGTTTCTAAACCTCAGGAGATGTTTTATACAACATTTGATGATAGAAACTATCAGAAATTATTAGAGTACATGTTACAAAAGTAATATGAAGGATGACATTTCAACATCTTTGGATGTGTTTCGCTTTATTGTGTAAAGCAGTAAAGGCAGATTTAAAATGCGACAGCAGTTTGGCCCATCCCGCTCTTAGCAATTGTTATTTTTGGTTTCTGTGCGTGTTGCGAGATAACGGCAGATGTGTCAGTCTGTTTGATGCAGATGTGTGAACCGAACGTAAGCGCTTCCTTCTGCCGCTACCCTCCCAACTTTGTCTGTCTTAGCATTGTGTTTATTCATTCTCTTTTCTACCCCCGCCTTATTATTTTCTTTCCCATAAGCTGCTTGTCAGATTCATCAGGAAAAAAATCATGCATCTGTTCTCGCTCTCCCAGATATAGAACAAATCCCAGTTGTGTCAAACCCAGGTCCAGTTTAAACCAGACGTGTGAACTCGGGCTAGATCTGACCTGAGCAAATCACTGTAAAAGTAGCTCAGGAGGAGTCGGATGAGGTATGCAGGGCTCTCAGGCAGAAACGGAGAGATTGGAGAAATGATAAAAGACCACAGGCCCGGGGAGCAGTTGTGTACTTTGGATAACTGAACATCTGCAGGGTGCAGAACATTTTTTTCAAAGGTTTTTTCACATCGGTTCCTCGCCACACCCGTCTTCTGCAGGTGGCCATAATCCTAGCCGGATGAAAAACGGGCCCTGTTGATATTTTTCAGATCTCAAATTAGGAATACAAGCTGGACATGCCCATTTAGGGTAAAATTACAGTGTTTGTTCTGGGGAATTTATTAGCGGAATGTATTGTAAGAATGTAAATAGCTGGGTTGTTTTATGTGCATTACATCAACTAGAAAGATCACATTTTTTCTTGACACTTCATCTCAAACTTAAGAGGACTTTTACTTTTGTTGTTTGAAGGGTAGAAAGTATAAGTTATGGTCTTCTGTTTTTAGGATACAGTAGACACAAATATGTTCCATATGGGAGAATAGTGTTGTTTTCATTCTCATACAGTAGATTTGGCCTTATACCGAGTGATGTATTCACCTTACAAATGCATGTTGGTGTACTGTGTAGCTTTTTGTACTTCTGTGCAGAGCTTTATTTTTTGCATTTTGTAGTGCTATAGTTATAAAGTTCAGAAGACAACAAACTAGATTAATAATGTGAGCAAAATGAAGAATAAGGGGAAAATATCTAAAGCTGCTTGTATAAATCCATAAATCCCCCTGCAGTAGAAAGATCAGCTCCCATTTGCATCAAGGCACCACTGACTTTATAGAAACTGAAGAACACAGGCTCGAAAGAAAGAAAGCATCTTCTTGTAATTGCTTTCTCAGCATTTACTAATTTCAAACAAAGTCTTGTAGGAAACAGACGAACACACAAAGTACATTCATTAGACAGCATTTCTGATGAATGTATTGCTAAACAAAAATAAAACAATCATTTGCATTAATCCTCTTGAGGATTTTACTGTAGCGATGGAATTAGTACCAGGGCTTTTTTGATTTTCTAGATGAAAGAGAACTAGATTTTTTTCTTTTTGCAAACAGAAATTGGATAAAGAAAGAAACATTCATTTGTAGTTTGAAAGAGTAGATCAAAATACACATAAGATGCAATATAGCTAGGTCAAATAAAGAGGTTAAAGGTTCTTTAAATATCAGTGTGTCTGAGAAATGCATACTGCAAGTATAAATGAAATCTTAAAGCATTGGGCAACCTCACTATATAGTCAACACATCCGGCATCATCGGTTCAATGTCTGGGGTATTATGACAGTTCATTGTGCATCGGCAATTTTATACAAGAGTGCAGTTTTCTGTTTTTATAACTTTAAAAAAGTTGCTATTGAAAGCAACACTTTAACCTGTTTTGTCCATTTTGTTTTCTCAAATGTTGCTATTGGCCAGAATTGTCTTTTAATTCGGCTCACATCATTGTCAGTCCCACTTAGTGTGGGAAATCCATTTTATCTGTTTATTTAACTCCCTCAGCAGTCTGTCGGTTTTACCACAGAAGATTTCATTAGAATAATGTGGTGCTGGACTTGAGCTCCAACGCAGTCCAACATTTCAATATGTGGCATTATGCGTCCAAATCGCAAAGTTCACTTTTTGTGTTTTACTGAGAGACTATTTAGAAATATCCAAAAGCATAAGATGATGTAAAAAACATTTCTCTAATTTGCAGTCAAGAGTTGCATAAGTATGCATAATGTTTACAGCTCTGATTTGGATTCTCTTTGTTTGTCCATAGGTATGTGTACTCTATGTGAATTCTAAAATTTAAGGGATAGTTTACCCACAAATGAAATTCTTTCATCATTTACCTTCTTTCTTCTGCAGAACACAAAAGAAGATATTTTAAAGAATGTCTATTACACAGACACACAATCAATTCGGTTACCAACATTCTTCAAAATGTCTTTTTTTGTGTTCTATAGAAGAAAGTAAGTCATTGAAATGTCAGAAAGGTTAGTATATGATGACTTTTGGGTGAGTTATCCCTCTATCGCTGTGTCCGCAGTCCACCTACAACCTAAAAGAGAGCAAATCAGAAGAAATCCCAGATGCCAACTGCAAATAAATGATATGGAGATGTCAAGGGACTGCCCTACCTGTCATAGCCTACAGCTCGTGCTCGAAGCCTGGCCTGATCTATAATCTAGCCTGGGGATCGAACGCGGGCCTCTGTGGGTGTTGATAGAGGAAAAACTTGTGAACAACAGCTGCTCCCTAAGCCTCAGGCTTTCCCTTTTCCTTTTTTTCCCCTCTTTTCTTTGATCATTGTTCAGTCTGTATGATGGCACTGTACTTCTTGTAGACAGGTAACATGCAGGAACACAGGAGCATATGGTGCCGATGAATGAACAACAGGGACTTGTACCGCCACACATACTGTTGACACAGAAGGTTTTCAGAATCAAGTGTTGCTCTATTGTAAGGAACAAACAGGATATTTACTCCACAGATTTAGGTTAAGTAGACTCCTCCACACACACACACACACACACACACACAGAGAGAGAGAGAGAGAGAGAGAGAGAGAGAGAGAGAGAGAGAGAGAGACAGAGAGAGAGAGAGAGAGAGAGAGAGCTATACCCACGTTTTTCAGAGCAAACGAACATAATAAAATAACTAAAACCAAATCAGACACAAATTGGCTCTCACAGTTTCATCTCACGCTTCGTTTTTTAGCACAGCAAATGAACAACTTATGTTGCTTTTATATGCAGAAATGTGGACGGCTCAGCACTCTTCTCTATGTTTTCTTGTTTAACGAGAAATTTTTATAACAAAACATTATTCAGTTAGACAGGAGGGAGGCAGACGGTGATAGCCTTCTGAGAGAAAATCACACCATGTGGTCTAGAGCTAGCCTGGGTTTTCTGCTGGTGAAACTTCAAAGGAACAGCGAAACTTTCATACCGGGTTTTTTGGTTGAGAGGATTTATGTAAGATAGAAGGAATAACAGAAAAGGGGGTTCTCTGTGTCATTTGGCCTCAGATATACATTAGGTCTTTGTTCACCTAGAGCTCTAGGTTGGTTTGTTTGGCAGGTAACTGTCATTTACCTGCATGGTGCTGCTGTAAAGTTCAGGTTTAGCAATAATTGTGGAGATTCAAGATTGACAGTGACATTAAACTCTTGGAACAGTCATTGTGCAAAAAGTAATTAAAGTCTGAAAAGCTTCAGTTGTGCCGACGCGATTGGAAATATTGCTTAAAATGTCACGCAAGAACATGTTGTAAATAGCAGGCTACAACCTAGAGAGCTTTATAAGGGATTATGAAGTGTTTGAAGGAATGCCGTATGTATTTTTTCACTGGTGAAACTTCATAGACCCAGCGGAGTTTGTAAACGTTACTCTATTTACTTATGACATATTAGCATCTTGTGTAA
Source organism: Oreonectes daqikongensis (assembly GCA_026939265.1). Taxonomy (NCBI): domain Eukaryota; kingdom Metazoa; phylum Chordata; class Actinopteri; order Cypriniformes; family Nemacheilidae; genus Oreonectes; species Oreonectes daqikongensis. The sequence continues at coordinate 5,941 of JAOTQM010000434.1, read as the reverse complement.
TGTTTTGCAAAAAGACATAATGGATTATTTCTCTGCCATGTTTTTATATTCGTTCATATCTTTCAATAAATTTTTCTTTTCCTTCTCTCGTTCTGTTTGTAATGCCGGGCGCTCAACGGTTTTATAACGTCCCCAGAACAAATTACAGTTAATTACATCCATACCCTCCATCTCCCTCAGCTTGACATAGACGACTGGACCGCAATATTCTCCACCAGCACAAACACTTACATACACGACCTGCTAGTTGGCAAATATAGATGCACATTCGCTGAAATTGTTCTGTCTTGATAAACACAAAAGCATCTATAGGAAGGAAAGCAGAGCTGTGCATGCCTGAAAAATCCATAGAAAGTGATGAAATGTACATGTCTGGAACAGTGAAAGTTTATCTCTATGAAACATACTTTTTGTCTTTTGGGAGTGTTGAAACAAAGAATTCCATCAGAGCTAGACTAGCGTTTCACTCCTTGATTTCTGAGGGATGTTAGGGAAGACAAAAGCTTATCTTGAGAGGTACAGCTCTTACTGGTGTGTCTGAAAAAGAACAAAACAAACATATGCGTATATACAGAGCGTACTTTAAATCTACGCTGTTGAGATGGCAATTTATTTTAAAATTAGCAGGTGAAATATGTTTTTCATGACGGTATTTTATGTTTATTTGTTTTTGGTAAACATAAGTAGAAATGCAACTATGTTTGAATTACATCTAAACGCACATAAGTTTGTGGCTTTTCTCTTTTGACCTAATTATGCTAAATACACAAAAAATTGTACTCCTAAAAATCACAGACGGTGCATTTCTGCATATGCAATTTTTAGCACAATTTTATTATTAATGTTAGTATGTCCCAAATCAAAGACATTCCTTATCATTTCAAGCTATCTTATATCAAAGGCTTGGTTGAGCTTCGAGGTTTAAAATATGGAATATTAAACAGCTGTTTAACAGAGTATTAAACATAGAAATTGTAGGTTTTTTAATTTTTATCTTTTATCTCACTTAGTTATGTGCTGAAACATTTATGGCTTATGAGGTACTTAGTTTGGCAGCGCCTCTTAGATATTGTTGGCGGGACAAAAGAAACTTCTTAAACATGAACATGTTGCTAATGTAAGTTTAATTGTTAATGAGATACTGAATCATCCAAAAGGAATTCCATTGTTTGGACGTCGTGTGCTGTTTTTAAACAGGTCTTGGAAGTGAGAAAGACTTATGAGGGAAGTGCTGCCAAAGATCCAGCTCCGGCTGAAAGCCGACATCCTTCAGGGACTACGTGTCTGGGTTACAGATCGCGTTTTTCGATAAAGTTTCCGCGATGTGTAGTGAATGTTGAAAACATTGTAGCCAACATCTACAGGTGTTTTGATGAAGAACATATGGTCAAGACTCTTCCCTAAACAACACAATTCTTTTCAAGGCACCTTCTTTTGTAAGGAAACATATACACAGGACATCGACTTGAACCGGCCAGCATGTTGTGAAAAGGTCACAATGCATTAGTGCAAGCCAATATAAATGATTAACCTTTAAAGTATCAATTGCTATCAAAGTATTTAGCAAATAGTTAGTGATTGTTTGATATTCTCGTGATCATTTTTCATATAACATTGTGATTCTAGGAAGCAACCCTTCAGAGCAGAACAGTGCAACAGCATAATTTCATATAGTGTGACCTCCTTGCATCTTGCTTCTTCTATTCCTCATCTCTGAGGGGCAAATCGATCCCCGTAGTCCTTCTGCACCCCCGTTTGCGGTAAAGGTAAATCGAGGTCTGGCTTCATTCATACAGATGCACTGTGCCAACTTTGATGTGGAAGCTCTGTCCGGGCTTTGATCCACCTCGACTTGGTTTAAATTAAACTACCTGAGTGCCTCTGGCAGGACGCAGAAGTAGCTCGGGGCTAAAGCAGAGGCAGGAGGAAAGACCTTGACCCAGAGACAAACACCAGCCCGCACAGGCTGAATAACTCATTCTGGGGCCAGAATGCATTTTATAGACATGTACAGTAAAATCAAGATTGGTTGTTTGCTTTCTAAAATGTGAAAGCTGTGAAATAATCTTGCTTTCCGTTTGCTTTAGTACCTCTGACCTTCATTTTCTTTTTTTGGTCAGCTTTTTTCTTTCAGCTCAGCAAAAGTCCATCATGACTGAAAGCATTGACTTTCATATTACTGTAAATGAAGTTGTGGTCACACAAGGCTTTAAAAATAAATCAACAACACTATTGGCCAAATTCTCATTTAATTTCGTTTTTTGTTTTTGTTTTCTCTTTTTTGGCCAATAAATTACACCATTGTGACTCTTAAGGCCAACATTTTATTTACGATATTATAATGTGTAAGATTAACACAGTATCAACAATTGTGGTTTTATTGTGACATCCCTAAATACATTTAACTACAGTATTCCGCACTTGCCCTAAACTGTACTTTACTCTTATTTCTATAAATGTATTGAAATTACTATTAAAAAGTAATTGTTTTACTTGAGCATGAGTAAAAAAAAAAGCTAAATGATGATGAAGGCATGGTAAACGGCTTCAGAGTTATAATGTGACCTTCATATAACAAAAAGGAAAATCTGTTGGTTTTACTTTTAATAAAAAAATCAACCCCTGGGACATAAAAATGCCCATATCTGAGGAAACACCCATAAGTGGAAATAATTGAAACCCAGTCATCCAGCTTTAGTGTGACCGCACCTTTACCCTACACCGTCTGTCAGCAAGCCACACCTGTGCTAATTTAAGACCAGCTGAACCAAATCCAAGTCTGATGTGCAAACACAAACAATTCATAGTGATCTTTGGGTTCCCTTTTGTCCCCAACAGACAGGAAATGCCCCAGCACACCATAATGCCTGGCATGCTGCATCATACAATAGCTGTATCTTACATCAAACGCTGCGACATTGTGTTTTGACAGCTTGGTTTTCTAGTGAATTTGTTGTTATTGTTGTCTTTATCTCTTTTCTTCCTCTTGTTTCTTTAATCTACACTGTGAGTCAGGTAAGATCTGGCGAGGTCAGGAGGAGTGTGAGAAATAGAAGGTTTTCAGGAGCAGTCCCCTAAGACGTCTCCCCTCCAGCTCGGGTCGATGTTGTTCCAGTGAACTGATAAAACAGTGTGTGAAGTATATGCCTTTGGGTCAGTGTGTGTGCGCGTATGCATGCGTCCTTGGCTGGGTGTTTGGATGACTAATCCGTCTAAAGAAGATGACGAGGGGAGAAAGAAAGATTAAGACGCCAAACTCGGTCTTCATTTGAAACTTTTTCTACTTCGGGAAAAACAAACACCTCCAAAGTTTCTGTGGATTTAACCTGTCTGGCACGACTCGCGCTGCACGGACATGCCCTTAGTTCAGACCTGTGAGTGTTTAGTCTTAACTGAGGCGTAGGGGATTTTACGGGATAATACTGTATTGAAATCCTTGACTTTGATTCCAGACTTGTCATATCTGAGGGTAGCGTAAGACATGTTGAGATCTCATTGTTGAAAGATCACAGGTTTCTGTTTTGCAAGGGGAAAATCATTAAAGTTTCACTCGAGCATTTGCTTTTAATATCTCATAGTGGCAAAAACGAACAAAAAAGATATTAATCTTATATGTGATTCATTTCTGGTTGCATTAACGCAAATGTGTTCAAATTCACATTCCTGGTTTGTCAAGTTTCTTTATTCCTAAAGTATTAAAGGAGATGTCTAGTGATGGTTATACACTTCTACAGCGCAAGGCGGGTTCAGGCAAGGGGTGTCGTGTCAACTGTATATGTGCACAATGTAGTGGAGTCACTAGTTTAGGTGTGTTTCACTGTGGGTTGTTAAAAATGAACAAAAGAGTAGGAAGAAGCTGTCTGAGAGAAATGCGTCCCATTCAGAGTTCCTGATGGAGTAACATTTAGAAGAAACCAAGTCGGATGAGTTTAGGAGAGAAGTAGAGAAAGAGCAGCTCTATGGCACAAAGCTCCAGTGTCTAGAGACCTCTAGCAAGCATTTATGTGTGTGTTTCCATGCGTGTGTGTGCGTGCGTGTCTGCAGCATACTGATGTGCCGAGCGGAGCGCGGGATGAGGAAGGAGGAGAGAGAAAATGTGTTGCCCCAGGGCAGTATCTCTCTGTCTTTTCTGTGCGCGCACGAGGACAGGACACACCGTGTTATTTTTTTGTTCTTTGTCAAATTATGAGCTAGATTAACCTCGTTCTGTACGCAGAGAGGAGAGGCGTCGTTTCCCGTGTGCTTGCGTGTACTGTACGTACGCACGTCGTGGCCCGTGTGCCAGTTTTAACTGGGTGTGAAATGATTTGCTGAAAAGACATTTATAAGCGTATTTCTGTTTTGCAGGAAACCATATTTGGCCGTGCTAGTGTACTGTAGAACTGAATGTTGAATGAACCGGGTAGAGAAAAACAAGGGGTGGGGGCTAAAAATCGATTTGGTGCTGTGTGTGTAGCAGAGGTTTTGTTGCTATGGAGTGATATGAAACACTGCAGTACCACACAAACCACAGCTTGAACCCCCCCACCCACACTTTTAACTTATTTATTTTACTCTTTACCCCAAAACACAAACAAAAAGATAAAGAAATATTTGGATTGCATTGAAGATTCAGAAAGCTTGATGTATAGTGTTTTTATTTCATATTTCAGGCATTTTATTGTTCTGCGGATGTCTGGGAGGTATAATAGCGTGTCATTGATTTATACCATCTCTGTGTCTCGGTTTCTGCATCTTGCTCTATATTAGACCGTCTATAGATAATCTTTACCCAATCTGCAGTCTTCACTTGCATTTTCCTCCGAGGTTCATCACTCAAATGGCAGTGCTATTCAGATCCGAGTTTGAGCTTCGGATAAAATGAGCGAATCTTATCTTTGGCTGTTTTGATGAAAATGTTGTGTGCATGGTTTCATTTCTATCTCATACACAATTTCCTCGTACAGTGTTGTCAAAACACACTAAATGATGCCATGTCATATTTCTCAGTATGGAAAAAAACAAGCTTATCCTCCTTTAATCTGCGTAGCATGCTTTTGTTTTAAAGCCCAGTGATTGTTTTCAGAAAATTATGTTTTTTATCCGTTTATTTGTTATATTTTTCGGTGTTTTCTGGGTTTAATCCATCTGACCCATATTATATATCCAAGTTTGATATGGCTGAAATTTGATTTCTTGCAAAATAAACAAAAGGGAACAGATGAGTTTGACCAGATTGGCTCGATGGATATGTTGAATTACGTTCCTTGGAAATTCCTGAGTGGTATTGTCCTGGGTATCGCATGCGTGAGCAGGAAATGGCATGGTTGCAATAACAAAATGATAACCGAGATAAATCAGAGTGGTTTAATGATTGATTTAACCTTCCCTGTATCCTTTGCAATTTTTTTTCATCTTTATTCGATGGTTAGTTCTGCTCCTCTAATTTCATTGGCTGAGCAGTGTTTTCATAGCGCTGTTTCGTCTGGAATGAAGATTTTGGTGTTTTCTGGACGGTTTGTCAGTCCGCGTGTTGCTTGATGATACTCTGTATGTTTTGGAAATCTTTGCATCATATTGTGTCAAAAATGTAAGTTACACTCTTGCAACTTATACCTTTCAGAGCTCTAAGATATTAAGCAGGACAGCGCTCTTGCTCGACTTTCAAACTTTTCGGTCGTTCCTCATTTAGGTGTGTCATGTTTTGCCGACATCAACATCCCAAATTGTTCTACCTGTTTCACACCGTACACTTGCGTAACGGTGCTGAGTTTGCGCATGTGATTTTGTCAGCGTGTGTGAGTGTGTAAATGTATTCTCTCTCTCTCACAGCTCCCTCTCCACTCTTTATTAATTCATTGTCCGAATCTGGATCCTCATGACAGTAATGGTGCTATTAACCAGCCCTTCTGCTGAGCTAGCACCTCCCTCTGTCTCTCTCTCTCTCTCTCTCTCTCTCTCT